>CM075344.1:38412500-39806666 GCA_037693485.1 Kitagawia praeruptora
TGATTATAATATTTTTATTTCATCTATTAAATAGAACCATTCGTGATATTATTGGGAAAAAAAGATGTTTTAATTAGATAAAATTGAAAAGGTAATGTATTTTAGTTGACGAAGGTAATTGTTTAGTTTTTAGTAGTTATAATATTAGTATTGTTGTGCTAAAATAAATGACAATTTAATCGCAAGCGCACGATTCAACCGTTGAAATATTTTAGGTATCGATCCTCGGAGACTAATATTTTCGTGATCCTTAATTTTTAATTTAATCGAATTAGAACAATTTGGGTTTTGAAAAGTTTCGATTTTACTAATTAATTCCTAAAAGTAGATTAAAACTAATTTTTATTAATTAATTTTAAGCTAACTAATTAAAAGATAACAAAAACTAAATTATTTAAAGATTCTAGATTCGAATAAAAACGAGATTTATGTACAGAAAATCTAACATGAATTATTTGCAGAAATTGACATGACTCACTTCTAAAAACCACTATAACTCAGTGTAGGAAACGTAAAACTCGTATAGTGCAAATGTTATAACCACGAAATCGACCAACCAACTCAGCAAATGAACAATCCAACAGCACTCATCAAAACGTTAGAAACAAAAACAGGATTAACGACTTGAGTCAACTCAGTAACGCCCCAGCAAAACTCGAACCCAAGTAATACAGTTAAACAAACATAAACGAAGCCAAAACAAAACATAAACCGAGATACTTAGATTCAAGGAAATGAACTCAGTGAATACAATTTCAGACTACACAGCCGTAAAACTCGACATTCACCAATGAATTTCAACAAACTACTAATCGACATTGAAAGAGCAAATCAGCAATGGTGGCTCGACTAAGACTCGGCACATTCTCGGACAAAACGGACTCTAACTAATGAACTCAGAAGCAACAAGGACTCTAACTTGCTAAGTTTAAAAACGAAAACTCTAAGCAAACCAGAACCAAACCAGACGACATTAATCGTAAATTAATCAACAATTAATTTACAGCAAACAAGACTCCAACAAAACGCCAACGAAGAACAAACAGCAAACAGCGTTCACGGAAAGCTCAGCAGCCAACTCGCAAGACTCAGTAAAACAATAGCAAAACACTATCAGTCGACCAACACAAACCCGAACAGAAATCCCAGCAAAAATCCGATCAATACTACACGAATCATTCGACAAGAACAATCAGCAAACCGTAACAATCCATAATTTCAATGAACCCAAAACTAATTATACTAGCTAGGCGAACAGGTGAAACCAACACAAGCAACAGATATGGTACCCAGCGAGTTGACTCGCGAACTTGGTAAAGAAACTCGAAACGAAAACTGAGCTCGAACAGCAACTACAATAGATGGAAAGAGAACAAAACAAAGAAAAACAAGAAGAAGAAAATAGGTGACTTGACTGGACTCAAATTCGCGTAACAAAAACAGAAAAGAGAATTGTGTTTACAGCAAAGGGTGAAAAAGGGTGTTGTAGATTCGAAAGAAGAAGAACAGGGGAGGAATTTTGTTTGTGGTTTAATTTAGAGCTGGGTAAAAAAAAGAAAAAGAGGGGAGATTTGACGAAAATTGCAAACAGAGCTGCTGGGTTTAGTCAAATAAAAAGAGAAACAGGGGAACTTCAAAACTAATGTTACGAATTAACACAAAAATTTGCAGAAAACAAGTACTGAAATTAAATAGAGCTAATATTTTTGTTTTTTTTTTTTGAAAATTAAATACGAAAATTAACAAATCAACTACGAAATTAAAATTAAACTACACTAAAATGATGATGTAAAATAGAAGTGCCCACAATAAAATTGATTTTTAAGGGGCAAAACTACGGATTAAACTAGGAACACGAAATTAAAGTTTCGTTACTTTCAACCCCAAGTGGTTAGCAACGGGATTTACGAAAATAACGAAACAAGGCAACAATAAAGGAAAGTGCAAGACAAGAATTTAAAGGAAATAAAATTGCATTAAAATAAAAGGGAGTGTTTACAAAATTTGAAACTAAAGAAAATACAAGAATTTAAAGCTACCCTAAAATCTAAGTTCTACCCTAAGTTGAAAAATACAAGGGAAATGAGGGGGTATTTATAGGATGAGAATTAGGGTTTAGGGGGGTGTGGGTAAATCTTGGCCCTACATTTGGGGTGTATGGTGGTGTAATCCTAGCCATTAAAAGATTCCTTCCCCATTAAGATTTGGTAGAGTAGATCTTGGCCATACACCTTTTAAGTGTGTTGGGATAATCTCCACCTTCCATGTGTCCTCCAAGATTCCCTTTCCACCAAACTCCTAATTCTTTTTCCTCTTTTTCTTTTTGGTCCTTTTTCTTCCTCTTTTTCCCTTCCTTGCACTTTATTTCTTTATTTTGTCATTTCTTTATTTATTCACGAATTTCCTGAAATGCAACAAAATAAATTATTAAAATACGAGTTCAAGCAATAAATAGGTAATAAAAATATGCAAAAATATGCACTTATCAATTTTACTATATTAAATAAAATTGATCATAGGGTTTTTAGAAAATAAGAATTTTATTTAGATAAAATGTAAAAGATTAAGGTGTTTTACTTAGAAAAAAAATTGATTAGATACTAAAAAAATAGAAAAGGTAAAATGTTTTATGTGAGAAAAAAAATGATTAGTTATTAGTAATTATAATATTAATATTTATTTTATTAAATATCTTTGTTCTAAAAATCGGTGATTAATCACGATTAATAACCGACTAATCCCTGTTTCATAGGTTACCATACTGATTAATAACCCTAATATCCGATTAATCATTCTGATTAATCCCCAAATACC
This sequence comes from Kitagawia praeruptora, assembly GCA_037693485.1. Lineage (NCBI taxonomy): Eukaryota > Viridiplantae > Streptophyta > Magnoliopsida > Apiales > Apiaceae > Kitagawia > Kitagawia praeruptora. The sequence goes on from CM075344.1 coordinate 38,415,315, forward strand.
TGATTAATCCTTGGACAGTACCTCTACCGATTAAGTCTGATTTCTGCTTTTTACAACACTGTTAAATACAATGATGGATCAGACGAAAACCAAATTTTCAATAGTTCGGATTTAATATAATAGTAAAGATAAAGTTGTTAATAATAGTAATAATAATAATAATAATAATAATAATAATAATAATAAATAATTAAATAAAGGTGCTTAAGTAAAAAAATATACGTACCTTATCAACTAACCAAAATTTAAATTTTTCCACTTCAATATTAATATAGTACTAGCTTAAAACCCGTGCGATGCACGGATTTTTTATATTTTAATATTATATGAATTTTTCATTTATTTAAATTAATTTTTTAAAACATGAATTTTGGAGGCTTACATTTTTATATGAGATGATTTGATAATAATTGTATAAATGTTATCCCTGATATTTCTAGAAATGGAGCGATTTTAGTTAGAAAATATAGAAAAGATGATAGGTTTTAGTTGAAAAAGTAATCGGTTAAATATAGGTAATTATAAAACTATTATTTTATTTTATTAATAGAATGTCCTTGATATGATTTGGAAAAAATAGGATTTAGTTAGAGAAAATTAAAAAGATAACATGTTCTAGGTGAAAAAGATAATTGATTAGTTTATAGTAATTATTATTTAATTAAGTTATTTTACTAAATACAATTGCACGTAATATTTTTATAAAAGGAAAAAGTTAATGTTGCCCGTGATATTTCTAATAAAAGAACGATTTTAGTTAGAAAAGATGATATGTTTTAGCTGAAAAAGGTAATCGGTAACTATTAATATTAAATATTATTATTTTATTTTATTAAATAGAAGCATCCTTAATATAATTGGAAAAAGTGAGATTTTAGTTAGAGAAAATAGAAAGGTAACGTAAAAATTAAAAAGATGGCATGATTTATGTGAAAAAAGTTAATTGATTAGCTTATAATAATTATAATTTAATTATGTCATTTTACTAAATAAAATTGATCATAGTTTTTAGAAAATGAGAAATTAATGTTGCCCGTGATATTTCTAGAAAAAAGGGGATTTAATTAGAAAAAATAGAAAGAAGATCCATTTTAGCAGAAAAGGTAATCGTTTAATTATTAGTATTATAATATTATTATTTATTTTTTTTAAATAGAAACGCCTGTGATATAATTGGAAAAAGAAAGGTTTTAGTAAGAAAAAAGAAAAAAGGTAACCGTGCATGATATAATTGGAAAAAGAGATATGTTAGTTAGAGAAAAGAGAACGTGTTTTGGGTGAAAAGTGTAATTGATTAGTTAATAGTAATTATAATATAATTATGTTATTTTATTAAAAAAAACTGCTCAAACTATTTTATTAAATAGAGAAATTTTAGTTAAATAAAATGTAAAAGTTATTCTATTTTACCTGAAAAAGGAAATTATTTAGTTGTTGAAAAATAGAAAAGGTAATATGTTTAACTTGAAAAGGGAAATTGATTAATAAAGGAAAAATTTTAATTAGATAAAATATAAAAGAATATTGTATTTTACCTGAAAAAAGAAATTATTGAAATTTTAGTTAAATAAAATGTAAAAGATATTCTATTTTATCTGAAAAAGAAAATTATTTAGTTATTCAGAAAAGGGAATATGTTTAACTTGAAAAGGAAAATTGATTAATAAAGGAAAAATTTTAGTTAGATAAAACATAAAAGAATAGTGTATTTTACCTGAAAAAGAAAATTATTTAATTCTTGAAAAATAGAAAAGATAATATGTTTAACCTCAAGAAGGAAATTGATTAGTTAATAGATCTGTAATTGAGCAAGGGTAAATAAGTAAAATCAATAGGTAGAGAAATTTTAGTTTAATAAAATGTAAAAGATATTCTATTTTACTTGAAAAAAGGAAATTATTTAGTTGTTGAAAAATAGAAAATGTTATATGTTTAACTTGAAAAGGGAAATTGATTAATAAAGGAAAAATTTTAGTTTGATAAAATAAAGAATATTGTATTTTACCTGAAAAAAGGAAATTATTGAAATTTTAGTTAAATAAAATGTAAAAGATATTCTATTTTACCTGAAAAAGCAAATTATTTAGTTATTGAAAAATAGAAAAGATAATATGTTTAACTTTTAAAGGGAAATTGATTAATAAAGGAAAAATTGTAGTTAGATAAAATATAAAAGAAGATAATATGTTTAACCTCAAGAAGGAAATTGATTAGTTAATAGATCTGTAATTGAGCAAGGGTAAATAAGTAAAATCAATAGGTAGAGAAATTTTAGTTTAATAAAATGGCAAAGATATTCTATTTTACTTGAAAAAAGGAAATTATTTAGTTGTTGAAAAATAGAAAATGTAATATGTTTAACTTGAAAGGGGAAATTGATTAATAAAGGAAAAATTTTAGTTTGATAAAATATAAAAGAATATTGTATTTTACCTGAAAAAAGGAAATTATTGAAATTTTAGTTAAATAAAATGTAAAAGATATTCTATTTTACCTGAAAAAGCAAATTATTTAGTTATTGAAAAATAGAAAAGATAATATGTTTAACTTTTAAAGGGAAATTGATTAATAAAGGAAAAATTGTAGTTAGATAAAATATAAAAGAAGATAATATGTTTAACCTCAAGAAGGAAAGTAATTGAGAGGGAAATTGATTAATAAAGGAAAAATTGTAGTTAGATAAAATATAAAAGAAGATAATATGTTTAACCTCAAGAAGGAAAGTAAATAGGTTAGTAATTGGATGCAAGGGTAATTAGGTAAATTCAATGGGTACCAACCAACCGACCAACCAAACTTTTAATGTTTCGGAATTTATATAATAGTATAGATATATTAATTAATTACTTAATTTTTAGATTTTAATTTTAAGTTATTACATAGGTATAAAAATATTAAGATTAAAACGATGAATATTGCTTGACTTTTGGTATTCATGTATTCTATCACCAAAACAATCTCAATCGTTAAATTTAATATTTTTAAAAATAAACGTTCATGATTATATCATATAAAAGGGAAAAAATTGTTCTCAACATGAATTACATTTCATTTAAATTTTACACCAAAATAGAGGACGGTTGGATCTAATAAGTGTATTTGGTTGTTCATAGAATTCCCAACGTTCGAAAGAGAATTTTGATAATTTAAAACAAAATAAAATTCCTAATCCATCCATTATAGCCTAACATGGGTTTTGCTCCCATTTAGTAAATTACTAATTTGTCCTTAGATTATATTAATGTGAAAAAATTTGAAGTTGAGAGGAATTGAACCCATGACCATCCATACTGTATAACTTGATGTTCACATTTACAACCACTAAGACAAATCACTTATATGTGAAATGCTTTAAACTCATTCACTACATACTCAAATAACCCACTTATTAGAAATTTTTGTTTTATACTAATTTTAATAATTAAAATTTCGATAAGAATTAAACGTAGGACATTCATATACTCATATATTTATATCCACATTTATTTTTATGATTTATTGGGGATAAAATCATTAAAAAAAAATTCTCATATAATAATAAAAAATGGCAGTCGGGTAGAGAAAATATAAATTGACATATATAATGTCGTCGAAGTCAGAATTAAGAAAGGTATCGAGGTGGCCGAAAATTAGTCAAAAAAAAAAAATCAAAGTGAAGAGGTAGGTGACGGGAAATAAGAAGAAGCCTATCTCAAGTAGGTAAACGGGCGGAAGTGAAAATAGATTTATAAAAATTTATTACAATATTTCTCTCTTTTAAAATTACTAGCCTATAACCCGTGCGATGCACGGTTGCTTGTAAACTGTTTAATTATATTTCATTAAAATTTTAAGTTGTATATATGTTTTTATTATTAAAATATTTTTTGAATTTTATGAATTTCATGAAAATAAATGTTATTCTAATTACGTATTTTAATTATTACTTTCAAATACATATGTATATATAAAAATATTATATAAAAGTAGTTTTTTTTAACATTTTAAATATTTTTATCTTAATATTTTTATTTGATTGTTTATAATTTTAATATTTGCTAATTAATTAGTAATAATATAAATTATAAAAGATAATAAAATATGATTATTGGTTTTTGATATAACTGAAAGTCTTTTTTTTAATATAAAATAGACCATTATATCTTTCAAAACTCCAAAATTTTGAAACGATCTTTTCTATTAATTAATTATTTTTTTAACTTTTTTTGTGACAAAATTAATTTTAATGCTGATTACAAAAATTGTGCACTGTAACAGACAAACTACTTGACGTCTTGACGACTTGTTTGCTGTTGATGAGTGGATTTCGTAATCAACTTATGTGAGGTTTACAGGTAGTTGTATAGGCTAGCGATCAACTGTTCTACGAAAAGGTTTGGGTTGTGTTTGTGGGGGTTGAGCTGAGCTCGAGGGTATCTCCAATAATCTCCGGTGCCTTTAGAGAAAATCAGAGAACTTAATGCGTCGTACCCTGAGGTGCCTACGTACCCTTGTATTTATAGGGATCAAGCTCACGTAGTTCTAATATGATTCTGTCTCTTATTGGAATAGCTGTATTCGGTCACCTAGTTCGTGTTGGACTCAGGTTCCTTTAGAGCCTTTCACGAACTAGTTTGGCTAAATGGAGTAGAACTCGAGTTCGTACTCCACTTATGATTCTCTCATTGGTTAGAGTTATTCTAGGATCATCTGCGCCCTAGAATTATACTCAGATACCAATTTGTTTATCTGTTCTAGATGACTCCTAGAACTTTCTGTTGGCAACTCGTAGGAACCTGGTGCTCAGGAACCTACGTTTCAGGAGCCTGTTTCTCAGGGACCTCCTTATTTCGGGACATATCGCTTAGGGACCTCCCTTTGGGTGTCAGTACCTGCACAAATAACAAACTAGTTAGACTGGATAACTCTTCGTATGCTTTTATCATCTCTATGGCTATTGCTATGCTAACTCGAACTCTTCTGCTTGGAGGAACCTGGTCTTCTAATGCTCAGCCCAGCTTCCTGACCATTGGGAACCTTCTGATACTCATACTTCGTTAGTCATTTCTTCTATCTGATCTTCATAGCTCATACTGGATCAATCTTCTGGCTCGTATGGATCAAACCCTATAGCTTAATGGGCCTAAATCTAGCCTATGGAGATTTTGGGCACAACAAGTACCCCCCGGTTCCTTGAAATCATGTAATGTGAAAGGAACCTATTCTAATTCTACGATCAAAAGTTCAATGCTAAACCATTCTAGTAACAATACCTCGCTTCAACATTTTATATCCAAGCCTACATGAGTTAACTCGGCGTAGGAAACAGGACATAAAATATTTTTAGCTTAATATAGTCTTGAGTAAGCTTCCTTTGTATTAAGGAACCTGTTATCTTGCTATTTTCTTCTTCAGATAGCTGCTCTCGAAGTCAACTCGATGTTTGCATTTTGCTCCTCTGGGAATCTAATTCGTCATTCAACTCTACGTCTCTTTAAATTTAATAATTTAAGAATCTATAGGAAGAGATAATGGTTGGCAGCTGTAGATAAATCAAAGTTCGAATTGAACTTATCACTTACCAAAGCTGTAGTTAATGCATGAGTTCCCAAAGTTCACACGCCTTTCACTCATATACCTCTTCGTTTTTACCGCTCCACTAATGCTCTGATACGTGTACGGAACTGTCTTGATTATATAAACACACTTCCAACTCCAAGTCTAGTTTTTACCTTTACCAAATATCTTCCAAAACCCTTAGAGAGAGAAGAAGAAAAAAAGTCCGACGGTCACTTACTCAATCCAAACTCTCCGTCGCCGCTTTCTTCTAATTAAGGTATGACTTGCTTTCTTTCTGCTCTTTTGACTTCATTTCGTACTGTCTGCACTTTCGTGTCTTGCATGTCGATGTTCTTCGTTTCTAATCTTTGTATGTATACATTTGTATCTATTCCATGCTTCTCACACAGTCTTTTTCTATACCCTGTTTGTTTGATCATCGATTTACGGTCTTGTGACCCTGACTTCTTCTGGGACTCAACATTGTTCATTCATATTCTGTACACACATGTTTTCGATTTGTACTGTAGTCGATGTGAGTCGTTTTAATGGTGCGTAGCTTCTGTGTAATTCACTGATTACCCTGTGTCTCATAGTTATGTCTGTCCAAGAACTTTAGAACCACTATTTTCTCTTTTAGGAGACTCAAAACCTGATTTTTCTCCGTCTGTCTTTTGCAGATGTCCTCTGATTCTACACATTCTGACCACTTATCTTCAATTCAACCTTCTATGATGCCAATAGGGGAAAGAACTAGGTCTAGGGTTGCTGTTCCAGACATTGATGAACCTGGAACTATTCTTCTCAAACCTTCGACCTTACCTTCTACAAATCTTCCTACCCCTTCCTTTGTAGATTTGGGGGATGATTGGCCCTCTGACGGAGAAGAAGTGTCTAAGCCTGATCATAGTTTGATCCCAGATCCTGATTTTGATAACGAAGTGTCCGTTGAAAGGGAGTTGTATAAGCAAGAAATTGTACCTTTCTGTGAAAAAATGGATTCTCTTATGACCTTGACTAGGTTAGAGAAATTGTATGAGGAATGTTTTCGTCCATCCTGCTCCATTGTTATCCCTAAGCCAGGTGAAAGAGCTCACAAGTTTGATACCAAGATACCTGATCGAGGTATTCCAAATGTTGTAACCTCTGCTGCCTTCTTCAAAGTTGGTGTATACTTCCCTCTACATCCTTTTCTGAGAGAGGTTCTTGACTTCTATGGCTTGGCCCCTCTCCAATTGACACCTAACTCATATAGGTTAGCCATTAGTACCTACATTCTGTACACTAGCCTGTTCACAACCCCACTATCTGCACATGAATTAGGTTACTTCTTCAGATTGAAGGACACTGGGAAGGGTTCTGGTTGTTTCCATCTGACTGCCTGGCCTAGTCATCAAGGCCGATGTATAAAAGGTGTTAAACAGAACTTTGATCAATGGCAAGAGCAGTTCCTTTACTGCTTTGATTGCCCCTCTATCCGCTTTGAATTCAATTGCCGCCCATTAATTCCAAAACAGACTGTTCTTACTGGAGCTTGTTTAATGAGAGCTGAAGAGGCTTTGAAGCACTCTTCGGCCATAAGAGATTGTATGATCCTATTGACCCTTGATAATTTGTCTGCCCTAGGTTTTATACCCTCAGCTTCTGGTATGAGTTTCCCTGTTGTTGTCCTTTCTTTTCTACTGTTATACATCTGCACTATTACCTGCTTACTCTGTATATAAATCTCTGATACTTTCTTGTATTTTCTTTTGCAGATATGGCTCCAAAAGCCCCATCATTTATCAAGAGGTCCAAGAACGTGGATGAGATTTTCAAGACTGAAACTAAGGAGGTTCCGCTGAATGCAACTCCTATTAATCAAATTCCTGGCACTCCTGCTTCCCAAACTACTCATTCTGGTTCTTCAAAGAGGAAGTTTGCTCAGACAACTCTTGACCTCTCAGCAGCTCCTCAAACTCGCTCGTCAAGGAAAAGCAAAGCAGTAAAAACCGATCCTGATCAATCCTCCAACTTGTTCAAGGACATGATTGACACCCATGTTCCTACAGAGACGATAGCTGCCTGGAGTAAGATGAGTTCTACTGAAGCCATGCACGCCATGAGATTTGCACTGCTCAATCTGCTTTCTTCGCTCTTAGATACTGCGATGAGTTTGCTGTAAAGACCCAATATGACATCCAACTTCAAGGTGAGATTCGCAAACTCAAAGCAGAATTAACTGCTAGTGAGGATAAGGCAAACATTGCTACTGCAGCTGTCAGAAATGCAAAGACCGTGGAGACCTCTTTAAGAAATGAGAAAATTGAACTTCAAGGTCAGGTCAAGGTCCTTAAGGACGAAAAACTGTCGATGCTGGAAAGAACCAATGAATTGGAAGCTCAGGTGGACGCCTTGAATGCTGCTGCTGAAGTTGTGAAGTCATCCATACTTATCAAGGAGAAGGCCAGATATGACGAAGGCTATGATGAAGGTATTAATGACTACATACGTTCCACATGGGAGAAGATGCCTCATATAGACTGGTCCCTCTTGGGTGAAGACGTAGTTGGAATGATCAAAGATTTTGAGGAGAAAGCTGCAGCTGCAAACTCTGTACCTCCCATGAAAACGGTTGAGAGGTCTCCGGGTGCCACCCTTGAGACTGCAGAGATTCCTGCTTCTGACATTGCTCCAACCACTCTTCCACCTTCCTCAGCCATCGAAGAATCTAGTAAAGTATCTCCTGCTTAAAGTTTCATAAATTTTCTGATCTTTCCATAACTTTTCTTGAGGTTGCGGGCCCCTCGTAGTGCCTCGCGGGATGTAATTTAACTTGGTTTCAATGGCCTTCGTGCCTTTAACTTTGGTTTGCCTAGGGTCCTTGTACCCTATAACTCTTTATGTTTCTAATGACTATTATCTACTTTTGCTATATCTCTCGCTCTTGCTTGTTCATGCCTAGTTTCTTAACTTGCGTCTGTACTTAATACTGCACACCTTTTTTCCAAAACCTCGTAGAATACTTTATCATCATGCATCTTAAAAACTAATTAGTGTCCATACTTATACACCCAAGCTTATGTGGGATAACCCGTTATAAGAAACAGGATGCATCCATACTTTCACTTATAATTTTCTCAAAGTAACATGTAACTAAATACAACTTACTTGCAGACTTGGAACCCTTTTTTGTTTATACTTCAAGACATGTATTCACCACTGTAATCTGAACTGTAGTTTTCCTTAGAGATTCCTCCCAGGTCTAAACCAGGTTCCCTACAAAATACCTGATCAACTTTGTAAGCCTAAACACGTCTTTTCCTATGCTTCACTCAACATTGTCAGAGTCGCCTTTGAAGGAATTTACGGACGAGCGGAAGCGTGGTATAACAATTATTCCGTAAAAACCATGTATCGTGCATATAGAAAAGCATATAAAAATGAATAAACGAGGGAATCGTAACCATACCTTGAAAAATCGAAGCTTTACAATCTATGGTTGCTAGCAGTTGCTTCTCAGAGTGTGAAGCACTCTACCGGTATCCACCAAGAATGATCTTCGATGAAGCTTTTTATAAAACTAAGCTTTTATAAAAATGGAGGTTTGATCTTTTTGAGAGAGAGAGAGAGAGAGATGAAGGTGGAGGCTACTAGGGTTTTCACAAAACCAAAAGTGTATAACTCATTCTCATCTCATTCTATTTATAGGGCTTATGTAGGGTTTTCATAATTAATATATCATTATATATTAATATATAAATCCTACACTTTATCTTATAAAATGTTAAATAATAATTAAAACAATTTTAATCATTATTAAAACAACTTGCTCTCTCAAAATACCTTCATCAATAAATTAATCTTTTTATGGTGTGACCCTGTAGGTTCAAATTAAGCCGGTAGTAGAAATAAATAATAATAAACTTTTTATTTATTATTTATATGAATTCTAAAATTCATTAAATATAATTAACTGATTAATTATATTTATTCTACATCGTGAGTGATGCTTCTCAACATATCGCGACTATCCGGATAATATGAATTCACTGCTTAGAATACCAAGAACCTGTCAGTGCTAGTTACCGTACAATCAATTCCTTCTACCCTACAATATCCCGATTAAATACAAGGCATGGATCTCGTGTCAAGCCTATCAAATTTAATCATATGATTTCTTATTCATAATGCAAAGTTCATATTAATGCAAATTAGAAACTTCTTTCTAATTTCATACACTCTGGCCAGAGATTCCGGAACTAGCATACTAAGAATAATATAGGATATTCACTTCCTTACTGGAAGGGGTAGATCCTTTATTGACCGTTAACTATCTCCATACACAAATCCCTATGCCCAGAATAGACCTAATGGATGTCCTTGAGACTAAGGACTAAACCAAAGCACAGTTCATTATATACAAGATTACTCTAACGATCTCAAGTCTAAGGACACTTGTACAACTATCACTCAGTGAACAACTATCGACACGTGAGTAAACTCCATTAGTTGTTCAACTTATCGAGTCATGTTCAGTGAACTTATTCCCTAATAAGCACCTACATACTAGCTATAGTGTCACCACACAAATGCCTATGAGAACAGGCATCCTCCTGAAAGGAGCAAGCATAGCATGTACCAATCTTTGCGGATTCACTAACTTCCGATTAGTTATCCTATGATCAGGAACTGTTTAAGTTTAGAGTTATCATCTTCTAGATCTCACTATTATAATCTCATTATAATTCTAGAAGCTTTACTTTAAACCATGGAATATCTTATTTAAAACACTTTAAATAGATAAGGCCCGTAATAAAAACAAATAAGTCTTTTATTAATATTAATGAAATCAAATAAGAGAACAAGAAAGTTCTTCCTAAATCATCATACATGATTGGAGTTTAGGACAAACTCTTTCAATCTCCCACTTGTACTAAAGCCAATCACTCTGGTATCTAATACCCATTCACTCATTATGACGATCGAAGTGAATCTGAGATTGCGGCTTAGTGAGTGGGTCTGCTATGTTGTTATGTGTGTCAACTCTCTCAATGTTGACATCTCTACTTTCAATGATCTCCCTAATCAAAAGAAAGTGCCACAAAACAGTTTTGCAGCGTCACTTGCATCTATAAACTCTGCTTCCGCTGTTGAGTTAGCCGTTGTAGGCTGTTTGGAACTCTTCCAATTAATCGCTCCACCCTTCAAGGTAAACACGTACTCTAACATGGATTTGCTATCATCACTTTCTGATTGAAAACTAGAGTTGGTATAACCCTTCTATTTTTCAACTCAGATCCACTAAAACCAAGAAAAATATCCTTAGTCCTTCGCAAGTACTTAAGGATGTTCTTCACTTCTTTCCAGTGGTCTTCACCTGGATCCGACTGATATCTGCTCGTCAAATTAATTGAATGAGCAATATCATGCCTAGTACATAACATCGCGTACATGATAGATCCTATTATCGAAGCATAAGGAATCTTACTCATACGTTCTCTTTCCTCACGTGTCTCATGAGACATCTTCTCGGAAAGGGATACTCCATGGCTCATCGATATGAGACCTCTCTTGGAGTTTTTCATGCTAAACCTTTTAAGCACTTTCTCGATGTATGTACCTTGGGTAAGACCTATAATTCTTCTCGATATATCTCTATAGATCTTCATACCGAGAATCTAGGATGTCTTTCCCAAGTCCTTCATAGTGAAGTTCTTTGATAGCCACACTTTGACTGATTGCAGCTTCGGTATGTCATTTCCTATAAGAAGTATGTCATCCACATACAACACAAGAAATGTTACCGCGCTCCCACTAACCTTCTTGTAAACACATGGTTCATCTATGTTTTTGATAAAATCAAACTCTTTGATTGTCTCATCAAAATGGATGTTCCATCTACGAGAAGCTTGCTTCAATCCATATATGGATCGCAAGCAAAATCCGAATTGATTTGAGTAGGGCTACATGCAAAAAGTTTCATCAAAGTCAATCCTTTGCCTTTGTCTGAATCATTTTGCCATGAGCCTAGCCTTGTAGGTCTCCACCTAGCCATCTACTCCAATCTTTCTCTTGTATACTCTTTAGCACCTAATGAGTCTAACGTCCTCAGGTGCTTCAACCAAGGTCCATACTTGGTTGGCATACATCGAATCCATTTCGGATTTCATGGCACTCTGCCATTTCTCAGAGTTAATACTATGTCACATAAGGTTGTTTAGTTTGAACAATTGTTTCCTCTTGAACCGTAGTAGTTTATGTTTCATGAACTTCTTTAAGTTTAATCTTGCTCCCACTGTTCCCTTCAAGGATAAACTATTTTTCTAAGAAGGTAGCATGTCTGGAGACAAACACTCTATGATCGGTGTAAAGTGATACCCTAAATCTCTTTAGGATATCCCACAAACCTACATTTTACGGATCGAGATTCCAGCTTATCCGGGTCAACTTTCTTGACATAAGCTAGACATCCCCAAATCTTAACGTGTTTAAGACTCAGTTTCCTTTCTTTCCATATCTCATATGGAGTTTGAGGAACAGATTTGGAAAGCACCTTATTCAGTAAATATGCTGAGGTTTCCAATTCATAACCCTAAAGTGATACTGGAAGATCTGCATAGCTCATCGTGGATCGAACCATGTCTAACAAAGTTCAATTTCTCCTTTCAGATACTCCACTCAACTATGGAGTGTCCGGATGAGTCCACTGGGAGACTATACTATTTCTTTGAGATAATCTAGAAACACACCACTCAAGTATTCATCTCCTCGATCTGATCGAAGAGCTCTAATACTATGTTTGGTTTATTTCTCTACTTCATAACTGTATTCTTTGAACTTTTCAAAGGCTTCAGATTTGTATTTCATCAAATACATATATCTGAATCTAGATCATTTATCTATGAAAGTCACGAAGTATTAAAATCCTGCCATGGCTTGCGTAGACATTTGTCCACATACATCTATGTGTACCAATACCAGCAACTCTCTAGCGCTCTCTCCATGTCCACTAAATGGAGATTTGGTCATTTTACCCAATAGACAAGACATGCATGTAGGATATGATTCAAAATCAAAGGGTTCCAGTAACCTTCCCTTATGCAATGTCCGAAGTCTATTTTCACTAATATGACCAAGTCTGTAGTGCCATAAGTAGGTAGGATTTTCATCACCTTTTTTTTTTTTTTTTTTTTTTTTTTTTTTTTTTTTTTTTCTTCGTTTAATATGAAGTAAAACATATTCTATGTCACATACATACAGACCATTATTTAAAGTTCCACTACCATAAAGAACATTATCTCTGAGGATTGGATGTTGAATATTCTGAATAATAAACGAAAATCCATCCAAGTCTAACATTGGAATAGAAATAATATTCCTCACATTCGAGGGAACAAAATAACAATTATTTAAAATAATAGTCTTGCCCGTAGGCATATGTAAATCAAACGACCCTACAGTTATGGCAGCAACTCTTGCTCCATTACCCATAGAATCACCTCCTCTTCCCAAGAGCCCTACTTCTCCTTAGTCCTCGCAACGAATTGCAAATGTGAGAACCATAAGTAGTATCTAATACCTAAGTAGAAGTTAGATTTAGTGACATGTTTACTTCAATCATAAACATATCTGAATCAGAAACGGTAGTCTTACTAGCCTCCTTCATGTTCAGTTCTGCAAGGTAAACCTTACAGTTCCTCTTCCAGTGCCTCACCTTGTTACAGTGAAAACAAACAGCATATCCCAGCTTCTTAGCCCTTGAGAACTTTTCTCAAGCTTCGAAGCCAGTCAGCATAGTTGGGACCAGTCAATATGTGAGCATCTAGTATGCTACGAAGTGATTATGCAGAAGACCTAGTGTATATATCTATATATATTAAGTCTGCAAATGATATACACATAACAACACTTAGCAAATATTCAATTTCATTGTTAAAACACTATATGAATCGGGTCTTTATTCATAAGTGGCTCCCACTAGTTTATCTAATTTATACAACCCCCTAAGTGAATAAATAAGCATTCAAAATGCTAGTGGGAATAGGGATCCTACATTCCATCACACAACCCCGGCTGTGGCACGAAACGCCATGTGATGTTCAATAGGCAGACAACTCTTGTCAATTACATCTCATGTTATTCCCTAATAAAACTTTAGCCTCTTGAATAATTGAGTCACGGCTGTGGCACGACAAACTCAATATTCTAAGTCAAGTCTAACCCAACATTCTGTACAATTGAATCAGTCTCCAATAGCCCACGGCTGTGGCACGTAACGACCATTAGATTCTAATTCATTGTACACATCTCTATGTAATAGACAAGTATTTCTTATTTCGAAATCAAAGCCCTCGGCTGTGGCACGAAACGACAGTGATTCAAAAATGAGAACTACTTTCTACCATGTTGGAAGGCTATGACCGACACAAGCCCGTTGTGTCATTGGCCAATTACTACTTGATATTTATAAAAGAGGTTTTTTTTTAAGGTCACGAAACATTTTCGTATAAACCTATAAGTCTAACGTGTTTTAAGTTTAATAGATAATCTAAATCTATAACAAAAACACAAAAAATCTCAATATTATTAGTCAAGTCAAATCCAACATTTTGTACAATTAAATTAGATTCCAATAGCCCACGGCTGTAGCACGTAACGACCACTAAAATCTAATTTTGTACACATCTAATGTAACAGACAAGTATTTTCATGTTGATCGGTAACAAAGTCCTCGGCTGTAGCACGAAACGACAATGCACCGAAAACAAGAAATACTTTCTGTCATGTTGGAAGACCATAACCGACACAAAACTTTTTGTGCCTATGGCCGATTACAACTTGACATATATAATACATAGATCTCATCTTCTTTGTTATTAACTAATAATTAAAACTCTTTTAATTATTAATTCTATTTCTAAACTCTTTAGAAAATTAATCTCTCCCTTAATATAATTTCATAAATTAAATAAATAATTAATAATATTAAGATCACATCTTAATTATTTTATAATAAATTAAATCTCATTTAATCAATTAATAAAATTGCTAACTAATTATTATTTCATAAATAAATAATTATCAGCCATTATTAATTAACTAATATTATTTAACAATCACAATCATATTATATAAAGAGATTCTTTTCTTCAATTAAATATTTCAAATCAATAATCGATAATAAGATGATTCCCAGATCGGGGGGAGCATTGTCAAGAGGCGTCACTTAATACCCCTTTCTTACAGATCAAAATCTGTTTTTGACAGAATCATCCTTTCTCTCAATATTGAAAATTCATATTTAATTACGTATTTCAAAAACACAAAAATCTCATGATTTTATTCATAATATTATTATTAAGGCAAGAAACGATTCCTATTTCTAGATTTTCTAGCGCACGCCTTATTTTGATTTAAGTTCACCTAAATCTATCATCTCATGGTAAACATAGGCATATATCTCATATATAAACATAAATAAATAAGTAAGCATGCAAGCAATATCATGTCACACATTGATATAATGATGTATGGATTTATTATAGTATTTAAAAGCAATTTAAAACAATTAAAACATGCCTTAAAACACTTCCGGGAATATTAATATTTCAAAAATATTATATAAAAAATATTTGACCACTCCATTAGATCCGTATTGGAAATACGAATCCAACGATATATTGCGCGCCCAAAACGGAGTTACGAAACTCCCAGAAAATCAAATTTAATGTGGACAGAAGGGATGTAACGCATTACAAGTATGCGTTACTACAATTAAATGCTCTTTAATTGTGTAACGCATGACGTTCATGCGCTACAGACCCTGTCACGCATTCCCCGAATGCGCGACACCCTTCCTCCTCGTTGGCGCGCCACGCGCGAGACAGCAGGTTCAGCAGAATTTTTTTTTTTTTTTTTGTTTTTCAGTTTTCAGCCGACCGTTACTGAGTTGTCAGAGGTTTGTAACTGTTGCGCCTTTACTGTATGAGCACTCAATATTTTACAAAACTGAACATAAATGTAACAGCAGCTTTTATTACTTTTATTATTATAATTTTCATATTAATAAATCAATTAACAATTAATTAATAAATTAATAAAAAATCATAAAAAACATGATTTCTGAAAATCAACAGCAGCATAAAATTATCAGATCAGCCAGGGGTCCCTTTGCAAATTTTAATTTCATAATATTCATATGCATGATTATTTTATGAATTTTAATTAAAACAATTTTAAAAAATTCATAACAAATAATCTACACATCACAAAATTATGAAAAAAATATCTAGATGATCCATAACACTTATAGAATCCAGATCCATGGTCAAAACTTTATGCAAATATTATTTTGAATTAATTCATAATTAAATCCAAATAAACTTGCAAAAATCATAATAAATCCATACATGCATAAAAAAATCTGAAATTTTTATATGAATCTCTATATGCAAGAACCTCGCTCTGATGCCATTGAAGGAATTTACGGACGAGCGGAAGCGTGGTATAACAATTATTCCGTAAAAACCATGTATCGTGCATATAGAAAAGCATATAAAAATGAATAAACGAGGGAATCGTAACCATACCTTGAAAAATCGAAGCTTTACAATCTATGGTTGCTAGCAGTTGCTTCTCAGAGTGTGAAGCACTCTACCGGTATCCACCAAGAATGATCTTCGATGAAGCTTTTTATAAAACTAAGCTTTTATAAAAATGGAGGTTTGATCTTTTTGAGAGAGAGATGAAGGTGGAGGCTACTAGGGTTTTCACAAAACCAAAAGTGTATAACTCATTCTCATCTCATTCTATTTATAGGGCTTATGTAGGGTTTTCATAATTAATATATCATTATATATTAATATATAAATCCTACACTTTATCTTATAAAATGTTAAATAATAATTAAAACAATTTTAATCATTATTAAAACAACTTGCTCTCTCAAAATACCTTCATCAATAAATTAATCTTTTTATGGTGTGACCCTGTAGGTTCAAATTAAGCCGGTAGTAGAAATAAATAATAATAAACTTTTTATTTATTATTTATATGAATTCTAAAATTCATTAAATATAATTAACTGATTAATTATATTTATTCTACATCGTGAGTGATGCTTCTCAACATATCGCGACTATCCGGATAATATGAATTCACTGCTTAGAATACCAAGAACCTGTCAGTGCTAGTTACCGTACAATCAATTCCTTCTACCCTACAATATCCCGATTAAATACAAGGCATGGATCTCGTGTCAAGCCTATCAAATTTAATCATATGATTTCTTATTCATAATGCAAAGTTCATATTAATGCAAATTAGAAACTTCTTTCTAATTTCATACACTCTGGCCAGAGATTCCGGAACTAGCATACTAAGAATAATATAGGATATTCACTTCCTTACTGGAAGGGGTAGATCCTTTATTGACCGTTAACTATCTCCATACACAAATCCCTATGCCCAGAATAGACCTAATGGATGTCCTTGAGACTAAGGACTAAACCAAAGCACAGTTCATTATATACAAGATTACTCTAACGATCTCAAGTCTAAGGACACTTGTACAACTATCACTCAGTGAACAACTATCGACACGTGAGTAAACTCCATTAGTTGTTCAACTTATCGAGTCATGTTCAGTGAACTTATTCCCTAATAAGCACCTACATACTAGCTATAGTGTCACCACACAAATGCCTATGAGAACAGGCATCCTCCTGAAAGGAGCAAGCATAGCATGTACCAATCTTTGCGGATTCACTAACTTCCGATTAGTTATCCTATGATCAGGAACTGTTTAAGTTTAGAGTTATCATCTTCTAGATCTCACTATTATAATCTCATTATAATTCTAGAAGCTTTACTTTAAACCATGGAATATCTTATTTAAAACACTTTAAATAGATAAGGCCCGTAATAAAAACAAATAAGTCTTTTATTAATATTAATGAAATCAAATAAGAGAACAAGAAAGTTCTTCCTAAATCATCATACATGATTGGAGTTTAGGACAAACTCTTTCAGCCTTTTGAACTAAAAACCCTTTCTGATAACCTTAGATCCTAAATAATTTGACCAGGTTCCTCGACCATTAAACCTGCAAAATAAACATAAAACAAAAGCTAGTTAAAGTTAGTAAAATTTCTTTTGTTTAATTCGGGTCACCTCTTGGAAAGGTTGCCTGCTTGGCTCCCAATCCTAATCTCTAGGTCCCAACATGCCTCGAGGCCTGTTGGTTCCTTTTTTCTCCTGGAAAGGTAACCTGCTTGGTTCCCAATCCTATTCTCTAGGTCCCAACATGCCTCGAGGCATGTTGGTTCCTTTTTATGCCTCGGGGCGATTCTAGGAACCTGTGTGCCATTCTGGGAGTCCACACAGATTCCTCTTCTCCATGTGTCAGGCTAGACATCTTATGAAGGTAAATGCTAAGGATTTTACCCCTTCTTCCCATGTGCCAAAGGCGGTTCCACATGAGGGAGAGCTTATTAGGCTTCTCTTTAAGGTGCCTTTTGTCAGGACTTTAATTCACGTGCTCAAGGAACTTGAGGCTTTTGGCAACAATGTCGTGCTCAGTCAACTGAGGCTTTTCAATCTCATTTGCTCAGGAAGCTACCTGAAGCTTTTCTCGTGCCCAGGAAGCTACCTGGGACTTTTTCTCGATGCCCAGGAAGCTACCTGGGGCTTTGCTCAATGCCCAGGAAGCTACCTGGGACTTTACTCGATGCCCAGGAAGCTACCTGGGGCTTTGCTCAATGCCCAGGAAGCTACCTGGGGCTTTGCTCGATGCCCAGGAAGCTACCTGGGACTTTTATCCTTTTCTCAACAATCTGTCCACAAGCTAATTCTGATCAATCAATCGTAGTCTGCACATTCTGTCAATTCATATTCATACTTCACACATACTGTCAATGCTACAGGAACCTGTCAGCTTAGGTAACCTGCAAAATGCAACACAATGCTACAGGAACCTGTTAATCTAGGTAACCTGTTTCAAAAATTTCAAATTGGCATATGAAATATCAAATAGCATGTGCAATACTGTCTAAGTAGGAATACTACCCCCCAGTTCTTTTGGGTAATGATTATTACGTAAAAGAACTATTAAGGAGCTATAGCTGCAAATAATGCACTCAAAATATTCAACGTAGAGCTATACATCGCTCAATACTTAAAAAAAACCGTCTTGCAAGTAGAGAGGTTCACATTAAGTACCCCCCGAGTACATGCATAATTAAATACTGGAATCAAAATACTGGTCAGCTATAACTAATAAGCTGCCTTTATTCTTGGGCTGAAAGAGCCTTACTTTTCCTAAGAAAAACACATAAAAGAATTACTGATAATACTTCTTGAGATGTTCTGCATTCCAAGCTCTTGGAATGAGGTTCCCATCCATATCCATCAAGTGGTAGGTTCCTTCCCAAATTGCTGACTTTATCTGGTAAGGTCCCTCCCAATTTGCTCCAAAGGCTCCATGCGCCAGAACCCTGGTATTTGGCATGACTTTCCTCAAAACTAGGTCTCCAACTTTAAAAGGTCTTGCCTTCACCTTTTTGTCGTAATACCTTCGAACTCTCTGTTGATATGCTGCTAACTTCACTTGTGAATCTGCTCTCAACTCTTCGACCATGTCCAAATACAGTCTATGATTGACCTCATTGCTCTCGGGATCAAAATACTTTCTTCTCAAGGAACCTGTTCCAACTTCCACAGGTACCATAGCTTCACAACCATAAGTGAGGGTAAAAGGAGACTCACCAGTTGTAGTTCTAGGCGTGGTATTATACGACCACAAGACTCCAGGAAGCTCCTCTGGCCAGCTTCCCTTCTTATCTTCAAGCCTTGTCTTCAAAGTGTGCTTGATAATCTTATTCACTGCTTCAGTCTGTCCATTACTCTGCGGATAATACACTGCTGAAAATGCTTTTTGGATTCCAAACTGCTCACACAATCCTCTAAGCTCTCTACTATCGAACTGCTTCCCATTGTCAGAAATCAGCTTCTGTGGAATGCCAAACCTGCATACAATAGCTCGAAACACAAATTCAGTCAATTTTGACGCTGTAATCTTAGCAAGTGGTTCTGCTTCTGCCCACTTTGTAAAGTAATCGACTGCGACCACTGCGTATTTCACTCCTCCTTTTCCTTTCGGGAGCTCACCAATGAGGTCTATTCCCCAAACAGCGAATGGCCAAGGGCTAACAATCGGTTTAATAGGGGCTACAGGACGACTATCAAAATTGGCAAACCTCTGACAATTACTGCATGCCTGCACGAACTTTGTAGCATCTGCTTTGATGGTTGGCCAATAATATCCTTGTCGAAGGACTTTCATGGCTAAAGAATTACCCCCCGAGTGATTTCCACATACTCCTTCATGAATCTCCTCGAGGATATACTTGCATTGTTCTCCAGCTACACACTTGAGCAAAGGCTGATTGAATCCTCGTTTATACAGAACTCCATCATAAATTACATACCTGGCTGCATGATACCTCAGCTTCCTGATATCACTTTGATTGGGAGGTAGCTCTCCTTTGTCCAGGTAACGATGTATTGGGGTCATCCAGGAATCTTCAACTGGAAATTCAATGTCCATTACCTCTTCCTTGAAAACACTTGGTTGCTCCTGGATTTGAAGTGGAATTACTCCCAATAACGTGGATTCTCTCTGTGACCCTAGCTTGGCCAATGCATCCGCCTTGGTATTCTTTCCTCGAGGTACCTGATCCAACTTCACCTCTTTGAACCTTGCGATCAACTCCTGGGAGTACCTCAAATATAAGTCTGTTCTTGGCCCTCTCGCCTGAAAACCACCACGAATCTGCCAAACTACTAACATCGAATCGCTAAACACTCTGATATTCTCTATTTTCATCTCCAAAGCCAACTTGAGGCCTGCAATCAATGCCTCATATTCTGCATCATTGTTCGTGGCTTTAAAAGCAAAATGAATCGAGCTATAGAGTTGGTGCCCTTCTGGACTAACTAGTTCTATGCCTGCACCTGCTCCACCACTGTTAGCAGCTCCATCTACATACAGTGTCCACCAGGGTGCACAGTTGTCATTGTCTGCCTGTTTTTCCACCACCTCTTTTGGCCCCTCTTGGCCAGTAACCTCTACATGAGGTGGAAACTCGATTAAGAAATCTGCTAAAGCTTGAGCTTTAATTGCTGTCTTTGGCTTATATTCTATGTCGAACTGTCCTAGCTCCACAGCCCACTTTAACATTCTTCCAGAAGTTTCTGGCCTATGCATCACTTGCTTAAGTGGATATGAGGTTCTCACCTCAATCTTGTGAGCTTGGAAATAAGGTCGTAGCTTTCTGGAAGCCAGAATCAATGCGAAAACCAGCTTCTCCATTCCTGTGTACCTCGTTTCTGCATCAAGTAACCTTTTACTAACATAGTAAACTGGGCTTTGCTGTCCATTCTCTTCTCGAACCAGAACTGCACTAATGGAATACTCTGACACAGCCAAATAAAGTATCAATGTTTCTCCATCCACAGGTTTGGCTAACAGTGGGGGGCTCCCCAAATGCTCCTTTAGCTTTCCAAACGCTATCTCACATTCTGCGGTCCACTCGAATTTGTTTCCTTTCTTTATAGCTTTAAAGAACTCCTGACACTTATCAGTGGACCTCGAAATGAATCTATTCAAGGCTGCAACCCTTCCTGTAAGAGACTGAACCTCTCTCACAGTTCTCGGTGACCTCATATCAATCAACGCTTTAATCTTGGCTGGGTTGGCTTCGATACCCCTGTGGTTTACCATGAAACCCAGAAACTTTCCTGATTCTACTCCAAACACACACTTTTGAGGGTTCAGCTTCATTCTGTACTTCCGCAAGATTCCAAACATTTCTTCTAAGTGCTTCACATGGTCAACAACTTCCTTAGACTTAACTAGCATATCATCCACATATACTTCCATAGTATGGCCAATTTGGTCTTTAAACATCATATTCACCAACCGTTGGTATGTGGCTCCAGCATTAATCAATCCAAATGGCATGCATACATAGCAATAAAGACCTCTATCCGTAATAAAAGAAGTATGCTCTTGGTCAGGTTCATACATAGGGATTTGATTGTAACCTGAATATGCATCCATGAAGCTAAGGAGGGCATGTCCAGCTGTTGCATCCACTAACTGATCAATCCGTGGTAGTGGGAAACTGTCCTTCGGGCATGCTTTGTTGAGATCTGTGAAGTCCACGCAGGTTCTCCATTTTCCATTAGGTTTCTTTACCAAAACAGGATTCGCCAACCATACTGGGTAAAAAGATTCTTTAACTAATCCTGCATCCAATAATCTGTCGACCTCTTCTTTCAATGCCTGAGCTCTTTCTCCACTAACTGGTCTTCGCTTCTGTCTCACTCCTTTCTTTTCTGGATCAATATTCAACTTATGACACATGACCCTTGGATCTATCCCTTCCATATCTGCATGACACCATGCGAACACATCCAGGTTCTTGCCCAAAAAGGTAATGAGAGATTCCTTTAAGGCTGGATCAAGTTGAGCTCCAATCTTCAATACCTTTGTACCATCTTTGTCATTGATCTTCACATCCAGAGTTTCACCAGCTGGTCCAGCCTTAACCATGGTTTCTGGCATTCGAGGATCTAAGTCTACCTCCATCTCTGTGGTTGAATCCTCTTGAGGTTCCTGGACGGTAGACGGTTCCTGCTCTTCGTGCATGACATTCCTTCTCTTTGATGCTGGCTGACTGTCTTCATTGCATCCATTATGTTTCAGTTTCCGGGATTTTTCTTCATCCAACCCTTCTACCATACACACATCACCATCCTTGTCCGTAGGGGGTGCACTTTCTATCAGTAAGTAGGGGGTATCTGGTCCCCGAAAAACGGGAATCTCATCATGAGGTTCCTCTTCTATGATCTCTTCAATTCTTATAGCTCTACAGGATGCTGACACAAAACCTTCCAAAGGCGAACTGCGCAGGTCGACCGTTATCTTGTCTGGGTTCTTTCCTGGAAAACTATCAGGAACCTCGTCCATAGGTTCAGGCAATTTAGCAGCTCTAGCAGCATGTTGCAAAGCTTTGGTGTAACACTCTCTAGACTCATACTGACATCCTCGAACTATACCAACTCCATTTGGTGTCGGGAACTTCATAGTGAGGTGGTAAATGGAGGTTATTACCCTCATCTCCTTCAAAATGGGTCTTCCCAAAATAGCATTGTAATTCATATTCTCTTCTATAACGATGAATTCTGCCAACTGTGTAATGCAAAATGGTTTATCACCTAAAGTTACTGGCAAACGAATCTTACCTTTAATAGGAACCTGATTATTAGTGAATCCGTACAAGGTATCGTTTGTTGGAGTTAAATCTTTATCCAGAAAATGCATCTTCTTGAAAGCTGAATAAGATAGCAAGTTTACAGAGCTTCCATTATCAACTAGCACTCGATGAACCTCATACGACCCAATTCCTGCCTCAACAACCAAAGCATCAGTATGGGGATGATGTACCCAGGAAGCATCTTCTTCAGTGAAAGTAATATCTGCATCCTCTCCTTCGAACAACTTTGGGGACCTCTGGGACAGATTGTAAATACTGGTCAAAGGACGTTCTTTAGCCTCACGGGTATACCTCTCCATGGCATTCCTGCTGCTTCCTCCAATGTGGGGACCTCCTATAATTGTGCGTATGCACCCAGCCTTAGGTGGTCCCTCCATCACGACAGGTTCCTGTGTCTGTGTCTTCTGAGTCTTCTCATCTCTATACTTCTTTCCTTCCTGAGCCACCCATTCACTCAATTGCCCTTGTCTGATTAGAGTTTCAATTAGATCTCTGAGGTGACGACAATCTGCAGTATTATGCCCATTATTATCATGGAAGTCACAGTAGGGGCGTTCATTCTTATTCCCTGGGGGACCGGTTCTGAAAGGCTTCTTAAACCATGAGGACTTCTCATTCACTGCGTAAATATGATCAATCGGAGCTACCAAAGGGGTGAAAGTCTCATAAACAGGTCTCTCATGTTTATTGTTGTTATAGGAAGCTGGTGGCGGTACCTGACTCATGACAGGTTTAGTAGGATTCACAGCTTCAGGCTTCACCTGGGATGTGCGACTAACCACCTTTTTATTGTCACGACCATTGGGGCTTCTTTGCCTCGGCCTCTTGCTTCCACTTTGCCTTACAAAATCTGGATCCTTCCTTAATTCAGCTAGAGACTCCTCCACCAGACGAAAGGGTTCTGCCTGGGCATAAAAATCTGCCAACGTCTCTGGTTCTTTTCCCTGCAGTGCTTTCCAAAAATCTGAGCCTCCTTTGACTCCAGCAATTAAGAAATTCTTTATTGTTTCCTCAGATGCTTTCCTAACTTTAGGAACCTCCGCATTAAACCTCTTGAAATATTCTGTTAATGTCTCACTAGGTCTTTGCTTGATATTGGCTAAGGTATTGGTTGGTGGTGCGAATGCAACAGATGCTCTAAATTGAGTGACAAAGAGCTTCCCCATACTTGCCCAGGAACCAATCGAATCTGCAGGTAACCTTTTGAACCATTGATGGGCTCCGCCCTGTAGAGTTGCAGCCAGTAACCTGCACCTGGTGGCTTCCTTCACTTGATAAACATCCATCTCTGTGTCAAAACGACTAAGGTATTCAATGGGATCAGTGGTCCCATCGAATTTCAATTCATTCGAAGGCCTGTAAGACCTAGGCAGAGCCGACTTTCGAACCTTCTTGGTGAAAGGAGAAGCTGTTATAGGGTTCACAGCAAGATTCTTCTCGTCCTTGAGTTGAGCCAAAATTTTCTTGACATCTTCTGCTGTCACCTCCCCAATAGCTTCCGCCTTTGTCTTCTTACTCGTTCCTTCTTCCTCTTGCGACTCTGCAGCGCTTGATTCTTCAGTATCCTCATCTGAATCCGTGCTTTCTTCTTCAATTATCTCGACAGATGGGTCTTTATCTTTCTTCTTTTTCTTTGAGGAACCTCCAGTCTTGGTTTTCTTCTTTTCCTTGGACCCTGTACGATCCTTGCTACCAGTTTTACTCTTCTCAGGATTCTCCATATCTTCATCACCATTATCTTGCTTCGGTTCTCCACCATCGTCTGGAACCTCCTCTCCATTCTCAGATTCTTCAAAATTCAACTGTTTCGGAGTAACCTTCGACTTCTTGCTTTTCTTTGACTTCTTTTTCTTCTTTTTGCTTGAAGCCTGCTCCAAAGTCGACAAACGTTCTCCCACAGTCTTTAAGATTTCCATCATGGCTGCTTTAGTAACCTTCGGTGCTCTGGGAGGAGATATGTTCCCCTCATGAATCTGTCGTTCAGAACGGGTTGTTTCGCTATCCGAGTTGCCTGACATCTTTTCCACTCTTAAGATATTAACTATCCCCTCCTTCTAGCGCCAATGTTGATGAGTGGATTTCGTAATCAACTTATGTGAGGTTTACAGGTAGTTGTATAGGCTAGCGATCAACTGTTCTACGAAAAGGTTTGGGTTGTGTTTGTGGGGGTTGAGCTGAGCTCGAGGGTATCTCCAATAATCTCCGGTGCCTTTAGAGAAAATCAGAGAACTTAATGCGTCGTACCCTGAGGTGCCTACGTACCCTTGTATTTATAGGGATCAAGCTCACGTAGTTCTAATATGATTCTGTCTCTTATTGGAATAGCTGTATTCGGTCACCTAGTTCGTGTTGGACTCAGGTTCCTTTAGAGCCTTTCACGAACTAGTTTGGCTAAATGGAGTAGAACTCGAGTTCGTACTCCACTTATGATTCTCTCATTGGTTAGAGTTATTCTAGGATCATCTGCGCCCTAGAATTATACTCAGATACCAATTTGTTTATCTGTTCTAGATGACTCCTAGAACTTTCTGTTGGCAACTCGTAGGAACCTGGTGCTCAGGAACCTACGTTTCAGGAGCCTGTTTCTCAGGGACCTCCTTATTTCGGGACATATCGCTTAGGGACCTCCCTTTGGGTGTCAGTACCTGCACAAATAACAAACTAGTTAGACTGGATAACTCTTCGTATGCTTTTATCATCTCTATGGCTATTGCTATGCTAACTCGAACTCTTCTGCTTGGAGGAACCTGGTCTTCTAATGCTCAGCCCAGCTTCCTGACCATTGGGAACCTTCTGATACTCATACTTCGTTAGTCATTTCTTCTATCTGATCTTCATAGCTCATACTGGATCAATCTTCTGGCTCGTATGGATCAAACCCTATAGCTTAATGGGCCTAAATCTAGCCCATGGAGATTTTGGGCACAACATTTGCTGTAGAAAGGACTCTCGTGGGCTTTGCAGTGTGTGTGTGTGTGTGTTTTTTTTTTTGAATTTTATTAATAATAGAGATTTAATCAAACCAAAGAGTGACCAAAAAAAGAGTACTAAAAAAGAGTGACCAAAAAAAGAGTACCAAACCAAATATACCCTATTTTGCTTATAATAGTATAGTATAGATGTATATTTTAGTCAAATTGCCAGAATATGTTTATTACTCCCTCTATCCCACTAGGTTTTTTACATTTGGAACAGAGGGTAGGGGTGAACACGGGGCGGTTTGAGGGAAAAAATAATCCAACCCAATTAGTACAGGTTTTTTAAAAATTAACCCGTTCAACTCACGGTTTTGGGTGGGACGGGTTGGTCGGGTTTTGAACGGTCCGGGTTGGGTTAGGGCGGGTTGCAAATCGAAAGAACTTTGCAGAAAATGTAGAAAATTCTGCCCAGAAAATGCAGAAATGTGTTGCAGAATGTAGAAAATGTGTTGCAGAATGTTACAGAATATAGAAAGTGTTGCAAAATGTAGAAAATATGTTACAGAGTGTGTTGCAGAATGTAGAAAATGCAGAAAATGAATGCAAAAAATTATAGAAAATATTTAATCAATATGCATTGTATGTAAACGGGTTGGGTTAGGGTTAAAATTTATTAAACCATAACCCAACCCAATTAGTACGAATTTTTTAAAAATCAACCCATTCAACTCACGGGTTTGGACGGTTCGGGTTGGTTGGGCGAAATTAGGAGCGGGTTGGGGCAGGTTGGGTAAATTTTGTTCACCCCTAACAGAGGGTCTAACATGCATTTTAAAACTCGTATAAATTATAGTTTCATAAAAATTTAAAGTTTTATGCAAAAAAAGAAAATTTTAAACATCCCACATCGATTATAATAAGAGTATTCAGGTCCTTTATAGATACAAGTCAACAATTAATGTGTACCAAATTGTTAGCTCTTTTGGACTGACATGTGGTAGTTTGTTGGGTCTGGTATGCATTTGGTTGTAGGCTTAATTGGATACGACATTCTTATACTCATAAATTTATATCCACATTTATTTTTATGATTTATCAAAAATAAAATCATCAAAATATTTTCCTCAAATAATAATAAAAATAGTGATCGGGGAGAGAAAATATAAATTGACAGATATAATGTCGTCGAAGTCAGAATTAAGAAAGGCATCGAGGTGGTTGAAAATTAGTCAAAAAAAAAAAAAAATCAAAGTGAGGAGGTGGGTGACGGAAAATAAGTATAAGTCTATCTCAAGTAGGTAAATGGGCGGAAGTGAAAATAGATCTATAAAAATTTATTACAATATTTCTCTCTTATAAAATTATGTATATATATTAGTCCAGTGGCCAGGATATGTTTATTACTCCCTCTGTCCCACTAGGTTCCTTACATTTGGGATTGAGGGTCTAACACACATTTTAAAACATATAAAGTATAGTTTCATTAATTATTTAAAAAAAAATTCTTACGAATAAAATGTTAATGTTTTATTAAAAAAAATTAAACATCCCACATCGATTAGAATAAGAGTACTCAGGTCCTTTATATATACAAGTCAACAATTAATTTGAATCAAATTGTTATCTTTTTTGGAGTGATCTGTGGTGGGTTGTTGGGTCTGGTATGCATTCGGTTGTAGGTTTGGATACGACATTCATATACTCATTAATTTTTATGATTTATCAGGGATAAAATCATTAAAATATTTTCCTCATATAATAGTAAAAAACGGTAGTCGGGGAGAGAAAAATAAATTGACAAATATGATGTCTCGAAGTCAGAATTAAGAAAGGCATCAAGGTGATCGAAAATTAGTCAAAAAAAATAATCAAAGTGAGGAGATAGGTGTCATAAAATAAGTAAAAGTCTATCTCAAGCAGGTAAACGGGCGGAAGTGAAAATAGATCGCTAAAAATTTATTACAATATTTCTCTCTTTCAAAATTATGTATATATATTAGTCAAATGGTCGGAATATGTTTACTACTCCCTCTTTCCCACTAGGTTCTTTACATTTGGGACAGAGGGTTTGACACGCATTTTAAAACTCAAATAAAGTATAATTTCATAAACTATTTTAAATATTTTTCTTTTGAATAAATTTTAATGTTTTATTCAAGAAAAGAAAAATTTAAAAATAAGTTATGGAATTATACTTTACATATACCTTAAAATGCGTGCCCGCCAGTGAAAAAAATTGTTGAGAAATGAGAGGGACGGAGGAAGTATTAAATTAATACAAAAAATGATAAATAAAGTGTATAACACATTTTTACTTAATATCAGTATAATATTCTATTTTAAGTATTAAAGGTACCGAAGTTGCCAAAATTTTGTTCAAAAAAAATCGAAGTGAAGAGGTAGGTGATGGACGTTTTATTATTAAATTAATACAATAAATGATAAATAAAGTGTATAACATATTTTTACTCAATATCAGTATAATATTCTATTTTATTTTAAGTATATTTACATTATATCAGTTAATCCTATTAGCATCGGGTAATTTATAGATTGACTAATAAAAAAAATTAAAATATTGAAAATAAGAAATAATTTACATATGGGATTTAGATCTTGTAAAAAAAATGTCAATATGATTTTGATATCTTTAGTCTCCCGCACTATATTTTTGCAGTATTTTCGTAATTTGTTAATGTTATTAATTTCATACAAAATAAGTTTTACAGCTATATATAATTTATCAATTTCACTTGAGTTTTAAACTCAAATGCGAGTTTCACCCCGTTGTGAGACTAATAAACTCAAAAAATCGCTGATATATATAATGTCTTATTATCACGGATGTGGTATGTGTATTTTTTATTTCCCGGTATCATTTTGGTATTACCTCAAATTAAAATGATATTTCTTTGATGTTTCATTATCTTCTTTTCATAGATTGAATTTTATTGTACACGTAAACTTTTACAACATAATTAATTCGGTGCATACATTAACCCATCTCATTTTAAAAACCGTTATGAGATATATATGACACTTTTATTTAGTTACTCGTGTATTTGGTTGAATTTGGACATGTCTAAATATGTTTTGTCTTGAAATTTGAGATATTACTCCCTCCGTCCCATTTTATGTGAAACTCTTTCCTTTTTGGTACGTCCCAAAAAGAATGAACATAACATACTTACTATTTTTTAAAACTACTTTTCACTATTACACCCACTACTTCTCCACTTTTTTATTAAATAAATACTATTACACCCATTACTTTCCTCCACTATCTCAAATCTATTACTCCTATTAAATATTGATAGATCCCACTACTTTACTCACTTTTCAACTAACTTTATTCAATTTTTACTACTTTTTCTTAATCTCCGTGAAAGTCAAACATTATCATACATTATGGGACGGAGGGAGTACCTTTGATTTTTGAAAGTTCACTTATGAAAATGGATGATACAATGTATTTGAAGAAAATATTTTGTTATGGTCAATTTACTATTGAAAATATACATCTGAAATGGTCAAATACCATGATCCTAAAAAAAACACATCATATATATTTCTTGGATGTGCACAACTACTACGATTAATTTGTTGTTGTCCCAAAATTGGAAATGTGGGCTGAGCTTTTCCAAGCAGAACATATGACTCTATTATTTACATTACATTATTTCTTACAAACTTAGAAATAATATAAAATTTAATTCTTCCTCCATCCCAAAATAAATAAGTCAGCTGTTTTTTCATGCATTTCAATACACCAAGATTATTTTGGTAATACTTGGCAGTTACAATGAACTCTTACCAACTGTTTTCAGTTAATCATTCTTCTCACATACTAAAAATATTACGGTTCGAAATCTGAGAATATTTTGAAATTATAATATCTTAGATAGATCAAAATACATGAAGTAGACTAATATAAGAAAATTATATAAATTATCATATGGTCCATGCTTTGCACGGGCTCATGCTTTTGAATGGAATTCTAAACATTAAAATTTGTCGCTTTTTTCAATTTTTAGTTTCGGGGTGATTTTAATTGGAAAAGAACTAAACTAAAAATTATCTTGGGAATTTGACTTGGACTTACAAATATAATTTTGAAACTCGGGCAAATAGTGAATTAGGCATGTAAAACCTAATAACATAAAAATATTAAAAAAATTAAAAAATTAATATAATTATAAATATTAAGAAAAAGTAATGAGTTGCATGAATCATAAGTTAGCATCTATAATATAAACATATGGCATATATAATAACATAGTTAATTTATTCCAACTAATATAATCGAAGTGTAATTAACCCTAAATTTATATACATATTTATTAAAAAAAATATTTTAAAATTATTGTTGATATAGGTGGTTTTCTTTTAAAATGTGATTTTATATACTTTCTCCATCGTCTTTATTTTGAGCATTGTTTCAATTTTAGTTGTTCTAAAATATTTGTCCACTTTTAATAATTAAGGTAAATTAAGTTTTAAATATATTAAAACTTAACAAATATGGTATCAATTAAGTTTAGATTTTGGAACTAAATAATAAATCTATACTATTATATAATAGTCGAAACATTGTTCGTCTATAGGTATTGATTTTACTTATTTAACATTACTTAATAATACATGTTATTTTTATTTAATTATATTTAATTATTTATGTAGTTGGTGATAATTAATAAATTTTATTTTTCAAATTTTCTATTTTTCAATAACTAAGCAATTTTTTTTTTCACGACAAATTACCTTTTTTAGCTATAATACGTTATCTTTTCTATTTTTTCAGCAAAACCTATTGAGGTAGCTTTATTTTAATAAAATGTTCATTTTTCTGGTAAAACATGTTACATTTTCTATTTTTAAATAACTAATCAATTTTCCTTTTCACGTAAAATACATTATCTTTTATATTTTATCTAACTACAATTTTTTCTTTTCTAAAAACGCTATGAGCAATTCTATTTAATAAAATAAAATATTATAATTGTAGTTACTAATAATTAACAAATTACATTTTTCAGCTAAAATACGTTACATTTTCTTTCTTTTCTTTTTTCCCAATAAAACCTATTGGGCATCTTTAGTTAAGTAAAATAAAATATTAATATTATAATAACTGATAACTAACCAATTACATTTTTTAGATAAAACATTTTATCTTTTCAATATTTACAAACTAAAATCCATCATTTTTTTAAAAATATCATGAATGATACATATAATTATTATCATATCATATTATTTAAAATTTTAAGCCTATAAATTCTATGTATAAATTTTTTTAATTCAAATTAAAAAATGTTTCCATTATATTAAAGAACATCCGTGTTTAATATAAATTGGTAAAAACATAAATTTTGATTGATGTATAAAATAGGTAGCTAGGATGAATTGAGTATTATTCAGTCTTTTCGTTCAAATTTGTTTAATAAAACGTTGTAATGAGATACAATAACATAATTGAACTATTTTCCCGGTATGGATTATTTAATCTTTTGGATATGGGCTTTTTTAGTATTTTGCTATATAATAATAATAATAATAATAATAATAATAATAATAATAATAATAATAATAATAATAATAATAATAATGTATGAGTTATTCTTTCATGATTAAATATTGAAATTATGAAATTTATTATATAAATATTTTAATATAATATTTTATACATGTCACATAATATCATATATATTTATGTTGAATAAAATTCAAAATATTGATTTAATTTATCTATGTGAAAGTTTTTTTTGAAATTATTACGTTATATCAATATTTATATATGAATGTGTGTTTTTTCAACCACCTTAAAGTTTTGATTAAATTTTGTATCATATGAAAAGGAATCTAGTTTCAGTTTTTCGAAATTATAATTCCATAATTATTATGATTTTTCAAGACTATTTTCATTTCAAAAATATTCATCTAATGTTTATAAAATTTGTGATTAGATTTTGTAACATGTTAATAAAAACTTTAATCAGATTTTTCTAGAAATCATAATTCGTGTAAATGCAGAATCTTTTAGAGGTTTTTTTGATATATATATATATATATAAAAGTAAATTTTTGTCATTTTACTTTTGTTAAGAAAAACTATTTGTAATTTTACTAAACTAAATTTCGAAATTGCAAAAATACTACAAATTAGGTCACGCCTTCCTCCTGCCCGTTTGACACTCTTTTTTTTTGTTAAGGTGGGATGATTTTGTTGGAAGGCTCAGCAGGTGCCATATTCAATTTAATGCAACCACGTGCAACTTTTTTGTTTTTTAAAGGTGGAGTGATTTTGGTGGATTTGGATTACAAGGCTCCGCCATGGGCCTTATTCAACTGAATGCAACCACATGCAACTGAATTTCTGATTGCAAGTTCCATTTTTCTGTTATCTTTTTCGACCACTTTTTTGAACTCTATATATATATATATATATATATATATATATAGGTTTTTGCTCAAATACAAACCAATCCTTAAATACAAACTGCAAACTAACACTAAATTAATTATATTTCATCTATTCTAAGGTTCCCGCCAAGGGTACCTTCACAAAAAATGCTTAAAATAATTGGCTCTATCCAACAAAAAAAAAATCCCTACCGTGGAAATGCGAAGCATTTAAGACCGTAAACGGATGAGTTAAGTAGTCATGAGGGGCGAAGGCTCTCGACACACCCGTCAATCGTCTATTGCCTTTACCATTGATTGCCATTCCTTACAACTTTAGAATGATAAAGGCGCGAAGCGCCGTACAAGAAGGTGCGAAGCACCGTTAACCAGTGAAATCCACTGCCACATCATCAGGTGAACAGTAATTTTTTTATTATTATTTTTTTTTTGTTGGATAGAGCCAATTATTTTAAGCATTTTTTGTATTGAGGTACCTCTAGTTTGGTCATTAGATTAGCTTGAAATGTTAGATTAGTGTTTAGTTTTTAGTTTGTAGTTAATTTTAGTTTGTAGTGGAGTAGGACTCTATATATATATATATATATATATATATATATATATATATATTTCAAAAAAGTGGTCGAAAATGACAACTGAAAAATGGAATTTTCTTATGCAACTGAATGCAATCACGTATAACTGAATGCAACTTTCGTTTTTCAGTTGCATTCAGTTGAATATGCCAGGGGCCTTGTAACCCAAATCCATCAAAATCACCCAATTTAAAAAAAAAGTTGAATGTGGTTGCATTCAGTTGAATATGGCCCCTGGCGGGACCTAGCAACCCAAATCCACCAAAATCACCACACCTTTAAAAAAAAAAGAGTTGCATGTGGTTGCATTCAGTTGAATGTGATTGCATTCAGTTGAATATGGCCCCTACGGGGCCTTGCAATCCAAATCCACCAAAATCACCCCACCTTAAAAAAAATCGATGAAGAGTAACCTGCCACGTGTGCCACGGGGCAGGTTACTGTTCATCCGAATTATTTTTTAAAAAAAGTTTTTCTAAAAAAAGAATAATTAAAATTGGGTTGGAAAAGGAAAGATAGTATTTTTGCAATTAAGATAGTAAATATGCAATTAATTAAAGAAGATGGTATTTTTGCAAATAAAAACTTTAAACCTAGTATTTTTGGTATTCTACGACGGACACCCCCCTCTTGAGATACGACGGGAGGGAATTCTTCAACTTCTAGAATCCCAGCTTGAGTAGAATCCCAGGAGAGATTTCTCAGTGACTTCTTGGAAAATAAACTTAAATATAAATATTTATCATTTTTTAGTATTTAGGGCGCGCCCTAACTATAGAAAAGGAGAAGGCGCGGCCTAATTTCTTGTAAAACTAACAAGCATCCTTTTTAACTGCTTTTATGTCT
Source organism: Kitagawia praeruptora (assembly GCA_037693485.1). Classification (NCBI taxonomy): domain Eukaryota; kingdom Viridiplantae; phylum Streptophyta; class Magnoliopsida; order Apiales; family Apiaceae; genus Kitagawia; species Kitagawia praeruptora. Next base: position 38,448,936 of record CM075344.1, read on the forward strand.
CTCAGGGCGCGCCCTCCACGTACGGGAGGTGAGGGCGCATCCTTCTTCTGCAAATCTTTATCAAAACCCTAATTTATCCTAAAAATCCCCAAATTGAACCTAAATCTGACCCGAATCCATTTTAGAATACCCGAACCGAATTTTGGGCATAACAACTACCCCCCAATTCCATGTAAAGTCAAAGATGAAGCATGTTTCAACCTAAACAACACCAAAATTTTTGTAGCTTTTCTTCTTCAGGGCGCGTCCTTATTCTTCTTGTCTTCAAGATTCTATGCGGAGGACGCGTCCTTAAATTCTTCAATCCATATCTCTAAGCTTTTGCATCCATCTTTAATTTTGGCTTCTTCGTAGAGGAATAACACAAATGCACAACATCTCTAAGCTTACATGAGCTAACTCGGCGTAAGAAACAAGAGATATTATGCACAAGTGTAAGCCTCTTACAGGGCTCGCACTAAAGTTAAATATATATATATATATATATATATATATTTTCAGAGGGCGCGCCTTATGATATTAAGGCGTACGGACCCCTTCAGCTGTCATCCACATACACTTATATGGTCTTCTCAAGTTCCTTTCGCATTAATCAAGCCAAAAGGCATTCTAATGTAGCGGTATAATCCTCTATCTGTAATGAAAGTAGTATGCTCGAGTACATGGGAATCTGATTATAACCCGAATAAACGTTCTTGAAACTCAAAAGAACATGCCCTGCTGTTATATCTACTAACTGATCAATCACTTTGGTAGTAGGATTCTTTAAACAATCCAACGTTTAATATTCTGTCCACCTCGATCTTCCTTCAACGCTATAGCTCTCTCTACTTAGAATTCAACTAAGAACCGATCTTCAAAATTTTACTTGAATCTCCAACATACACCAAAATTGAGATTGTATCTTCTGTCGAATCTGTCTTTTCCACCGGTTGAGGCATTCTTGGATAAATATCAAAATCAAGATTTCGAGGGTCTTCAATCATGGCACCATCCTTGGAGGGCACATCCTCTTTGAGAGAGAAGTCTTCCTCGACAAGGGCATTCACCAAGCCTTCCAATAACATTCTTCTTCCCTTCATCTTTTTACCTTTAATACTGAGGGTGCGCCCTCTGGGTGGACGCCTCCTCATCCTCTGATTCTTGAATAAAATAATGAGCCTGAATTCCTACCTTGATGTTGTTCATGATTCCTCCAGAACTTCTTTCAATGAGGGCGCGCCCTCCATCCCTTTATTTTCCTGAAACCTTTAATTGCCTTGTGGTGGCACTCCCTTGAATCATGCTGCGATCCCCGAATAGTGCCCACATCATTTGGTGTAGGAAATTTCATAGTAAGATGAAAAATGGAAGTCACTACCTTCATTTCTTTCAACAAGGGGCGCCCTACTAAGCATTGTGAGCTGACTCCTGATCCAAACCATGAATTCCATCATCCGAGTTACTGAGAGAGAACCTTCTCCAAGAGTTACTAGTAACCTGATTGCACCGATCACTTTCACAACTTCTCCTGAAAAACCATAAATCCATGCATTGTTTAGTGCCATGTCCATGTCTAGGAATCCCAACTTCTTGTAAGTGTCGTAATACTGAATATTCACCGAACTTCCATTGTATACAAAAACCCGATGCACATTCTTAGAGCCAATCCATACCCAAGGCATTATTATGAGGGTGGTGCACTCATCTAGCTTCATCTTCAGTGAAAGTGATATCCGCACATTCGCCCTTGAACAATTTGGGCGGCCTTAACCCCAAGCTATTCACATCGATGAGAGGTATATCTTGCCTCTCGAGCATATCTCTCCAAAGCATTGTTGCTATCACCCCCCAAGTGATGTCCTTCAAAGATAATGTGTACACTTCCTTCCTTGACAAATTTGTTCTCCACATTTATCTTCATCACGGAGGGCGCGCCCTCCATTCTTTTCAGGATTCTCCTTATGCTTCTTGACTTCTCTGACAATCCAATCGGTCAAGTATCCTTCCTTGATCAGATCTTCAATTTCATCCTTCAGTTGATGACATTCATGAGTATTATGACTTGTCAACTCATAGTACTCACCGTGCTTCTTCTTATCCTTGCTTAGGCAGACAAAGGATCCGACTTCTTAAAAAGCCCTTTATTCTTGTTCACCTCAAAGATGTGTTCAATCGAAGCCGCCAACGGAGTGTAATTAATTGTCCTTCGATCATAAGAATACGTATCTGGAGTTCCCCATTCTCTTCCAACACTAGTTGCATTCACTCCGTTAGCACCGACTCCAGTACGATATACATGACTTGTAATCTTCCCCTTAGCGTTCCCTGAGCTTCTGTCTTCCGATTTTCTACCATGGATTGCTCTACTATCTTAAAAGATTCAGCCTGTGCCAAAAACATCAACCAACATAGATGAATCCCTTTCTTGAAGACGCTTCCAGTAATTCGTTTCTACTTGTAAACCAGCTATCAAGAAACTTTTAAGTGTCTCATCAGTTGTTCCTCTAACTAAAGTGGATTCTGTATTAAATCTTTTGAAGTAAGATTGAAGACTTTCTCCTTCTTTCTGCTTGATGTTGGCCAGAGTTGTAACGGGAGGAGCATACTTCACTGTTGCTTGGAACTTGGCTAAGAACAAATTCCTCATCGTCTACCAATAGGTAATCACTCCAGATCCAAGATTTTGAAACCACTGCTAAGCATTTTCCCTGAAAATTGTTGCCAGTAAATGACATCTCGCCAATTCACTTACCTGACATCCATCTTGAAACATCCCAAGAATCCCACAGGGTCTGCATTTCCATAAAAATCTTCAGATCGTTAGTCATAGCCTTATACCCAGTTGGGAGCTGTGTCTCTCTTACTTATGCTGAAAATGAAGGAGTTTGTGTTGTAGTTGATATCTTTCCTCCATCCAAGTGACCAAGGAGCCTCTTCAAATCATCCATGTTGACAGTTCCAAAGCCAAGAATGTTCTGAATATGTGATTGTGCACTTGGTTGAGTACCCCCCGAGGGTGGAAGCTAAGTTGTCCTTTGAGTATTTCCTGGACCCTTATCATGAGGTTGTATGAGAATCACCTTTTGAGTCTGAATTTGATTCAGTTTTTTTCTTGATTCTGAGCTTGTTCCTTCTAACTTTAAGTCTGTAGATTTCCTCGAGGCTGTGGATTTCCTTGAGGCTGTGAATTTCCTTGAGGCTGTGGATCTCCCTGAATGTCCCCTTGAGAATTTCATTTCGAGGAAGGGCGCGACCTCGACCTCACTTCGCTAAAGAACTTAAAGAATACGAGGTGATCTACCACCTGAGGGTGCACCCTCCTGTTCGACGGTGATTTCGTGGAATACTCCGAGATTTTCTCCTACTTCCTTGCTCTTGCTCTACTGAATCCAATCTTGCACCGAAGTTATTTATTGCAGTTCCCATATGATATAACTGCTTCATTAACTCCGCGTTACTGATAAGAACAGGCGGCTGTCCGCCAGTAGCAGGATTTCCACAGTGGTATGGGGAATCAGGGATCTCTTCCGGAATATAAGCTTCGTAACGAGCTTGATTACCCCCAAGTTATCTTCAAAATCATAACCATTTTCTTCATGAGAACCTCCACCTTGATTATTAGACATATCCAAATTTGACCAAGATACTATCAAGTGGATTGATGACTTTAGAGTTCGGGAGGCTGCATCCATCAGATCTAAGAGAATTGCACTAGAGCTTCAAAAGGATGCGGTGATGGAGGGCACATCTGAAAAGAGGGTAGGCTTACATGCTTACAAGAGAAAGTTCTGCATCGTATCTTCCACCCGAGGGCGCGTCCTCCATTGTACGAGAACTATTCACACTCACCCTTCAGGGCATGCCCTACAGGCATAATCTTGCATTCTCAAAAAAGTTGAAAATTTCACTGAACTAAGACTAGGCAAAGTGTACATAAAGTGTACATGGACTACCCCCCTAGACTAGGAAGTAATTAATTTACCTTGTAGTCTATTATTCAGGCATTGCTCTACTTCAATCAACTTCTGGTAGAAAGAGTGCATTCTCCGGTCACGGGCTACTTCAAATTTCATCCCATGAAGGGGCATCTCAAAATGAGGCATCCTATGAATAACATCTCTCGAAGAGGCATCTCACTATGAGGCATCCAATAAAGGGCATCTCACGAAGAGGCATCTCACAAGGAGGCATCCTATGAAAGGCATCTCACGAAGAGGCATCCCCGTGGGGGTATTCCGCTGTTCACACAAATTGTCCTGAAATACATGTATATGTAGGGCTAGGGAGGTGCATCAGTACTACCCCCCAGTATCAGAATATCATTCCTTAAAGAAGCGTCTCTTAAAGAGGCATCCCAAGAGGGGAATTTTAAGAGAGAGCCGTTGGAGTTGCTGAAGGCGATAACAAAGTCTCTTCTAGTCCGGATGAATGTCATTTTTGTGTAGAGGGCCTCACTCATGACCTTGGGGCCTCAACCTGCCTATCAGGGGGCGCACTCTAAGATTCATGGGGCCGCACATCAATACAATTTTCTTCAAGCAAAAGATATGCCATGGATCGTTACGATCATACATGCAGACAAAGCCACAACATGAGGTTGATGAGTTAGGGCGCGCCCTGATGCCTATCATTTAGGTTATTGTAGATATGAGGGCGCGTCCTCTGTAGCAAAGTATTGTTTCTTCATAGAGGGGCTCGCTCACGAACTTGGGGCCTCAACCTGATGATCAGGGGGCACACTCTACGGTTCGTGGGGCCGCAACTCAACAACTTCTTTCCTTCTGGAGTCCAAGCAGTAAATTATCCTCGTAGATATTGGAGTCCGCTTGAGCGTTTGCATCTTTCTCTGGGGCGCACCCTAACCAGAAAGCTCCTTGAGGGCGCGTCCTATGTTGGAGGATTTTCCTGAAATTGAGGATTCTCACCCTCTCTTCCACTAGTCGCACTGTGAGAAATCAAGGGAATAATTATAGGGACTTTCTTTCTTGAGGGCGCGCCCTCAACAATATGTCAAGAGCTATTCCTCACTTTGGTGATTAGGTCAAACAATGTCATTCCTTCTTCTTTAGCTTCATCATCTTTCAACGAAATCTCAAAGAAGGACTCTCTCGTGTCCAAGGGGCCTCAACCTGTAATCAGGGGGCGTGCGTTGTGGATCACGACCTCGAGGAAGGTCTCGCTCATGTCCAAGGGGCCTCGACCTGTAATCAGGGGGCACGCGCTGTGGATCACGGGGCCTCGATTCCAGGTGTTCCCCTTTCTTCTGGCCAGGCAAAACCATGTAGGCCTTCTCACCAGACAAACCCCTGCAACCTTATACATGCAATAAATATATAGAGCAAAATAATATAGAGGTTGGATATTACCTGGAGGCGCGCCCAGTCAGGGGAAGGCGTGCTTCTTAATAATCTCCTGAGGCATGCTCTGCTTGAATTCTGATTTAGAAGTCTGTTTTGGACGATTTTACAGCCCACGCGAAGCTTATTAAATTCTTGTTGACCCATAAAGTTTAGATAGCGCGTGCGGCACAACACAAACCATGACGAGAATCATAACCTTAGATTCAGTGGAACAGCATCACGAGGAAGGGTTCGCTCATGTCCAAGGGGCCTCGACCTGTAATCAGGGGGCACGCATTGTGGATCACGGGGCCTCGATTCCAAATGCCTTTTCTTTCTCATTTTCAGAATGGTTCTCCTCATCTTGCAGGATTTCACTGAGGGTGCGCCCTGACCTATGTTACTTGAGGGCGCCCTTAGAGGGAGATGCCTCTCGGGAATATCTAATATTCTAAAGAAACATCCTCCTAAATAGGAATGCTGCGCTTGACAAATTCTTGAGATCTTCTATGAACAAGATTTCCCACCTGCAACAATTCATCTAACCAAAAGTCTTAGATGTCACATGGAGGAGGCATCCAAGAGATGATGGCATGTTTAATCATCGAATTCTTCCAGTACTTGTTGGAAATCACCTAAACCTTGGATACCACCCCAGGGTGCTCCCTGAGATCTCTTGGGGACTCTCCTTTCTGTAAAAGTTCAAGAAGCAGATAACAGAAATCACAAAAACAAGTTAAGGGTTACCTTGAGGGCGCGTTCTGATGATGAGGATGAATTCCCTATAATCGTGCCTCTTCTCTGGAACATCCTTCTTCAAATCATATTTGGAAACTCCTCACCGGAAACCTAGTTCAACATTGCCGGTCGGAAATCACCGCCATCGAAAATACCTAGAACCATCTTTTCGTAGCAATAGTCCAAGAATCATCTCTAGAGCCATCCTTCGAATCTAAGTTGTATTCGCTGAATCCTTCTGTTGAGTATTGAACACAGAGAAAGAATACATAGGGGGGTGAATGGATTCTTGAACCTTTCTTGCCTTGAGTCTGTGTAGCAAACAAGTGTTGTGTGTACAGAGATGTAGATGCGGATAAAGAACAACACAGAACACAATATCACTTTAATCTAATGTATTATTAGATAAAGGTTGCTACAATCTGTGAATACAAATGATAGTATTCTCAGCTTCGTTTTTCTCAGAGAGATATAACTTACAGTGTATGAAAAACTTGACTCACTAGGTTCATTCACTCTAACTAAGGAAGTGAGGTTGTATCCTTATAGTGCATGGATACAACCTACTTACTACAAATAAGGTAGCTAAACAAATTACTTTCTAGTCTGTCTATCCTTTTTGAGTAAGTGTCCAAACGGTTACAGATTTGACTTTGCAAAGCCTGTTCAGATCCACTTCTTTAGCTCCTTGTCTCTTCTATATCTCTCCAAGCTTCCTTGTAGGCTTTCCAGAGCACGTTACAGATTGTGGTCCATAAAGTGCATTGGCTTGTTGCAGGTTTCTGACTTGTACAATTTCTTCAGTATTTTGTCTCCAAGAATGTATTCGAGAAGTGACTAAGTAAGTGATTCGAGAACTGGAATTGACTTGATCGATAACTCTGAGTTCTCGAACACTGTTATATTGACATATCGAACCACTTCTCGAATAGCTCTTTTCCATCAGGATTCCTTGAGTTGTCGAATAGAACATTTGACTTATCGAATCCTCGAGATATCGAATAGCTTTCTGAGTCCTTGAGATATCGAATGGAGCTTTGACTTGTTGACTCCTTGAGAACTCGAATACTACTTTGACTCGTTGACTTCCTGAGTTCTCGAATAGAGTACATAGACATATCGAATCTCTGAGATATCGAATGAGATATCGAACAGTGTATTCAGAGATATCGAATAGTGTCTTGAGATATCGAATCCCTGACTTCTCGAATGCTGGACTTCTCGAATAGACAAATATACTTCTCGAATTGGTACTTAGGCAAATTCTTCATTTCTTCAAATCCCAACTGTGATTATTTGACAGTCTTTAACTCCTTGCTTGAGGCATGAACCTTGGAACTTCTTTCAAGCATTATTCTAGACTCTATAAGTACAGTTACACAACTAGGATTTGATGCCTACTACAAGTACAATACAAACAGAAACTCTACAACTAGAGGTTCCCTCAGTTAAGAGGTCATGTAAGTAATGCAAAGCATTACAAACACTTAGGCTTGTTATTAGATGTGTACAGGCATGCCTCTGTAACTAACAATCTCCCCCAAATTGTGAGTGAGACCCTTAGTCACAATTTCATGTCTGATAACAAGCCTAACATACATAAGGATAAAACTTTAAAAGTACAGGTATGTAGATTGATAGAACACATAAATGGAATTACAAGATAAATACTCTTACAGTATGATGAAGTACTAGCCATTTTCACTTGATTGCATCTCCATTGCTTTGGCTTGTAGATCATCATATGCTTTCTGTTTCCTTTCTTTCTCCTTTCTTGCATTCTCATCTATTGCTCTTATGATTTCTGCCATAGCATCTAATTCTTCAATCATGATAGAGTTTTTGAAATCTTCAAGCACTGGCTTTAGAATGTTGGCAGGATAGTGACTGAGTAGGTTCATTCTTATATTGACATTGTCTCCATTTCTTCTCATATACTTCACCACATAGGGATCAAACTGAACTCTACACAATCCCTTTGCCCTTAGCTTTTCTGCTTCAATCTCCAGTCTGTCAATTTCTTTCTCCCTTTCTAACCACTTCTCATAGCAGCCCTTCCTCATCTTTTCAGCATAATCTCTCTTCATTTTCACAAAGTCAATCAATTCCAGCTTCCATACTTTCTCCACCTTGTCTTTAGAGTCCAGCAATGCAATGATTCTTTCTATCTCATACAATTTACCCCAATTTTGACAACCCCCTTGTTTGAATTTCATTTCTCTCCCATCAGTGTACTTGATTTCAAGGTGGTCATTCACAATTGCAGCATAGCATATCTTTTGAGCTCTTAGAAATTGTAGTTGCTCTTCATCAAAGTCTTCATCAAGTGGCTGGAGTTTCAATCCTGGAATGATTGTTAGAGCCCTTGACCTGGATGGCTTTACTCTTCTAGCAGCATGCTTGAGTTTAAACTTTTTCACTGGATTGTTTGGCAGAAACTTCTGACCTTTGTTGGCTGACCATAGTAGTGTTCCATTAGCAGTTTGCTTTTTGAAACACACATATGGTTTCTTGACTTGAATCTCCTTCTCTTCTTGAGGTAGTAAAACATTTGCAGAGGCCAGAGATGTAGATTTTGATGAATCATTACTAGTGACATCCACCCTAGACATTGAGCCTTGTGTTGTGGTAGGAGTGTCATTAGTAATGTTCATGGCTTGCTGTTTTCCAATCTTCCTCTCATAGACTTTGCCTTGGTCATCATCATTCTTCTTATCCTTGTCACCCTTCTTCTTCTTCTTGTCTTCATCACCCTTATCTCTCCTGTGATGTCTTCTCCTCCCATCACTTTTGTCTTCAGAATCATCATCCTTATTTCTCCTAGGTTGAGCCCTCTCTGGAGTTTCACCAGTTGCTATAAAAGATCTGAGAATGTGCAGAGCTTCAATTTCTTCAGCATTTCTGGCTCCAACCTTCTTCTGTAGTTGATCAATGATAGCAATGACCAGTCTGTGATTTCGAGAAGTGAGATCATTGGGAATGACCAATTGCTTGATGTCTTCAATTTTGGTGTCAGACTGATAGATGATTGTCCATGGCTTCTTGATCACTTCTGGTAGCCTTGAAGGTTGGCCATTCCTCAAATCATCAAAAAGACTTTTGTTGTTCTCATTTTTCTTCTCAATAAGCTCAAGTATGGCATCTATCTCTGAGTGTTTTAGGGCTGGTAGAGTCTTGTATGTTAGATGCCATATCTTTAATTTGGATATCATCACTATCTCCTTGAACCATAGATTATTGACTTTCTTGGGGATGACAGTGATGTAGTCAATCTGCTACTTCAACTCCCTCAGATAGAACTGAGTGTCACCAGCCTGTTCCCTTGTGGCTTTCAGAAACTCCAAGAAGGCTTCATCATGATAAACATTTGAGTTAGCAACTTCTTGTAGCTTGGCCTCAGTAACAACTTTAACTTCTACAGGCTTGGCACTCTCAGGTATGGAGGATGGAAGTTTGTCAGAAGGCATACTCCCTGCAACCACTATGGTAGTTATGGATTGCTTTTGACCACCAGGAGTAGTAATGTGCACAGTTGGTAGAGTAACAACTGGCAGTGAGGTAGGAGGCTCATCAACTTTGGATTTGCCTTTGGCAGTGAGGTAGGAGGCTCATCAACTTTGGAAGTTTGTCAGAAGGCATACTCCCTGCAACCACTATGGTAGTTAAGATATTGAAGTGCTTCACTGAGAGTTACATCATACTTTCCTTGCAGCCAGGCATCTACATTGCCATCTCTCTCAGCATCATCAATAATCTTGGCCTTCTGCATCTCCACATCGTCCCTATGGCATAGTAGGATGGCCTCATAGTCTGGATTAGGGATATTGGAGGTGACAAGGTTCTGAGCTATTTTTACAAACTCAGGAATCTGATCCACAATTAAGCTTTGAAGTGCTTCAACCGTCAATTTTTGTGGAACACACCCTGATCCTGAAGCACTGTCATGTTGCACAGGCTTCAACCATTGTGACATAAAGTCAGAGCTAGAGCTAGGCAAGCTAGACTCCTCAGTTACAGATGCAACTTCAATAACCGGATGGATTGACTCTACTACTGGTGTCTTCACAGAAGTGGGATGAGTTACACCAGCAGTTGACACAGGCACAGAGTCTCTAGTAAAAACTAGTGAAGCCTCAGTGGTTGTGATGGTGTCATTAGGATATGTCCCAGCATGCATTCCCTCACCATCTAAATGTGGGTCCTGGGTGGTGAGCAAAGTGTCATGCACTAAGTCACTTGAAATTATTGGCTCATCAAGAGAAAAGAATTCTTGATGATCAATGCCTTGCATCTTAGGTTCCTGAGTTGCAGGTTCCAAAGAAATTTTAATGTTAGATTCTGGAAGAGAAGTGTGTTGTAGAGTAGATTTTGGCAACTCCCCCTGAGAGATAGAGGGAGTTTCAAGTGTGATGTGCTCTCCACTCAGTGTAGTGCCAGCCTTATCACTCCCATGTGCTGACTCAATACAAGAAGGTGCATTGGGGAGGATGCTTGATTCTATAGATGCACCCTGTTGAGAGGATACATCTAGTGAGCTGTTTGCCCCTGATTTTACAACTTTAGTCATTTGTGTGACTGAAGAGGTGGTCTTAGTTTTCTTCTTCTTCTCTGGCCTTAGTAAGGGTGACTCTGGTTCCTCACTTTTTAGACCTAGTTCAACAGCCAATGCTGCTTCAGATAGAATATTTAGGGGTGCAGACATTACTTCCTTTCTCTTCTTTTTACTAACATCACCCTTTTGAGAGGATGATGTAGTTGGCTCACTGTGTGGTAAAGTGTTTGGTTGAGAGGGTTGGTTAGCTAGCCTTGGGTTAGCATTTTGTTCTACTTGCTTGGGCTTAGCTAACTCAGACTTAGAAGCAAATGTTGGCATGTTGTGGGGGTAAGTTCTAAACACACTCTCCATATGGGGAGTTATGTTAAGTCTTACATCCACATCATTCCTAGTCTCCAAATTACCAAAAATGAGTTTGGTCATGGATTTAGGATAGCCTATTCTATTTTTATTCATCCCATCTAATTCAATCAATTTATCATCTAAGAAATTAAGAACAGATTGAATAAAACGAGGGAAGAAAATTTCATTACCTCTCCTGGCTGAATTCTTACCAAGTCTCCCATACAATTCCTGCAGAATGATGAGACCAACGTCTATCTTCTTTCCATAAGCTAAGGCATAGCCTATTTGCTGTGCAGGAGTACTGATTTGGTCATAGCTGGATTTTCTTGCAGTGAAGACTTGAAGAAGTGTAGCAAACACATAGCTCCATTCCTTCCTCAAATGTTTCCTATTCAGATGCCCAAGACAGATTTTGTCTGCATATTTGATGAAATCGAAGAAGTCTTCCAATTCAGCATTTGTAGCCAGTGGGTCATACACCTCTCCTTTGATACCCATCCCAAGTGCCTCATTCATATCCTCTGTGGTGATAGTGATATTTTTGTCTTGAATCTTGCAGTAGATGATGTACGAGGTTATTGCAGAGTCAAGAGCCACCACCTCCACTGTAGGAGACTGCCAAAACTGTTCTAGAATATCGAGATACAGAGTTGGGTTAACAGATAGAGCATTCTTGATGTACGATTCAGACATCCACTTCACAAAGCACTTGAAGTTAGCATTGGGTGCCTCAACATCACTAGTTAGAGCAATGAAGTTGGTGTTGAACTTTACTGTTGCCATTTGTGTAAGAGAGAGAGAAATGAAATTGAAGGTTGAAGAAGAAATTTAGCTTATTGCAGTTAGGGTTTCAGAGGTTTTGGGAGTTTAGATGCTTGAGAAATCGAATGAAATGAATCGAATAGATGTGAAATTGTATAAGTATGAAGTACTTGAATTGTCGATTAGATGAATGTTTTGTATCGACAAGTCAGGAATTCGAGAAGTAGAAAACAACTATTCGAGAAGTCAAGAAAGGCTTAATCGATAACTCAAGCGGATAGAAACTCACAGCTGGCGGTTATCTAACTCAGAAATAATTCTAAATTAAATCAAATGTGTTTTTATGAGTGAATTAAACTTTTAGACAAGAGTCCAAAATCGGTTAAAATTCAGCGAGCATTCAGCCTTTTCAAATGATTCGAGAACTCAAATATAGTGTTCGAGAACTCAGTCATTCGAGAACTCAGTTACCATATTCGAGAAGTCAAGAATACCTCTATTCGATATCTCAGAAAGACTCTATTCGAGAACTCAAGAGTACTCTAATGAGACTTGTTAGAGATGTCGAATAGTGAATCATTCGAGAAGTTTGACTTATCGAACTATACCCATCACTCATAAAGATTTGATTTTCACTATCTTTTAAAATTTACCAGCCATATTCATTGAAGAATATCCTAGCAAATTAAATAGTGATTTACTCAAAATTTCATAGAAATTTTAAGTTAATAAAAATATGATTTTCAACATATGCAACAGATTTGAAATATTTATAAATCATATTTCAGCCAACACTTACTCCAAAAATATTGAGAATTTAGATAAAGTAAGTGTTTACTGCTGCAACAATCTAGATGCTGTATTCACTTAGCCAGAATCTGAAGAATTCAGCATTCCAATCTCACTTACCAACCTTGTGAAGGTGGCTTCATCTAATGGCTTAGTGAATATATCAGCTAGTTGTTTATCTGTAGAGAAATAATTCAACTCAATGGTTCCATTAGTTGCATGTTCTCTTATGAAATGATATCTGATGTCAATGTGCTTTGTTCTAGAATGATTGACAGGATTGGCAACTATAGAGATTGCACTTGTGTTGTCACACATGATTGGAATTCTTTCCAACACAAGTCCATAATCTCTAAGTTGATTTCTAATCCAAAGCACTTGAGCACAGCAACTTCCAGCAGCTATGTATTCGGCCTCAGCTGTAGAAGTTGACACAGATTGTTGCTTCTTGCTATACCAAGAAACTAACCTTTGTCCAAGAAACTGGCAGCTTCCTGAGGTGCTTTTCCTATCCACTCTGCATCCAGCATAATCAGCATCAGAATAACCAACCAGATTGAACCCTGTGTCCTTAGGATACCATAAACCCAAGTTTGGAGTGCCCTTCAGATATCTAAAGATCCTTTTTATTGCAATCAAATGTGATTCCTTTGGATTTGATTGAAATCTAGCACATAGACATGTAGCAAACATGATGTATGGCCTACTTGTAGTGAGGTAGAGTAGAGAACCAACCATGCCTCTGTAGATTGAGATATCTACTTTCTTGCCTTTAGCATCTTCATCCAACTTAGTTGCAGTGGCCATGGGTGTCTTTGCAGGTGAGCAGTCTTCCAAGTCAAACTTCTTCAATAGATCCTTGATGTACTTGGTCTGACTGATAAAGATACCATCCTTCCTTTGACTGACTTGCAACCCAAGAAAGAATGTCAACTCTCCCATCATACTCATCTCATATCTGCTCTGCATGAGTTTGGAGAATTTCTCACATAGCTTCTCATTTGTAGACCCAAAAATGATATCATCCACATAAATTTGGACTAGGATAATATCATCACCATGCTTCTTGTAAAACAGTGTCTTGTCCAATGTGCCTCTAGTGAATTGATTTTCAAGAAGAAATTGTGATAAGGTATCATACCATGCTCTTGGAGCCTGCTTAAGTCCATACAATGCCTTAAGCAATCTGTAGACAAATTCTGGGAAATGTGGATCCTCAAAGCCAGGTGGTTGTTGCACATAAACCTCTTCTTCCAACTCTCCATTTAGAAATGCACTCTTGACATCCATTTGATAAACTTTAAAGTTTGAATGAGCAGCAAATGCCAAGAATATTCTGATGGCTTCCAATCTAGCAACAGGGGCAAATGTCTCATCATAATCAATGCCTTCCTGTTGAGAGTATCCTTTTGCAACCAGCCTTGCTTTGTTTCTTATTATTACACCATCTTCATCCATCTTATTCTTCAGAACCCATTTTGTTCCAACAATGGTTCTATTCTTTGGTGCAGGCATAAGTTCCCATACTTTGTTCCTTTCAAATTGATTCAGCTCCTCTTGCATAGCAATAATCCAATCTGGATCCAACAGTGCATCATCAAGTTTCTTAGGCTCAACTTGTGATAGAAAACATCCATAGAAGCACTCATTTTGAGTTGTTCTCCTAGTCCTTACTCCTGCATTAGGATCTCCAATGATTTGCTCTACAGTGTGTGATCTATCCCATTTCCTCGAGTGTTCAGCCTGACTTCTCATTCTTGATGTTGCTTCATCATCCACATCATGGTCATTCTCATTTCCTCCCCCTGTGAAGTTGCCATTACTCACAGGTGTGTCTTGGATGCTTGTTTCTCCACTATCGATTGGCACAAATTCTTCTCTTGTATCATTATTCACTTGAGTTTGTTGAACTTGAGTTTCAACTCCAGTTTCAATCTCTTCATCAGACTCATCTAGATTATCAAACCTCAATGGATCTTTGTCTTCATCATTGGCTTCTTCTAGTCCAGGTAGTTTGCTGTCATCAAATGTTACATCTGTGCTTTCCATAACTTTCTTTTGACTGATGACATAAACCTTGTATGCAATTCTTTCTATAGAGTAGCCAAGAAAAATTCCTTCAAATGCTTTTGCATCAAATTTTCCAATATATTCAGAATTATCCTTCAGTACAAAGCATTTGCTTCCAAAAGTATGAACATACTTTAGAGTAGGCTTCTTTCCTGTCATCAAGTTGTAAGGTGTCTTTCCAGTGTTTTTGTTGATGAGGGTTCTGTTCTGAATATAGCATGCAGTACTCACAGCCTCAGCCCAAAAACATGTAGGTATTTTTGCATCAAGTAACATTGTTCTAGCAGCCTCAATTAGAGTTCTATTCTTTCTCTCAACAACTCCATTTTGTTGTGGAGTCCTTGGAGCTGAGAATTGCTGAGAAATACCATTCTCTTTACAGAATGCTTCAAGTATGCCATTTCTGAACTCTGTTCCATTATCACTTCTCAGTGCAATCACACTTGCATTGTTTGCCTTTGCTTCCTTGTCAACTTTCTTTATATGCTCAATAATTACTTGTGGAGCCTCATCTTTTGATGCCAGAAATTCCACCCATGTATACCTTGAAAAATCATCAACCATTACCAGGGCATACTTCTTTCTTCCAAGTGACATAATGTTGACAGGCCCAAACAAATCCATATGAATGAGTTGTAAGGGCTTGGTTATTGATGTCACTGTCTTTGACTTGTGGCTTGATCTTTTCATTTTTCCTTTTTGACAAGCCTCACACACTCCTTCTTGGCAGAATTCAAGTGTGGGCATGCCTCTCACTAACTCTCTTTTGACTAGAGAATTAATGGCCTTGAAGTTCAGGTGTGATAGTTTCTTGTGCCACAGCCAACAATCTTCATTTGATGCTTTTGAGTAAAAGCAGCAAATTTTGTCCTTGTTTGCAGAGTCCATATTGGCTACAAACAGGCTTCCCTTCCTCACTCCAGATAGAGCAAAATCACCAGTCTTTTTGTGGGTGATCAAACATTCATCTTTGTCAAAATTCACTTTGAATCCTCTATCAGTAAACTGACCAACACTTAGCAGATTATGCTTGAGCCCCTTGACTAGTGCTACATCTTCAATGATGACATTACCAACTTTCAACTTGCCATATCCCAATGTGTTACCCATGCTGTCATCTCCAAAAGCAACCATTGGGCCAGCCTTTTC
The DNA here is from genome assembly GCA_037693485.1 of Kitagawia praeruptora. NCBI lineage: Eukaryota > Viridiplantae > Streptophyta > Magnoliopsida > Apiales > Apiaceae > Kitagawia > Kitagawia praeruptora. Next base: position 38,464,665 of record CM075344.1, read on the forward strand.
CTCATACTGTGATAGCAGGGCCATATCACCAGTCATATGATTTGAGCATCCACTGTCCAAAATCCACATGACCTTCTTTTCACTTTCTTTGCCCTGCAGACACAAAGGTATTACTTTTCCTTTGGTACCCAAACAAGTTTGGGTCCATGTGACTTAGAGACAGTTTTATCATAAACAACATGCTTGTCAACTTTCTTAGTGTTAGTCTTCTTGTCACTGTTAGAAGTCTTAGAACCTGAAGTTTCAGACTTAGGTGACAGAGGTACCTTCCTAGCTTTAGGAGGACTTGAAGACTTTGACCTTGTGTAGTGTGTGTGAGAATTGTGACTGATACAACCATCAATGAATTGCCTTCTTAAATTAAAACAACTAGTCATAACATTCATATTGCATGGCATACAGTCAAATTTATCACAAAAAGGTGCATCTCTATGTCTTAGAGACACAGAACAATCATAGAAAGGTTTAGGCACACTACCAACAGGTTTCTTGCATGCATGAGTTAAATGATTGGTACTGAAACAGTTCTGACAAGTTTTCCTAGGGGCATTAGACATATAAGCATAGTTGTTATCCTTGTTAATCCCTAACTTGCCATTTCTGTTCTGTTTCTTCTTAGTCACTTTCTTTTCTGATTCACTCTTCCCAGCTAAAACAAACTTAACAAACTTCTTAGGTCTTGGCCTATCAACTACTGGTTCCTTGGTCTTTGACTTGACACTCTCACTCTTAGAGGATGCTTGTTGTTCACTAGATTGTGCCTCATCCTCATCATTCAACTTTTGTTTGATGAGTAAGGCATCCTCATCAATTTCAAATGTTGATTCCTTAAAAATTGGATTTTCAGTCTTTTTCAATATGTGAGGCACTTTCTCATGAACAGCTGTGTCCTCTTCAATGACATCATAGCCTTTCCTCTGTTTGAGAGAGTCATAGTCAAGTCCAATAGCTGCTTTGGGTTTAGCTTCAATTTTCTCACAATAGGATTGCACTAGACCAGATGATTTCTTGAAAGTTTTCAGTTTGAATTCATTTTCAGCTAATTCATCCCTAAGAGCCTTCTCTACTTGACTAGCACATAAAACCTTGTTCTGCAAATATTCAACTTCTTTCTTAAGGTTTTCTACTTGCATAGCAGTTAGCTCAAGTTCCTCATTCTTTTTGGTTAATATTTCATTTCTAGTAGACAGTTTAGCAATCTCCTCATTAGCAGCAGTCATACTAGTATGAATATTAAACATTTCAACAGATAGTTGTTCGATCATGCATTTATACTCAGAAACAGACATGTCTATAGTAGTGAGAGATGGTACCTGAGAATCAGATGGAGATGGGTCATCCTTGGAGTTGGCCATCAAGGCATAATTGCAGAATTCTTGTTCCTCTCCATCACTTTCAGAATCATCCCAACACTTCCCTTCAGCTATGTAGGCCTTACCTTGTGTCTGCTTTTTCAGAAGGGCCTCATACTTAGCTTCGAGCTCAAGATAATCTTTATCCTTCTTTTTAGGCTTCTTGCATTCACTGGCAAAATGCCCTAGGTCATTGCATCTATAGCACCTTACAGATGACCTATCCACATAACTGGTTTTGAATTTATTTCTGTTTGGTTTCACAGGTGCCTTGTTCTTGTTGACTGAATGGTTTTGAGTTTTGGGTTTGAAGGGTTGATTTCTTTTAAATCTGATGTTTGGAAATTTTCTGGCCATGAAAGCATATGAAGTATTTTCCATCCCATCAAGTTCTTCCAGAGTGTAAAACTCTCCTTCTTCTTCCTCCTCTTCCTCCTTAGGGACCTTCACCGTTCCTGTAGTCTTTGGTGTATTCGAACTCATGATCGTTTTTCTGTTTTTGAATAAACAGCCCGCTCTGATACCACTTGTTGAGTATTGAACACAGAGAAAGAATACAGAGGGGGGGGGTGAATGGATTCTTGAACCTTTCTTGCCTTGAGTCTGTGTAGCAAACAAGTGTTGTGTGTATAGAGATGTAGATGCGGATAAAGAACAACACAGAACACAATATCACTTTAATCTAATGTATTATTAGATAAAGGTTGCTACAATCTGTGAATACAAATGATAGTATTCTCAGCTTCATTTTTCGCAGAGAGATATAGCTTACAGTGTATGAAAAACTTGACTCACTAGGTTCATTCACTCTAACTAAGGAAGTGAGGCTGTATCCTTATAGTGCATGGATACAACATACTTACTACAAATAAGGTAGCTAAACAAATTACTTTCTAGTCTATCTATCCTTTTTGAGTAAGTGTCCAAACGGTTACAGATTTGACTTTGCAAAGCCTGTTCAGATCCACTTCTTTAGCTCCTTGTCTCTTCTATATCTCTCCAAGCTTCCTTGTAGGCTTTCCAGAGCACGTTACAAATTGTGGTCCATAAAGTGCATTGGCTTGTTGCAGGTTTCTTACTTGTACAATTTCTTCAGTATTTTGTCTCCAAGAATGTATTCGAGAAGTGACTAAGTAAGTGATTCGAGAACTGGAATTGACTTGATCGATAACTCTGAGTTCTCGAACACTGTTATATTGACATATCGAACCACTTCTCGAATAGCTCTTTTCCATCAGGATTCCTTGAGTTGTCGAATAGAACATTTGACTTATCGAATCCTCGAGATATCGAATAGCTTTCTGAGTCCTTGAGATATCGAATGGAGCTTTGACTTGTTGACTCCTTGAGAACTCGAATACTACTTTGACTCGTTGACTTCCTGAGTTCTCGAATAGATTACATAGACATATCGAATCTCTGAGATATCGAATGAGATATCGAACAGTGTATTCAGAGATATCGAATAGTGTCTTGAGATATCGAATCCCTGACTTCTCGAATGCTGGACTTCTCGAATAGACAAATATACTTCTCGAATTGGTACTTAGGCAAATTCTTCATTTCTTCAAATCCCAACTGTGATTATTTGACATTCTTTAACTCCTTGCTTGAGGCATGAACCTTGAAACTTCTTTCAAGCATTATTCTAGACTCTATAAGTACAGTTACACAACTAGGATTTGATGCATACTACAAGTACAATACAAACAGAAACTCTACAACTAGAGGTTCCCTCAGTTAAGAGGTCATGTAAGTAATGCAAAGCATTACAAACACTTAGGCTTGTTATTAGATGTGTACAGGCATGCCTCTGTAACTAACACCTTCTTTAGATCTTTTTCGACCTCCTGTTAGAGATTGCCATGCTTGGATCTTCCTCGAAATCGCCGGCCTGCACCTTCATCGGAGGCTATCCCCCAGATCTTGCTTGATGCTTCATAAGAGCCTTCATCGTGATGAGAAATCCATCCTCCTTGGATTTTGATCTTGATCAGCGGCCCTCCTTCTAGCGCCAATTTGTCGACGGAGGAATTTGGTAACAACAAAATTTGAGGTACGTCACCGGAATCAAGATCTATGATGGTGGCTCTTCGCCGGAAAAGTCACCGGAGTGTGGTGGCTATGATGAATTGGGGGCTGAGATTGAGAGGGTTTTTGGTGGAGGCTCGTAGAGCTCTTCGCTTCCATCCCCCTCAATTTGCCTACGTACCTCTGTACTTATAGAGGATCAAGCCCACGTAGTTCTTGGAGAGCAAGAAACCCAGATGGGCTTGGATATCGATCCAGCATCCGGAATGTTCTACTATGAGGCCTAACAACAAAAGGCCCAAGGCTCATCCAAGATCTCAAGACTTCATGAATATGGAAACTTCCCCCGTCGAGGACTAGTCCTATTCGCTACAATCTATTTCTTGATTTCAAGGATGCAGGTAAAGCCATGGTTTACCCCAAGTGCAGAACGCATCCCTGTCCCCCGAATGAGAAGCACCCACCAGATAGCAGGACAGGTGATCCGTAGCTTTTGGGTGCAAAGTGCGGATTACTCCAAAGTTCCCCAATGAGAGCGTGCCCATTGAGTATAGGAACAGAGCTCCAAATCACACACCAGAGAGAGACCAATCTTTGCACCGAGGAGAACATGTACTCAGTGTATAAGAAAGATCCCTAAATCTAGGAAAACCCCTAGAGGCCTTCTACGACGGACATCCCCCTCTTGAGATACGACGGGAGGGAATTCTTCAACTTCTAGAATCCCAGCTTGAGTAGAATCCCAGGAGAGATTTCTCAGTGACTTCTTGGAAAATAAACTTAAATATAAATCTTTATCATTTTTTAGTATTTAGGGTGCGCCCTAACTATAGAAAAGGAGAAGGTGCGACCTAATTTCTTGTAAAACTAACAAGCATCCTTTTTAACTGCTTTTATGTCTCTCAGGGCGCGCCCTCCACGTACGGGAGATGAGGGCGAGTCCTTCTTCTGTAAATCTTTATCAAAACCCTAATTTATCCTGAAAATCCCCAAATTGAACCTATATCTGACCCGAATCCATTTTAGAATACCCGAACCGAATTTTGGGCATAACAATAACCAATCATATGGTGACAGATATTAATTTGAGAATTTTTGTGGACAATTTTTGGGATCTCTAGCATTTTTTTCCCATTTTACCCCTGTCAAAAATATGAAAATCACCTGTAGCCACCTTTTTGAAAGGAAAAAGGCAAATCTGGCCACCGTTTTGCAAAATTGAAAATCTGACCACTTTTTTGAACATGAGTGTAAAATCTGACCACCACTTTGAAGTTTACTCATGAAAATACGCATCCTGCACCAAACCAAACCCAGTTATAATACCACTCAAAGTGGTGTTTGGTAGGGCTGAGCATTCGGTCGGTTCGGTTAAAAACCGAACCGAATTAAAAAAACCGAATATCCAAATTGCAAATTTTGTCAAACCAAACCGAACCGATTTGCTTACAAAACCGAACCGAACCGAAATAAAATGGATCGGTTTATTCGGTTCGGTTTACCATAAAACCGAAATTTTTAAATTGTCTATTTTTACACCAGTTGCTAGTTGTTACAGCTTGCTGCCTGCTCAGTACAAGTTCATGGAATTTTTGATAAAACATACAAAACAAGTATCACAAGTGACAAGCTTTCAAGGAAGCATACAAAACACCAAAATAAAATTACAAAAGTCTGGAACGATAATAATTAAAAAAAACAAAGTGACAATGACATGACTACATGAAGTAAAATTGAAATTTCCATCCTGGTGCTAGTCTGCTGGTACTGGTGTGCTGCAACATCAAGCAGTAACATGAAAATTCCTTTTTTAAATCCTACAAATTAACAGCAGAAATATGAGATTTGTCAATCGCATATATAAAAACATGGTTGCACTAGTGGAAATATGAGATTTGTCAATAGCAGAAATGTAATCATAATATGAATTTCAACCGGAGATAAATCCTGATTTAACATGGATAAGGTTCTGCTAGCTTCTAGTGTAGTACTAGTGTATTCTTGATGCTCAGAATTTCAGTTTATTTTTTCCTATGACAGAAGAGGTACACAGATATATGTGTAACTGTCAATGCCAAAAAGTTTACAAAACTTGGCCAATACATTTCAACAACGAAGAGGGAAGAGATAGAAGTTGAAGAATGACGAAGAATGTCAAGGTAGCTGAGATTGTGAAGTAATAGAAGGTTTCAAGGCCATCTTTGCCTTTAGACCAGCTAACTACTAGAGCAATGGGGGGTCAGAGATTCAAAATGTCATTAACCTGTCAAAACTAGAGATGGATTGACAAAATAAGCCCCAGTTATATTTATAGAAGATGGTAAAGTACAGAAGTCACACTGGTGAACAACAAAGGGAGAGCTGAGAAGGATACAAAGCGAAAACAGCAAAACTTTATAAGATCAACCCAAATGATGTCCACTCCATATAGTTTCATATAGGCATCATACCTTAAAATCTTCAAAAATAAACATAAAATTGACCAAAAAGCAATTCTTCTTTATATTAAAAAAAATGTAAATGTGAGGCCCATAATCCATGGCGGATTAAAATTCAAAGAGTAAACATGCAAAAGATATATGATTTGAACAACTGCTGGCATACTTAGACACCATTCATTTAAACCATACTACCACCTAAAATAGAATGTCATACAAAGGTAAACATGACATAGAATGTAAAAGGAGAGGGTCATTACTTGTAAAATCTCAGATCTGTGAACCTTAAAGTGTTAATAACTTGCAACAGTATATTCTCATTGCAACACATAATTACTGTACTATCACATTTTAGTTCCCAGCGGACTCTACTGTTAGCATGATCTTAAAAATTTACAAACTTGTCATGGTATCTCATAACGGAATCTATCATCTTGTAGGTGCAGCTTGATTACCTCATGCTAGGCCCAGGGTTCAGAATCAACTTAATCAAATAATCACCATAGATGGAAGGAGAACAGGAAGCAAAAGACACCGATTGCATATACAAAATAAACTCGACAGGCAGACAACAATAACACTTATACAAAATAGGACAGAACAACAGTAAAGGTCTAAAGGAAAATGCAGAACAGAAGGGTCAGTTGCATTATCAACCGTAATTGCAAACACTTTTGAAATTCCCCATTCTTTCAAACACATGTCAATGTCCCTAGCTAAAAGCTCACCCTTATGACCCTCTATAGGACAAAAGTTAATTATTTTTTTGTGCAAGTTCCAATTTTTATCAATGTAGTGAGTCGTGATGCACATATAATTAATCTTTTGTATTGAAGTCCAAGTGTCCGTGGTGATATTAACTCTTTGACCCGACATTTTAAAATATGTGGTCAATTTTTTCTTTTCATCCAAATAAATTTGATAACAATCTCGTGCTACGGTAAAACGAGAAGGCATCTTAAAAAGTGGTTGAGTACTTTGCATAAAATCAATAAACCCCTCACCCTCAACAAATCTAAACGGAAGTTCATCAATTATAATCATGGAAGCTAATTTCTCTCTAGATATTTTTTGGTTAAAAAACCATTTCTTAAGAGTGCTCTCCTCATTTCCTTTTACCGATTGCAAAGATAGCTGTGTTTGCTTCGATTCACCACTAAGTGGAAGTTTTTTACAAACTTTTAGGTGACTATTGAGTGCAGAAGTGCCATTTAGACTACTATCGGAAGCATATACCTTGTCACAGTACTTGCACCTCGATTTTACCAAGCCATCGGTGTCCGTAAACTTGTTAAAATGATCCCACACCATAGACCTTGCTTTCATTGGCTTTCGTTTCCTTTTCGCACAGCTTGCTTGAGTATTAGCATCATTTGAATCTTTCATCTCAGTCTCGGGAGTCTCGGGATGTGATTGTGACATAGTTCAAACTTTAACCTGCACAAAAAATTAAAGAATCGAATATATTAGGTAAAGTAGTAAACAAACAAAATCGACTGAGCATAGTTAATGAAGATTGAAAGTTGAAACCTAATTAGAAGATTACCTAATTAGAAGATTACGGATTACCTGATTCGAAGATTGAATCGAATTAAAGAACTCGATTACTCGAAGATTGAATATTTGAATCGGCGTGAAGAATGAAGATTCAGTCTGTGTCTCTGTGAGCGTGAGGCGGCAGCGTGAGTCTAACTCTGTCTGTCTCTGACCTAGATCTGAATATCTAAATTAGATAATATAATCATCGTATGGTTAGTACTTAGTAATCTGTATTCTGTAATAATGTAATATTGAATATAAATATATAAATATAATTTAGAAATATATATATATATATATAATTCGGTTAATTCGGTTTTTAACCGAACCGATATTCTGCAAACCGAACCAAACCGATATTTTTCCGGTTTAAACCGAAAACCGAAATAATCGAAATTTTCAGAAAAATGCAATCCAAACCGAACCGAAATTACTCGGTTTGGTTCGGTTTTTCGGTTTCGGTTCGATTTTGCTCAGCCCTAGTGTTTGGGGAGGGTAGATGTACGCAGACCATGCCCCTATACAATAGGGAGGCTGTTTCCAGAGGACCCCCGGCCAATACAGAATTACAAATACAGAAAGAAAACCTAATACAAACTAACTCACGCACACGCATGAGTCGAACTCCTGAAAGGAGGCCAGTGGCTCAACCACTGCATGTTGTTGGCTACTACAACTCTACAAGTGCATAGAAAATACATTTTCAAGTGCCCAAAGCGCCACTTTTTTCGCATGTACCGTTTTGAGCTTTTTTGTTGAAATAATGCTGAGACTATGATCAACCAACGGACAAGGGGTAACATAATAAAGAAAGGAGGGTCACCTGCATGAGAAAAAGAAGATAGATTGCCAGGATATTCCGTCTGTGCTAGGGTATCATAATTTGCTATCATAATTTGCTTTTCTAAGGAAACAAACAAGGGTAATAAAATTGAAGAAAATTAGAGTCCGGACAGTATCTTTAGACTTCAGTTACGTAAAACGGACAGTATCTTCAGACTTCAGTTACGTAAAATGTTTTCCTATCTCTCAGATCTTAGCACAATATTTTCGACTACACATTCAATTTTTCTATCTCTTCTTATATTGTCCACAAACATCTTTGTCTAGACTAGATTGGCATTGAGTCTATAGCATTATTACAAGCAAAGTTATTCTAGATTTTGCAGTCTAAAGCGAATTCAATTGCACTGCCTTTTTATGTATCTTTGGTCATCTAATTCAGACTAATTTCTACTACTAAAAAAGATGAGAGCAGAGCTAATTTTCATCCCTTCGCCTGGAGTTGGTCATCTGGTATCTGCCGTTGAGTTTGCGAAGCTCCTTGCTTGTCGAGATGAACGGATTTCCATCACCATCTTGGTAATGAAGTATCCTTTTGACTCCAACATAGGAGCATTGGCTCAGAACCTTAAGAAAGAGGCTCCTGAACGCATAGCCTTTGTAGACATCCCTGATTTAGATGAGACCACTCGGACAGAGCTCATGTCTTTACCACAGATGTCGTTCTTCACTTTCTTCATTGAGAGCCAGCGGCCACTGGTGAGAGATGTAGTTGCAAAATTGTTGAAACAGTCCGAGTCTGGTAAGCTTGGTGGATTCGTTATTGATATGTTCTGCGGCTCGATGATAGAGGTGGCTAATGAATTCAATGTCCCAACATATGTATTCTTCACTTCAGGTGCTGCTTTTCTTTCCCTCACGTTTTATATCCAAAATCTCACAGGCAACGAAAGCAAGGAAATTTCTGAGTACAAGGATTTAGAGGCTGACCTCTCCGTTCCTGGTTTCATCAACCCGGTACCTCTTAAGGTTTTGCCTTCAGTGATGCTTACTAAGGAAGGGTCTGCCTTGGTCGTAGGTGTAGCTCGAAGGTTACGAGAGACCAGAGCTATCTTGGTGAACACAGTGTGGGAACTGGAAGCCCATGCTATCAAGTCCCTTGCTGACGATGAAAACACCCCTCTGATTTACCATGTAGGCCCTTTAATTAATTTTACGACAGGTGGGGCAACAGCTGATAAGAAAAGGTCAGAAGAGGACATTGTTTGCTGGTTGGACTGTCAACCGCCTCTTTCTGTAGTATTTCTGTGCTTTGGCAGTATGGGAAGCTTTGATACGGAGCAAGTAACTGAGATAGCACAAGCACTGGAACTCAGCGGACAACGTTTCTTGTGGTCTCTACGACGCCCATCTCAAGAGAAAGAAAATATGAAGCCGCCAACAGACTATGAGGATTACAGTGAGGTGTTGCCTGAGGGATTCTTGGAGCGGACATCAGAAATAGGAAAGGTTATTGGATGGGCACCGCAGGTGACCATCCTTTCCCATCCATCTGTTGGAGGATTTGTATCCCATTGTGGATGGAACTCAACATTAGAGAGTATCTGGTGTGGCGTTCCAATGGCTACTTGGCCTCTGCATTCTGAGCAACAGATCAATGCGTTCCAGTTAGTGAAGGAATTAGGAATTGCAGTGGAGATTAAAATGGACTACAGAAACGACCATTTTACTAACCTTGTATCAACAGAAGTTGTGACAGCAGATGTGATAGAAAGGGGTATAAGATATCTGATGGATGGAGAAAGTGAAGTCAGAAGTAAGATGAAAGAAATGAAAAACAAATGCAGAGAAGCCACTGTAGAGGGTGGCTCATCTTATACTTCTCTTGGACAGTTTATCGACACTTTCATGGATAACATCCGGGAAGGAGCATTTAATTGAAGCAACAATAATATTTCTGGAGCCTGCAACTAAGGAGCAAATCCAAGTCCTATAAAACATGACCCCAGGGTTATTAAAGCAGCCTATATGTTTAGCTAGTTCTTTCCTGTTCTAATGAATCTCAGAACTTGAACTCTACTCTTTATAATCCCTCTTTTATGTAAGAAATCCGTTGTAATATATGGATAGACAAGGCCTTACCGGTGCTAGTTAATATATTATTTAAGTGTGTAGTACAATGTATTCAAGTAGTAATATACCATTTATGATCCTTTCCGGTTACAATTTATGATCCGCATATGTTATGTTTCTTGGGTGTGCATGAATTCACTTTCAATCGTTCAAGTTATATGATACAATTAAGCTATTCTCGTGATTAGGGATGTAATCGGTTTGGGACGGGCAACTTGGTTTTCTTATTTAGCCAACAAAAATCGAAAACTTTGGTACCCAAAGCCAAACCACCCAAACATAAACGGTTTGGTTCAGGCTGTTTCAAACCAATAATCTGTAAGATGAAGATTTAGAAAGAAAAGAAAGATGACCACTGCAATCTTAATTGAAACTTGTTGACAAATAATTATTGTATTGTAGATATTTTTGTGATCAATCATTGGATCTATCTTTGTATCTCAGCTGTTACCTGCTATCCGAAGATTACACAACAAATTGGATTTGAATACGCAAAGCGAGCGTTTGAAAATTATTCAAAGTTACAAAAATGCTAGGAAATCAAATAAAAAGTTCAAAAAAAATTTCCAAATGCCATGTCTTTCAACAATTGGTTGAAAAAATAAATAATAAGATGGATCCCACGTGCATTAATATGAACTCACCAACTAAAACCCCCACATCTTGCCAACTCAAGACTGCCAACTCATTTTGGAGATTTTTTTGAACACTTTTTTTGTTCTCTAACATTACTACTCTTCAAGTTAATGTGAATTTTTAATAACAAAAGATCAAGTTGATGACTAATTTGAATGATCCTAAGAAATTAAGAAGAGTAATGCTAGGGGTAAATAAATGACCAAAATACTTACCAATTATTGTGCAATGTTCAAAATACTTATTTGCGGGAGTGTTGGTCCTTTCTGTCCACCAAACACGCATACCTACCATGCGTGCCTTATTTTGCACTTTAAATAATTATCTTAATTTACATATGTTCAGGAGGGGTGAAGAGGGGTGCGCATCACGCTTCTACAGTATGTGTGTATCATATCCATGCATAATTTGCATGTGTGTGCTGTGAAACCAGTCATGAGTGTTGTGCATGAAATTAGCAAAAAAAAATGTTGTGAATGCATGTATAGTGTTTTGAAAGGTAGAGGTTCAACAAATTTTGGGGTTAAATAATTTTTAATTGGGGTTCAATATTTTCATTTTGGGTTTTAGAAATATTTAAAATGATAAATAAATCGTATATGAACTTAGGGTTTAGGGTTAAATAATTTTTAATTGGGGTTCAATATTTCCATTTTGCGTTTTAGAAATATTTAGAACGACAAATAAATCGTATACGAACTTAGGGTTTAGGGCCCAAAACCCTAGACCCAAAACCCTAATTTATTCTGATTTTTAAAAAATCGGGGCTGGTCCCCGATTTTTTAAAAATCAGGCCTCCAGACTCAGCAAAAAATATTCAATTTTTAAATTTTATCTGTATTCCCTTAGAGGTTCAACAGTTAACCTTTGGAATTCAATATTTTCATTTTGGGTTTTAAAAATATTCAAAATGACAAATAAATCGTATACATATATAGACTTTTTTATACCAAAATTTTAAATAATATTTAAAAAATAAAAAATCGCGTAAACCGCAGAGTCCGGCACGCCCAGACCGTAGTTGGACATGCTCCACGCATACTTGATATGGACATATTGCAACTTTACTTGAACAAAAAAAAAATAAAAAAAAAATAAACAATCAACATAAAATCTCTCTGCTCTCAAGCTCTCTCCCTCGCATCAGAGTCTACCGACTCCGATAACCCTCTTCTTCATCTCCACTTCCCCCATCATTCCATCCTCCCATCCTTCCCCCAATCTTTTAATTCCCTTTTGTGTTCTTTCCAGTTTTAAATAAAAATCGAACCAAAACCAAATATCTTAGAATTTATTTCTCAGATCTATCTTGGTTTTGAGTCCGTCTACTAAAATAAAAAATACCTTGAAGATTCAAATCTCCTCCTTAACATCATACCAAAATTTGGTGTTATTCCGAGATCTTTGAATTTCGGTTGTTTGTCTCGCCTTTTGGCGTGTTTTGTCTCGTCTTTTGGCGAGTGTTTGCTTTTATGTTGGTATGGATTTGGTTCATGGCTACTTTGAAAAGGATTTGTGGTTAGTGGGAGATCTGTAATTCATGCATTGTTTTTGGGCTGATAACGGATATTGCAAGAGCTTACTTTTCACAACTAAAATTTGTTCATATGAGATATTTTACTTTCGGCATGTCTATAGCTGGTTTCCGGCATGTAGATAGCTGGGGTGTGTCTGAACATTGGGCTACAGGTGATGCGTATGTGAAGGTCATTTGCGATATTACTGGTCTCAAGATTGGTGCATGTTTGATTGATCGGGAAGTCACTCTAATATTTTTTAATCCGAAGAATTATTGTAAAATTCATAATGTAAAACAATCTGCAAACATAAACGACTATTTGGTTAGCTCGTTTATTTGTTTCCTTTCAGATTGTAATGTCAGTTCAGGGTTTTGTCCTGGCTGTATTTTGATTGTTGCAAGTTAATACAATTCCTTGTTCGTCAAAAAAAAAAAACAAACAATCACACTTTGTTTTTTATGCACGCATAAGACATGCGTTGTTTACTTTATCAATGCCACCTACGCATGTACAATATGCGTGTACAGTAGTTAAAAAGGGCCAGCGTTCACGCAGGTAGGTAATATGGGTAATTTAGATTTTTAAATGGGTAAATAGGACCTTCACCCACAAAATTTTGTACCAAAAATAGTTATAAAATGATGTGCTATGAGTGATGTGCTAATGAGAAAATTTTTTATTCCTTGATATTGGTGTAAATGTAAAGGGGCCTATTATATTTAATTAAGTGATAACCAATCCGAATAAGACACATGTCATTTGTAAAATTTTTTGTAACCAATTTCGTGCCTCTAGTATTTTCCAAGTAAAAATATATACTCTATAGTGGTGAATTTTTTTTATTAATAATCAACGACATGGATCTATTATAATAGTTTTCTTTAAAGTTATTTTTTTTTTTGCAACTTATAGAATCTCAAACATACATTAAATACATATATAAAAGAAATATAAAAATATGAAATTTTTACCCGAAAATAGCCAAACAATCCCTAAATTAGATCAATCTTTTGAATAAGTTTCCTTAGCCGAGTCAGAATGCAGAGCAAAATTCATGTTACTCCCTCCGTTTTAATTTGTGTGTCTTGTTTACTCTGGACACGTTTGCCAACACACACTTTTAATCGTTAATGTCTTTAATTTCGTATTAATATTAAATATAAAAATTTCACTGTATTAAAGTACTCATAAATACGAATCCAACAAGATCACTCATGACTATATTTGGTCTTATAGATTATGGGTAAATTAGTAGTCAATCATTTATAATGAACAGTGTCCAAAATCAAAACAGGACACACAAATTGAACAGGAGGGAGTACTATCTTTTTATTAGAATACTGTTATATGTAAATTTAAGGATCTGTGCTCGAGTAGTCCCATTTGGTCAATGTAAGTGGCTACAGACTAAAGTTAAAAGAGAAAAAAATTAGTACTAGACTTTGCTTCTTTCTTAAAGCAATTAGACAAGTCTTGTGTAAAGATTAGTACTTAAATGGTTTTAATGAAGTAGATATGTATAATGTATTCTACGAAATCTATTTAGAGTAAGACTTAATTGCACTTAAATGGCCTGAACTATTTTATTTTTACAGTAAAATGACTCAATTATAAAAGTTGCCAGATGAATAGCCGAACTTTTTTTTTAACAATTAGATGCATTCCGTCATCTGAGCTGGACGACGTTAATTGAGCAGGGGTATTAATGTAAAAAGCCAAAGATAATTATCTGTGTTTGAAGGATAAGAAGTGAGTTTTTAAGAACTAGCAGGAGAGGACCGTATCTACAGCTATCAAGTGTGCAGATTGTTATATAAGTAAGAGCAAACCCCTTAACTCTTCACTCCATCAGTTCTTATCTCTGTGTATATACCTACCTTCTTTACTGTCAATCGAACAAATAAACAAAATGAGATCAATCATATCTCCATCTTCATAACAATCCATTTTCTACTACTTTTGCTTTACCCAAATTTTACCAACATCGAAAAATGGATTTTTTCAAGGAAAAACAACACTTCATGGAAGCAGCAGGAGCAGCTAGTTTCAAAACTCCTCAAGGATTCGAAAACTCCAAAGCTTCAAATTCGATGCCTCAAAAGACTCAAATCCATTGCATCAGAAAATGAGACGAATAAATGCTTCGTGGAAGCAGGAGCAGCTAGTTTATTGGCCTCGATCATTATAAAAGCAAAGAGATCTAATGATGAAGTGCTAGAGGAGGAATTTGAATCAACAAAGCCTGAGGATGAGGCACTTGGCATTCCCTTGCTGCAAAGGTTGTTGTCGATCAGCTTGTTAAGTTGATTTAAGATTCAACCAACCCAACATTGCAAATTCCTGCAATTTCCCTTGGAAAATTTGCTTGTCCGGCGGATAATTTTCTTTGTGTCGAGCACACAAAAACAATTGCACAGCAAACTCCAGCCGCTGGCCGATTCATCATCAACAACACCCACAAACGAACTCCTCCCCCAATTCACAACCCACCACGTCTCCTTCTCAACACCACCTCCACCTCCAAACAGTATGCCAAACACCACCCATTCTACTCTTCCCTCGACCCACAACTCATCTAAGTTGGATGGCGTTAATTGGGTGGATCCAGAGCCACGCACAAACAAAGGTTTTGTGAGGCACAAACAGAGGCCTTGATGGATTAGGTATGTAATATATATAACTGGGGGTATATATACAATCAAGTCTGCACAAAAGAGCAGTTACATAATATATTAAGACAGAAATACCCCTGCCCAAATTAACGCCGTCCAGTTCAGATGACGGAATGCATTTAATTGTTAAAAAAAAAGTTCGGCTATTCATCTGGCAATTTTTATAATTGAGTCATTTTACTGCAAAAACAAAATAGTTCAGGCCATTTAATTGCAATTAAGTCGAGTAAGAGTAATTGAAGTTTCATTGTCTTTAAACTAATAGACATTGTCAACCTTTTCTCGTCCCAATTATTGTTTACTAAAAATGATGAGGGCAGAGTTGATCTTTGTCCCAGCTCCTGGAGTTGGTCATCTGGTATCTGCAGTTGAGGTTGCCAAGCTGCTTGTTCGTCGTGATGAGCGAATTTCCATCAACATCCTGATAATAAAGATGCCTTTTGATAATGGTGCTGCTGCCTTAACTCAAAACCTTCAAAATGATGCTCCAGATCGCTTAAACTTTGTAGACATCCCTTCTCTGGATGAGACCATTAAGACAAAGCTCATGTCTTTGCCACGCATGTCGTTTCTTGATTCCTTCCTCTCGGAACAGCGGACTCAGGTGAGAGATGTAGTTAGAGAGATTTTGAATCGATCAAAGTCTTCTAGGCTAGGTGGATTTGTGGTTGACATGTTTTGCACCCCTATGATAGAAGTGGCTAATGATTTCAATGTGCCAGCCTATGTATTCTTCACTTCTAGTGCTGCTTTTCTTGGCCTCATGTTTTATGCACAAAATCTTAAAGACAATGAGAACCTGGAAATTTCTGAGTACAAGGACTCAGACATTGAGCTCTCTAACACGTGTTTCTCAAACCTGGTTCCTGCTAAGGTTTTGCCTTCGGTGATGCTAATGGAGTGTGGATCTGCCATGATGACAACAATAGCCAGAAGATTGCGACATACCAAAGCTATTTTAGTCAATACGGTATTAGAACTGGAAGCTAATGCTATTAAGTCTCTCAAAAATGATGGAAACATACCTCATATCTACCCTGTAGGCCCTGTTATAAATTTCAAGAAAGGTGAACAAACATCCATGAACAAGAATTCTGATGAGGCCATTATGAGCTGGTTAGACAGCCAACCAACTTCATCTGTAGTATTTTTATGCTTCGGGAGTATGGGAAGCTTTGATATGGAGCAAGTAAAAGAGATAGCAAGTGCGTTAGAGCTTAGTGGACAGCGTTTCTTGTGGTCTCTACGATGCCCATCACAAGAGAATGGAAAGATTGAAATGCCAAAAGATTATGAGGACTACAATGAGGTGTTGCCAGAAGGATTCTTGGAGCGGACATCAGGGAAAGGAAAAGTTATTGGATGGGCGCCACAGGTGACCATTCTTTCCCATCCTGCAGTTGCAGGATTTGTGTCACATTGTGGATGGAACTCTACGCTCGAGAGTATATGGTGTGGTGTGCCAATAGCTACTTGGTCGATCTTTGCTGAAAAACAATCTAATGCATTCCAATTGGTGAATGAGTTGGGATTAGCAGTGAAGATTAGGTTGGATTATCGAAATGACTATTTTGCTCCAAATGAATCGTCAAAACTTGTGACAGCCGAGGAAATAGTGAGTGGTTTAAGAGGTCTGATGAATGAAGAAGGTGAAATGAGAAACAAGGTTAAAACAATGAAAGAGATATGCAGAAAAGCTATTGTAGAGGGAGGCTCATCGTATAATTCACTCGGACAGTTTATCCAGGATGTCATTGATAACATCAACCAACGTTTAACTAGTACTTAAGAAGGGTCCAAATTTGTAAGTGCTGATATATTGGCTCAAAGTCTTGTTGATTTGCAGCTTTGCCTGGTTGTAATTTGATTCGCTTTCAATTCTTGTTCTGTTATTTTCTTTCCATTTATAAAATATGAATCATACTGGAAGTGACCGACAGAAATAAGATTTCAAGAAATTCGAGACTAATAATTATTATTTTCTCGATCTGGTCCTATTTTAGATGGTTTAACTTCCAGACCGGCCAAAATATCTTCCTTGCATTTGGTCGTGCCTGATTCCGGTAGTGAAAGTATGAAATTTAACTAGTTAAAAATTTGAAAATATTAAAAAAAAAAAAAGAGAGCATATCTTCTGCACGATGTGGCGAATGAATTCAATGTCCCAGCATATGTATTCTTCACTTCTGGTCCTGCTTCTCTTTACCTCATGTTTTATATCCAAAATCTCAAAGACAACGAAAGCCAAGAAGTTCACGACTACAAAGACTCAGATGTTGAGCTCTCTCCTCCTGGTTTCATGAACCCAGTTCCTGTTAAGGTTTTACCTTCATTAGTGCTGTCTAATGATGGATCTGCCATGGTCATAGCTATATTCCCAAGGATAATAGAGGCCAAGCCTATCTTGGTGAATACGGTGCGGGAACTGGAAGCTCGTGCTATAAAGTCCCTTGCTGATGATAAACAAATCCCTCTAATCTACCACGTCGGCCCTATAATTCATTTCATGAGTGGCGGGGATGAGATCAACAGCAAAAAGTCAGAACAGGACATTATTTGCTGGCTGGACGACCAACCACCTCTGTCAGTAGTGTATCTGTGCTTTGGCAGTATAGGAAGCTTTGATACAGAGCAAGTAACAGAAATAGCACATGCATTGGAACTCAGTGGATACCGTTTCTTGTGGTCTCGACGACGCCCATCTCATGAGAAGGAAAGAATGGTACTGTCAACTGAATTACAATGAGGTATTATCAGAAGGATTCTTGAAGCGAACACCCGGAATAGGATAAGTTATTGGATATGCTTGGCTAATTTTTCTGACTTGCAAGTCTGAATTGTTAGAATACAATATAAGATGCATATAAGTTTTTGTTAGATATATGTTAGATATAAAGAAGACTATTGTCAACTTAGTCTATAAATATAGCTCAAACTTAATTCAGTTGTATCTAACAAGCTTATTCACAATGTAGCCTTATAACAGATTTCCATTATCTTGTAACAAACTATTATATTCAGTAATATAGATACACACTTTTATACCTTCTTCTTCATTGATTCATACATTGTTATGAAGCTTATCAGTACTGTAATAATAAATCTAACATGGTATCAGAGCATCATGTAACGATGACATTATTTGCTGGCTGGACGGCCAACCACCTCTGTCAGTAGTGTATCTGTGCTTTGGCAGTATAGGAAGCTTTGATACAGAGCAAGTAACAGATATAGCACATGCATTGGAACTCAGTGGATACCGTTTCTTGTGGTCTCGATGACGCCCATCTCATGAGAAGGAAAGAATGGTACTGCCAACTGAATTACAATGAGGTACTATCAGAAGGATTCTTGAAGCGAACATCAGGAATAGGATAAGTTATTGGATATGCTTGGCTAATTTTTCTGACTTGCAAGTCTGAATTGTTAGAATATAATATAAGATGCATATAAGTTTTTGTTAGATATATGTTAGATATAAAGAAGACTGTTGTCAACTTAGTCTATAAATATAGCTCAAACTTCATTCAGTTGTATCTAACAAGTTTATTCACAATGTAGCCTTATAACAGATTTCCATTATCTTGTAACAAACTATTATATTCAGTAATATAGATACACACTTTTATACCTTCTTTTTCATTGATTCCTCCATTGTTATGAAGCTTATCAGTACTGTAATAATAAATCTGACATGGTATCAGAGCATCATGTAACGATCTGTTATCTTCTTCGTTTCCGCCATTGATGCTACTGCTTCAAGCTTCAATTCTTTGAGTGCTTTATCGCAGTCTTTAGTTCATCACGTTTATTGATTCATGAGTGTTGTTTGCTGCTTGTGATTCATCTACAGATCTCAATTGTGTATGTTTTTCTGATTTTACATCTTCAATTGCTTTGATTCACATCATTTCTAGGGTTTTCACTTTATCCTTCAATCTTCGAGGCGTCATTATTCTGCTGCTATGATTGTTATTACACACACTGTGTTCGTCTTCATCTGTTTTATGTTCAAGCTTTTATCTGTGTTTCGTAAATCTCTTTGATCGTCATTTGTTCGATTTCAGTTTATGCGATGATTTTGTTCGTCATTTATCCTTACAATCTCCTTGAAGATTATGTATCTTCGTGTTCTTGTTGCGTTTCATCACAAATTGTTGATAATTCATGAGAATTGTCTTCTCTGTGTAACAGCCCCAAATCCGGGGTCTGGGATTTAGAGTAGTCACGATCCATTTACTCATTGTCTTACCTGTATTACTCACACTGTACTTATTTCAATGGCTTATGACCCCACAATATATATCTCTCTCACACACACACAGGTTAAAGTCTCAGAAACGATACTATACAACAACTGCGGAATAAACAACTTTTATTACAATACCCAATTGTCTTACAAAATCTGTTATTGAAACAATATATCGGAAATGGTACAATTCCAACTCTGACTTCTGATGATTACAATCTTCTTCTACCATTCATATCTATACATAATTTAAATGCAGCCAGCTGTAACCTGATCCGACTGGTTCGTACTACTCTTCGGGATCACTGGTGCCCATAACATCCTGCTTCACTGCTCTATAATATATATAAAACAATAGCAAGAGTGAGCAAATAGCTCAGCAAGGTAATGAAAACATGGCATAACTCTGCCTATGACTTAACCCAGAATAAGGCGGGTATAAGACAATAATTGTCAAAATATCTCTTTACCGAAAGTATTTCCTTATCGGAATATATTCCAAAAACAGTACCATTGCAGTACTTCAAGTATCATTTTCATAATATCTCTGTAAACTTTGGATATTCATACTATGAACAAAGTTCTAGTATAATATATAAGATGAAGCTACAAGGTAATTCAATATAACCTTTCTGTAAAATAACTGCTATATAAAATATAAGCAGAATATCCACATATAACTTAAAAGATGAAGTTATAAGGTGATTCAATATCAACAACCTCATTTTCACAACTCATGTTATGTAAGGTATCAACATAGTCATAAAATGTAAGATAAAAGACGAAGTTACAAAGTAACTCAAAATATAATTGTTCTGTGGAAATATCTGCTATGTCAAAGATAAGCAAGATATTATCAATTTTCATAACAGAGGAACTTGCAGGAAGAATATTTCAATTCCAGTTCAAACACTTTTCAGCCCTGCCAACAATGATAATGTTGCAGATAATTTCCCAATTTGGAAGATGAACTAATACGGGAGCTTGCCGCGCCAGGAGCCACAACATTTACGATGATCAGTCGCATGTCATGCTCCCCATCATTTGTTCTCTACATGTAGAAGGAAGCACTGACGGATCGCCCGCCCTCTGGAACCCCCCTGCCAACGGTTGGGCCATTGCTGGACCGGCGCCACTCGGCCACTTACGCGTCTCCTAGTTCAATAACATCCATGACTCTGAAACATAAAGTTCGTCCCCCTTTTCCCCAAGTATAATACTTGTTGATAAGACTCCACAAAGTAGTCGTATCTAGTTGGAAAGAAAGATTCACCAATATTTCCCAAGCTGATGCTTGTTAATGGATATAAACTTGTTCCATCAATCTTACCCCTCGAGTGTTGAGGAGGTAACCAAAAAGACTCATATTCATATTTGAAAAGAATCAAGATGTGAGTGACCAGATAGTTTAGCAAGTATATGACCGGGCAGTCAAATAAATAACATCTCTCGAGTACAGCTCCCTTATATTTGAAAGTTCTGAGCGAGTGTTTAAGTCTTCCTATAAGATAGACCTTAAATGGAAAATAGAGTTTTGATAACCTTTCCTCGATAAAATAAACATAATAAGACTCAGAAATATTTTACATGATATTTGAAGATCAGAATAATATTTGAATAAGATAAATCATTTTTAAAATTAGTTGAAATAATTAAATAAATTTTCAAAGAATATTTATTAATTCATAAATAATTAAAGAATATTCATAGTATAAAATATTGCTCATAAATAACTCTCGAATGAATATATAAAATATTCACCAAATAAACAATTCCTCGAGTAAATATTCAAAATAATATTTGAATCAATCCTCAAATGAATATCTAAAGTAATATTCAAATAAATAAATCCTCGCATGAATATATAATAAATAAATAAATTCTTAAATGAATATTCCAAAATTATATTCAATAAATAAATCCTTAAATGAATATTCAAAATAATATTCACTTAATAAATAAACTGCAAATGAATATTCAAAAATAATATTCATATAATATATCTAAACTTTAAATGAATATCCAAAAATAATATTCATTTAATATATAACAATTGAATAACATTATTCAATATCTAGATCAGAAAAGAATGCCCAAGATATATAAAAAAATATCTCGACTTCCGGTCTATGGATGGAGAATAAGAATCATACGCCCGACACTAAGGGCATTTGCAAAAACCCGGCTTATAACTAATATCCCATACCTAGTTGATAAGCCAAATATCAATCATATCCAAATAATAACCTTCGAATGAGGTAATATTCAAATAACATTTCTCGAATCATTTCTGAGTAATTAATACTTTCTGAAAATATAAATAATGATTATTAATATTATTTCTCAATTCAGATAATAATCTGTCGTTGGAATCCTTCCGGGTTTCCACGACTATCCTTATATGTCAGAATACCGACTCCCAGTCTAGAGTCGAAACAATAAATAGGCTCTTATCTATAGAGCCACAAGGTATACCGGTTTATAAATACTTTACCTCAAAGCTCGTACATAAACCGAAAGTCAAATTTACGCTATAAGCATATATCGTAAAACTATGCAATTCAATATATGCCAAAAGCAGTATTATACAACAATACTTCAAAGTATCGAAATAGGAAACTTGCCTAATGCTCGAGAAGTGGTAGGGCTCGTGACGATGTCGGGCAATCTAGACAAAGCCAAAAAGAAAACGTACGATTATTCCCCTAGATAATCCACTTAATATCTAAAGCATAAACACGTACGCGAATCACAACCAAGGCATTACTAACTCGCTTTAGGCTCATACTAAGTCCATGTCAATCGACAAATACTTAGGTCGAAGGTTCGTTTTAGAAATCGAATCTCGTTCGCCCGTTTCACTAAGTGGTTTACAAGGTTATAATCAGGTGTTCCTCTAAGGGGTTCCTTCGCACTTAACCTTGATTCAAACATTTTTATAAAATCCAAAAATAATCTTTTTGACATGAGATCTTCTCTCATATCTTCATTATGACCTCTAGTATTTAATTAATAAGATTCGTAACCAAATTACTCGTTTTAAAGGGGTTCATTTGAAGTTACAAACTCAAGCGTAGACTTACGAACTGCTTTTACGGATTTTACCATAACACCTAAGCCGTAAGTCAAAATGCTACGATTCTTGCGCCAAAACGATCTATGACTCGAGATCTTCGAATACATGTCATATACTCAATAAGTTCAGAAGGTTAAATCTACTGTTATGAACGGTTTTTAAGGGTTAAAGAAATTTCGCCATTATGACGGCTATAACTCGGATATTTCCAAAATTAAAATCCTCCAAATAATCATCCAATCCACCACCAACACTCATGGACACTATTCATTGTCTCCCTCACTGTCTAAACAGGTCTTGGAGCTGTGAAACATATTTTAACATCTAACAAAACTCTTACATAGCTCTAGTGCTCTAAACATGCATATAACTAAAAAACTCATCCAAAAATCCATTAAAACTCATGATTCAACAAAGGGGTTTCAAAGATTATACCTTGGTTTGAAGTTCAAGGATGATGATAAGGCCTCACAACTCTTGATCATTGCTTAGAACATCATTTGGAAGCCATAGAATCAAGAAAGCAAAACATGAAAATCAAAAGTTACTATTCATCATCAATCTTGTAAAAATCATATAAAATCAAAAACTAAGAGTTTGGTTCTAAAGTTTTACCACACCTTCTACTCTTCAAGGGCTTTCTTTTGAGCTATAGAACATAAGAATCCAACCATGGGAGCTAGGGTTTTGAGCCCCATCTTGCTACTGTTCAGAACCGGGACAGTTTTGGTCCTCCAACCTTAAGCATGGATTTGACTAGGCTATACTACTTGGATTTCCATGAAATTTGGAAAGAATCTTGCCCATGGAGTGGAGAAGCTATGTTTAAAATTTGGTGATTTAGAAATGGAGATATGAATTTCTTTCTTAAGCTTGGTTCTGCTGGGCAGGTTTTTGGAGAAATGTGTTTTTGCTTGGTTTTTCCTTTCTTCACCCTTTTGATCATAATATCTAGATATTATTGGATGTGTGTGGCTGGTGGCTCACCTTGGGGCTTGTGCAAAGAGTCTTGGAGAAGCTTGGTAGATATTTATTTTGTTTCTTGTTTGATTTAAGTGATTTAAATCACTTAACTCCTAAATTGTTTTGATTTAATCCTTGATTAAATAATTTAATCCACTTGATATAATTCTCTTGATGATCATATAGGATATTTAGTCTTGTCACAATCTTGATCCTTAATCCCTGATTCGTTCGCTTAATTGCTTAATCTCGTTATAACGATTTAGTGGTTTCTAGAACGCTTGTTTCACTGTCTCAATGGTTTTCGTTCTAATTTCTAAAATCAAATATAATAAAATTCCAAAATATTAACTCTTCAATTTCTCAAATTGAATATCTCATTTCTCGAATATAATAATATATAATTCACTGCTCGGTCAAATATTACACCAAAAATTAAAATAGGAATTTCTGAATTCCGATCGTCTCTGCATTCACTTATTTCCTCCGCGTATTACTAATATGACTTCGAAACATCCATATCGCGTCCCGTACATAGGGTGGCGTGAAAAGTTTTCCAACTTACAAAATCACTATTCATCCACCGAATTACTATGCACGTACGGGAAACACTATGCACGTACGGGAAACACTATGCACGTATGGAAAATACTATACCATCCTCATTTCCCTTCTCGGGGCTCATTAGCTCATTTCTTGGACGATAGATTATTCTTTTCTATATCGTCAACCTTTGAATTACTCTATTCTGACCATACATATACGAATCGGGATCATCATCCATAGCAATATCCATTCACTACAATCATTGTTCTTTGGAATCACCATTCATTAATGCTCTTTAACCACAATAAGAAAAGTTTTAATTCTACCTAAAATTCGGGTTATTACACTCTGTTTCAATAGTTGCATCATATCAGTTGATTTTTTGCTTCTATCGTTCTGTGATCTTCACAATTTTGTTATTCACGTGTTGTGTTTGATGAATTGCCTCACTGAATTTTACTCAGTTTTTTATTCTATTCACTTAAAATACAATTCTCTCTATTTGTCCTCATGACTTCTCTCGAGTGATTTGTTGTGACTATGTGTTGTCTCTACTTGTTATTACTGCTGAACTAATTTAGTTCAACAAATTGAAGAGTTTGTTCAGTTACGCAATTCAAGTGCGAATTTAGATGTGTTCATTCATCCGCTGCAACAAGATTGATGCCTCCACTGCCTGTGTCCATAGTATCTTGGAATCTGATCTATTTTCATGTCGTATTGGCACTTGTCTTGACGTAATGGTTTGCCGTATTGGCCCTTACTTTGCTGTTGTCATTCATGATGTGATCTTATGAGCCTTGCCTAATGCTACCAGTGTGATCTCTGGTGTAACTAATTTGGTTGCTCCTTGTGAGCTTATTAATGCTCCTTGCAAGTTTTATGTTCTGATCATATGCTGAATATTGCTGCCGTTATGTTTTCTAGTAAAAGGAAGACATTGCGTACTTGCTACTTGCTACGTATTGTTCATGTCACCCATAGACTCCGGTTACTATCATTACTCCTTGTTACCAGTACTCCATTGTGCATTGATGAAGTTACCTACTGCTATTGTTACCGAATCTCATTTCTTCCAGTCAAGAAATTATTGCCTGCTACATACATACATGATAAGATCACTAAGAATCATACATGATGTGTTGACTTTCAGTAAATGAAATTCATTGTCTACCCTTGCTGGAGTTTCCAGCTGCTATGCTACCTTGCATTCTGATTGCTATGATGCTATTAGTTGCAATTATTTGTGGCTTCTGCTATCGTTACCCTACTTGCCGTATCGGCTTTGTTACCTGCTTGCAGTATTGACTTGCAACATTGTTGCCTACATACATGATGTGATCTTCATATATGAACACTACCAACCTGCTATCTACTTGCCTTCTCCTGGATTCATTCTGGAGTTTCAAGGCTTACCATCTTTAGTTGAAGTTGATTCTGTTGTGCAGCATTCTACTACTCTGATATACCTTTGTTGTTTGGCACTTACCACTTAGCCTGATTGCTACTTCATTGTTGCTCTTCGTTTGAGTTCACTTGTCCTGTTTCGTGGATTACTTCCCTGATGTATTCTTTGGCGCTGTTGCTTGCCTAGTTGCCTACACCATCTATCCAGTTGCCTATCTACGGCTATGATAATTCACATTCAAGTTGGATGTTTGCCTTGTTTTACAACATCCAACTTGAGGGGGGATGTTAGATATAAAGAAGACTGTTGTCAACTTAGTCTATAAATATAGCTCAAACTTCATTCAGTTGTATCTAACAAGCTTATTCACAATGTAGCCTTATAACAGATTTCCATTATCTTGTAACAAACTATTATATTCAGTAATATAGATACACACTTTTATACCTTCTTCTTCATTGATTCCTACATTGTTATGAAGTTTATCAGTACTCTAATAATAAATCTGACATGGTATCAGAGCATCATGTAACGATGACATTATTTGCTGGCTGGACGGCCAACCACCTCTGTCAGTAGTGTATCTGTGCTTTGGCAGTATAGGAAGCTTTGATACAGAGCAAGTAACAGAGATAGCACAAGCATTGGAACTCAGTGGGTACCGTTTCTTGTGGTCTCGACGACGCCCATCTCATAAGAAGGAAAGAATGGTACTGCCAACTGAATTACAATGAGGTACTATCAGAAGGATTCTTGAAGCGAACATCAGGAATAGGATAAGTTATTGGATATGCTTGGCTAATTTTTCTGACTTGCAAGTCTGAATTCTTAGAATATAATATAAGATCCATATAAGACCTTCGTCTAACATCTTAAGATTTTAGATGAGTTGGTTACTTAACCATATAAGACCTCCCTCTAACATGAATATTTTTTGCTAAAGAGTGTTCTTTTTGTTTGCCAAGTAGAAAAAACAAGACTAGAACTAGAAACTAAAAATAACATAAAAAACAAACTAGAAAAAAAAAACCAGTAGTACAACATTGAAATTAAAGAGAAGTCCTTTGCTGCTTTCTTTTGAAACTTTGCATGTAAATGGGCCTTTAGTCGAACCACCTTAGAATATCATCGATAAGCTGCTAATGAGCTCTGAAACTGCACTGCTCTTCATAATTCTTTTGTTTCATTCTTCTTGCTTGATGTTATCTAGGACATCCTTGATAAAGTGTCCGAGTGAATTGTACGATGAGCCTCCCTCTACAATGGCTTTTCTGTATAAGTCTTTCATCGTGGTCACATTTTTTCTCAATTCACCATTTTCATCCATCAGACATCTTATACCCCTCTCTATCTCTTCTGCTGTCACAAGTACCGATGCTTCAGTTGTCATATATTCTTTACGATAATCCAACTTAATTTCCACTGCCAGCCCCAACTCCTTTACCAACTGGAATGCAATAGTTTGTTGTTCAGCATAGATTGGCCACGCAGCTATTGGCACACCACACCATATACTCTCTAGCGTAGAGTTCCATCCACAATGTGAAACAAATCCTCCAACTGCTGGATGGGAAAGAATTGTCACCTGTGGCGCCCATCCAACAACTTTTTCTATTCCTGATGTCCGCTCCAAGAATCCTTCTGGCAACACCTCATCATAATCCTCATAATCTTTTGGCAGTTGCATCTTTTCCTTTTCTTGCTGTGGGCGTCGTATAGACCACAAGAAACGCTGCCCGCTAAGCTCCAACGCACATGTTATCTCCTTTATTTGGTCTTTATCAAAGCTTCCCATACTTCCAAAGCACAAAAATACCACAGATGAACATGGTTGGCTGTCCAACCAGCTCATAGTGGCCTCATCGGATTTTTTGTTGCTGGCTGTTGGCTCACCTTTCTCGAATTTTACGATAGGTCCAACATGGTAGATAAGCGGGGAGTTCTCATCATCTTGAAGGGATTTGATAGCATGAGTTTCCAGTTCCAATACAGTATTGATCAAAATAGCTTTCGCCCCTCGTAGCCTTTTGGCTACCGTTGTCATCCTGGAAGATCCACCCTCGCTTAACATTACCGAAGGCATAACTTTAGCAGGAACTGGGATCGAGAAAGCTGGTACAGAGAACTCAACATCAGACTCCATAAACTCGGAAATTTCCACGCCTTTGTCATCTTTGAGATTTTGAGCATAAAAGATGAAGCCAAGAAAAGAAGCACCAGAAGTGAAGAATACATAGGCTGGCACGTCGAAGTCCTTAGCCACTTCCATCATCGGAGTGCAGAACATGTCAAGGACAAATCCACCTAGCTTAGTAGACTCCGACCGGTTCAAAATTGTGTGACTATATTTTTCACCTGAGTCCGCTGATTCGAGACGAAGGAGTCAAGGAAAGAGTTGTGTGGCAGAGACATGAGCTCTGTCATAATGGACTCATCTGGAGCAGGGACGTCTACGAAGTTTACGCAGTCAGGAGCATCATTCTTAAGGTTGTCAGCAAAGGAAGCGAAGCCCGCGTGACCAGCCGACTTTAATAACAAGATGTTGATGGAGATTCGCTCATCGCGATGAACAAGCCGCTTTGCAACCTCGACTGCAGATACCAGATGACCAACTCCTGGAGCTGGGATGAAGTAACAGATTAATTATTTATAACAAAATAATTAAATTAATCTGGTACTTGAATTATTTTCTGAGATGAATTAAAACAACAAAATAAACAGAAGAGAATATGAATAGTAACCGAAATCACTATTCATATGAATAGTACTATTCATATGAATCTATTCATATGAATAGTAACTGCGGTTGTTGGAATAGTAGCTGGGGTTGTTGGAATAGTATTTGGGGATTGTTGGAATAGTGCCAAATAGTGACTTTCTAAAATCTATAAATAGGCATGTTGTATTTCATTTCAAAACACACCTCAACACACAACTTTCTATTCTCTCTCTTATATATCTTCTCTGTGTAAGCTGCTAGACAGTCCATCTAGTAGGAAAGCCGGCTTAGCCCGCTTTCAGGAAGTGTCGGGTAGAAGGTCCTCGTGCCTAAACTATCCTAGGAGTGTTTGATTTTGTAGCTGATCCATAGGATTAGATTGTGTAACAAACCTCCAAGTTTTATCTATTTAAAAATATTTCCTAAACAGTTGTGTTATTTCGATTCAGTATTTTTGATTTCATATTCACATCAAAATCGAAATATTTTTGAATAACGTATTCAACCCCCCTTCTACGTTATTCCGGACCTAAAAATTGGTATCAGAGCCACTCTGTTATTATACAACAGTTAAGATCCAAAAAGCTATACAATCATGACAGAGAAAACACAAACTCCAACAACAAGCAGATATGAATCAATCAGAGTTCCGATACTCAGGGCATCAGAATATCCCATATGGAAGGTGAAGATGGAAATGTTTCTGGAGGCTACAGATCCAGAGTACTTAGACAGAATCCATGATGGTCCATATAAGCCTACCAAATTGTCTGTTGCAGTTGCAGGAGAGGAACAGAAAACGATTCCAAAGGAGAAGAAAGACTACACCCCTGAAGATATCTCCTCTATTAGCAAAGATGCCAAGGTAAGGCATTTATTACATAACGCCCTTGACAATGTTATGTCTAACAGGGTCATTGGATGCAAAACTGCTAAAGAGATTTGGGATGCTTTGGAAGTCAGATGTCAAGGTACCAAAGCCATCAAAAAGAACAGGAGAACAATACTCACACAGGAGTACGAGCACTTTGACTCAAATACTGATGAGTCATTAACAGATATATATGACAGATTCCTGAAATTGCTGAATGATTTGTCACTGGTAGATAAAGAGTATGATCTTGAAGACTCCAATCTGAAATTCTTGTTGGCTCTTCCTGAGAAGTGGGATTTAAAGGCCACTACCATCAGAACCCGATCGATAACCTCTAACGCGATATTGGTTATAAGTCATTTATATAATATGCATATAATATGCATATATACATGTCTATGTATATATGTATATTAATCTATGTTAACGTTGGTATAAATAGATTACCAATTATCAATAAGGATGCTAATCGGAAGTTCAAGTTTTTAATGCTCCTCTGTAGTTGTTGGAAGTTCCCCTGCTGTTGCCGGGAGTTCCTCTATGTCCTTTTCACGTGGAAGTGCTAATAATTGATCTTTTAACTTTTCTAAGGTTTTTTTTTGTTAAACCTTTTTCTTTCTGAGTTTTAGTTGCGTTCTGTCTAATTCTCATATATCAATTCCATTCCCCAACAATTACCAGAACCTCGAGATTATACATTATATCTCACTTTCTATTTAGTATTAGATGTTCCTATCCTTTTAGATATCTTATTATAAAAAGTTAATAAGATGATTTATATTAATTTAAGAAAACATTAATTTGTTTTTTTTTAAAAAAAATTTGTTATCATATTTTTTTTAAAAAAAGGAATTTGTACAAATACATTATTTAACATGTTTTTAAATAATATGAAAAAATCAGGTTGTATATAAATTAATTTGTGTTTTTTTATAAAGTTGTATTCTTAGATTTTTTTTGCAAAACAGAATTTTGGCAAATGCATTATTTGTTTATTTTAACTATTTGATCGGGCAGTAATTGACTGTACTTTAACTTTCCAGTTGAGATCTTTTACGTACAAAAGAGTTGATCTTGTCTCTTTTCCCGTTATCACTTTTGCATTAGAAGTATTATTTTTTTCTAAAACCGCATTAGAAGTTAATTATAATATAATATAATCTTAATATAATCTTGACCGTTGATTTAATTTAATATTGATCCAATGAATATAATCTTTTACAATATAATACAATCTTAAAATAATATTGACCGTTGATTTAATTTAATATCGATCCAATGGTGGTTATTCTTATCGCGGTAGTATAGCCAACCAAATATCCACCTTAGAGCATCTCCAATCATGTTGAACCCTTAGCTAAAAATAATTAAAATATACTATAAATAAAAATTATAGAGATTATGTAAAAAAAATCTAACTCCAATGGATCATTTTCCTTGTCTATATTTTTAGCCAATGTCTATATTTTTTGCCATGTTGGCTATATTTGTCGAACCTCTAGAGATCTGTAAGAAGATTCCACATCATCTCTTACCATATTCAAATGTGATATTCTATTTATAATAACTAAAAATAATAATAACATACCATTTTTAAAATATAGCCAATCAATATAGCCAATACCATCGAAGCACAATGCCTTACAGGTTCAGTAAATTTTACATAATCAATATTTTCTATCATTTTAGCCAATCACTTTAACCAACCCCATTGGAGATGCTCTAATGGGATGAAAATCCAAAATAACACTTTTTTATAATATTTTGCCCAAAATATCACTTGGAGCAAAAGTTGCCCAAAATCTCACTTTGAATACGCATTTGCGCTGTGCGTACAGGTTTAAACCCTATACGCATTTTATGAATGCGTGGAGTTTGTAAAAGTGAGGTATGGCGTTTGTGAAACAGAGACGGGATACGCATATTCAGAATGCGTGGGACGTGATACGCATGTAGAATATGCGTATTAGACACTGTTCATCGTCTCCTTCGAGGCGTCGCCGGACTCGTTTTCCGTCCAAAAATTCGACCACATTTTACACCCCTTTCCAGCAATCTTTCACTACCATACTATATATCAAATTGATCGCCTTTTCAGACTCTACATGTCTATACCATTCGTTTTTCATTTGTTTCGCCGGATTAAAAAGACCCAAAACATGACCTCCTTTTCCGATTTGCTTTCCGATGGGTTCATACACACCCCTGCGGGGCCAAAAATCAATAAATTAATGGATTAAAATGGAAAGGGAACTGTGGGCTTCCTTTTGATGTCCTCAGAAGCAGTGGAAATTGTCAAATTATGGTGAACGAAGTGAGGCAGTCATGGAGGCGATTTTGAGCGAAAGAGATGACCGGAGCTGCGATTGTAAATATGACGTCACATGACGTCATCACGCATTTGCGTGATGCGTGACTCATGATACGCAAGTCTGAAATGCGTATCTCAGACTACGCAGACCGCAATTGCGTAGCCCCCTGGTTATTTTGGACACTGTTCGCGCGATTGGTTATTTTGGGCGGCTGGGGTATGTTTTTGTGTCATTTTGGTCATTTTCTCCACCTTATGCTTATTATATATAGGATATAAATGTGTTGTTAACAAAGGGGGTGTTCGAGGGAACTTTTTTCCAGAATAAGTCAACTTATTTTAAGACAAAGTTAGATATTCCTAACTTTTCAACTTATTTTCCAACTTATTTTTGTAACTTATTGAATCTCAAACATACATTAAATACTTGTATTAAAAAAATTATTAAAATATAAAATTTTTACCCAAAAATAAGTCCGTAAATCCTTAAAACGAGGTTAGCTAAACAGACACAAAATCTAGCCAGCCATTGAACCAAAGTGGTCAAAAGTGCAGCGTTTGTGATTTTAGTGACCCAAGAACCCTGTGTTAAATTTAACTAGCATGAGAACCCGTGCGAGGCACGGGGCATGCTCTAGTATAGCTTTTATAGTTCTTAGGTTTAGTATAGCTTTTATAGTTCTTAGTCGAGTCCTTAGTGGATGAAGTTTGAGTTATTGCAGTGTTTGTGAAAGCTCATGTATCATATAACAGACATCCAAGATGGATCTATTTTAGAGATGTAAATTGAGTATTGCTGATGTTGAAGATTGTTGATGTAATACGTATTATCCAATGATATCTGAAAGGAAAATGCATCCAAATTCCAATGTATCGTTTTGAAATAGCCCGAAAAAAAACATATCCTCAAATATATTTGTAAGAATGTATCTCAGCTCAAGGGGAAAGCAATGCATCATAGCTTATTTAAAAAAAAATTTGGAAATCCAGTGTTTTGGAATAACAATGTCACATGCGGGCACGTAAACAAAAGAGAGTTTTAGAGTGCCATATTCCACACATATAAGAAAAGACTTTATTAGTTTATTTGTAAAGACTCAATGGAAGTGGTTAAGAGAGTTTCTGCTTCTTGTTGACATTGGGGCTAATGGGAGTTTCCACGTTTGCAGAGGCAGGCAATATGTCGATGCCAGGACTTTCGCTGGGGATCTCAGACACAGTGGTGACCGTGTACTCCTCACAGCCCTGAATGATGTTGTACGGGGTGATCTTGAGCTGAATGGTGCAGACTTTCCCGATGATGTTACGGACCATCGGAGGAATCTGTTCTTCCTGCAGGAACAATAAAGTTAAGAATACATTAGTTGGTTAATGTAGTGTTTGTGGTTGTGGGTAGGTGTGACATGAATAGTGTATACCTTTGCTTTTTCTGCCAAGACCTTTTGTAGAGGAATTCCTACAAGTTGTTCAGTGGATGCAGCAGAATAGCAGAAGAATCAATGCATTTCTTGCTCGTAACAAATCAAGCTGCTTTACATAGAAGAATGGCAACTACTTGTCCAACTGATGTATACTAATAAGTCAATTGTACAAGACTGCAAAGAGAAAATAATCAGAACACAACATAATGTGGGTGTAATATACGAGACTAAGTAATGCAGATCGCATCACTCGTATCAAGGTTGACTAAGCATTTATCTATTAACAGTGTATGTATATTGTTGGTTGGTCAATCATGGAACACTTCAATCTCAACAGATGAAATAAAAGGAAAACCATGTAGTAATAATACCCAGGATCGAACTTATAACCGAAAACTGGAAATACAATCAGGACACGAATACGACAAAAAGCCTGTAATTGTTATTAGCACAATATCATACTTTTGTGCTTGAAATAGATCTCCACCGCCTTATCCGAGTTCCCTTCTCTAAAAGCGCTAGTAGTCCAATGTCTTGTGCAGACATCCTAAACATATACCTAGAAATTAGGCATGCATATTACATTAGCGTTACACAAAACGAATTGAGGCCAGGCTTCAGAGGTTGTGTAATTATTAAAAAATTAGTTTTTTTACATGCATTCACGTGCTTTTCCTTCTCCAGAAAACAAATAACACGAGCAACTGAACTCAGAATTGGAACAAGTACATGAGAAAAATAAATGAATGGGCCACGGAAGCAAGTTGGTCAATGCTGTCCCAAATGGTAGTATTACCTAGTCCCTGTTCTCCATTAAAGAACATTTTTATGGCGACGACTAAAAAGTAAAGTAAATATAATTTGATTCTCAAACAAAGGGAATTGAAAATTTACTTTTCTTAGGTCACTTGAAAATGTACTCTATAATAAAGATAACTTTTTAAATTCGACCACAGCATTTTCAGCAAGGATTTATATACATGATGCCCTCTTTTAAGAATAAAATATAACCCTTGAACAGTACCATGAGAATAAAACAAAATATGTTGAATATTAGAATTAACCATGGAAATCATGCCATTAAATTGATCCGTGACCAATAATCCTGTTCATGGGTATATTTTTTCGCTGTAAATGTCCATGCATTGACTCAAATGTGGAAGTGGATATCATAGCTACCTTTTTAATAGTATGTTACAAATATGTTTACAACAACTGATTATGAACCGCGTTGCTAAGCACAAAATATTGCATGACACATTGTAAAGACGGTTACCTTCAAGAATGAGAAGATTGAGAAGCTCCGGTAGTAGATGTCTTCCGCACGGGGCGTTGTTTTCTTAAGTACTGATTTTGACACAGTTGTTGAAGCATTTCTTTGATTAATGCCAGTTGGGCCTTCTCAGTACCGACATATATCAGTTCCTGCCGCACAGATTCTCTGTTGGCCTCAAGTGCTTGAAGCCTCATATACAACTTGTTAATATTCTCAACAGTATGTACTGTATCACACATGCCATCTCCAACTTCCAATGCAGTATTGAACTTTTTCAAACCAGAATTTTCCTCTAAATGTATATATACACATTGTGGTCCATTGCAGTAGTTGACCATAAAACTCCAAAGAGTAGGTATCCTGGATTTCCCGGCTGCATTTTTTGAGATAAGCATATATAACTTGGGGGGGGATAACTTTCATAACATGGGTTAAGGGTAGTGGGCCATAGTACTAAAAGAAAGCAACATTTAATGTTCAACAACCTTCTTTTGTTCATGCAAGGGAAATTTTTAATAAGGTTCAACATCAAAGAGATTCTAAAAATAATATGATAAACACCAGAAAAATTATAAGAACACGATATGATTGGAATAGCTGTCCAGAACTTGCTTCCCCGCGATCCAGTGACCAGGATCTAGGTGCCTACAAAAGAGCATATGATACAATGAAAAAGTGCCCATTATATTTTGTTTTGTTCAATTTAATAGATAGAATTCGCTTACAATTTTCATGGGGGCATAAGATTGGTATGAATTCCTCATTTGCATGTTTAGTAATTTGGTAGAAATCACCATGATCGGCAATTTCAAGATTTGTTAGAAGTATGACAAAATCTTCGTCTTGAATAAGAGTCATAGCCACCACTTCACTTGATTTGGTGTAAACAATGGAAAATGGGGATTAGTTCAGCTTCCTTGGTAGCAACCAGTTATTGAAGATGAGCCTTAGTATTTGCAGGCTTATCGACCCTTTTTCTGTAAACTTCTAGGCACTCTCTCGCCAAGTCCGACAACATGCGATCTTCCGATCACTTATAAGTTATAATAATGTGCACAACTATAAACACGGATAACTTATACTTTGAAGCTTTTAGTCACCGTAGGTTCCATTTTTTAGCAAATTTGCAAATTTTCAGCAAGAGGAACAGAATTGTACATCAAGTTTCCATTTATCCTTAAATATTTTTCAAGCAAAGTATGACCAGAGTTTAGCCCAACTTCAGACAGATGGTAGGAGTGTTGGTGGGTTTAGTGGGGTTTTATAATTTTTAAAGTCTAATGAAATGACAACAAATAAGTGACTTGTTTCACACACCCTTCTACTTCACCAAATCTCAATGTCCGTCACCAAATCTCACTGTCCAGTGTTTTCTTCATACTACAAATGAACAATATATAAGATATACGATCGTGTTTCATGAAAGTCCTATTTTATCATATCAATTATTAGAATAATTGTTCTATAATATTAAAAAGGTTATATTATATATAATCACTACCTAACAAATGGAGCGGGAGGCAGTATTGGTATTATCCTAAGGTAGAGTCCAAAACGGTCTGGAAAAGTTGCAGCAACGATTGCCAGAAATTTAAGTTGAAGTTTCGAGTTTAAAGTCTATGTAGTTTAGTTAGGTTGATCAATCTTTTGTTTGTCTGTCCAGTTGTACGTAGTAGGTGTGTCAGGGAAGGATCCAAGAGCACAAACTTGTTTTCCTGTAATTGCTAATTCTATGTGTATGTCACCCGATCTTTTTTTCAAAAAAAAGTATACCAATAAGGTATATAGACGGGCAGCATCATATAGTGACAACAAAAGCCAATGTCATGCCTTTAATCTGAATCTTATTCTGTGTAAATCGAATCACAACCAACTTAATCCACATTAAATCATCTAAGAACTTTAGTACAATGCGCAAAAATAAGTTGCCATTTCACAAATTTTATTCAAGATAATAACTGCATTAAGTCATCACTATCAAACCAATCACTAATCAGTTCCTTATAATTCAGCAAGAAACAATATTGAAAAGCAATACAGTACACACTCTTCACAAAAAATGGAAATAAAATAGCTACCTGGGAGGCTCAGATATCCAAGATCCTCCTTTATAAATTTACTTTTTGATGTTTATCTTGATAGAACCAGCAAAAAGGTTGCTGCAGTTCTTCCCCAGCTTGTCAGTTCTAAGATTGAAACACCACAAAATCTCAGTTCTTCATCGCAATATTGACATTTTTAACAAAATAAAATATGAAATATTGTAGAAAGAATACATATTACAACATAAATTTGGTGCCAGATCTAAGAAACAAGGTAAATAAAGTATAATTTAACTCAATTTACTTGCTTGAATCATTAGCTGAAAAGAGTTGGTCAAAGGAATCCTATATAGCCCAAGTATATTGTAACAATCTTGACCTTCAGGTTGTTACAACATGCATCTGAATAGAGAGACCTAACAGGATAATTTTTAAGGGCCAAAAACCAAAGCAAATACATCAAAATTTTCAACATAATACCTGACGTGCGTGTGTGTCATTCAACATACGTGCATAGCAGTGTAAAATCGAAATTGAGCATAATTACATTAATAAACCCTTTCTCACACCCATTTACCAAAACCTCAGTCCCCTCACTCTCACCACAATCCACCCCATTTTTGTTTAGGATTTTTTTATCAAACACCAGGTGTGCACACTCAAAACTCGAATTCTCGACCACACAAATAATGATGAACGCAGCAGCCTGTCATTCGGCTGGCCAATTACTCTACATAAACATGTAAATTGAATAGAAGAGCAGCTAAAACTTACACCAAAAGAACTAACGTAAACATTGTTGCATCTCTATTATCATCCTTACCATCCTAACTTCGGCATTATGGTTGTACCACATAGATATACTGAAATAATGATTTCTTGAAATATAGGGATTTAGCTTTGGGCTTAGCCAGGAAATCGGTTCCTTTCACTAGATTTAGCTTTATTCGTACTTATAACTACCATTTACCCAGATATCCGTAACTATCTTTTCTTTTTCTAAATTTGTACATAAGCTCAATCACGGTTGAATACCTTACATAAAAAACAATGATAATACTCAAATGGAAATCGGAAAGTAGGTAATCAGATCAGCACCTTGACTATGACAGGCCATTAGGAAACTCTTTGTCCCTGACTATGTCAATTCTCACTTTCCCTTGAATTAATTGTTTTCATGCATTTGTCCAGACATAATTATCGGTTTATGTTATATCAAACCCATAAAAGATTTTGCAGACAATAGATTTTTAGTTAAATAAATGCAGGTTCGTAGACAACTATAACATTAACCAAATTCATTGACTTGAAACCGAATTACAATTGAAGGATATTTGCATAAATAACAAATCAAGAACTACAGTATATAAGAAGAACCGTAATTCTGAAACAGGCCAGGTACAAGTCTGATTCAAAAGCAAGTAAATGATTGAGGTGAACAATGTACAAATGCCAAAAAGTAATTAAAATTCAAAATTTAAGTGAAAATTGGGAGACAATTATAAACAGTTATCTGATTTGAAAATGTGAAATCACAATTTGAAAGTGGCTGAAATGCAATCAGATTAGTAAAAAGAGAGAAGCCAAACAAACCTAAAAAACAAATTGAGAAATTTTAAATAATTTTAATTTTCAAAAATACCAGAAGATTGATCGGAGATCAGGACAACGTGAGGGAGATGAAGCTCTTGCTGTTGATTGTTTGAGGCCATAGATAAGCTCAACGTTTGAGGCCCGAGGCACGTTGTTTAATTTACCCAGGGTTTCAAAAACAGAAGAGAGAAAAGAGAGCTCAGCAGGATAATTTGTTGGCTGTGTGCTTTAGATCGGCATGGACTCGGTACAGAGTAGATTGGAAGCTGTTAACAAAGAGAAGAAGGGGCAAATTGGACTTTTCATGTACATTAAAAAATCTCACTATTTTTTTCTTGTGTTGGCCTATTATATATATAATAGATTCTAAGTACGAAAATGTAAGTTAAAATTATATTTATACTAGACGGTCCTGCTACAGTCTAAGTTCATCGGTCGATCCTAGAGATTTGGATGTCCAAGACGAATTTTTGAATTGGTGTTTCTATTTTTTAATACAGTGAATTATTTTTTTATCCATATTCAAAACAGTTTTAGTTAGAACAATAAAATTGAAAAAAAATTATTAGTATTCAAAAACACATTCAAATGCAAGCATATCAATTTATATATCTAAATTTATGTTATCTATTACATATATATTATTTTTTTGGTGCTCTTTGACGGGAGAGTGCTCTATGCGTTTGCCTTGTTCGTCTTATCTTAGGACCGGTCAATCTGATCGGCTGACAAACCAAATTCCTAATTCAATATTTATCTATTATCTATATATATTTGTTATTCTTTCAAAAAGTTGATGATAAATTGATAATAATTAAATCTAGATTTTGCCATTACTTCCCACACCATTATACCACTAGACCCATTAAATCATGGGGGTCCGTTCACTAGCAAATGTTTGCTAGTGAACTGTTTTCCAACATATGATCTTCCAGTCGTTGGATCGTTGATCCAACGGCTGGAATTTAAAAAAAAAAAATTACATCGTATCGTAGAAACTTTCCGCGGTACGGGGTAATTACAAAAATGCCCCTACTGTTCACGTACCGCAGAACTTTCTGCGGTACGGTGAACAGTAGATTTTTTATGTGAAAACAGGGACAGTTTTGTAATTACCCCGTACCGAGGAAACTTCCCGCGGTACGGTATAATTTTTTTTTTAAACCCCAGTCGTTAGATCAACGATCCAACGGTTGGGACATCATTTGCTGTGAAACAGTAAAATAGCAAATGTTTGCTATTGACCGGAACCCTTAAATCATAAGCATATTATGTGTGTGGTGGTAACTAATACGAGTAATAAGAAAGAGAAGAATTTTTCACGAAGCACATTATCAAAAAGAAGGGTTCAAGTTCAACAATCTACACCGATTGAAGAATCACCGCAAAGAAAAGAATGAAGGCGACTAATTAATAAAAAAGAAAAGGAACGCTTTTTAAGAATTTAGTTCTAACCACATGATATGCTAGACTCGATTTTTATAAAGAAAGATAGAGCTACAGACTATCTAAAAAAGGAAAATGTTATTTCCAGAGTCGTTTTTTTATTTTCAAAGGAATTTGTAGCATATTGTATCACAATATGCAGCACTTTGTGAATGCAGGGGGCATATGCTACAAATATTGCTCTGGAAATAAAAAAAATAACATTTCCCAAAAAAAAATTATGCCAAATACCCAATTATTCATTGAGACCGAAATCATGGGTTTTCCTTGGCATTTCAAGGTAAATACGTAATAGCTCTTAATTTATATCTACAAAAAATGGAGATAATAATTATATAAAGAATATTATTGAAGTCTGTAACATTACTTTTTGTTTTTTGGCAAAGAAAGATAGAATCATGCATGTAATAAGGAAAAAAAGGCACTTCATCTAACACAGAAGGAAAAGAAGAAAAGAGGAAAACACTACTGGAAAACAAACGAAAGAACCATAAGACGTAAACGCAACGGAGATCTAGGAAAGAAACCAAATAAATTTGCCTGTAACCATAAACCTACATAGATGGCAACAAACGTCAAATTTACGCATTTCTTTTCAAGTTTGGTTTATTATTCCAAACGAGAAGATGCCGTGAAAAATGAGAATAATGAGGCACTTTGGATGAGTGTTCTAAAAAGCGCTAAGCAGTTTTAAGCGAATTTTAATACGGAACAATTAAGCGGATTATATAATATATATTTAATTATTTATATACATAAGTATATATATATATATATATTTAATAATTATATAAAATTGGAGAATAAGCGGCTAACATAAAATCGGGACGGTTGGAGGACCTTCGACGCTTAAGCGGGCCACTTAAGCGGTTAGGGGGCCTTATTTTAGAACACTGCTTTGGATGCATTTAAATATTAATATAACTATAATAATCAAATAGTAATCGCAATTTAGGAAAAGAAAAACTAGTTAATAACATCGAATTTTCTAGTGTGTGCCTAAAGGCACATGTTAAGAAATCGTGTTAATTTAGTTGTCAAATTTTGATTGATGGAGATTTCGTTAATAATGATGGATCCTTGCATTCACATAAATATCCATCAATCAAAATTTGACAACTAAATACGGTTCTTAGCCTAATAACATTGCTCAAGTTGTTCAAGTCCCAAGTGAGATCCGAAATTTGCTATGGAGCAGCGGTCTAATGTCGATGGACTTCACTGTTCACGAGCTACCCTTTTTCTTAGGTTTTTCCCCTTTTATGTTTTCCTTTCTATAAAATAATTCTTGCGTGTTGCACTCTTCGTTCTTATCTTATTTTATTAATGTAAAATAGAAATTCCCACATTATCCGATGATTAATTCGTAAAAAATGAAAACTTGACACATACATCATTTAATTTAAATGAAGATAATGACATTGCTTCACTTAAAAAAGCAAGGACGGTACTGATGAGAATAGATTTACTAAATTGAATGTTGAATCAATTAATCACAATGAAATTAAGTTTGTGCATATAATCATGTTATGTAGGTGGTGAGATGAGCATGTGAATATATGATGCACGACAATAATGGAATTTCTACTGTTTATATGCTCAGTATTCAGTAACTTCGAAGACACATCACATGGAGGCAAGGCAAGCCTTTTTCCCCACCACATCAAACTTCATTTTATATCAATATACTAATATTTAATACTCCCTCCGTCCCACAATACAAGTCTCTTTTGAAAAAATTACGCATTTTAAGAAAACATTAATTAGATGTTACATTTCCTCTTATGCCCATTATAAATGCATTGACTTTTAATAATTTGAGCTATTTTATACTCTTGGTCATTCATCATTAATTGCAATACAATTTTCAAAAAGGGTAGTTTAGGAAAAATGATCACAAATTACATTGAAAATTGGAAATGGACATGTATTATGGGAAAAAAAATTCTCTTAAAAAAGACTTGTATTGTGGGATGGAGGGAGTATTTATGATTGTGTGTGACAGATAAGCTATTTATTCTTTGCATAAAACAGGGTCACATATGTCTGATGTTTTTCATGTTATGCCAATTTACATATTCGATTCAATCACTTCGAAGTATCCTAAAATTTTTATTTTTGTAAGAAACAAAATTTCCATCACTAGATTAAGAACTTATCCATATATTTAATCTGTAACCTTGTCTCCCACTTTGTGAATTACCATCGTTTGCCAAGTTCACATTTATATACTTGCAACTTTTTCTTTCTCCCTCTGAACTCTACTTTTTTTTTTGTTAACCTTCTTCCTTTCATTTAAACTTTTTTTTTTTATAATCCGATGTCCAAACCAACTTTCGCATACCTCAATTAATTCGGAAAACTGCTAACACATTCATACCCACCGAGAGCATGACAATTCACTTACTTCGTTTCATTCAACTTGTTGATAAACTTTCACATTTCTTTCCTCATCATCACCTTAATACTAGAAGAGCCTAACTTGAATCAGTTCAGTACCAAATCACAATGAGATCTCAGCACTTTTAGGCTATGTTCACTTGGATTGAATGGAATGAGGGGAGAATGGAATGAAATTTATACTATTATTTGGGGGAATTGGGGAAAGTGTTTATAAATTTCATTCCTTGCTTCATTCCCCTCCAAATAATTTGAACTAGAATTCTAACCCACATGTTTTGGAAGTAATGCTCCATTCCCAATCTTCATCATTTTCCTTGCAATCTTCATCATAAAAAACTTCTTCTCCCTCATATTTATTCATTATTTCCCCCAACATCCCCTTTCTTCATAAATTTTGTTTACAATTTTCATTCCATTCCTACCTCATTCCATTCTTTCCAAGTGAACACACCCTTACACTTTTAAGAAAACAAATGGGAAACAGATGGATATATTGCTTAAGATTTTACTTGGTCCAATTTCATATTATAGCTGGGACACTTGCCCACCTATAGTCTAAAGTTGTAACTAACCGGCAAAAATAT
Organism: Kitagawia praeruptora; assembly: GCA_037693485.1. Taxonomy (NCBI): domain Eukaryota; kingdom Viridiplantae; phylum Streptophyta; class Magnoliopsida; order Apiales; family Apiaceae; genus Kitagawia; species Kitagawia praeruptora. The sequence goes on from CM075344.1 coordinate 38,506,680, forward strand.
GTGTAATATATTTTACTGCTACATTAAAATCTAAAGACAAAATGATAATTAAAGGCAACCTAAAGTGAATCAAGGCCAATTATAAGCACCGACTTTCTACTCCTCCGTCGTAATTATTATGATTGATCAACATATAATTTGTCGAATACTTTTCTTCTCAACAATAGCATTACTTTGACGTGATCGGATAATTCAATAATAAAAATTTAATATTTTACTTTTCTTCTCGACAAATAGTATTACTTGATAATTAAAGTACTAAGAATTTCATTCTAAATTTTGGGTTCAATTCTCGCTCATTCCGAAGTTATTAAAATAAACATATAAGTCTAATTATTCAAAAAAAAATAATAGATATTTCAGTGATTAAAACATAAAATTTGTGATTGTGGTTCTTGAATTTGAATCTCATTTATCTGAAAAAATTGTTAAATTCGAATCTCACTTATACAAAATTTTGTTTGACCATTAAGAAAAGACATTGATTTAGACTTGAATTTCTTAAAAATCGCAATCGAATCAACCAACCAAAATGCGGAACATTTTAGCCCTTAAAAGAAAATGTACAAAACATTTTAACTATGGGTAAAAGCTCTTTAAAAAAAAAAAACTATGGGTAAAAGCTCTGTCTTTACATAAGGGTCATGGTCCCTGACAATCGATTGTCAGGTACCAGTTATTTAACAATCATTGATCCAACGATCCTTAGATTACAAAAAATTTTTCCTGTTCGCTATAATTTTCTGCGAATAGGCTAATTGCATGTCCGCTATAATTTTTCGTGGATATGACAGAACCTATCCGCGAAAAATTATAGCGGACAAACAATTTTTTGTTAAATAATTGATCCCTCACAATCGATTGTTAGGGACTCGCACCCTTGCATAAATCTGTAATTAATAAAACCTATGACAGAACCTATCCGCGAAAAATTATAGCGGACAAACAATTTTTTGTTAAATAATTGATCCCTCACAATCGATTGTTAGGGACTCGCACCCTTGCATAAATCTGTAATTAATAAAACCACAGCAATTGCTGGCACTGTGCAACAGGTTCCGGATTCAAAAAAGTTTAATTTAAGGCGAGAACAAAAAATATAGTACTAGACTGTAGATTTGAATAATTAAAAGAATCCAAGCAGCTTGGTCTTATTTGCTGGCACTGCTGTTACAGACTTGCATTTAGTAAGTAATAAGAGTTCACAAGTGTAACCTCTTTTTTCAATTTTCTGTTTTCTTTCTTTTGAATTTTCTTCCCTCCTTACACAACAAAGTTTGTGAAAGGTAGCAACTTTACACTAAAATCTTCCAAAATGGTGACCAACTCAGTCACCAAATTACTGTTTTTCTTGAGCTTAGTGTTAGTTTTGGGTGCCCAGTTGATCCAATCTTCTGTTACTTATGATAAAAAGGCAATCATCATTAATGGCCATAGAAGAATCCTCCTCTCTGGCTCTATACATTATCCAAGAAGTACCCCTGAAGTATGTACACGCTTCATTCTATCTATCTATATATACATACATGTTTAAGTATATGCGTTTGTAAATTGAGATTTTTGGTGTTTTCTTGACTTTACTGATAATGTTGATGTGTTTGATGAACTGGGTGTGTTTTAGATGTGGGAAGATCTTATATTGAAGGCTAAAAATGGAGGGTTGGATGTTATTGATACCTATGTTTTTTGGAATGTTCATGAACCTTCTCCTGGCAATGTGAGTGTTTTAGATCATAATTCTTGTTTTTTATTACATAATTTATGTATGTTTACTTTAGTTGCTTTATTAAAGAGAGATTAATGGTGTTTGTACATTTTTTTTAGTATGATTTTAAGGGAAGATATGATATTGTGAGGTTTATAAAGACAGTTCAAAAAGTTGGGCTCTATGTTCATCTCCGAATTGGACCTTATGTTTGTGCTGAATGGAATTTCGGGTAATTTTCTTTTGGAGATCTATGATTTTCGTATTCTTTTTGTTTCTTCTATCGCTATTCAGATTTTTAGCAAGGTGATTGAATTGGTCTTTCTTTCTTTTGGGATGCAGGGGGTTTCCTGTATGGTTGAAGTATGTTCCTGGCATTAGCTTCAGAACAGATAATGGACCATTCAAGGTTTCGAATCCTATCTGTATAGTAACTAATATATTCCTGTCTATTGTACATGTTTGCTAAGTTTGAATATTACTTGCTTTGAAGGCTGCAATGCAAGGGTTCACCCAAAAAATTGTTCAGATGATGAAGAGTGAAAGACTTTTTGAATCACAGGGAGGGCCTATAATCTTATCTCAGGTTTGAGTCATTATACTATCTAAGAATATGAAGTGGCAAATGTATATGTGTTTGGTTGCATCAATAGATATAATATAACTAAGATTAGCTGTTTGATAATGATTGTGAAGATCGAGAATGAGTACGGTGCAGAAAGAAATGCACTAGGTGCTGCTGGTGGATCATATATAAACTGGGCCGCAAAGATGGCTCTTGGACTTGATACAGGAGTGCCTTGGGTGATGTGCAAGGAAGATGATGCACCTGAACCAATTGTAAGTGTCTGTTAAGCTGACTACATCCAATATGTGTTTTCTTACTATTGTTTCTGATCATCTGCAGTCAATAGATAGTCCGTTTATTGCGTTCTATTGTACATCAAAAACAAAACCATGGAAATTCAAGTGCTTCTATCTCTGTTGAGTAAATATGTTGCTATTTGCTGCTAGTACTAAGTAGTCTAACTTTGGATCTGATATGTGATGTTTGATTCGTGTTTTCAATTATATCTTCAATGTAGATAAATGCCTGCAACGGATTTTACTGCGATGCATTTTCACCAAACAAACCTTACAAGCCCAAGATGTGGACAGAGGCTTGGAGCGGTTGGTAAGCTTAATATATATAAATCTTGTGTTAAATGTAATGCATAAGATGCAATTTTACTCCTGTAGTTTCTTACGTCTCATGTATTAATCGAAAAGGTTCACCGAGTTTGGTGGTCCAATCTACAAACGACCAGTTCAAGATTTGGCATTTGCTGTGACTCGTTTCATGCTTAAGGGTGGATCATACGTCAATTACTACATGGTTAGCTCCTCTGCATGGTTATGCTCCTTACCTTAATGATAACTCCCAAAACCATCTTCTAATGCTTACTGCTGCTCCTTGCTCCTAACAGTTCCATGGGGGTACCAACTTTGGTCGCAGTGCTGGTGGTCCCTTTATCACGACTAGCTATGACTATGATGCTCCAATTGATGAATATGGTGAGAACTATACTCTTCCCCTTGTCATTGTAGTTAATTAACTATCATCGAAGTATTGAGGAAATCTCATAGATGATCAGACATTCAAAAATGTTATGTGATACTTGAATGACCATCCCTACTTGTATCTTTTTGATGTTGTCTGAATTAAACTTTTGTTATTTTTCGCACTTACTTTCTCGTCATTTTTTCAGATCAAAGAAAAGAACCATCAGACAAGTAGACATTATTCCCAGATTTTTTACAAAGCTCAGTTCTTTTTCCAAAATTTCCTTGTCCCCATTTGCTCTTCCTCTCTACCCCACAATTGTGTTCTTTTTTTTTTTTTTCTGAATTTAATTATTTACTTAAATTAATATACTAGGTGCATCATGTTATAACAATAAGTTTATTTCCTCAACTTGTAATAATTTCATACCTAAGTTACATATAAATTTAAAAAAAATTCTTAATTATATATGGAAACACATTCATAGTGTGTGTGCTTGTACTGCTTAACATCAATGCTTTAAAAACCTATACTCATGCATACTTTCACTGTCTTCAGGTTTGATCAGGGAACCAAAGTATGGCCACCTAAAGGAACTTCACAAGGCCATCAAACTATGTGAACATGCTCTGGTTTCTTCAGATCCTAATGTTATACCTATCGGAAAATATCAGCAGGTTTTTCATTTAAAAATATTTTCCCTCGCATAGTTATTTGCGCATTAACATCAAGAAAGCAGTTTACCACTTACTAAATCAAGCATCACGTTCCAGGCCCATGTGTTCTCTGGTGATCATGGACATTGTGCGGCTTTTCTCACAAACATCGATAACAACTCTGCTGCAAAGGTGAAATTTAATAATAGGCATTATAATTTGCCTCCTTGGTCTGTCAGCATCCTCCCTGATTGCAGAAATGTGGTCTTCAACACTGCTAAAGTAAGTGGAAGTTCAAATACGTTTCTCTGCAGTCTATTTATATTAATTTAGGTCTTTTGCTCCATGTTCTGCTATTTTGAGCAATGTTTCCAAAATTTCCTTTCCTCATATAAAGTACTAATTGTGTGATTTTCCCTGATCTTTAAGGTTAAAAGTCAAACATCACGGATACATATGCTGCCAACCAGTTCTTTCTTGCACTCTTGGCAGACATTTGATGAAGATATAATGTCATTAAGTAAAAGTTCCACATTCACAGTGACAGGGCTTCTGGAACAGCTAAATGTTACTAGAGATAACAGTGATTACTTGTGGTACATGACAAGGTGCGTCTCTTCTGATGTACAAAACTACAAACCCATACTATCAGAAGTTAATATTGCATAAGGCAAGAAAGTATGGGTTAACGTTCTTGGCCTTATGCAATATTTGTTTATTTAACCAACTTTAATAAATGGTCCTTAGCTCAAATTAATTCAGCTCCACCAGAAGCTAAATAAACTGTTCCTGAAAAATGTAATACTTTTTTTGCCCTTTTAAGTTCTAAAACATGCTGATAAAAATTTTACTCATCAGTTTACTTACAAAAATACATCACAAATGAAAGATATATTGTTAAGAGAAATAATTTGGGGAACTCTTTTATTTCCATAAAAAAAATTCAGCATTTCGGCAATTTTGACGTTCTGTGGACCTACCCAACACTTTTCTCAAAGTTCATTTGGTCTGTTTGATTTTTTGAAATACTCATTCAGATCAGATATTTTGGGTACTTTCTGTTTTATCAAGATTTATCGTTAGGGGGGCACATGACTCTATACTTGTTTCTGTCTCATATTTCCGTCCACTACCAGCATTGACGTCCATTCATCAGAATCATTTCTTCGAGGAGGACAAAAGCCCACTCTCGTTGTGGAGTCAAGAGGTCATGCAGTACATGTCTTTGTCAATGGGCAGTACTCAGGTATGTTTTTAACCACTGCATCGTCTTGGTTCATATAACTAGATATAGATGATCTTTTTTATTTGCTTTTTATGCTTTCTTATATGGAAAATTAATGCAAGGCATCTTAAAGCTGATATGATGTTAAATATATAGGTTCTGAGTATGGTACCCGCGAGAAAATGAAATTTACATTTACTGGACCAGTCAATTTGCACGCCGGAACAAATAAAGTTGCACTACTTAGTGTAGCTGTTGGATTACCAGTAAGTTTATTGCAGTATCTTCACGTCTAGATAAATCACTGACTTCTTTTGAATATATCTACTGCTCTGACACAAGTAATTTCAGTCACTGATAATATTGTCTTCTGTTGAAGAATATCGGGTTGCACTTTGAGACTTGGAATACTGGAATTATGGGACCGGTTTCGTTACACGGAGTTGACCAGGGGAAGAGGGATTTATCATTGCAGAAATGGACCTATAAGGTAAGGTTACACCATACATGCAAATGGTCTTTTATTTTGTACACTTACTCGTGTATAATTCCCTTGCAATATCCTGAAATAGGTTGGACTGCGAGGAGAGTCGATGGATTTGGTATCTCCAAGCCAAAGCTCAGCTGTTGAGTGGATTGGAGGGTCACTATTTAACCGTGGCCAGCAGCCACTGACATGGTATAAGGTAAGGATTGCACAAGGAAGTAATAAAAGTTTAATTTCAAGCTTCGACCTTTTAATAAGCTCCAAGAGTTGCAGGCTTACTTCGACGCACCAGAAGGAAATGAGCCATTGGCGTTGGACTTGAAAAGCATGGGCAAAGGTCAAGCTTGGATCAACGGACAAAGCATTGGAAGATACTGGATGGAATATGCGAAAGGAAATTGTGGTGTCTGCAAGTATGCTGGAACTTACCGAGAGTCAAAATGCCAGCATGGCTGCGGTAAACCAACTCAAAGATGGTAAAGCTTCACAAATGTTATTATCTTTTACTGCTAACCTGATTTGATAAAATTCAAGCCCCTCAACCCCTCTTTTTTAAAATAAATAAACAAATAAACTGGTGTTATCAGGTATCATGTACCCAGATCTTGGTTGAAACCAAGACAAAATCTTCTGGTACTTCTTGAAGAGCTAGGTGGAGATGCATCAAAGATATCTTTATCAAAACGAACAACTGGAAGTGTTTGCGCTGATACATTTGAGCACCACCCAACTGTTGAGAATTGGCAAGTCAACAATAATGGCGAATCAAAGATGCTGGAAGAGGTTAACCTTCATCTGAGGTGTGCCCCAGGCCAGTCAATATCAACCATAAAATTTGCAAGCTTTGGAACTCCTTTGGGAACTTGTGGAAGTTTTCAAAAGGGGGCTTGCCATTCACCAAATTCTCATGCCATCATAGAGAAGGTGATTCTCAACTTAACAAGCATGTTTAAATTGACTTGTGTGACTCACTCTTGAGATTTTCTACTAACATTGTGTTCCTAATTAAATTTGAAACAGATGTGCTTGGGCAAGGAAAGCTGCAAGGTCACTGCATCAAATAGTTACTTCCAAGCAGATCCATGTCCCAATGTGTTGAAGAGGCTATCCGTTGAAGCTGTTTGTTCTAGTAAAACTGGCACTAAAGCCACTTGACTCGAAACATCAAAGCAGTACTTTGGAGTGTAATTAACATCATAAGCATATAGAAACAAGGAGATGTGATTAAACAGACAAGATTGGTGCTTCCACTAGTAAGAGATGGTCTAAGGTTCAAAGGTAACCAGGTTATTACACATAATTATTGGTTGTGAAGTAGGCACTAAAGAAATTTATTCGAATATTTGTCCTACATCCATACTCAAGAAGAAGACAAATTCCTCTAATGATTGGGTGATTGTCTTCAGAGTGTCTGCTTAGCCTTCTAGGAGTGATCTGTAAATTTGAAGACTGCTATTTGAAATCCAAGTGATAGTATTTGTAAACAACTGACCATTTTTATTTCTTGGTAAAGATTCCAAAACATTTATCAGATGGTATAAGCAATGATGAACGAAGGTATATAAGAATACAATTGAAAACAAGCAGTTCAGAATGTATCTGGTTTTGTTGCATGTACCGGCATAAAAGTGAATAATATCCATTTTTAATCGGGATTTAACTAAAATACCCGTTTTGAGAAGTGTTGTCATTGAAATACCCAAATCAATTGAGTATTAAATGTTAGATAACAGTCGGGGTTAAATCCAGAGCAAAATTTTTATTTCCAGAACAAATTTCTGTGAAATGATAAAATTGCCCTTATTTTAAAAATACTCCAATTCACAAATACGTATTCCAGTGATTAAAAATAAACAATACTTCCGACAATTATTTTTTTTTTTAATTTTGATTAAAAATATGTTATTTTTAACATTTTTTTTCATGTACGCGATCATAATCTTATCGATGAGAGCTTAATCAAAGTCTAGTTAGCAATAATTTTTATTTTTTTAACCATTGATGAGCGATAAATTAAATAATTTTCTTATTCACTTCCCCATTTCTAATAACTAAATTGATTTTTTATGTGGATCAGTTTTGACCAAAAATTAAAATAATTTACAAGTTTTAAAAATTGGAGGACACATTTAAAAGTAAATAAAATATATTGTTGTGCAGTATAGTGGGTTTGTGGTGGGTTTTGCTAAATTATTATGGGCTAGTTCAAGAGTTTTTAGTGGGCTATGTATGTGGGAGGATGATTAACAATATATTTTCTCTGCGTTTCAATTTTTTTTGGATATTCTATTTGATATACTCGTCGAATAACTTTTGCCAATGGTACCATCACATTTTTAGTTTCTATACATAGTACATCTGACATATTGTTTTTCTCTTAGTCATGCCCTTCTGTTAGACAATTGTTAATATTTCAGGTGCATCACGTATAAAAGCCAAAAATGTGATGTTACATTTGGCAAAAGTCAATTCCACGAATGTACCAAAGAGAATATCCCTATTATTTTTAATATTCATTAACAATGATTAAACGGTGTTTAACGTTTTACTTAAAAAAGGGTTTGACTAAGAGATAAACAATATTTCAGGTGTACCACGTATAGAAGCAAAAAATATGATGGTACCATTGGCAAAAGCCAATTTCACGAGTGTACCAAAGAGAATATCCCTTTTTTTTTTGATATTTTTCCAGTTATATAATAAATTTAATTTTTAATCTAAATCTACAAAATGATTTAAAAGTTAAATTGGGCACTTGAAGTGAGAATACATAAATGTATTGTCACATTATGATGAGTGAAAATGAATAAATAAATTTTGATTTATGATATGTGTAATTGTTCATATTTTTTATTCATTTCTCCATTTCATCCATAATAATTTAAATATGAACGTTTTGATGGAAATATAAACTAGAGTCTAAACATTTCATTTTGAGAATAAATACTTTATTCCTTTCGATATTTCATTCTAACAAATTTACCTTTACTCATTTTCTTTTTCCAAATTTCATTATTTCATTAATTTTATCGGCCGATTTCTAAAAAATCGCCGATAAATCGATCAAAAATAAATCAAAATTTTGGAATCGAATCGATCGATTTTGAAAAATATGCCGATTTTTCAACCGAATCACCCGATAAATCATAAATTAATACCTCAAAATCACTTGATAAATCATAAATCGATAGCTCAATCGAATAGTTCCGATTTCCGAAATTTACAACAATCAAATCTTCTGTACTCAAACTCAATGGCGCAAGTCAACCAGCCACCTGTTAAGTGTTGACTGATTTAGTCAACACTCAACACTACTATACTTGCTAACCCCCAATCAGATGATTGACTGATCCCCAATTGAAAACCCTAAAAACCCGAAAAATGGATCCAATCCCTCGGATCCTCGAAATCGTCCCCTACAGCATTCTCCGGCCACCACGTCTCCGGCTGAAACTCCCTTCCTTCTCTCTCCCCTCCGCCATGACCGTTCACTCTCTAATCCTCCTCACTTACTTCATGGTCGTCTCTGGAATCGTCTATGACGTCATCGTCGAGCCTCCTGGCATCGGGTCGACCCAGGACCGAGCTACTGGAGCAGTTAAGCCGGTTGTGTTTATGTCGGGTCGGGTCAATGGTCAGTACATTATTGAAGGCCTTTCGTCCGGGTTTATGTTTGTGCTTGGTGGAATTGGGATCGTGTTGATGGATTTAGCGCTTGATAAGAATAGAGCTAAGACTGTCAAGGTTTCTTTTGCGAGTGCGGGGATTTGTTTTCTTGTCATCGGATATGTGATGAGTATGCTTTTTATTCGTATTAAGATCCCGGGCTATCTTCGTTGATTTTGCTTTGTTTTCGTGTTTTCGGTGTCTTGTTTAGTTTCGATACTTGTTTTGTAGTATGGTTATTTATGATTAAGAATGTTGGAAGAGTTTGATGTTAGTTGATTTAAATTTGCACGGTGAAATGTGGAATTTTCGGAAATGGAAATGCTAATAACGAATTGAAGATTATGTTTTCGTGTTTTCGGTGTCTTGTTTAGTTTCAATACTTGTTTTGTAGCATGGCTATTTATGATTAAGAATGTTGGAAGAGTTTGATGTTAGTTGATTTAAATTTGCACGGTGAAATGTGGAATTCTCGGAAATGGAAATGCTAATAATGAATTGAAGATTATGGTTTGTTTCAGTTGTGTGTGTTTGTTAATGTAGTTTTAGTTGTATGTTTAGGTGCTTATATCTATGATCGTCACCTATAAGTATGGTTTATGTAGTTTTAGTTGGACTATGAATTTTCAATTTTCTTTAGGATTTTCTTCCCTCCTTGTGCACAACAAAGTTTGTGTAAGGTAGCAACTTTAGACTGAAATCAATCAAAATGGTGACCAACTCCTCGGTAACCAAAATAGTGTACTTCTTGAGCTTAGTGTTCGTCCCAAGTACTCAGTTGATCCAGTCTTCTGTTACTTATGAAAACAAGGCAATTTGCATGTTTAAAATTGACTTGTGTGACATTGTGTTCAGAATCTAGAGATTTTCTACTGACATTGCGTTCCTAAATAAATACGAAACGGATGTGTGTGAGTAAGGAGAGCTGCGAGGTCACTGCATCATATAGTTATTTCCAAGCAGTTCCATGTCCCAATGTGTTGAAGAGGCTATCGGTTGAAGCTGTTCTAGTGAAACTGTGACTACTGCCACTTGACCCAGAACAACAGGTTAGTACTTTGAGTGTAATTATCATCATAGGCATCTGTAAACATGGACAAAGTGATTCCCCATACGAGATTGGTGGTTCTACTCAAGAAGTTGCCAAATTCCTATCATCATGGGTGATTGTCTTTAAAGTGTCTGCTTAGTGGAGATATTTTAATTTCAAGAATGGTATATGAAATCCAAGTGACATTTTTATGAACAACTAACCATTGTTATTTTCTTCTAAAGATTCCAAAACATTTGTCACATGGTACAGCAGCCGTACAAGGAATGATGATAATATAGATGGTGTACAGAACTATAATGGAGCTTAATCATAATACTAGCACTGGCATCAGTAGTCCAAAAAATGCACCAAAGAAAACAAACGGTGATCCTTTCACATAAAAAGAAAAGTTTATTGACCGAACACTTGCTACATACAGTAATTCTTTGTTAAGAAGCAATATTATTGTTACAGGGTTCACACAGATGCACAATACTTCATGCCAGGAAACTAATGTAATCCATGGCTAGACATCAACAAGATAGATATGATAAGTTATAGTTTACATCTCCTCAATGCATAAGTTCAAGCATTTGCTGTTAAAGAAGCAGTAGCATGCTTAACGATTTTGCTGTGCAACTCATCTTTACTTGCACCCACAACCGAGTCTACAATAACCCCTTCTTTGATGAATACAAAGGTTGGCATTGCCTCCACTTCATATTCTTCAGAAACAGCCTGCATCAAGAAAATAAGTATCAGTAAACAGGTGATTCCACAAAACGTCAACAGAGAAATATCGAAACTGCTAGGATACAATACTCTCGTAAATAAGGTCTCAAATTTAAATTACCTGAAGTTCATCAACATCCACCTTAAGAAAGATGACATCAGTCATCTGCTTGGCAAACTCTGCAAAAATGGGGGCAATGAAACGGCAAGGTGGGCACCATGAAGCTGTGAAATCCACCACAACCTATCAACCAAATTCAATTAGTCAGAAAAAACCTTGAGTATCACTTCTACTGATCTATCAAAAGCAGACAAAATGTAGATGCAAAATCTAATAACAAACAACGTTGTGGAAACGTTTTAAAAAAAACAGTGTAGAAACTAACAAACAAATAAGTGAACGACTTATAGTGACTAGAAAGCACTGATGATCGTATATCTTAGACGAGTACAAACTTAAAATCCATCATCGTTCCTAATGTTAAGTAACCAATACATCTAAAACCTTAAAGTACTAGAAAAAAACACAATTGGATCTTTATATTATATTCTAACACCTAAAACCGAGCCGGACAGTTTTCATAATTTTGTATTCACATTTTAAATTTCAAAAGAAGGTAGCATAAGATCTGTGTACATATTACAGAATCAGACAAATATGAACTACTACTAAAAATAACACACAGCATAAAAGTGAATATTAAAGAAAAATACCAGCTTCTTGGAGTCTTTGGCCTTCTGGAACTGCTCATTCCACTCGTCCTGGCTGTGGCAAGCAATAACCTGTCCCTCTTTAGCTGCCATTTTTTTGATTAATCTCGATTTTTTCACGCAGTAATCAAATCCTTTTAACACAATTCGTTAACTTAGATGCAGAGAGGCCTCTGTAATCTGTTCTATTTATAGACCTACTACTATACATATTTTCCAGAAGACAGGAAAAAAAACAAAACGCGTGATTATTATTCTAAACGCAATCCCCTACGTCATTCTTTTATTCATAGACTTGTAGTACAAACTTGCGTTCAAACACAAAAATATAGTAGTAAGAGTAGTGCTACAAGGTATCAAATTGGGTATCAAAATTAGGTACCAAATGACATGGCAACAGACACTTGTCAATTTAAAATATATTGATTGGAGAGTTCTGACGGGTCCACTATAACTATAACCAATTAAAACAAGCCACATCATTTGGTAACAACTTTTGGTACCTAATTTTGGTACCTCTAACATTTTTCTAGTAGTAATTGTTGGCTCAAAGTCAAATGTAGAAGTTTTACACATCTTTTGCTATTTTTTCTATCAAGGAATATCTTTTTTTTTTTGCTAATTAAGGAATATCTTTAGAAAATGACTAATAAATTTAATCTTTTATTTAATTTAAAATATTTATAAAAAATTTATTTTATAACATTGTTATTTTGTGACTGGAGATATTTTTATAATTATTATTAAAAAATTATTAGTAAATACCAAAATAATGACCACATTTCCTAAAACAAATAATGTCAACAGAGCTTTTCGTAAATTATAATTATCTATCAACTATATCCAATAAAAAACCGCATCTGAAATAACAACCAAAATTTAATATCCCCGTGATTTGACACTATATTCATTTGGCCGTGAATATTATTCTGTCCAATTTTTACTTAAAAGTTTCAATTATATTTAACGGAGCAGGTATTTTTTTTATTTTTTCTGATAATTGAACACACGCACACAACAGTAGTCGAATTCTTGACCTCTCTTAAAGAAATCAAGACCTCGACCACTACACCAACCATTTGTTGACGGAGGTATATTTATTGGAAAAGTACCGTTCTATTCTAAATAATGGATGTGGACTTCATTACATGAATACTATTTGCCCTTCCGGTAATATATATTACTAGCTTATAACCACGTGACCACGTGTTTCTTATATTAGATTATAAATTTTATTTAATATTATAATTATGTTTTTATATAATTATTAATTTTAATAATTTTTTAATTTTAATTTGATATAATTTAATATACTCATGTTAACGGATTATATTAATGTTTCCTTATTATAAACAACGCATACGATTTTTAATATATTTTATTAATAATTGAAAAATATGGTGTGATATTTTCGGGTATATATTGTAAAATTTGTTGTAAATTAAAAAGGTAACGTGTTTTAATTAGAAAGAAAATATTAATGATTGAAATATATGATACAATTGATCTTTTTAGATGTTTATAAAATGTAATATCTTCAACTAAAAGTAAATGTGAAAAGGGTAATCGACTAATTACCATTAATTATATTATGTTATTATTTATTTTAGGTGCTATATTTTTCTTGAAAATTATGGTGTGATATTTTTGGATATATATTAATGATTGTAAGATTTGTTTTAAATTAAAAAGGTAACTTTTTTTAATTCGAAATGAAATATTAATGATCGAAAGATATGATACGATTGATGTTTTTAGGTGTTTATAAAGGTAATATTTTCAACTAAAAGTATATGTGAAAATGACAGTTGGCTAATTACCATTAATTATATGATTTATTATTTATTTTAATAATTAGGATAACCACATTGACAAACTTTCAATCTTTCGACTTTAATATAGTAGTATAGATACGTATTTTAATTAAAAAAAAAAAAGCAATCGGTTGTTTAACATTAATTGTATTATTTTTTATTTATTAATTAAGATAACTGTACCTAAACCAAATCGATAAAATTTTCAATGTTTCAACTTTAATATAATAACTACCTTATAACCCGTGCAATGCACCGGTTTCTTGTATTATTTTATAAATTTTATTTAATATTACAATTATATTTTTATATAATTATTATTTTTAATAATTTTTTTAATTTTAATTTGATATAATTTAATACACTCATGTTTACGGATTATACAAATTACTTATTATAAACAACGTATATGATTTTTAATATATTTTATTAATAATTGAAAAATATAGTGTGATATAAGATTTGTTTTAAATTAAAAAGATAGTGTGTAATAATTCGAAAAGAAATATTAATGATCTATTTTTAGATATTTATAAATGGTAATATCTTCAACTAAAAGTAAATGTTATGTTATAAATTTTATTTAATATTACAATTATGTTTATATATAATTATTTTTAATAATTTTTTAATTTTAATTTGATATAATTTAATATACTCATGTTTACGGAGTATACTAATGTTTCCTTATTATAAACAACGTATATGATTTTTAAAATATTTTGTTAATAATTGAAAAATATGGAGTGATATTTTCGGGCTATATTTTTCTTGAAAATTATGGTGTGATATTTTTGGGTATATATTAATGATTGTAAGATTTGTTTTAATTAAAAAGGTAACGTGTTTTAATTTGAAAGGAACTATTAATGATCTATTTTTAAGTATTTATAAAAGGTAATATCTTCAACTAAAATTAAATGTGAAAAAGGCAATCAACTAATTATCTTTAATTTTATTATGTTAATGTGAAAAAAAACAATCGACTAATTACCATTAGTTATATTATTTTATTATTTATTTCAGGTGTTATACTTTTCTTCAAAATTATGGTTTGATATTTTCGGGTATATATTAATGATTGTGAGATTTGTTTTACATTAAAATAGTAACGTATTTTAATTCGAAAAGAAATATTAATGATTGATTGATGTTTTTAGGTATTTATAAAAGGTAATATTTTCGACTAAAAGTAAATGTGAAAAAGGCAATAGACTGATTATCATTAATTTTATTATGTTAATGTGAAAAAGACAATCGACTAATTTCCATTAATTTTACCATGTTAATCAAATAATTACCATTAATTATATTATGTTATTATTTATTTTAGGTGTTATATTTTTTTGAAAATTATGGTGTGATATTTTCGAGTATATATTTTTAGGTGTTTATAAAAGGTAATATATTCAACTAAAAATAAATATTAAAAAGGCAATCGACTAATTACCATTAATTATATTATGTAACTATTTATTTTAGATGTATTTATTTTTCTTTATAATGAAGGGTAAATAAGTAAATTCACGAAGTACCAAAAAATAGGTACCAAAAAATTGGTACAAGAAAACAGGTACCAAAACTTTTAATGTTTCGGTTATTTATTTTAGGTGTTATATTTTTTTGAAAATTATGGTGTGATATTTTCGGGTATATATTTTTAGGGGTTTATAAAAGGTAATATATTCAACTAAAAGTAAATATGAAAAATGCAATCGACTAACTACCATTAATTATATTATGTTACTATTTATTTTAGATGTATTTATTTTTCTTTATAATGAAGGGTAAATAAGTAAATTCACGAAGTACCAAAAAATAGGTACAAAAAAATTGGTACCAAAAAACAGGTACCAAAACTTTTAATGTTTCGTTTTAGTAGTATTTTTGTTGTTCGTTCGCAGGGAAGGACTGAATTTAATATCAAGTTCAAGTTTCTTATCTCTCACAATTTGAAGTGTAGAAGAATGTTTGGGTTTGTGTATTAACTAAATTAACCAAGAAATAATTATAAGCACTAAGAATTGATTTTAAACTGAGATTCAAATATATGGGAAAACAATCTAAGAACTGAGGTTCTTCACTTGGTCTCAATACATGCTCAATATTAATGTGATATCTGTGTTCCTACCTTGCTGAAAACAATTCTTCTAAAGTTATACTGTACCCTCCCAGGTTACAATATAGTGCCTACAGCTACACCCTAATTGTCACTCCCGTGATACAATCAAAGTATATCTATAAACTGTTAAGTGCCAAGAATTATATGTCTCAAAATTCTCCTATTAATCTCCCGATCTAATATTCAAATTATGTCTGTTAAATCATGTACTAAGATTGCAACTTCTCTCCCAAGCTTATTACAATCCCTAGAATACAATCAAAGGTTCATGACTCTGATAAGTGGATTTATATCCACTTGGATCGTTCTATTTTGGCTTAAATTGGTGTTTTGTATCTCAAGTATTGGTGTGTTTTAATGTGTTTTGTGAGAATTGTGCAGGATATAATTCCAGGTGCAAGTATGGAATTTTCAATGGATAAACAGTGTCTCTAAGCTTAAAGAAATAAGGATTGAAGTTGCAAAAGAAATGGAAGGAGAAAACGGTTGAAGGACACAAAGTCAGTCTGTGCAGAATTAGGTGCGCGCGGGCGCGGCCAGTTGTAGTGCATCTGCGCGCGGGCGCGCTCAACAGGACTGCAAGATTTCACCAGGCGCGGGCGCGCTGGATTTAGCTTGTGGCGCGCGCGGCCGCGCGGGGACTCGACAGAAATTTCTGGAACTCAACTTCTAATAGGAAACTGCATTAATTCTTCTCCTAATCCACATTGTGATTGCTTTGGACGACCAGAACGTTCCAGAATCAGTTTAAACATGGGAATTGCACTTCTAATCAAATCGAAGATGGAAAATTACCGGAATTCTATCCTATTTCAAATACGGTAATCGCTTGGTCAAGGAGGCACTTGGGGGCTATAAATACACACCTTGGGGCACAGAAAAATAATCATCTACACATCCTACACACATAATTCGTTCAGAGCAAGAAGGGAGAGAAGCCAAGGCGAGGAACGTGACGACAAGAAGATCTAGACATAGCTTTCTTGTATTCCTTTGTTAGGCGTATCTTGTGGATGCTCATTACTTTTCCGGATTTGTTCGCTAAACCTTGTTTTATTATTGATTTATTCATCTTCTTCTTTATCTTGTTTAATATCATGCTTTCATCAAATCCCATGGTGACGAAAGGTTCGATTATGAACTAATCGTTATCGTGGGGTCCTAGTGGATTTATCTATGTAGCTTAGTAGTTTGCATGCCTTAGAGATTTATGTGTGGTGAATTATTGATATCCTTGTATGGTTGTGCTTATTGAATTTAGGTGCGTCGCGAACATCTAATTTGTTAATCTCTTGCTAAACGAGAGTGGATCTTGAGATTTAGAACTTGCCATGCTAGCATAGGATAGGTTGATGTTAAGCATCATGATTTGTGGCATGAATAGAGATATTATGCTACCCTATGTGATCTAAGTGAATAACTTGTGCTTCAACCTTTATGTTTTCAAATTCTATAGAGATATAGGGTCTAAACATAATAGGTGCCTATTCATCTTCTATCTCTTTTGTGGATGTATGTCTAGATTGGTACTAGTATACCGAGAGGTAACTTGTACTCTTTTCGTGTTGTTCGATCAGATATCAAAACCATCGCATGTTTTAATCGAAGGCTGCAACTCTAAGTGAAGTAGATAATGAAACTAGGATTTCATGTTTATTCTCATATAAGTAATCAGATTTTAATTCTAGTTAATTGTTTAATACTTAGTTCTATAATTTGCATCTTAGTTTAAATTAGTAAATTAAACCCTATTTGTTATTTTCTTAGCAGTGAATTAAAACCATACATTATTGCATAGACATATTTTCTGAGTAAAATTTGACCAAGATCTCTGTGGAACGAACTTTAATTGTATTACTTGTGACTACGTGCGCTTGCGTGAATTTTGCATAACAAGTTTTTTGGCGCCGCTGCCGGGGATCATCGGTGTTTTTATTTTCAGTTTATGTGTTTGTCAATAGTGGTCGTTAGCGTTCACTGACTCGGATTCTTACTTAGTTTGTTTGTTTCGTGGTGTTTCAGGTACTTGAGTTTGTATGCAAACACGTTCGCAAGCTCGATTACTAAGACTGGCAGAAGACGATCTTGTTGAGAATATAGAGAATAAGGAAGAGGAGACTGAAACTACAGTAGCAATGGCGGATGCAGCAGCAGCTAAGGCTTTGAAGGACTATTCTCAGCCGAAACTCAATGACATTCAGTCGAGCATTGTTAGGCCAGCTATTGCAGCAAACAACTTTGAGATCAAGCCGGGCACAATTCAGATGGTGCAGAATTCAGTCCAGTTTGGGGGAGCTTCTACGGAGGATCCTAATATGCATGTTCGGGACTTTATCGAAATCTGCGACACTTTCAAGTGTAATGGTGTGACGGATGATGCTATAAGGTTGAGGCTTTTCCCATTCTTTCTGAGGGATAAGGCTAAGAGCTGGCTACACTCTCTACCACCTGGTTCCATTACTACATGGGAAGATCTTGCTCAGAAGTTCCTTACAAAATTCTTTCCTATGGCGAAAACTGCAGCAATAAGGAACCAGTTGACTCAATTCCAACAACAATCTGGCGAGTCCTTGTGTGAGGCTTGGGAACGCTACAAGGAGATGCTAAGGAAGTGTCCTCATCATGGCATGCCTGATTGGATGGTTATCAATGGATTCTACAATGGGTTGGGAGCACAATCTAGGCCTTTGCTAGATGCAGCATCAGGTGGAGCTCTGTGGGCAAAGAGCTATGATGAAGCTTATGAACTGATTGAGATGATGGCTGCTAATGAATATCAGAATCCAACCCAGAGACTTTCTCAAGGCAAAGTAGCAGGAGTTTTGGAAGTAGATACAGCTTCAATGATTACGGCTCAGTTGAAGGCTCTTGCTATGAAGGTGGATTCTCTTGCTAATTATGGAGTTCAGCAGGTGGCTAGTGTTTGTGAGTTATGTGCGGGCGCACATGAGACGAGTCAATGTGCTATCTCTTCTGAATCAGCACAGTTCGTGAGTAATTTCCAGAGACCTGCTGTACCAGTTCCAGCCACTTATCATCCTAATAATAGGAATCATCCTAACTTCAGCTGGAGCAACAATCAGAATAATCAACAATCTTATCAGCAAGTGAAGCCGTACAATCAGGGTTATCAGCAGAATTATAGGGCACCATATCAACCCCCAGGATTTCAGCAGCAACAACCTCAGACTCAGGTGGGGCAATCATCTAATGATAAATCTGATGAGATGTGGATAGCATTGAAGAACCTACAAGCTGGTCAGAAGCTCTTGGAAACTCAGATAGGGCAGATTGCAAGTGCCTTGGGTAGTAGGCCACAAGGAACTCTTCCTAGTGACACGGAAGCAAATCCAGGTAGGAGGGACTTCAAGGAGCAGGTGAAGGCCGTAACTTTGAGATCAGGAAGGGTCACATCAGGTCCTAAATCAGCCACTAATGAGGATGAAGAAGTGCAGAATCACCAAGTCGAAAATTCTGCATTGCCCGAAATTGGGAAATCTGACTTGGTAGTTGATCAGCTGGAAGGTGAGAAAGAGAAGAGCAAGGAATCTGTTGATAAGGCTTCTCCGGAGTTGTCTACTAAGAATAATCAGATCTACCCTCCTCCTCCATATCCTAGAAGACTCCAGAAGCAGAATTTGGATAACAAATTTGCTAGGTTCTTAGAAGTGTTCAAGAAGTTGCACATCAACATACCTTTTGCGGAAGCACTTGAGGAGATGCCGAGCTATGCCAAGTTCATGAAGGGTATTCTTTCGCGTAAGTTAAAGCTCGATGCATTAGAAACCGTTGCCTTAACGGAAGAGTGTAGTGCGGTTCTGCAACAGAAATTGCCTCCAAAGCTAAAGGATCCGGGTAGTTTTACTATTCCATGCACTATTGGTAATCTATTCTTTGAAAAGTGCTTGTGTGACTTGGGAGCTAGCATCAATCTCATGCCCTTGTCAGTATTCATGCAATTGGGACTACCGGATCCAAAGCCAACTAACATCTCGCTTCAGTTGGCTGATCGTTCAATTACCTATCCGAGAGGCATAGTTGAGGATGTCTTGGTGAAAGTTGATAAGCTCATCTTCCCTGCTGATTTTGTTATATTGGATTTCGAGGAAGATAAGAAGATTCCCATAATCTTGGGGAGGCCATTCCTAGCTACGGGTAGTACCTTGATCGATGTGCAGAAAGGAGAGCTCACCATGAGGGTACAAAATCAGAATGTCACCTTTAATGTGTTCAATGCTATGAAGCTTCCGTCTGATGAAGAAGAATGTTTCAATGTTGATTTGGTTGATTCCATGGTAGCCAAGGATCTTGATCATTTGTTGCTAACAGATTCTTTGGAAAAAGCATTGAGTGGGAACTCTGAGGTGAAAGATGAGGATGAAGTAATGCAAATTCAGATGTTGAATGCAAATTCATGGAAGAGGAAATTTGACATGCCATTCGAGTCTCTTGGGTTAAAGGAGCTGGAAAAGTCACAAATCCGTCTTAAACCATCTATTGAGGAGGCTCCTACTCTTGAACTCAAACCTTTGCCTAGTCACTTGAGGTATGCTTTTCTTGGTGATACCTCAACGTTACCTGTTATTATTTCTTCTAATCTGTCAGATGTCGAGGAAGAAAAGCTCTTGCGTATTTTGAGGAAATTCAAAACAACAATTGGTTGGACTATAGCAGATATCAAGGGAATCAGCCCTTCGTATTGCATGCATAAAATTCTGCTAGAGGAAGGAGCTAAGCCGACTGTTGAACATCAAAGAAGACTCAATCCGATTATGAAGGAGGTGGTGAAGAAGGAAATTCTAAAGTGGTTAGATGCTGGCATTATCTACCCTATCTCAGATAGTTCTTGGGTGAGTCCGGTTCAATGTGTGCCAAAGAAAGGAGGCATGACAGTGGTTGCTAATGAGAAGAATGAGCTCATCCCTACTCGAACAGTCACGGGGTGGAGAGTTTGCATGGATTATCGGAAGCTCAACAAAGCCACAAGAAAAGATCACTTTCCTCTGCCTTTTATTGATCAGATGCTAGACAGGTTGGCTGGTCACGAGTATTATTGTTTGCTTGATGGATATTCTGGCTATAATCAGATTTGCATTGCTCCGGAAGATCAAGAGAAGACCACATTCACATGTCCTTTTGGCACTTTTGCTTTTCGTCGAGTTTCGTTTGGACTTTGTGGTGCTCCTGCCACTTTTCAAAGGTGCATGATGGCTATTTTCTCAGACATGATTGGCTTGAATGTGGAGGTTTTTATGGATGACTTCTCAGTTTTTGGTACATCTTATGATGAGTGCTTGCATAATCTTGGTTTGGTTTTAGAGAGGTGTGTGGAGACCAATTTGGTGCTTAATTGGGAGACATGTCATTTTATGGTACAAGAAGGAATTATTCTTGGGCACAAGGTATCTAGCAAGGGACTTGAAGTGGATAGAGCCAAGGTGGAGACAATCGAGAATCTTCCTCCACCTATTTCTGTTAAAGGAATTCGCAGTTTTCTTGGTCATGCAGGATTCTATAGGCGATTCATTCAAGACTTCTCGAAAATCTCTAAACCTTTGTGCAATTTGTTAGAGAAGGATGTTCCTTTCAAGTTTGATGCTGAATGTCTGGCGGCTTTCGAGCTGTTGAAGAAGAAGCTAACTACTACTCCTGTCATTACTGCACCCAATTGGGAGGAACCGTTTGAGCTGATGTGTGATGCTAGTGACTATGCTGTTGGAGCTGTGCTTGGACAAAGGAAGGACAAAATTTTTCATGTGGTTTACTATGCTAGTAAAACCCTCAATGAGGCTCAGCTTAATTACACCACTACAGAAAAGGAGTTGCTAGCGGTTGTCTATGCTTTTGAGAAATTCAGATCTTATTTGCTTGGTACTAAGGTGATTGTGTACACGGATCATGCTGCTATTCGATATCTCATGTCGAAGAAGGATTCTAAGCCTAGGTTGATTCGTTGGGTGCTTCTCTTGCAAGAATTTGATGTGGAGATCAAGGATAGGAAGGGCACGGAAAATCAAGTAGCTGATCATCTTTCTCGGTTGGAGGACCAAGGTAAAGATTCACAGGCTAAATCTCTTATTAATGAATCTTTTCCGGATGAGCAACTTTTTGGGGTGCAAGGTGAAGAGCCATGGTTTGCAGATTATGTGAACTATCTTGTTAGTAATGTCATCCCTCCAGAATTCTCTTATGCTCAAAGGAAGAAGTTCTTACATGATGTGAAGTGGTACCGTTGGGACGAGCCATTCCTGTTCAAACTTGGTATAGATCAGATTTTGAGGAGGTGCATTCCCTATAGTGAGACGGAGAGTATTTTGCGTGATTATCATTCTACCACATATGGAGGTCATTATGGTGGTAATAAAACAGCTCAGAAAGTACTTCAGGCGGGATTCTATTGGCCGACTCTGTTTAAGGATTCTCATCGTTTTGTGATGAGTTGTGATCGATGTCAACGAGTTGGTAATATCTCTAGGAGGAATGAGATGCCTTTGAATACTATTCTCGAAGTTGAGATCTTTGATGTGTGGGGGATTGATTTCATGGGTCCGTTTGTTTCATCTTGCAATAATCAGTACATCTTGCTAGCTGTGGATTATGTGTCTAAATGGGTTGAGGTGAAAGCCTTGCCAACTAATGATGCTAAGGTGGTGCTGAATTTTCTTCACAAGCAGATTTTTACACATTTTGGGACTCCAAGAGCTATAATCAGTGATGAGGGGACACACTTCTGTAATCGTCAGTTTACTGCTATGATGGCAAAGTATAATGTGACGCATCGTGTTGCCACTGCTTATCATCCCCAAACTAATGGACAAGCGGAGGTCTCAAATCGTGAAATCAAAAGGATCCTTGAAAAAGTGGTGAATCCATCTCGTAAGGATTGGTCATTGAAGTTAGACGAGGCAGTTTGGGCTTATAGAACTGCGTACAAGACACCTCTTGGGATGTCACCTTATCAGTTGGTGTTTGGTAAGGCTTGTCATTTACCAGCTGAGTTAGAGCACAAGGCTTTTTGGGCATTGAAGAAGTTAAATCTGGATATCTCAGCTGCGGGTGAAAAGCGTCTGCTTCAGTTGAATGAGCTTGAGGAATTTCGTGAGCAGGCTTATGAGAATGCAAAAATGTACAAGGAGAAGGTTAAAAGGTGGCATGATAGAAAGTTGGTGCACAAGGAATTTGTGAAGGGTCAACAGGTTTTGCTGTACAACTCCCGCCTTAAACTTTTTCCGGGAAAGCTCAAGTCAAAGTGGTCTGGTCCGTTTACAGTTAAGGAGGTATTTCCACATGGAGCGGTGGAGATATTTAGAGGGTCTATCAATGATGCTTTTAAAGTAAATGGACATCGACTGAAGCCTTATTATGGAGGAACGGTGAACCGTGAGAAGGTTGCCTCCGTTTTGTTAGAATTGTGAGATTTTGGAAGTACGTCAAGCTAAAGACGTAAAACAAGCGCTTCTTGGGAGGCAACCCATGGTGTTAGGCATTTTTTGTAGAAGTCAGTAGGTAGGAATTTTTGTTGTTTGAAAAAAAAAAAAAAAAAAGAGAAGAAAAAAAAAAAAAAAAACAAAAATTTTCTGGAAACCCTGGGCGCGGGCGCGCGGAGCATAGCCTATCCTGGGCGCGGCCGCGCGGAGCACTGGAAGTTAGAGAGCAGTTTTCGGGCAAATTTGAGTTAAATCTCCAACCCTAATTTCTATCTCCTAATTCGATTTTAACCCAATTTTCTCTCCTCCATCAGTTTATAAAATCTCACTTTTCCATTCCATATCATACCATACACATTCATACCAACTATACTTACATATCTACATACACATACCCAATTCATATCAATTTCAAACCCTAATTGGATTTCAAAGGGGCTTCGAATTTTCGAGATTGGGGGACTGATTTGGCAAGTTCTACCTCTACTATTCGATTTGGGTAATCTCTATTCTTGGTTTTTGATATTTTCGAATTGTAGTCTTGCAAATTGTGGTTTTTGTGTGAGATTTGTGGGCAGATTTTTGGGTCGAATTTTGGGCAGTTGTGGTGTGATTTTACTGTTGTTCTTGATTACTATGGCACCAAAGAGAGCTAGGGTTGTTGGTAGTAGTTCCCGTGGTCGTTCATTGTCTGTTTCTGACTCGAGTTCGGGAGATGAGGGTATGGAGAAGTTTCGTTCTGAGGAGGCTAGGGCTGAGTATGTGAAGTTGCTGACTCGGTCCGTAGCGAAGGATAGGATTTGGTTGCCCGTTGCTGCTGATGGTGAGATGGTGGCTATGATTGAGGAGAGGGGTTGGCAGGGTTTGTGTGAGCTTGCATCCGCTGTCCCGTTGACTATAGTTCGGGAATTCTATGCGAATGCCAGGGAGAACAGGGATGGTTATTCACTTGTCCGAGGGTTTACTATTGATTACACTGCTCGTGCTATTCGGCTGTTACTTGGGTTGCCGGATAGACCTGTTGGGGTGGAGGACTGGACTTTTAAGGCCAGGTCCGAGGTTGATTTAGATGAGGTGGTGGCACGTCTGTGTGTGCCAGGTACGACATGGAAATTGAAGGTTGGGTCAACTGAGAAGGCTACATTTCCATCTGCCGCGATGAACAGATATGCTAGGGCTTGGAATTCTTTTATTTGTGCGAATCTGTTGCCTACTACACATACACATGAGGTGACAGTTGAGCGAGCTATCTTGCTGTGGGCTATTCTGAATGGACATTATATCGATGTGGGATATTTGGTGAATCAGAGTATGCTGCGCTTCTTGAGGGTGTCTTCGGGGGCAGTTCCTTATGGTTCTATTGTTACGAGGATGTGTGCTAATGCTGGGGTGACATGGTCGTCTGAGGAGCCGATTCAGATGCCAGCTGGACCTATCGATGTGTCGAAGTTGGGGGAATGGCCTGGCGGCATTCCTCATCCTAGGGGTCTGGGCTATGCGATTGCTGGCGCTCCTCCAGTTGCTCCTGTTGCTGTCTCGAGTGCTTCGCATGATAGGAGGATGATGAGGCGGATGGATGCATTGTATGAGAGCCATAGCCGGTTTTCAGCAAGGTTGACTCAGGCTTTCAGTTCTGCCTTTGGAGCTAGTGGTGCCCATGTTGAGTGGCCAGTCTTTGGATCGGACACTATATATCCACCTCCAGATTCTCCACCCGAGGAGGGTGATGACGCTGCGGCGTAGGTATGTTTCTACTTTCCCTCGTATTTACTTCCATTCAATGGGGTCATTGAATATCTTAAGTTTGGGGGTGGTTTGGGGGAAAAGTATTGTATATGTTGTATATGTTTCATTATGTTCATGTTAGGATATCATGTTTTGCATATTAGTTGTAGATCATGCATTTTATGTTCGTATTATCTATGTTTGTTTCATATAGGACATTTTGTTTTATTTTCGTATACCATGTGAGTTTTCATTTAGTTGCATTTGCATGGCATGCATTTTTCATGATCCCTTAAAATGAGCTGATTCTGATTGATAGGTAGATGTTGATTTGAGTGTGATGATAATGAGTAGAGGGCTGATTTATAGTTCCTAGGTAATTGACTTGCATGTTCAGAAACAAAATTTTTACACAGTCTCATTGGGGTGCTTTTGGGGGTAGGTTGGAGTCATGCATGTTGGATGTTTTGAGATTAATCACT
Organism: Kitagawia praeruptora; assembly: GCA_037693485.1. Taxonomy (NCBI): domain Eukaryota; kingdom Viridiplantae; phylum Streptophyta; class Magnoliopsida; order Apiales; family Apiaceae; genus Kitagawia; species Kitagawia praeruptora. The sequence continues at coordinate 38,532,008 of CM075344.1, forward strand.
TGTTTATTCTTAGAATTTTCGTTATTCCCTTTATAGCGTAAGAACATTAAAGTCTAAGTTTGGGGGAAAACAGGAATTTCATGCTAGTTGTTAATATTTGTCAATAAAGGCTAGGCGTCAATTGGCTAGTAGCCAGCTCATATTTATATGAGTAGTCTAGGGTTGGAAATGAGAAAGGCTCATTCCAGATTTCTTAAAAAAAAAAAAAAAAAAAAAAAAAAAAAATCAGAAAAAAAGAAAAAAAAAAAGAAAAAAAAAAAAAAAAAAAAAAAGAGTCAAGTTTTGTTTGTTGAATGCAAAATTAACCAGAGTGAGCTCTTTAATACTCGAGTAATTAAGTCTGAGGGGACTTAGTCCTAGTGACCTAAGGCTTTATAGTCTGGGATCCTGCTGACCTAACACTCGCTACATGGGTATTATTGTATAAGCCTTTTGGGGTCTCATTCATTGCACGGTTAAATAAGCATGCGTAGTATATATGTAGTGTCATAGCATAGTAATAAAGCATGAGTTTCTGTCTACCTTGGATAAGGGTGGAGGTGTTCTTAGGTTATGGAGTGTCTACAGTCTATTCTAGTTATAAACCTGTGATTGTCTTGACGGAAAGCAAGTATGATTTTTGACCTATTTCTGGGGGTATTTCTGATGAGCATTGCACACACGCACGTTTCTGTCATGTACTGTTAGTATACGGGGATTTAGTCGAGCTCTGCTTGGATTTGTTGCATTCGTTGAGATATTTGCTTGTTAGTTGGTTTTGGTGAGTTTGAAGGGGATCTTGCATTTTTCATATTAGTTGCATTCATGCATTGCATTGCATTAGGTTAAATGGATTTTGTGGGTACATTCGCTATAGGCCCTCACGAGACCTTACTCGTCCACTAGGGCTGCCTAGGGGTTTAAAGGGCTTGTTGCATATGCTAAATGCAACCGTGATCACCTACGGAAGTGGTACTAGCTAGTTGTATATATTTTTGTTTGTGTATGCTTGAGGACAAGCATCGGTTTAAGTTTGGGGGTGTGATAAGTGGATTTATATCCACTTGGATCGTTCTATTTTGGCTTAAATTGGTGTTTTGTATCTCAAGTATTGGTGTGTTTTAATGTGTTTTGTGAGAATTGTGCAGGATATAATTCCAGGTGCAAGTATGGAATTTTCAGTGGATAAACAGTGTCTCTAAGCTTAAAGAAATAAGGATTGAAGTTGCAAAAGAAATGGAAGGAGAAAACGGTTGAAGGACACAAAGTCAGTCTGTGCAGAATTAGGTGCGCGCGGGCGCGGCCAGTTGTAGTGCATCTGCGCGCGGGCGCGCTCAACAGGACTGCAAGATTTCACCAGGCGCGGGCGCGCTGGATTTAGCTTGTGGCGCGCGCGGCCGCGCGGGGACTCGACAGAAATTTCTGGAACTCAACTTCTAATAGGAAACTGCATTAATTCTTCTCCTAATCCACATTGTGATTGCTTTGGACGACCAGAACGTTCCAGAATCAGTTTAAACATGGGAATTGCACTTCTAATCAAATCGAAGATGGAAAATTACCGGAATTCTATCCTATTTCAAATACGGTAATCGCTTGGTCAAGGAGGCACTTGGGGGCTATAAATACACACCTTGGGGCACAGAAAAATAATCATCTACACATCCTACACACATAATTCGTTCAGAGCAAGAAGGGAGAGAAGCCAAGGCGAGGAACGTGACGACAAGAAGATCTAGACATAGCTTTCTTGTATTCCTTTGTTAGGCGTATCTTGTGGATGCTCATTACTTTTCCGGATTTGTTCGCTAAACCTTGTTTTATTATTGATTTATTCATCTTCTTCTTTATCTTGTTTAATATCATGCTTTCATCAAATCCCATGGTGACGAAAGGTTCGATTATGAACTAATCGTTATCGTGGGGTCCTAGTGGATTTATCTATGTAGCTTAGTAGTTTGCATGCCTTAGAGATTTATGTGTGGTGAATTATTGATATCCTTGTATGGTTGTGCTTATTGAATTTAGGTGCGTCGCGAACATCTAATTTGTTAATCTCTTGCTAAACGAGAGTGGATCTTGAGATTTAGAACTTGCCATGCTAGCATAGGATAGGTTGATGTTAAGCATCATGATTTGTGGCATGAATAGAGATATTATGCTACCCTATGTGATCTAAGTGAATAACTTGTGCTTCAACCTTTATGTTTTCAAATTCTATAGAGATATAGGGTCTAAACATAATAGGTGCCTATTCATCTTCTATCTCTTTTGTGGATGTATGTCTAGATTGGTACTAGTATACCGAGAGGTAACTTGTACTCTTTTCGTGTTGTTCGATCAGATATCAAAACCATCGCATGTTTTAATCGAAGGCTGCAACTCTAAGTGAAGTAGATAATGAAACTAGGATTTCATGTTTATTCTCATATAAGTAATCAGATTTTAATTCTAGTTAATTGTTTAATACTTAGTTCTATAATTTGCATCTTAGTTTAAATTAGTAAATTAAACCCTATTTGTTATTTTCTTAGCAGTGAATTAAAACCATACATTATTGCATAGACATATTTTCTGAGTAAAATTTGACCAAGATCTCTGTGGAACGAACTTTAATTGTATTACTTGTGACTACGTGCGCTTGCGTGAATTTTGCATAACAGACTCCCCTAATTATGTTAAGATCTCATTAACAGATCAGCAAAGCAGAAAATCACATAATCAAGCATGCATGAATACCACGGAATACTACCCAATCCTCAGATTAGAGAATTAGTTACGCATATTTAATAAAGAAAACATAATAATAATGATAATGAATGAAAACATAATATTGAAGAAAGAATTGAAGATCGAAAGTACCTTGATACGATTAAAAGCTATGAATTGTTATGATTTACAATGGTATGATGTGTTTAAATAGGCTCTACAAATCTTGCCCAGCAAGATATTACCTTCTATTACAATTAGAATTTAAAGAAGGTACCCAAAACTGCCCAGAATACAATTAGAATTAGAAAAGGGCAAAACAGTAAATTCATGGCCTTCTTTTATAAGAACACGTGCGCGACTTCATTCAGCACGTCCCTTGCACTTGTTTCCTATCCCAGGTTGTAGAAAATCTCTCAAGCTTCGCGTGGGCAGTAAGATCGCTGAAAACGGACTTCTAGAACTCCAGATATGGCCAAAACAGTATAAGCTGCGCAGCCTTCCCGGAAAATCCGAATTTTAATCAATTAAATCTCCAAAAACGACAAAAGCTTAGATATTCTTGCAAACCTGTACAACTACACAAAACACATCAAAACTACACAAACTTGAGTCCAAAACAATCAATTTAAGCCGATATAGAATGTTCCAAGTGGATATAAAATCCACTTATCAAACACCCCCAAACTTAAACCGATGCTTGTCCTCAAGCATAAACAATTACAACTACCTAATTAGTACCACTTCCGTAGGTGATCACGGTTGTATTTGGCATATGCAACAAGCCCTTTAAACCCCTAGGCAGCCCTAGTGGACGAGTAAGGTCTCGTGAGGGCCTGTAGCGAATGTACCCACAAAATCCATTTAACCTAATGCAATGCAATGCATGAATGCAACTAAATGAAAATGCAATTAATCTAGTACTAATATCCTACCATACCTTCAAATCCTCTCATGCCATATCAACTTAAGAATCAAAGTAAATACGCAATGTCTTGGTGTCGAAAGTGCAAGTATTCACATAGTCTACTCAATGAACATGCATAAGTTCTCACAAGCCCATGTCAAGTGTAAGAATAAGTTAGTATACATGCTAAGCCTACAAGAGCACATCTTTGAGACAACACTCGGGATCTCATACGCAAGAACAAGCAAACACTCACAATCCACTCACAAAAGAATATTCACTCAAGAACAAGGGTAAGTGTATCACTCAATTCCAACAAAATCATAAACATGCTTGACATTTGGTATCAATCTAACTCTTAACACAACATACATCAATGACGATAATCAAAAGGTCTTTAATTGGGTTGAAACGGGGGCTAGGGACAAGGTATGTCAAATAAGCCAAAACAGGTGAAGTGTCAAAAGCTAGTAAGCACCATAATAAATCATACATAACACCCTATTTTCTCCCACATAAATTTTACTAAGAACACTCGACTAGTCGACTAAAGTAGGATCACAACAAACACAAACATGCTCTCATAATATATTTTTTTTTCTTTTTTCTCTTTTTCTTTTTTTTTCTCTTTTTTTTTCTTTTTTTTTTCCGAGAGCTAAATAAAACAATAATATAAATAATAACAATGATCCCCCAATTTATTACATATGCCGACTATCAAGTAAACAACCAAACCCAATCTCAATATTTTCCCCAAAAGTATGACCAACAATAAACCCCTCCTTGCACACCTTATTACTCCCTTAAGCACTATACTAGCCTTTGACAATGTGGGTTCAAATTAATGTAAGGCCAATACAAGAAAAAGATATAGGCAAGTAATGTGGTGTGTCACCGAAAGAATAGGATTAAGCTCAATGGGTAACTAATTGATCATTTTAATATGATGTGGTAATATGGGAAAATATGCGGTTATTCCTAATTGCCTTTATCATTTTAATCGTCAAATAATGTCATGCGTTTCAAGAAAGACCTCAAACAACTGCTAGCAATGCAAACAATCCGTGGACACTCAAGCAAACGAATAAATTGCAAATATGCAATAAGGCTCAAAAACTCACTTGGTGGAAAAACATACTCAATCCCAAGCAAACATCTCTCTAACGCACCAACTTGTATTCAAAGCATGCAAACTAAATCATCTTGCACATATTCATGTCCTTCTAATCACTTACAGCATTCAATAAGTCTACTAGCTTCAACTTACTAGTGTATGTGTGTGCACAAGAACAAAGCATATCACTTCTCAATCAAAAGCGTCAACAACACAAAATTCCTATCAAGCATGGGTGCAAATGCAAACTACTATGAACTCACATGAATACAAAAAAAAAAAACAGAATGTCCTATATGAAACAAACTTAGATAACACAAACATAAATTGTGTTGTGTGAAAAAAAAAAATATATATATATATATATATACAAACATAAAAAAAATTGTGTTGTGTGAAAATATATATATATATATATATATATATATATATATATATATATATATATATATATATATATATATATATAGGCCTTTGCTCCATAAAGAACACTCTTTTTTTTTTTTGCTAAAATAAAAAGAACACTCTTATATAAAGAACAATAAAGAACACTATAAAATCATTTATTCCAATAGATCCATTGGCCCCGCCAGGGGCACCCAATACAAAAAGTTCTTATTTTTTTAGGCTCTATCCATCCAGCAAAAAAAATTGAAAATTTTACTGTTCATGATGACGTCACTGATGACGTCATCGATGAACAGTAAAATTTTCATTTTTTTTTTGCTGGATGGATAGAGCCTAAAAAAATAAGAACTTTTTGTATTGGGTGGCCCCGCCAGGGGCAATGGATCTATTAGATATGAGGTGTTCTTTGTTGTTCTTTATTTAAAGTGTTCTTTATGGAGTCCAACCCTATATATATATATATATATATATACAGAACAGTACCGCGCTGACTGCGCCACAAGGCTGCCAGCGCCGAGTAACGCAGATCAAGACAGCGCCAATAGCCCCGTAGCGCTGTTAGCGCCATGACACGCAGATCAGGACGGCGCAACTAGCGCCCTAACACGCTGCTTCAAACGGCGCAACAGGCGTCCCAGCGCTGTCAGCGCCCTCCTCCTGCACGTGTGCATTTTTTGTCCCTTAAAACCTAAAATTCTTTCACTTCTTTTATTCATTCTCATATCCTATTTCTATTTAAAAAAAAAAAAAAAAACAGAATGTCCTATATGAAACAAACATAGATAACACAAACATAAATGCATAATTTACTACTACTAATATGCAAAGCATGAAATCCTACATGAATAAATAATACAACAACTTACTAATCCCTCAAACCACCCCCAAACTTAAAATATTCAATGTCCGCATTGAATGGAAGTAAATACAAGGTATAGAAGAAAACATACCTACTCATCCTCGCTAGCATCACCCTCGTCATCCTCGTCAGATGAATCAGGTGGTGGATACGGCGTACGAGCTCCATAGACTGGCCACCTTGCCTGAATACTACAAAATCCAATTGACAAGAACACAAATTCGTAATAAAAATAAGATTAGAGAAAAAGATTTACCCAATACGAATCGAAGAGGTGAACTTGCAATTAATTCCTCTTTAGAATTGAATTTTTAGAGATTTAACTAAATAGAAGAGGAATTGTATTTGTATGTATAGGTGGGTATATATCAAAGATGATGAATATGATAAAAAAATAAAAAAAAATAAAAAAATAAAAAAAATTTAGAAGGTACGAAATTTGATGAATAGTAATAATAATAATAATAATAATAATAATAATAATAATAATAATAATAATAATAATAATAATAATAATAATAAAATATGAATTAGAATATACATAGGTTTAGAATTTTGGAGAAAAGATGGGGGGTTTTGGAATTGAAAAAGGAAAAGAATTAGGTTTAGAGATGATAGTATAAATAAGATTTGGGGGTTGAAAAGATTTTTATTTTTTTTTAAATACACACAACAGCACTCTTGCACAATAGCTGAAGGACACGCTGAAAAACTTTTTTTTTTTTCCACTGGACAGCGCGCAAGCTGCTCGCGTGGGACGCAGTTTGCGCCCAGATCAGTTGCGCCAACGCAAGTCGCGCGTCAGGGGACAAATTGTTCTTCATCCAGTAACGCATGAGCAATTTGCGTTACACCGCCGCAATCTGCTCTGAAACGCAGGCTCCTCCTGCGTGACACACCAAAAATCCGATTTTTTTTTTTGAACAGATTTTTTTTTCTTTTTCTTCCTACACTAATGCGTGGGTTGCCTCCCACCAAGCGCTTCTTTAACGTCAATAGCTTGACGCCGATTATACCTGGAAACTTTAATGAGGATAAAAAGCAAACAGATGCACATATCTACGAATTTCTAATATAAGCATATTGTGCAAATAAACCTTAGATTCATTAAAAGGTACAAAAACTTTCAAGAACCTATCATGCTCAAGAAACTTGGAAACATCAAAATATCTAGAAAAGTCGTCAGAATAATCATTATAAGTACGACTCATATACTCCTCCCAAATCGGATCCTTATACTCTAAAGCAAGATTTTCAACTTCATCAATCTTAACTTCCTTCTCTTTTATAATTGGACACTCATCAATTTTTGTTGAGTATTGAACACGGTAAAAGAATACAGAGGGGGGGTGAATGGATTCTTGAACTTTTCTTGGATTGAGTCTGTGTAGCAGATAAGTGCCTGTGTGTGCAGAAATTAAGGTGCGGATAAATAAACAACACAAGACACAATATCACTTTAATCTAATGTATATTAGATAAAGGTTGCTACAATCTGTGAATACAAATGGTAGTATTCTCAGCTTCGTTTTTCTCAGAGAGATATAGCTTACAGTGTATGAAAAACTTGACTCACAAAGTTACTAAGTTATGAAGTGAGGCTGTGTCCTTATAGAACATGGATACAGCCTGCTTACTACAAATAAGGTAGCTAAAACACATTACTTTCTAGTCTGTCTATCCTTTTTGAGTAAGTGTCCAAACGGTTACAGATTTGACTTTGCAAAGCCTGTTTAGATCCACTTCTTTAGCTCCTTGTCTCTTCTATATCTCTCCAAGCTTCCTTGTAGGCTTTCCAGAGCACGTTACAGGTTGTGGTCCATAAAGTGCATTGGCTTGTTGCAGGTTTCTGACTTGTACAATTTCTTCAGTATTTTGTCTCCAAGAATGTATTCGAGAAGTGACTAAGTAAGTGATTCGAGAACTAGAATTGACTTGATCGATAACTCTGAGTTCTCGAATACTGTTATAGTGACATATCGAACCACTTCTCGAATAGCTCTTTTCCATCAGGATTCCTTGAGTTGTCGAATAGAGCATTTGACTTATCGAATCCTCGAGTTGTCGAATAGCTTTCTGAGTCTTTGAGATATCGAATGGAACTTTGACTTGTTGACTCTTTGAGAACTCGAATACCATCTTGACTTGTTGACTTCTTGAGTTCTCGAATAGAGTAGTAGACATATCGAATCCCTGAGATATCGAATGAGATATCGAACAGTGTATTCAGAGATATCGAATAGTGTCTTGAGATATCGAGTCTCTGACTTCTCGAATGCTGGACTTCTCGAATAGACAAATATACTTCTCGAATTGGTACTTAGGCAAATTCTTCATTTCTTCAAATCCCAACTGTGATTATTTGGCAGTCTTTAACTCCTTGCTTGAGGCATGAACCATGGAACTTCTTTCAAGCATTATTCTAGACTCTATTTGTACAGTTACACAACTAGGATTTGATGCCTATTACAAGTACAATACAAACAGAAACTCTACAACTAGAGGTTCCCTCAGTTAAGAGGTCATGTAAGTAATGCAAAGCATTACAAACAATTAGGCTTGTTATTAGATGTATACAGGCATGCCTCTGTAACTAACAATCTCCCCCAAATTGTGAGTGAGACCCTTAGGCACAATTTCATGTCTGATAATAAGCCTAACATACATTAAAGATAAAACTTTTAAAAGTACAGGTATGTGATTTGATTGAACACATAAAAGAAATTACAAGATAAATACTTCTTACAGTATGATGAGGTACTAGCCGTTTTCTTTTGATTGCATCTCCATTGCCTTGGCTTGTAGATCATCATATGCTTTCTGTTTCCTTTCTTTCTCCTTTCTTGCAATCTCATCTACTGCTCTCATGATTTCTGTCATAGCATCCAATTCTTCAATCATAATAGAGTTTTTGAAATCTTCAAGCACTGGCTTCAGAATGTTGGCAGGATAGTGACTGAGTAGGTTCATTCTTATATTGACATTGTCTCCATTTCTCCTCCTATACTTCACCACATAGGGATCAAACTGAACTCTACACAATCCCTTTGCCCTTAGCTTTTCTGCTTCAATCTCCAGTCTATCAATTTCTTTCTCCCTTTCTAACCATTTCTCATAGCAGCCCTTCCTTATCTTCTCAGCATATTCTTTCTTCATTTTCACAAAGTCAATCAATTCCAGCTTCCATACTTTCTCCACCTTGTCCTTAGAATCCAGCAATGCAATGATTCTTTCTATCTCATACAATTTACCCCAATGTTGACAACCCCCTTGTTTGAATTTCATTTCTTTCCCATCAGTGTACTTGATTACAAGGTGATCATCCACAATTGCAGCATAGCATATCTTTTGAGCTCTTAGAAATAGCAGTTGCTCTTCATCAAAGTCTTCATCAAGTGGCTGGAGCTTTAATCCTGGAATGATTATTAGGGCTCTAGATTTGGATAGCTTCACTCTCCTTGCAGCATGTTTAAATTTTATCCTCTTGACATGGTTGCTCGGCAGAAATCTTTGACCTTGGTTGGTAGACCATAGTAGTATTCCATTAGCAGATTGCTTTCTGAAACATACACATGGTTTCTTGACTTGAATTTTCTTCTTTTCTTGAGATGGTAAGACAGTTGCAGAAGCCATAGATGTAGATTTTGCTAGGTCACTACTAACAGTATTCACCCTAGACTTAGAGTCTTGTGTTGTGGTGAGATTACTGCTAGCAGTGCCTAAGGCTTGCTGTCTTCCACTCTTTCTCACATATGTTTTACCCTGGTCATCATCATCCTTTTCATCCTTGTCCCCCTTTTTCTTCTTATCTTCATCACCCTTATCTCTCCTGCGATGTCTTCTCCTCCCATCACCTTTGTCTTCAGAATCATCATCCTTATTTCTCCTAGGTTGAGCCATCTCTGGAATTTCACCAGTTGCAATATAGGTTCTGAGGATATGCAGTGCCTCAATTTCTTCAGCATTTCTGGCTCCAACCTTCTTCTGTAATAGATCAATGATAGCAATGATCAGTCTGTGATTTCTGGAGGTGAGATCATGAGGAATGACCAATTGCTTGATATCTTCAATTCTGGTACCAGACTAATAAATAATTGTCCATGGCTTTTTGATCACTTCTGGTAGCCTTGTAGGTTGACCATTCCTCAAATCATCAAACAGACTCTTGCTGTTCTCATTTTTCTTCTCAATGATCTCAAGTATGGCATCTATCTCTGAGTGCTTTAGGTCTTGTAGAGTCTGGTATGTTAGATGCCATATCTTTAGTTTGGAAACCATCACTATCTCCTTGACCCATATATTGTTGACTTTCTTGGGGATGACAGTGATGTAGTCTATCTGCTTCTTCACCTCCCTCAGATAAAACTGAGTGTCACCAACCTGTTCCCTTATGGCTTTCAGAAACTCCAAGAAGGCTTTATCATGATAGTCATTGGAGTTAGCAACTTCTTGTAGCTTGGCCTCAGTAACAACTTTGACTTCTATAGGCTTGGCACTCTCAGATATAGAGATTGGAGGTTTGTCAGATGGCATACTCCCTGCAACCACTGTGGTAGTTATGGATTGCTTTTGTCCTCCAGGAGTAGTGATGTGCACAGTTGGTAAGGTGACAACTGGCAAGATAGATCCAGGAGTAGTGATGTGCACAGTTGGTAAGGTGACAACTGGCAAGATAGATGGAGGCTCATCTACTTTGGCTTTTCCCTTGCCAGGCACATTTGCTAGAGACTTAGAAGCCCTTTGTTGACCACCCTCTTTGATTATTATGCCTTTCTCTCCCTTTGTCTCCCCCTTTGAATTTGAGTTCCTAGCCTTCTTCTTCCCCTTAGGCTTGTTGTCAGGCACAGAGGCTGTAGAAATGTCCTTTGGGAGTGAAGATTCATCAGGTAGAGGGAGACCCATATGCTTCATCATTGCAGCTAACATGGATTGTTGATGCAGAAGGACATCAGCTGTGGTGGATGCTTGAGTGTCCAACTGATCATTTAGCAATGCAACCTTTTCTGTGAGATGAGCATTGGTCTTGGTGAGAGTAGCTACCTCCTGCTCAAGAGTGTTGAACTTAGTGAATAACTCATTGGCCTTGAAGCCAGATAAAGATTGATCCTGCAGCCTCTTCACTTCATATTTAGACAATTCATGCACAGGGACATCAGTCACTAGTCTATCTCCATAAAGATTTTTGAACATTATCCTCAGCATGGCATTGGCATCTGTAGTCTGGTCAGATAGATTCTGAAATTTATGCCCCAGACCTGTGACAGCATCTTTTAGCACAGCCAGACCATTGTCCACCTGAGTGCAGGTAGAGTTGCAGTGTTTGATGTCCTTGAACACACTGTCCAATTGGGGAAATTTAGCATCAAAGGCTCTCTTGACTTCTGCTACTGAAGTGGCTGTCTTATCACACACCCTGTTGACTTCAGTTTTGACTCCCTTGCCAAGATAGTGTGCAGCCTTGAGGAAACCCTTGTAGGAGTCATTTACAGCTTCATACACTTCACCAGGTGACAGGGATTTTGCATTGGAGCCCAGTGAAGTGATGTATTCCTCCCTGAGATACTGAAGTGCTTCATCGAGAGTAATATCATATTTTCCTTGCAACCAGGCATCTATGTTGCCATCTCTCTCAGCATCATCAATGATCTTTGACTTCTGTACTTCCACATCATCCCTATGGCATAACAGAATAGCCTCATAGTCTGGATTGGGCATGTCTGCAGTGAGAAGGTGCTGAGCAATCTTTGTGAACTCAGGAATCTGATCCACAATTAAGCTTTGAAGTGCTTCAACCGTCAATTGTTGTGGAACAGACCCTGATCCTGAAGCACTGTCATGTTGCACAGGCTTCAGCCATGTTGACATGAAGTCAGAGCTAGAGCTAGGCAAGCTAGTCTCCTCAGTTACAGATGCAACTTCTGTAACCGGATGGATTGACTCTACTACTGGTGTCACCACAGAAGTGGGATGAATTACACCAGCAGTTGACACAGGCACAGAGTCTATAGTAAAAACTAGGGGAACCTCTGTGTTTGTGATGGTGTCATTAGGATATGCCTCAGCATGCATTCCCTCACCATCTAAATGTGGGTTCTGAGTGGTGAACAAAGTGTCATGCACTAAGTCACTTGAAATTATTGGCTCATCAAGCGAAAAGGATTCTTGATGATCAATACCTTGCATCTCAGTTGTCTGAGTTGCAGGTTCCAAAGAAATTTCAGAGTTAGATTCTGGAAGAGAAGTGTGTTTTAGAGTAGATTTTGGCAACTCCCCCTGAGAGATAGAGGGAGTTTCAAAAGTGATGTGCTCTCCACTCAGTGTTGTGCCAGCCTTATCACTCCCATGTGCTGACTCTATACAAGAGGGTGCATTGGGGAGAATGCTTGATTCTATAGGTGTACCCTGTTGAGAAGATACACCTAGTGAGCTGTGTGCCCCTGATTTTACAACTTCAGCCATTTGTGTGACTGAAGAGGTGGTCTTAGTTTTCTTCTTCTTTGTTCTGTGTAAGGGTAACTCAGATTCCTCACTTCCCAGACCTAATTCAACAGCTAATGCTGCTTCAGACAAGATATTTAAAGGTGCAGACATTACTTCCTTTCTCTTCTTTTTACTAACATCACCCTTTTGAGAGGATGATGCAGTTGGCTCAGTAAGAGGTAGAGTGTTTGGTTGAGAGGGTTGGTTAGCAGGCCCTGGGTTAGCATTTTGTTCTACTTGCTTGGGCTGTGCTAACTTAGATTTTGCATCAAATGTTGGCATGTTGTGGGGGTAAGTCCTAAACAAACTCTCCATATGGGGAGTTATGTTCAGTCTTACATCCACATCATTCCTAGTTTCCAAGTTACCAAAAATGAGTTTGGTCATGGACTTAGGATAGCCTATTTTATTTTTATCAATCCCAGGCAATTCAATCAATGAAGCATTTTTATAATTAAGTACAGATTGAATAAAGCGAGGGAAGAAAATATCAGTACCTCTCTTGGTTGTGTTCTTACCAAGTCTCCCATATAATTCTTGAAGTATGATTTGGCCAACATCTATCTTCTTTCCATAGGCCAAAGCATATCCAATTTGCTGCACAGGTGCACTGATTTGATCAAAGCTTGATTTCCTGGCAGTGAAGACTTGGAGAAGAGTTGCAAACACATAGCTCCACTCCTTTCTCAGATTCTTTCTGTTTAGCTTTCCAAGGTTAATCCCATCTGAGTAGTTTATGAACTCAAAGAATTCCTCCAACTCTGCGTTAGTGGCCATTCTGTCAAATGACTCTTGTTGTAGTCCTAGTGCTTGGTTCATGTCTGCAGTAGTGATAGTGATTTCCTTATCTTGAACCTTGCAGTAGATGACATAGGAAGTGATTGCGTTTTCCAGGGCTACAACCTCCACAATAGCAGTACTCCAGAATTGTTCCAGAATATCGAGATACAGAGTTGGGTTGGCAGAGAGTGCATCCTTGATATATGACTCAGCCATCCATTTCACAAAGCACTTGAAATTTGCATTGGGTGCTTCAACATCACTAGTGAGAGCGATGAAGTTGGTGTTGAACTTTACTGTTGCCATTTGTGTAGAAGAGAGAAAAGAAATTGAAGGTTGAAGAAGAAATTTGGCTTTTCGTAGCTAGGGCTTCAGGGGTTTAGAGAGTGTAGATGCTTGAGAAATCGAATGAAATGAATCGAATAGATGTGAGATTGTATAAGTTTGAAGTACTTGAATTGTCGATTAGCAGACTGTTTTGTATCGACAAGTCAGGCATTCGAGAAGTAGAAAACAACTATTCAAGAAGTCAAGAATGGCTTAATCGATAACTCAAGCAGATAGAAACTCACAGCTGGCAGTTATCTAACTTAGAAATAATTCTAAATTAAATAAAATGTGTTTTTATGAGTGAATTAAATTTTTAGATAAAAATCCAAAATCGGTTAAAATTCAGCGAGAATTCAGCCTTTTCAAATGATTCGAGAACTCAAATATAGTGTTCGAGAACTCAATCATTCGAGAACTCAGTTACTATATTCGAGAAGTCTAGAATTCCTCTATTCGATATCTCAGAAAGACTCTATTCGAGAACTCAAGAGTACTCTAATGAGACTTATTAGAGATGTCGAATAGTGAATCATTCGAGAAGTCTGACTTATCGAACTATACCCATCACTCATAAAAATTTGATTTTCACTATCTTGTAAAAATTTACCAGACATATTCATTGAAAAATATCCTAGCAAATCAAATAGTGATTTTCTCAAAATTTCATAGAAATTTTGAGTTAATAAAAATATGATTTTCAACATATGCAACAGATTTGAAATATTTATAAATCATATTTCAGCCAACACTTACTTCAAAAATATTGAGGATTTAGATAAAGTAAGTGTTTACTGCTGCAACAATCTAGATGATGTATTCACTTAGCCAGAATCTGAAGAATTCAGCATTCCAATCTCACTTACCAACCTTGTGAAGGTGGCTTCATCTAATGGCTTAGTGAATATATCAGCTAGTTGTTTATCTGTAGAGACATAATGCAACTCAATGGTTCCATTAGTTGCATGTTCTCTTATGAAATGATATCTGATGTCAATGTGCTTTGTTCTAGAATGATTGACAGGATTGGCAACTATAGAGATTGCACTTGTGTTGTCACACATGATTGGAATTCTTTCCAACACAAGTCCATAATCTCTAAGTTGATTTCTAATCCAAAGCACTTGAGCACAGCAACTTCCAGCAGCTATGTATTCAGCCTCAGCTGTAGAAGTTGACAAAGATTGTTGCTTCTTGCTATACCAAGAAACTAACCTTTGTCCAAGAAACTGGCAGCTTCCTGAGGTGCTTTTCCTATCCACTCTGCATCCAGCATAATCAGCATCAGAGTAGCCAACCAGATTGAACCCTGTGTCCTTAGGGTACCATAATCCCAAGTTAGGAGTGCCCTTCAGATATCTAAAGATCCTTTTTATTGCAATCAAATGTGATTCCTTTGGATTTGATTGAAACCTTGCACACAAGCATGTAGCAAACATGATGTCTGGCCTACTTGCAGTGAGGTAGAGTAGAGAACCAACCATGCCTCTGTGGACTGAGATATCTACTCTCTTGCCTTTAGCATCTTCATCCAATTTAGTGGCAGTGGCCATGGGTGTCTTGGCAGGTGAACAATCTTCCAAGTCAAACTTCTTCAGTAAATCCTTGATGTACTTGGTTTGACTGATAAAGATACCATCCTTCCTTTGACTGACTTGCAACCCCAGAAAGAATGTCAACTCTCCCATCATACTCATCTCATATCTGCTCTGCATGAGTTTAGAGAATTTCTCACACAGTTTCTCATTTGTAGAACCAAAAATGATATCATCCACATAGATTTGAACTAGGATCATATCATCACCATGCTTCTTGTAAAACAGTGTCTTGTCCAATGTGCCTCGAGTGAATTGATTTTCAAGAAGAAATTGTGATAGAGTATCATACCATGCTCTTGGAGCTTGCTTAAGTCCATACAGTGCCTTAAGCAATCTGTAGACAAATTCTGGGAAATGTGGATCCTCAAAGCCAGGTGGTTGTTGCACATAAACCTCTTCTTCCAACTCTCCATTTAGAAATGCACTCTTGACATCGATTTGATAAACTTTAAAGTTTGAATGAGCAGCAAATGCCAAGAATATTCTAATGGCTTCCAATCTAGCAACAGGGGCAAATGTCTCATCATAATCAATGCCTTCCTGTTGAGAGTATCCTTTTGCAACCAGCCTTGCTTTGTTTCTTATTATTACACCATCTTCATCCATCTTATTCTTCAGAACCCATTTTGTTCCAACAATGGTTCTATTCTTTGGTGCAGGCACAAGTTCCCATACTTTGTTCCTTTCAAATTGATTCAGCTCCTCTTGCATGGCAATAATCCAATCTTGATCCAACAATGCATCATCAAGTTTCTTAGGCTCATCTTGTGATAGAAAACATCCATAGAGGCACTCATTTTGAGTTGCTCTCCTAGTCCTTACTCCTGCATTAGGATCTCCAATGATTTGTTCTGCAGTGTGTGATCTATCCCATTTCCTTGAGTGTTCAGCCTGATTTCTCATCCTTGATGTTGCTTCATCATCCTCATCATGATCATCCTCATTTCCTCCCCCTGTGAAGTTGCCATTACTCACAGGTGTGTCTTGGATGCTTGTTTCTTCACTATTGATTGGCACAAATTCTTCTCTTGTATCATTATTCACTTGAGTTTGTTGAACTTGAGTTTCAACTCCAGTTTCAGTCTCTTCAACAGAATCATCTAGATTATCAAACTTCAATGGATCTTTGTCTTCATCATTGGCTTCTTCTAGTCCAGGTAGTTTGCTGTCATCAAATGTTACATTTGTGCTTTCCATAACTTTCTTTTGACTGATGACATAAACCTTGTATGCAATTCTTTCCATAGAATAGCCAAGAAAAATTCCTTCAAATGCTTTTGCATCAAACTTTCCAACATATTCAGAATTGTCCTTAAGTACAAAGCATTTGCTTCCAAAAGTATGAATATACTTCAGTGTAGGCTTCTTTCCAGTCATCAAGTTGTAAGGAGTCTTTCCAGTGTTTTTGTTGATGAGGGTTCTGTTCTGAATATAGCATGCAGTGCTCACAGCCTCAGCCCAAAAACATGTGGGCATTTTTGCATCAAGTAACATTGTTCTAGCAGCCTCAATTAGAGTTCTATTCTTTCTCTCAACAACTCCATTTTGTTGTGGAGTCCTTGGAGCTGAGAATTGCTGAGAAATGCCATTCTCTTTGTAGAATGCTTCAAGTGTGGCATTTCTGAACTCTGTTCCATTATCACTCCTCAATGCAATCACACTTGCATCGTTTGCCTTTGCTTCCTTGTCAACTTTCTTTATATGCTCAATGATTACTTGTGGAGCCTCATCTTTTGATACCAGAAATTCTACCCATGTATACCTTGAAAAATCATCAACCATTACCAGGGCATACTTCTTTCTTCCAAGTGACATTATGTTAACAGGCCCAAACAAATCCATATGGATAAGTTGTAGTGGTTTGGTTACAGATGTCACTGTCTTTGACTTGTGGCTTGATCTCTTCATTTTTCCTTTTTGACAAGCCTCACACACTCCTTCTTGGCAGAATTCAAGTGTGGGCATGCCTCTCACTAACTCTCTTTTGACTAGAGAATTAATGGCCTTAAAGTTCAGGTGTGATAGTTTCTTGTGCCACAGCCAACAATCTTCATTTGATGCTTTTGAGTAAAAGCAACAAATTTTGTCCTTGTTTGCAGAGTCCATATTGGCTACAAACAGGCTTCCCTTCCTTACTCCAGATAGAGCAAAATCACCAGTCTTCTTGTGGGTGATCAAACATTCATCTTTGTCAAAATTCACTTTGAATCCTCTATCAGTAAACTGACCAACACTTAACAGATTATGCTTGAGCCCCTTGACTAGTGCTACATCTTCAATGATGACATTTCCAACTTTCAGCTTGCCATATCCCAATGTGTTACCCATGCTGTCATCTCCAAAAGCAACCATTGGGCCAGCCTTTTCCTCATACTGTGATAGCAGGGCCATATCACCAGTCATATGATTTGAGCATCCACTGTCCAAAATCCACATGACCTTCTTCTCACTTTCTTTGCCCTGAGAATCAGATGAAGATGAGTCATCCTTGGAGTTGGCCATCAAGGCATAATTGCAGAATTCTTGTTCCTCTTCATCACTCTCAGAATCATCCCAACACTTCCCTTCAGCTATGTAGGCCTTACCATGTGTCTGCTTTTTCAGAAGGGCCTCATACTTAGCTTCTAGCTCAAGATAATCTCTATCCTTCTTTTTAGGCTTCTTGCATTCACTGGCAAAATGCCCTAGGTCATTGCATCTATAACACCTTACAGATGACCTATCCACATAACCGGTTTTGAACTTATTTCTGTTTGGTTTCACAGGTGCCTTGTTCTTGTTGGCTGAATGGTTTTGAGTTTTGGGTTTGAAGGGTTGATTTCTTTTAAATCTGATGTTTGGAAATTTTCTGGCCATGAAAGCATATGAAGTATTTTCCATCCCATCAAGTTCTTCCAGAGTGTAAAACTCCTCTTCTTCTTCCTCCTTTTCCTCAACAGGTTCACTCACCCCAGCTTCAGTTTCTTCATCATCTGCCACCTCCTCTATCCTTAGTTGGCTTGTAGATGCTTCTAGGTCCAGGATGGATTTGTTGACAATCAAGGCACATGATGTGTTTATCATCCTACCTTGGTTTGCTTGGATAGCCCTCTTCTGAAGCAACTCAAGTTCATGAGTCTTTAGGACTCCATAGAGTACATCATAGGTGACTTTGTTCAAATCTCTCTCTCTTAGGGAAATGACTCTTTGCTCCAGATGATTTGGTGAAGACAACAGAAATTTCATATTTAACTCCTTGGTGCTGTAAACCTTTCCATTCATCTGCAACTCAGTAACTAGCTTGTGAAACCTTTCAAACATCTCAGTGATGCTTTCCTTGGGCTGTGCCATGAAAGCTTCATACTGTGTGACCAGTATCTGTTTCCTGTTTTCTTTAACCTCATCAGTCCCTTCACACAACACCTCAATGTGATCCCACATCTCTTTAGCAGACGTGCATGATGCAATGTTTGCAAACATTGACATATCCATGGAATCAATGATGAGCAACATGAGGTGGCTGTCAAGAGCAACCTTCTCCCTTTCTGACTCTGTCCACTTTGATGGATCCTTGGCCTCATAAGCTCTAGGGATTGTTATGGTTCCAACAGTCTTCTCTGGTATCTCTTATTGTGGAACAAAAGGACCATTCTTGAGAATCTCAGGATACAAGGGATGAGAGGCTTTGATGAACAACATCATCTTTATCTTCCAGAGGTTGAAGTTTTCTTTATCAAACTTAGGGACCTTCACCGTTCCTGTAGTCTTTGGTGTATTCGAACTCATGATCGTTTCTCTGTTTTTGAATAAACAGCCCGCTCTGATACCACTTGTTGAGTATTGAACACGGTAAAAGAATACAGAGGGGGGGTGAATGGATTCTTGAACTTTTCTTGGATTGAGTCTGTGTAGCAGATAAGTGCCTGTGTGTGCAGAAATTAAGGTGCGGATAAATAAACAACACAAGACACAATATCACTTTAATCTAATGTATATTAGATAAAGGTTGCTACAATCTGTGAATACAAATGGTATTATTCTCAGCTTCGTTTTTCTCAGAGAGATATAGCTTACAGTGTATGAAAAACTTGACTCACAAAGTTACTAAGTTATGAAGTGAGGCTGTGTCCTTATAGAACATGGATACAGCCTGCTTACTACAAATAAGGTAGCTAAAACACATTACTTTCTAGTCTGTCTATCCTTTTTGAGTAAGTGTCCAAACGGTTACAGATTTGACTTTGCAAAGCCTGTTTAGATCCACTTCTTTAGCTCCTTGTCTCTTCTATATCTCTCCAAGCTTCCTTGTAGGCTTTCCAGAGCATGTTACAGGTTGTGGTCCATAAAGTGCATTGGCTTGTTGCAGGTTTCTGACTTGTACAATTTCTTCAGTATTTTGTCTCCAAGAATGTATTCGAGAAGTGACTAAGTAAGTGATTCGAGAACTAGAATTGACTTGATCGATAACTCTGAGTTCTCGAATACTGTTATAGTGACATATCGAACCACTTCTCGAATAGCTCTTTTCCATCAGGATTCCTTGAGTTGTCGAATAGAGCATTTGACTTATCGAATCCTCGAGTTGTCGAATAGCTTTCTGAGTCTTTGAGATATCGAATGGAACTTTGACTTGTTGACTCTTTGAGAACTCGAATACCATCTTGACTTGTTGACTTCTTGAGTTCTCGAATAGAGTAGTAGACATATCGAATCCCTGAGATATCGAATGAGATATCGAACAGTGTATTCAGAGATATCGAATAGTGTCTTGAGATATCGAGTCTCTGACTTCTCGAATGCTGGACTTCTCGAATAGACAAATATACTTCTCGAATTGGTACTTAGGCAAATTCTTCATTTCTTCAAATCCCAACTGTGATTATTTGGCAGTCTTTAACTCCTTGCTTGAGGCATGAACCATGGAACTTCTTTCAAGCATTATTCTAGACTCTATTTGTACAGTTACACAACTAGGATTTGATGCCTATTACAAGTACAATACAAACAGAAACTCTACAACTAGAGGTTCCCTCAGTTAAGAGGTCATGTAAGTAATGCAAAGCATTACAAACAATTAGGCTTGTTATTAGATGTATACAGGCATGCCTCTGTAACTAACAATTTTAATCTCGTCTACCAATGTATTAAGCTCAAAATTTTCTAGATTTGGTAGAATTTCAATTGCATCCAAATTATCATTAATGCGCATGGGACAATTATCAACTACACAAGTAGACTCATCAGACACAACATTATCATCAATTGCTAAACAAGAATCATGGCATAGAGGAAAATTGACACAAGGGGGAGTTCTATAACAACCTTCATACCACACTGCTCGAACTTCCCAAATAAAATTATTTAGTTTAGCATTCTCCTCGTACCAAGCTATTGAATCACATGGAATATCATTGTCACTAGCAATCTCTAAAGTTGGTTCATCAAAAACTCCCAAAGAAAGTAAGGGAGGATTAGACTGAGTTCCTTGAATCATTTTATTGAGCGCAATCTCCCAATCAGCAGGTAAAGAAGGATTAGACTGAGTTAAACTCGTATCAACATCATTACACATATATGGATTAAGATCATCATGATATTGATTTTCAAACGAATATGAATAATCATTGCTAGGGGCATATGGAGCATTAAATGAGTTCTCAGAATAGAACGAATTCACCTGATATGCATTACAATCCTCATAAGAATTGAATTGTGGGTAAGGATTGAAGTCTTGATATTGTTCCTGACTGTTGTTGAAATTCTGAGCATTGTTCCAACCAAAGTTGTACTCCATCTAGTCTCTCTCCTCAAAACCTGTTTAAGTTGTCTACCTCAAAGAACCTGTAGACACACCAAAGAAAGAAATACAAAAAGAAAGAAAAGAAAAATAAATACAAAGATAAAATCTAAACAATAAGAAACAATTAACCTAAACTCAAATATACTGCCTTCCCCGGCAGCGGCGCCAATTTGTTAGTAGTATTTTTGTTGTTCGTTCGCAGGGAAGGACTGAATTTAATATCAAGTTCAAGTTTCTTATCTCTCACAATTTAGAAGTGTAGAAGAATGTTTGGGTTTGTGTATTAACTAAATTAACCAAGAACTAATTATAAGCACTAAGAATTGATTTTAAACTGAGATTCAAATATATGGGAAAACAATCTAAGAACTGAGGTTCTTCACTTGGTCTCAATACATGCTCAATATTAATGTGATATCTGTGTTCCTATCTTGCTGAAAACAATTCTTCTAAAGTTATACTATACCCTCCCAGGTTACAATATAGTGCCTACAGCTACACCCTAATTGTCACTCCCGTGATACAATCAAAGTATATCTATAAACTGTTAAGTGCCAAGAATTATATGTCTCACAATTCTCCTATTAATCTCCCGATCTAATATTCAAATTATGTCTGTTAAATCATGTACTAAGATTGCAACTTCTCTCCCAAGCTTATTACAATCCCTAGAATACAATCAAAGGTTCATGACTCCCCTAATTGTGTTAAGATCTCATTAACAGATCAGCAAAGCAGAAAATCACATAATCAAGCATGCATGAATACCACGGAATACTACCCAATCCTCAGATTAGAGAATTAGTTATGCATATTTAATAAAGAAAACATAATAATAATGATCATGAATGAAAACATAATATTGAAGAAGAATTGAAGATCGAAAGTACCTTGATACGATTAAAAGCTATGAATTGTTATGATTTACAATGGTAGGATGTGTTTAAATAGGCTCTACAAATCTTGCCCAGCAAGATATTACCTTCTATTACAATTAGAATTTAAAGAAGGTACCCAAAACTGCCCAGAATACAATTAGAATTAGAAAAAGGGCAAAACAGTAAATTCATGGCCTTCTTTTATAAGAACACGTGCGCGACTTCATTCAGCACGTCCCTTGCACTTGTTTCCTATCCCAGGTTGTAGAAAATCTCTCAAGCTTCGCGTGGGCAGTAAGATCGCTGAAAACGGACTTCTAGAACTCCAGATATGACCAAAACAGTATAAGCTGCGCAGCCTTCCCGGAAAATCCGAATTTTAATCAATTAAATCTCCAAAAACGACAAAAGCTTAGATATTCTTGCAAACCTGCACAACTACACAAAACACATCAAAACTACACAAACTTGAGTCCAAAACAATCAATTTAAGCCGATATAGAATGTTCCAAGTGGATATAAAATCCACTTATCATTTCGGTTTTTATATAATATAGTATAGATTTCTTAAGGTATTTGGTGTTGTTTTTAAAATCAAGAATCTAGACTTTAAAATTTTCAAAAAATTGAGAGTTTATATTAAAATTTTAAATTTTTCAATAATTAGAAGGGACTCTCTTATGCCTTCTTCAATAATTTTTCTCATCTCATTTTTCCCCATTACTCTTTTATACTTTCTAACAAAATAAAAACTCGGAAACACGTGAGAGAAAGTTCCTTTAACAATTCTTTTTTTTTTTTCTTCTACCAACTTCTCTAAAAAAAAAGACTTAATTGCACTTTGCACCCCTGTACTTAGGTAAAAATTCACTTTGGTGCCTACTATTCAAATAAATGCAATTTGCATCCTGATTTTTTCAATCCCGCTACAGTTTGCACCCTTTTAACGATTTCAAGCTAATTTTGATCGTTACCGTTAGTCAAAGTAAGGGTATTTTAGTCTTTAATTATTATATTAAACAATTTATTTTGAAAAAAAAGTAAGAAACAAAATTTAAAAATTGATTTTTTTTTTCCAAAAATTGAAAAAAAACACAAAATCTTAAATTTATGATATTTATTTTATGGATAATATTTTGAAAATTATAACAAATTTAGTTTATATTTAAATAATATTTTACTAGAATTTAGTAATGTAAATATTTATAAAAATATGAATTATAAATTATATTTTAAAAAATCTGTGAATTGTAGATAAAATGTTGGTAAATCTAAAAATCTAAAAAATATAAAAGTAATTGAAATAATTTAATTTTAAAAATTATTGTAGAGTATAATGACCGAAATACCCTCATTTTGACTAACGGTGACTGTCAAAATTAGGTTGAAATCGTTAAAGCGGTGCAAACTGTAGCCGGATTGAAACGATCGGGATGTAAATTGCAATTGTTTGAATAGTAGGCATCAAAGTAAATTTTTGCCTAAGTACAGGAATGCAAAGTGCAATTAAGTCAAAAAAAAATTAGAACAAACCAAACCCGAGTTTGACAGTAAAGTTCTTGCTAGGCATGTTAGCGTAACTGATCTCTTGCATACACGAGAGTACAATTATAAAGCAACCAGCCTTTGGACGTACAAAGCAAACTTACAAACGACGGGATTACAATTTGATCTTGTGAGTTGAAAAATCTCAAATTTGTGCTCTATTGTAATACTAGATCATCACCCTTGCGATACACGGACAAGACGCATATAACTGGCTAAGATTGATACCCGATAAGAAGAATTGAACACTTTTTGAAAGTTTATAACCAAAATTTTAATATTCTGTCTCAACTTCCTTGCTTAGTTGCTTTAGTCCATTTCCTCCTACAAGAGATGGTCCCTATTATAAAAGTGAGACGAGTGTGTGTGGCTACTACACCACAAGATAAGCAGTCGGCCGTTCTTCTTTTCGTATTTCCAATTGTTCTCATCTTTTGTACAATATTTATCGTTGGATCACGACGTTCATTCGTGTGAACTCCACAAAAGTGACTAAGGCGCCTTTTTGACACTGATTTAAAATAAGTTTTTATGAATTTATTTTCGGGTAAAAATTTCATATTTTGATAATTTTCTTTTATACAAGTATTTGATCTCTTTAAATTGCAAAAGAAAAAAAATAAATATTTTCAGTAAAAAATTAGGAATCTCTAAATTTGTTTTAAAATAAATTAACTTATTCTGAAAAAATAAATTTTCCCAAATACCCTAAATTGTTGGATAATCTAGAAACCACGTGGAATATAGGCCAAAGTGTTGGGGATAAAAAGAGACGAGCAATATGAATGGATGTGATTGTGAGATAAACACAGGTCTCATTAGATACAGCTGGTTGCAGTTCATAGAAATTACATAGACAGACTGTTGACCCGTTTGGGTAATCTTAAAAAAGTGATTTGCTTAAAGTCAAGAAATGATAAGTGAAAATTATCTGCTTGGGTAATTTTATATTTTTGACAACTTATGAGATATTAAAATTATATAATTGAAAAAAAAATTATAAATTGAAATTTAAATGATAATATTAACTTTTATCAAATAAAGTTACAAAAATAAAACAAGTCATTGAAAAAAGTATCCCATACCAACTTCTGGCTTTAAGCTATTTTTTTGACTTTAAGTTAGCTTTTAACATATTGCACAAACACGCATTTTTTAACTTAAAGCAATAAATGACTTTAAGCCACGGGCTTAACAGCCTGTTTGGCAACTCAAGCTTAAAGCAAAATGTTGCTTTAAGTTGTTTTGGTAGTGTTTGGGTAAATGGCTTAAAACTCAGCTTTAAGTTAGAAAATTACTTTAAGTCATAAGTTTCATTTAGGTACTTTTGACTTATGACTTATGACTTATGATTTATGGAATTTTTTTTTTTTTTTCACGATTCTTGTAAAGTTCAAATATTATGAATTTAAATTTTTTTTAATTCAAATTTCACTTTAAGTCAAAATTATTAAACCCCCATTTAACTTTAAGTAAAATTACCCAAACACATTCATTCAACTTAAAGTAAACAACTTCACTTTCTCCTTTAAGTTAAAAACACCTTTATTAAATCAAAAGTAACTTATTTTAAGCAATGTCAAACATCCTCTAAAGCCCCGCGAAACAAATGAGGTTACGAACAGTGACGGATTTACTTGTGGAGATGGTGTGTCACGTGACACACCATTAATCACAAAAAATATTATTATTTTTTTTTTTTTTCTATTTTGTTGGTCTTCCAAATCACCTTCCAATTTCATTCTAAGGCTATCCATCTAACTCCAATCAGCGGTGAATTTACTTGCAGTTTCATTTATAATACATATTGAGACATATTGTCAAATTTATGTACTCCCTCCGTCCCAATGAATTGTATATATTGGGGGACGGGGGCGTGGTACGGATTTTAAGGCTCCAAACTACTATAGTAGTATAATTAGATAACTTATTTTTACAATTTTTACAATTTTCTTTTTTGTATAAAAATAGAACAATCCTATTTTTATACAAAAAAGGAAAATTGTAAAAATAAATTACGGAATTATACTGGTTATGCACCTTAAAATGCATGTCAGACACTATAAAAGAAACGTATAGAAATGAATGGGATAGAGGGAGTATATGTTTCTGAACAATTAGATTTATATGTGTTCCATAAATATCATAACGAGGGATAATCGAACCCAAAAATTGGAACGACAAGGGATATGTACTTATCAATTGAGGTATTTCATCGCGTTAAAATTTATATTATATATTTTTTTGAAGAAATTTAAATTTTTTAATTATTGACAATTTTGTGTACCAATACGTGTGGTAGGCAAAATAAGATTAAACACACTGAAAATTTCCCAAAAACAAAATATGATAGAGCATCAACAAGAATGATTCTCAAGCAAGTCCGAAAGATTAGACTAATGTTTGCTTATTGAATTAATAGTTATTTATATAACTTATATTTATAAATATTTGTGACACACCATACTTAAAATCCTGCATTCTTTATTGGTTACGAATAAAATTAAATATCCGAATAGAGAATAATGAGACATAGCAAATGAGACAATATAAAATGGATACTCCACTCACAATATTAAAAAATGCTCTTAAATCAAAATAAACTACTCTAACAAATAATTGTATCACTTACGCATAATTATTACATTAACATAATCATAAGCATAACCTATAAAATATAATTATACTCTAATACTTACAAACAATATCCAAAATAACTTATTTACTAACATGGGAGACGATATTACACAAACATGGGCATAACACAAAGCAAATACCACCCAAATTCAGACAAGGATTGCAAGGCATTAAGCACATACTACCCAAAATGGCCAAACACACACAAACTGACTAGTCATGACTAAGTGTGATGACGAAAGTAAAACACGATAAAATACCATAAATACCAAAAATCACAATATAAACATACATGCTTTCTAATCCAAAATAACCGTACTTTACACATATTATTACACTAACAAGCAATAATCAAAATAGTTTATTTACTAACATGGGAGACGATCTTACACAAATAGGGGCATAGCACAAAGCAAATACCACATAAATTCAGACAGGATCACAAGGCAATAAGCACATGCTACCCAGAATGGCCAAACACACACAAACTTCATTACTATACATATCTCACTTTTGAGTGAAGTTAATGGGTAAGAGTTATTTGGTCACTGTACTATTCAAAAAAATTCAATTGGGTCACCAATCCAATAAAATTTCAATCACATAATAAAATACTGAAAACATTTTAATTGGGTTTCTGCCGTTATTTTCGTTAAAAAAATGGGAGTAAATTACAGAGTGGTGGCCGTATTTTACACCGATTTTCAAAAAGATGACTGGTCTTTCAATTTCTCAAATTAGTGGTCAAATTTTCACTTCGTCTTTCAAAAGTCAGTTTTTCAATTTCTCAAATTAGTGGCTAATCTTTCATTCCGCCTTTTACAAAAGTGGTCAATAGTAGACTAATTATCTCTAAAGTGGCCACTTTTTTAAAACGTAGAGTGAAATGTTGGCCACTAATTTGAGAAATTGAAAGACTGACCACTGTTTTGAAAGACAGTGAAAGGTTGACCAATAATTTGAGAATTTAAAAAACTAACCATTTTTTTGAAAATCAGTGTAAAGTACAGCCACCACTATGTAATTTACTCAAAAAATGGACAAAATATTTTCAATTAGGTCATTGGAGTGCAGTTTAACTGTTAATCTATCAACAAACTTTATATCAATTTTCAATTAGGTCATTGGTATTTTTTTTTGAATTTTTGAATGAATTTTTAAATTTTGAATGAAGTTTAATTTTTTTTAAAATTTTCAATAATGAACATACCCATTCAGTTTATATGCGTATAAATCGATACATGACAAATATTTTAAGATAACACGCTTTTCAATCCAAAGTGAATTTTTTTGATTATTTTAATTTTTTTCGAATGATTAGAATTTAATTAAATTTAAAAATAAACATGCCTTTGGAGACACTCTAAAAATAAATGTATGGGCATCTAGTTAATTTTCTGACATTCTCACTTTATTAATTTATACTAACTGCTAGGAGTTGTTGTAAGTTTACAAATACGAAATATAAATATTTAGAGAGAAAACTGGGCCTGAGGTTGTCCTCAGGGATCTCTGCTGAGTTTATAACAAAAAGAGCTTATAAAGTAAGTGGCCCCGCAGGGGCATTTTTGTAAATATCAATTTTTCCTCAGTAATTTACCTAAACACCCTTAAATTTGTATTGAAAATCTTTTAACCTCAAATAGAACCCTAAATCCCATCTCATATTTAGATATGTTTTGAATATCAAAACAATGATACCTTTGAAAATGACATCAAGGACATATCTAAGTGATACGGGACTGTTTAATTTTTCAAGATATTTCAAGATATGCGTATAAATTTTTTCGAATAAAAAAATTTCAAATTTTTTCGAATTAATGCGTATAAATTTTTTTGAATTAAAAAATTTCAAAATTTTTTCAAGATATGAGTATATTTTAATTTTTCTAATCTAAAATTTAATTTTTTAATTTCTAAACAAATATTTTTTTTTTCAATCTACGGTTTAATTCTTCTCAAATAAAAGTATACGTAACAAACCTCAGTCTGTTATACATATGTTATTTGCACTCGGACTATCAACTACGAAGGCTTCTCTAAAAAGCTAAATTTCCTCTACTATTGGTGTTATGTGTTTAACAAGTCGACGTTCAGTGCAAATTACTACAAAATCTCAAAAGTTCTCGGCAAATACCACAAACTTGACTTGCAGGTGTAAAATGCAAGAAACTCCAAAAAAAAGTTCCCTAATACTGTATGTGATACCTAGCATAGCTCATGCGCAAATACACTGTTAACGAGTTCCCCTGGTACCTGTAAACTGACCGCCACGATTTTATCATTACAATTCTATACCCGCTACTCTATCATGTGTTTCCCCTAGTATGAAGAGAAAATGACCAAAATACCTCAAAATGGGGTACCCAAGGCCTGAAATACAGTTTTTCGGAATGTGCTGCCCTATCTACCCACGGGATGCGCCATTCGGTGTGGCGCATCCGAGAATACTGTTCATCGCCAGAAAACACATGAACTTGCCAGGAGAAGTGTGATGGTCGACAACTTCGACGGAAAAAGGAGAGATCTGCGTTTACCATCCTTTCATCGTCTACCACCCTCCAAATTATCACCACAGGACAGACGAGTTGTCTACTACCTCATCCCCATATTTGTTTATCTCCTCCGGCCTCACAGGGGCATGAACGAGTTTAAACGAAAAAAAGAATTGGAAAGTAGAATTGAATTAGGGATTTCAAATCCGGCGATTCAAACGTAATAAAATTGGTATGGATGTGTAGAGAATCGAATTGCGATTCTATTGATATATAGAACATCCCCATATTTGTTTATCTCCTCCGGCCTCGCAGGGGCATGAACGAGTTTAAACGAAAAAACGAATCGGAAAGTAGAATTGAATTAGGGATTTCAAATCCGGCGATTCAAACGTAATAAAATTGGTATGGATGTGTAGAGAATCGAATTGCGATTCTATTGATATATAGAACGTGATGGGAAAGTTCATGATGTGGATGAACGAAAAGAAACAAAATTCATGCCGGAATCGCCATTATCGCGAGCTCTGGAGACGACGAAGCTGACATAATGCGTATCTTCCTGATACGCATGTTGCAAATGCGTATCTCTGCCAATTGTTCACTTCCCCTCAAAGTGATACGGCTCCCCCAAACAGCGTGTCTGCACGACACTACACTCCCAGTGGCGTGTCTGATGATGCTTCACCACTAGTAGCGTGTCCCGTGGATATTTAAGGCCACGCTAATTGGTGGTGGGTATATTAATTATGTGTATTTAATTTAACTAAAATTTAAGTATATCTATAAATTCTTAAATTTGGAGTTAAAATCTCAATAAAGATAAAATCTCAATATCTTTGAAAATTAAACACTTTACTAAAACTTAACTTGTAACTGAATTCCATCCAAGTAAATTAAACTGATTTTCCCAAATAATTTTTCGAATTCACTTGAGGCCACCTACATTCATAACGAGGAGAGATCTAAAATTTTGTCCACACACAAGCACACACGCTTGTTAAGTGGCATAAAGCCCGCATAGTCAAGGAACCAAACTCACCACTAAGTACCAATTCTGAACCGGCATATTATCATTGGGTTTACTCAAACATCATGCAATTCTGCCTTCGTCTTTCATGCATCTACTATTGTGTACATGAATAATTTATGAATGTTGGGCCTTTTCTCCTTACAATTTTCATGCCACAATGAATTGGTAGTCATGGCCACTTCTTCTCTACTTATATTTTGAAAAGTGATGACTCAAGGACCCATTAATTTTTTAACATAACCTGAAAGCTTGACGGCAGCCCACACGCACACCCACACTCTTGTCATTCCCTAATCAATTAGGTTACTAGGCTTGAATGCTTATCTTCCTTTCCTCGGTTCAAATAACATATACTTTTACTAATTGATAGCTATTTGTTCCCTACAACTCTCAGCTATGTTGTCTTATCCCCTTCTAGGCTTCTACTGAACACCTAAAACGGTATTATCTAACATTTGAAACTGGATTTCTAATAATACATTCCAAAATTAACCTACGCAGCCACAAAAAATAATAAAATGAAATGTTAGATTAATGTAATGTTGGAAAATAGAGTTGCAACGAACAGATGTTTAGAAATCAGCTGGTGAACCTAAAAATTACAGACGGAGGATGTACAGGTTCTAGTTGGGATAGTCAAGGTTAAAGTGAGTACACCCGATATTCATCAGAAAACAAGCCTAATTGCTTTCGTAACAGTCTTTATGGGTAGTAGAAGGCATACTGACTGTTATCTATGAATCTCCTTGTTAATACAATGGGCAGCAAAAGACAGGCTGATATCTAGAACTAAATCCTTGCTAGTACAGAGTACCACCCGAGAGATAAATGGAAGCAGGGTTAGTATGTTTGA
This sequence comes from Kitagawia praeruptora, assembly GCA_037693485.1. NCBI lineage: Eukaryota > Viridiplantae > Streptophyta > Magnoliopsida > Apiales > Apiaceae > Kitagawia > Kitagawia praeruptora. The sequence continues at coordinate 38,562,389 of CM075344.1, forward strand.
ATAGCTATATGCTATGTAGATAACTTATGCACCATACAATATAAACAAAGCAATGTACTGTACATTATTATATACCATAGTATTAACTAATAGCTAGCTATTAATAGAAGTCATGATAGCTTACATAAGATATACCGATACAGCATGCAGACATAAAATCCTGAAACTGCTAACTAGGTCCATTTTCTAAAGATAAAAGTACATTGTTGTCATGGCTCGACTAGTTATAAATAGGTTGATGATGACTAGTGGACCAGTTGTCTCTTCAGGACCGAGCAGATCGGTCAACTTGAAGATTCAAGGCAAATTGGTTGACTTGGCAACTGGGGGTCGACTTGTCGGTCTGATTGGGGTGGTGCATTCGATTTATGCATATACTGCATTCAGTTTTATGCATATCTGTAATCTGCATACTGTTTTGCAGCATATTTCTGTATACTGTTTTCTCCAAATCTGTCGTCTTAGTCAATTTTCTTTGATCTATTTTCTGCATTCTGCGCTTTGCGCTTTTATATTCTCTACAGGTCTAAATCATAAGAGGACAGAGGTACATAGTTGCTATTGTATACTACACTACATACTGCTTTCAATTACATGATTTTGATACTATTTAATAATATACTTATTGTTTTAAAGTTCTTATACACTGCTTCTATACAAATACATTATACACTTATATACATTATATTTACATAATTGAAAAATTACTAGCTATCAACTGTAAGTCCTTGATACCTAGAACACAACAATGTGGCATGTGTTACAATTATATGATATATATATGTATATAAAATAAAATTATATACTATACAATTATATGTTAGTAATTTGTCGACTAATCGAAGATGGTAATCACTACTCAGCTAGTCCAAGAACCAGACCTCCATCAACTCAACTCACTTACCACCATGACAACCTTGGATAAGTAACAACTTTCTAGATCCATTTTTCATTATCATGCCTACTAATATACCATGCTTTATAAAATGAGCACCAGACCCAACCTCGGACTTATGTCTTAGCCTCATGTCAAGTGAGGACACCTTGCACGGTTTCAAATCCAAATTTCTCCCCATCATTCTATCATATCTCTCTTCCTCTCTCAGCAAATGTTCACATGAAAAATTACAAGATAAAAATTCTCTATACAAACTAGATAACTTTGGGTGCATTAAATTAATAGTGCACATACTGAATTCTAACAGTGGTATGCAGGGGCGTAGACCGTAGTCAATGTATCGCCAGCAGGTGCAACTGACTCCAGTTAAATTTTAATTTTTTTTATATTTATATGTTATTTTTTTAAAAAGAAATTAGTATTAAATTTTATTTTTGACCGCACTAAAAAATAAATTCGTAGTACTGTATTTTATTTTTGACCTTGTACTTAGAAATTTTTGACGTATATAAATTTTTGACCCCGGTGAATTGAATTCCTGGCTACGCCGCCACTGGTGGTATGAAGCAAATTTTTCCCCATAACGGACATCCAAAGAGTTTAATAAAGGTCCTAAATGCAGAAGGCTAAAACTGAACCTGCCCTGCACATTCTGATCTAAAGACTTTTATAATACCAAGACATATATTCATTCGCTTAGTAGGATGGTATTATGAGTTTCCTAAATCCATATATATATGAGTGTATTACTGTATTCTAGTGCTGGCATCCTGGGGCAGCTTGTTTGGTTCCACCGGACAATGTAGTTTAAACATCAAAGCATATAATTATCTTACACCCTGCTCCCAAGTTTTAAAAAGGCGTTAGTGATTCTTGCTTCTCTAACATTCATTTTATTAGAGTTATTCTCATCTTTATCATCTGAGAATTTTTTGTTTGTCAGGTGCTTCTCTTATCCCTCCAACCTTTTATGGACTTCCATATATTTTAAACAGTTAGTTTTAAGTTAAAGCACCAACCACGAAAAGAATGCCAAGGCATATGGAGTATGACCAATTCGAGTCTTTAGAAATGTTAATTCTATACATACTTGAGGTCCAACAAACACCAACCCGAACCTCACACAATTAGCAAAACAGACGTAATCAATTATCACAATGCACACCTATACATATAATTATATTGGCAGAACAAATTTAAAATTCATAATAATTATCATGTATAGAATCATAAGAAGTCCAAACAACAATACCTAAATATCCTTCCTCTCACGAAGAAGGAAACACGTCTTTGACAGCAGACGCAGCAGTCAAGTAATTAAGCGTATTCCTCAACGTCTCCTTCTCCCTCTTCAACCTCATTGCCGTATCCTCCAATTCCAACAATGCTTGTTGCTCTCGCGGTGCTCCTTCAAATGTACTTCCAACGAAAAATGAAAACGGAGTCGGAAACAAATTCCTCCTCAAATCCTGCGCCTCTTTCTCCGGTTTTCCATTCAATCGATTCGACAACCTAATCACATCCTTCATATAATTCTCCACCTCATTTGCCAACGCTTCCAAATCCTCCTCGCCTTCTTTCGGCCTATCCTCTAACCAATTCACTTCCGCAACTAAATAAGGCTTACTCCTCACTAGTTTGGTAACACGAAACCTCTCCTGTCCTTTACAAATTAGAAAAAATCGATCATCAACAAGCTTCTCGTGCTTAATTACCTCGCCGACGCAACCGACATCGGCGGTTCCAGTAGCGGCGTCGGTGTAAATCACACCGAATCGAAGATCAGTCTGTAACAGAGTGTGCATCATCATTCTGTATCTATACTCGAAGATTTGTAACGGTAATATAGCGCCGGGGAAGAGAACCAGCGGTAACGGAAACAACGGAAGCTCAACGACGTCGTTTTTAGCCGAATTAGCGCGGTGTTTTTCCGAGAAAGACGAGGCGGAGCAGCGGAGAGAGTTAGGTTTCCGGCGCCGGAGGAGGAGATTCTCCGGCGGCGAAGAGAAGAGGAATCTAGGGTTCTGTTGAGTGGATTTTAAGTAAGGAGATGAAGAGTGAGAAGGTAAAAGCTGTGGAAGAGCCATTGGTGATGAATGTGTGTAGTTTGAGTGTTAGATACAGGAAATGTATGCAAGCATTTTTCAAGTCTGTTTTGTGTTTTTTCTTGTTTTTGAGAAATTTGAGTGATATTATTATAGCTTGTTTTAAATTGATTTGGTTTTGGATAATATTTGAGTTTGAGTTTTGTGGTGGTGGTGGAACTAATATCTAGACTCGGCTTTTATGAAACGTGGATGGAATTCGGTTCAATGGGCCACTGTCCTCTCTTATTCTCTTAAGTCTTAACTAGACCTGCCTAGTACTTCTTCTTACTCCTTTTAACCTTCATTTTTTTAAATTTCTTTATTTCTTTGATGCCCTTTTTTGTCATTATACAGGAAAATTACTGCTTTTATCCTTTATTTTTTTAATCTTCTTTATTTTTTTGATGTGCCTTTTTGTCATTACACAACATTTGGAGCAACCCAATTTAGATTGGATCGACCCAAATTTAAATCTATACTCCCTCCGTCTCACAATTCTTTTCTCGTTTAATATGTCGGGACTGTTCATAACATGAGACGAATTACTAATTTACGATAAGTCCAAATATAGTCCTGAGTGATCTTGTTGGATTCGTATTTATGAGTACTTTAATACAGTGAAATTTTTATATTTAAAACTAATACGAAATTAAAGATATTAACGATCAAAAGTGTGCGTTGGCAAACGTGATAAAGGTAAACAGGCTAAGTTTTAAGAGACGGAGGGAGTACTATTTTTTATCATTACACAACATTTGGATCGACCCAATTGGATTGACCCAAATCTAAACCTCTACTATTATTCTTCATTTTTTTATTAATAATATAATTAATGATAATTACCCGATTGCCTTTTTCGGTTAAAAGATGTTTACTTATAATTTAGATTGGATCGACCCAAATTTAAATCTATACTATTTTTTATCATTACACAACATTTGGATCGACCCAATTGGATTGACCCAAATCTAAACCTCTACTATTATCCTTCATTTTTTATTAATAATATAATTAATGATAATTAGTCGATTGCCTTTTTCAGTTAAAAGATGTTTACTTATAATTTATATGATTTTACCTTTTATAAATACCTAAAATATCATATCTTCCAATCAATATTTTTTTTCTCTCTAATCAGCATTTGGAGCGATCAAATTGGATCAACCCAAATCTAAACCTCTACCATTATCCTTCATTTTTTATTAATAATATAATTAATGATAATTATCTGATTGCCTTTTTCAATTAAAAGATGTTTACTTATAATTGATGATATTACCTTTTATAAATATCTAAAATATCATATCTTCCAATCAATAATTTTTTTCTCTCTAATTAAAGTACGTTGACTTTTAATTTAAAACATAATATTGCAATAATTAATACATACCCAAAAATATGACATCATATCTTCTAACCACTAACAAAATATAATAAAAATTCGTATACAACGAATAATATCCGTTAGATTTTTAGTTAAAAATTAGAACAATTAGATCTAATGATTAAATATATTACATGATTAAATTTATTTACTAAAATTTCAAGGTTCGAATTTTTATAAATACCTAAAATATCATATCTTCCAATCAATAATTTTTTATCTCTCTAATTAAGACACATTGACTTTTAATTTAAAAACATAATATTGCAATAATTAATACATAAACAAAAATATGACATCATATCTTCTAACCACTAACAAAATATAATAAAAATTCGTATACAACGAATAATATCCGTTAGATTTTTAGTTAAAAATTAGAACTGTTAGATCTAATGATTAAATATATTACATGATTAAATTTATTTACTAAATGCATTAAATGCATACCCAAAAATATGACATCATATCTTCTAACCACTAACAAAATATAATAAAAATTTGTATACAACGAATAATATCAGTTAGATTTTTAGTTAAAAATTAGAATTGTTAGATCTAATGATTAAATATATTACATGATTAAATTTATTTACTAAAATTTCAAGGTTCAAATTTTTATAAATACCTAAAATATCATATCTTTCAATCAATAATTTCTTCTCTCTAATTAAAACACGTTGACTTTTAATTTAAAACATAATATTGCAATAATTAATACATACCTAAAAATATGACATCATATCTTCTAACCACTAATAAAATCTATACTATATTATAAAAGCCGAAACATTAAAAATTTGGTCGGTCGGTCGGTACGGTACCTATTGATTTTACTTATTTACCCTTACTCAAATAAAATCCATCATACTAACTAATTAATTTCTTTTTTCAGGTTAAACATATTATCTTCTCTATTTTTCAATAAATAAATAATTTCTTTTTTCAGGTAAATTCAATATCTTTTATATTTTATCTAACTAAAATTTCCATCCCACTAACTAATTAATTTCCCTTTTCAGGTTAAACATATTATATTTTCTATTTTTCAAAAACTAAATAATTTCATTTTTCAGGTAAAATACAATATTTTTTTATATTTTATCTAACTAAAATTTCTCCTTTATTAATCAATTTTCTTTTTCAGGTTAAACATATTACCTTTTCTATTTTTCAATTAAAATAACATAATTATATTATAATTAGTATTAATTAATCAATTACCTTTTTGAGCCAAAATACGTTACCTTTTCTCTTTTCTCTAACTAAAATCTCTCTTTTTCCAATTGTATCATGGACGGTTACCTTTTTCAAACACGTTACATTTTTTCCTTTCTCTTACGAAAATCTCTTTTTTCCAATTATATCACGGGCGATTCTATTTAATAAAAATAAAATAATAATATTATAGTACTAATAATTAACTGATTACCTTTTCAACTAAAACGTATCATCTTTTATATTTTTTCTAATTAAATTCCCTTTTTTTCTAGAAATTTCAAGGGCAACATTAATTTCTCATTTTCTAAAAACTATGAGCGATTTTATTTAGTAAAATAACATAATTAAATTGTAATTATTATAAACTAATCAATTACCTTTTTCACATAAATTATGTCATCTTTTTAATTTTCACGTTACCTTTCTATTTTTTAAAACTAAAATCTCTCTTTTTCCGATTATATCACGGACGGTTCTGTTTAATACAATAAACTAATAATATTAATAATTAAGCGATTACCTTTTTTTTATCTAAAACGTATCATCTTCTATTTAATGAAATAAAATAATAATTATATAAATACTAATAATTAGCCGATTACCTTTTTCAAGTAAAACCTATCATTTTTTCTATATTTTCTAACTAAAATCCCTCATTTCTAGAAATATCACGGATAACATTTATGGGCCTGTTTGGCACACCTTAAACTTAAAATAAGTTGACTTATTTTCGGGTAAAAATTTCATATTTTGATAAAAAAAAATTATACAAGTATTTAATGTATGTTTGAGATTCAATAAGTTGCAAAAATAAGTTGGAAAATAAGTTGGAAAGTTAGGAATCTCTAACTTTGTCTTAAAATAAGTTGATTTATTCTGGAAAAAAGTTCCCCCAAACACCCCCTATATAATTATTATCAAATCATCTCATATAAAAATTTAAGCATATCCGTTACATTTTTAGTTAAAAATTAGAACTGTTAGATCTAATGATTAAATATATTACATGATTAAATTTATTTATTAATTGCATACCCAAAAATATGACATCATATCTTCTAACCACTAACAAAATATAATAAAAATTCGTATACAACGAATAATATCCGTTAGATTTTTAGTTAAAATTAGAATTGTTAGATCTAATGATTAAATATGTTACATGATTAAATTTATTTAATAAAATTTCAACGTTAGAATTCCGTCAACGATACTATTATTCTTCATTTTCTTAATCTTCTTTATTTCTTTGATGCCTCTTTTTACCATTACACAGCATTTGGAGCGACCCAATTTAGATTGGATCGACCCAAATCTAAACATATACTATTTTTTGTCATTACACAACATTTGGAGTAACCCAATTGGATCAACCCAAATCTAAACCTCTATTATTATCCTTTATTTTTTATCTTTCTTTATTTATTTGATTCTCCATTTTGTCATTACTCAAATCTATCTCTGTCATTTTTCGCCTTCAAGTCCAAGCCGCTCAAATCTTCACACTGCTGAATTTTGAGGCATGTTTGCATTTTTCAGATTTGAAAGCTGGGGTTTTCATCAAATTAACATCTCAACCCCTTGAAGTAGGGTATAAGATTTGAGGTATGTGTACTAGACCTCCGTACGGGTCATATATGTTTGGTTCTGGTTTTTAGTTTGGCTATAAGAGTTAAGTTTTTATTGATTTCACAGTATAAAAAATTAGACATGATAATATTTGTTTGGTTTTGATTTTGGTTTGGAATTTAAGAATAAAGTTTTAGTGAATTACCCGATGTTATAATAATATACAGGACACCAGAAAGGTACCTTTAAAATATTTGCTTGGCCTTTCAATTTTCGATTTTACATGTCATAATAACAAAGGTAGTTGGAAAGATTACCAGTTAATAACATTGACACAGTATAGACCATGTTATTTGTAAATAATCTTGGGACTCAATTTGATACTTATAGACATTATTTTGTTTTCAAGCAAGTTTATGTTCTTTATGGATTTGTTCCACTTAAGGTTCATGGGGTAGACATGATACGTATCAGAAGGTCTTATGGAATAACATACTTTTTATCGGATGTCTCCTAAGGGACTATGGAATAGCATACTTAGAAGCTCAGACCCACGTCACAAGCCTCACCCTCTGGGTCAGGCAACATTGCTCTTATTTATGCTCTAAATATCTTCTTTACTCGCGTTCAATTTCACTTCATATATGATCTCATATTTAGCACTTTCACTTGAGCTCCATATTAAAATATAAAAACACAAACTTTTTCCTTTTTCAGTTTAGTTGGCTTTTTGAGAGAGAATAGGTAGTGGAAAATGTGATTGTTATAATTTATAATCATACATTATTTGAAGATAAAATTGAATAAGTGAGCTTCTTGCAGAGACCTGTGTTTTTGGTAAACAGTATTATCCTTCATTTTTTTAATCTTCTTTATTTCTTTAATGCCCCTTTTTGTCATTACACAGCATTTGGAGCGATCCAATTTAGATTTGAACAAAAAATTCTATTATGATATTGTACTTATTTCATTAATGTTGTAGTACTACGATTGCACCTCCAGCCTTTCTCTTTTCCTCCAGCTACATAATTTTAAATATTGAAAACAAAATACAATACAAGAAGAAGTTTGCATTTATAAATATAGATTACAAGCAGAGGGAGATGTTTACTTACAGATAGACTACATAGCAACAACATAAGTGATAAAAAAAGATGTTAGTTACAGATAGACTACATAACAGCAACATAAGTGATAAAAAAAAAGATGGTCCACATGATGATCAAGCTAATGAAGTATTGAAGTAATTAACAAGCCTGAACCACATAAGCAACTTCCATTTTATAGGTATTGTTTATCATAACGTGGGTAATGGGTTTATGTATTCCCATTAATTTTATTTTTGGTCACCCGTCTAAGTTGATCACAAAAAAATTAACAACCCATCAAAATAAGTAGTTTAAAAATATATTCAAATTCAAATTATTATATTCGTTTCAATAAGAACATACTTTTAATATAATAAAGTCAATAAAATAAAAATTCAACAATTTCAGAGAGCGAGAGCCATGGTGAAAGATCTTAATTTGAACATTAACTATAAATCTACTAGAATATTTATCTGATATTTTGGCTTGCTTATTTAATTGTATAATTTACTTATTTTTAATAAAAGAATCTATATTAATAATATATACACACTGTATTTTCATACATGAATTTACTAATACAGTTTAATGGTCACGCTCTGGTGAGAATGAGAACAGTGAGAACACACATATTCACTACATTTCAAGCTATTTTAAAGGGCCCCGCTAGGGGCATCTTCACAAAAAAAGTCTTATAATTCTATCCTCTATCCATTCATAAAAAAAAAATTAACAAAAAAAAAATTAAAATGAGAACGGTGAGAACACACATATTCGCTACATTTCAAGCTATTTTAAAGGGCCCCGCTAGGGGCATCTTCACACAAAAGTCTTATAATTCTACCCTCTATCCATCCATAAAAAAAGTTAACAAAAAAAATTAAAAATTGCTTGAAATGTGGTCTCATTGTTCCCCAACATTTACATATTATTTTAACTATGAGGTCTCATAGTTAATATAATATGTTCTTAATATTATACGAGGTTTAATGTTTTGGAGCCATTGGGGGTGAAGGGATTATCATTTCCGCATTTGAATAATGAACACACTTTATTATTGTTTTCAATTAGAGAGCAATATTTGTAAAAATATTTATTACTTTTATTGCAGATTTTGATGGATTAAATAAATTTTCAACATTGTTAAAATAGAATTGTATGCTACTTTTTTATATAAATTTTTTCATATCATTATTGTATTAAATACTTATATAACTGTATATAATATATTTCTAAGAATTGATTATTTATATAATTGCATACAATATCTTTTTAAGAAATCAATCAAATTTGTTAAATTTTTGGTATTGTCAATTTAAATTAAATAAGATGTTTTAAGAAATCAATCAAATTTGTTAAATTTTTGGTATTATCATTTTAAATTAAATAAGATGCCGTGTACAAAATACGGGCAAAATGCTAGTTTTTGTAAAAACTGCAAGTTTTTTTTTTTCGATAATTCGGTGTCCGGCCTTGCACGCACAAAAACTGCAAGTTCATTTATAAAATATTTAAGTTCATGTGTATAATTTTTAAATTTCCATGGTAGAGGATTTTAATAAGTAATATTGATTATTAAATGAGTAACTGATTAATTTAACCAATACTATAATTGTTTTTATTTTAAAAAAATAATCTTTGGTGTTTATTCGATTCTTTTTTAGTGTTTGGTTATGTTCTGATCCAAATTTATTACCGAAAAAAGTCATAGAGAAATTTAGTTTAACTAATTATATTCAATTTTAAATAATAAATTTAAATGATTTCAGGAATAAATTTACCTAGTATGAAAATTTAAAAATTAAAAGTAATAAAACTTTGCTGTGGACTGTAGTACTAGTGTATTACCTCCCAGTGTTTATTTTAGTGAGTAGAAAAGTTATAATCGGAAAGCAAGTTAAGAAAACAAACCCTAGCTCGCAGCTAAGAAGACTCGAAATGTCAGTGTCGCAACTTCCGCCGGAGTTAATCGACGGCGAGATCTTCCCTCGCTGTCCGGTGAAATCTCTACTCCGTTTCAGGTGTGTCTCCAAACACTACTGTGCCCTAATTGATTCCCCAAAATTTGTAAAATCTCAACTTTTGAAATATAATTCAATTCCAAAAAGTATTATAACTTGGAATACCATTGACATAAGCTCTGTTGAATTGGACTCACTTGATAAACCCATTTTGCTTCACCATCCTTTCGAAATTTACCATAAGCCCAATCCATCAGATACTCCATTTGAAGACCGTGCCAATCTTTTGGGTTGGTGTAATGGGTTAGTTTGTCTGATGAAATGCGAGATACGTGATCAGCCGATTGCTAGAATTGTTTTCTGGAATCCATCAACCCGAAAATATTATAAACTACCTGATTGCGAGATTGACCGGGCTGTGCATTATAATAATATGTGCGAATATGAGGTTTATGGTTTCGGGTATGATGATGTGAATGATGATTATAAGCTGCTTCGTATTACTCAGTTTCGTAATGAGGTTCGAAATAAAGTTAGGATTTATAGTCTAAAATCTGATTCATGGCGAAGACTTGATTATTGTCCTTTCCGTTTCGCTACTGCTGATGTCACACCTTCTCCCCATGGTGTTTTTCTTGAAGGTTCATTTCATTTTTTGGTGAATCAGAAATTCAGTTGTGGGATTGCGCGAATTTATGCGTTTCATTTGAGGACTGAGAAGTATCATGTGGTTCCCCATCCTCCATTTTCCGACATGAGTTTTTTGGGGATTATGGATAAACTAGGAGGGAAGCTTTGTCTGATTTGCAGCGGATGTATGGGCTATGGATACTTACGGTGTCAAGGAATCATGGACTAAGTTGTTTTCGGTTGCACAATATGTTGATGCTAGTAATTTTGAGTTCCCCACACCTATTACGTACTCAAAGGATGGGAAACAAGTGCTTTTGCAACAAATGGCTGGTGGGAAGCTTCTTTGGTATGATCTTCGACTCAAAAATGTCAAGTTCACACGTATTCCAAAAGCCTTTTTGTTTTGCAAGTCTTTTGTATTTGTGGAATCTCTGGTCAAGCTTCCTCGTGCTGTTAATGTAGATTCAAAACAAGGAAGAAGGAACAACAAGAAGAGGTACAGCTTCTCTTCCGCTCTATAATACTATTACATCTAAAATTGACTTTTTATAAAAGCTTTGCAATATGCATGAACACTTGTTTATGTTGCTCAAAGTGCATTGCCTTGTGATAGTGAATTCTTATCTTCATGGTATACACTATAGTACAATATGTTAGGAATCTGCCCGATTCCCTGCGAATGCGGAAGCGATTTGGTAAATATGTGTGCTTAGATCCCACAAATATACGTGATAGTAATGAAGCAACAAACCAACAATACAGTAAAAGAGACAAGAGATTTAACGTGGTTCGGCCCAACCTACATCCACAAGAGCAACAACTTCACACTAGATAAAAGAGATTACAATATCCGGGTATCCGGCCCCTTGAATTTCATACAAAAATTCAGCCTTACAATACCTATTATGTATATCCCCAACTCACTGAAGTGTTTATCTCAAAACCTCCCCCTATCACTGTTTCCCGACAACCTTTCCTTCTCTCCCTCTCCCAACCCGGGCAGTGTCACACAACCTGATAGAAAGACCCCTGCAGCGGGACCACCTCCGATGGCTGCAGTCAGACCCAAGTACCCTAAGGAATAGTTTAGGCACGAGGACCTTCTATCCCGACACTTCCTGAAAGCGGGATAAACCGGCTCCCCTACTAGACGGACTATCTAGCAGCTATAGAGAGAGAAGAGAGAATTTTGGTGTAATGTTACTAATGAAGGAGGTGAGTATTTATAGGAGTAAGGAATGGGGTTGGTGGGAGAATGGGGTTGGTGGGAGTATTTGGTGAGGTTGGTGAGTTTGGTGAAGAAACAAATGTTTGCTGCCTAACAATCTCCCCCTCTTTCCAAACTCACAGCTCTCCACTTGCACTCCATACCTGCGCCCTGTTTCCAAATAAACAAACTTCTCCACCCCGACGATTTCCAAAGCTCCCCCCGAGTCCAAGACTCCAAACTATACCCTAGTTTGCACATTCATTCTCGAATGCCCACTTGCTATACACACAAGTGTACCATTGACCTCTATTTGTCCAACTACATACATGTGAAGCAATCTGTTGTATACACACATACTCACTTGATTCACGTCGGCCAATTCCGTATGTAGTCCATCACACACGCAAGTGTGACCATCACACACACAAGTGTGACCATCGATCTTTCATTTACTCCCCAACTGCATATCAAACAAATCAATCTGTTGCATGGTTCACTGCTCACTTGATTCGTGTTGATCGATGCCCATATGCAGCTGCAACACACCAACTACTCGTTGATGTCGTGGAAGCCCTTCGACCAAGCATCCATCCCAGCAGTCTTTGCACCATCGTCTAGACTGGAAGGCAATACAACCGCAACAGTATCCTTCAAGTCACTCTTCCCTCGTGCACGAGATAACCAGATTTTCGAAGTTCCAGTACGTTCTCGCCACGTACTAATCAGACGATATATTCCCCCACGTAGCTCTCCCTTCATCTGAACCACACGGCCTCTTTTGATATTCATAGCCCCCCCTACTACAGAGCATCTGTAGCCTTCTGAAGCTAACCGACCGATAGATATTAGATTCTTCCTCAGCTTAGGCACATATCTTACCCCGTTCAAGCTGCGAACTATTCCATCGAACATTTTGATTTTCACAATTCCAATCCCCTTGATCTCACAAGTAGATCCATCAGCCAAAGAAACTGTTCCATTCTTTGTATCTTGGAATTTGTCAAAATGCCCCCTCTCGGAACATACATGGTAAGATGACCCTGAGTCCAATATCCATTCTCCTGGAGAACTAGTGCCTCGATTGAAGACGGTGCAAACATCTTCGCAATCGAGAGTAACCACAGCCAATGATGCATCTGGATCCTTCTTATTAAGCGGACAATTCGGCCTAATATGACCCCACTCCTTGCAACCAAAGCACTGCATGCCCTTTTCACTGTATCTGGATTTACCCCTGCTATTGGTAGATCCTCTCACAGCACCCCTTCCTCTATTATTTTGACTACGCAAAGCCAAAACTGTCATTCCGTCCTTGTCACCATCCTGGTTCCTCCTTCCAGCATTTGACAAAAGTGCTGACTGAATCTCCTCCATTTTTATCGTGTCCTTTCCGTACAAAATGGTTGTGACCAAATGATCAAATGACTCCGGAAGCGAAGTAAGAAGAATAAGGGCCTTATCTTCTTCCTCCAATTTTACATCAACCTTTTCAAGTTGATCAACAATACCATTAAACACATTCATGTGCTCAATAACATTGCCTTGAGCTGCCATCTTCAGCTTGTATAACTCGCGCTTCAGATTTAACTTTGTAGTCAAGTTCTTCCCGAGATACAATGTCTCCAACTTTGACCATAATTCCTTCGGCGTGCTTTCGTCAACAACATTATTGATAATGTTATCAGCAATGCATAGCCTGATGGTACTCATGCATTGCGACTCAACATCCTCCCAATCTTCATCGCTCATCTTTGTTGGTTTTCCCTCCTTCCCCTTTAAAGCCCTTGCTAGCTTCTGTTGGGTTAGGATATCCTTTACCCTTCTCTGCCAAAGAGTAAAACTTCCTTTACCATCATATGGAGTCACCGTGAATCCTTTAATACTTGCCATGATCTCCGTTTGCACACACAAACCAATCCAAACAACTAAATCAATTGGCCAGGTAAGTGTAAGAAACAATGGGAGCACTTCCGTCAAAACGGCGCCAAATTAGACAACCACTTTTCTTAACGACTTTCCTTCGGCACCAATAATTTAGACACAACTAGCTCTGATGCCAACTGTTAGGAATCTGCCCGATTCCCTGCGAATGCGATTTGGTAAATATGTGTGCTTAGATCCCACAAATATACGTGATAGTAATGAAGCAACAAACCAACAATACAGTAAAAGAGACAAGAGATTTAACGTGGTTCGGCCCAGCCTACATCCACAAGAGCAACAACTTCACACTAGATAAAAGAGATTACAATATCCGGGTATCCGGCCCCTTGAATTTCATACAAAAATTCAGCCCTACAATACCTATTATGTATATCCCCAACTCACTGAAGTGTTTATCTCAAAACCTCCCCCTATCACTGTTTCCCGACAACCTTTCCTTCTCTCCCTCTCCCAACCCGGACAGTGTCACACAACCTGATAGAAAGACCCCTGCAGCGGGACCACCTCCGATGGCTGCAGTCAGACCCAAGTACCCTAAGGAATAGTTTAGGCACGAGGACCTTCTATCCCGACACTTCCTGAAAGTGGGCAAAACCGGCTCCCCTACTAGACGGACTATCTAGCAGCTATAGAGAGAGAAGAGAGAATTTTGGTGTAATGTTACTAATGAAGGAGGTGAGTATTTATAGGAGTAAGGAATGGGGTTGGTGGGAGAATGGGGTTGGTGGGAGTATTTGGTGAGGTTGGTGAGTTTGGTGAAGAAACAAATGTTTGCTGCCTAACACAATACACCTGTAGAGAGTTGAATAGCAATACCTCTGTTTCGTAAACAATTTAATAGAACTTGATTATTGACATGGTATTGTTTTTCTGCAGAGATGATTTTCTGTCAAAGGGATTCAGACTGGTGCTTTAATCAAACTTAACTTGTAAGTTTTACAATATCTTTTGTAACCTTACATCTCTTATGTAAAAATGAAGCTTTCACTGTTTAAGTAAACTCGTTAATTAAGCTGGTCATGAGCTAATTGTATTTTTATAATATTAAAACTCTGTACTCTATAATTATCACTTGTCAAAGATAACATCATTGTCCCTTGACTATACAACCAGAAACTAATTTATTGGCTAGTACCTGAACTAGTTCCTGTATGTCTACGAAACTAATATGGTAAGAGTCGTGTTGATAATGTCATATCACTAACACTTATAACTATGCAATTCAAATGAATTACACAAATTTAAACTAAAAAAATATAAGGAGTGGTCGTAGGTGCTCCCAAGTCACACGGCCCTTAATGTGGACCGTGGACACAGAGTATGATATGTGGTACTTGTACAGTCAATTTCTATATGAATTTGATGTTTCTAAAATTTGGAATTTTTTACTATATAGATTGATGTGATTTGAATTGACGAGGCTTTATGAGGATCCACTTGTTGCTTTATTTTTACACAATTGTATGCGTACTACCTACTATATATGTTTATACAAATGCCTTGTGATTAGAAATGCAAGTATATATAAATGTAAAGGTCTTATATAATCAATTATGTACTGTATACTCCTATATAATTAGTATTCAGAGTATATACAGAATAGTCAGGTACGATCTAGTTTTTTAGATTATAAATAGTAAGCCCAGTTTGATATAGGCCTTGATCTATCAGAGTTTATTTCTCAGTATTTATACTTTATGTAGTACCCTTGATTTTGATACTTGTTAGTTGTTAATGTAAAGTGATTGTTATATCAACATCGATTGAATTGTTCATTCTGTGTTTGGAAACCTTTGGGATAAATATTGTTCTCCGTGTTCAATCTCCCAATATTACTATATTCAATTCATGTTCCTTTCCTCCATCAACTTGTTACTATTTTTTGTTTGTGGAAAGAGTTGTGGCCTGTGAAACCTTGGCAAAGGAGCATAGTTCAGCTTATTATGTTTTACATATGACTTGAAACGTTTTTGGTTTTAGATATCTTAATTCTTAATATTTATTATCGTAATGTGTGCTTTTAAAATGATGAGGATAAGATAGGATGTGGGTTCTGGGAAGAAGTTAATACTTGTCTAGCTACCTTGTTTAGATTCTTCTTGTAATATATAGAGTAAAGTGCACTTTGTGTACCTGAACTTAGGGCAAGAAACCACTTGAAATACCATAGTTCGGAAACTGTCACGGGAAATACTGAACAAATTAACTTTTTACAAAGCGTGTACTACCGTCTATTTTAGAGTAACGGTGTTAATTGCCCAGGGGTAAAATGGACATTTGGCCTTGATGCAGTGTGCGCTGTTCACCTTCAAAACAAGGAAAAACGGGTAATCTAAATCCGTCACTCTCCGATTTTCACTGGGCTGCTAAAAATGATAACGATGCTAAAAAGATTAAAGTGGAAGGTGGACAAGGGGATTTGCATTTGGGCATGACTAATGTCGAGTTTTCGGGGTATCTGAAGCCCAAAGAAGAGCAGCTAGATGATGAAGACACAACTACTAACCCGAAGAAACGGAAACTTAGAGCTGAGAGTTCATACACAATAACTAAGAAGTTGTGTCCCTGATCATAAATTATTCATACCTTACTGCTATGAGTGTTGAGCATTAAATTATGTCTGTAGGGAGAACTGATCAGTAATTTATATTTGTTTTGAAAGTTTCAGTTATTTATCTGTAAATCAAGTGTTGCTCAGTTCCTAAACAACTTTGTTGTTTGTCTACAATGATGCAAATTAACTTATGTGTTTGTTAAGTATGAATATATCTGTTTGCAAATGTTGCCTGTCATCTGTTTGATATATTTCCTGAGAAAGGTCACTGTATATGTTTCTCCAGAATTGTTTGCACACATTTCATTCCTCCGTGCCATTTTTTTTAGTAGAACATAGGTTATGTTTGCTTGGTTATGTTCTGTGTCGAGTCGCCAATATTATACATCCAGTCAAAGTTATGTGCCTAATCTCCCTCCCAACTGGTAAAGCTACCTTGTCCATTCCTGACATCTTGTTCTTTTAGCTTACTAACCTTTTTTTCATGACATTCAACCTAAGAGTGGTCAAGATCCTTATACTAGAAAGCTTGTATAAGTGGTCCAAGATGGCATCGATTTCTTCATCCGTACGATGTCTGGCCTCCATTTTTCAGGTTGTAGAATCAATTAGGGTTTGCAATAAGAAGATAAGAAGAATTGGGGCTGCTATGTTGTATATATAGGTGTAATTCCCGCGTACATCAGTTATCCCGCGCTTTCTGCAAGGCCAAATGTCCCTTTTACCCTTGGGCAATTAACACCGTTACTCTAAAATAGACGGTAGTACACGCTTTGTAAAAAGTTAATTTGTTCAGTATTGCCCATGGCAGTTTCCGAACTATGGTATTTCAAGTGGTGTCTTGCCCTAAGTTCAGGTACACAAATTGCACTTTACTCTAATATATATATGGACCTAACCATCAAATTGGTAAATTTCATTAGTAATGTATATGATGAGCCAAATAAATAGTTAGGTTACATTCTCGAGGTGATTACATTCTAGTATTAAGAATTCTACACTGGATGACATTTTATCGTAATAACTTTGATTCATATTTAAATGCAAAGTAACTTTGGTGCCTATACCAAAGTTTTGATACGTAGTAACTATATGTAACTGATTGTCCTTTTGTGCAGGATGAAGTGGCAAGTGTGGGGATAGCTTTGTGGTTCTACTATGAGGAAGTTAGAGCTAAAATGAAGGGACATTAGAGATTATCTGAACTCTTTGTTATAAAAATTCCTTTTCTGTTTGTTTTAATTATGAGTTATCACTTTTGATTCCATATCCTCTCATTGCTGTTTGCTTTTGTTATGGCATGATTCAAAATACTCTGTTTGCAGTATTGATCTATGGATGCCAAACTATTATATTATATAACCATGGATAACAGTGATCAAAGGAAGTTATTATGTGACAGTTCTACATGAATTAAATTGATACTTATGTCTATAACTTTGTAGTTGCTTCAAGTGTTTAACCATTGATATTATTGAAATTATTTTGTTTAATATAAATGGCTTACTTTTTGCTCTAGTTGTACAATTCCAAACTTGTATCCTCTATGCCTAAAAAATTGAATCTTGATTTTTTCAAATTAGATAATTTTGGTGCTTGATTTGGCGCCCTTCAAAATCCAATTTATTTTTCCAGGCTTTTTACTGTACTGTTTTTTCAGCATCAAATTGTTTACGAACATCCGACTCCATCTCTCTTTTGTTCTTGAGAATTATGACCAACTGCAAGTAATTCTTCACTAACAATTCCTATTGGTACTTGTGCCTCTTGTTCATGAGGTTTCAGCCTCTTATTGTTCATGAGGTTTCGTTGATGCATGTCAACAAAATGTCATAGTTATATAAAAAAGTGTAGTGGTTTGATTTTGGTTACTACTTATTTACTTTTCTTTTTAATTACTTCTAAAATGGCATCAAAATAATCTGAATCAAAATAAAAAAATGTATTGGTTTGATTTTGATTTTGAATTTTTTTTACTGTAAAACCTCTATAAATTAATATAGGTGGGATCGGTAAATTGTATTAATTTACAGAGGTATTAATTAATTGATAAATTAATAATTATTAATTAATAAAGAATTTTCGACATTTACGAAATTTGTTACATGTAAATAAGCACTTAAACGTCAAAAACACTAATTAATAACTTTTTGATGACATATGAGAACATTACATTCGAAATTTTGGATGCAACAAAAAAGGTTAGGGACAAATTTCATATAATATTAGGGAGGTGTATTCATTTTTTTTTTAAAATTTTAATAATGCCAGAATCATACTTTACAAAAGATTAGGGACGAATTTCATATATTTTTATGATTATAACAAAATTATTAATTTATAATATTATTAGGATCATAAATTAATATAGAATTTTTTTTAAAAATATTATCTTTTTATTTAATCGAAATTGATCATTTTTTGAATTGGTCCCTGGATGGGATCACACAAAATTATCAGCTTATAAAGATTATTAATAAATCGAGTTTTAATTTAATTTTTTTTTACAATATATTTGTAATTCTTCTATAAAAACTCATTTTTAGAATACAGTATCCGTCAGTATCCCTAAAGATAACAAATCAAACCATTATATACATTTTTTATGTATTAAACAGAGATTAATTCCACAACAAATTTACATGATTGCTAAATGCAAATCAATTTTACTTAATGTAGACTAGTATATTACTCTTATGTCCCTGGCTGGTGTGTATTAAATGATTGAAACCCCTAATAAATGATGTTTCAGCATGGATTCTTTGTGCACGTATATATATACACATTAACAATTGTTTATATTAACAGTT
Organism: Kitagawia praeruptora; assembly: GCA_037693485.1. Classification (NCBI taxonomy): domain Eukaryota; kingdom Viridiplantae; phylum Streptophyta; class Magnoliopsida; order Apiales; family Apiaceae; genus Kitagawia; species Kitagawia praeruptora. The sequence continues at coordinate 38,581,748 of CM075344.1, forward strand.
GTAACAGTTGTTTATTACTACTACAATAAACATTACCGTAACATATAATAATCAATACATTATATTGTTTTTATTAATTTTTATTTTAGAAATAAATGTTTATATTTAAAAATTCAAGTTTTAAATATCATGTTATTAATAATTTTTATTTTTATTTTTAAATATATTATTACAATTATAAAATTATGAGTTATTATAAGATGTAGTACTTATTTTAGTATTCTAAAAAAAAATTTTTATATTTTAAAATTCAAAAAATATATATATATATATCATGTTATTACTATTTTTTTAAATGAGTTATTATAAGATAATAATTATTTTTATATCAGTGTGTGTTTTTAAAAATTATTTATTTTAAGATACTAATTAATTACTTGATAACAAAAAACATGCTTTAATTTAAAATTATAAAATAAATTACATATATTAGAAAGACGATAAGAATATTTAATATAAACACACAATAAAAAATATTAATAATTATCAAATGTATTCTACTAGATTACAATCATTTAGCTAGTCACGTATCAATTTCCAATTCTCAACCCTAGTCTTGAGAGGATCATCATCCTTGTACAGAATCTTCATGAAATCTAAACCAAAATCCATAAATTTCTGGGATAGGACAATTATCAATCAAATGAACCTGCAAATAATGATTATAATGTTAATAAAGTATCATCATATTAGTTAATAATTGAAGCAAAATTATATTGATAATAATATATACATACCGAAACAAAGTGATTATATTTTCTTAGAAAAGCAACACAAATTAATTTCTGTGGACTAATAATGCCTTCTGGAGCATATAATGGCAAATATGTCAAGGTACCCATCTGTATAGGGTCTAAAGCAATTAAAATCACATTATACATAGTCGCAATCACCGGACCCATTTCATCCATAGACATCCAATATTCCATCGGACAAGGACTTTCACAGTAGCTAATCTTGCGTAGTGTAATCCCAGCTTCATCCATATTTTTATGCCATATTTTCATCCAAAAGTCTAAGCGTCTTTCTATGAAATCATGTAAATCCATACGCACCCTTCTCCATTCCTTCTCTGACCCATAAATTTGATGAGATACTGATCGATACCCACAATTACCATCTGCGGAAACATTCAAGTATTCATGAATATAAGGAATAACAAACCGTGAAATTTCTAAAGGGATGGATTCTTCCCTCATGGTAGTTTTACGCTTATTATCTGATTTAAGTTTTTTGTCAACATGCTCAAAGTACGAATGATCTCTTTTCGTGGAACTCTTAGATATCGGGCGACCTTTACTTTTTCGATCACTTATAGGCTCTTCCAATAAAAATGATTCTGGGTGTATCATTTTCTCCAATTGAAATATATACATTTTCTTCATTTCCGATGATTGTTTCATCATCACATTAAAGTAATGCCATAAAATCTCATCATCATCTTGAAATTGTGTCATGTGATCATCAGAAAAATAAGTATCACCTTCCATGTGAAGAGTTCTCCAGAAAACATGAACACTATTTAACTCGATACACATTCCTTCCTTATCCATTAATCTCATCTCGTGTGCACATGGGAGACCATGTGATGTTCGCAAGTAACAACCACAAGTTTCAGGGTTAGTGTCTACTCCATATGTCGACTATATTCCTTAAAAATCTTTTTAATGGCCATGTGAGAAATTTTACCAGTCAACTCAGTCAGAAGATGTAAAACAGTGATATGAAGATCTTTGTTTGAAGATCTCACAAAACTAGCTTTAATTTCATTCTCCTGAAGTTCTAAAAAAGAGTGCACCCTCGACCAAATTGTGTCCAAACTCCCGGTCGATATCCTCAAAGATCTCTTCAACACATTATGAGCACTTTCAACACTATTTTTAAGAGAGAAAAATAATTAAAATTGTATATTTCAACTATCATAATTAGTAAAATTGAAAATAATTAATAAATTATTACCTGTTTGTGGTATGATTTCCAAAGTGCAACACCTTATTTGTTTAAGCATGCACAATTTTTTTTGCATGAATCAACCACGTATTTTGCACATACATTAGTAACTTTGGATGGCTAGCATAAGTTTTTTGAAAATGTTGTACCTTTTCTTCATAGTCGACTTCTGTTTCAGCATAAACAATTTGATTCCAGCGCCCAACAACTTCTTGTGCAAATACATGACTCCTAGTATCATTTTTTGCCTTAGCTTCCACATTTTTTGCAATATGTCGTGTGCATAACATATGATAACTACTAGGAAACACACTATCAATTGCATGTATCATAGCATATTCTCTATCCGTAACAATGACTTCAGGAAGATGATTTGGATCGAAGAGAAGTTTTACAGACCGAAGGGCCCACTCAAAACTTTCTTTTTTCTCATCTCGTAAAAATGCCAATCCAGCGACAAAATTTTTCCCAGTTGGAACACATCCAACTATTTGTAGCAATGGCATTTTATATTTATTTGTCTTGTACGTGCAATCCATAATCAACACATGATAAAACTGATGTAGAAGTTGCACGGCCTTTTTGTTTGCAAAAAACAAATCGGTAACCATATCAGTGGATGAAGCCCTATGCAGAAAAAAAATAAGATTCATTGCTCAAATTTCTAAATAGTTGTTGAATCACTGATCGGCCTTCCATTTCTTCTCTCCTTATCGCTTGCCTGTAATTGTACATTTGTTTCATCGTTGTTAAATTCTCTTTATATTCATTCTTTATAGAAATCAGAATCTGAGAAGGAGACACATGAGCTCGTGTCATCTCCTTTGCTTTAAGCTTCTCCTCCTCGGACAACCTGCTCATTATTGAGCGTCCTACGTTATATATAGGAAAATCATGATTGTGATTCCCATCAATTACAAACAGTCTCCATATTTTTGCAGAAATTTCCTTCCCCTTGAGACGAAATGGACAATTACATCTTTTGGTTCCACCGCTACGCTTCTTAACTTCAGATGTACTCTCTTTACCTTTATTTATACGATAACTTAAGGACCGCTCACATCCAAGATATACAACCGCGTCACCCAATCCCTTGCCTTCACCACCTTTAGAACCAGTAACGACTATGTCAATATTATTTTTTTTTTCCCGACATCTCTGACAAATTTTTCTAAATCGTGTCGACTATGAAATGCCTCATCTATTTCGAATAAGTGACCAACATTCACTAATGTGCTCGAACTAAGATCAAAATATACATCCTGCAATTTTAAATAAAAAATATTTTATGTGTAAACATGCTAAAATAAATATGATAAGTCAGCTAGTGATTAGTTTACATGATAAAATAAATATTAAATATCCTTCATATTTATTGTATGTCCATTTATATTTATTATTGTATGACACATACAGAAAAAACACATACAGAAAGATAACAAATACAGAAAGATGATAACATAAGCTCAAACAAAAGAACAAAATATAGTGAAAACATGAATAGATGCTAGGTTTATTTTAAAAAAGAATAAATTAGATTTAGAATATAAATATGATAAAACTTTTAACAAAAAATAATTTTGAACTCACCGAAAAATCTTCTTTTCCATCCATGGTTAAGCAGTGATTTGCCTGTGAAAAAAAAAATGAAATTAAACATCATGTTAGTCTAAAATTTTAAATTATATAATTAAATAATATATTATAGTGTTTGATAAAAAAACCTTAAATTTTTATAGAGCTCGGGAGTGACTTCACACCTTCTTGTATACAGAATTATTATTTTATCTATAATGTAACAAAATAAAAACAAATGTTAATCATAAATAGTATAATATAATATAATAACACTTACTTTTTAAAATTTTATAAAAAATTAAAGGAGATTATTAATAAATTAATATGTAGTATACATCCGATTTTAACAAATTATATGAAGGTTGTGTTTGTAGGTGTAAATTAACAGAAATTTGATAATAACGAATAAAAAAGTTCAAAGGAATTTAGCAAGGAAAAAAAAAGTTCAAAGGAATAAATTTTTAACAAGCAAAATTATTTTGGGCTCATTGAGTCTTCTGTTTCAGCTTCAGGTAATCTGTAAAATGGAGTCGCCTTTTGCCACACCTGATGCGCCCCACCAAAGAATTTGGAAATAAAAAATGACTTGTGTTTATCAGAATACTTAACTCAACACTACCAATTTTATTTTCATTTTCAGATAATTAAGTTAATAAGACTAATTTTTGCTTTGCCTTGTACCTGATTCTGTTTGGCTTCATAAACAAAGAACCGAAACAATATTTGACTTAATATGATGAAGACAAATTTATGCAAATTTAACGTAGTTTTTAGCATCATTATGTAAGCAGTTTCTAACTGAGTTTTAAAATCGAGAAAGTTAGGATTCTCATTCCTCTTAAAAAAATGTTAATCATAAATAGTATAATATAATATAATAACACTTACTTTTTAAAATTTTATAAAAAATTAAAGGAGATTATTAATAAATTAATATGTAGTATACATCCGATTTTAACAAATTATATGAAGGTTGTAGTAAGAGAATGTTTATAAAAGATTTTCTAACATAACATGTAAAAAGTGATACTTACATTAGGTCACGACTTGAAGAATATTTTTAGTTCACGAGCTATGTGATGTGTTGAGTGACTCCGATGATGGGTTGATGAAGTTGTCTTCTGAACTAGAATAGTTGATATGTGTTATTTAGGTTATATATTTCTCACATGCATCTATCCATCTTGTGGACACAGGAACAATAGGTTGATGAAGCTACATGTTGGTGACAAAAAATGATACAAATGATCCATTTATATACATATAATTAGGGAATATGAAAATTTTAGTTATTTATTTGATTAATCTTGATATTATAAATCAAATGTATCCATACATGTACAATGTATATTTTAAATGAAAATATGAATGTACAATGTATATTTAAAATGAAAATATGAATGTACAATGTATATTTATATGAGATATGATTTTAATAAAATATAATATGAATATTAAAACTAAGTTAAATGCATATCAATAAATGTAGTGTGCAGAAAACTAGGTTAAAGATAAGTAGAAAGAAAAGTGGGATAAGTGCACATGATAAGTGCACAGAAAACTAGGTGTGCATGCACTTTAGTCAAAGAAATAAAAAGGATAATAAAGTAATTTTTGCAAATTGCACAAAGTAATTTGATTTGCATTTAGCAACACTCGATTTTAATTGTCCGTTGTCCGTCCATACATGTGTTACAATATCCTTACTTTAATTTGTTTTTTAGCAATTTGATATAAATTTGTGTGTACCTTTCTCGACTGTAGAATATCTTTAATTTTCATTATCAGTGTTTGTTCATACATGTTATAATGTCCGCATTTTAATTTGTTTATAATTTGATCTACGCAAGTTCGGACAAGTGATACATAAACGATTTGGTACAAGACAGTTTCTGTATAAATGTCATTTGGGTTGCTAATGGGTTAAATGGCCAATTTACGGGGATAAATTAGCCATTTAACCCTGTTGCTAACAGAGAGGTTGGAATCAATGATACTATTAGGCCTTTGTTTCTAAGCTTTTATAGTTACATTGTAACTTAAGGTTCCTTGAAACTAGGTTACAATATATTTAGTTCCCGGGAAAAGTAAAAATTCAGTGTTTGGTCTATGAGTATGTAACTACAAATTATATAGGTTAATTGTTTTGTTTAATAATGAAAGTAATTTATCTAAACAAATAAATTTTTGAAAAAGCAATACTAAAATAAAAAAAGATAAATTTCTACACAACATTCAAAATATAAAGCAAATACTTGATTTTACAGTAGTGGAATGACTATTAAAATAGTGGAATGACTATTTATAATAATTTAATTATATACATATATAAATATATATTTTTTTTAAAAATAAAATCGGGGATCGGGGCGGGAATCCCCTAATCCCCGCCCCCGCCCCGATCCCCGAATTTTTATTAAAATATTCTCCGCTCCCCGCCCCGAACCCGAAAAATTCCCCGAACCCCCGACCCGAACGGGGCGGGTATCGGATCGGGGTCGAGCGGGGCGGGTGAAATGCCCATCCCTAGTTGATTGTGTATGTGTGATCTATTGACCACCTACGACAGCTGATCCTAAGACCCCATTAACATCATTTTGGCCTGAATAACGTAAACTGATCCTAAACTAAACAAAACTCCCCCCAATTTCACTAAAAGCAATAAAATGACTAACCCTAAACCTAAAACCCCAGAAAGAAAAGGTGAATTGAGAACAGAGTAATCACAATGCACCAAAAATTAAGCAAAATTCATAATCACATTTACTTAAGATGATGGGATTACCATATATCAAATGTTGAACCACTTCTTCTTCAGTCTTCCTTCCAATCGAAGGACCACTATGAACCGATGAGCTTGTGAATCCAATGAATTTGTGCAAATAAAGGGATATTAGGTCGTGTTATAAAGAAGGGTAGAATAAAGTGTTTCTGGTTGTTGGCCACTTTTGTTATTTTGAATCAAAGACTTCCCTGAGCAGTAGTACATTGAAAATAGATTGCAACTTGCAGCTTTTATATATGCCTTGTGGTTGTGTGAGCCTTTGATATTACACTTGCTGAATTTGCTTAAATTTTCCAACATCAACATAGAAGGAATAAACATTAACTAGTAAAATCGCCAAACCAACTTATATAACCCCCTTCTTCCCCATAAAAAAATGAAAAATTAATAAATACTTATATTTAATTTTCATAACAGTCGAATATCAAATTTTCATATATAAAATAGGAGGACGCTGTGATTGAACTCTACACCTCTTCGAGGCACTAACAACAACATCGTGCCACTCCCGAATCTCGTAAAGACATGATCTTTACCTCTCCTATCATAAACTAAACTCCCCCAATTTTACTAAAACCAACAAAATGACTAACCCTAAACCTAAAACCCCGGAAATAAAGGGTAAATTAAGATCAGACCAACCACAATCCACAAAATATTAACCAAATTTCATAATCACAATTACTTAAATATGATGGGATTACCGGATATCAAATGTTGACCCACTGCTTCTTCAGTCTTCCTCCTAAATGACGGACCACTATGAACCAATGAGCTTGTGAATCCTATGAATTTTTGCAAATAGAGGGATATCAGGTTGTGTTGTGTTTTAGAGGAGGGAAGAATAAAGAGGTTGCATAGAAAAGGGAAGATTAAAGCGTTGCTGGTGCCGGGAAATTTTGTTATTTTGAGTCAGGTAGGGTTATATACGTAATTTAACTGGTAATCGGATGGAAACTTTTACCCCTGTGTCAATGTATAATATATAGTACTCCCCCCGTCCCTCTCATTTCTTTACAGTTTCTATTTTGGGACGTCCCTCTCATTTCTTTACATACCATAAATAGTAACTTTTAACAATAAAATACATTATTACATCCACAATTTCATTCTACTTTTTCAACACTTTACACTATTACACCCACTACTTCATTTATTTTAACAATAAAATCACTATTACACCTACTACTTAACTTATTTTAACAATAAAATCACTATTACACCCACTGCTTCATTTATCTTAACAATATTTCTTGATCTCCTTGCAAAAAGGCAACGTAAAGAACAAGGGACGAAGGGAGTAATAGATAGAAGTAATAGATTGGACCCCAGAATCACACCAACCATCTAAACAATTTTTTTTTTTTGAAACAAATCGTACTTGCATTACTTAAAAATTATCACTTTCGAGTCCATGATTAATAAAAACAGGAGTAGTGACAGACCACTCTCCGTAGCATGACATAGAATTTATGCAGTATTTGCAAGCAAAAGAACCACACGATTCGCAGACCGATAATCGAACAACTAGCACTTGATAATTGTGCTTTAGTGATTTTGTCCAAAAAATGGTTTCTTGACAATAGCTCGCTCCAACCTGATGTTCCCTCCAACCCTCGAACAAATTCCGAACCCAGTGTTCAGAAGCCTCAGTTGCATAAATTATGGTTAGAGAAACGACACTCCAGCTATCTACATGCCGGATACCAGCTATAAATATGCTAAGAGAGTAAACCCCCAAAGGATGAGCAATTACCCAGCTATCTACATGCCGGATACCAGCTATAGACATGCCGAAAGTGAAGACCCCCCGCAGGTAATGAACAATCTTTGATTGTGAGTTGTGAGCTCTTGCATTAATCGTCAGCATCCCAGCTTCGATGCGGACTTTCCAGATCTCCCAAAACATGAGCAAAATCATTACCAAACAAACCACACAAACTCTCACAAGGAGAGACAAACAAACTCTCATGAGGAGAGACAAATAAACCAAATTAATGGGTAAACAAGTCAAAAATAACTCACAATCCAGGATGATTATTGAAAGAAATAAAGAAATTAGACAAGAAAAGGGCCTCCGGAGGAGAAGAGGCTGAAGAAATGAAGAAGAAGGGGAAAAGCCGGAGAGACTTTCGGTGGAAAAGTGAGTAACTGCAGATAAGAGGGTGTTTGGGGTTGCTTAAAATAAGTTATTTTTGACTTAATGAAGGTGCTTTTAATTTAATGAAGAAAGTAAAGTTGTTTACTTTAAGTTGAATGAATGTGTTTGGGTAATTTTACTTAAAGTTAAATGGGGGTTTAATAATTTTGACTTAAAGTAAAATTTGACTCTCTTTTTTAAATTTATAATATTCAAACTTTACAAGAATTGTGGGAAAAAAAATTCCATAAATCAAAAGTCATATGTAGTGGTCGTGGTATGAATTATGGGTTTCAAGTTATTGTTGTTATGTGGTGTCGTATTGTTTGTATCGAATAAGAATATGAATGTGTATCGAAAGTTATTGTTTCGTATGTCGTTATCGTATCGTATAATGTTATTGTATCATATTGAATATCGTATTTTCTTCTGTGTATACATGTTATTTGCCCAACTAGTTGGATCGATTGGTTACTTGCTGGGTTGTATAGCTCATTACTTACAATTTTCAGGTTCAATGTAAGATCGAGTGGATAGTATTGGAGTTCGAAGAGCTTAGGTTCGGAGTAGATTAGCTTTTAGATTGTCATTCTTAGCTGCGCTTTTGTTAAAAGTACCTTTGTAATTGACTTTTGGTTTAATAAACTGTACTTTATTTTAGTTTTCGATTTAGAATTAATAGTCCGAAAAGTCGGGCTGTTACAGTGCCTGTTCTTCAAATTTCACGATCCCTGTATAGAGTTAATATTATTTATCTTTTATCCTAGTTGAGATATATATATATATATGTCCTATATTACATATTACATTATATTATGCTTTACAATCTCCCCCTATTTGATTGTTAGGGTTTGACAAGCAAATTCCTAGAAGATAACTCAAATGATACAAGAAAAATGAAATACAAAGATAAATACTATTAAAGCGCATTCTGGATCATATATACATTTTCCAGATTTCTAAAATTTGAACAAGTACAAGACAAATTGTTCCTCTAGACTGAACATATCTTCAAGTTTGCCTTGTTTGCTTTCCATAGAGCACTAATACTCCCATTAGCTTTACCTTTCCCAAAATAAAGTTAATTCCGTGTCAACAACCTTTTCATTGCCCTTATGCCTAGTAGATTTTTCTTGATCATCCACCTTCTCCCCCTCAGTTGGGTTATCCTCCAGATTAGTAGGATGTGGAGTTTGTAAATTAGACGAAGATGGCTTTACCAAGGAGTTGATTGCATGACTAAACTGGGATGCCATAGAGCGTAATTGAACCTGGAATGCATCATGTTGAATAAGTTGCAAATTTTTAATTTCTACAATGGACTTACAGATATTTTTGCAACTCTTTCTCCATTGTTTGGACCCGTGTAAGGAGTCTACTGTATTCTTTTCTGGTTACAGGTGCATGTGGTTGAGTAGGTTGCTCACTTGTACATTCTACAGGTGTTTCACTCAACACTCTATATTCATTCGGTTTAGTAGTTTGGGTTACACTTACATGTTCTGTTGGTGTTTCCCTCAACTTTCCTCTAGAGCTTCCACCGATATGTGTACCTGCAAATGAAATCATCCTAGCCCCTTTTTCAGAGGTCATGGATGGTGCAATGAAAGTTCTTGAGCTTCCGTCCTCGCGTGAAGCGAGTTGCCGACCACTGGTAAAGAGTGGTAAATCTCGAAAGAGATCCAGAGATTTTTCCTCTGGGAGGTTAAACTTGAATCGATTAAATGGCACAAAACCCAAGTTTCCCTCGTATGTCTGTGAAGACACTTGGTTCATAAAAGAACCTCCTACCGATGGATCTTTCCGTAAAATAGAAGATTCACCAGCAGTTATTGAGGTAGTTAATTCCACCTCAGATACCTGTGAAGGCATTTGATCTTTAGAAAGATCATCAACCACTCTTATGTTCCGTGAAATGGAACTCAGGATAGTTGCTCTCGTCAATTCAACCTTATTTACATTTTCACTCATTGGATAAGAAAGAATTGTTTCACTAATAGTTGCCATTACCTCAGGTTCATTAGGTTTACTCCGTTTAGAATGAGGTAGAGCGGTTGATGTAACTAACTCCTTATGTGGTGCTGCTGAGGCACTATCTCCCTTAAAAGTGTTGATGGCTGGTCGTTTAAGTGACAATTGAGGTGTAGGAGTTTGTTGTGTTTATGTTTGCATTTGTAGAATGGGCTCTTCGACCTGTGTTAGAGTCGGTGGGATTTCCTGCTCTTGGTCGGGTAAGATGGCCACTGGGGGTTGTAGAAACTGTATTTCCTGTGACACAATAGGGAATACAGAGGTTGAAATAGTAGGGATTAAAATATTACCTTGTCGTATACCTGCTCTCACTGGTCGTGGTAACAATGGAAGAGGGACAGTCGTTAGATATTCAGTTAGGACTGTAGGCACATCCGTATATTTCTTTTTGCTTATGTAATTAATTACATTCGTCTTCATGGAAGAACATTCCATCTTTTGACCATTTTCCAAGCGTACCCTGTCTTCATCAATCAAAAAATCATTTAATATTAACTGTAGAAACCTTGGATATAGACATTTGACATTTTGAGTCCGAACATCTCTTGTTCCCAAGCATTTCATTTTTAAAATGATTTGACCAAGCACTATTTTTCCAAAATTAATCCTCAAATTATTGGCGACCGCATACCCTATTATTTGAATAAATTCAGGTATTCGATCTTGATTTGTTTTATCTGAGGAAAAAACATGGTTAAGAGTGTGAAAGAAGAAATTCCAATACTGGGTTAGAAACGTTCTAGATAGATTACCAGTATTGAAATTGCCATCTTGGTACCTTATAAAATGAAAGAACATTTCAATCTATTCAGGTGTAGGATCAGAAACGAGATTTTCAATAGGAAAATGAAGAATCCGATTAACATCTTGTTCAGTGACCCTAATCGACCTACCAAATAGTCGATATGTGATTGAACACCCGTCCTGTCCAGAAGTGTTAACCGCACTGCAATATAGTTCACACAATGCATCATGGTTAAGCTGCACCTATGTAACTAAAGCATAACGAATTAATGAATGTTCATTCAGAAATTGTGTCCAAGCCCGAAATTGCTCATCCTGAATGGTTTCGATTTCCTGAATGGAAATAGGATTAACTTTAGCAATTAAAAAGCTTCCCTGCAATGCCATTTTCAAAACTTTGAGGAAATTAAAAAACAAGGGTTAGTGCGTATAACAAGAATATGAAACCGCTCTAAAAACCACCAGCTAGATTGTGAGATTTTTCCGGTCAAAGCTTGAAATATTCAGCAATTGTGTGTATATGCTCTGTATATCTGAAAAATGATGATGTTAAACACAAACAAAAACTCATCATTTATAAGGTTTCAAGTATTAGTGGGTTAGGTGTAATAGTGACAGGTTATGTTTGAAAAATAACACCGCTCAATAATTTCTCACCTAACAGCCGAAAAAAAACATCTTATCACCGAAATCTGTCAGCCGAAAAACATCTTATCACCGAAACCTATCAGTCTATACACATATTTATTACTTCTAATTATTATGGATTTAAAAAATAATCATGCAGTAAATCAAGAATTAATCCACAGTAATCAGATAAACTCACGATTAAATAAATATAAAAGTAACAAAATATCATTAATTGATATATGTCAATAAAATATTTATTTAATTATGTTACAATTTATTTTAATAATCAAATATCAGAACAGGTGAAATCCAATCTTGAATTGCTTCAATCATGATATCAATTATTAAACTAAATATCGAGTACACGAGTATTACACAAAGATATAACATGCAAACCTGTTAATACTCAAGTATCGCTTCAGTAGTACCAACTAATTACCATAAATTTCTAACATTTAAACACATGGCAACTAATTAGTAGATAAAATCATGAAAATGTACAACAACTTGCATTTTTTGACTTCCTGTTAAGAGGACAAGTTTAACATGCCAAGTTCACTAACCAACCTGTTGAATGTAGATTCATCAAGTGGTTTCGTGAAAATGTCTGCAAGTTGTTGCTCAGTGGGAATGAAGTGAAGTTCCAAGTACCATGCATAACATGTTCACGAATGAAATGATACCTTATGTCGATGTGCTTGGTTCGAGAATGATGTACTGGATTATTCGAGATTGCTATGGCACTTGTGTTGTCGCAGAATATGGGTATTTTGTTCAGCAACAAACCATAATCCATGAGTTGATTCCTCATCCACAAGATTTGTGAGCAACAGCTACCAGCTGCAATGTATTCTGCCTCTGCTGTAGATGTGGCTACTGAATGCTGCTTCTTGCTGAACCAGGAAACCAATCTCCTTCAAAAGAATTGACAGCTTCCAGAAGTACTCTTGCGATCAATCTTGCAACCAGCATAATCAGAGTCTGTATAGCTAACTAGGTCGAAACCCGTATCCTTAGGATACCAAATACCAAGATTCAGAGTACCCTTAAGATATCTGAAGATACGCTTCACACCTATCAAATGTGATTCTTTAGGATCAGCTTGGAACCTCGCACATAAGCATGTTGCAAACATTATATCTGGTCTGCTTGCAGTGAGGTAGAGTAGAGAACCTATCATGCCCCTATAGCTTGTTATGTCAACTCGTTTTCCAGATTTATCTTGATCAAGCTTAGTGGCAGTGGCCATGGGAGTCTTTGCAGGTGCTGAATCTTCAAGATGATATTTTTTAAGAAGATCCTTGATATACTTGGATTGACAGATAAAGATACCATCTATTCTTTGGCTTACTTGCAATCCAAGAAAGTAATTCAGCTCTCCCATCATGCTCATCTCGTACCTACTCTTCATCAACTTAGCAAACCTTGCACAAAGTGCATCATTCGTAGAGCCAAATATAATGTCATCAACATAAACTTGCACAAGTAGAATATCATTTTTATGCTTTTTATAGAACAAAGTTTTATCTATGACACCTCTAGTAAAACCACTTTCAAGTAAGAATCCAGCAAGAGTGTCATACCATGTTCTAGGCGACTGCTTAAGACCATAGAGAGCTTTGAATAGAAGATAGACGAAGTCCTCACATTCTGGATCAATAAAACCAGGAGGCTGTTCAACATAGACCTCTTCTTCAAGCTCACCATTCAAGAAAGCACTTTTCACATCCATCTGATATACTCTGAAGTTTGAATGTGCAGCAAATGCCAGAAACATCCTGATGGCTTCTAGTCTAGCAACTGGTGTGAAGGTCTCATCATAATCAATACCTTCTTCTTGAGTGTAGCCTTTGGCAACCAGTCTCGCTTTGTTCCTTGTAACTATTCCATTCTCGTCAAGTTTATTTCTGAATACCCATCTTACATCAATTACAGATTTGTCCTTTGGTCTGGGTACCAGCTTCCAAACTTTCTATCTTTCAAACTGATTGAGTTCATCTTGCATTGCAATCACCCAATCTGGATCTTCCAGAGCTTCTCCAACCTTCTTAGGTTCAATTTCTAATAGAAAACCAGAATACAAGCATTCGTTCTGAGTAGCTCTTCTAGTCTGAACTCTTGAGTCAAGATCACCAATGATCAGATCAAAAGTATGATCTCGATTCCAAACAGTTTGCCTTGGTAGATAAGATCTGGATGATTCCCCATTATTAGCATTCTGACTAGTGGATCCTTCTTCTGCTCCCCCTGAGTTGTTGCTTGTCTGATCTGTAGATTCTTCAACTTGAAGACTAGAACCAGAAATAGTCTGACTTTGAGATCCCGTGTTCCCACTGCCATTACCATTATTATTTACACTATCAACAGCAACCTCATGTTCAGTTTCATCATCTTCATCATCAGAAAGATTCTCAAAAGTTAGAGATTCATCATCATCTTCTTTCTGAATACTAGGAGATCTTGCATCGTCAAATCTCACATTAAGGCTTTCCACAACCTTCCGACTATCGATCACATACACCCTGTACGCCTTAGACTCCAATGAATACCCTAGGAAAATGCCTTCATCTGCTTTAGCATCAAACTTACCAAGATGCTCATTGCCATCTTTAAGAGCATATCATTTTCCTCCGAACACATGAAAGTACTTCACGGAAGGTTTAGTGAGGGCCATAAGCTCATATGGTGTCTTCTCATACATTTTGTTGATCAGGGTTCTATTCTGAGTATAGCAAGCTGCATTGACTGCCTCAGCCCAAAAATAAGTAGGAAGTTTAGCTTCATTCAACATTGTTCTGGCAGCTTCAATCAGTGTTCGATTCTTCCTCTCAACCACTCCATTCTGCTGCGGAGTCCTGGGTGCTGAAAACTGTCTTGAGATACCCTTCTCAGTACACCAGCTATTGAGAACTGAGTTTCTGAATTCAGTCCCATTATCTGATCTGATTTTACGCACGGGCACTCCAGCTTCTGGCTCAATCTTCTTGATATGATCGATAATCATCTGCGTTGCTTCATCCTTAGAATGCAAGAATAACACCCATGTGTATTTGGAATAGTCATCCACAATTACTAAACAGTATCGCTTCTTGGACATAGACATGACATTAACTGGACCAAACAAATCCATATGCAGAAGTTGCAGTGGTTCAGTGATGTCTGATATTGTCTTCCTTTTGTGTGATGCTCTCTTGGACTTTCCCTTTTCACATGCTGCACATAGTCCGTCAGGACAGAACTCCATCTCGGGTAATCCTCTCATAAGTTCCCTCTTGACTAAAGAATTCATAGTCTTGAAGTTAAGATGTGAAAGCTTCTTATGCCATAACCAACTGTCTTCTGAAGATGCTTTACCATAGAAGCACTTGACTTCACCATTGCCAGAGTTCTAGTCAGCTACGAACAAATCACCCTTTCTCACTCCTTGAAATGCGAGCTTCTCATCCCTCTAGTTACTGATCATACACTTCTCATTCTTGAACAAGACTTCATATCCTTTATCACAAAATTGACTTATGCTCAGAAGATTATGCTTTAGACCATCAACAAGAGAGACTTTTTCAACGATGACATTCCCAAATTCCAAACAGCCATATCCCGTAGTGAATCCTTTGCTGTCATCTCCAAAGGTAACCACTGGGCCAGCTTTCTCAACCACCTTTGATAGCAGGGCTCTATCACCGGTCATATGTCTCGAACATCCACTATCCAGAATCCACATGACTCGCTTTTTCTTCATGCCCTGTATTCAAAGGAGATTAAGTTTTCTTTGGTACCCAAACTTGTTTGGGTCCAGAGAGCTTAGACACTTTTGCATATTTAACAGATTTCTGTGCAGATTTAGCATTTGCCTTGACTGTCTCCTTTTCTCTTACAGAGGCCTTAGCAGAATTGCTTCTAGTCTTGGGAGAAAAGGATTCTTTCCTAGATTTAGGTGGACTAGCAGTCTTAGGTCTGTTATTTCTATCATGTTTTGTTTTCTTACTTTTATCATCATGTGAACAATTATTAACAGCAGGAGATGCATGTGTCACATTTAGAAAAGCAGTCATAAGATTAACAGTGCATGATATGCAAGCAGTTGAAGCACACTTAGAATGAACAGGCATGGCAGACATGTTATGAACATGAGCATTAATATTATGATTTTTCTCTACTTTAACATTCTTACATGCATGAGTAAGATGAGCAGCAGAGTTGCAGTTGTTACATAACTTCCTAGGACCATTTTTGCCTATCCTTCCATTTCTGTTCTTCTTAGCCTTAGACTCATTTTGATCACCTAGTTCAGTTTTAGGTTTTACAAATTTGACAAACTTACTAGGTGACATTGCCTTTTCATTTCTTTGCTTTTTAATGTCCTCAACAAGTATTTCATTTCTAATTAATAAAGCATCAACATCAAAGGGCTCAGAGGTAACATCCTTATATAGGGGACTATCTGCATTCTTAAGAACAGGTGGTGCATTACTGGATGTAGCCTTAGCTGATTCAGGATCCACCACTTATTTCTTACATTTCTTAACATTATAGTCAAATCTAATAGCAACTCTTGGACCAGATATTTGACTATCAAACAATTCCCTAGCAAGGTTAGCTGAATTCTGAAAAGCATATAGCTTACCATCTATGTCAGCTATTTTCTCTTTAAGTTCATTCTCTGTCTCGACACTAACCTGGAATTTGTTTTCTAGATACTTATTTCTTTCCTTTAGATTTTCTATCTGCATATTAGTGAGTTCTAGTTTCCCATTCCTGGCTTGTATCTTACTAAGTTCAGCCCTAGCATTTTCAGTCTCAGATTTAGCAGTTGTAATATCTTTTAAAGCATATTCTAAATCCCATCTAAGATCACTTATAGATTTGCTAGAGTCTATCACATGCTTGACACAATCACGATTACGACATTTAAATCTATCAGCCATAGAAGCAGGCATGTTATTTTTACCTCATATCCGTAAGTAGGATCATAGTCTGCCATCAGCGCAAGATTGCCATACTCATCTTCATCGTCAGTGTCATCCCAGCTTTTGCCCTCGGCAATGTATGACTTGACAGGATACTTTCTCTGAGAGCTAGAGTCCCTTTTCTAAAAAACATTCTTCCTTTCATTTGCTTGCCTGGGTTCTCTGCATTCGCTGGCAAAGTGCCCCATCTTATCACAGTTGTAGCACCGAAACTTGCTACGGTCTACCATCCCTGTCTTGTTACTCTTTCCTGATTCAGACCCAGAAGATGAACCAGTTCTCTGTGATCTGCTGCTACTTCCAAAAGATATGTACTTGGCATTTTTCCTGAATCTGATTCGTCTAAAGTTAGCTGCTAATGTAGCCATAGTAGGATCCTCCAATTGCTGCAACTCCTCAAGAGTATAATACTCACTTTCGTCACCAGGCAGATCATCATTGTCCATTTCAGCTTCAAAGAACACATCCTTCTTGTTCTGCGGTTTTACAACCTTTGTTTCAGGTTCTTTGTGGCTGGATGCAATAAGAGCAGTTGTCTTCAATAATTCAGCATTCTTGCTGTCCACTGTTCCAGCACCATATATAATTTTCCTTTGCTCTTGCTCCATCTCATGAGTTCTTAACTTTCCATACAACTTCTTAAGAGTCATTGTAGCAAAGTCATCTCTCTCTCTGATGGATGACGCTTTATGTTCTACATGGTGTGGTAGAGTCAGCATGAATTTCCTGTTTGTCTCTCTTAGAGGATACTTCTTCCCGTGAATGCTCAAGTCATTCAGTAGCTTATTTTATCTCTCGAAAACTTGAGTGATACTTTCACCAGGAAGAGATTTAAAAGCTTCGTAGTGAGACGTCAGAATATCCAGTCGATTTTCACGAACTTCATCAGTTCCCTCCATTATCATTCCAATCGTATCCCACATGTGTTTCGCACTAGTACAGTTCATAATTTGATGATTCATTTCATCATCCATGGAGTCAAATATGATTAGTCTAAGATTGGTATCCAATCCATCTTTTTCAGTTTCAGCAGCGGTATACTCCGATGGACGTTTTGGAATCATTCCTCCAACAGCTGCACTACTTTCACCGTCCTCAGTAGTTTCAGGAGCAGCTTTCATTGGTTTAGACCAACCCTCAGTCAACGTCTCCATGTATCTAGGATTTGACGCTTGCATGAACAGTAACATCTTCATTTTCTACATGCTGTAATTATCATGCTTAAATGAAGGAACCTTAATACTGCTACCTTTTTGAGTACTTATGATTCTGGATGACGAACGCGGATCTGATCTGTATGTTGATCAACAAGCTCTGATGCCAATTGTTAGGTCCAGAATAACGTAGAAGGGGGGTTGAATACGTTATTTCGAAATATTTGGATTTTTAAGATGTGAAAAATAAGGTCAACAACTGAATTGAAATAACACAATCAATTCGGGAAAATATCTTTGAATTGATAAAAACCGAGGGGTGTTATAACTTCTAATCCAGTGGATTAGCTTCAAAAACCAGAACACTCCTAAGGATAGTTTAGGCACGAGGACCTTCTACCCGACACTTCCTGAAAGCGGGCTAAGCCAGCTTTCCTACTAGATGGACTGTCTAGTAGCTGACACAGAGAGGATATAAGAGAGAGAAGAGAGAGTTGTGTGTTGAGGTGTATTTTGAAATGAAATACAGCATGCCTATTTATAGATTATAGAAAGTTACTATGCTGTACTATTTCAACAACCCTCGTGGGCCCCTCCAGCCACTTTTTGAATAGTAGCCGCCATGTGAATAGTAGCCGCCATGTGAATAGTAACCGTGAATAGTATTACTATTTTTGGCTGCTTCTTTTGGGCTTCTCTCTTTTGTTTCAAATATTCTGCTGAATTAATTCTTCTCGGAAAATAGTTCAAGTACCAGATTAATATAATTATTTATTGTAAATAATTAATTAATCTGTTACTTAGTTAATTTTCACAGTAAATTAATTTTTGACAATACCTTGAGATATTATGTTTGTCCTTGATCGTCAATAGGCTTTGGCAATTCTTTCTGTGAATTAATGTGTTGATCCTTCTCGTATGTGTTGACACTTAGTGCACTGGTCTGGTTCACAAGTGACTAGCACTGATCTTGATCTTCACACCTTCGCTATATTCCAATTGATTAGCCTGCAGCAGTATATTCAATAAATACATGGAATCTTTTGGCCCTTCAACTGAATCATCTGTACATCTTATTCTGTCACTGTGGCTTGATCATGTTAATGAACTTCTTTCAGCGACTTGATCCTTGTTGGTGCCTGTTCTTCAAATTTCACGATCCCTGTATAGAGTTAATATTATTTATCTTTTATCCTAGTTGAGATATATATGTCCTCTATTACATATTACATTATATTATGCTTTACACTTTACTAATTTTTTATGCATTTTCTTGGTTTTCGTGCTCATTCCTAATGTAAACTACCTACAGGGACGGAGGGAGTATTTAACAACTGAGGTAATCAATTTCAACACGAGAGCTGCGTCTACAGAATATGGTCAAACAAATACAACAATAAAAAAATGAAAAAAAAAGAGAGGAGGAAACAAACATCAAACTTAACCAAGAAATCTACTCTTTCCATCTGTATTATGATAAGGTGATAAGACAAACGAACATAAAAAAAGATCGATTTCGAAGCAGAGGTACGAGAAACTCGAGAGAATGAGAAATGAAGGTGGTGTTAGTATTGGTGCCCTAGAGGCAATGTAATACATTATATTTATGTTTGAGTGATTTTATATATTCGATATATATATGTTTATTATTGGCTTTATTTATTGCGAAATAAATAAAGTATAATAAATGTCCTTCGAATCTTGATACAAATTATATAGTTACAAGTATGTGACTTGAACATGAGATTATATAATGATTGTATCATATTCTTAAATGTCCCCAGCCGAGTATTATTATTAATTAGGACAATAATAATACACTGAGGCTAGTATGATAATTGACTGATGACCACATCTCATTGGTCATAAGTATGAAGATACTAAAAGCAATGCATAGGTAACTGTACGAGTACATGGTACTGGACAGACCCACAGTGAGATACATCATGGTAAATAATAAATGTGTCATATGTATTCTCACAGTGATAATGGTGTAATGATCCTTAGACCTGAAGTCGTTATAATTCTACATGAGAATTAATATATTTTGAATTCTTCAAAAGTTATCTTTAGCCGGATAATGATAAAGGTGAATATCGGATATATTATGAATCATGTGAGAAATATGAACGATCTAGATGGGATTTAAATCTCCTGATAAAGGAGTGATATTATCGGCCTCTTGTTTGAGTGAGACTATGAAATGCATGGCCATGCTTAAATGTTGATTTGATTAAATAGTCTACTCATCGATCAAGAAAATGAAGATTAAATTATGAAGAGGATGACACATTACATGCCTCGAGTTTAATCTATAATATCATGATTTAAAGGGATTATATTACATGGAACATTAGTCATAAAAGGTTAATTGAATCGTTGATTTAATTATTGTTTTATTGGGTAGCAATAATGTGTTACTAGACGCCGCTTACTGTTTATAATTTTATTAGAGAATAAAATTATTGCCAATGAAATAATAACCTACAGGGTCACACACAAAGAATGTTTAAAAGGGAAATTAATTTATTTCATGAATTTAAATTAATAATAATTTAAATTATGATTTTAAATTAATAATAAATAATAATTCGAATTTTATAAAATTAATTAAGTGAGACTTGATTAGTTAAAGATAAAATTTGAAGATGTATTTTCTTGACTTATTTGATTAATTAAGTATGACTTAATTAATTTATTTAAATAAATAAGATTTGTTTAAATAAAATGGCCTAATTGTTTAAGGCTTCATTTTACTTTATCTCTCTTTATAAGCCAAGAGTTGGCAAGTCATTTTGGCTACACCAAACTGAAATATTCATATTTCAGTTCATACACAAGGGAGAGAAATCAATTCAAGTCAAGAACACATCCGGTTTATTTATTTTGGCTAGTACCAAGTTCCGTGGCGTAATCGTTCGACGATTCAAGCAAGCATTCAAGTGTGGATACCGGTGGAGGAGTTATACTTCTAGCTCTCAAGATCAACAAGTTTTTGCTCTCAAGATCAACAAGCTAGGATCTCCATTTGTCATCCATTGGAAAGCTTAACAAGGTACTATCTTATTCTTGAGTATTTATACCATGATCATCAATTTTATACATGGATCTGGGCTTTGGAATTCGTTTTTAATTGTTATTTACGTCATTTCCGTTGCGTTATTATGCCCGAATTCCAACAATGATATCAGAACTACATGTATTAAAGGATGATTTGGTGTTGTGTTCTTGAAAATGAATCATTCATGAATTTTTGAATTATGCCATGCTTCATTTTAACATACAAAAGATTATTTATAAATTGTTATAATTGTTTGTATGATGTTATAAATTGTTATAACATGTTTTGGATGATGTACTATATGCTAGATATGTTAAACACATCATTAGAATATATTTAGAACTGATCAGATCTGATAAATATGCATTCTGCAATTTTCTGGAGTTTCTGCAAATTTCTGGAAAAATCTGGTATAATTGACGTGTTGCGCATTCGTTTGATGCGTGTCGTAGTTATTGAACAGGTATTGCGCATATATGTAATGCGCATCAGCAGTGTAATTAGTATGTTACGCAGGACATACATGCGCGCCATAATTATGGCGTACAGATTTAAGACAGATCATGGAAGCTGTTGCATGATTGGTTTTGTTAAATATTCTAACCTTTATTTTTCTTTTTCTTTTGCTTTTTGCTTTTACTTTAGAAAAAGAAAACTTATTGGTTTTAATCATTAGATTCCTAATGTTTTTAATGATTAAAGTTTTAATAATTGAATATTTAAATTATGAATTTATATATTATTATTAATTCAAAATTTTATTAATTAATTTAATTTCGAATTTTGGAATATATTTAAATTATGAATTTGAATATTATTATTAATTCGAATTTTATTTTAATTAATGCTTTTAATAATAGAATATTTAAATTTCGAATTTAATATTATTATTAAATGCGATTTTGATTAATTTTAATTTTTAAACTCGATTTTAATTATTGAAATTGATT
The DNA here is from genome assembly GCA_037693485.1 of Kitagawia praeruptora. Lineage (NCBI taxonomy): Eukaryota > Viridiplantae > Streptophyta > Magnoliopsida > Apiales > Apiaceae > Kitagawia > Kitagawia praeruptora. The sequence goes on from CM075344.1 coordinate 38,603,738, forward strand.
TTTAATTCCCTTTTAAATAATTAGGTATTTAAATTGTGGAGTTAAATGTTAATCGATGTTGTCATGATTAATGTGATGTCTATTATTGTTATATGAGCATGGTGCATTGGTTATGGCCTAAAGACCCGTAGAATAAATGTTTTAATTTTATTTATGGTCTGTAATAATTAAATACGACTTGCATGTCGTTATTCTTGTAATTATTTTATCTCGAATGCAACTCGAGTTCTTTTGTAATGTATTTCAAAACGAGCTTGGAGGCAATCAATGGAGGCTTAGGAAGCAATGAAGAATTTTGTAATAATTAGTTATTACAACCATAGATTGACCTTGATCTTTTCATTAGCTCGAAAAGATCGCATAGGATCGGGCCATAACCATCGCATGTTTAATTTTGCGTAACTGTACTTTACATATGATGCATTGATATATTAGATATATGTATGGATGCATGGATGTATGGATAATTTAGAATGTATGTATTAGATACGACACATATGCCATGTTTAAACAAGATAAAATCTGTAACGATTTAAGATTTAAACAAATGATCAGGATCATTAAATTTTTCTAAAATCCCTTAAGAAATATTAAGTTAAACAGATGCTTTCCAATAAATAACACTCATTAAATCCTAGATCATTGAGGAGTGGATTTGCCAAAGCAAGGGCTTCTCTTTTATCGTGGTGAGATGTGATTAAGTAAACAAGCTTACTTGAATTGTTATTGTTGGGTCCAACTTAAATAAGTCGTCATAATAGGATTATGAACTTATAAGCATAGAGTTTAGTGAAATCTATTAGATAGATCGGAGCAATATGTTGTTCACTAAGCTATCCAAGAGTTATATACGATATAATTGACATAACAGTCTACCTAAATAATCATATTTAAGAGGAAAGCCAAAGCTGACTTAAAATATGACGAAATTTGGATCTTGGCTCACTAAGAAAGGTTTTATGGGAACCATTTTCCGAATTGATAGTAAGGGCTATTAATTTGATAAAAATAGTGGGAGGTATATTACGAATATGCTATAAATCAACTTGAACATAATTGGTTTTACGAAACATGCAAACTAACTCATTTTATGCGCTTTTACAAAATTGTAGATAATAAATGGCAAACAACACAAATCACTTTTCGATACGATCAGTCCTAGAAAAGGAAAAGCTGACAGGGACAAACTTCCTAGATTGGTTTAGGAACTTGAGGATTGTTCTCAGGCAGGAGCGAAAGCTGTATGCCATTGAAGTTCCTCACCCAAATCCTCTTCCTGTTGGAGCCACACGTGCCGAGCATAATGCTTATCAGAAGCATTTGGATGACTCAACTGATGTGTCATGCCTTATGCTTGCATGCATGGCTCCTGAGATTCAAAAGCAACATGAGTTGATGAATGCTTATGAAATAATTGAGCACCTCAAAAGCATGTTTGAGGGACAAGCTCGACAGGAAAGATATGATACGAGCAAGGCTTTGTATGCTTGCAAACAGGGAGAGCGAGACCCGGTTGGACCACACGTTCTTAAGATGATTGGGTATATTGAACAACTAGATACCTTGGGCTTCCCGATTGGTCCGGAGGCTCAAATAGATCTGATCTTACAATCACTTAACAAGAACTTCTCTCAATTCGTTATAAACTACAATATGAATGAGATAGATAAGACACCCACTGAATTGTTGGGCATGTTAAGAACTGCTGAAACCAACATTCAGAAGGAATCCCCTGCTCCCGTGCTGATGGTAAACAAAGGGGGTGCCAAAGGGAAAAGAAAGTGGAAAGGCAATAAGAAGAGGATTGCATCCAAATCTGCTGCCAATCCTAATTCTGCTCCCAAGAAGGCTACCAAGCCCAAAAGAGGTGTCGAAAAGGGTGATTGTCACCACTGTGGTAAACCGGGACACTGGAGAAGAAACTGTCATGCTTATTTGGAAGAGCTGAAGAAGAAGAAGGCTGCTGGCCAAACTTCTGCTTTAGGTATTTATGTTATAGAAGTCAATTTGTCCACTTCTACATCTTGGGTATTGGATACTGGATGTGGTTCTCACATTTGTATAAATGTGCAGGAACTGCAAAGGAGTAGGACACTGGCTAAGGGAGAGGTAGACCTACGAGTTGGCAACGGAGCAAAGGTTGCTGCTTTGGCTGTAGGGACTTACCATTTATCATTGCCCACTGGGCTTATATTAAAACTTGAAAACTGTTTGTATGTGCCTTCTATTTGTAGAAACATTATTTCTGTTTCTTGTTTGGACAAGAAAGGTTTTGCATTTACTTTTAAGGACAATGGTTGCTCTTTTGGTTTGAATGACATTACCTATAGTGTTGCACAGTTATTTAACGGTTTGTATGTTCTTAATTTAGATACTCCTATCTTGAACGTAAATAACAAATGACTTAAAACAAATGACTCAAATCAAACATACCTTTGGCACTGTCGTCTAGGCCATATAAACGAGAAACGCATTTCCAAGTTACATCAAGATGGTTTCTTGGATCAGTTTGATTTTGAATCATATGATGAATGCGAGGCTTGTTTACTAGGCAAGATGACTAAAGCTCCTTTTATCGGACAGGGTAAGAGGGCCACCGTACGACTAGAACTAATACATAGCGATGTATGTGGTCCTATGAGATCGATGGCAAGGGGTGGCTATTTCTACTTCATTACGTTTACTGATGATTTCAGTAGATACGAATATGTGTATCTTTTGAAGAACAAATCCAAAGCATTTGAAAAGTTCAAAGAGTATAAGGCAGAAGTAGAAAAGCAAACTGGCGAAAGCATAAAAACTCTAAGATCTGATCGAGGAGGTGAATACTTAAGCCATGAGTTTAAGAACTATTTGAGGGAGTGTGGTATTGTATCACAACTCACTCCTCCCGGAACACCACAATGGAATGGAGTTTCTGAAAGGAGGAATCGTACCTTGTTGGACATGGTGCGATCAATGATGAGTCAAGCAGATCTTCCAATTAGTTTTTGGGGTTATGCCCTGGAAACGACTGCATATACACTAAACCGTGTTCCTACTAAAACGGTTCAACAAACTCCATATGAGATATGGACAGAAAAAACGTCAAAGCATGTCCTTTATGAAAGTATGGGGATGTGAAGCATTTGTGAAACGCCTAATGTCATACAAGCTTGGACCGAAATCTGATAAATGTAATTTTGTGGGATACCCAAATGAAACAAAGGGTTATTATTTCTATAATCCTTCAGAGAACAAAGTAATTGTTGCTCGAACTGCTGTATTCTTAGAAAGAGAGCTAGTCTCTAGAAAAGACAGTGGGAGGAAAATAGATCTCGATGAAGATCGAGAACCACTTGATAACATTGAACCTGAGATGGAGCATGAGCAAGATATACAAGATAACACTGCTCAAGAAACACAGGTTGTTCGTAGATCTAGTAGGACTCGCTATGATTCAAGAAGAATTATGGATTTCTTCTAATTGAAAATGGCGATGTGATGCTCATAGATCAAGATGAGCCTCTCACCTATCAAGATGCTATGAACTCACCAGACTCTAAGAGATGGCAAGAAGCCATGAATTCTGAAATGGATTCCATGTATGAAAACCAAGTATGGACTTTGGTTGATCCACCTGAAGGGGTAAAACCTATCGAGTGCAAATGGATTTTCAAGAAGAAAATCGACATGGAAGGTAATATACAGACCTATAAAGCTCGACTGGTTGCAAAAGGTTTCAAACAAATTCATGGTATTGACTATGATGAAACTTTCTCACGAGTAGCAATGATAAAATCCATCAGAATTATGCTTGCAATAGCGGCTTACTATGATTACGAGATATGGTAGATGGATGTAAAAATAGTCTTCCTTAATGGAAGCCTTGAAGAGGATGTGTACATGACACAACCTGAAGGTTTTAGAAATCCAAAGGATGCTAGAAAAGTATGTAAGCTGCGTAGATCCATTTATGGATTGAAGCAGGCCTCTCGGAGATGGAACATCCGGTTTGATGAAATAGTCAAAGGTTTTGGCTTTATTCAGAACGTGGATGAACCATGTGTTTACAAAAAGGTTAGTGGGAGCCATGTAGCATTCCTAATATTATATGTCGATGATATATTAATAATGGGGAATGACATTCCTTCTCTACAGGATGTAAAGACTTGGTTAGGACAAAGTTTTTCTATGAAAGACTTGGGCGAGGCTACCTATATATTAGGGATCAGGATCTATAGAGATAGATCAAGAAGATTAATCGGCTTAAGCCAGAGTACATATATTGACAAAATTTTGCATCGTTTTGGAATGCAAGATGCAAAAAGGGGATATGTCCCCATATCTCATGGGATAACGATCTCAAAAGAGAATGGTCCTAGATCATTGGATGATAAAGACCGCATGAGTAAGATACCATATGCTTCAGCAATTGGATCTATCATGTATGCAATGATATGTACTCGTCCGGATGTCTCGTATGCTTTGAGCATGACGAGCAGATACCAGTCTAATCCAGGTGAAGGTCACTGGACGGCGGTCAAGAATATTCTTAAGTACTTGAAAAGGACTAAAGATTCATTCTTGGTGTATGGAGGAGAAGAGAAGCTAACGGTAAAGGGTTACACGGATGCTAGTTTTCAGACTGACAGAGATGACTCTGTTTCTCAGTCTGGATTTGTGTTTTGCCTAAATGGAGGTGCTGTAAGCTGGAAAAGTTCGAAGCAAGACACAGTAGCTGATTCTACAATGGAATCCGAGTATATTGCGGCATGTGAAGCAGCCAAGAAGGCTGTATGGATACGGAAGTTCATTACAGTACTTGGTGTAGTTCCATCGATTGCAGATCCCATAGATCTTTAATGCGATAACAATGGAGCTATAGCACAAGCCAAGGAGCCGAGAGCTCATAGCAGAACAAAGCATATACTTCGGAGATATCACCTTATTCGAGAGATAAATGATAGAGGGGATATTCACATATGTAAAGTGCATACTGATGATAATATTGCAGACCCGCTGACTAAGGCTCTGTCGCAGCAGAAGCATGAATGTCACTAGTAGCATGGGTATTCGATACATGGGTGATTGGCTCTAGTGCAAGTGGGAGATTGTTAGTATTGGTGCCCTAGAGGCAATGTAATACATTATATTTATGTTTGAGTGATTTTATATATTCGATATATATATGTTTATTATTGGCTTTATTTACTGCAAAATAAATAAAGTATAATAAATGTCCTTAGAATCTTGATACAAATTTTATAGTTGCAAGTATGTGACTTGAACATGAGATTATATAATGATTGTATCATATTCTTAAATGTCCCCAGCCGAGTATTATTATTAATTAGGACAATAATAATACACTGAGGCTAGTATGATAATTGACTGATGACCACATCTCATTGGTCATAAGTATGAAGATACTAAAAGCAATGCATAGGTAACTGTACGAGTACATGGTACTGGACAGACCCACAGTGAGATACATCGTGGTAAATAATAAATGTGTCATATGTATTCTCACAGTGATAATGGTGTAATGATCCTTAGACCTGAAGTCGTTATAATTCTACATGAGAATTAATATATTTTGAATTCGTCAAAAGTTATCTTTAGCCGGATAATGATAAAGGTGAATATCGGATATATTATGAATCATGTGAGAAATATGAACGATCTAGATGGGATTTAAATCTCCTGATAAAGGAGTGATATTATCGGCCTCTTGTTTGAGTGAGACTATGAAATGCATGGCCATGCTTAAATGTTGATTTGATTAAATAGTCTACTCATCGATCAAGAAAATGAAGATTAAATTATGAAGAGGATGACACATTACATGCCTCGAGTTTAATCTATAATATCATGATTTAAAGGGATTATATTACATGGAACATTAGTCATAAAAGGTTAATTGAATCGTTGATTTAATTATTGTTTTATTGGGTAGCAATAATGTGTTACTAGACGCCGCTTATTGTTTATAATTTTATTAGAGAATAAAATTATTGCCAATGAAATAATAACCTACAGGGTCACACACAAAGAATGTTTAAAAGGGAAATTAATTTATTTCATGAATTTAAATTAATAATAATTTAAATTATGATTTTAAATTAATAATAAATAATAATTCGAATTTTATAAAATTAATTAAGTGAGACTTGATTAGTTAAAGATAAAATTTGAAGATGTATTTTCTGGACTTATTTGATTAATTAAGTATGACTTAATTAATTTATTTAAATAAATAAGATTTGTTTAAATAAAATGGCCTAATTGTTTAAGGCTTCATTTTACTTTATCTCTCTTTATAAGCCAAGAGTTGGCAAGTCATTTTGGCTACACCAAACTGAAATATTCATATTTCAGTTCATACACAAGGGAGAGAAATCAATTCAAGTCAAGAACACATCCGGTTTATTTATTTTGGCTAGTACCAAGTTCCGTGGCGTAATCGTTCGACGATTCAAGCAAGCATTCAAGTGTGGATACCGGTGGAGGAGTTATACTTCTAGCTCTCAAGATCAACAAGTTTTTGCTCTCAAGATCAACAAGCTAGGATCTCCATTTGTCATCCATTGGAAAGCTTAACAAGGTACTATCTTGTTCTTGAGTATTTATACCATGATCATCAATTTTATACATGGATCCGGGCTTTGGAATTCGTTTTTAATTGTTATTTACGTCATTTCCGTTGCGTTATTATGCCCGAATTCCAACAGGTGGTGCTCTGTTCGAGAGCAGGGGAGTTAGCAGAAGCCAGTTGATTTGCTGTAGGGCTTTTGCGGCTTCGATGTTGTTGGCTATACTTTCAGTTTGGTTGTATCGATGCATATACTTGTTCTTCCCTTCGTTACTGAGTAACACACTGAATGATCATCGGAGCCCTAATCATGCACTTGCGTGGATTGGCATGTTCGCTGCCGAGATTTGGTTTGGTTTTTACTGGCTGCTAACTCAGGCTGCACGATGGAAACCGATCTATCGCCGCACTTTTAAGGACAAACTCTCCTACAGGTCAGTGACTATGATTTTGTGTCTTGATTTTGTGGAAATTAACATTTTTTGAGTCCCCATTTTGTCTTAACACTCTGCAATGCGAGTTCATGCGCAAAGAAATTGGTTAAAATTGAGAAATATTCTTAGAAGAGAGTTGTGTGCACACATAAGCTGGTTAGGCAATTGCTGCTCCAGGTATGTAATTACTAGATCCCCTCAATAAATTTGTTAATACATGCAGGCATGAGAAAGAGCTGCCTGGTGTCGACATATTTGTGTGCACAGCTGATCCAACAATTGAGCCACCACTAATGGTGATCAACACTGTTTTATCGGTCATGGCTTATGATTACCCATCGGAGAAAGTCTCCGTCTATCTCTCTGATGATGGAGGCTCCGACATTACCTTCTACGCACTCAAACTAGCCTCTACCTTTGCTAAACATTGGATACCTTACTGCAAGAAATTTAAAGTTCAGCCACCTTGTCCTGCAGCTTATTTTAGCACCTCTGCCCCACCACCAACAGGTTCTGAAGATTGGGCCTCCATCAGAGTACGAACACTTGCTTTATTTGATTCAGTAGCGCTGCTGACTACTGATTATTTGCTTGCATGATTGATATATCCAATGCAATAAACATTCTAGGTTTCTAGTAGTATTAGTATTACCTCTAATGTCCCATATAACATATACTTGTTGGAATAAAATTGAATTTGCACATTCTTTTATGTCACTCAATTACACTTGAAAATTTGACGAAAAATATCTTTCATCACCGTTATATTCTTTACTGTTACCTCTTTTATCACTCTCTTCTACATTTAGATGTAGATATTTTCATTGCATTCTCATTTCAATTTCTTCTCGACCAACAAAGCATGACAGATTATGCATAGGCCAACTTCTTCCAGTTGCAAATTCCATGCAAGCATTCTGTACTGAATAACATTGCCATCATTTGTTGAATATTCATTTATAAGAAAATATCACAGGAATTATATGAAGAAATGAAGAATCGAATAGAAAGCGTGACAGAGCTGGGAGGAATTTCTGAAGAGTTACGACTAGAGCACAATGAATTCACCCAATGGGAATCATTTTCGTCTTCCCGTGACCATGCCACCATACTTCATGTACGCAATTAGTCTCCCATCACTTTTATACGCTTCATTTTCACTATTTCATGACATGAAGCCGCTACTACTTCAATAGATGACTAACTAAATCATTTACCTAAACGCAAGTAATTTGTTTGTTTGATGTACAATCAGTTGAATATTTATTTCATCTCCAGATATTGGTTGGAGTGAGCACTAGCAAATTGGTAAAGGATATTGACGGGTGTACACTACCCAATCTGGTATACTTGGCTAGGGAGAATAGACCTCAGCATCCGCATAACTACAAAGCCGGGGCCATGAATTCATTGGTAACTTATCATATGTAAAATAATTACTATTTGGTATTAGTAAGTAATGTTAAGTGATTCTCTGTCATGATTAGTGTGAATTTCTGTAAACTTCAGCTAGAAAACGTAAATGAATGAAGCTCTCATTTCATTTAAGAAGCAAAATCTATACAAAAAAAACTATACAGAATTTGTTACAGGGAGAATGTGAAAAAATGTAACTAACTTTTTACAATCTACCTGGAGGTATATATACACTAATGGTAACTATACAACTGGCTATACTAGTTGGCTAGTTTCTAAAAACTATGCTAGCTATGTTCTATAAATAGAAAGTGTATTTGGTGTGCTTGCTGTCATGTTACATTGTGCATTTTGACGAATTATTGTGTCAATATAATGATTATTAACACCCCCTCAAGTTGGGAAGGGTAGAATACATTCCCAACTTGGATAAAAGCTGCTGAAATTGTGGTAAAGGCAAAATCTTTGTGAAAGCATCCGCGAGCTGATTCTGAGTAGGCAAATAAGTAAGCTGAAGAAGGCCATCAAGAACCTTATCTCGTGTGAAATGACAGTCAATATCAATGTGTTTCGTACGTTCGTGAAACACAGGGTTTTTGGCAATATGGATTGCAGATTGGTTGTCACAATGTAGAGTAACAGGTTTGAGATCATTAACACCAAGTTCCTCCAATAAACGAACAGTCCAGGTAACATCTTCAGCAGCTGATGCCATAGCTCGATATTCAGATTCTGAAGAAGAACGAGATATGGTTGCCTGTTTTTTAGATTTCCATGTGATAGGTGAATCGCCAAACAATAAAATGTACCCTGTGACAGAACGGCGAGACATTGGACAAGCAGCCTAATCACTATCAGAATATGCCTGAAGTGTGAGAGTGTTGGATGCTCGAAGAAGAATGCCATTGTTTGGAGAAGTAGAGACATACTTAAGAGTATGTAGTAAAGCAGTAAGATGGGTGGATCGTGGTGACTGCATAAATTGACTAAGAACCTGAACAGCATAGTTCAGATCAGGGCGAGTGTTGGTAAGGTAATTAAGTTTTCCTACCAATGAACGATAAACAGCAGGATCAGAAAGAGGAATACCATCAGTAGTAGTGAGCTTAAGGTTCAATGGTAGAGGTGTGGAAGCCTTGGTGGGTAAATCAAAAGGACAGTCATGTAATAATTCCTTTGTGAACTCACTACACCATAGATCACATATTGCAACACCACAAATACGTTGCCTTAAAACCAATTTTCGTTGCAGTAGACTCTATTGCAACGAATGTGAAAAATTTTTAGCGTTGCATCCGCTCGTGTTGCAATAGCTCGATTTAGCAACGATTTGTGTACCATATAGCAACATTAAAAATCATTGCAAAAAAGGCTTGTAGCAACATTTTATAGTCTTTAGCAACGTTTAAAAATCATTGCAGTAGCAAATGGTTGGCAAACAAATCACTTTAAGGCAACAAATATTAGTCCAATTGCAATGAATTTGTTAGACTAATTGCAACACTTTATACCCTTATTGCAATAATTTTGTAGCTGTTGTAATGTTTATTTGCAACATATTTGGACCCAATTGCAACAATTTTTTTTGTTTAAAAAAGTGAATGGTTCCCTTTGAAAATACAACTATCCAGGCATTAAAAGCCACAAATCCAAGCAAAACCAAACTTCAATATCATTACCAATTCACCAACAGTTATCATTACAATTATGACATCGTCATAATTACCATAAAAAAAGATCGATAAGTCAAGATAAAATGACAAAGTCTTGTAGATCGCATACACTTAATTATCAAACCGACTAAGTCGCATACTCTTGGCTTCACTACTAATTAGACAAAAAGAATAAAGCAACCCAACTATTAACATATAATTTAAACATAAGGTTATCATGTGCCAGCTTCTTCTCCGTGTTCCTCATCTTATGCATCCACCTCTTCTTCATTCTCATCATCTTCGTAGCCCTCATCATCTGCATCAACCTCGTCAACGGAACTTTGTTATCCTTCTGGATTTTCAGCCTTCATACATCTTGCACTTCAGCTTTCTTTCTTCCTTCTGTAATCTTCTGAATCTAGCAGAATAACTAAACTGAATACTTAAAAGAAATTAAAAGTAAATAAACTGAAAGAAGCTTGAATCCTGAACTTGGGTTTGACATCTACATCCATGAGTAAAAAGTTGGTGATACATGAGAACATTTGCAGATATCACACAGTACCTGTGTCTCTTCACCAGTTCCAACTGCAAGAGCTTCAAGAACTCTAATTCTTGACTGGTATTTCTCCTCCCGTACCTTGAAAAGTTGGTTTTGCTACATACAAAATGATAAATTATAAGACTTATGCAATTAAAATGCTAAAAAAGCATCAAATGTGCTAAAAAAATAAAGTTAAGGTAAATTGTATACCAGATAGAATGGGACAAAAAATATTGTGTACAAATAAATTACTAGATAGAAAGCGCGTCAATAACTAAAGTCAAGACAAGCGAAATAAGTTGCAAAGGGCAAATTAGAACTACCAAATCATAACAGCAGATGACAAAGATAGCTTCACAATAAGCAAGAGATCTTTAAAGGCCAACATTGAAAAACCTTTAAAGGTCAATAATCTACTTGATAGTCTGCAAAAATATTACATTGCATCAGATAATTTTGTTCAAAATCAAGCAATCCTATATTCCTCTAACAAGTATATTCCACAAAAATAATCAAGGAATACATAAGCTTATAGTCCAGACTATTCATTCAAATTTTGATGCTTAACGTATTGAGTTAATTCAAACTTTTAAAAACATGGAATTTTACCTGTTTAAACCATGAACGGATCAGAGCCAGGATACCAAGGGAGAGAAGAAAAGCTGGTAAGTCATTTTTGTACTAGTGTGTATGTATTTCAGGTACTTTAATATGCAAATGTAATATAAATTAATATGTTAACATTATTAAGCCATATTAACCTTATTATGATGATATTAAGCTTATTATGTAATATTTCAGGTACTTTAACACTGCTAATATGATGATATTAACCTTAAATTGCTTATGATAAATACCTACAAATTAACCTTAACTAAGAATAATTTACTGCATTGACTATCATTGTTTCTGGAAAGTTCTGTAATAAGATGGTCCTAGCACTTGTAATATTATTTGTCAAAGCTGAACAGCCAAAACCCAAGTGAAAAATGTTTAGAGCTAAAAATTTACAGACAAGATATGAGACCTAAAAATGTTTAGAGCTACTGAACAACCAGCTACCACAACAGTGCTTTGGATGGATAAGCCTATACCAGCTCATTAGGCCACGAAGAAATCCATCTGCAAAAGAGAGCATATCAGAAAAAATGTGAAATTACTAAAACAAACTTTTTAACTTTATCAGCCATTACCAACTCGCTCGCAGTGTTCCAAAAATTCATTAAACCCTGCAATAAGATCTGGGTGTTTTCCAAGTAAATCTGCAATCTGAAACATGACAAGGAAAAATCCAATCGTATCATATCACGATTTTGATGGCTGTTAAAGAAGATTCAGCTACTTCTAGTAATAGTTTTGATGATTGTTGTACAAGAATAATAAGTTTACACACGCTCAAGATATAACACTTCAAATTTGAAATTTCTGTTTAGATTAGACCTACAAAGAAGATGTATGGTTACAGGGAGGTAGATATATAGTTCTTTTAGCCTTCAGTTCTAAAACCTTCATTTTGCAGTCATCATGTACAGCTATACCTTCATTTTGCAGCCATCATGTACAGCTATACATGTAACAATGTATAATTAAGGTGGTATTCAACTAAACATAAGTAACAAACACAATACAGAAGTTTACTAATAGAATAAAAAGCAGCAAACAATCTGGAATCAAAACCAATTATAGAAGCAATCATATTATTGCGCTCCAAAATTAGTACATCAAAATTTTATGTTCAAAACTTACTATGTCATACTGACAAGTAACAAATAATCGTACTTAATTCTCATTCAATTAAAGCCAGCACTAAGGTAATGTAATCAGGAAAGTTTACATCCAAATTAGTTGGCATATAAATATTTTAGATGTATTCCTAATCCATCTGCAAAGGCCATATACCGATCATATCGGCGACGGTATATTACCTGGAGTTTCTTCGCAAGATCCTCATGGATTTCTGATGCAGCTGATCTGGTTGCTGCATCCTTGGCATTGCTCAACCTGTGCGTAACTTCAGCTTAAAAAATAAAATTATCAATAAAGTCAGATTAATGTACTTAAATGTACCCTACTATTAAAATTAGTGCACATTCATGGATTCATAGTCTATGATAACATTAAATTCATACAACAACATCTAATACTTCCTTTCAGGTTTAATAAAAATTAAATTCTAACATAAACCACCAAGATAACATGAACTAACATCAAAACACAATAAAATTTTCACTTGCCTGATTTCTCACTCAACAAGCCCTCCGTAACTCCTTGATTACAAGTACCACTGCGATAGCTTCCCTTGTAGTTTCCTCTTTAGATAATTAGTCGGTGCGTTGCCTGTTTTTAAATTGTATATAACTACAAACAAAATACAAACAAACACAAAATTACCAACCCAAGCACAATAGCAAAATAAGATTCAAATTAACAAAATCTCTGTAAAAGCTTATTTAACATGAACGAACAGAAAAAAAAACCTATAAATTGATTTAAATACAAGCACAAATTAACAAATAAATCCTAATCGATACATGAAAATTCATCTAAAAGCAAATTTTCAAATCAATTGGGGAAAGAAGATACCCCTTTTCCGAGATTTAGAGTTCTTCGAGCTGATCTCTATAATCTCTCTCTCGCGCCTTATCACTCTCTTTGTAGTCTCTCTCTCACCTTATCTCTCTCTCTCTCTGTAATCTCTCTCGCCTTATCTCTCTCTGTTTCGAGTTTGTATCTGTGTTGTGTGTGTTTGTATCTGAATATGCTCAGTCAATTGTTTTTTTTTTCCAGTCAAAACTCTTTTAGAGCCCGGCAACAAAAAATTGCAAGCCCGCTTAGAAGCCCGCCAATTTTCCCCAAAAAATTTTGAAATCAATTGCAACGTTTATCAATTTTCGTTGCAATTTAACCCGAACTTTGATCAAAATTTACTCAATTGTGACAATTTTAAAAAATGTTACAATACTTCTAAATTTGTTAAAACTTGTCAGTCAATAGCAACGATTTTTAATCAATTTTTCAGTGAGTGTTGCAATAGCCATTCTATGGTGTAGTGACTTATGCTGACTGAGTGTAATGCCATTAGAATAGTAACCAACCTCGATGCCCAAGAAATAGTGTAACAGACCTAAATCCTTGATACTAAATGCACTATGAAGATGTGCTTTGATATGATTAATAGAATCAAGATCATTACCTATAACTATAATATCATCAACGTAAACAGCCATGATAGTAATCAGAGAACCATGTCGTTTGATGAATGAACTGTAATCGTTCTTGGACTGGATAAAATCTTGATTAGTAAGTTCTGAAACTAACTTGGAAAACCATTCTCTGGACGCTTGTTTAAGTCCATATAAAGACTTAACTAGCCTGCAAACAAGATTAGCATGAATATTAAGACCAGGAGGGGGCTGCATATAAACTTCTTCCTTTAAGTCCCCGTGTAAAAAAGCGTTGTTAACATCGAGTTGAAAAATTTTCCAGTGTCGACTAGCAGCAAGAGCAATAATACAACGTACTGTAACCATTTTAATTACAGGAGAAAATGTCTCCTCGTAATCAATTCCGAGTTTCTGATTGAAACCTTTTGCTACAAGACGTGCTTTACAACGTTCTAAAGAGCCATCTGATTTCAGTTTGACTTTGAAAACCCAACGACACCCAATAACCTTTTTTCCTGGGGGGAGAGGGACTAGATCCCACGTGTGATTCGATTCAAGGGCTGTCAGTTCTTTATTCATTGCCTCGACCCAAATTGGATTAGTTGAAGCCTCTTTGTAAGATGCTGGTTCAGTGATATCACAAAGTTGAGAAATATGTGCTTTGTGAGCAGGTGTAAAATTTGAGGAAGACACAAGATTAGGTGTAGAAGTAGTGGCAATATGACAGTGATAATCCTGTAAGTATATAGGAGCAGAACGTTGTCTAATCGAAACACGAGTAAGATTAGGAACATGTGGAGGTGAAGAGTGAGTTGAACTTGGAGAATTAGATGTACTGGTAGAAGTAGTGTTAGAAGAAGAATCAGATGAATTATATGAAATATGAGGAGAAGTAGTAGGAGAAAATGGTGGTGTGTCAAGAATAGTTGTAGATGGTGTAACTATGGATGCTGGAATATCAAAATAATCACACTTATCTTGTGTAGTATGAGGCAGAAAAACAGAATCAATATAAGAAGTCTTATCAGTAGTCGAATGAATAATATGAAATGGGAAGTGAAATTCATAGAATTTAACATCACGAGAAATCTGAACCTGGTTGGTAGTAAGATTAAAAACCTTATATGCTTTTTGCGTTGATGGATAACCAAGAAACACACCAGGATCAGCACGAGGGTGAAACTTTGAACGCTGAGTTGAAGTTGTAGAAATATAACAAAGACACCCAAAATTTCGAAGATGATCAAGAGAGGGAATATCTTGATATAACTTGTAATAAGGAGACACATTACCTATACTGGATAATGGCATTCTGTTGATCAGATACGCAGCACACAAAATACTATCACCCCAAAAATGAGCAGGAAGTTTAGACTGTAAGAATAGGGCACGAGCAGTTTCCAAGAGATGACGATGTTTGCGTTCTACTACCCCATTTTGTTGGGGAGTATAAACACAAGATGTCTGATTAATAATACCCTTTTTCATATACAATTCTTTCATTGCACCTGCTGTTAACTCAAGAGCATTGTCAGATCGTATACAAAGCACTTTGGTCTTAAATTGTGTCTCAGCATAGTTAATAAAATGCTCAAGTATAAGAGGGGCTTCAGATTTACTCTGCAACAAATGAATCCATGTATAACGGCTAAAATCATCCACAATGGTTAAGAAAAAATTACAATTTGAATAAGTCTTTGTCCTATAAGGACCCCATATATCAATGTGTAGCATCTGAAGAATACTAGAAGTTTTAATGGAACTATGAGGAAAGGATTTTCTACATTGTCTGGCAGCTGGACAAACTTGACATATTGTAGAATCTTCAAAGTTGACATTACATTCTAGTTTGATAGTTTTGAGCTGTGAAAATGGCAAGTGGCCAAGCCTCATATGCCAAAGCTTTATTATATCATCAGATTTTTGAGAAAGAAGACCATTGCAGATTGTCTTCTGAACTGGGAATGAAGTTGCAGTAGTGAAAGCAGTATAGAGACCGTTACTCATTTTACCAAGATGCATCGGATGTCCTTTCTGAGAATGGACCTGAATAGTACATTGAGAATCAGAAAAAATCACATTACATGAGAAATCCTTGCAGAGTTTATTAACAGATATCAAATAGAAGTGAAAATCAGGAACATGTAGGACATCTTTGAGAGTAATTTTATCATTAAGCTTAATTGTTCCTTTGTGCAAAACTGGGATTTTTCGACCATCTGGAATTGTTATAGAAGTGTCATCAGCAACAGATACATAATCCAAGAAACAATCCAAGTTTGGACATATGTGATCAGTAGCACCACTGTCTACTATCCAATCAGACTTTGAAATGCTCAGCAAACAGATATTACCTGCTAATAATGCAGTACCATTATTATTGCTTTCAGTAGAGTGTGAAGTTGTAGGAAATTGCTTGTTGAGTAAAAACTGCAACAATCTCTGTTCTTGCTGTTTCTTCAGAAATTTCTGCCCCAATTCACAAGTACATTTTTCACAGGTACAAGTAGGAGTAGGATTAACATCATCAATGCTATCCCAAACAGTCTTAAGTTTCGTATAATATTCAGAAGCAGTCTGATTATTTTGAGAAATTTCCATCAGTTCTTGTTCCAAAGAAAACATCTCAGTAATAGAAGAACAACCAAATCTCTCTTCTAAATCTTTCCAAATTGAATGAGAACTCTTGAGAAATAGTACACTTCTTGCAATAGTTTCATCAAGATTGAACAATATCCAAGAAATTACTAGTGAATTGCATCGCTCCCAAGCACTGTATTCTATAGAAGTTACATCTAGTGTACTCAATGTTCCATTAACAAAACCTAGTTTGTTCTTAGCAGATAATATCAATGTCATTGATCTTTTCCAGTCATTAAAGTTGCTTCCGTTAAATTTTACAGATACAAGCTGAGTTGTATTCGCATCAGACGGATGAATGTAATACACACTCGAAGGATCTAGATTCGTATTTGACTGAGTATTCGTAGTCATTTTCAACAACAAATCACAGCATACAGATCGATCAATCAACAAGAAGTCAACGTAATCACGAAATCAAACAAATCAGGAACAGATCGGATAATCCACAGATTCAGAACGAATTTCACAGAACAAATTCTAATTCAGAGTAATCAAACAAATCTAAACAGGTAAAGTATCTTGATAAATCTGAAAGTTTCAGAAAAGAAAAAAAACCTCGAGAGAGATTTCAGCGCGAGAGAGAGATTACGACGAGAGAGATGATGATGATAACGAAAAGACAGAAGATCACTATGTCACCATTGATTACCGGCTCTGATACCATGTGAATTTCTGTAAACTTTAGCTAGAAAACGTAAATGAATGAAGCTCTCATTTCATTCAAGAAGAAGAAGCAAAAAAAACTATACAGAGTTTGTTACAGGGAGAATGTGAAAAAATGTAACTAACTTTTTACAATCTACCTGGAGGTATATATATACACTAATGGTAACTATACAGCTGGCTATACTAGTTGGCTAGTTTCTAAAAACTATGCTAGCTATGTTCTATAAATAGAAAGTGTATTTGGTGTGCTTGCTGTCATGTTACATTGTGCATTTTGACGAATTGTTGTGTCAATATAATGATTATTAACAATTAGCATGTGCATATTCTGGCAGCCAGTTTTACTTTGATTAGCCAGTTTCATGTGAATCTTGCTTTCAATTGTGCAACAAGTGTTATAGAGATTCACAGTGCAGGGTTCTTCTACTGCGGATTACATTTATGATTAGTTGTTGGACTTTGCAGATAAGGGTGTCAGAAAAGATGAGCAATGGATGGATCATATTGAACGTAGACTGTGATATGTATTCTAATAGCTCTCATTCGGTAAAGGATGCTCTTTGCTTTTTCATGGATGAAAAAAAAGGGAATGAGATTGCTTATGTGCAGTTCCCACAGAATTATGAAAATGTTACTGAAAATGATATTTATGCTAGTTACATGAGAACAATATCTGAGGTGAGTATAGACATGCATATGTTTAAGACTGTCCTTCAAAATTTTATTTTTGTTTACTTCTTCTATACTAATTGATTGCTATTCACCAACTAATCAGGTGGATTTTTTTGGTTTGGATGGTTTGGGAGGTCCTTTATACATTGGAACTGGCTGCTTTCACAGAAGAGACACTCTTTGTGGAAGAGTTTTCAGCAAGAACCAAACCAAGAGTGACTACTGGAATAAAGGGAATGATCACGGTTATTTGGACGAAACTTCCTATGAACTAGAAGAAAGACTGAAGGATCTAGCAAGTTGTACATTTGAAAAAAATACTCAATGGGGAAATGAGGTACCGTACCATGATTTATGTGTCTATATGTATGTTTGTGATCCTTTTACATGTGCAATGTTTGGATGCTCGGTCAAACAGTTTTGAAATTCTTAAAATTTTGTACAAATGCAGATGGGTTTGAAATATGGGAGCCCGGTGGAAGATGTGATAACTGGACTCTCGATTCAATGCAATGGATGGAAATCAGTATATTACAATCCAGAAAGAAAAGGGTTCTTAGGTCTACCTCCCACCAGTTTGTACCAAACTCTGGTGCAGCACAAGAGATGGTCTGAGGGTGATTTTAAGATCTTGTTCTCAAAGTACAGTCCAGCATCATATGGTCTCGGAAGGATTAATTATGGCCACATAATGGGATACTGCGTGTACCTACTCTGGGCTCCTAGTAGCATGCCAACACTCTATTACTGCGTAATCCCTTCCCTCCATCTCCTAAGTGGCAATCAACTGTACCCTCAGGTACAACTTTTTTCCTTCCAAAAAGGTTAACATTCCCATCAACTGTTTTTTGTAAATTTCAGATGTGATCCATCCAGAGTTGCATCAAACAACTCTCTCAGCTTTTAGCATGAAACAACTTCAAAGGTTTAATTTGTTTATCCATCTCTAGGATTAATTGATCTCAGCTCAGTATCTTCGCTATTAGTGGTTCATGATCGGATCTTAGACACTAACTATAATTACCATAGGTACATTCGTAAGTAGCAGATCAGTAAGAGGGTCATCTTGATGACACGTTTTTAGTTTTTTTGTTTTAGTCAGTCTTGGCACTTTTTATATAAAAGCACCATTTATCCAACTCTTTTATAACTGCATACATCCACGATCGCAAGCCAAGTTTGTTTTTTGTAAATTCTTGCAGATATCAAGCCCGTGGTTTATTCCATTCGCGTACATTATACTCTCAGCGTATGCATATAGTTTTGCCGAGTTCCTCTTGTCAGGTGGAGCAATCCTGGGCTGGTAGAATGACCAAAGAATATGGCTGTACAAGAGAACTAGCTCCTACTTCTTCGCCCTTGTAGACACCATATTTAGCTTGGTAAAATATTCAAACACGACATTTACGATCGCATCAAAAGTGGCTGATCGAGATGCTTATCGGAGATATGAGCAGGATATTATGGATTTCGAAACACCTTCTCCTCTGATCACCATATTAGTGACAGTGGCTATGCTTAATCTTTTTTGTCTTGCTGGTTTGGTAATGCAACTTTTGGTGGATTTTAGCAGGACTATGGAAACAATGGCTGTACAGATCATTCTATGTTCCTTCCTCGTTCTGATAAATTTTCCATTGTATGAGGCCCTTTTTCTACGGAAGGATAAAGGCAAGGTACCAAGTTCAGTAGCCGTAAAATCAGTTTCCTTGGCTTTGCTTGCTTGTACTTGCTTTACAATATTGAACTAGCTTTATATTTCTCATTATTCATTTATCTCCTGGTTATCTGCAACAAAAGTGTAATCAAACTAAACATATTCAACAAAATCCACACGGGTGGATGCCTTTTTATTCACGTCACGGTTACATGGTATCAAATGACACTCAGCTATATATCAGATTATATTCTAAATATATGCATATCTAAAAGGCTACTTAGCAAAAAAGTAAATTATTTAAGATAGCTCTGTGCAGTTTGAGTCGGTTAAAACTTAAATATACCCTGTACAAGGCATTTTGTAAAGTTGATTTTGTAAAGTTGAGAAATTCATCAAAATCTGAAAAATTGCCCAGACTACACACTGTCCAAAATACCCATTTTTAAAAACATCGTCCAAAATATCCACGGATCACGCCGTTGGGAACGGCGCAACCCCTCTCCACTGTTCACTCTTCTCTCCAGTCGTCTCTCTCTCGCTCCCGTCGTCTCTCTCCGCCTCTCGTCCCCGTCCGTCCACCTCCACCCCTTCTAAGTATACCAAAACAATCAGCACATTGTGCATTTCGTTTAGCCCAACTGATTTTGAGGAATATGGTCCCGCAGGTGCTTGTAAGAACTCGTCGGAAAATTGAGCAGAGAGGTTTGGGTTCGATTTGAGGGTTTACAATCCGGCTAAACAAATGCTATGAAACTGGTATGGATGTGTAGATCGTCGAAAGACGATTCGAATGGTGTGTAGAACATACATGAAAAACAACAGGATCGAACGAACGGAGCTTTTGTTTGCTTTGGTCGAAAATCGTCGGAATCACCTCCATGGTCGCCAGAACTCGCGTTGGCATGCATCTACGCGTGAGGCATGTACCAGCTTGAGTGCGCCCATGGGTAAGGTGTGTCCTGTGTTTCGCCCATGTGTGTGGCGTGAGCAATTGATGACACTCTCATGACATGTGTATGTCTTCTACACATGCCTGTGCAAGCGACGTATCATGTGCCCATGTCAATGGCATATGTGGCATATTTGGTGGGCATTTTGGACGGCTGTTCGCAATTTTGGTCAAGCGGAGTTAAAAAATGGATATTTTGGGCACTCACCCTCAAAATCTCTTAGAATTTAATTGAATTTCAAAATTTAAAAAATACACTATGCAAAAAAATCATGAATTTTTAAATGCCATTATATTTTAATGGATTTGTCTAAATTTTGAAAGATATTTTAAAATTTAAATTAAATATCATCAGATTTCGAAAGATTTTCTAAAATCCAAATTAAATATCCAAGATTTCTAAAATCCAAAAATAAAAAATAGTTAACATCCCAATCAACAACTTCTTAGACGATCTCTCACTGTATTCCCGAGTTGTAAATGGGAGAAAAGAGAAAAGAAATATTAAATTTTTTTTGTCTAAACGTGCTCTCGTTTTTTTAAGAGAGAATCGAAATGATTTGGGGAAAAAAAAATTCTTCACAATTTTTTTTCAAAATTTTCTTCCCATTTATGGGATGATTGGGAGGAATTGTCTCACAAAACATTTACTTTAATTAATTTTTATCCAATTTTTTTTTCTCACCATTAAAAACTTGGGTAAATAAAAGAAATAACGTTTTTTTTAATCCAAAAACTGAAAATAACATTTTTTGAGATGGGGTGTTAAAAATGACATTTTGGATACGCATTTACAATTTGGTTATCCTAATACGAATTTCGAATTTGGGTATGAGTGGGTCCTATAGAAACAAAACGAAAAAAAATAAAATAAAAAAGGGTGATACACATTTTGGAAATGCGTATCAGGGCCAAATTCGCATTTTTAAATGCGTATCACTATTTATTTTATTTTTTATTTTTTGATTTTGCCCGTGCGGGGCCACTGATACCCAAATTTAAAATACGTATTAGGATACCTAAATTGAAAATTAAAGAGAACTAGAGCAGATATGCAATTTCTGGAAATGGGAGAATAAACTTTTAATAATCATTCATAGATCCAATGATTACAGACTCCTCGTACATATGGTGAACATATGACACTAGCAGACAAACAGGAATAGAAAAGACAGAATTATCCTAGGAAAATGTAAACAACGGCTACGCTAAAGACAAGGAAGGGCAATGAATGTTTAACAACTTTATTGTGGTCCTGCAGGTTGACAGATGGCAAGAGGTGGCATTGAGGATAATCCTTCATTACTCCCCTTCAAGCTGAGCTGGAGGTAGAACTGAAGCTCCAAGCTTGTCAAGCAAGTAGTAGTGCTGTTTAACAGAGAGTGGTTTAGTAAGCAGGTCTGCGAGTTGAGAGGTAGACGGAACATGAGTAGTGGTAATGTCTCCAGCCTTTATCTTGTCCCGGATGAAATGGCAGTCAACCTCGATATGTTTGGTGCGTTCATGCATCACAGGGTTGGCTGCAATAGAGAGAGCAGCTAAGTTATCACAGTATAATGTGGCTGGTGGTAGGGAGTTGAGACCCATGTCTTTGAGGAGGGCTGTGAGCCAGGTTATTTCGCAAGCTGTTAAGGCCATGGAGCGATACTCTGCTTCTGCCGTTGAGCGAGCCACTACCTGTTGTTTCTTCGTTTTCCAGCTAAGAGGAGATTGACCTAAGAGAAGACAGAATCCTGAGGTCGATCTGCGAGTTACTAGACAGTTTGCCCAATCGCTGTCGGAGTAAGCATGAATAGATGCATTGGACGAGGAGGTCAGAAGTAAACCTTGAGAGGGATTGCCTACTAGATAACGAAGCAGTTTCTTGGCAGCCAGCATGTGTGCATCTGTTGGGTGGTGCATAAATTGACTGAGGATGTGAACAGTAAATGTGATGTCAGGGCGAGTAACTGTCAAGTATATGAGCTTTCCAACTAGACGCTGGTACGGATGTGGGTCAATAAGTGGCGTGCCAGTAGTGGGTGTAAGCTTGAGATGGGAATCCATTGGTAGCTTTAAGGGTGAAGCAGTTGCCATGCCAAAGTCTTGAAGAAGATCCAGGGTATACTTCTTTTGTGAGAGGAAAAATCCATCTGCAGAACGAGAGATTTCGATGCCCAGAAAATAGCTGACAGGACCAAGGTCTTTCATATGAAACGCTTTGGCCAGCATAGTTTTTAGACAGTCAATTTCATCAGGTGCATTCCCAGATATCAAGAGATCGTCGACATAAATCAGCACTATTGTGATACAAGAGCCCGAAGTCTTCGAGAACAAGCTGTAATCAGTTTTAGATTGCACATAACCAAGGGACATTAGTAGCTCAGACAGTTTTTTAAACCATTGTCGAGGCGCCTGTTTCAAGCCATACAACGATTTTAGCAGCTTAAGAACCTGATTTGTAAGAGATGCAGGCATGGACGAGGCACAGATTCTGGACCCAATTCCTATATAACCTGGAGGAAATTTCATGTATACAGCTTCATCAAGATCGCCATTTAAAAAGGCGTTTGAGACGTCCATTTGGACTGTGACCCAATGTTGGATGGCAGCTACTGCTAACAGAGTGCGCACTGTAGTGAGTTTAGCAACTGGGGCAAACGTCTCGGCATAGTCTATGCAATAAATTTGTTTACAGCCCAAAACTACAAGTCGTGCTTTGTAGCGTTCAACTGACCCATCAGCATTATACTTGGTTTTAAAAATCCATTGGCATCCAATTGCTTTCTTACCATTTGGAAGAGAAGTGACAGCCCATGTATTATTGTCTTCCAATGCTGAGAGTTCACTGTTCATAGCCTCTCTCCAATGAGGATGTTGCAATGCCTGTTTGAAACTGACAGGATCTGTGTGAGTCGAGAATTGAGCAGATAGACATAGAAACGGAGATGGCACGGGACAAGAAACTACTTGAGCAATGTTGCAAGATGACTGCACAGTGTTTACATAATCCTTTAACCAAGTGGGTTTCTTTGTAACTCTGGTGGACTGTCGAAGTTGAGGAGGTTCGGGAGGAGTTGGTGGGTCAGTTTGTTGATCATCAGCTGTAGATTCACAAGTAAGAAAGTCATCATGAGTAAACGGAGGGGGGTTGTGAGGCATAGGAACAGGAGTTGGCTGGATATACGAGTCCGTGTTGGAGGCATTCAGAGGAAAGATTGACTCGTGAAATACAACATCACGAGAGATAAATGTCTTCATAGTTGTCAGGTTTAGCAGAGTATACCCTTTGTTAGAAAAAGGATAACCAACAAAGACGCAGGAAACTCCCCTTGGGCCAAATTTGTCACCAGTGCTTGAAGGGTTTGCAGCAAAAGCAAGGCACCCAAATGTTTTGATGTTATCATAGTCTACAGGAGCATCAAATAACAGCTCATAGGGAGTCTTATTTCCCAAGACAGGTGTAGGTAACCTGTTAATGAGGTAAACAGCCGTGAGTACACATTCACCCCAAAACTGCAATGGTAGTCCTGCTTGAAAACGAAGACACCTAGCCACTTCAAGAACATATCGATGCCTCCGCTCCACACGAGCATTTTGCTGGGGACGATTTGTGCACGAGGTCTGATGTTGGATGCCCTTTTCAGCATAGAATTGTCTACAACTTGCATCACTAAACTCAGCTGCATTGTCTGATCGTATGGTTTGAATATTGGCTTTGAAATGAACTTGAACATAGGTATAGAAGGCTTTGATGGTGGACAGGAAGTCAGATTTAAACTGGAGTAGATACACCCATGTGACTCGTGTACAATCGTCAACTATGGTCAAGAAATGTCTATATTTGCCTCTAGTGACAGACTTGTATGGCCCCCAAGTGTCAATGTGGATAAGAGAAAATTTTTCCTTGGCATGTGACAAGCTCAAATCAAACGGCAACTTAGTGAACTTTGACATAGGGCAGGTAACGCAGACTTTATCAATGGGCATCATGTAAGGTTTTAGACGAGAAATGTACCTTAGTTTGGCTAAGGGGGCATGTCCCAGCCTATTGTGCCACAAAGCAAAGTCAGAAGTGGAGCCTGTTGATGCAGAGTTGACAGATGGAGTAACCGGGGCATCTTTCATATAATATAAACCATTTTGCAATGTGCCTACAGCCATGGTGTGGTGTGTCTGTGCATCCAATATCTTGTAGCCTTCCGGGTGAAAAGTGACAAGACAACTGTTGTCCTGTGACAGCTTGTGAATGGAAAGCAAGTTATGTTTAAATTGAGGGACATAAAGTACCTTTTGAAGTAGAAGACCATTCTTTAGTTGAATGTTGCCAATGTGAGTAATTCTGGAGGTGGCTCCAGTGGGTAGTTTTATAATCAAGTCTGGAGGGGCTCGTTGGACATTAGACAACAGGTCAAGGCTGAAAGTCATGTGGTCACTAGCACCAGAATCGATAATCCAATACTGGTTGACCACTGCAGACATGTGACATGTGACCATTCCAGAGAAACATTGATCTAGTTCATCATCGGTGATAGAGGTGTTGGCACTGTCTCCAAGAGTAGCAGGGTCCCCTTTTGGAAGAAATTTAAGCAGTTGCTGGAGTTGTTGAGCAGTAAAGGTCACATCTGCTGTTGGAGACTGAACCTGGACAGCAGAGTTGGCTTGTTTGGGCTGCACATGTCGAGCTGAGGTGGAGCTCTGTGGCTTATGCTGAGGTTTATATCTTCGATGCCATCTGGGATAGCCATTCACAGCCCAGCATCGATCAGTACTATGATTCTTTTGTCCACAAGCAGTGCAAGCAGGACCCTTATATTCAGTTTGACCTCGAAGAAATTCAGCTTGAGTTTTACCATACATTGCTGCAGCATCTATATCGGCCAAAGGGAACAGATCCTTTTGAGACTCTTTCTGTTGTACAGTGGCGTAAGCAGACTCAACAGTAGGAAGGGGGTGATTCATCAACAGTTGAGATCTCAGAGAAGCATAAGTGTCATCGAGACCATTTAAAAATTTAAAAAGGCGAGATTCACTTTTTTGTTTTTCAATAGCAGCTAGAAAAGCTGTGACATCTGTAGCTACAGTGGTAATAACAGGGAGAGTGTTCATAGACTCTATCTCCTCCCAAAGGCCACTCAAGGTAGTAAAGTAGTCATTAATTTTAGACCCATTTTGTTTCAAAGCAAACAAATCTTTACTCAGCTTATATTTTCTCGACCCGTTGCTTAAAAGAAATCGCTTTTCTAGATGAAGCCAGATCTCATGAGCAGAGTTAATAAACAAAATGGACTGTCTAATGCTATCTGAGACATTATTATGAAGCCAAGAAATTACCATATCATTGCACGTATCCCATTGAGTGGCTTGAACATCATCTTCTGTGCTACGTTCGATAGAGCCGTTGACGAAACCCAGTTTGCGCTTTGCAGATAGTTGGATTTCAACCGAACGCTTCCACGTCCTGTAATTTGCAGCACCTTAAAGTTTTGCAACACTCACAGAGAGAGGGCCATCAGAAGGGTGTAAAAATAACGGATTTTGCATATCCGCAAATGTGAAACGTGCACCGTTTGCCATTAAAAAAATATGAACTTTCTCAGATCTGTGTCAACAATGGACTGAAAAACAGAAAAGAGAAGGATGAATGATTGAAAAACAACGATTAGTTTAAATCTCAATGAAAATAACCAAGAAATGCATGTAAAGGCTCTGATACCATAAAGAGAACTAGAGCAGATATGCAATTTCTGGAAATGGGAGAATAAACCTTTAATAATCATTCATAGATCCAATGATTACAGACTCCTCGTACATATGGTGAACATATGACACTAGCAGACAAACAGGAATAGAAAAGACAGAATTATCCTAGGAAAATGTAAACAACGGCTACACTAAAGACAAGGAAGGGCAATGAATGTTTAACAACTTTATTGTGGTCCTGCAGGTTGACAGATGGCAAGAGGTGGCATTGAGGATAATCCTTCATTAAAAATACGTATCCAAAACGTTAATTTTCACACCCTACTTCAAAAATTGTTATTTTCATCATTTTTATCCCAAAAAAAATGTTATTTTTAGCATTTTTTCTAAAAACTCGGGCAAAAGTTGAAGAAAATCAAATAATCAACCTCCTTCTACTTTCTTCTCTTTTATTCCATTCTTTCCCGAAAAAGTCCGGAACACAGCACTAAACCAGGAATGATAATGACATTGCATTGCCTACTCACCTCCTTTACCTCTGTACCCTTTGCGATGGATCCGCCATTTCTTTCATCTTAGGCCCATTAACCGACTCACTTCAGATGCAACGATCGCTTGTTTCAACTGATTCTCATCGAAATTTATCATTTTCCATTTTTAGTAAGTGGCTCAGCTCATTCAGTTATCTTGACTGGAAGTCAAGAATTATTAAACATGGTTATTTTAACAAGACATGACCTAACATGTCATAATTCCGATAAGAGCTTTTAAAAAAATCAAATTAATTTCAAATTTGAATCCAAAATAAAACATAAATGGGTAAAGAGAATCTACATGGTAGAAAAATTCTCTACGCGGCTTCAAATCATGTATTTATTATTTTTATCGTAAATCTAATCGTACCAATTAAAATTTTATGCAAAAATAAGTAGGTGTGCAAAATTTTATAAAATTTATCCTTTAAGAATGCATTTAATTTAACATGATTTTTTATATATGGTTTACAATATGAATGTAACGGCTCAGATTTTATACCATTTTTTGATTAAAAATTGCATCATATACAAAATCAATTTCTATGTAATTTTGTGTACCCTCTAATTTTTGCGTAATATGCTAATCTGTAATGTTGGATTTTCATAAAAATTATTGAAAATATGAATTTGAAGTCGCATCGGTAGAAAATTTTTCTACTGTAGATTCTCTTTACCCAAAATTTTCATAAAAAAATATGATTTGTTGATGCAAATGGCAATATCAAAGCTTATAAATTGAAAATGAACATGGGACTAGAGTGTTACGTTATATACCTTGTAAAAAAAATGCAATTCAAAATAAGAAAAAGACAAAAACGACATCAGAAGTTCAGAACTAGCCAAAGCAATATACTCATTCCATGTACTGATGTGCATAATGATAAGGTTAGAATCTAACAAGTAAGACAAATATGAAGACGAGTGCGACCCAACAAATAAGTGGATGGTTTGATTCTCACATTAGCCAAAAAAACCGGAGCTTCTAAACGGAGTACGAGAAACTAGAAAGAATGAGAAATGAAGGTGGTGCTCTATTCGAGAGTAGGGGAATTAGCAGGAGCATGCTGATATGCAGTAGGGCTTTTGCAGCATCCACGTTGTTGGCTATACTTTCGGTTTGGTTGTACAGGTGCATGTACTTGTTCTGCCCTTCCTTTTTACTTACGAGCACACCGAATAATCATCAGTGTCACAATCATGCACTTGTGTGGATTGGCATGTTTGCTTCTGAGGTTTGGTTTGGTTTCTACTGGCTGCTAATTCAGGCTGTATAAATATACTATCTGAGTCAAAGTCAGAAATAAGTCAAGTCAACAAAAGTCAGCAACTTCAGTCAAATACAAAACCGGCGGGAAAATCAGTTAGAAAAGAGGGAATCAATTTAGCTGATATATATTAGTCTTTCTCTCTCTCTGGAGTTAGTTACAGAGTTCTAGATCATTTTATTCTTGTTGTAGAAGATACACAATTTCAACAGTTATGATAAGCTTGTATATACAGTTTTAATGGAGTTTTAATGAAGTTTTACAGTCTTTGTTTCACAAAGTATCATGGTATCAGAGCAACGGTCATCGGCGCCTGAGTATCTGCTTCCGTACACTTTATTTCCGATCATTTCGTGATTATTTCTGTTCATTTCCAATCGTTTCTGATCGTTTCTGGTGAATTTCTGTGTGTTTATCGAGTAATTGATCAATCAATTGTCTCAATGGCAACATACTCTACAATTGCTGCTGGTACAAATTCATCTGCTACCAACACATCTACTATTGATTGTAATCATCCATATTACCTTAATTCATCTAATCATCCAGGTATGATTCTGGTTATTGTTACACTTTCCGATCATAATTACAGTCAATGGAATCGTTCAATGAAGATCGCCTTATCAATCAAGCTAAAGTTAGGTTTTATTGATGGATCATATGTTAAACCTGCTTCTACATCTAATCTGCTTGTGTACTGGAATCGATGCAATGATATTGTTATTTCCTGGATATTGAACACAGTTTCACCTGAAATTCGTCAAAGTGTTATGTTTATGACTTCTGCTTGTGATATATGGAATGATTTGGCTACTCGATTTGCTCATACAAACATTCCTAAAGTCTATAATCTCAAACGTGAAATTGCTTATCTCAGTCAAGGTACTATGTCTGTATCTGCTTATTTCACCAAGTTTCGATCTCTAAATGATGAATTAGAGTCAATTT
The DNA here is from genome assembly GCA_037693485.1 of Kitagawia praeruptora. Lineage (NCBI taxonomy): Eukaryota > Viridiplantae > Streptophyta > Magnoliopsida > Apiales > Apiaceae > Kitagawia > Kitagawia praeruptora. The sequence continues at coordinate 38,632,546 of CM075344.1, forward strand.
CTGAGATGCCTAAATGTAGTTGCTCTAAGTGTACTTGTGATGTCAATCAAAAGTTACTTTTGTACTCCAAGACAAGTCTTCTTTCACAGTTCTTGATGGGATTAAATGATACATTTACTGTCACTCGTGGTCATATCCTTATGATCACTCCTCCTCCATCCTTAAGTGAAGCATATGGTATCTTACTTCAAGAGAAACATCAAAGAGAAAAGAGTTCTTCTACTCTGATTTCTGAGGCATCTGCAATGTCTGTTAAGCAGTATAATGAATATGGAAATCGAAACTCTAAACCTGCTAAGAGAATCACAGATAACTCTTCTCTTTACTGTGATTACTGCAATATGACTAGACACCTTAGAGACAAATGCTTTTGTCTTCATGGTTATCCAGATTGGCACAAAATGTATGGTAAACCTAAACCCAAACCTAAGACTCAACTCAGTAAAGGAAAATCTACTGCAAACAGTGTCTTTTCTGATAAGGAAGTTTCTGGACTAAAGTCTTCTGAGTGTATAACTACTTCTGATAACTCTTCAGTGAACTCTTTTTCTGATAATCAGTGTAAGCAGCTTATGCAAATGATACAAGCTGGTATTAGGGAAATGAATACTAGCACCTCCTCTGGCTAGCATGCTTCTGCCAATACTGTTCATGCTGCAGGTATTCCTCAACATTTTGTTGGTACTACAATGATATATCATTCAGATCCTAAACTATGGATTCTTGATTCTGGAGCTACAGATCACATAACTCCACACTTACATTTACTTTCTGATGTGCAAGTGTTTAATTCTGTTTTGGGATTACCAAATGGTAATAATGCTGCAATTACTCATGTTGGAAAGATACAGTTAAATGACAAAGTTGTGCTTACCAATGTTCTTTGTGTACCTACATTCAGCTACAATTTACTGTCCATCTCTAGGCTAAGTAAGTCAACAAACTGTATGATTGTATTTTCTGACAAAACCTGCTTTCTACAGGACCATTCATTGAAGATGATCAAAGAGATTGGTAATTTTCATGATGGTCTGTATATCTTTCATCAAGACATCAAACTCAGTGAGCCTACTTTGTTCTCTCAATGTTGTGCAACAGTCAGTCAGACTAAAGATTTTGATGTTTGGCATTCAAGACTGGGACATCCTTCTTTACCTGTAATGAAGTTTTTACCTTCTACTTTGTTCTCCACTGTATCAGACTTATCAAAATGTGATACTTGTCATCTAGCTAAGCAAACAAGGTCTGTATTTCCTTTAAGCTCTACTGAATATGCTCAGTTGTTTGATCTTATTCATGTTGATGTATGGGGTCCATACAAACATAAAACTCATGGGAATTGTAGTTACTTCTTGACTATTGTTGAAGCTAAATCGAGAGCTACATGGACCTTTCTGTTTGTGGATAAGAGTCAAGTATCTTTGTTACTTACTCAATTTTTAGCTCTTGTCAAGAATCAGTTTAAGGTCACTGTTAAGGTTGTAAGATCAGATAATGGTACAGAGTTTATTAATAACTCTTTAAAAGTCACTCTTGCTAGTCTTGGAATTCAACATCAGACCAGTTGTCCTTATACCCCTCAACAGAATGGGGTTGTTGAACGCAAGCACAGATCATTATTAAACACTGCTAGAGCTCTAAGATTACAAGCTTTTCTTCCTATTTCTTTTTGGGGAGACTGTATTTTAACAGCTACCTATCTTCATAATAGAACTCCTTCATCTCTGCTTAAGGGACTTACACCATATGAAATATTATTTGGTAAATCACCAAATTATTCACATTTGAGAATTTTTGGTTCTTTATGCTATGTCACTAATCATGATCCTCATAAAGACAAGTTTACCAATAGGGCACATAAATGTCTTTTTCTAGGATATCCTGCTGATCAAAAAGCTTATAAAGTCCTTAACATTGACACAAAGAAAGTGTTTACTTCAAGAGATGTTGTCTTTATTGAAGATACATTTCCTTTTCAAAATCTTCAAATTTCTGAACCAACTCATTTGTTTCCTACTGATTTTCCTCTTTATTCAGACTTAGATACCCCTATTACTTTTCCTTCTATTATTTCATCTCATTCTGATTCATCTACATCTGAGCAACCTCAATCTGAACAAAGTCAATCTAAGCAAAATCAATCTGAGCAGTCTCAATCTTTTCCTCAATCTGAGTCATCTGAGAAGTCTTTATCTCATGTTTCTCAGAACATCCCACCTGTATTATCATCAAGACCTTTAAGATCCAAGAAAATACCTGCTAAATTTTCTGATTATGGTGATCTTCCTTCACACATTGTGTCAAAGGCCAATTCTATCACTGTTGACTACTCAATTTTCAGTAAACCTTATACAGCCTTTTTAGCTAAGGTTGATCAAATCTATGAACCCAAAACATTTCATCAAGCTAGCAAATACCCAGAGTGGTGTGAAGCCATGGCAGTAGAATTAGCAGCTCTTGAAGCAAATAAAACCTGGACTTTGGTATCTTTACCTCCTAATAAGTCAGTTGTTGATTGTAAATGACTTTATAAAGTCAAGTATAATGCAGATGGATCTGTTGATAGATACAAAGCTCGTTTAGTTGCCAAAGGATTCACTCAAACAGAGGGATTGGATTATTTTGAAACATTTGCTCCAGTTGCTAAAATGACAACTGTTAGGGTTCTTCTTGCTCTTGCTGCAGCAAATCAATGGCCAGTGACTCAAATGGATGTCACTAATGCCTTTCTTCATGGTGAATTAGAAGAAGAAGTTTACATGTCTATACCTCCAGGCTATAATATACCACCTGAATTTGCTAATGTGTCCAACCTTGTATGTAAGTTGCTTAAGTCTTTGTATGGTCTCAAACAAGCTCCAAGGAAGTGGTTCTTGAAGTTTTGTTCAGTTTTAATTCAATATGGTTTTACTCAAGCTAATACAGATCACAGTCTGTTTGTTCTTCACAAAAATGGTGCAACTATGGCCATCTTAGTTTATGTGGATGACATCCTCATTACTGGGAGTAGTTCTACTCTAATTACTGAAGTCAAAACTCATCTGGCAATGCATTTCAAGATTAAAGACCTAGGGCCATTGAAGTACTTTCTTGGTATTGAAGCTGCTAGATCCACAAAAGGTATATTTTTGAATCAAAGGAAATATACTCTAGATATTATTAATACTGTTGGATTATCAAATGCCAAGTCTTCTATCATTCCCATGGAGCAACATCACACTCTTCTCTCCAATACTACCTCTCCTTCTCTTACAAATGTTTCATCTTATAGACAACTGGTAGGCAGATTGATTTACTTAACAATTACTAGACCTGATCTTGCCTATCCAGTTCATGTTCTATCTCAGTTCTTAGCTACTCCAAAACAATGTCATATGGATGCTGCTCTTAAGGTTGTTAGATATTTGAAATCTACTGTTGGTCAAGGTATATTACTGTCAGCAACTTCTCCTTTTACTCTGACTGCTTATTGTGATGCTGACTGGGGTACATGTCCAGAGACAAGGCAGTCTTTAACAGGATACTGTGTTACATTCGGTTATTCTCTCATCTCATGGAAGTCTAAGAAACAATCTACTGTATCAAGGTCCTCTGCTGAGGCTGAGTATAGGACAATGGCTGATACTTGTTGTGAAATTCAATGGTTACTTAATCTCTTTCATGAACTTGGTTGTCCTAAACTTACTCCTGCAACTTTATTCTGTGACAACAAGTCTGCTCTTTATATAGCTTCCAATCCTGTCTTTCATGAGAGAACCAAACATATTGACATTAATTGTCATATTGTTCGTTCTAAACTTATGAAAGGTATTATTCGAACTGGTCATCTGTCTACTTCAGAACAACCAGCTGACCTTCTAACTAAGGCTTTATCTTCTTCTAGTCTGAATTATTTGTTGTCCAAGATTGGGGTTTGCAATCTCTTTCAACCCTCAATCTTGAGGGGGGATGTAAATATACTATCTGAGTCAAAGTCAGAAATAAGTCAAGTCAACAAAAGTCAGCAACTTCAGTTAAATACAAAACAGGCGGGAAAATCAGTTAGAAAAGAGGGAATCAATTTAGCTGATATATATTAGTCTTTCTCTCTCTCTGGAGTTAGTTACAGAGTTCTAGATCATTTTATTCTTGTTGTAGAAGATACACAATTTCAACAGTTATGATAAGCTTGTATATACAGTTTTAATGGAGTTTTAATGAAGTTTTACAGTCTTTGTTTCACAAAGTATCAGGCTGCACGTTGGAACCCTATTTATCGCCACACTTTTAAGGACAATCTCTCCAACCGGTCAGTGACTTCCTGTCTTGATTAATCTCCAATCATACTTGTAGTTAAAATATTTAATTTTATTGAATGACTACACGGGAGTGAAACTATTTTAAGCAATAAGTTGTGACAGCTAGTCTTTGACGGACAACATTAACATTTGGAATTCTAAGATCCTATTATAGTTTTTTGTGTTGTTTTATGCATATTTTCTAGAAGAGAGCTGTGCATACACAAAATCACATTAACATATGTCGTCCACATAAGTTACTAGATCTTCTTAATAAACTTGTTAAGATGATGCAGGCACGAGAAAGAGTTGCCTGGAGTCGACATATTTGTGTGCACAGCTAATCCAACAATCGAGCCACCACTGATGGTGATCAACACTGTTTTATCGGTCATGGCTTATGATTACCCATCGGAGAAAGTCTCTGTCTATCTCTCTGATGATGGAGGATCCGACATTACTTTCTACGCACTCATACTAGCATCTACCTTTGCTAAACATTGGATACCTTACTGCAAGAAATTTAATGTGGAATCACCTAGTCCTGCAGCTTATTTCAGTACCTCTGCACCACCACCAGCAGGTTCTGAAGATTGGGCCTCCATCAGGGTGTGAAATAACACTTGCTTCATTTGATTCAATAGTGCTGCCAAATACTTACCATTTTCTTGCATGATTCATATACCTAAGTACAATAAGCATACTAGCATTATTAGTATTATCTCTAGTGTCCATCTAACATATAATTTTTGTTATAATTTTCAGATTGCACATTTTTCTTTCAAGTACTTGGTCTCAATCAATTCAATTTGCAAATTCTGTTTACTCTTTTATATTCTTTAACGTCACCTCTTCCATCACTTTTACATTTAGCTACTCTTGATACTCCTTCTCAACCAACCGAGCATCACATAGCCAACTTCTTGCCTTGGCAAATTCTAAAGCATTCTGTACTGAATAACATTGACATCATTTGCTGAAACTTAATTTGTGAGAACTGTTATGCCCAAAATTCGGTTCGGGTATTCTAAAATGGATCCAGGTCAGATACGGGTTCAATTTGGGGATTTTCATGATAAATTAGGGTTTTGGCACAGATTGAAGAAACTAGGCCGCGCCCTCACTTTCCTTATAGGGAGGGCGCGCCCTAATTGATACTTCCATATCAGAGATTTCTACTCAAGCTGGAATTCTACTCAAAGATGGAACTCTACTCAAGTTTTTATAGTTTTTAATGAAGGATTCTACTTAAGCTTGGATTCCACTCAAGCTTGGATTCCACTCAGGCTTGGATTCCAGGAAATATTGAAGAATTCCTTCCTGTCGTATCTCAGGAGGGGGATGTCCGTCGCAGAAGGCCTCCAGGGGTTTGCCTGGATATAAGGACCCTTCTTAGACACTAAGGGCGCGCCCTAAGGTGGAAAGATGGGGACTTTCTGATGTGTGCTTTGGGAGCTCTGTTCCTGTAGCCAATGGGCGCGCTCTCATTGGGGAACTTTGGAGTAATCCTGCACTTTGCACCCAAAAGCTACGGATCACCTGTCCTGCTATCTGGTGGGTGCTTCTCATTCGGGGGACAGGGATGCGTTCTGCACTTGGGGTAAACCATGGCTTTACATGCATCCTTGAAATCAAGAAATAGCTTGTAGCGAATAGGACTAGTCCTCGACGGGGAAGTTTCCATATTCGTGAAGTCTTGAGATCTTGGATGAGCCTTGGGCCTTTTGTGGTTAGGCCCCATAGTAGAACATTCCGGATGCTGGATCGATACCTAAGCCCAATTGGGTTTCTTGCTCTCCAAGAACTACGTGGGCTTGATCCTCTATAAATATAGAGGTACGTAGGCAAATTGAGGGGGATGGAAGCGAAGAGCTACGAGCCACCACCAAGAACCCTCTCAATCTCAGCCCCCAATTCATCACAGCCACCACACTCCGGTGACTTATCCGGCGAAGAACCACCGTCATAGATCTTGATTCCGGCGACAGACCTCAAACTTTGTTGTTACCAAATTCCTCCGTCAACAAATTGGCGCTAGAAGGAGGGGAGCCAATTAATATCTTCATCTTAGGAGGAAAAGATGTCTCACAATTAAGGTGGAGGTTCTCATTAAGAAGATCATTACGATTCTGAAGATAGCTTGGGGGTAATCAAGCTCGACACGAAGCTTATGTTCCGGAAGAAATCTCTACTTCTCTGCACCACCATGGAACTCAATCCACCGCCGGCGGATAACCGCCCGTTCTTATCAGTAATTCGGAGTTAATGGAGCAACTTTATCGTATGAGAGATTCCATAAATAACTTCGGGTCAAGATTGAGTTCTGCGGAGAAAGTGCAAGAAAGTAGGAGAAAATCTCGAAGGATCCCACGAAATCATCGCCGAACAAGGAAAGCCCTCCAAGTTAGGAAAGTTCTCGAAGTGGTTCTTGGATCCTCAAGAGAGGGCGCGCCCTCATCCCCACCGCTCTGGGCGCACCCTTAGTGAGATTCGATGTGATGAAGAAAAGATGGTTCTAAAGATGATTTTCATGCTGCTGTTGCAAAAAGACAGTTCCGGGTATTTTCAAGAATGGTGATTTCCGGTCAATGACGTCGAACTAGGTTTTCCATGGGGCGATTTCAAATATGATTCGAAGAAGGATGTTCCAGAGAAGAGACGCAATTATCAGGAACTCGTCCACCATTAGGGCGCGCCCTCACCATCAAGATGTGCCCTCAAGGTAACCCTTGACTTGTTTTGTTGAGATTTTTATTGTTTGTTTCTTGGACTTTTGTAGGAGAATCCTCGAGTTAAAGATGGAATTAAAGATGGTGAAGGAGAATACCCAATAAACCTCAGGGCGCGCCCTGAGGGTGGTAGCCAAGGCTCGGATGATTTCCAACTTCTAGGAAGATTCAATGGTTGAAAACGTCCTCATCTCCAGGATGCATCCTCTAGAGAGAGCGGCTCCTTACCGACTTGGTGAAATCCAACGAATTAAGGAGAACCTCGCTGCTAGGAGTAGAGACTTTGCAAGCTTGAAGAAGCGCCTAGGAATAAGGCCCGGGAGCGAGGCCTCATGATCCACAGCGCGTGCCCCCTGATTACAGGTCGAGGCCCCTTGGACATGAGCGAGCCCTTCCATGGAGTGATAGTCCACAGCGCGTGCCCCTTGATTATAGGTCGCGGCCCCTTGGATTCGAACAAATTCTCCCTCGCGATAGTACTGGAAGAAGAAATAACCGTGATAACGGTGACAAGAGAATGAAGTTGTATAGAGGTTATGCGCAGCCTCACAATGATGAGGGCGCGCCCTCAAGATTGCGACCTCGCATTCATCAAGTTCATTCAGGCAGCTCCAGTGAATCCAGGTCAAGGACGTGCCCTCATACAGGCGGACAGCGTCAGGAAGCCTCTCAAGGAAATCTATAACCCCAATAAAATTCGGCAAAATGAAGAGAACCTTACTGGCATGCGAAGACCTCCAGGGGTTTACCTGATGAGAAGGCCTCCAGGGGTTTACCTGATGAGAAGGCCTCCAGGGGTTTACCTGATGAGAAGACCTCCAGGGGTTTACCTGATGTGAAGACCTCTAGGGTTTTACCTGATGAGAAGGCCTACAGGGGTTTGCCTGGCTAAGAAAACGGAGAACACTTGGAATCAAGGCCCCATGATCCACAGCGCGCGCTCGCTGTTGATAATTCACTACACCAAATATGGGCTGTTGCAACACCAAAAAAGTGTATCATTAGGCTCTAAAAGTGTTACAATAGATGTTTATGTAACACTTTTGCTAAAAGTCAGTGTTGCATTTGACGGCGTTGCAACAGCCTTCTATAGCAACGCTTTTTGTGTTTATTGCAACGCTTTTCAAAGTATTATAAAAAGAGTTTGGTGTAGTTTGTTGTAACACTTTTGCATGTTTTAGCAACATTTTGAATATGTTACAACAGACGAATGCAACACTTTTTTGCAACATTAATTGACTTAAAAATGTTACAAAGTGAGTTTATTGCAACATATTTTTGCAACATTATTATGCATTTTGCAATACTTTTGGTTTTTTTTGCAACATTTATATGCAACATTTTGGAACCTTTTGCAATACTTTTTGATATTTTTGCAACATTTCTCTGCAACATTTTAATGACTATTGTAATACTTTTAAATTTTATTGGCAACACTAATTTGCAACATTTTTATTAGTTCACATTGCAATGTCCTGTTTGAAATTTAAATTTACCATGCATGAAAGCATATACCAAACCAGAAATGACATTTCATTAATGTCCAACAAACACATGTCAATGAAGGCCAAACATAGTCTAAAGTCGAAACACAAGTCGACTTACACCAAAAGTCTACATTAAACGCGTAGTCTAAATAGTTAAGGTACCAATTAACATACTTAACATACTTAAGCATACTTAAGCATAGAAAGTTCATTTGTTCTTCCGAAATAGCATACAAAGTTTTTATAATAAATTGCGAAAGTCTAACATAATTCCTGAATAATGAAAATTCAACATAATCTTCGAATTTAATTGGCAGGAGCAGCATAGCATGGCCAAAACAGCAACAGATACAAGTGTTCCATTCTTCCAGATGATGCAGACAAAAAGCCTTCATGATCTGTGCAATAAATATTAAAAGATTAACTGCTTATTCATAGACAAAGGTCAGAAATCAACACCAAAATGTGGCCCAAGTAACATGGCAACCTAATATGCTATTAAAATATTAATATAAATGTACATCAGGTCATCAGTGATGCACACGAAGTCTATGTCAAATAAATTTTATAACACAAAGTTAACATATAAAATTAAAGTTAGACTATGCCCTGTATCATGGTAGTATAAAACTGTATATGATCAATTCAAATGGTTCAGGCTCAGACAGTCATTAGGACAAACTAAGGTGAATAAGTAAATAAGGTCACTGATAAAGGGCATGTGCATGATGCACAATTGCACAGGGTAAGTTTCTACAATAGAAGGAGTATGAGGAACGTGCAAGACGTCTAGTAAAATACACGTCAAATCTCTTAACTGAAGTTTGATTACAATGATGAATGGGTGCTACTTGTGGTCAGTGACACTGAGCAGAAGATGAGTTTTCAGAATGAAGGAATAAAATGCCAACTTAAAATTAACAAGAAATATAATGATTTATAGCAAAATATAGTGGAAAAATAGTGCCTTCCAAATTTGACCACAACATGCATGCAGTCCTTGGGTCTTATGGTTACAAGTTACGAATGATTTGGCATAGTGATCTTAGTCTACCAAGTAAATTAAGAAGAGAAATTACATTTGTGCAAAGGACATTGTGAAAAAGTAAAAACATCAATGATGAAGCGCAGAGGGAAGAACTTATCTGGTACTCTGATTTGCTGGGAATTAGTTTAACTTGGTATTAATCAGCTGTGCTCTTCACACAGGAAAATAGAAACCGACAACATACATTCATCTATGTAGATGCACAAATCTCCTGACAATACTTCTAAATAATCATTATGCAGTATAATATTGTCTAGACTTAACATAAGGTTGCCACATAAACCTCTCCTTCAGGAAATTTGTATTATTCCAGTAGGTGCTAAACTCACTAGTAATATTTATATTTAATCAAAGTCAGAAAACAAAACAAAAAGTTACAAGACAAATTCTCAGACTCTTATCAGATTTAGAATGGCAAATATTTACCTCCAGTCCTCCACACTTTAATCATCGATGTCCAGGTACTCGAATGATTTTCCAACAGATTTCACCTCATCTGTTAAAAAAGAAGATACATAAATAACTGAATAAAAGCACAGTAGCAAAAAAACAACTAAATAAAAGCACAGTAGCAACAGATTTAACATTTTGCAGTAGAAAAACAACAAAAAAGAACAGAGCAAGACTGATAATTGTTCCCTTTTTCCATATAATGGGGATAACAATCAGCTTTCAATTGGTTTGGAACCCTAACCTGTTTCAACAAAGGGAGAGAAGGAAGAACAAAATTAGGCAAAGAGATAGTCTCAATTTGAATTCCAGAACGTGTTGACAAAGAAACTTAGCAGAAATAGTAACCTTTTCCCCAGTTTTAGGTGCATCTAAAGCATCATAGTAGATGTCGATTAATTCGAGCATCTTTGCCTTCAAGTGCTTCTTTTCATTATCATCATTCGTTGTCAAATATCTGTCCGTCCAGGCCTGCCAGTTATCAGCTGCCACACCCATACTAATGCTAAAGAGGACCTCGCATCAAAGCAAACATAACGTAGATAAGGTATTCACAGCATAGTAGCATACATAATACTAGGCTTATGACAGCTTATAGAAAGCATATGTACGTATACAGGAATATCAAATTGATATTCCTAAAAGTCACGGGGCCCTCAGTGGATCAATCCCTGGGTCCGTCCCATCTATGATTCAAAGTTTAATCAAAGAGCTTATTGTATAGGTGCACAAAATATGACAGATGACATAAAATCTTTGTAAATAAAAGTAAGCGCATCAGCTGTCACAGTGAAAAATGAAAAAAAATTGCAGTAGGAAATACGTACGAGATTGGAAATGACTGCTCAGGGCTTAGGTGCAATACATTAGCTCGTACTGGAGGATCCGCAGCCTTCATACACAAGCACTTTGTCATTAGAGCTCTACCATGAAAAAAAATCCAAGTACTATGATTAAAAATGGACATTACTCACATTTTACCTTGAGGATAGGGGTGACAGATCCATCCTTGAGAGCAAAGATATCAGATCCATCTCTTACTTGCAATGTCATATAGTGTCCACCTCGCTTTAAGAGACTTATTGCTACTATTTCTGTCTCTGCCACACCAATTGTGTCCAATGCAGCATCAAAATGCCCTTGTAAGGATACTTCAACATCCTGTTATTAGGAAAGACATCTTATGGGGAACAGATTAAGGTAAAAACCAATCACAACCAAACCTAATCAAATTGTGCAGATAATTAAATATGGTCAAAACCACAATAACATGTCCTATAGTGCTGAAATTAAACTCATATGTGGCTACCTCAGATGTACGAACATTCTGTCAAATATTCAAATCAGTAATTCCATACCAAAACCCTTTGGGATCAAAACTTAAACTACTACTTCATTATTTACTGTCTTTGGTATTAATTCTTTATCAATTTGGACCATATGTCTTAAATATAGAATCTATTTTGGATTCTTTTACAATCATTACATATATTTCAGGAAAAAGATACTCAAAACAATCATATTTTGTTTTCAAGTACAGTTCTTTGTTGAGAGACAGTACCCTAAGTACAATGTTAAGATTCATACTAATAAAGCAATGCCACATGACAGATGGAAATAAATATAAAAGCAGCTGCTGATTATATATAAGTCCCAGTCTACATTCTGCACTATGATTAAACATCGCCTCTTCTATATCAGAATAACCAACTAAATATTAACAAACAGAAAATCCAAAAAATGTTTGAACTTCCACATAAGTATTATTTAAGATAATTTTACTTACCTTAACTAACAAAAGTACAGGAAATGATACTCCAATCAAGAAGCCAGAAACAACTCCAACCAATGTTATCAGAATTAGCCCCATGATACTAAAGTACACACATTCCTCCCTGCATCAATTAGCATCCAATGGAAAAAAGGATAAAACTGACAAATCAAACAATCAAAATTAACAAACAATTACCAAAAAAATTAATAAAACTAGCTCACACAAATTGAACACAAACATCCAACATATAATACCAGTTTTAATCGAACAAAAATTATGAACAAATAAAATCCAACATATAATCCAAATATTATCCATGTATAATCTAACATAATCGAAAAAATACGGGTAATTTACCTTGAATTAAATTTCTAATTGAATCTCCACAGTCCACTCCAACTTTTCTAGATGTAATCGATTTGGGGTTTTGGGGTTTTGCGGTTTGATTTAGGGGCTTGAGAGAGGTGTAAGAGATTAGTGAGAGAGATGAGTGAGAGAGATGGTCGAGAGAGTCCGGTGAGGTCGAGAGAGATGAGTCAGATATGAGAGAGTGACGGAGAGAGAGGAGTGAGAGATTAGTGAGACAGATGAGTGAGAGAGATGAGAGAGGGAGACATGGTCGAGACTCGAGAGTGAGGTCGAGAGAGACGAGAGATGGTGAGATCTGAGAGATGGTCGAGAGAGAGAGAGGTCTGTGAGAGAGAGATAAGAGAGAGAGGTTTCTTGTTTTTTATGTAATAAAACATTACTTCGTCTGTGTAATAATATTTTTGACACGAAAAAAATTTTGGGAAGCCCGGGAACAAAAATTAGAATAGCCCACTTATAATTTTGGTAGTGTATTGTAACACTTTTCAAAAAGTGCGAAAAGTGTTACAATTGTTATAAAATGTCAAAATTATAATTTTCCTTGCAACACTTTTGGTATTTCTTGCAACACTATAAAAAATATTGCAATAGACTACCAAGTTTTGTGTCTATTGTAACACTTTTTGTAACACTTATACATATTGGTGTTGCAATAGGCCATATATGGTGTAGTGTAACAGGTCTGGGCCCCTTGGACATGAACGCTCCCTTCCACGAAGTAATAATCCACAGCGTGCACCCGCTGTTAATAACAGGTCTGGGCCCCTTGGACATGAGCAAGTTCTAGCATGGAGAGATAATTCACAGTGCGCGCCCCCTGTTGATAACAGGTCGCGGCCCCTTGGATTTGAACAAACTCCTCGTCGAGATAATACTGAAATCCACAGCGCGCGCCCGCTGTTGATAACAGGTCTGGGCCCCTTGGATTCCTTGAGATTTCTGTGGAAGATAATGAAGCTAAGGAAAATCCTCCAACATAGGACGCACCCTCAAGGAACTTCCTTACCAGAGGACCTTTCTGGTTAGGGCACGCTCTTAAAGAAAGATGCAAATTCTCAAGTTGGAATTTTCCGATATCTACAAGGATAATTTACTGCTGGGACTCTAGAAGGAAAGAAGCTGTTGAGTTGTGGCCCCACGAACCATAGTGTGTGCCCCCTGATTATCAGGTTGAGGCCTCAAGGTCGTGAGTGAGCCCCTCTATGAAGAAACAATACTTTACAACAAAGGACGCACCCTCGTGTCTACAATGACTCGAATGATAGGCATCAGGGCGCGCCCTAACTCATCAACCTCATGTTATGGCTTTGTCTGCACGTATGATCGCAACGATCCATGGCATATCTTTTGCTTGAAGAAAATTGTATTGATATGAGGCCCCAAGGTCATGAGTGAGCCCCTCTACACAAGAATGACTTTCATCCGGACTAGAAGAGATTTTCATTGCCCTCGTCCACATAGGGCGCGCCCTAAGCAACAGGGCGCGTCCTCAGCAACTCCAACGGCTCTCTCTTAAAATTCCCCTCTTGGGATGCCTCTTTAAGAGATGCTTCTTTAAGGAATGATATTCTGATGCTGGAGGGGTAGTGCTGATGCACCTCCCTAGCCCTACATATACATGTATTTCAGGACAATTTTTGTGAACAGCGGAATACCCCCACGGGGATGCCTCTTCGCGAGATGCCCTTTTATGGGATGAAATTTGAAGTAGCCCGTGACCGGAGAATGCACTCTTTCTACTAGAAGTTAATTGAAGTAGGGCAATGCCTGAATAGTAGACTACAAGGTAAATTAATTACCTCCTAGTCTATGGGGGTAGTCCATGTACACTTCCCTAGTCTTAGTTGAGTGAAATTTTTAATTTTTTCGAGAACACGCCCTAAGGCAAAATAATATGCATGCGTGAAATTCGGAACAAAAATACAAGGTATGTTCCCCACTATTATCGAAGAAAGAGTACCCTATGTTGAGCATCCTGATGAGGAATTCCGTAACTGTAGGATGCTTGCTATTCAAAAGAAGGCGCCCCCTCATCCACATCGTTCACAAAGCACCCGCAATGAAATCCTAAGGGATGAAGAGAGGATAGCTAGGGAAACGAGGGAGGAAGATCTCATATTTTTCAGATTTCATCCTGAAGTACTTCTAGAGAGGATAAGGCGCGCCCTCTATCTAAGGGAAATCCCCAGACTCAAGAAAATTGTCAATCTCAGGGGAATCTACGGCCTTAAGGGAATCCACGAGGTTATAACCAATTCCAGCCTCAAGTTGGAATTCCATATTCAAGTTGGAATTCCAGATTCAAGTTGGAATTCCAGACTCAAACACAGACTCAAGTTGGGATCCCAACATGATTCAAGAGAGTGTTACTCAGAGGAAATAGTTTTAAGGGAATCATGAATGCTATCCCGGGAGAGGTTCAGATCCAGAGGAGGATGTGCCCACTCTTAGGGCGCGCCCTCACGGACAGCGGGCAGAAGAAGCATTTGTTTCTAATGATTTTCAAGAAAAGAATTCTAGAAGAAAACTCTGATGATATTATTCAATCAGTAATAGAGATGAGCATGTCGAGGAAAATCTTGTCTTTGGAAGTTCCTCAGCCATGGTGGAAGCTACATGTAGATGGAGCTGTCAATAATGGAGGAGCTGGAGCTGGTGTTATTCTGGTTACCCCTGAAGGACATCAAATAATGAGTGTTATTCACTCCAAATTTGAAGCAAATAATAATGATGCAAAATACGAAGCTTTAATCAATGGATTGAAGATGCCTCTAGAAATGAAAGTTGTAAATCTGATCATATTGAGTGATTCCGAAATAGTGGTGAGGCAAATTGATGGATGATTCCAAAGTCGTGGTTCAAGGATAGAGCTATACATGAAGTGTGCACAAAGGTTGATGCATAAATTTTAAGAAGTACGATTGGAATGCATACCTCAGATGAAAATTGCAGTGCAAATGTTTTAGCTAAGTTGTGATCTCAAAAGGATGCCATTTTGTTGGGAATGGTGCCCTTGCAGATTCAAGAAATTCCTAGTATTCCAGAGGTAGAAGTCATGGAAATTGCAGATGCTGTGCAGATCACTTGGGTGACTCCAATTCAAGAATACATTAAAAAGGGGACTCTCCTAGATGATAAGGTTAGAGCAAGAAGACTTTGATTTCAAGCAGCAAGGTATGTGCATTATGATGGAATCCTATACAAGAGAGGTTTCAACCAGTCATTTCTCAAATGTATTGATGAATGCAATTACATTTTAAGAGAAGTATACGAAGGAATTTGTGGCAGTCACTCGGGGGGTGGTTCATTGGCTATGAAGATTTTGCGACAAGGATATTATTGGCTTACTTTGAAGAAGGATGCTTATGAATTTGTAAAAGCATGTGATAAATTTCAACTGTATGCCAACTATTCTTCAAATCTGGTTACAACTTTAACTTCCATGATGAGTCTGTGACCGTTCGCTGTGGGGAATAGATCTCATTGGAGAATTACCTAAAGCTAAGGGAGGTGTCAAATATGTTGTAGTTACTGTGGATTACTTCACCAAGCGGGCGGAAGCTATGCCCTTGGCCACAATCACTGCTAAGAAGATCAAGGATTTTTTGTTCAATTCTATTGTGTGTAGGTTTGGAATTCCTTACAAATTTATACCGGGTAATAGAAAGCAGTTTGATAGTAAAGAGTTGCAGAAATTGTGTGAAAATCTGGGAATCAAGAAAGATTTTGCTGTGGTATACCATCCTTAAAGTAATGGACAGACAGAAACTATCAACAAGATTTTAAAGCATACTCTGAAGACGAAGTTAGAAGAAAGCAAAGGGAATTGGCCTGAAGAACTTCCAATGGTTTTGTGGTCATACAACACTACTCCAAGATCAACTACAGAGGAATCTTCCTTTCTGTTATCTTATGGATTTGAAGCAATGGTTCCGGTAGAAATTGGAGCAGGTTCGTTTCGAAGAGACTTTTACGAAGAGGAAGCGCCTTCCTTAGTTCTAGTCGAGACTTGCTGTTTTTTCACTTTTTGTTCTCCTTAGATTGGGGGGTAGTGCATGTACACCTTCCTTGGCTTTATCAAGACTTGAGTTATTTGAAGAATTCTATGATTTTCAAGAATTTCAGAAAGTTTTCAAGACTGGAATTTCAAGATTTCTTAAAGTGTAAAGGAAATCCATTAAAGACGCGTCCTGGTTGAGAAACCATAATACATAAATCACTACATAGATAATGTCAATTTGGATTTTAAAGGAGAGGATCTTCCTAATAAGAAAAGTTGAGGGTGTCTGGCTGTGATATAGAAGCGCAAGTGGCTACAAGAATATTTAATCGGTATGCAATTGCTAGGCACACCCTCATGTGATGTTTTGCTACAAAGTTGATAAGCATATTTACTGAAGAAAGAAAAAGGGCGCCCCTTGTTGAAGGAAAAGAAGGTTGTGACCATCTACCATCTTGCAATGAAATTCCCAACACCCAATGGAGTAGTAACTATGCGAGGATCTCAGCATGATTCAAGAGATTGCTATCACAAGGCGATCAAAGTGTTCAGAAAATGGGATGGAGAGCGTGCCCTCTGTGAAAGTAGTTCAGGAGTCGTCATGAGCATCATTCCGGGAGAAGTTAAAGTCTACTATCTTGTCCAAGAACCAGGAGAGGAGGCGCCTCCCTACAGGGCGCGCCCTGAGGAGCAGCAAGTGAATGGAATTTCAGCACTGGGTGATTTACAAGATGAGATCCTGGAAGAAATTAAAGAAGATTCAGAGGATATCATATCAATCAATCTTAGAGGTGAGCAGGTTGAAGGTAGACGAATGTTGCTTGAAGGCTTGGTGCACACCCTTGTTGAGGAAGACTTCCCTCTTAAAGAGGACGCGCCCTCCAAGGATGAAGCACCGATTGAAGATCCTCGAAGCTTTGATTTTGATCTTAATTGATCCGTGAACACCGCAGCCGATTGAGAAGACTGGTCCTATAGAGGACTCAATTTCAATTATGGTGGATGAAAAGGATACGATTAAGGTATTGAAAATCGGATCTCAGTTGAATTCTAAGTTGAGAGGAATGCTCACCAACTTTCTTTTGGATAACCTGGATGTTTTTGCTTAGAGTCATGCTGCTATGGTGGGAATTGATCCAAAAGTTTTGTGCCATCATCTGAGTATAGATCCCACCAAGAAAGGTATTCGCCAGAAACGTCGACCAGTAAGTGGAGAGAGAGCTCTAGCGTTAAAGGAAGAGGTGGGCAGAGTATTAAACTTTGGCTTGATTAAAGAGTCTCACTACCAAAATGGTTAGCTAACTCGGTTTTCGTTAAATGGGAAATGGAGGACTTGTGTAGATTTCAAGGATTTGAACAAAGGCTTGCCCAAATGATAGTTTTCCTCTTCCTCGGATTGGTCAGTTGGAAGATGCAACAGCATGATAGAGGATTATACCGCTACATTGGAATGCCCTTTGGCTTGATTAAGGTAGAAGGAACTTGAAAAGACCATGGTAGTGTATGTGGATAACAGCTGAAGGGGTCCGTACGCCTTAATATCATAAGGCTCGTCCTCTGTAAATATATGTAAATATTTAGCTTTAGTACGAGCCCTGTGAGAGGTTTATACTTGTGCATAATATCTCTTGTTTCTTACGCCGAGTTAGCTCATGTAAGCTTAGAGATGTGGTGCATTTGTGTTATTCTTCTACGAAAAAATTGAAACTAGAGTTGTCAGGGAGATAAGATTGAAGAATTGAAGGACGCGCCCTCCGCATAGAATCTTGAAGATGAGGAACGAGGACGCGCCCTGAAGAGGAAAAGTTACAAAAATTTTGGTGTTGTTTAAGATTGAAATTCCATGCTTCATCTTTTATTTTACATGGAATTGGGGGTAGTTGTTATGCCCAAAATTCGGTTCGGGTATTCTAAAATGGATCCGGGTCAGATACGGGTTCAATTTGGGGATTTTCATGATAAATTAGGGTTTTGGCACAGATTGAAGAAACTAGGCTGCGCCCTCACTTTCCTTATAGGGAGGGCGCGCCCTAATTGATACTTCCATATCAGAGATTTCTACTCAAGCTGGAATTCTACTCAAAGATGGAACTCTACTCAAGTTTTTAGAGTTTTTAATGAAGGATTATACTTAAGCTTGGATTCCACTCAAGCTTGGATTCCACTCAGGCTTGGATTCCAGGAAATATTGAAGAATTCCTTCCTGTCGTATCTCAGGAGGGGGATGTCCGTCGCAGAAGGCCTCCAGGGGTTTGCCTGGATATAAGGACCCTTCTTAGACACTAAGGGCGCGCCCTAAGGTGGAAAGATGGGGACTTTCTGGTGTGTGCTTTGGGAGCTCTGTTCCTGTAGCCAATGGGCGCGCTCTCATTGGGGAACTTTGGAGTAATCCTGCACTTTGCACCCAAAAGCTACGGATCACCTGTCCTGCTATCTGGTGGGTGCTTCTCATTCGGGGGACAGGGATGCGTTCTGCACTTGGGGTAAACAATGGCTTTACCTGCATCCTTGAAATCAAGAAATAGCTTGTAGCGAATAGGACTAGTCCTCGACGGGGGAAGTTTCCATATTCGTGAAGTCTTGAGATCTTGGATGAGCCTTGGGCCTTTTGTGGTTAGGCCCCATAGTAGAACATTCCGGATGCTGGATCGATACCTAAGCCCAATTGGGTTTCTTGCTCTCCAAGAACTACGTGGGCTTGATCCTCTATAAATATAGAGGTACGTAGGCAAATTGAGGGGGATGGAAGCGAAGAGCTACGAGCCACCACCAAGAACCCTCTCAATCTCAGCCCCCAATTCATCACAGCCACCACACTCCGGTGACTTATCCGGCGAAGAACCACCGTCATAGATCTTGATTCCGGCGACAGACCTCAAACGTTGTTGTTACCAAATTCCTCCGTCAACAAGAACACTTAACAGGAAAAATATGAAAAGATGAAGAACCGAATTCAAAGCGTGACAGACCTTGGAGGAATTTCTAAAGAGTTACGACTAGAGCACAATGAATTCACCCAATGGGAATCATTTTCGTCTACCCGTGACCATGACACCATACTTCATGTATGTAATTAGTATCTTATTTTACACTTCATTTTTAAGATTTCATGCCAAGAAGCCACTTCAATAGATGGTAATTTGTTTGTCTGGATATACAATCAGTTACTTTTTTTTCTTTTCCAGATATTAATTGGACAGTGCACTAACAGAGAGGTAAAAGATATTGATGGGTGTACACTACCCAATCTGATATACATGGCTAGGGAGAAGAGACCTCATCATCCCCATAACTATAAGGCTGGGGCCATGAATTCATTGGTAACATATCTGAGCATGTAATTAAGTGCGTAGTTAGCAGCCAGTCGTACTTTGATTAGCAAACGTGATACACCTCATGTGGTACTTTGAATTATGTTTTTGATTAGTTTTTGGGTTTGCAGATAAGGGTGTCAGAAAAGATGAGCATGGACAGATCATACTAGCTGTAGACTGTGATATGTATTCTAACTGCACTCAATCAATAAGGGATGCTCTTTGCTTTTTTATGGATGAAGACAATGGGAATGAGTTTGCATATGTACAATTCCCGCAGAATTTTGAAAATATTACTGTGAATGATGTTTATGCTAGTTACATGAGAAGAGATATGCTGGTTAGTGTAAATGTTTATATGTAGTGTACTCATAAAAATATCTTAGGCTAATAATTCTTTTTATCGAAGGTTTGCTATGTATCTAATTAGGTGGAATTCCATGGTATGGATGGTTTTGGAGGTCCTTTATACATTGGAAGTGGCTGCTTTCACAGAAGAGATACTCTTTATGGAAGAGTTTTCAACAATAACCAAAGCAGTAGTGAATATTGGAGTAAAGGTAATGATCACCAATATTTTGCAGAAACTGCTTGTGATCTGGAAGAAAGACTGAAATATCTAGCAAGCTGTACCTTTGAAAAGGATACTGAATGGGGAAACGAGGTAGCATACCTTGACTTATGTGTTGTGTATGTTAGGTAACCAGTCTATCTAAAACCTTAAGGTATTAGAGGAAGGCTCCAACTAGATCTTATATTATGTTATGCCCAATACACAAATATAATCAAGCTTTGTATGAGAGATGTTAAATATATATGAGTATAAGATCCTTGAAAGGGCCTTCCCCAACACCTTAAGGTTTTGGGTGAAACGGTTTCTAACATGGTATCAGAGCTCTGGTGTTTGTGGAGGTCTCAAGTTTAAACCCCACCACCCCCAATATTCTCAATTTAATTTGGCACTAAGGAATTGCTCCAAAAATGGGCTCCTAGTGACCACTCTTACCCCATAGTGGGCTTGCGAGTGAGAGGGAATGTTAAATATATATGAGTATAAGATCCTTGAAAGGGCCTTCCCCAACACCTTAAGGTTTTGGGTGAAACGGTTTCTAACAAGAGATTAACAAGAACACACGTTTTTGTAATTAAAAAACTGTTTGGAATTAATAATTCCTCTCACAGTGATGTAAAATATCACAGAGAGCTGCTTAGGTTACAATGAATGAATATTTCAATGTTCGATACCCTTCTAGGGTTAACCTAACTGTATTTATAAAACATACAGTTACGGTACAATCATAAATTGATACTCATACAATTAAGCTATACAATTGATATCAATTACGATTGCTACACGTCTTTTAAGTCAACTCAATCTCTTTGATAGCTATCCAATCTTCAAAGATATTGCTTCCATATTTATCTTCAATTAAACTTCAATCACTGTTGACTTGTAGACGCTTCTGCTGGACAGAGTTTAACAAATTCTATTGCGCTTCCATCAATCAGCGTTTGCGCTTCCATTCGTCAGCGTTTATACAAACTCTGATTGCTTCCAGTTAAACTCTGATTATTCACTGTAACACTTAAACACTGATTAATACTTACATCAATTATATCTAACAATCTCCCCCAACTTGTTCATTAGCAAAAATGCACAAGTTAATGATAATTGATGATGTCAAAACAAAAATAGACAAATGCAGTGTTTAACAAGTAATGAGAGTTTAAACTACTTACTTAAGCAAAATCTACAGAAAGCAAGAAATTCTTACAGATCATCATTTATCTAATCTCTTCAAGATCTGGTGTAGTTCTGAGATAATCAATCAGCAATCTTCTTTCTGCATTTTCAAGTTCTATCAGCATAATCTCCTTGATCTCTTTCAACTCAGGATCACTCTCGTCAGTTTGATAGATAGCAGATCTCAGATCATAAATTTTGTTTCTCCTCATATCATTACCCAGTCTGATAAATTTCACTTCCTCTGATTGTGAATTGAAATCAAGAACTGTGACACCCAGATCAGTCTTCAACTTTGTAGTACCCTTCTTCATCTCAATAAGATTTCCATTCCAATCTCTGTACTTAGGAACATATCTGCTATTGTATTTCATGCCTCTAGTTGCCAAATTTTGAAGCATTTTTCGTCTAAGCACATTTGCAACTGACTCAGTCCTTCGATTCCTCACTTTGAAAAGATACAGAACATGTTCTAACTCTTCCCAATATTTCAATTCGAGATCATTCTCACCAATCTTGTATACTGTTCCATCAAACATAAAATACAAGAGAAAATCTTTATCTAAACTCTTCTGATAGACCAACTGTACTGACTCCAGTTTGTCTAAGCTATCTTGAGTAACACCACGACCTGGAACAACAAGTGAGGAAGGATCTCTAGGACCAACTCGTTGCCTTGTATCTCTATGTGAGCCCAGACCAGCTCTATTTCTTCCATTCTTCCCTGTTAAAGCTCTTCCATCAGAAAAATCCATAGGACCTCCAGAAACTTGATTTGGATCATCAAATTTTCCTTTTCCAAATATTGATTTCAACTGAGGATATTGAGGTTTTGACACAACTTGTGTAGTAACAGAGGTTGTGTTTTCTTTCTTCTGTACAACTTGTGTAGCAACAGAGGTTGTACTTAATTTCTTTGAAACTTTTCCTTATTCAGCAATGCCTTTAAGCTTTTGCTTAGCTTCTGCTTCTGTTGGTTTTCTGGACATTTGAATCCTTTGATCATTACAACCTTTTTCTTTAATTTCAATGCCTTTAAGGACAGGCCTAGCAGCTTTTACATTCCTCTTACCCTTACCAAACTTCAAAGCCTTTAGATGTTCTTCTTGTAAAGTTTTCTCTTCAGCTTGAATGTCTGCAATTGTAACTCCTTCTTCATTTTCCTCAAGAAACACTCTAGCAGCCAACTCTTCATCAGTCTGTGGATTATCAGTGAATAGCAAACTCTTAGTCTTTGATGTACCCTGAGTATCAGTATTTACTCCACCAGACATTGACTTAGAAGTTTTTCCAGATTTTAGACCCATATCTGCTTTTGTTTTCAACTCAAACTCTTTTGATTACTTGCTCCTCCATCTCCAGCATCATCCTTCTTAGCCAGAGTTTGAGATTGCCTTATCTCCCCCCCTTTTTGACATCATCAGGAATCATAATTGAGGTAATCAGCTCCAAGGATGTAGCAATATAATCAACTTTACCAGACAAAATGTTCTGATTTTCTTCAATTTTGTTCAGCCTGTCAAACATAGAGTCTTGAGCTTTGGAAAATTTGGTAATTTTGAGTTTAGTGTCAAACTCCAGAGTCATATCTTTAGCCTTAAGATCAGTTTTTAGTTCACTAACTGCCTGCTGACATTCATTAAGCCTGCCATCCAGAGTTTTGACTTGTACCACTGTGGCCTTCAAACAAGAGAGAATGTCTGGATTTGAAATAGCTTCAGCAGTTTGTTTCACAAAATTTGCTACTCTCCCTCTTGGAAAAATACAATCTTCCTTGTACCAATTTTCAGAAAACTTAGCAAGATACTCTGCTTCGACTTCATGTGCCTTCGAAGGCTGAGTGAAAGGTGCATGCTTTGCATCAGTTTGCACAGGGGCACTTTGAGAAGAATCAGAGTCTGCACTTTCTTCACCTTCAAATTCATCCCTGGTATTATCAACAGAATCTGTAATATGCACTTCAGCATTCTCTGCAACATATTCTCTGCAACATTCTCTTCAGTGTTTATAACAGGTTCAGATGTAGACAAGTTAATATTCTCTGCAACAACTTCTTCAACAACTTCAGCATTCTTAACAATCTCTGCAACTACCTCTGCAACAGCTCCAACACGCTGAGTAGGTTGCTCTTCAGACTCAACGGTCTTATCAACAAATTCTGCACTTAAAACAACTTTAGCCACAATATCAGAGATTACTACCTTGAGTGATTGTTCAACTTCCTCACCTTTTTCAGAAACCTGGTGAGCATCAGATATTATTTCAGTGTGAGAAGCTACTGTTTCGTCAAGAATCACAGTGGGCTGATCAACTGCACCAGTGTCTCCAGAATTAGTAACAAAAGGTGAAATGGGAACATCAACAGGATAAGAGAATGGTTGGACTGGTTCATCAACATCATCCATTATAGGAAAACAATCTCTATTGTCCTCTTCCATTTGCATATTTACTGGTGAGTGAACAACTTCTTCTTCAACATTTACCTCAACAGCAGGTGTCTCTAAAGGAATCACCTCTGGAGCTGCAATAGTCATCTCTTCATCAGAATCAGAGATTATCAACTTCCTTCTTTTGTAAGTTTGCACCTCAACTTCTACCTCTTCTTCATCAGAGGTTGACTCTTCATCTATGTCAACAGTAGAAGGTGATGGAGACCTATTTGCCCTTTCATTTTTTTCCTTCCTAGCCAGATTAGCTCTTGCAGAGCTATGTCTAGAGTTATGAGCAACATGCTTGGTTCTCCCCTTACGTTTGGGTTTTGATTTGGATGGGTGAGATTGAGTGGGAGGCTGAGATTGTGATTGAGGTTCAGTGATTAGTGGTTCAGTGTTTAGGGTAGTATCAGGTTGAGTTGATGAAGGTTGAGTGGATGAGGGTTTGGGTTTAGGTTTAGTTTGAGTGGGTGCAGGGTTTGAAGTGTTATCAGTGTTTGGTAATGTCTGCTCAGTCTGTAGAGGTTCTTGTGGTTGATTGATAAAGTTCTGTAAAGCAAGAGGGAAAACCAAGGCAGGTACATCCTTGGTGGCATCTTTGTTTGTCAAATCAGAGAAAATTCTCTTGTTGAATTTAAAGGGCTGAATTCTGTCATCCTCAGCAATTGGGACATTTGGAACACAAGCAGTAAACAGCATTTGACAGAATCGAGCAAAATAGACAGTGGTAGATGCTGATAACCTATCACCTAAGTTCATTAACACAAGTCTTCCAAAATCAAAATTACTACCATAGAGAAGAGAATACCCGATTTGAAGACTATCAGTAGGAATTGCATCCCAGTTGGTGACCTTATTCCCAAAAGCCCTTGTGATGCAGTCGAAAAAGAAACTCCATTCTTTCCTCAACTGTGGCCTTTTCACTGACCCTAGCTTGGACAAAGACCCAGAATATCCAATCTGCTGTAGCATCTCTCGTAGATTTTTCTCAGAAACTACACTATATGAAGTGTGAGTATCAAATCCCATTATTTCTCTGACTGTATATGGAGTGATAACATAGTCAGTTTCCTCATAAGTGAAGATAATAGTTGGAGTCCCATTTTCACCACCATTATCATAAACAGAGTTTTGCCAGAAAGAAGCAATTTGTGATGCAGACAGCGTTTGAGGTTCAACCAAAGCTTGACCAATCTCTAAATCGCGCAAGAAGCTCTGCATCAAATGAAACGCATCTGGAGCGTTCTCATTGTTCAGTGGTGCTGCATAATTATTAGAAACAAACAACAGTCCAAGAGAAGTGAAAGGTTTGGTTGCCATTAGTACGATTTGAGAAGAAAATACGAAGAAAGAGATATGAGTGAAAAGTGTTTAATGAAAAGTTCAAGTGAAAAATGTGATGTAACTGTGAGTGATTGTGTAAAAAGTAATTGTGAGTGGGTGAAAGTGTATAAGTGAATATGAAATGCAAAGTGAAACTCAAACGTTTTACTATTAAGACACGCAACCAGTTACCATGTGTAGTGCGACACGATCTTTGAAAGATGTGTGAGTGGGACACGTGTCAAAGATTTAGCGGAATAGACGTGCATGCTTAGTAATTACAACCATAATTAATGCTACTTTCTCTCTCTAATTACACTAATCAACAGCTGTCACAAACTCTTTTTACCCCAAATATGAAATCATCTGAAATAAAATATACCTTAGAGTATTAGACAAAATCCATCAGCATTTGTCAATTTTCCAACTTTATTACCGAAACCCTTTCAAAAACTGCACAGAGGTGAATATTTGTGTGTGGATAGCAGAGTTTAATAATCCAATTTTTAGAGCATATAATATTTCATGAAATCCATAAAAACAAATCATTAAACACTAGATGCACAAACTCTCATAGTAAACACTGAATATATGATGAATGCTAAACTCTGTAGTAAAATATATACAGAATCTGAATTAATCTATTCCCTTTTATGTCCATGATAATCCAAGTAAGCACACAGTCTTTATAGACAAAAGATCAAGAGATAGATATCAAGGTCGCATTTAGTGTGTAACATGCCATGGATTTAAAAACTCACAAACTCTCAAATCACACAAGTGTTTAGGTGAAGTGTTTACACTCAAGTTCAATCAATAGAAGCAGATGCTACCATATGCTTGGTTGTCCACCAAATCTACACTACTTTGAATACATATATGCACAAATCAAAAGGACTTTGTTCATGGTTGTAATGTGGTTAAAAACAAACAGGTGAAAAGAAAAAGAAGAAAGCAAATAAATGGCTAACTGAACAATTTAAAAGAGCAAAGTGTCCAGTTGTACTGCAAGTACATAACTGTACATGGTGATCAGTATATATACATTTTTTTATGTATATATTTTAACCAAATAACCTTTCCTTTACAAAGTAATTCTCAACTGTTTGCTCATCAATTTCCAAATGAATCTAACTGCTCTTGAATAATCAGAGTTTAAAAGAAACAGTTAATCAGGCTCAAAGGGGTTCACTAAGGGTTTGATTTATTGACAGAGTTTGGATAAATGAGGTAAATCCTAGTGCCTTTATCATTTTCATGCACACACATATCATGCAGTCTCAAAATGGTTTAAAACAAGTTCTAGAGCAACATACTCACTGATGAACAGCACACAACAATAAAAATTGATTGATATAAAATGTATCAATCACTATTTGGCTCAAGTTCTCACAGGGTGCAGGCATGCTTCAGTACTCACCAATATAAACAATGACACATCTCAAGTTTTATAAGTTTTCACAAGCACAAACAAGGAATCATCAAGTACTTATGTAAATTTCTTGGGAACAGAGTGTCACTAACAGAGTTTAGGAGTCATCAATATCATAACTTATTCATGAGAGGCAATGCACACATTATTTACAGACTCAGAGCTTAGGATAAATAAACTAAGAGATGCTATAAATATGAACAGTATCATGCTTGTGTTGAATTTCTGCACAGTCTAAGATTAGATCACTGTTAACTTAGAAAGATTCATGATTAATAACTGAGAATCATGCTTCATACATTTTCTTCATTGGTGTTCATCTCAGACAATAACATTATCAGAATTAATCAGAGTTTATCTAGCATGTTAACAGTGTTTGACTGACAAAATAGACTTACAAAGTTTGACAGTCTACTAAAAGAGTTTACATGGCAGAGTTTAAAAACTAAGTTCACATAGCATTTAACACATCACAGAAACATAAGTAATGCATTACATAAGTGAAATTTTGAGTCTAACCAATATCTCTAGTCAAAACCAGAGACCATTCCAAGTTCATTTACCAGCCTTGTAAATATAGCTTCACTCAATGGCTTGGTGAAGATGTCTGCAAGCTGTTGGTCTGTAGACACAAAATGAAGCTCAATGTTTCCTTCCTTTACATGCTCTCTGATAAAATGATACCTTATGCTGATGTGCTTGGTCATTGAGTGTTGTACTGGATTAACTGTCATAGCAATAGCACTTTGATTATCACAGTAAATAAGAATCTTACTGTACCTCAATCCATAATCCAGCAACTGATTCTTCATCCATAGAATCTGTGCACAACAGCTACCAGTAGCAATATACTCTGCCTCAGCTGTAGATGTAGAAATTGATTTCTGTTTCTTACTATACCAAGAAACCAGTCTGTCACCCAGAAATTGACAACTTCCACTAGTGCTTTTTCTATCTATCTTACAGCCTGCAAAGTCTGCAACAGAGTAACCAATAAACTTGAAATCTGATTCTCTGGGATACCATAGCCCTAAAGTAATGGTGCCCTTGAGATATTTGAAAATTCTTTTCACAGCTGTGAGATGTGGTTCTCTAGGATCAGCTTGAAACCTTGCACAGAGACAGGTTGCATACATGATATCAGGTCTACTTGCTGTCAGATAAAGAAAAGACCCTATCATGCCTCTGTAGTTTGTCATATCTACTAATGCTCCTGTATCCTTATCCAACTTAGTTGCTGTTGCCATGGGAGTTGATGCAGATGAGCAGTCAAGCATACCAAATTTCTTGAGAAGATTTCTGGTATATTTTGCTTGATTTATAAAGATACCATCATCTGTTTGCTTCACCTGTAGGCCTAGAAAATAAATAAGCTCTCCCATCATACTCATTTGATACCTGGACTGCATTAGCTTGGCAAACTTTGTACAGAGTTTATCATTAGTAGACCCAAAAATTATGTCATCAACATATATTTGGACTAAAATCAAGTCACTACCAGATTTAAAGTAAAATAGAGTTTTATCAATTGTACCTATGTGAAACCCACTTTCTAGAAGAAATTGAGCTAAGGTTTCATACCATGCTCTTGGTGCTTGCTTAAGTCCATAAAGTGCTTTATCAAGCATGTAGACATAATCTGGATATTTGGGGTCCACAAATCCTGGTGGTTGTTCAACAAACACTTCTTCTTCAAGTTTCCCATTCAGAAAGGCACTTTTCACATCCATCTGAAATACCTTGAATTTCTTATGAGAAGCATAAGCTAGAAACATCCTTATTGCCTCCAATCTTGCAACTGGAGCAAAAGTCTCATCATAATCTATTCCTTCCTGCTGTGAATAGCCTTTTGCCACAAGTCTGGCCTTGTTTCTTGTAACAACCCCCTCACTATCTGTTTTATTTCTGAAAACCCACTTAGTACCCACAACAGACCTATTCTTTGGTCTTGGTACAAGTGTCCAAACTTCATTTCTTTCAAATTCATTCAACTCATCCTGCATTGCTGTTATCCAGTCAGCATCTTGAAGAGCTTCTTCTACCTTCTTGGGCTCAGTTTGTGACAATAATGCATGAAATAGACATTCATTTGTTGTTGCACTTCTTGTCCTTACTTTTGCATCTGGATCACCAATTATCAAATCAGGTGTGTGAGATTTGGTCCATTTCCTTGCTGAAGGCAAATGACTTCTCTCAGAGTTTGATCCTCCCCCTCGATCCATGTTCTCCTGATTTTCTTGTTGTCTTTCTTCATTCTCTGAGGCTCCCCCTGAATGTGACTGCTCAGAGTTTGAACTGTCAGATTTTGGATTGTCAGAGTTTGAGTCATCAGAGTTTGATCCAGATTTTTCAGCTGACTCATTATCAGAATTTAAGTCATCACTTTGAAGTGATTCTTCATGCTCCGCCTCAACTGGTTCTTCCCTAGTATGTGACTGAGAAGTTTCTTCAGTATTTACCAGTAGAGGTTCAGAGTTTAGCTCAACAGAGTTTGTCAGTTCAGCTTCATCAGAGTTTACTTCATCAGAGAATAATTCTTCATTTTAAAAGTGCAGTTGATCATGTTCATCTACATCTTCAAGTCCAGTTATTTTATTGTCATCAAATGACACATGAATAGATTACATGATCACTTTGGTTCTCAGATTATAAACTCTGAATGCCTTAGTTGACAGTGGATAACCAACAAAAATTACTTCATCAGCTTTTAAATCAAATTTTGTCAACTGTTCAGGATGAGTTTTCAGCACAAAGCATTTGCACCCAAAAATATGAAAATATTTCAGGTTTGGCTTCTTTTCCCTCACCATTTCATATGGTGTTTTTCCATGTTTGTTGATCAGAGTGGCATTCTGAGTAAAACAGGCAGTTTGAACAGCTTCTGCCCAGAAATAGGATGACAACTTTGTTTCATCAAACATAGTTCTGATAGCTTCTATCACGGTTCTGTTCTTTCTTTCAACTACACCATTTTGCTGTGGTGTTCCAGGTGCAGAAAACTCTTGCTTCACTCCTCTGTCTTTGCAGAATTCTTCCATTGTTGTATTTCTGAATTCAGTTCCATTATCACTTCTGATTATTTTGACTTTGTGTTTTGATCCTTTGTCCAGTTGCTTTACATGCTCCATCAGAGTTAATGCAGTTTCATCCTTCTTTGCTAGAAAATACACCCATGTATATCTGGTGTGTTCATCAACAATAACTAAAGCATATTTCTTTCTTCCAATAGACATCACATTTACTGGTCCAAAAAGATCAACATGTAGAAGATGATAAGGATCAACAATTGAAGATTCAGTCTTGCTCTTGAAAGATGACTTCCTTTGTTTGGCCTTTTGACAGGAATCACATAGGCCATCAACATTTAATAATGATTTTCGTAGCCCTCTAACAAGATTCTTTCTAATCAGCTCATTTATGTTGTTCATATTCAAATGAGAGAGTTTTTTATGCCACTTCCAACTCTCTTCACTGGACATTCTTGTTGATAGACACACTGCTTTGCCGTCAGAGTTTGTTGATAACTTTATCTCATAGATGTTATTGTGCCTGTTCCAACTAGAACAACTTTCCCTATAGATTTACTGATGATTTCACAGTATTCAGGCTGAAAATCTACATGATATCCTCTGTCACAGATTTGACTCACAGATAGCAAATCATGCTTGAGTCCTGGAACCAGAGCTACATTTGTGATGATGACACTTCCAAGATTAATATTGCCATATCCCAGAGTATGTCCTATGTTGCCATCTCCATAGGAAACTTTTGGGCCAGCCTTCTCCACATACTCTGATAGCATGGCTTTATTTTCAGTCATGTGTCTGAACATCCACTGTCCACGACTAGGGTACTCTCCCTGATGCCCTACAATCACAAACATTTACTGAGAATTAGTTTTAAGGATCCAGACTTGCTTGGATCCTTTGGCTTTCTTAAATTTGTTAGCTTTTGCAGCGGAATTTTCATTATCAGAGTTTAAGCTAACTGTATCAGAGTTTACACCTGCAGAATTAATTTTAACCCATTTCAAATTTGGCTTGGGTTCATAGTAATTATGATAAACAACATGATAATCTCTGCAAGTATAAATAGAATGCCAAGTACTTCCATAATGTTTGCATAATGTCTGTGGTCTAGTTCTAACATTAACTTTCTTTACTTCAGACTTTGAAGGTAAAGAATTAATGTTCTTGTTTTTCCTGCAAAAACTAACAACATGGTTAGTACTACCACAGTTATGACATGTCTTTCTTGGAGCAAAAGTAGCAAGCATTGGATAATTACCCTGAGAAATGCCTACTTTACCATTCTTATTCTTTCTAGACACTTTTTGTTTCTTAACAAAATTTTAACTCCTTAAGCTTATGTTTGAGTTGTTTATCTGTCATTAAACCAATATTAACCTGTTTAACACTAGTTTTTACTGGTTCTCTTTTAACAGTTCATTTTTCAGTCTCAGACTTAGATTCATTTACTCCATGAACAAATTTGGTAGTAGGAATATGAGTTCTCATTTTAACTTGATTCTGAAATCTAAGTTCATCTCCCTTACTGTAACCTAATCCTACTGTGTCTGACTGAAAAACCTCATTAGTGTCTTTTCCAGAATGAGTCCATGTTTTGATTATGTGATTTGCCTTCTCCAACTCAGATTCTAGTTGCTTATATTTTCCTAGCAACTCATGTTCTAAATAAATAGCATCATCTCTTTCTCTCTGAACTTGTTGCATGTTTTCAAGTTTTTCTTCAACAACTTTATTTCTCTGCTTAAGTTCAGAATTTTCAGACTTTATTCTCTCATTCTCTAAAGTCTGATCCCTATAACTAATATGCAATGTTTTGAGATAAATTCTCAACTCAGATATATTATCAGTATTATAAGCATAGGTAGTTAAGGGTACCTTGTTCTCAGACTCTTCTGCTTTATTCTCAATAGAAGCCATGAGAGCATAGTTGACTTCCTCATCTGAGTCTGAAGTGTCTGCCCAATCTCTGCCTTTAGTGATGAGTGTCTTTTCAGTTTTACCCTTCTTGCACTCAGGAGCATAGTGACCCATCCCTTTACACTTGTAGCATTGAATCTCAGACTTATCTTTCTTCCCAGATTTAGTCTCCTTTCTCTCAGTCTTCCTGAAACTCTTTCTGTCAGAAGTTGAATCTCTAGAGAACCTGTTTCCCTTCTTAAAGTTCTTGAAACCCATCTTCTTGAAAGTTTTCACCATCAAGACAGCCATCTTCCTCATTTCCTCTTCATCCTCAGAATCAGATGAATCATCAGTATTTGAGTCAACATCAGAATCTGATGACTCACTCTCAGAATAAATAGCCAAAGCTTTTCCCTTAGCTTTCTTCCTTGAGGCTTCCTTCTTTAAAGGTTTCTCTTCAACTTTAAGAGCAACATATATACTTTGCCTTCTTGCTTGATCTTCTGTTTCTCTATTCCATTTCCAGTTCATGGGTTTTGAGCAACCCAAAGATCTCATCAATCTCAGTATCAGCAAGATTATAATTGTCTCTAATAATGATTGTTTTCACATCCCACTTTTCAGGAAGAGCAAGCAGAAATTTGAGATTCGAGTCTTCTAAATCATACTCTTTATTAACTAATGACAAATCATTGATCAGTTTACAGAACCTATCAAATGTTTCTGTCATTGTTTCTTCAGACTTTGCCTCAAAATGCTCATACTCCTGTGTGAGTATGTTCCTTCTATTCTTCTTGATAACAGCAGTTCCTTGACATCTTACTTCAAGAGCATCCAAAATTTCTTTGGCAGTAGTGCAGTTAATCACCTTATTAGACATGACATTGTCTAAAGCACTATGAAGTAGATGCCTTACCTTTGCATCCTTAGCAATAAATGAAAGATCTTCAGGAGTAAGATCCTTCTTTTCCTTTGGGACTGTCTTAGCCTCTTGACCAGCAGTGGCAGCAGATAGCTTGGTAGGCTTATGAGGACCTTCATAAATTCTATCAAGATATTCTGGATCTGTAGCCTCCAGAAACATAGTCATCTCAACCTTCCAGATAGCATAATCTGCTGGCCTCAGAATAGGAACCCTAATAGTCTCATATCGACTTATAGTAGTAGGAGCCTTCTCAGAACCTAGACCTGTTGGAGGAGGAATCTCTGACATGATTATAGTTTTGTGTGTGGATCTTAAACTGTATCGATTTACAGATTGGCTCTGATACCACTTGTTAGGCCGAATACACAAATATAATCAAGCTTTGTATGAGAGATTAACAAGAACACACGTTTTTGTAATTAAAAACTGTTTGGAATTAATAATTCCTCTATCAGTGATGTAAAATATCACAGAGAGCTGCTTAGGTTACAATGAATGAATATTTCAATGTTCGATACCCTTCTAGGGTTAACCTAACTGTATTTATAAAACATACAGCTACGGTACAATCATAAATTAATACTCCTACAATTAAGCTATACAATTGATATCAATTACGATTGCTACACGTCTTCTAAGTCAACTCAATCTCTTTGATAGCTATCCAATCTTCAAAGATATTGCTTCCATATTTATCTTCAATTAAACTTCAATCACCGTTGACTTGTAGACGCTTCTGCTGGACAGAGTTTAACAAACTCTGTTGCGCTTCCATCAATCAGCGTTTGCGCTTCCATTCGTCAACATTTATACAAACTCTGATTGCTTCCAGTTAAACTCTGATTATTCACTGTAACACTTAAACACCGATTAATACTTATATCAATTATATCTAACATATTATATTTTAACACTCCCCCTTACACATATTATATTTTAACACTCCCCCTCACTCGAAAGCCCATTTTTGGGGCATAATTTGCCTTTCGTGGCCGTAATAAATCATGAGAATACTGGGGGTCGTAGAGAGTCGAACCTGAGACCTCTGCGTGCCTGAACTGTGATACCATGTTAAGGAACTAGTCCATCAAAAACCCTAACTTTGGAGCTTTCCTCTAACAGTGTGTATGTTTGTGATCCTTTTATAACCACCACGTAGTTGCTCGATTTGAAATTACTAATATACATGAGCAGGTGGGTTTGAAATATGGGTGTGCAGTGGAAGATGTGATAACCGGACTATCAATTAAATGCAACGGATGGAAATCTGTATATTACAATCCAGAAAGAAAAAGGTTCTTAGGTGTAGCTCCCACCAGTCTGTATTCAACTCTGGTGCAGCAAAAGAGATGGTCTGAGGGTGATCTGCAGATCTTGCTATCAAAGTACAGTCCAGCATCATATGGTTTCGGAAGGATTAATCCTGGCCTCATAATGGCATACTTTGTGTACCTACTCTGGGCTCCTAGTAGCTTGCCAACACTCTATTACTGCATCATCCCTTCCCTCCATCTCCTAAGTGGCAATTCTTTGTTTCCTCAGGTACAATAAATTTTGACCTGTCAAAATACTAAACAACCCTGTCAAGTTTTATCTGTAACTTTCAGATGTTACCAATCCTGAATGATAGCAAACGAATCTCTTAGCGATTAGCATCACACAAGTTCAAAGGCACTCACATAATTTGCAAAACCATCTCTTCGATTAATTGATATCTCAAATAAGTATCTTAGCTTTTAGTAGATCCTGTTTGGATGTCAGACGCTAACTTGTAATACCATAGGTACATTCACAAGTACCAAATTACTCAGGAGTTCATCTTGATGACAATACACAGTGCACATAGGACATAGCACAGATCGAGTAATTCTGACATGTTCTTAGTTTTTATGTTGGATCAATAAAACTTAGCACTTGCTAATTTTAAGTACTATATTTGTACCGAGCTTTTCTATTATAGCAATTTACATACATGAAAGGTCGCAAGCTGAGTTTCATTTTTATAAATTCTTACAGATATCAAGCCCCTGGTTTATTCCCTTCGCCTACATTCTTTTCTCTGCGTACACATATAGTTTGGCTGAGTTCCTCTGGTTGGGTGGCACTTTCTTAGGCTGGTGGAATAAGCAAAGAATGTGGTTGCATGTACAAGAGAACTAGTTCCTACATTTTTGCCCTTGTCGACACCATATGTAGGTTGGTTAAATATTCAAACACGACATTTACAATCACATCAAAAGTCGCTGATCAAGATGCCTATCGAAGATATCAGCAAGATATAATAGATTTTGAAACTCCTTCTCCTTTGATCACCATATTAGTAACAGTTGCTATGCTTAATCTTTTCTGTCTTGCTGGTTTAGTGAAGCAGCTTTTGGAGGATTTTAGCAGGAGTCTCGAAACAATGGCTGTACAGATCATTCTATGTTCCTTCCTCATTCTGATAAATTTACCATTGTATGAGGCCCTTTTTTTACGGAAGGATAAAGGGAAGGTACCAAGTTCTGTAACCGTAAAATCAGTTTCCTTGGCATTGCTTGCTTGTACTTGCTTTACATTTTTGAACTAGCTCTGTATTTCTCATTATTCATCTATCTCCTGGTCATCTGCGACTAAATTGTAATCAAACCTACACAGCTATGAGCTATATGCCTTATTATTTCACATGACACATTTACATGGCATCACAAGGACACTCAGCTATATCAGATTATGTTCTAATTATAATATCAAAGAATGCCCTGTGAAGTTTCAGTCAGTTAATATAGACGATATCTCTATGGTCTAAACCGGGTATGATAATCACTCACATATTTACCATCATCACCAAACACACCATTTACACAACTTACATTGCAAGTGATCATTGTAATCCAGGAGGGTACAACTAGATAGGATGAACTCTTATGTTACAATATTAAATATTTTTTTTTTTCGTATTTAACACTTCTTAAGTCTCGTTACATAGCATTGTCTACTCCACCTCTAAATCCGTACCCTTTACAATGATCAGCCACTTGTTTCATCTTATGCCCATTAATCAACGAGCCCGGATCCTCTGTCCTCTTCTCCATGCTCCCTGTTCTTAAATTATTTTCCTTAAAATGGGCCCCGCCAGGGCGCTCTTTTAATACAAAAAAATCAGGGAGCATGGAGAAGGGGACAGATGATCCGGACTCTTAATCGACTTACTTTGCACGCATAAAGATGCAACATTCATCGCTTGTTTCAACGTTAGGAATCCCCTGGGTTTCCATTTCCAGTATGTGGCTCAGCTCATTCAGTTGTATCCACCGGTAGCTTTCTACTGGATTTTTTTTCATGTCAAGGTGGAAGTAAAACAGCCAAAAGTTCGTATTGAATTGTACTCCCTCTGTCCCAGCGGGTTCTTAACATGGGACTGGACGCGGAGACCAAGGATAGTGGGTGTTATATTGTTAAAATAAATGAAGTAGTGGGTATAATAGTGATTTTATTGTTAAAATAAATTAAGTAGTGGGTGTAATAGTATAAAGTGTTGAAAAAATGGAGTGAAGTAGTAGATGTAATAATGTATTTTATTGTTAAAAGTTACTATTTTTAGTAATGTAAAGAATTGGTGGGACGTCCCAAAAAGGAAATTGTAAAGAAATGGATGGGACAGAGGGAGTACATTACTACCTAGGTGCCTTCACGTATCTATGAATTATACGGGTGTCACCTGAGCAAGTCCCTCTAACCAATTTAAAAAGAATTTAACTACATCCTCCCTTACACAACCCCATCTAATCCATTTCATTTTAATTAGCTTTTTTAAATAATTTTTTTTAATAAATCTAATTTCATCATCATTTTTCTCATCTTCCAACAATCCGTATCCATATCATATATACTCCCTCCGTCCCTATTTATATGTTCACTTTTAATTTTTCAATAGTCAAACTGATCCAAGTTTGACCGAAATTTACATATATCATATAATTAAAAAAAATGTAAAAACATTATATCATTGTAAATTATATTCAATCTATTTTAAAATGTATTTTTTAGTTTTTTAAAATTTTAAAAAAATAATTCTTAATTTCCGGTCAAACTTGAATCAATTTGACTATTGAAAAATTAAAAGTGGACATATAAATAGGGACGGAGGGAGTATTATATTCCAACAATGAATCACTATTTAAGTTTATGAGAATTATTAAAATGTTGGTGATTCAACCATAATTTTCCATGCAAAAAAAAGTGTCAAAACCGCTCAAAGCGTGGCATATCCATTTTATAAAACATTTGACTCTTTTTTACATAATTTAAGGTGATTTGATCACATAATTAAACTTTATTATTTTTTGAACTTTTTTTCTTAATAAAGAATTATAATATTATTATTTAAAAGAAGAATGTAATATAATTATAGTAAAAAAATCAAAAAAATTAATATTATAAGACAAGAAAAAAAAATACTTTTATTATCAATCAAAATAATATATATTATTAATTAATTTAAATAATTTATTTATCTTAATTAGATCATCACCGATACCACCGATCTAGTAAATACCACTCAAAGTAAAGGAAAGGCAAAAACCAAACTGGCCAAAACAATTTACTCCTTACATGTGCTCATATTAGAGCCGACAATTTCGAACACGACACGGAAACGACACGAAAATTACGGGTTTGGATTGATATTTGCGGTACACGAACACGAAAGTATACGAACACGAAATTACACGGATGAATTTAGTGTCGGTTTTGGGTTTACCCTTGGGTACACGACACGAAACGAAAATACACGAAATAAATAAATATTTAAATAATTTTATTAAAATTATATGAATACATATTTTAAAATGATATTTTATATATAATTTTTACATAAGATAAATACAAAATAGTTTCAAATTTTAGTTTCACAAGACTTAAGCACAATTCATTCCTTATGATATATTGACTTAAGACTAGATTAGTAAAAAATTAATATTTAAATATTTTTATTTTTATTCAAAATTACACGAAATACGACACGAAACGTACACGAAAAGAAGATACACGAAACGAAACGTGTTAGAAACCGTTTCACCGAAAACCTTAAGGTGTTGGGGAAGGCCCTTTCAAGGATCTTATACTCATATATATTTAACATTCCCCCTCACTCGCAAGCCCACTATGGGGTAAGAGTGGTCACTAGGAGCCCATTTTTGGAGCAATTCCTTAGTGCCAAATTAAATTGAGAATATTGGGGGTGGTGGGGTTCGAACTTGAGACCTCCACAAACACCAGAGCTCTGATACCATGTTAGAAACCGTTTCACCCAAAACCTTAAGGTATTGGGGAAGGTTCTTTCAAGGATCTTATACTCATATATATTTAACAAAACGAATCCTTAACGGGTCGGTTTTGGATTTAGCATTACGTACACAAAACACGAAAGTATACGAAACGAACGAATTGCCAAGTCTAGCTCATATACACAAAGATGAGGTTGGAAATTTGGGACAAAAGAATTAAAGAATCTACAAGTAAACCTAAGAAGAAAAAACAACTAAGGAAAGGACTAAAGGTACTAAAAAGATAGCCAATGAAGTGAAATATTGGTACGCCCGGGTGTGACAGGACAGAGAATTACTTAAAATGGACCATTCATAGATGTTTGGTTCTCACCTACCCTTCTGATTTGCAATTGCATGTAACGTATGGTTTTTTAAAAAACAAGACCTGTTGTGCATGTTCGTGTAGCGCAACAGGTATTATTTTGACACACTCTCTGCCGCAATAGATCAGATACAGGAAATGAAGTAACGTGTTAGACCCTAGTACGCGAACCAAAAGAGCGTAATAGAGTGTTGTGCAGCACGAAATAGCGTGTCCAGGAAACATTTAGACAATTTTTTGGAATGAAATAGGAAGGGTCATGAAAATTGAAAATCGTCCATTTTGGACCATCACCCAGATAATAGTGCATTTTTATTTGCTTTTTGAATGTCTACTTATTAAAGTCAAGAGCGTGGTTAAAAAATGTGCTCGTAAAAGGTTAAGAAAAGTTCTCAATTTCTAGCACCTCAATCAAATAGAAAATAACCCCCACAGGGTGTCTTAGATGGTCACACAGTGGCGTTTAAGGTTTGTTACTTTGAGGTCACGAGTTCGATTTCCTGGAACGCTAGATTAAGTGGGCTATCATGCTCGAGAGTATGAGTGTGCTAGTATGCCCTTCGAATTAGTCGAGGTGCGCGTAAACTAGCTCGGACACCGGATTATAAAAAAAAACTAAATAGAAAATATTCAAATAGTTACATTAGAAGTTCATATTACACATAACAACTACATATTCAAATAGTTACATTAGAAGTTCATATTACACATACTAGCTTATAGCCCGTGCAAAGCACGGGTTACTTTTAATTTTTTATAATTTATTTATAATATAATATAATATTATAAATATTAATTTAAACATGTTATTGATTCAAACCTTATATTATATATATAATAATTTGTAGTATTAAATATAAATTAATATGTTATTGGCGGGAATCGAACCTTGAACCTTTGCATATAACAACATTTAGTATTGTTATATCTAACGGTTATGATCTATTTGAGTTGCTGATCTAACGGTGATAAATGAGGGATAACCAAAAATGGGGATAACCAAAAAAGGGGTAACCAACTACAAATTATACCCCTTTTGCTTATTATAATATAGTATAGATATAACAACTACATTGTATCTAATTTTATATTATTTGTTTGACACCATTTAAACACCTTACATTGCTAAATGTGACATTAATGGATAAGAAATAAAAAAATTATTAGTTATGGTATAGACATCATTTGAGAGATTCCTTTATTTGAGATGTTTTAAATGCATATTTTCTAAATTCTTAATTTATTTTTGAACTTTTAGTTTATTTTAAAAATAATATAAAACATGTGATTCATAATAAATTATTACATTAAGTTATTCATAAACTAATTCTAATTTAATAAAAATTTGTACCAAAGTTGATGGATATAATATTTTTTTATTAAGTTCTAGTGGTGGCTCTTAAAATGAGCAGAAGGATGATACTTTTAAAGTTTTAAAGAGTTTCTAAATTCATTTTGAAGCTTGAGTTCAAGTAAATCTTAGAAATGTTTTAACAATATTTGAGTGTATTTTTTGAACAAGAGTGCCAAAAATGATGTGTAAGAAAATAAAGGTAAAAACTAGCGTAAAAGCCTGTGCGAGGCACGAGCACTGAAATAATTTTTCGATTGAAAATGTATATATATTAAGATAATTTTGTAATTAAATACGATAAATGAAAAAAATTCGATTTTATCTCATATTCTTATAGGGTGATTGCCCTAAATAACCACTTTTTATTATCTCATAACCAAAATACCCACGCGCCACAACACCTTCCCAAAATACCCAACAGACACGCCTACACAATCAACGTATCTTATGACACGCCTCTGTAAAAAGCGTAACAAGTGGCTACGCCTTTGTCACCAGCATAATTGTCATCAGATACGCCTTTGCCACCAGCGTGTTACGTGATACGCATTTAGTAAACGCGTGTCTGACGTCAGCTGACGTCATCTTAGAGCTCACGCCAAACGGCGACATTGGCGATTCCGATCGCAAAACTTCGATCTTTACGTTCGCTTTCAAGCGTAACTTCCCCGTTACATTGTACACACCATTCGACTCGCCTTTCAAAGCTCTACAACCCTATATCACTGATTTATCATTTTTTATGCCGGATTTTGAAATCCCAATTTTCGATTCAGGCGACTTCGAAGACTCCGTCAAGCTTTGTTCATGCCCCTGCGGGGCCAAAAATAGGAAACCATTTAGGGGAAAAGGGAGAGGGAGATGTGCTTATCATGTCTACATGATCTGGTGGGTTGGAGGTGCCGTTATTAAACAGATCGAAGAAGGCGATTAAAATGCCCAAAGTCACCGGCCACCAGAGCTCTTCATTTTCAGGCGATTTGCTTCATTTTCTGGCGTACTACAGTACTCTCGGATACGCCGATGGAAACGGCGTATCCCATGGGTATTTTGGGCACTGTTTTGAAATGTGGGTATTTTGGTAAGTGGGTACCCAAAAAATGGGTATTTAGGGCATTCTTTCATTCTTATAGTTATTTTATAATATTTTATACAAAATTCATGTACCAAATATTTTATAATTTAATTAGATTTCATAAAATTTGTATAATTATCAATACGATAGTAATCATGTTTACTATTAATTGCTGAAATATTAATTTAGTGTTTAAAATTGTATGAAAGCAGTTTTATCAAAGTGAATATTTGAGTATAATATAAATAATTATATTAATAAATCCATAAAGAACATAGAGGTTTGTAAATTCACATGATTTTAACGTAAACAAAAAAATTACAAAATCTCTTAATATTATGTAAAAGTCATCTTGGTGGTTCGTTTATACATACATATTTATACACATTTAAATTCAAATGTTTTCTTTAATCTAATGCTTGTTACACATTATGAAATTCTGTTTTAAAATGAGGTAGTTTGAAAAAAAATTATAATTTTGAATTATTTTTTAACACAAGTTTAATTTTTTTCAAATATTAAAATTAAAGTAAAATATGATTAAACAAACTTAATGACTTGTACATCTATATGATATCCGAGATCAAATTTTTTAGTTATATCTATAGTAATAATACAATAGTAATACAATTATGTGTTACAACCCTAGCATTATATATTATATTTATCAATTTATTATATTATATGAAAATTCATATAATCGTACTTTATAGTTGAGTTATAGTCTAATCGATCATTATTTATAATTATTTCAGTTTTGTAATATTTATGACTTTAAAATCATATCTTCTTTCATTCATTATTGAAAATTAGTTATGTTATTTTTTATATATAACATAGATTTATCTTTAGAGTTCTCACCTTTTTAACATAAGTTCAATTATTTTTCGTATTTTTTTAAAATATTTATGTATTAACACCAATTATACATATAAATTACTGAAAGTCTAAATAGTAGGTCAACTAAAACTCTCTAATATGATTCACATATTTAAAATTTTATATATTTAAAATTTTATATATCTAAAAATTATGTCATGCAATTATTAATAAGATTTACATATTTCTTAAAACCAAATATTATCTTTTATTTTAATAATTTAATATCTACTTGGAGAAGAATGTAAATAAATATATTTTTTCCCGGACTCGATTATATTTTTGTAAAATCTAAAATTTTATTTTAAATTTCAATCATTTAAAATGCCGAAAGAGAATCGTAGAGTATGTTCAATAGATTAAAATATTTTTCGTAATTATATTCTGAGTAATATTCTAAAAATAACAATGGGACAAAATGAGAAGATGTGGTTTATCAAATAAGATTTTTAAAGCACACTAAAAACTAAGTATAGCACAATGGTTATAGCATTAGTTTGTGAGTTGAAGGTCATGGGTTCGATCCTTGAGGGTAGCATATTTTACAAAAAAATTTAAAAGGATGGCAATTTTGTTATTTTTCAATAAATAAGGGTAAAACAGTCATTTCACAGCCATTAAAATGGCATTTTTTGCCCTTATGTTGAAGTTTAAAATATAGTAATAGATATTATTTTTACGGGATATTTCATTTGATACCATTGTATAATTGATTTTTCCGATTGGTATTATTCGAAATTTTTGACTTCTATTGAAGATAGTAATACTAGTGCAGTTTCCGTTTCCACGTAGTATTGCATTTCCACGTCATCAAGCCATATAATCAATCATGAGCTGTTTACAATTGTCTTGCCACATCAGCTGAGTTTTTAGAGATTAGAGGAGTTAGTTAAATACTGTATGATTCAATTCAGTTTGTTACTTTTACACATTGTTTTGTTCTTCATTTCTCGAAGATTATCATGGTATCAGAGCATCTGGTGATGATTTTTCGTCGTTTGCTCGTTCATTCCGCAATTTTCTGGTGTGAAGATTAGACGTTGTTGTTCGTCTTCAATTTCTAAGTTGTTTCTGCCATTAAAGCTTCATCTACAAGCTTCGTTTGCTTCGTTCATAAGCTAAATCTCTGTTCCTTACTTTGTTCTTTGATTTTGTTCAGTTTCTCTGCAATTTTTCGTTTTGATATGAATTTTGTTGATTTCCGTACGGTCTTCTTCATCATCTTGTTCGGATTTGTTTAATTGTTGCTAGTTTAGTATCGTTATTCTTACGATCTATACAGAAAGGTGTAATGACTTAGTTTGTTCCTGGTTGTTAACTAATCTTGATGAAAATATTGCGAAAAGTGTTTTGTTCTTCAAGACTGCTAGGGAAATTTG
Organism: Kitagawia praeruptora; assembly: GCA_037693485.1. NCBI lineage: Eukaryota > Viridiplantae > Streptophyta > Magnoliopsida > Apiales > Apiaceae > Kitagawia > Kitagawia praeruptora. Next base: position 38,675,096 of record CM075344.1, read on the forward strand.
GTGTGATTTAGAGGATCGTTTTGGTTATGCATCAGTTGCACAGATCTATGCTCTAGAACAACAGTTAACAGAGTTAAATCAAAGTTCTAAGTCAGTTTCTGAATTCTTTACTGAGATTAAGACACTTTGGGATGCTATGAATGATGCAAGTCCTTTACCATCTTGCACTTGTAATCATTGTACTTGTAACCTTACTCAGAAAGTTTATCAAAGGGAACAGGATCACATGCTTATTCAATTTATGATGAAACTGAGTGACAGATTCTCAGTTGTTAGAGGCAACATTTTGATGCAGTTACCTTTGCCTAATATTTCCACAGCTTTCAGAATGTTTTCTCAGGAGGAGAGGCATCAAGAGGTCTTTCAGAATAATTCTAATACTGAATCTCTAGCTTTCTTAACAGGGGCTAAGAAGCCTTATGACAACAATGCTGCAAGTAGTAGTGCTCAGAGACAAACAACCACCAACAATTCAGGCTATTCAACAAGCAAATCTAATGATGGATCCAGAAAAGTGTTTAAATTCTATTGTACTCATTGCAAAATGAGTGGTCACAGTGTTGAAAGGTGCTTCAAAGTGCATGGATATCCACCTGGCTTCAAGAATAACAGAGACAAAAAGGTTGCAGCACTTTCAAGTGCAAGTATTGATCAGAATATTACTATCTTTGTTGCACAGTTGCTTTCTCTTCTCAATAATTAAACATCTACTGATCCACAGACAAAGGAGAATTCTGAGCATGCATTGTTGGCTGGTAAGTTCTGTTTTCTAACAGATCATACTAGTGCAAATAATTGGCTTATTGACAGTGGAGCCACTGATCAAAAATTTGTTCAGACTTGAATTCTTTTACTCAATATACAGTGGTAAATCCTAGTGAGTATATTACTATTCCAAATGGTAAGAAAATTGAAGTGCAGCACATTGGTACTGTCATGATATCTAAGGATCTGACTCTGCACAATGTTCTACATGTGCCAGACTTTCAGTTCAATCTTTTGTCTGTTCGGAAACTGTGCAAAGACTTTAATTGTGTAGTCATTTTTTCTCCTAATAAGTGTATCTTACAGGACCTTTCTCAGAAAGAGTCACAGATGCTTCTTGGTGAATTACATGATGGATTGTACAATGTACATGGTGGTTCTTCCAATGTTTCTACTAGGGCTTGTCATGTTGCTGTTTCTGCTGATGTGTGGCATCTCAGATTAGGCCACATTCCTTTTCAAAGATTGAAGTTAGCTTTGCCTAATTGTTCTATCCCAGATACTTCAAAAGACATAGTTTGTAAAATTTTTCCAATGGCTAAACAGACTAGAGCCAGTTTTCCAATTAGTTCAATCAAAACTACTTGTGCTTTTGAGTTGCTTCATATTGATGTTTGGGGACCTTATCAAGTAAAGACACATTCCGTATGTAATCAATTCTTAACAATTGTTGATGATTTTAGTCGTTTTACTTGGGTGCATTTGCTTAAGCACAAATCTGATTGTACTAAAATTTTTTCTGATTTTCTTCAATATATTGAAACTCAATTTGGAGCAAAGGTTCTTACAGTCAGATCTGACAATGCAAAAGAGTTATCTGTTGGTTCTATGGCTGCTCTCTTCCAACAGAAAGGAATTACTCATCAAACTAGCTGCAGCTATACTCCACAACATAATGGAGTTGTGGAGAGGAAACACAGGTTCCTTCTTGAAACTGCTAGATCTTTATATCTTCGGTCTAAGGTTCCTTCTCAATACTGGGGTGATTGCATATTATGTGCCACCTATTTGATAAACAGGATTCCTTTACAAAGTATAGATAATGAGACACCATATTTTAGATTGTATAAGCAGGCACCTGATTTGCAGCATTTAAAAACCTTTGGTTGCTTATGCTTTGTTTCCACCCTCTCTGTTGATAGACACAAATTTGATCCTAGAGCCAATGCTTGTGTGTTTCTAGGTTATTCTATTATTCAGAAAGGCTATAAAGTCTTAGATCTTTCTACTCATAAACTATCAATCTCTAGAGATGTTATTTTTCATGAACACAATTTTCCTTTTCATTCCACAAATAATTCCACCAACTTTTCTAATGACATTTACTTGCCTTCTCATACCACTTGTGTTCATGATTGTGATACCTCTTCACATCTTATCTCTGAACAATCTGATGTTTCTTCCCCTATTGCTTCTGAGCATTCTGATACTACACCAGTTTTTGATACTGTTTCTGAGCAACCTGATGCTAATGTTGTAGACATTAGTCCTAATCTTTCTGTTGATTCTCTGGAATCCAACACTGTTGTTCATCCTGAACTTCCAGTTATCACTGATCAACCTATATTGAGAAGGTCTCAAAGATCACACACAGTTCCAAAATATCTTACTTCTTATCAATGTCATACTAGTGCAGTTTCTGAGCACTAGTGCAATCTTATTCATCATACACCACAAGCACCTATTTGTCAAATTGTTGAACCTGTTTCCTATGCTCAAGCTGATGCAGATCCTTTATGGGTTACTGCAATGCAGAATGAAATTAAGGCTTTGAATGACAACCATACCTGGGATTTAGTACCTCTTCCCCCCAGGTAAAAAGGCTATAGGTAGTCGTTGGGTTTTCAAAGTCAAGTTAAAATCAGATGGAAGCCTTGTTAGGTGTAAGGCCCGTTTGGTAGCTAAAGGCTTTAATCAAAAGTTTGGTGTTGACTATAAGGAGACGTTTTCTCCAGTTGTCAAGATGGCTACAGTTCGAACTCTTATTGCTGTGGCTGCTAGTAAACGATTGCCTTTATACCAATTGGACGTTAATAATGCTTTCTTGCATGGTGATTTGGTTGAGGAAGTGTACATGAAGGTCCCAGATGGTATACCTAATCCAGACAATCTTATTTGCTTATTACGCAAATCCATATATGGTCTTAAACAAGCATCTCGTGTTTGGAATGTTAAACTGGTTGTCGAGTTGCTCAGTCAAGGATTCAAGCAATCCAAGAATGATTATAGTTTATTCATTAAAAAATAGGATCAGAAAATTTGCATTGCTGCAGTCTATGTCGATGATATTATTCTTACTGGAACTGATCTTGTTGGAATGGACTCTCTAAAGGCTCATTTACATCAGTTGTTCAGTATTAAAGATTTAGGACATCTTAAATTCTTTTTGGGCATTGAAGTTGATTATTTGGATTCTGGTATTTTCTTGAGTCAACGAAAGTTTGTCAAAAAGCTATTATCTAGTAGTTCTTTTGATGTTTATAAACCAGCTTCTACCCCGCTTCCTTTAGCTCTCAAATTATCCATGACAGATGGAGAGCTTATTTCTAACCCTGAAGATTATCGAACTGTTGTAGGTAAGCTTAATTACTTAACCAATAATCGTCCAGACCTTGCTTATACTGTTCAGTCTCTGAGTCAGTTTATGAATGCACCACGAACTACTCATTGGTCAGCTTTGCATCACACATTAAGATACATTGCAGCCACTCCTGATAAGGGTATTCTTCTTAATGCTTCCGATACACTCAAGCTTCAAGCTTTTTCTGATGCAGACTGGGCGTCTTGTGTGGACTCTCGTAGGTCTATCACTGGTTACATTTTGTTGTTTGGTAATTCTCCTATTACCTGCAAGTCTAAAAAACAACCTACAGTTTCTAAGTCTTCGTCTGAAGCTGAGTATAGAGCTATGGCCAGTGCTGCTTCTGAAATTACTTGGGTTGTTCGATTGCTAGAAGACCTTGATGTTCATGATCTTAAAAAAGTCACGTTACATTGTGACAATCAATCTGCCTTGCATATTGCTAAGAACCCTGTCTTCCACGAACGTACTAAACACATCGAGCTAGATTGTCACTTCACTTGTGATAAAGTGTTGGAGGGATTAATTCAGTTAACCTACTTGCCTAATACTTCCCAGTTAGCAGATGTGTTCACCAAAGTTGCCCCATCTCCTCATTTTAACTCTTTACTGTCCAAGTTGGGATTGTTTTCCATTCCCAACTTGAGGGGGGCTATTGAAGATAGTAATACTAGTGTAGTTTCCGTTTCCACGTAGTATTGCATTTCCACGTCATCAAGTCATAAAATCAATCCTGAGCTGTTTACAGTTGTCTTGCCACATCAGCTGAGTTTGTTAGAGATTAGAGGAGTTAGTTAAATACTGTATGATTCAATTCAGTTTGTTACTTTTACACATTGTTTTGTTCTTCATTTCTCGAAGATTATCAACTTCCAAGTATCACTATTATACTTTTGGATTCGTTTACATAATACCACTCTCTTAACTAAACGTTAGTCAACTATTATAAAATTATGGAATTTTCCATTTGGTACCACTCGTTTTTTTTATGGTACCATTCTACTTTGGGCTTTAGTTCCATAATACCACTATATTAATGAAAATGATGATTCTGATCAAATTCTTTGATTTTTGGTGGGCAAAGGGATGCCCAACAATATTTGAGGGACATAAACCAAGGAATTCTAATTAATTCATCAAATTTATTAAAAAATTGGTATTTTGGAGTTGAAGCCAAAACTAGAATGGTGCGAAGTTAAAAATTTGAGAATTGTATCATATGAAAAATCCAATAACTTTATAATCGTTGACTAGTGGTAATATGTGGATGAAACAAAAGTATAATAGTAATTAGTAACACTTGCAAGTCATAAACTTTGGGTGATATCAAATAGGAAAGCTAATTGTAAAATGATAACAAATAGAATATTCCTATTTTTTTTTTATTGATTTGATCAAATTGACATTCTTTTAAGTTGCCAACTATTGAAATTGTTTTAGATGTCAAAAGTTGACCTATGAATAATTTTTTTAAGTTTTCAAATTAAAACATGGGTACATTTGTATATTGTATACTAAAATTTTTGATATCTTCTAGAAGGAGTATTAATCACACTACGCCATAGATGGGCATCCGCAATGCTTTTCTATTGTAACGCCCACTTTGTGTTACATTAGAGGTACCTTTTTTGACCTACTGAAACACTGTGAAGATTGTGTTACATTACTTGTGAAGGTACTGTTGCAGTAGAACATGTACTATTGCAATATATTCGTTGTGTTACATTATCGATTGAGCGTTGCAGTTGTTATTTTTTTAACATTTATAAATTAAAAAAAAATAAACATGTGGGTCCCACAGAAGTGTTGCATTTTCAAGAAGTAGTGTTACATTTGCTGAAATCAGTGTCACATTTGACTGACACAAGTGCCACGTGGACCACTGCCACGTGGCACGTGAGCCCCACACTGCCACGTGTCACGTGGGGGGGGGCCACTGCCACGTGTCACTGGTGGGTCCACTGCCACATGTCACTAGATCCCCCCATGTGCCACGTGTCATGTGGGTCTCCACTGCCACGTGTCAGTGTGGGTCCCACAATGCCACGTGTCATCTGGGCCCCACTGCCACGTGTCCGTGTGGGTCCCATAATGCCGCGTGTCATCTGGGCCCCACTGCCACGTGTCAGTGTGGGTCCCACACTGCCACGTGTCATCTGGGCCCCGCTGCCACGTGTCAGTGTGGGTCCCACATTGCCACGTGTCATCTGGGCCCCACTGCCACGTGTCAGTGTGGGTCCCACACTGCCACGTGTCGTCTGGGTCCCACACTGCCACGTGTCATCTGGGCCCACTGCCATGTGTTAGTGTGGGTCCCACACTACCACGTGTCATCTGGGTACCACTGCCATGTGTCAGTGTGGTTCTCACACTGCCACGTGTCATCTGGGTCCTATTGCCACGTCTGTGTGGGTCCCACACTGCCACGTGTCGGTGTGGGTCCCACAATGCCATGTGTCAGTGTGGGCCCCAATTGGACAGGCTGCCACGTGTCGGTTGTACAGACTGCCACGTGTCCAGCCATTTGTAGTGTAAATGGATGTTATTTAAAAAAAATTAGGAAGATGGGTTTCGAACCCATGACCTCCACTCAACTAATTCCACAACCTAACCACTCCACCAAGCTGAGCAACATGTTAATATTCTGAATCAGTAATACATAAACTATGCCCTTAGATTTTCTTCATTATATTATTACTAATATATAGCAATGATAATTTTCGTTTTTTTTGTATATGTAGATTATATTATATTATATTATCACGGAGGGGAATAAACCATTCAAGTGTGGGGAAGTGCTCTCAATATTAAAAATAATTATATAATTTAAAATCGAATTAAATTATTTATATAATATTTATATTAACGGGTTCCGGTCAAAGTGATAGTTGACCGTCGAATTACCCGATCAAATAAATTTTTTTTTCTAAAGTTTTGGGAATAACATTTAAAATGATGTATCTCGATTCCCGTGCGGTCGGGTGGTCGAGAAGTATTTTCTAAAAAATCGAATCCATAAACCCTGACGAAACCATGTTTAGGGGTTACGGTCAAAGTGATAGTTGACCGTTGAATTACCCGATCAAATAATTTTTTTTTTCTAAATTTTTGGAATAACATTTAAAATGATGTATCTCGATTCCCGTGCGGTCGGGTGGTCGAGAAGTATTTTCTAAAAAATCGAATCCTTAAACCCTGACGAAACCCAGTTTAAGGGTTATGGTCAAAGTGATAGTTGACCGTTGAATTAATCGATCAAATTAATTTTTTTTCTTCTAAATTTTTGGGAATAACATTTAAAATGATGTATCTCGATTCCCGTGCGGTCGGGTGGTCGAGAAGTATTTTTTAAAAAATCGAATCCTTAAACCCTGATGAAACCCTCTTTAGGGGTTACGGTCAAAGTGATAGTTGACCGTTGAATTACCCGATCAAATAAATTTTTTTTCTTCTAAATTTTTGGGAATAACATTTAAAATGATGTATCTCGATTCCCGTGCGGTCGGGTGGTCGAGAAGTATTTTCTAAAAAATGGAATCCTTAAACCCTGACGAAACCCTGTTTAGGGGTTACGGTCAAAGTGATAGTTGACCGTTGAATTACCTGATCAAATAAATTTTTTTTTCTAAATTTTTGGGAATAACATTTAAAATGATGTATCTCGATTCCCGTGCGGTCGGGTGGTCGAGAAGTATTTTCTAAAAAATCGAATCCTTAAACCCTGACGAAACCATGTTTAGGGGTTACGGTCAAAGTGATAGTTGACCGTTGAATTACCCGATCAAATAAAATTTTTTTTTTTCTAAATTTTTTGGAATAACATTTAAAATGATGTATCTCGATTGCCGTGCGGTCGGGTGGTCGAGAAGTATTTTCTAAAAAATCGAATCCTTAAACCCTGACGAAACCCAGTTTAGGGGTTATGGTCAAAGTGATAGTTGACCGTTGAATTAACCGATCAAATAAATTTTTTTTCTTCTAAATTTTTGGGAATAACATTTAAAATGATGTATCTCGATTCCTGTGCGGTCGGGTGGTCGAGAAGTATTTTTTAAAAAATCGAATCCTTAAACCCTGATGAAACCCTGTTTAGGGGTTACGGTCAAAGTGATAGTTGACCGTTGAATTACCCGATCAAATAAATTTTTTTTCTTCTAAATTTTTGGGAATAACATTTAAAATGATGTATCTCGATTCCCGTGCGGTCGGGTGGTCGAGAAGTATTTTCTAAAAAATGGAATCCTTAAACCCTGACGAAACCCTGTTTAGGGGTTACGGTCAAAGTGATAGTTGACCGTTGAATTACCTGATCAAATAAATTTTTTTTTCTAAATTTTTGGGAATAACATTTAAAATGATGTATCTCGATTCCCGTGCGGTCGGGTGGTCGAGAAGTATTTTCTAAAAAATCGAATCCTTAAACCCTGACGAAACCCTGTTTAGGGGTTACGGTCAAAGTGATAGTTGACGGTTGAATTACCCGATCAAATAAATTTTTTTTCTTCTAAATTTTTGGGAATTACATTTAAAATGATGTATCTCGATTCCCGTGTGGTCGGGTGGTCGAGAAGTATTTTCTAAAAAATCGAATCCTTAAACCCTGACGAAACCCTGTTTAGGGGTTACGGTCAAAGTGATAGTTGACCATTGAATTACCCGATCAAATAATTTTTTTTTTCTAAATTTTTGGGAATAACATTTAAAATGATGTATCTCGATTCCCGTGCGGTCGGGTGGTCGAAAAGTATTTTCTAAAAAATCGAATCCTTAAACCCTGACGAAACCCTGTTTAGGGGTTACGGTCAAAGTGATAGTTGACCGTTGAATTACCCGATCAAATAAATTTTTTTTCTTCTAAATTTTTGGGAATAACATTTAAAATGATGTATCTCGATTCCCGTGCGGTCGGGTGGTCGAGAAGTATTTTCTAAAAAATGGAATCCTTAAACCCTGACGAAACCCTGTTTAGGGGTTACGGTCAAAGTGATAGTTGACCGTTGAATTACCCGATCAAATAAATATTTTTTTTTCTAAATTTTTGGGAATAACATTTAAAATGATGTATCTCGATTCCCATGCGGTCGGGTGGTCCAGAAGTATTTTCTAAAAAATCGAATCCTTAAACCCTGACGAAACCCTGTTTAGGGGTTACAGTCAAAGTGATAGTTGACCGTTGAATTACCCGATCAAATAAATTTTTTTTCTTCTAAATTTTTGGGAATAACATTTAAAATGATGTATCTCGATTCCCGTGCGGTCGGGTGGTCGAGAAGTATTTTCTAAAAAATCGAATCCTTAAACCCTGACGAAACCCTGTTTAGGGGTTACGGTCAAAGTGATAGTTGACCGTTGAATTACCTGATCAAATAAATTTTTTTTTTCTAAATTTTTGGGAATAACATTTAAAATGATGTATCTCGATTCCCGTGCGGTCGGGTGGTCGAGAAGTATTTTCTAAAAAATCGAATCCTTAAACCCTGATGAAACCCTGTTTAGGGGTTACGGTCAAAGTGATAGTTGACCGTTGAATTACCCTATCAAATAATTTTTTTTTTCTAAATGTTTGGGAACATAATTAAAAAGAATGGATCTAAATTATCTAAACAAATGTTGTAATAGTAAGTAATTCTTAATTTGCCAAAAAAAATTACAATCTAAATAATCTAAACATTTGTTTTAATTGTAAGTAAAAACAAAAGATGTAAAAATATATGTGGGCGGAAAGTTTCCCCCCAATTCGCACAACATTATTGCAAGTCCACTTACCATTTACCATAAAATCGCTAAGTCCACACACACACACACACACACAAAACAGCCGCGCCTCAACACTCACACACTCACAGCCGCTCACACTCACAGATGGAAGAACAAAGCTTCTCAATCGAAGAATACTAGCTCAATCGAAGAACACAGAGGCTTATTTCTTATTTATCCTCTTCTCTCTTTTCTTATTTCTTTTCTATTCCTTTTAATTCTTCACAGATCTAATTGGTTTACTTTTTCAGATTTAATCGAAGAACACAACTGCTTTTGGTTCAAGGTAATTAGGGCTTCCTCTTCCTTTTACGTTCTAATTGCTTTTGTTTTGGTTTTGTTTTGGTAATTAGGGCTTTTGGTTTTGTTTTGGTAATTAAGGCTTTTGGTTTTGTTTTTTGGTTTTATAATGTTTTGGTTTGTTTATTACTTTTTATGTTTTTGTTTGTAAATTATGCATATGCATGTTTTGTCCTCGATTTTGTATGGGATTTTGTCAATTACTTTTGTTTTTGTCCTCGATTTTGTAATATTTTGAGATATTCGTAATTGGTTTATTGAACTTTATGATTCTTGTTGTTGGTATCGATTGGAGTGAATGTCTCTGTCTTATCCTGTTTAGTTCGTATCAGATTCAAGGAATATCTTCATTGTGTTCTTATTGATTGAAGGAGTCTTGTGAATGTGTTTTTATTGTGACTGTGTTTGTATTGTGACTTCTTTGACACACACACACACACACACACACTCACTATTGTGACTTCTGTGACTATACGTGTCCATAGTGTTTTTTGGTTCCAATTTGTTTTGTTTTGCGTCATCTAGGTTTTTGGGTTTTATAATGTTTGGTTTTTATATTTTGAGATATCGTAATTGGTTGATTGAGCTGTATGATTCTTGTTGTTGGTATCGATTGGAGTGAATGTCTCTGCATATACATATACTGTGTTTGTATTGTGACTTCTTTGACACACACACACACACACACTCACTATTAGTATGTTGCATTGTGGTCGTGATGGATACATACGTGTCCAGGGTGTACTCTGTCTGAAATTTATTGCAAAATACAATTGCAATATTTTCGAACAGCGTATACCCTGGACACATGTGACTACGTGTCCATAGTGTTTTTTTGGTTCTAATTTGTTTTGTTTTGGCTTTTGTCTAATCCTGTTTAGTTCTTTGACACACATACACTCACAGGTTTTTATGTCATGTAACTCTTGTTTCTATTTTTTGTTTCACAGGTTTACAATTATTGTAGGGCGAACAACTTTTGTTTGGATATTTTCATTGCTTGCTCTCTGTTATAAGGTAATGCTCTAAACTATCTTTACGTGTTAAGACATAAATTAACAAGTACCTGTGTAGTCAACGATATAATGAGAACTATATGAATTAGATATTTGTAATTTTAGAATTTTATGCTTCTCGATAAATAGTATAAGAAATCTCTATTTGAATATTTGTAGTGCCTGTTTGGGTAATCCCTTAAGTGGCATGTGTGAGCAGTAAGGCCATGTTAACTTGTCGTTATTACACCCCATGTGAAAATTCTTAACTTGTCTAGAATCAGTTATGAAGTAGTTGTGAATGACAATGTGTACCTGATTTTAAGGATAAGTTACGTACTTACATTTTAGCGAATTGTATGTATTTACTACTTCAAGTAAAACTGTTACACTAGTGTGCTATTATCATTAATCTTTTTACTTGTAGTAATGGACGATGATTATACGAGTTGGATAGGTTTTCCAAAATCTAGTAAAGCATATGTAAAAGGGATAATTGCATTTATGGAAAATGCATTTCCAGTTTATCGTAAAGGTGAAGAAATGAAATGCCCCTGCGGATCGATAGAAGAAATCTTGGAACTTGATTATTGGGGAGAATTTACAGTGGTTCTGTTTAAGTGCCGTTGGTACCAAGAAGAGAAAGATCCATACGGTCTTACTCGAGTAAATTTCAAGAAGTTAAGCCACAAATCTGATCCTTATGTCCTGGCTTCGCAAGTGCAGCAAGTTTTTTATGTGGAAGATCCGATTGAAAAGATGGTACATTATGTAATTAATAAAATGCCGAGGGAGTGGTGTGACACTGGAAACGTGGATACAGTGGAAGAAGATGTCATCAATTATGATTCACACGATATCAACTTTGCTCGTGGAATAGAAATTCAAGTTGATGGAACTAGTTGGTGTAGAGATGATATCCCCTCAACAAGAGTTCCCATTCCTGATAAAAAGCCAAAATAGTTGCTTCTTTATATGTTTTAATGTACTGTAGTGTATTATTTTAATTGTTGAACTAGCTCTAATTTTAATTGTTGGAATGTTTTTAGTTAGAATATTAGAGTTGTAATTTGGTTGAACTTGAGTTGTTCTAAATAGTTGTAATGTTATTAATGTTTCGAAGACTACTGTACTTAAAAATTTGTCTTTAGATTCGATTCAGATTTGTTTATAGTAATATAGGTATTATGTAAAATTATTATTTTTAAGTTTACTGCCTTTGCTTGTTTGTTGTTTAAACATGAGAGTGACATTTCTTTAAATTTTGTGCAGGATGGAAGGTAAAAAGTTGAATGTCAGACTTCACCACAGTGGGACCTTTGGCAAGAAAGCTTATTCTGCTGGAACATGTTTGGTTATAAACCGTGTAGAGACCGACGAATTTTCTTATCCGGTGCTGATGGAGTATGTGAAAGACTACCTTCATTTACTTGAAATTGGAGGTGTCTATATCAAACAAGAAGAGGATAATAGTTGGAAGCTACTGACCTGTGACAAGGAGGTTACTGAACTAGTAAATGGCTGCAAGGATGGAGATGAAATAGAATTTTATGTAGACAACACTGTTGACACTGAAATTGAGCCGATGGTTCAAATGCAGCCATTCGTGGTCGTAAGGCCGAGGAAAAACCTGATTCAAGGTCATATATATAAATTATTGATTATTGTTGTCTTTTGCAAATTTGCATACAAATAACTAGTTTTTCTGCTGTTGGTACAGGGTCAGCGAAGAAACCAGTTTCATCTAAGAAACCAGTTTCAGCAAAAAAACCAGTTCCACCAAAGAAAACTGAAAAGCGCAAATATGTTACCACTCATGAGCTCCAGCAGAAGCAGCAGCAAATGAAGCTCAGTAAAAAGTCCCCTGACTTGGGTAGGAGAAGGAGTTTACGATTATCGCCAAATTTGTTGACTAGTCAACCAGATGCAAGTGCAATGAACACCAAAGGGATTGTTAGAAGGAAGCTTAACTTGCACATCGATTCAAGTGGAGAAGAATGCAGTGAACAGAATGATCCCGTTACTGAGGTGATTTTTTACTTGTGCATATATTTTTTACTTATGAATTATTACATATTTTTTTTACTTGTACCTGTTTCATGTGTGTCTTAATTGAATTATTGCAGTTGGCCCCACCGCCACCACGATTGACAAAATATGAAGAAAAAAGAATTGCCCGAATTCAAGAAAACGAGAAGAATTTGGAAGAATTTGGGATTAAGAAGAAGGTTGGTGAACTGAAAGGTACTACAACCCAGAAAGGGAATGGAAAAGAGAAGACGAATCAGGAGGAATGCGATGATTACATTCCAGAAAATGAGGACGAAACTGAAAGTGATGATACATCTGAGGTATGAATGTGGTGAAAATGTTCATTTCTTAACCTCACATAAAAATTGTAAACCTAGTACTGAACTCCTGATAATTGTAGAGAATCAAGAATGCCAAGAAAAAGAAGTTGTTAAGTGGACCACAAACTCGTTCGCGAGCCAATGCTACACAAACTCGTTCGCGAGCCAATGCTACAGAAACTAGTTCGCGAGCCAATGATATTGCTGATAAGGAAATGACAAGTTCATCTCGGGCTAAATTGTTGCAACCGACATGTAGTAAACTTTTAAAACAGTCGAACAAAGCGGAAGCATGTGGTACCCTATCTGCTTATTTGGCACTGCGAGACCGTCAGAAGCAGGGTATGCTAACTCCACCAACCAATAATGTTCCTGAGCCAAACTTGGAAAAAAGTGCAGAGGAAGAAACTGAAGCAGGTACCGTGTGTACAGGAAAGCTTATAAAATGAGTTTAAATACATTTTTTTCTGACTATTTATACTTCGAAAAAATATAAATTTTTACTGGGTATTTATACTTAGGAAAAAAAACATTTTTGCTAAGTACTTATACTTAGAAAAAATGTGTAAATACTTTAAAAAATATACATTTTTCATGTGTATAAATACTTAGAAAAATATACATTTCTCCCGAGTATAAATGCTTAGAAAATATATACATTCTTTCTGACTATGACTGAGTTTCTAATGAATACATTTTTTCTAATGCTTTTTATGTGTACCTGGTGTATAAAGTGGTAGCTCCTAGAAGATGGAGAGGAAGGACAAAAATGACCGCAGTTCATGCAAGAGGTCGCAATGACAGACCGGTCATTTTATTGAACAAAAAAGGTCAGCCGGTTTCAAAAAACCGTAAATTATTGAGAGATCTTAGCAATTTTCTGGGTACAGTTGTAAAGGACAATGTGTCGCTTGCTTACGTAAATTGGCGTGTTGTTCCTGGCCAACTGAAGAAGACAATGTGGGACTATACTAGGGTAAACACTATTACCAAAACATTAGTTTCAATTAATTTCTTGTTTATGCACTGAATTAATGAATTTAATGTTTAATATATCGTAGGACCGTTATATAATTCCAGATAACGGGCAATACTGGGTGGACAAGACACTCAATCAATCTTGGAGGACGTACAAATCTCGTATGAAGGAGAGGTATTATAAAATGTATGAAACTGATGAGGACAGGATGGCAAATAGGCCGAATACGATTCCTTTGGAGGATTTTAAGCTGTTGGTGAAATATTGGGGAGACGAGGCAGTTCAGGTATTCTAATACACTTTTTCAATCTGATTATTGTGATTTAAAAGATGATCAAAATAAAATTGTGCACTGAGTATTTTTGTACTTTTATAGGAATTAGCAAAGGATAATGAAACACGACGTGCTTCAGTCACTGACACACACACTCTAGGTCCCAACAGTATGGCACAAGTTAAAGAGAAGTTGGTACGTGTCTTTCTTTGTGCACATTCATTTTCTTTTAGGTTAAACTGATAAAAATGGTCTTATCAAGTTTAGCAATAGTACAGCCTACCCTGAAATCTGAACCATAACTATTTTATTTTATTAAGTTTAGCATCCACAATCAATTTATCTACTTTTTTTCATCTTGCCCTCCTTTGAACATGCAAATTAAAATAATGACCGTAAATTTGCCTTTGTTATTTTCATTTTAGTAATATATAAGAAATCATAATAGAATTTGTAAGTTAGAAGTCCTCTTGATAATAAAATTTGCTAGTTATAAAGTTTAGAGGCCGGATACTCCCATTTTTTTCAATTTACTGTTACAATGCATTTTTTTGGCTTGTTTTATATTTATTTCTATCTGATTTGTTTTTTTTTGTCTTGGTCTGCCTCTCCCACTGAATATAATGTGAAAATTTCAAATATTCTTTGTTCTTGTAGGAAGTGCTAACAATGAGCTTGGATAATCTTATACTCTTCATTTTATAACAGAAAACGGGTAATCCAAAACTTGCCTCGCCATCAGTTGCTCATGTTTATTTGGAATCTCATGAGCGAGAAGAGGGTCGAACATACAAGACCAATACAGCTGAAATTAAAAAAGAATTGTAAGTACCTTGTTTGATACTTACAAATCAATATTGGTTTACTTGGTCGAATTTATGGCTTTTGTTTTCCAAATTAAGAGAAAAAGAAAGACTTTGACTGTTGGTTTATTTGGTCAGATTATTTGGTAGGGAAGACTATATAATACCAATATAATATTTCTGGGTAGTCGCAAAGTACACCTAAAAACAAACATGTAGGTCCTTGCATTATATAGTTGTATGACTAACTTGATTAATTTTTCACAATTTTTTTATTGTAGACTCAGGTTAAAGAGAAGGTGGCTGCAGGTGAGGATGCATCAGAACTGATTGCTAATGGCAAGTCTCATGGTCGAGAATGGCTAAAAGGCAGAAATGGTAAAAGTTCAGGTTCAGCATCGACTTCGGCTCCTGTTGACCCTTTTTTAGAGGATGTAACTGAAAAGATAAAGCGAGATCTGGAGGTTGAACTGGACGCAAAGGTGAACATGAAGGTGAACATGAAAGTCCAGGATAAACTGTCAACGTTGCTGAAAAAGCTAGCCGAAGCAAATCCTGGTTTGAATATGGACGTCGCAGACTTTTGTGCTACTGCTTCAAGCGATGACGATGAAAATGCAACCCCAATGACTGTCGACGCTTCTACTTAGTTCATTTTTTACAATCAGTAGTACCATGAACTACTTTGGTTATCTTTTGTCGTATCTTTTGCTTAGTTGTTTAACTACTTTGGTTATCTCTAGTCTTGCTTGGTACTATGTTGCTTAGTACTCTATTATATATGTTCCTTGGATGATATACATGGTGGAGCAAGACCATATTTTTGGTGAAATGGTGGATGATGGGAGGAGTTGGATTATATGTTTGGCTTGTAGTTTATGAGGTGTACTGGTGGAGTAGTTTATGAGGTGTACTGGTGGAGTGGTGGTGGATTGTATGTTTTGTTGGTTTATTTTGTAAAGGGATGGATATATATAAATATCAAATCTTGTAAAATTTTCAATTTTAGTGTTACAATTGCTATACTTCTAGTGTTTCAATATTAAATTGTAGTGTTAAATTAGCCTTATTGTAGTGTTGCAATAGATAATTAAAGTGCTGCATTAGGTAAATATGTAGTGTTCCATTAGAAAGTGGGCCCACATCTGCCACGTGTCAGTGTGGGTCCCACACCAGCCACGTGGCAGTGTGGGCCCCACAACTGCCGCGTGTCAGTGTGGGCCCCACAATATGCCACGTGTCAGTGTGGGCCCCACAATATACCACATGGCAATGTGGGCCCCACAAATATGCCATGTGTCAATGTGGGTCCCACAACTGCCACGTGTCAGTGTGGAACCCACAGGTGCCACGTGGCAGTATGCCACGTGTCAAAGGGTGCCACGTGTCAAATCCACCGTGGCATGATGCCAGTTGTCATGTGGGCCCCACATGCCACGTGTCACCTAGTGTTTCTGGATAAGCTAATGTAACACTACCTAGCGTTGCCCGTTATCCGGAATTATATAACGGTCCTACGATATATTAAACATTAAATTCATTAATTCAGTGCATAAACAAGAAATTAATTGAAACTAATGTTTTGGTAATAGTGTTTACCCTAGTATAGTCCCACATTGTCTTCTTCAGTTGGCCAGGAACAACACGCCAATTTACGTAAGCAAGCGACACATTGTCCATTACAACTGTACCCAGAAAATTGCTAAGTTCTCTCAATAATTTACGGTTTTTTGAAACCGGCTGACTTTTTTGTTCAATAAAATGACCGGTCTGTCATTGCGACTTCTTGCATGAACTGCGGTCATTTTTGTCCTTCCTCTCCATCTTCTAGGAGCTACCACTTTATACACCAGGTACACATAAAAAAGCATTAGAAAAAATGTATTCATTAGAAACTCAGTCATAGTCTGAAAGAATGTATATATTTTCTAAGCATTTATACTCGGGAGAAATGTATATTTTTCTAAGTATTTATACACAGGAAAAATGTATATTTTTTAAAGTATTTACACATTTTTTCTAAGTATAAGTACTTAGCAAAAATGTTTTTTTTCCTAAGTATAAATACCCAGTAAAAATTTATATTTTTTCGAAGTATAAATAGTCAGAAAAAATGTATTTAAACTCATTTTATAAGCTTTCCTGTACACACGGTACCTGCTTCAGTTTCTTCCTCTACACTTTTTTCCAAGTTTGGCTCAGGAACATTATTGGTTGGTGGAGTAAGCATACCCTGCTTCTGACGGTCTCGCAGTGCCAAATAAGCAGATAGGGTACCACATGCTTCCGCTTTGTTCGATTGTTTTAAAAGTTTACTACATGTCGGTTGCAACAATTTAGCCCGAGATGAACTTGTCATTTCCTTATCAGCAATATCATTGGCTCGCGAACTAGTTTCTGTATCATTGGCTCGCGAACGAGTTTGTGTAGCATTGGCTCGCGAACGAGTTTGTGGTCCACTTAACAACTTCTTTTTCTTGGCATTCTTGATTCTCTACAATTATCAGGAGTTCAGTACTAGGTTTACAATTTTTATGTGAGGTTAAGAAATGAACATTTTCACCACATTCATACCTCAGATGTATCATCACTTTCAGTTTCGTCCTCATTTTCTGGAATGTAATCATCGCATTCCTCCTGATTCGTCTCCTCATTTTCTGGAATTCGGGCAATTCTTTTTTCTTCATATTTTGTCAATCGTGGTGGCGGTGGGGCCAACTGCAATAATTCAATTAAGACACACATGAAACAGGTACAAGTAAAAAAAATATGCAATAATTCACAAGTAAAAAATATATGCACAAGTAAAAAATCACCTCAGTAACGGGATCATTCTGTTCACTGCATTCTTCTCCACTTGAATCGATGTGCAAGTCAAGCTTCCTTCTAACAATCCCTTTGGTGTTCATTGCACTTGCATCTGGTTGACTAGTTAACAAATTTGGCGATAATCATAAACTCCTTCTCCTACCCAAGTCAGGTGACTTTTTACTGAGCTTCATTTGCTGCTGCTTCTGCTGGAGCTCATGAGTGGTAACATATTTGCGCTTTTCAGTTTTCTTTGGTGGAACTGGTTTTTTTGCTGAAACTGGTTTCTTAGATGAAACTGGTTTCTTCGCTGACCCTGTACCAACAGCAGAAAAACTAGTTATTTGTATGCAAATTTGCAAAAGATAACAATAATCAATAATTTATATATATGACCTTGAATCAGGTTTTTCCTCGGCCTTACGACCACGAATGGCTGCATTTGAACCATCGGCTCAATTTTAGTGTCAACAGTGTTGTCTACATAAAATTCTATTCCATCTCCATCCTTGCAGCCATTTACTAGTTCAGTAACCTCCTTGTCACAGGTCAGTAGCTTCCAACTATTATCCTCTTCTTGTTTGATATAGACACCTCCAATTTCAAGTAAATGAAGGTAGTCTTTCACATACTCCATCAGCACCGGATAAGAAAATTCGTCGGTCTCTACACGGTTTATAACCAAACATGTTCCAGCAGAATAAGCTTTCTTGCCAAAGGTCCCACTGTGGTGAAGTCTGACATTCAACTTTTTACCTTCCATCCTGCACAAAATTTAAAGAAATGTCACTCTCATGTTTAAACAACAAACAAGCAAAGGCAGTAAACTTAAAAATAATAATTTTGCATAATAACTATATTACTATAAACAAATCTGAATCGAATCTAAAGACAAATTTTTAAGTACAGTAGTCTTCGAAACTGTTGTGCCTAAAATTCGCCTTGGGCTTGGTTTAAGGCCCATTAAGGTTACGGGTTCGAATAATCGGGATATGAAAGGATTAGGTTGGGCTACGAACAGATGTATTGGCCCATTATGCCTTAGGAATAGATTGAAAATAAGGATTCTGATAGTTGGTTTGGGATATGTTCACGTAGGGGTGTAAGTATGTGAACCCTGGATAAGGGTAGTGCTGTGCTGAAGCTGGATAGGGGTTCAACCAGGTAGCAGGCGATCGAGTAGGGGTTCAACCGCGCGAACCCTGACAGTTCCCAGAAATTGCACCAGCAGTAGCGGGGCTCCTTAAAACACGGGAAAACGGATAAGGGACGTCCTAACAATTCAGAAGATAACTCCTAAACGATAGGGACGATATATCAGGAGTGGTTATCGTGGATTAACACCATATATACATGGAATATGTATATATGCGTGTATATATATAGATATATGAGAAAAACGTGGATTAATCAGGGAATAACGGCTGGATAATCATGAGAGGATGGATAAACGATCAGAGGAGGTCTGGTATGCAGGATGAGGCTCATCAAATCGGGGAGGATAATCATAAAGAACTACATGAGGACTTGATCTCTTATAAATATAAGAGTATGTAGGCAATTTGCAAGATTAGGGACACACATACACCTCTAACACTTGCTCTTGGCTGTGAATTCTCGACTGAGTAGGACATATTCGGTCACCATAGCTGGGAGTTCTTGCAAATCCAGTCCATTAAATCACTCTTCTCCCTCTCGGATTAGGGTTCATGAAACTAGGGTTTCGGTTTGTAATTTGGCATGTTTAGTCATTATTATTGGATTATCTCGGTTTATTCTTGTAATTTCCTTATTGAAGTGTTGTACCAATTTTCCCTCACAACATTTGTGGCGCTAGAAGGAGGGCAGGTTTTATCTCTTGAGGGAAGAGATGTCTCGGAAATCTGGTGATGATCGTACACCGGAGGTTGGACGAAGCGATGAGGACAGGGAACATGATGGTGAAGTCACGAACAGGGGACTTAGAGAAAAGTTAAAGAAGATGGAGAAGAAAGTCGTTTCTTTGAAAAAGAAATCTGAAAAGCTGAAGAAATGGAAGCAAGAGCAGGGTTCCAAGGATCGAAAGGTGAAGAAAAAGGTGGTTACGCCAGTTCGGTTAGGTTTTGACAGTGATGAGGAGGAGTCGGGAAAAGAGGCCTCACAGAAGGGATTTTCTGATGTGGAGACTGACCAGACAGATCCAGATTGGACTGAGGGAGAAGAAGAAGTACGACAGTCACGGGGTTCACCCACCCGTAGCCTGAGTGTCTTTGACAGGTTGGGTAGCAAGGTGGACGCCCAGGACCTGAAGGAATTTACGGACGAGCGGAAGCGCGGTATAACAATTATTCCGTAAAAAACCATGTATCGTGCATATAGAAAAGCATATAAAAATTAGAGAGCGGAGGAATCGAAACCTTACCTTGAAAAATCGAAGCTTTATAATCTATGGTTGCTAGCAGTTGCTTCTCAGAGTGTGAAGCACTCTACCGGTATCCACCAAGAATAATCTTCGATGAAGCTTTTTATAAAACTTAGCTTTTATAAAAATGGAGTTTTTTTAATCCTTTTGAGAGAGAGAGAGAGATGAAGAAGATGGAGTGGTGGCAACTAGGTTTTCACAAAACCACTTTGCATACTAAACACCTCTCATCTCTTTCTATTTATAGGGCACATGTAGGTTTTTATTATAATTAATATATCATATATATTATTATATAAATCCCACAAAATGTTTAAATAATAATTAAACTATTTTAATCATTATTAAAAACAACTTCTCTCTCAAAATACCTTCATCAATAAATTATTCTTTTTATGGTGTGACCCTGTAGGTTCAATATTAAGCCGGTAGTAGAAATAAATAATAATAAACATTTTATTTATTATTTATATGAATTCTAATAATTCATTAAATATAATTAACTGATTAATTATATTTATTCTACATCGTGAGTGATGCTTCTCAACATATCGCGACTATCCGGATAACATGAATTCACTGCTTAGAATACCAAGAACCTGTTAGTGACTAGTTACCGTACAATCAATTCCTTCTACCCTACAATATCCCGATTAAATACAAGGCATGGAACTCGTGTCAAGCCTATCAAATTTAATCATATGATTTCTTATTCATAATGCAAAGTTCATATTAATGCAAATTAGAAACTCATTTCTAATTTCATACACTCTGGCCAGAGATTCCGGAACTAGCATCATAAGAATAGCATAGGATATTCTCTTCTTTACTGGAAGGGGTAGATCCTTTATTGACCGTTAACTATCTCCATACACAAATCCCTATGCCCAGAATAGACCTAATGGATGTCCTTGAGACTAAGGACTAAACCAAAGCACAGTTCATTATATACAAGATTACTCTAACGATCTCAAGTCTAAGGACACTTGTACAACTATCACTTAGTGAACAATTATCGACACGTGAGTAAACTCCATTAGTTGTTCAACTTATCGAGTCATGTTCAGTGAACTTATTCCATAATAAGCACCTACATACTAGCTATAGTGTCGCCACACAAATGCCTATGAGAACAGACATCCTCCTAAAAGGAGCAAGCATGGTATGTACCAATCTTTGCGGATTCACTAACTTCCGATTAGTTATCCTATGATCAGGAACTGTTTAAGTTTAGAGTTATCATCTTCTAGATCTCACTATTATAATCTCATTATAATTCTAGAAGCTTTACTTTAAACCATGGAATATCTTATTTAAAACACTTTAAATAGATAAAGCCCGTAATAAAAACAAATAAGTCTTTTATTAATATTAATGCAATCAAATAAGAGTACAAGAAAGTTCTCCCTAAATCATCATGCATGATTGGATTTTAGGACAAACTCTTTCAATCTCCCACTTGTACTAAAGCCAATCACTCTGGTATCTAATACCCATTCACTCATTATGACGATCGAAGTGAATTTGAGATTGCGGCTTAGAAAGTGGGTCTGCTATGTTGTTATGTGTGTCAACTCTCTCAATGTTGACATCTCTACTTTCAATGATTTCCCTAATCAAAAGAAAGCGCCACAAAACAGTTTTGTAGCGTCACTTGCATCTATAAACTCTGCTTCCGCTGTTGAGTCAGCCGTTGTAGGCTGTTTGGAACTCTTCCAACTAATCGCTCCACCCTTCAGAGTAAACACGTACCCTAACATGGATTTGCTATCATCACTTTCTGATTGAAAACTAGAGTCAGTATAACCCTCTATTTTCAACTCAGATCCACCAAAAACAAGAAAAATATCCTTAGTCCTTCGTAAGTACTTAAGGATGTTCTTAACTGCTTTCCAACGGTCTTCACCTGGATTCGACTGATATCTGCTTGTCAAATTAATTGAATGAGCAATATCATGCCTAGTACATAACATCGCGTACATGATAGATCCTATTATCGAAGCATAAGGAATCTTACTCATACGCTCTCTTTCCTCAGGTGTCTTAGGAGACATCTTCTCGAAAAGGGATACTCCATGGCTCATCGGTATGAGACCTCTCGTGGAGTTTTTCATGCTAAACCTTTTAAGCACTTTCTCGATGTATGTACCTTGGGTAAGACCTATCATTCTTCTAGATCTATCTATATAGATCTTCATACCGAGAATCTAGGATGTCTTTCCCAAGTCCTTCATAGTGAAGCTCTTCGATAGCCACACTTTGACTGATTGCAGCTTCGGTATGTCATTTCCTATAAGAAGTATGTCATCCACATACAACACAAGAAATGTTACCGCGCTCCCACTAACCTTCTTGTAAACACATGGTTCATCTATGTTTTTGATAAAATCAAACTCTTTGATTGTCTCATCAAAATGGATGTTCCATCTACGAGAAGCTTGCTTCAATCCATATATGGATCGCAAGCAAAATCCGAATTGATTTGAGTAGGGCTACATGCAAAAAGTTTCATCAAAGTCAATCCTTTGCCTTTATCTGAATCATTTTGCCATGAGCCTAGCCTTGTAGGTCTCCACCTAGCCATCTACTCCAATCTTTCTCTTGTATACCCATTTGCACCCAATAGCCTTCACATCCTCTGGTGCTTCAACCAAGGTCCATACTTGGTTGGCATACATAGAATCCATTTCGGATTTCATGGAACTCTGCCATTTCTCTGAGTCAACACTATGCCACATAAGGTTGTTTAGTCTGAACAGGTGTTTCCTCTTGAACCGTAGTAGTTTGTGCTTCTTGAACTTCATTAAGTTCTATTTTGCTCCCACTGTTCCCTTCAAGGATAAACTATTTTTCCAAGAATGTAGCATGTTTGGAGACAAAAACCCTATGATCGGTGTAGAAGTAATACCCTAAAATCTCTTTAGGATATCCCACAAAACTACATTTTACGGATCGAGATTCCAGCTTATCAGGGTCAACTTTCTTGACATAAGCCGGACATCCCCAAATCTTAACGTGTTTAAGACTCGGTTTCCTTTCTTTCTATATCTCATATGGAGTTTGAGGAACAGATTTGGAAAGCACCTTATTCAGTAAATATGCCGAGGTTTCCAATTCATAACCCTAAAGTGATACTGGAAGATCTGCATAGCTCATCGTGGATCGAACCATGTCTAACAAAGTTCAATTTCTCCTTTCAGATACTCCACTCAACTATGGAGTGTCCGGATGAGTCCACTGGGAGACTATACTATTTTCTTTGAGATAATCTAGAAACACACTACTCAAGTATTCATCTCCTCGTTCTGATCGAAGAGCTCTAATACTATGTTTGGTTTGTTTCTCTACTTCATAACTGTATTCTTTGAACTTTTCAAAGGCTTCAGATTTGTATTTCATCAAATACATATATCTAAATCTAGATCAATTATCTATGAAAGTCACAAAGTATTAAAATCCTGCCATGGCTTGCGTAGACATTTGTCCACATACATCTATGTGTACCAATACCAGCAACTCTCTAGCGCTCTCTCCATGTCCACTAAATGGAGATTTGGTCATTTTACCCAACAGACAAGACATGCATGTAGGATATGATTCAAAATCAAAGGGTTCCAGTAACCTTCCCTTATGCAATGTCCGAAGTCTATTTTCACTAATATGACCAAGTCTGTAGTGCCATAAGTAGGTAGGATTTTCATCATCCTTTTTTTCTCTGTTTAATATGAAGTAAAACATATTCTATGTCACATACATACAGACCATTATTTAAAGTTCCACTACCATAAAGAACATTATCTCTGAGGATTGGATGTTTAATATTCTGAATAATAAATGAAAATCCATCCAAGTCTAACATTGGAATAGAAATAATATTCCTCACAATCGAGGGAACCAAGATAACAGTTATATAAAATAATAGTCTTGCCCGTAGGCATATGTAAATCAAACGACCCTACAGTTATGGTAGCAACTCTTGCTCCATTGCCCATCCATAGAATCGCCTTCTCTTCCCCAAGAGCTCTACTTTTCCTTAGTCCTCGCAACGAATTGCAAATGTGAGAACCATAAGTAGTATCTAATACCTAAGTAGAAGTTTGATTTAGTGACATGTTTACTTCAATCATAAACATATCTGAATCAGAAATGGTAGTCTTACTAGCCTTCTTCACGTTCAGTTCTGCAAGGTAAACCTTACAGTTCCTCTTCCAGTGCCTCACCTTGTTACAGTGAAAACAAACAGCATATCCCAGCTTCTTAGCCCTTGAGAACTTTTCTCAAGCTTCGAAGCCAGTCAGCATAGTTGGGATCAGTCAATATGCGAGCATCTAGTATGCTACGGAGTGATTGTGCAGAAGACCTAGTGTATATATCTATATATATTAAGTCTGCAAATGATATACACATAACAACACTTAGCAAATATTCAATTTCATTATTAAAACACTATATGAATCGGGTCTTTATTCATAAGTGGCTCCCACTAGTTTATCTAATTTATACAACCCCCTAAGTGAATAAATAAGCATTCAAAATGCTAGTGGGAATAGGGATCCTACATTCCATCACACAACCCCGGCTGTGGCACGAAACGCCATGTGATGTTCAATAGGTAGACAACTCTTGTCAATTACATCTCATGTTATTCCCTAATAAAACTTTAGCCTCTTGAATAATTGAGTCACGGCTGTGGCACGACAAACTCAATATTCTAAGTCAAGTCTAACCCAACATTCCGTACAATTGAATCAGTCTCCAACAGCCCACGGCTGTAGCACGTAACGACAATTAGATTCTAATTCATTGTACACATCTCTATGTAATAGACAAGCATTTCTAATTTCGAAATCAAAGCCCTCGGCTGTAGCACGAAACGACAATGATTTAAAAATGAGAACTACTTTCTACCATGTTGGAAGGCTATGACCGACACAAGCCCGTTGTGTCATTGGCCAATTACTACTTGATATTTATAAAAGAGGTTTTTTTTAAGGTCACGAAACATTTTCGTATAAACCTATAAGTCTAACGTGTTTTAAGTTTAATAGATAATCTAAATCTATAACAAAAACACGAAAAATCTCAATATTATTAGTCAAGTCAAATCCAACATTTTGTACAATTAAATTAGATTCCAATAGCCCACGGCTGTAGCACGTAACGACCACTAAAATCTAATTTTGTACACATCTAATGTAACAGACAAGTATTTTCATGTTGATCGGTAACAAAGTCCTCGGCTGTAGCACGAAACGACAATGCACCGAAAACAAGAGATACTTTCTGTCATGTTGGAAGACCATAACCGACACAAAACTTTTTGTGCCTATGGCCGATTACAACTTGACATATATAATACATAGATCTCATCTTCTTTGTTATAAACCAATAATTAAAACTCTTTTAATTATTAATTCTATTTCTAAACTCTTTAGAAAATTAATCTCTCCCTTAATATAATTTCATAAATTAAATAACTAATTAATAATATTAAGATCACATCTTAATTATTTTATAATAAATTAAATCTCATTTAATCAATTAATAAAATTGCCAACTAATTATTATTTCATAAATAAATAATTATCAGCCATTATTAATTAACTAATATCATTTAACAATCATAATCATATTATAAAGAGATTCTTTTTTTCAATTAAATATTTCAAATCAATAATCGATAATAAGATGATTCCCAGATCGGGGGGAGCATTGTCAAGAGGCGTCACTTAATACCCCTTTCTTACAGATCAAAATCTGTTTTTGACAGAATCATCCTTTCTCTCAATATTGAAAATTCATATTTAATTACGTGTTTCAAAAACACAAAAATCTCATGATTGTATTCATAATATTATTATTAAGGCAAGAAACGATTCCTATTTCTAGATTTTCTAGCGCACGCCTTATTTTGATTTAAGTTCACCTAAATCTATCATCTCATGGTAAACATAGGCATATATCTCATATATAAACATAAATAAATAAGTAAGCATGCAAGCAATATCATGTCACACATTGATATAATGATGTATGGATTTATTATAGCAATTAAAAGCAATTAAAAACAATTAAAATATGCTTTAAAACACTTTTGGTAATATAAACAGTTCAAAACTATTTTATAAAAAATATTTGACCACTCCATTAGATCCGTCTCGGAAAAACGAATCCAACGATATATTGCACGCCCAAAACGGAGTTACGAAACTCCCAGAAAATCAAATTTAATATGGACAGAAGGGCTGTAACGCATTTATGATATGCGTTACAACAATTTAAATCAATTAAATTTTGTAACGCATGATGCTCATGCGCGACACCCCTCTCACGCATTTCTTAAATGCGCGACCCCCTTCCCCCGGCGGTTGTAGGCCACGCGCGAGACAGCAGCTTTCAGCAGCAGTTTTGTTTTTTTTTTAATTACTGTTGTCACTTGTCAGACTTCCGTTACGTGGGACGTTGCTGTGTACTGATGGTAACTGTTGCCATGCATCATTACATTAACTCTCCCTTTACTAATAATAATTATTATTATTAATATCATAATTTTAATATTAATAAATTAATTAACAATTAATTAATTAATTAATAAAAAAAATTACAGGAACATGATTTCTTAAATCAGGCAGTAGCAAAATTTCCATATCAGCCAGGGTCCTTTGTGCAAATTTTAAATTCATATTTATTCACATGCATAATTATTTTATGAATTTTAATTAAAACAATTTTAAAAAATTCATAACAAATAATCTACACATCACAAAATTATGAAAAAAATATCTAGATGATCCATAACACTTATAGAACCCAGATCAATGGTCAAAACTTTATGCAAATATTATTTTGAATTAATTCATAATTAAATCCAAATAAACTTGCAAAAATCATAATAAATCCATACATGCATAAAAAAATCTGAAATTTTTATATGAATCTCTATATGGAAGAACCTCGCTCTGATGCCATTGAAGGAATTTACGGACGAGCGGAAGCGCGGTATAACAATTATTCCGTAAAAAACCATGTATCGTGCATATAGAAAAGCATATAAAAATTAGAGAGCGGAGGAATCGAAACCTTACCTTGAAAAATCGAAGCTTTATAATCTATGGTTGCTAGCAGTTGCTTCTCAGAGTGTGAAGCACTCTACCGGTATCCACCAAGAATAATCTTCGATGAAGCTTTTTATAAAACTTAGCTTTTATAAAAATGGAGTTTTTTAATCCTTTTGAGAGAGAGAGAGAGATGAAGAAGATGGAGTGGTGGCAACTAGGTTTTCACAAAACCACTTTGCATACTAAACACCTCTCATCTCTTTCTATTTATAGGGCACATGTAGGTTTTTATTATAATTAATATATCATATATATTATTATATAAATCCCACAAAATGTTTAAATAATAATTAAACTATTTTAATCATTATTAAAAACAACTTCTCTCTCAAAATACCTTCATCAATAAATTATTCTTTTTATGGTGTGACCCTGTAGGTTCAATATTAAGCCGGTAGTAGAAATAAATAATAATAAACATTTTATTTATTATTTATATGAATTCTAATAATTCATTAAATATAATTAACTGATTAATTATATTTATTCTACATCGTGAGTGATGCTTCTCAACATATCGCGACTATCCGGATAACATGAATTCACTGCTTAGAATACCAAGAACCTGTTAGTGACTAGTTACCGTACAATCAATTCCTTCTACCCTACAATATCCCGATTAAATACAAGGCATGGAACTCGTGTCAAGCCTATCAAATTTAATCATATGATTTCTTATTCATAATGCAAAGTTCATATTAATGCAAATTAGAAACTCATTTCTAATTTCATACACTCTGGCCAGAGATTCCGGAACTAGCATCATAAGAATAGCATAGGATATTCTCTTCTTTACTGGAAGGGGTAGATCCTTTATTGACCGTTAACTATCTCCATACACAAATCCCTATGCCCAGAATAGACCTAATGGATGTCCTTGAGACTAAGGACTAAACCAAAGCACAGTTCATTATATACAAGATTACTCTAACGATCTCAAGTCTAAGGACACTTGTACAACTATCACTTAGTGAACAATTATCGACACGTGAGTAAACTCCATTAGTTGTTCAACTTATCGAGTCATGTTCAGTGAACTTATTCCATAATAAGCACCTACATACTAGCTATAGTGTCGCCACACAAATGCCTATGAGAACAGACATCCTCCTAAAAGGAGCAAGCATGGTATGTACCAATCTTTGCGGATTCACTAACTTCCGATTAGTTATCCTATGATCAGGAACTGTTTAAGTTTAGAGTTATCATCTTCTAGATCTCACTATTATAATCTCATTATAATTCTAGAAGCTTTACTTTAAACCATGGAATATCTTATTTAAAACACTTTAAATAGATAAAGCCCGTAATAAAAACAAATAAGTCTTTTATTAATATTAATGCAATCAAATAAGAGTACAAGAAAGTTCTCCCTAAATCATCATGCATGATTGGATTTTAGGACAAACTCTTTCAGGACCTACGTCACAAACTTGATGGGAAGAAGGAAAAACAAACCAGGAAAGCCCCAGAAGCAAAATCACAAGGGTCACAGGGTCATAGAAGGGATAAATCTGTTTCCAAGTCTATTAGACCATCCAAAGGGGTTGAAGCTGAGCGGAGCTGTAGTTCTCGGCATAACCCCAAAAATAATGATGATGGCCATGAGTTAAATGAAATTTCTAGTGATGACGGCAGCAAGTTCACAGATGAAGAAAATGAACATTACAAGGTAAAGGATCTGCGTGAAGCATTAAGGAAGTTAAAGGTGGAGAAGCAATCACTGGAAGGCTTGACAGTGGCTTCACCCTTTACCAAGAGGATGAGGGATTCGCCACTCCCACCAAAATACCGGGGGGTGGGAGACCTAAAGTTCAGTGGAACCACTGATCCAGTGGAATATCTCAGCCGATTTGATACGAAAATGGAAGTATACCAGGTGAAGGACCTAACGAAGTGTCGCTTATTGGCTGCTACACTAAGAGACAGTTCTCATCAATGGTTCAAGAGGCTACGGCCAAACTCTGTCCAATCTTGGAGGCAAATGAGTGAAATGTTCGTGACACAATTTCGGGCTTCGGTTGCGTTCGCACCCCCAGCTAACACTTTGGCGAACATCAAGCAAGAAAGGAATGAAACTCTCACTGAATATTTCAAACGGTTTAATGCAGAGGTTCCTAAAGTGAGGAAGACCACAGATGAAACCTATAAGAATTTCTTGATTGCGGGCGTACGCCCAGGCACTGACTTCTGGAAAGAGCTACAAGGGGCGGAGCCCAAAACTTTAGCAGATTTCTACGCCAAAGCAGAAACTCACAAGGTGGTTGAAGAGTCACTGGCTAAACTTGAGAAAAGTCGAAGTTCAAGGGAATGGAGCGGGAGCAAGAGGCGTAGGTCATACAGCCCGAAAGATAGGGGGTATCACAAACGAACCTCCTATGGTGGAAGCTCCTCTACCAGAAACACCCATCGTGATGAAAAGACAGCTCCTATAACGGTGAATGCAACCAGTACAGGAAGGACAGTAAATTACAAATATCCCACTAGGAAGGACTCTCAGGGTTCAGGCAGGTATACCGAGTACACCCCGCTCACGGCTTCCATTGAACAGGTGTATGAAGTAGGGAACAAGGCAGGAATGTTTCGAAAGCCAGTAAGAAATGGGCCCCCAGGGAATAAAAATGAAGGACGGTATTGTGCTTTTCACGATGCCAATGGACATGAAACGGCGGAATGTCGTCATTTGAAGGACCACATTGAAGACCTTATAAGAAGGGGTTACCTCACTGAGTTCGTAGCTCCAGGAGCCAAAGGAGACAAGAATGATAGAATTCACAAAGAAACTGAAAAAGTGAATCCTGAACGCCTTACAAGAGCCAACAGTATCCGCACTATAATTGGTGGACCGTATATCGGGGGTACTAGCAGGAACGCCCAGAAAAATTATGCCCGGGAAGCAAGGGGCGTACCCCTCACGAATGTGTATAACCTGTCTGAAAGGCCGCCCAAACTCTTCAAGGGCGAGGCAGTCGACATAACGTTCACCGAAGAGGATGCCAGACACGTGCACCACCCACATAACGATGCTTTGGTAATTAAGGCTGCGATTGGAGGCCTGAACGTACACCGAGTGCTGGTGGATAATGGAAGCTCGGTAAATATCTTGGCATATAGCACTTACCAGAAAATGGGGTTACTTGACAAGGAAATGGCTCCTTCTTACAATGAATTGTACGGATTTACTGGCAACCCTGTACAAATTGTGGGGCGAGTGAAACTCCCTCTCACTTTGGGGGAGGAACCCCGGTCAGCCACATAGGTGGTAGAATTCATGGTAGTAAATGAAGACATTTCCTATAATGCGATACTTGGAAGGCCGATGTTAAAGGAAATGCGGGTAGTGACATCCATTTATCACCTGTCAATGAAATTCCCAACTCCCGGAGGAATTGGGTGTGTTCAAGGATGTCAATCAGATTCAAGGGAATGCTATAGTAAAGCCCTACACAAAGCTGAACAAGCTTGCAAACATCTATTGTTGGTGGATGGGGGTACCTCGGAACAATGCTATCGTTACCTGGACCCCGGCACAGGAAGGGGAGATGAATCTTTGCGTCGAAAGGAAGCAAGACCAGAAAGAGACATGTGTAATGTTATTATGATTGTACAACATCCAGGCGAGGAGCCCTATACGGATGTTGCACCTTTTCAGGGGGTAGGTACCCCTAACAGGATACTAATGCTGGAAGCCCCGAAATTTCAAAATTCTAAGGCTGAAGAGCCACTGATTGAAGGCATAATGGAAGAGGTTCATGACAGTGATTTTGAAAGTGTGGATAATGGAAACGATCTGAAGGAATCAATGAAGGCCGCTGGTCAGTCGGTGGAACCCCACCAGGGTGCAGAACAGGTGAACCCAGTGGAAATTGACCTTGACCCCCGGATGCCCGAAGCCAAGAAAAAGACTGGGGCAGCTGAAGACACTTTATCTATCCTGGTGGATGCAGCTGATCCTACTAAGGAGTTGAAGGTTGGCAAACAGTTGAAACCTGAAGTCCAGGAAGCACTGGTGGTATTTCTAAGAAATAACTTAGACATATTTGCATGGATGTAATAACCCTAACTTTAACAAAGCTACAGTGATCACATGAATAGTAAATTTCGAGGATTTAGAGAAAGGGTATATAAGTACTCCATAATGGAAACGGAAAAGGAATGAACAGAAACCATATTAGTGTTGTACATTGAAATTAATTGACTCGAAATGACGATGGATTTCAGAAATTCCTAAATATGGATTTTTGAGGATTTTGATTTCGAATAAGCTTCTATTGGACATTAAGGAGCATGGAAACATTATAAGAATTATATATTGAGGAATTAGTGAATTTAGATTTAACCAAGGGATTATTAAGTTAAGAGAATACCAATGGAATTTGGATTGTTAAATGATTTCAAAACCACTGAGATAATGAGGTACATTCGAAACGAACCACAATTAGACGGATATGGAGATTAAGCAACCAAGATTAGCGATATAACAAGGATACATACCACATTATTATCTACCAATGTGATTGGCATTTTACTTAGGAAAACAAGAAAAGAGGTTATTGGATTATCAAAGTGGTGTCATTAGTCATTAACTTGTTTTTAAGGGTAAATTAGTAACTTTGCAAGGTGTTAACCACAAAATATCTTCTAAAGCTTCCACAAGACACTAGAATTAGCAAGATTAAGATAAGATGAGATCAAAACAAAACAAAAACCTCTCCTCCACCTCCTTTCATTCCATTCGGCTTCAAGAGAAAAAAAAGAAGAAAATAAAAACAAAAATCCTAGCTAGCATCAAGATAAAATCAAGAGGAAAATCATGGAGCTTCTTGGAGGTTAGGAAGGATCATCTACAAAGTTTCATAGCAAACTAACATCATTTGGCAAGGTAAATAAATTCTTAAAGATGATGATGAATAGTAAATGAATAGTAAAATCTTAGTATTAACTTTGTTTTAATGGCTCCTTTAGTTAATCCAAGCTAATTCAAGGTTGTTCAAGGTGTGCCCAAGGATTATTAAGGATTATTAAGTGTTCTTCAAGCTTCAAAGAGGTATAACAACCCTTGCCCTTTTGTATTTATGATGGATATTGTGGTGTTTAGTGATTAAGGGGTATAATGGTTATGTTTATGATGTTATAAGTGTTTGTAAGTGATTTAAAGTTGAATATGGAGGTGTTTGGAATTGTAACCATGGCTGGTAATGAAGACCACATGGTGTAGGTGATGATTATGGTGTTTGATAATGGTTTTGGAGTGGTGAAATTTTGGAAAGTATGAAATTACAGCAGTTATAATGTCCGATTTTCGTTAGAACGAAAACTGCCCTGTTTTGTGACCCCTGTATTCATACGGTACCTCACTGCCTAGGTTACCAATTGACCATGAAATGATAGAGCTTAGTTCATAGATCGTTTTGATATAAGGTGCGTTAAAATCTGATGAACGGTTTAGGAGAAAAGTCAGTTTTAGTGAAAGGTGTTCGAAAACCGAGAAACTGTAATTGTATCAACTTTGAGGCTATGATCAACCTACTTAGACATTTTTAAAAATTATGAAACTTTGGGATAGTGTAGTAGGGTGTTCAGAGGACCCTTGACAGTTGACCTTGTAGTAAAAGTCGAAATTCATATTTTCTGAGAATTTTTACAGTTAAGTGTGGTCATTAGGGGAAATGGTGGAAACCCCTGAAACTTCGATTGAGCTTATAAATGGTTAAGTCCTTGAACCTTTGGGGTAATAATAATACGTTAAACATATGTTGAAGTGTAAAGGGTTTTGTTATACAAGAGGGTAGTGAGTAAGAGATGTGGTATGCTAATGACGGTCCTTTTGTGTTTATAGATATTCCGGAGGAGGGACCAGTCATACTATCAGGATACAGAAACCAAGGCAAGAACCTTCTATCCCTACTTTGAAAATTATTTATCTTCGGAATAAAATGATATCATGGAATATGTATATATATGTGATGCTATTGTGGCTATATTGCAAAGAATTTATTCCCTTGATTTTGGGAAATTAAAGAGAGATGGAAATGATTTCTGAAATATTAATATAGAGATGATTACGAATGGAGCGAATGTGCTCTAGGGTAAAGAGATATGAAAGAGAATGGTATCAGTTGTTATCTATGGTTATATGGTTTATAATGCTATATTATAAACATTCTTTCTGGTGTATGATATATACATATATTTTATAGAAATAATGTGCGAGAATGGAAGTGATATACGGGAATGGAAATGTGAAATGGTGTTGATAAATTGAATAATGATCTTATAAAAAGGGGGATTAGCAATAAATTTGCATAAGAGGCTGTGTCAGGGCTGTGTGCGACATAGACTAACATTCATGATTCGGCACGAAGATGCCAAGGGAGGATGTTAGCAGGTGGCCTTCCTCCAGGAGGATGTTAGCAGGTGGCCTTCCTCCAGGGATGATGTTAGTAGGTGGCCTTCATTCCTTCTACTAGTAGTAAACAGAGAGCGGATACGGTCAGGCGACTGATCATCGTCCTACGTATCTGGCGCCAGTATATATCCCCAAAACTTGAAAGAAAGAATTGAAAATGGTTTTCAGATTTCTATAACTGAAAACATAAAAGTGATATGAAACGATGAAATTATTGTTATAGATGAAGAGAAACTGATTTTATATTAATTTATAAAAATTGCTGTATAGGAAGGAAATGAGAAGATGATAGTGAGAGATTTATTCAAGTATTCATGTTATTTTAAAATATTACAATAAAAGGGTATATTGGTTGTTATATTATTTAAGAAGAGAAACTGATACTGTATTATCTTAGATTTCTTTCTTATAATAGTAAGTGAATGATGTATTATTAAATAAGAGTTTTATTCTTCCTTAAAGTTTATAATTTGGTTACTGCTTACATAAGTATATACATGTATACTTGGTTACATTTTTAAATTCTAGTTTATAATAATATCTTGCTGAGCTATTATAGCTCACTCTTGCTACTTATCTATATACAACTAGGTACGCCGATACTCCGTACTACACCCCGGAAGAGGGTACTGGAAAGACGAACTTTTGAGAGAGTGTTGGCAACGCTTTCCGAGGTAGCTATCGGACGGTTGGGTATTGATAGATTGTGTACATTAAGTGTGTAAGTTGGTGTAATAACTTTTGATTGTTGAAATGCTTCATGTCGAAGTATTATTCAGCAAAGTGTTTAAGTATGATTCTGGGTTTGAAATAACTGTTTAACTCTAAACTTTTATTATGGTGAATGATGTTCTCTGAGCATATGACTGGTGTGTGTGTGTATTACTGTGGGGTCAATTGCATAAGTATTAAATAAAAAAAAAACCCTAGAGATATTGATTTTGAATGGAAGTTGGTCCGTGATGGCCCAGATTCATGACCCCGGATTTGGGGCTGTCACAGTTTGGTATCAGAGCTTAGAGTCATATTGCTCAGGAACAAGAGTGATAATATTAAATATATCAGTAATAATAGAAATCGTGAACTCACATCGAGTTCAAGGGGGGGTTTATCGAACGAGGCGTTTATTCTAAGTCGTGATTATGATTTTATAGATTATTGCTAATAAAGGTTATTATGCCAAAAGTGTCAAGTTTATGTAGCACATGGGACTGATATGAGAAAAGGGAATAATTGAGGTAACAGGAAGTGTACGTTAAAAAAATATTGTGAGTATGTGTGGTATGTTAGAATATACAATTTAGAAGTATAATTTGAAGGGTCCTTGATACCGGAGCAGTGTCAGGCTAAGACGATCAATATTACGTAAGTATATCGATTAGAGGGTTGTGTTCTATTATGGATAAAGGCAGAAAGTATCGAGCCAAGTCAAGACTAGGTAAATGACGATAACGGGGAATATAAGACGATAGTTTAAGGCTAAAGGATAAGTGCCAAATTTAAGAAATTTTGGAGAGTACGCAGACTTAGATATATATGGTATTTGAGAAAAACTTTCCATTACTTGGGATTTTAAATTGGGTGGAGGCTATTAGCGGTACCTATTCTTAAATTTTCTAAATTCCTGCTAAATTATGTTATTGAGTTTCAAATTTTCCTCTACTGTGGGTAAATCCAGTTGTGATCTGGCACCTCTTATTCATTAAGGGTCGGTATCTTTTCAAAATTTTCTGGTACCTTTGAAATGTGTTTCAAAATTGTATTAGTCAAAATATTCCTCTAAGATTATTTTCGGAAGATGGTATTTATCATTGTGATTTAAATTTCCCTCTATATTTCTTATTCCAACTGAGAGGAACAATCCTATATGTATACACAAGGACGATCTGTCTGTGTGATTGAAAGTCGGAGGGGACGCCCTCACTTGTGTGACATACGGGTTCTTCCATCATATTGATTTCTCAAATATTCTTTTGTTTCGAATAAAGGTTATTTAAAACTCTTAATCTTATAAATTATTGTGGGACACTTGCTTGTTTCTGGGTCCGTTTCAATTCAAAGTTTCTTGAATTCTATCAATTGTTTCGAATATAGAAGATTTCAGTAGTTGATGGGATAATGGAAGCAAGGTTTAGAGTGTACGTGATTATACGAGGAAACTCGAAATTTCAAGGGAAATTTCAATAAGAGATAATTAGAGCTAGAAGCGTTTCGATATAAAAGAGAAAGGAATTTCGTGAGAAGAAATGGGTATATTTGAGGACTAGTGAGATAAAAGAATATGAGGAATTTTAAGGCATAATTGAGATGTACCACTGAGAGTAAGGTGTATTTTGAGGATAGAGTTAAAATAAGGATAAACAAAGAAAGTGAGGATAATTAATGAAGGATTTCGAGGTGCAATAACTATTAGTGGGGAAGGCCAATATTGTGACTAATACCCTGAGTAGCAAAGAGAGATTAAAGATGTTAAGTATTCAAAGGATTAATCCAAAAGGTGTGAATTAGTAAAACTTGAGGTAAAGATTTTGATGAGAATAATAAAGGGAAATTACAGAGGTGGAATGGATAGTATATCATGAAGGAACTAAGGTGGATCAACAAGGTGTAAAGAGCGTATAGTGATTGAACAATGGACATATAGGATATAGTATCCGGAGGAAATTACAGGTACGCGCTAATTTAACCTCTTAATTGTAAATGTTTGGTTAGGAATCAATGTGGTCAACGAATGGTATAGGTAGGTTGATAATCTAGATAAGGAAAATCAGTATCTGTTAGGGGCTAGAAATTCTATGAAAAGGAGAATAATAATATTTTGGGGGAAAATCATAGACTTGTTTAGATACAAACAGGAAATATATATTATAGGAAGTACTTTCTTACAACTGTTTCAAGGAATTCTATTCCAGTCGGATTTCTGGAAGATTTTACAGAGACGAGATATAATAAGATCGAAGTATGTATATTTTATGTCATGATAGAGATCAAAATAGGGATAAACCATAAGTGAGATACACTACCATTCAGGGGAGGCCAATGTGGTGGCCGATACCCTTAGCTAAAGGAGGAATGAGAGATTAACTAACGTAGAATGACTAAAACAAGATGAAATTGCAAGATAAAGATAGTGAAAGCACTGCTATTGATAAGCTAAATGGCATGTTGATGAATGACAAGCAGGTTTATGTTGGGGTATTCTGTGCAAACAAGATAGAGATATTATGAAGAAAAAGGATGGAGAAAGTGGTGTAGAAGTTATAAGGTGTAGATGAAAAGGTATCTATGAACATTTTTGACGTGATTCCGGGACGGAATCCTTTTAAGGGGGAAAGGATGTAATAACCCTAACTTTAACAAAGCTGCAGTGATCACATGAATAGTAAATTTCGAGGATTTAGAGAAAGGGTATATAAGTACTCCATAATGGAAACGGAAAAGGAATGAACAGAAACCATATTAGTGTTGTACATTGAAATTAAGTGACTCGAAATGACGATGGATTTCAGAAATTCCTAAATATGGATTTTTGAGGATTTTGATTTCGAATAAGCTTCTATTGGACATTAAGGAGCATGGAAACATTATAAGAATTATATATTGAGGAATTAGTGAATTTAGATTTAACCAAGGGATTATTAAGTTAAGAGAATACCAATGGAATTTGGATTGTTAAATGATTTTAAAACCACTGAGATAATGAGGTACATTCGAAACGAACCACAATTAGACGGATATGGAGATTAAGCAACCAAGATTAGCGATATAACAAGGATACATACCACATTATTATCTACCAATGTGATTGGCATTTTACTTAGGAAAACAAGAAAAGAGGTTATTGGATTATCAAAGTGGTGTCATTAGTCATTAACTTGTTTTTAAGGGTAAATTAGTAACTTTGCAAGGTGTTAACCACAAAATATCTTCTAAAGCTTCCACAAGACACTAGAATTAGCAAGATTAAGATAAGATGAGATCAAAACAAAACAAAAACCTCTCCTCCACCTCCTTTCATTCCATTCGGCTTCAAGAGAAAAAAAAGAAGAAAATAAAAACAAAAATCCTAGCTAGCATCAAGATAAAATCAAGAGGAAAATCATGGAGCTTCTTGGAGGTTAGGAAGGATCATCTACAAAGTTTCATAGCAAACTAACATCATTTGGCAAGGTAAATAAATTCTTAAAGATGATGATGAATAGTAAATGAATAGTAAAATCTTAGTATTAACTTTGTTTTAATGGCTCCTTTAGTTAATCCAAGCTAATTCAAGGTTGTTCAAGGTGTGCCCAAGGATTATTAAGGATTATTAAGTGTTCTTCAAGCTTCAAAGAGGTATAACAACCCTTGCCCTTTTGTATTTATGATGGATATTGTGGTGTTTAGTGATTAAGGGGTATAATGGTTATGTTTATGATGTTATAAGTGTTTGTAAGTGATTTAAAGTTGAATATGGAGGTGTTTGGAATTGTAACCATGGCTGGTAATGAAGACCACATGGTGTAGGTGATGATTATGGTGTTTGATAATGGTTTTGGAGTGGTGAAATTTTGGAAAGTATGAAATTACAGCAGTTATAATGTCCGATTTTCGTTAGAACGAAAACTGCCCTGTTTTGTGACCCCTGTATTCATACGGTACCTCACTGCCTAGGTTACCAATTGACCATGAAATGATAGAGCTTAGTTCATAGATCGTTTTGATATAAGGTGCGTTAAAATCTGATGAACGGTTTAGGAGAAAAGTCAGTTTTAGTGAAAGGTGTTCGAAAACCGAGAAACTGTAATTGTATCAACTTTGAGGCTATGATCAACCTACTTAGACATTTTTAAAAATTATGAAACTTTGGGATAGTGTAGTAGGGTGTTCAGAGGACCCTTTACAGTTGACCTTGTAGTAAAAGTCGAAATTCATATTTTCTGAGAATTTTTACAGTTAAGTGTGGTCATTAGGGGAAATGGTGGAAACCCCTGAAACTTCGATTGAGCTTATAAATGGTTAAGTCCTTGAACCTTTGGAGTAATAATAATACGTTAAACATATGTTGAAGTGTAAAGGGTTTTGTTATACAAGAGGGTAGTGAGTAAGAGATGTGGTATGCTAATGACGGTCCTTTTGTGTTTATAGAAATTCCGGAGGAGGGACCAGTCATACTATCAGGATACAGAAACCAAGGCAAGAACCTTCTATCCCTACTTTGAAAATTATTTATCTTCGGAATAAAATGATATCATGGAATATGTATATATATGTGATGCTATTGTGGCTATATTGCAAAGAATTTATTCCCTTGATTTTGGGAAATTAAAGAGAGATGGAAATGATTTCTGAAATATGAATATAGAGATGATTACGAATGGAGCGAATGTGCTCTAGGGTAAAGAGATATGAAAGAGAATGGTATCAGTTGTTATCTAGGGTTATATGGTTTATAATGCTATATTATAAACATTCTTTCTGGTGTATGATATATACATATATTTTATAGAAATAATGTGCGAGAATGGAAGTGATATACGGGAATGGAAATGTGAAATGGTGTTGATAAATTGAATAATGATCTTATAAAAAGGGGGATTAGCAATAAATTTGCATAAGAGGCTGTGTCAGGGCTGTGTGCGACATAGTCTAACATTCATGATTCGGCACGAAGATGCCAAGGGAGGATGTTAGCAGGTGGCCTTCCTCCAGGAGGATGTTAGCAGGTGGCCTTCCTCCAGGGATGATGTTAGTAGGTGGCCTTCATTCCTTCTACTAGTAGTAAACAAAGAGCGGATACGGTCAGGCGACTGATCATCGTCCTACGTATCTGGCGCCAGTATATATCCCCAAAACTTGAAAGAAAGAATTGAAAATGGTTTTCAGATTTCTATAACTGAAAACAGAAAAGTGATATGAAACGATGAAATTATTGTTATAGATGAAGAGAAACTGATTTTATATTAATTTATAAAAATTGCTGTATAGGAAGGAAATGAGAAGATGATAGTGAGAGATTTATTCAAGTATTCATGTTATTTTAAAATATTACACTAAAAGGGTATATTGGTTGTTATATTATTTAAGAAGAGAAACTAATACTGTATTATCTTAGATTTCTTTCTTATAATAGTAAGTGAATGATGTATTATTAAATAAGAGTTTTATTCTTTCTTAAAGTTTATAATTTGGTTACTGCTTACATAAGTATATACATGTATACTTGGTTACATTTTTAAATTCTAGTTTATAATAATATCTTGCTGAGCTATTATAGCTCACTCTTGCTACTTATCTATATACAGCTAGGTACGCCGATACTCCGTACTACACCCCGGAAGAGGGTACTGGAAAGACGAACTTTTGAGAGAGTGTTGGCAACGCTTTTCGAGGTAGCTATCGGACGGTTGGGTATTGATAGATTGTGTACATTAATTGTGTAAGTTGGTGTAATAACTTTTGATTGTTGAAATGCTTCATGTCGAAGTATTATTCAGCAAAGTGTTTAAGTATGATTCTGGGTTTGAAATAACTGTTTAACTCTAAACTTTTATTATGGTGAATGATGTTCTCTGAGCATATGACTGGTGTGTGTGTGTATTACTGTGGGGTCAATTGCATAAGTATTAAATAAAAAAAAACCCTAGAGATATTGATTTTGAATGGAAGTTGGTCCGTGATGGCCCAGATTCATGACCCCGGATTTGGGGCTGTCACAATGGAGCCATGAGGACATGGTGGGAATAGATCCAAGGGTGATGTGTCACCATTTGAACACTGATCCAGACATGAAGACTGTAAGGCAGAAAAGGAGAGCAATAAGTGGGGAAAGGGCCGTCGCCCTGAAAGAAGAGGTAGACAGACTGTTGAAGGCCAAGCTAGTAAAGGAATCATTCTACCCCATGTGGTTGGCAAACCCGGTCTTGGTAAAGAAACCCAATGGTAAATGGCGTACGTGCGTTGATTTCACTGACTTGAATAAAGCATGTCCCAAGGATAGCTTTCCGCTTCCGCGTATTGATCAACTAGTCGATGCTACGGCTGGTCATGCCTTGCTAAGTTTCATGGATGCGTACTCAGGTTACAATCAAATTCCGATGTATGAACTCGACCAAGAGCATACTTCCTTTATCACAGATAGAGGACTCTACTGCTATATCGGGATGCCTTTCGGGCTGTTGAACGCTGGAGCAACCTACCAAAGGCTGGTCAACAAGATGTTTAAGGACCAGATTGGAAAAACTATGGAAGTATACGTGGACGATATGCTGGTAAAATCCAAGATAGCAGGCGACCATGTTGCTCACCTCACTGAAATGTTTAGCATCCTAAGGAAATACAGGATGAAGTTGAACCCCCAAAAATGTGTGTTTGGGGTGGAGTCTGGAAAATTCTTGGGTTTCATTGTGAATCATCGAGGAATCGAAGCCAATCCTGCTAAAATAAAAGCACTAGTTGAAATGAGATCCCCTCGAAGTGTGAAGGAAGTTCAAAGCCTTACCGGACGGGTGGCAGCCTTGAACAGGTTTATCTCCAAGTCCTCGGACAGATGTCGAGAATTCTTTGCAGCTATCAAGAAGAGAAAAGGCTTTGAGTGGACGCCTGAATGTGAAGCTGCCTTCACCAAATTGAAGGAACAATTAGGAAGCCCTCCGTTGCTGGCAAAGCCAATAGAGGGTGAAACCCTGATTTTGTATTTGGCGGTTTCTGAGCACTCTATTAGTTCTATTTTGGTTCGTGAGGAAGATCAAACCCAGTACCCTGTGTATTATGTGAGCAAGAGGCTTCTGGATGCTGAAACTAGATATGCAAACATGGAGAAACTAGCCTACGCGTTGATTCTGACATCAAGAAAGTTAAGGCCATACTTTCAGGCGCACACGATAGAGGTACGAACCTCATTCCCACTGAGGCAGGTCCTGCACAAACCTGAAGCCTCAGGTAGGTTGATGAAATGGGCTGTGGAGTTAGGCCAATTTGATGTTGAATTCAAGCCAAGAACAGCTATCAAGGGACAGGCACTTGCTGATTTCTTATTGGAATTCCCACCATCCTTTGAGGTGGA
The DNA here is from genome assembly GCA_037693485.1 of Kitagawia praeruptora. Taxonomy (NCBI): domain Eukaryota; kingdom Viridiplantae; phylum Streptophyta; class Magnoliopsida; order Apiales; family Apiaceae; genus Kitagawia; species Kitagawia praeruptora. The sequence goes on from CM075344.1 coordinate 38,716,681, forward strand.
AACCAAGGAAACCGTGAGGGAACCTCTGGAGAAGGAAGCCCCGATAGAAAATTGCGCACCATGGTGGACCCTCTATGTGGATGGAGCCGTGAATGGAAATGGGGCAGGTGCTGGTATAGTCCTAATAAGCCCCGAAGGCCACAAGCTGCAGAGCTCAATTCATTTCACATTCAAGGCTACAAATAACGATGCTGAATATGAAGCCCTGATTGCGGGGCTGAAGCTGGCACTTGAAATGAAAGTGATAAATATGACTGTGTACAGTGACTCCATGTTGGTAGTGGGACATATCAAAAGCAACTTTCAAGCCAGGGGTCCACGCACTGATCTATACATGAGGTACGCTCAAGAACTGATGAGCAAGTTTGAAGAAATCAATCTGGTGCAAATTCCAAGGACGGAAAACTCAAGTGCAGATGCCTTGGCAAAAATGGGTTCTAATAGGGAAGCAACTATGCTAGGGGTGATACCGTTGGAAATACAACAACAACCTAGCATTCCAAGGTTCGATTGTATGGATGTTGAGGTTCAAGTAGAGGACACATGGATCACTCCCATCTTGAAGTACATAACAAAAGGGGTTCTGCCAGCTGAAAAGGATGAAGCCCGGAGAATGAAGTATAAGGCTACGCGTTATGCCTTATATGATGGAAAGCTGTACAAGAGAGGCTTCAACAAACCACTTCTACGATGTATAGCAGGCAGTGAATGTGAATATATTATGAGGGAGGTGCATGAAGGCATATGTGGAAACCACTCTGGAGGAACCTCATTAGCCCATAAGATACTTCGACAGGGGTACTACTGGCCAACCCTACAGCAGGATGCGCACAAATTCTCAAAGGCATGTGATCGATGCCAAAGGTATGCCAATTCAAATAGGAATCCTGCTGTGCCATTAAAGCCACTCTCTAGCCCATGGCCTTTTGCTGTTTGGGGCATTGACCTGATTGGAGAACTCCCTAAGGGAAAGGGATGGGTAAAGTACGCCGTTGTAGCCGTGGATTATTTTACAAAGTGGGCAGAGGCTGAACCCCTGGCTACGATCACTGCAGCCAAATTGAAGGAGTTTGTGTTTCGAGCAATTATATGCCGATATGGGGTCCCCTATAAGTTGATATCTGACAATGGCAAGCAATTTGACATCAAGGAAATGAGAGGTTTATGTGAAGATCTCGGAATCGTAAAGGGCTTCTCTGCAGTCTGCCACCCCCAAAGCAATGGTCAGACTGAAGCCATCAATAAAATCATTAAACACACTTTGAAGGCAAAGTTGGAAGATAAAAAAGGTTGCTGGCCAGAAGAACTTCCCATGGTGTTATGGTCTTACAACACAACACCTAGGACTACAACTGGTGAATCCCCATTCACATTAACTTATGGGTGCGAAACAATGGTACCCGTGGAGATTGGTGCAGGTTCATTTAGGAGAGATAACTTTGATCCCATGGAAAATGAGGTTAATCATCGTTTGTACTTAGATTTGGTGGAAGAGGTTCGTACAACCTCTCAGTTGAAGCTTGCAGCCTATCAACAAAGGACTCGCAAGTACTTTGATGGCAGGGTTCGAGCACGACCCTTAAAGGTTGGTGATCTGGTTTTAAGGAAGATGATGCCTAACATGAGGACTCCAGGATATGGAGCCTTTGAGGCAAATTGGGAAGGCCCATATGTGATCAAATCAGTCTTATGGGAAGGAACTTATCATTTGGAGGATTTGGACGGGAAACTAATCCCGAGGGCATGGAACGCCGAACATCTTAAGAAATATTACCAGTAGTTGAACCCAGGTAACGTTTCTTGTAGACCTCTTTCAGGTGTAGGAAAATAAAAGTGGCTTATTAGTTGTAGCTACCATCATATTAGGATCAGTCGGTCAGAAATTTTTCTTTTATGTTAATAAAGTGCTTGGGGGGTTGTGAATGTACGCCTACCTGTTGAACACCAACTATGATGTGATTTAATGGAATTGAAATCGACTTTTTTTTTATTTCTTCTTTTCTCATTTCCATTTTATGTTTAAAAATATATGGATTTATATGAATGAACGCATGCTATGTGTGACCTGTTTTATCTGCGTAAAAACAAAATCAAGGATACGACTGTTGAACCTAGTTCTTCATTATAAGTATAATTATATTAAAGAACTCGGGGGGTAGTAGATATACATCGGTTAACGGAAGGATAGTTTAACTTAAAAATGGATAAAATTTTAAAGCATATGGATTATATGTTAATGGATGGAAGCGTATGGATTATATGTTAATGGATGGAAGCATATGGATTATATGTTAATGGATGGAAGCATATGGATTATATGTTAATGGATGGAAAACATATGGAATGTTTGTTAATGGATCACACGGGTTATATAAATATGAATTATACGAATAAATGAACGGAAATGCACAGGGATTACGTACACATGGGTTGGAATATGTATGGTTCGTGCATAAAAAGGGATGAACCCCATGGTAGGAAGATTCTAGGGTAACCAGGATCATGAGGTTCTCATGTAGGAATGACTGGGAAGATCGGTCTCACAAGGAAATTGTGTAGAAGTTAAGAATGGTGGGAACCCAACATGTATCAACATCAGTTATATATTTGGGGGTACGGTTGGTGGGTCACCAATTAACCTTCAGTTAAGCTCTTATGGCTGACAAGGGCTAGCTACAAAATAAAGATTCAGGCCTAATGGGAAATTCACTTGGTGCACAGATCTAAAAATTTATAAGGATAGACATGATGTGTCAACCCATATTGGGAGTGTGATAGATGGAACATCTATTGTTTCTCAGGAAGGAATATATGCCCATCTCATTAATAAGCAGGGGTATAGTGGGTGAACCCCAAGGTTAGCAAAGGCGTAATTATTCTAAGGTGGAGCCTGGCACTGACGCCAAACGAAATAAAGTATAAGATTGACGGTACCCCTAAACATGGCACGCGAAGTAAGGAGTACTAAGGACAAAGTTTGAAGTAGGTGTGTGCACACGTGAGCATGCAATTTTACTACACTACGGATATTTATCAAACAAATGACATGCATAAACCATAGCAAAATTCAGGGGATTAATTCCAGGGTTACATCACGCGAGGCCTTCAGAGGAGCCCGCACCCTCAAAGTAATTAGTTCACAGCAATACATGCCAGCAAAAGAAAAAGTTCACGAAACTTATTTAATAAAGGAAATTCTTGGAGATACGAGCAAGTTACTAGGGTAACTTGGTGGGGCTGACTACCTGGGTTTCAACCGGAGGAGTTAAGCTTCCTTCTCATGCTCTGCAGGAGGGGTGTTTATCTGAGGTTCAATCGCGGGATTTCCTTCCAAGACTTCAGCTGTCTGTCTTTCTTCTTCCGGGGCTTCGGCAGTTGGAACCACAGTTTGTTCAATTCTAGTAACATCTTGCATGATGGCATCACCAGGAGTTTGCACGGCTTCAACCTCCACAGGGTTGGGATTCACCTACATAGCAGCAACGGCCTGCTCTTCCTTGATCAACTCGATGGCATCCACTGCATCTTGGCCAAGGAGACCCCACTCCAGGTTAGGAAAAGCTTCGTACATAGAGGACATGTAATCCTTCACACCAGCCTTATAACCCGAATCATATCGCTGATCCTCTCGCTTGGAAAGAGAAACCTTATGCCTGGCAACTGAGCTTTGAAGGGATTTGATTTTGAGGTCAAGTTTCTCCTTCTCCTTCCGGTGAGCTGCAGCTGCCTCCTCTTTATCTTTGTCCATCTTCAGAATGACGGTATCAAGGGTCTCCCTATCCTTCAGTAGCTTCTCTTTCTCTTGGATCAGTTTGCCTTCACTCTCGTACAATTTCTTGTTAGAATCCAAGAGCTTCTTTCTATCGTCCTGGAAAGCCTTCAATTCTGATTGCACCCTAAACAACTCTGTATGGACCCTGGAGTTCCCCTTCGCAGCTTCCGCAATTTGATCGCTGTGCTTCAGATACAAGAACAAGCTTTCTGCATTCATCAAAGGGACCCTGCTTGCAGCTTCTTCAAAGCTCAAACTATCCCATTCCAGGATGGATTGTATAGGAATCCTCTCTTTTATGGACTCAATGAAGGCAGTTAGTGGAGCCGGAGGAACAATTTTTGGAGGACTTCGCTTTGCCTCAGTCTTAGGACGTTTGCTCCCATGAGAACCAGAGGCTCCTGATGGCTCAGGGGTATGTTGAGAGGACCTCTTCTTGGAGGAAATCATTTTTTCGGCTTGAACTGAACTGGACTTGGCAGCTGGAACAGGGGTTCTGTTGGATGAAGCATGGGGTATGACCGATGACTTGGAGGTACCCTTGTACCCAGAGCGCTTGATGAACGATGGCACAGAGAAAGACATGTCTGCACAGATAAACAGAATTATAATTAGAATAATTGTGATTAAAAGGATACTTACAATACACAAGTCAAGCAGGCTATATGCAGACAAAGGTGTGGAGCATTTGTAATAAAAAGAAAACAGTAAACGGGAGATTTGATTGAGAAGCAAGGGCGCATGGAAAACCTGTTTCATTAGGAGTTTCGTCAGCAAGGTTTTTCTCAACAAGGGTACCTGCAACCTCTAAAGACTTGGTGCTGAGTTTCTTACTGAAGCCTAAGCGGATTAATTTTCTCTTAGTTAGCAGTCTAGCACCATCACCTAGCCCTGCACTCTTCTTTAAGGCTTTACGAGCCCTTTTCAGCTCTTCATCCTCCAAATCAGTCTGGAGGGGCATGGGTGGGTCATGGTTAAAGTCTTTTCTGTAACTTGGACAATCATAGCAATAGAGAAATTGCTTGTGCCAGCCTGACATCCCTTGTTTATTGCCCTTTATGCATTTACCTTTGTGGATGTTCCAGGTGGTAAGATAGTAGAAGCCAGAGGTTTTCCCAGTCTCTTTGAGTTGATAGAAGAAACCCAACTCACAAGCGATTAGCTTAACTTGAAACAAGGAATCGTATAAGATGTACATGCAAATAGCCATTCGGTAGGAATTCGGGGTCAATTGTAAAGGAGCAAGTTTATAAGTGTTCAGAATGTCCACAATGAAAGGATGGAGGGGTAATGATAACCCCAACCTAAAGAACTGAGCAGAGAAGACAGCACATGGAATCACTTGGTCGGGCTCAAAGTTAGAGAAGTCATGACATCTCTCTTCAGGTTGGGGTACAACAAGTGAACACCCGGGGTTACAGGCTTCGAGGAGGTTCTCTAGTTTTTGAGCAGTCATAGAGGTTCGAGTGTTGGCACAAGAAAGCTGGGGGGTGGTAGCATTCAAGGCTTTGACAGGGGTGGCTTCACCCTGGTTTTCACTATTTTCTGACTGGTCATTGAAGGGTACGGCTGTTGGGGATAAATGTCCCAATGAATGGATTTCCTCCTCAGATTCCGGAGAATCAGAACTGACAGGGGTAGGAGTAAACGGTGAAGAGTCAAAAGGGTAGGTTTTAACTGAGATTTGAGCGGTGGTGGGGTCAAGGATTTTGACTTTGGAGTGGGTACGGCCACTCACGGTAGCAGTCATAGGGGGAAACCTGGATATGGGACTGGGAGAGGAGAATGAGTCAGCTTCAGAGGCTGCTGCCATTTGAGGAACCTCTCTGGTGATAGAAATTTTTGATCCGTCAGCCATGGATTGACTCGACATCTGCACAAAGAAAAGCAGAGTGAGTTCCAAGCCCCATAGCTTAATTCTTAAAGGGGGGTAATTTCCACATCAGGAAAAGAATGGTGGAGATGTATTGATTAAAGGGGTTCAGGGATACGAACCCCCCCAATTCAATCATGTTCACTCTTCTGCCCTTTAGGTTTCGGTGGAGGGAATGGGTTGAAGGTGTTCAAATTCGTCCAAGGGTTTCATGTGAGGAATTTTATAAAGAATGGGTGGGACATTACTTCAAACAGGGTTTGTGCATATACAGCCCAGGATTAAGTAAAAGGGGCTACGAGTACAAGTACCCTAAACTAATAAATCCAGGGCTGAGCTCAGCGAATTATAACCCATGAACAAGGAGGTTGGAGTAGGGGAAACGCGAAAGGAAATTCATTGACATCACAAGAACATGAGCAAAACATCACTTAACGAATATGAGTAAAGTGCACAATTGGAGGACAGATGTATGAAAACAAGCATGTGTATATGGAAATATGAACAGGCAGATGAAATCTTATTATCAGAAGTAAACAGATCTACTCAATTAGGAAAACAAACACGGCATGCATACACCAATCATACAGAATGACATCTAAAGAACGGTGTTCAACACGAGGAAATGGCAAGGAGATAGTTGGGACGGATTATCAAACATTGACAGATGCAAATACAAGGGCGGGGTGAACATATGTGTGCATCAGTGTATATAAAAATCAGTAGACACCAAGTAATACGAGAAATAATGGAAGAATAAGAACAGAAAAATACCTTCGAATTGGAGAAAGCAACCGGAAAACTGGAGTTCTCGCCGGGATTGGGTCTGGAAGGTGAATCGCTTGGGAGTAGAGAAAAAAGGGTTTTATTTCTTTGAGAAAGAGATGAAAGGGGCGAAGGCTTAACAGGAAATGTATATATAATGGTCTGGGGATATGAACCGTTGTTACACGTGTTTTAACGCACATAGTCCTATGTGCGGGATTGAAGGTTGAAGATAATTATAAACAAGGTTTTTTAGAAATATAAGGGTTTTGAATCTGGACGGGTAAAAGGCTTAGTGCATTGAATTTTATGGAAAAACGGAGTGGTTGTATGGAAATTAAATTTTAGGATATTTGAGTTTTTATGGGATTTGAAGTCTGATTAACTGGAGTTCAAGTGGGACTTTTGTTGTTTTCAGGTTTATCGTTTAAGAAGAATGTTTGAATGTGGTATTTAGGGAAAAATGAGAATATATACGAGAGTCTGTGGTCTAAGGGGGTTCGATGGGGGTAACCCAGAGGGAAGACATATGGACCCCAGAATGTGAATTTTTGGGGGAGTGATTGTTACCGCAAAAGTTCCATGGTTGAATCCCTTGTTTCCTACAATGAGTACGCTCACGTAGGCTTAGGGGTTCATGTGGAATGAAAGTGTGGCTAGGGTGTGAATAACGTTAGGTTCCTTTTGCATTTAAATGACTACAAGGAACCGGGGGGTAGTTGTTGTGCCTAAAATTCGCCTTGGGCTTGGTTTAAGGCCCATTAAGGTTACGGGTTCGAATAATCAGGATATGAAAGGATTAGGTTGGGCTACGAACAGATGTATTGGCCCATTATGCCTTAGGAATAGATTGAAAATAAGGATTCTGATAGTTGGTTTGGGATATGTTCACGTAGGGGTGTAAGTATGTGAACCCTGGATAAGGGTAGTGCTGTGCTGAAGCTGGATAGGGGTTCAACCAGGTAGCAGGCGATCGAGCAGGGGTTCAACCGCGCGAACCCTGACAGTTCCCAGAAATTGCACCAGCAGTAGCGGGGCTCCTTAAAACACGGGAAAATGGATAAGGGACGTCCTAACAATTCAGAAGATAACTCCTAAATGATAGGGACGATATATCAGGAGTGGTTATCGTGGATTAACACCATATATACATGGAATATGTATATATGCGTGTATATATATAGATATATGAGAAAAACGTGGATTAATCAGGGAATAACGGCTGGATAATCATGAGAGGATGGATAAACGATCAGAGGAGGTCTGGTATGCAGGATGAGGCTCATCAAATCGGGGAGGATAATCATAAAGAACTACATGAGGACTTGATCTCTTATAAATATAAGAGTATGTAGGCAATTTGCAAGATTAGGGACACACATACACCTCTAACACTTGCTCTTGGCTGTGAATTCTCGACTGAGTAGGACATATTCGGTCACCATAGCTGGGAGTTCTCGCAAATCCAGTCCATTAAATCACTCTTCTCCCTCTCGGATTAGGGTTCATGAAACTAGGGTTTCGGTTTGTAATTTGGCTTGTTTAGTCATTATTATTGGATTATCTCGGTTTATTCTTGTAATTTCCTTATTGAAGTGTTGTACCAATTAATTTTCCCTCACAACAGAAACATTAATAACATTACAACTATTTAGAACAACTCAAGTTCAACCAAATTAAAACTCTAATATTCTAACTAAAATCATTCCAACAATTAAAATTAGAGCTAGTTGAACAATTAAAATAATACACTACAGTACATTAAAACATATAAAGAAACAACTATTTTGGCTTTTTATCAGGAATGGGAACTCTTGTTGAGGGGATATCATCTCTACACCAACTAGTTCCATCAACTTGAATTTCTATTCCACGAGCAAAGTTGATATCGTGTGAATCATAATTGATGACATCTTCTTCCACTGTATCCACGTTTCCAGTGTCACACCACTCCCTCGGCATTTTCTTAATTACATAATGTACCATCTTTTCAATCGGATCTTCCACATAAAAAACTTGCTGCACTTGCGAAGCCAGGACATAAGGATCAGATTTGTGGCTTAACTTCTTGAAATTTACTCGAGTAAGACCGTATGGATCTTTCTCTTCTTGGTACCAACGACACTTAAACAGAACCACTGTAAATTCTCCCCAATAATCAAGTTCCAAGATTTCTTCTATCGATCCGCAGGGGCATTTCCTTTCTTCACCTTTAGGATAAACTGGAAATGCATTTTCCATAAATGCAATTATCCCTTTTACATATGCTTTACTAGATTTTGGAAAACCTATCCAACTCGTATAATCATCGTCCATTACTACAAGTAAAAGATTAATGATAATAGCACACTAGTGTAACAGTTTTACTTGAAGTAGTAAATACATACAATTCGCTAAAATGTAAGTACATAACTTATCCTTAAAATCAGGTACACATTGTCATTCACAACTACTTCATAACTGATTCTAGACAAGTTAAGAATTTTAACATGGGGTGTGATAACGACAAGTTAACATGGCCTTACTGCTCACACATGCCACTTAAGGGATTACCCAAACAGGCACTACAAATATTCAAATAGAGATTTCTTATACTATTTATCGAGAAGCATAAAATTCTAAAATTACAAATATCTGATTCACATAGTTCTCATTATATCGCTGACTACACAGGTACTTGTTAATTTATTTCTTAACAGGTAAAGATAGTTTAGAGCATTACCTTATAACAGAGAGCAAGCAATGAAAATATCCAAACAAAAGTTGTTCGTCCTACAATAATTTTAAACCTGTGAAACAAAAAATAGAAACAAGAGTTACATGACATAAAAACCTGTGAGTGTGTGTGTGTCAAAGAACTAAACAGGATTAGACAAAAACCAAAACCAAACAAATTAGAACCAAAAAAACACTATGGACACGTAGTCACATGTGTCCAGGGTATACGCTGTTCGAAAATATTGCAATTGTATTTTGCGATAAATTTCAGACAGAGTACACCCTGGACACGTATGTATCCATCATGACCACAATGCAACATACTAATAGTGAGTGTGTGTGTGTGTGTCAAAGAAGTCACAATACAAACACAGTATATGTATATGCAGAGACATTCACTCCAATCGATACCAACAACAAGAATCATACAGCTCAATCAACCAATTACGATATCTCAAAATATAAAAACCAAACATTATAAAACCCAAAACCTAGATGACGCAAAACAAAACAAATTGGAACCAAAAAAACACTATGGACACGTATAGTCACAGAAGTCACAATAGTGAGTGTGTGTGTGTGTGTGTGTCAAAGAAGTCACAATACAAACACAGTCACAATAAAAACACATTCACAAGACTCCTTCAATCAATAAGAACACAATGAAGATATTCCTTGAATCTGATACGAACTAAACAGGATAAGACAGAGACATTCACTCCAATCGATACCAACAACAAGAATCATACAGTTCAATCAACCAATTACGAATATCTCATAATATTACAAAATCGAGGACAAAAACAAAAGTAATTGACAAAATCCCATACAAAATCGAGGACAAAACATGCATATGCATAATTTACAAACAAGAACATAAAAGTAATAAACAAACCAAAACATTATAAAACCAAAAAACAAAACCAAAAGCCCTAATTACCAAAACAAAACAAAAAGCCCTAATTACCAAAACAAAACCAAAACAAAAGCAATTAGAACGTAAAAGGAAGAGAAAGCCCTAATTACCTTGAACCAAAAGCAGTTGTGTTCTTCGATTAAATCTGAAAAAGTAAACCAATTAGATCTGTGAAGAATTAAAAGGAAGAGAAAAGAAATAAGAAAAGAGAGAAGAGGATAAATTAGAAATAAACCTCTGTGTTCTTCGATTGAGCTAGTATTCTTCGATTGAGCAGCTTTGTTCTTCCATCTGTGAGTATGAGCGGCTGTGAGTGTGTGAGTGTTGAGGCGCGGCTGTTTTGTGTGTGTGTGTGTGTGGACTTAGCGATTTTAGGGTAAATGGTAAGTGGACTTGCAATAATGCTGTGCGAATTGGGGGGAAACTTGCCGCCCACCTATATTTTTACATATTTTGTTTTTACTTACAATTAAAACAAATGTTTAGATTATTTAGATTGTAATTTTTTTTGGCAAATTAAGAATTACTTACTATTACAACATTTGTTTAGATAATTTAGATCCATTCTTTTTAATTATGTTCCCAAAAATTTAGAAAAAAAAATTTATTTGATCGGGTAATTCAACGGTCAACTATCACTTTGACCGTAACCCTTAAACAGGGTTTCGTCAGGGTTTAAGGATTCGATTTTTTAGAAAATACTTCTCGACCACCCGACCGCACGGGAATCGAGATACATCATTTTAAATGTTATTCCCAAAAATTTAGAAAAAAAAATTTATTTGATCGGGTAATTCAACGGTCAACTATCTCTTTGACCGTAACCCCTAAACAGGGTTTCGTCAGGGTTTAAGGATTCGATTTTTTAGAAAATACTTCTCGACCACCAGACCGCACGGGAATCGAGATACATCATTTTAAATGTTATTCCCAAAAATTTAGAAGAAAAAAATTTTATTTGATCGGGTAATTCAACGGTCAACTATCACTTTGACCGTAACCCCTAAACCGGGTTTCGTCATGGTTTATGGATTCGATTTTTTAGAAAATACTTCTCGACCACCCGACCGCAAGAGAATCGAGATACGTCATTTTAAATGTTAATCCCAAAAATTTAGAAAAAAAAATTATTTGATCGGGTAATTCAACGGTCAACTATCACTTTGACCGTAACCCCTAAACAGGGTTTCGTCAGGGTTTAAGGATTCGATTTTTTAGAAAATACTTCTCGACCACACGACCGCACGGGAATCGAGATACATCATTTTAAATGTTATTCCCAAAAATTTAGAAGAAAAAAAATTTATTTGATCGGGTAATTCAACGGTCAAATATCACTTTGACCGTAACCCCTAAACAGGGTTTCGTCAGGGTTTAAGGATTCGATTTTTTAGAAAATACTTCTCGACCACCCGACCGCACGGGAATCGAGATACATCATTTAAATGTTATTCCCAAAAATTTAGAAAAAAAAAATTTATTTGATCGGGTAATTCAACGGTCAACTATCACTTTGACCGTAACCCCTAAACAGGTTTTCGTCATGGTTTAAGGATTCGTTTTTTTAGAAATTACTTCTCGACCACTCGACCGCACGGGAATCGAGATACATCATTTTAAATGTTATTCCCAAAAATTTAGAAGAAAATTTTTTTATTTGATCGGGTAATTCAACCGTCAACTATCACTTTGACCGTAACCCATAAACAGGGTTTCGTCAGGGTTTAAGGATTCGATTTTTTAGAAAATACTTCTCGACCACCCGACCGCACGGGAATCGAGATACATCATTTTAAATGTTATTCCCAAAAATTTAGAAAAAAAAAAATTTATTTGATCGGGTAATTCAACGGTCAACTATCACTTTGACCGTAACCCCTAAACAGGGTTTCGTCAGGGTTTAAGGATTCTGTATTTTAGAAAATACTTCTCGACCACCCGACCGTACGTGAATCGAGATACATCATTTTAAATGTTATTCCCAAAAATTTAGAAGAAAATAAATTTATTTGATCGGGTATTTCAACGGTCAACTATCACTTTGACCGTAACCCCTAAACAGGGTTTCGTCAGGGTTTAAGGATTCAATTTTTTTAGAAAATACTTCTCAACCACCCGACCACACGGGAATCGAGATACATCATTTTAAATGTTATTCCCAAAAAATTAAAAAAAAAAAATTATTTGATCGGGTAATTCAACGGTCAACTATCACTTTGACCGTAACCCCTAAACAGGGTTTCGTCAGGGTTTAAGGATTCGATTTTTTAGAAAATACTTCTCGACCACCCGACCGCACGGGAATCGAGATACATCATTTTAAATATTATTCCCAAAAATTTAGAAGAAAAAAAATTTATTTGATCGGGTAATTCAACCGTCAACTATCACTTTGACCGTAACCCATAAACAGGGTTTCGTCAGGGTTTAAGGATTCGATTTTTTAGAAAATAGTTCTCGACCACCCGACCGCACGGGAATCGAGATACATTATTTTAAATGTTATTCCCAAAAATTTAGAAAAAAAAAATTTATTTGATCGGGTAATTCAACGGTCAACTATCACTTTGATCGTAACCCCTAAACAGGGTTTCGTCTGGGTTTAAGGATTCGATTTTTTAAAAAATACTTCTCGACCACCAGACCGCACGGGAATCGAGATACATCATTTTAAATGTTATTCCCAAAAATTTAGAAGAAAAAAATTTATTTGATCGGGTAATTCAACGGTCAACTATCACTTTGACCGTAACCCCTAAATAGGGTTTCGTCAGGGTTTAAGGATTCTGTATTTTAGAAAATACTTCTCGACCACCCGACCGCACGGGAATCGAGATACATCATTTTAAATGTTATTCCAAAAAATTTAGAAGAAAATAAATTTATTTGATCGGGTATTTCAACGGTCAACTATCACTTTGACCGTAACCCCTAAACAGGGTTTCGTCAGGGTTTAAGGATTCGATTTTTTTAGAAAATACTTCTCGACCACCCGACCACACGGGAATCGAGATACATCATTTTAAATGTTATTCCCAAAAAATTAGAAAAAAAAATTTATTTGATCGGGTAATTCAACGGTCAACTATCACTTTGACCGTAACCCCTAAACAGGGTTTCGTCAGGGTTTAAGGATTCGATTTTTTAGAAAATACTTCTCGACCACCCGACTGCACGGGAATCGAGATACATCATTTTAAATATTATTCCCAAAAATTTAGAAGAAAAAAAATTTATTTGATCGGGTAATTCAACCGTCAACTATCACTTTGACCGTAACCCATAAACAGGGTTTCGTCAGGGTTTAAGGATTCGATTTTTTAGAAAATACTTCTCGACCACCCGACCGCACGGGAATCGAGATACATCATTTTAAATGTTATTCCCAAAAATTTTGAAAAAAAAAATTTATTTGATCGGGTAATTCAACGGTCAACTATCACTTTGACCGTAACCCCTAAACAGGGTTTCGTCTGGGTTTAAGGATTCGATTTTTTAGAAAATACTTCTCGACCACCAGACCTCACGGGAATCGAGATACATCATTTTAAATGTTATTCCCAAAAATTTAGAAGAAAAAAAATTTATTTGATCGGGTAATTCAACGGTCAACTATCACTTTGACCGTAACCCCTAAACAGGGTTTCGTCAGGGTTTAAGGATTCGATTTTTTAGAAAATACTTCTCGACCACCCGACCGCACGAGAATCGAGATACATCATTTTAAATGTTAATCCCAAAAATTTAGAAAAAAAAAATTATTTGATCGGGTAATTCAACGGTCAACTATCACTTTGACCGTAACCCCTAAACAGGGTTTCGTCAGGGTTTAAGGATTCGATTTTTTAGAAAATACTTCTCGACCACACGACCGCACGGGAATCGAGATACATCATTTTAAATGTTATTCCCAAAAATTTAGAAGAAAAAAAATTTATTTGATCGGGTAATTCAACGGTCAACTATCACTTTGACCGTAACCCCTAAACAGGGTTTCGTCAGGGTTTAAGGATTCGATTTTTTAGAAAATACTTCTCGACCACCCGACCGCACGGGAATCGAGATACATCATTTAAATGTTATTTCCAAAAATTTAGAAAAAAAAATTTATTTGATCGGGTAATTCAACGGTCAACTATCACTTTGACCGTAACCCCTAAACAGGGTTTCGTCAGGGTTTAAGGATTCGTTTTTTTAGAAAATACTTCTCGACCACCCGACCGCACGGGAATCGAGATACATCATTTTAAATGTTATTCCCAAAAATTTAGAAGAGAAAAATTTTATTTGATCGGGTAATTCAACCGTCAAATATCACTTTGACCGTAACCCATAAACAGGGTTTCGTCAGGGTTTAAGGATTCGATTTTTTAGAAAATACTTCTCGACCACCCGACCGCACGGGAATCGAGATACATCATTTTAAATGTTATTCCCAAAAATTTAGAAAAAAAAAAATTTATTTGATCGGGTAATTCAACGGTCAACTATCACTTTGACCGTAACCCCTAAATAGGGTTTCGTCAGGGTTTAAGGATTCTATATTTTAGAAAATATTTCTCGACCACCCGACCGCACGGGAATTGAGATACATCATTTTAAATGTTATTCCCAAAAATTTAGAAGAAAATAAATTTATTTGATCGGGTATTTCAACGGTCAACTATCACTTTGACCGTAACCCCTAAACAGGGTTTCGTCAGGGTTTAAGGATTCGATTTTTTTAGAAAATACTTCTCGACCACCCGACCGCACGGGAATCGAGATACATCATTTTAAATGTTATTCCCAAAAAATTAGAAAAAAAAATTTATTTGATCGGGTAATTCAACGGTCAACTATCACTTTGATCGTAACCCCTAAACAGGGTTTCGTCAGGGTTTAAGGATTTGATTTTTTAGAAAATACTTCTCGACCACCCGACCGCACGGGAATCGAGATACATCATTTTAAATATTATTCCCAAAAATTTAGAAGAAAAAAAATTTATTTGATCGAGTAATTCAACCGTCAACTATCACTTTGACCGTAACCCATAAACAGGGTTTCGTCAGGGTTTAAGGATTCGATTTTTTAGAAAATACTTCTCGACCACCCGACCGCACGGGAATCGAGATACATCATTTTAAATGTTACTCCCAAAAATTTAGAAAAAAAAAAAATTATTTGATCGGGTAATTCAACGGTCAACTATCACTTTGACCGTAACCCCTAAACAGGGTTTCGTCAGGGTTTAAGGATTCGATATTTTAGAAAATACTTCTCGACCACCCGACCGCACGGGAATCGAGATAAATCAGTTTAAATGTTATTCCCAAAAATTTAGAAGAAATTTTTTTTATTTAATCGGGTATTTCAACGGTCAACTATCACTTTGACCGTAACCCCTAAACAGGGTTTCGTCAGGGTTTAAGGATTCGATTTTTTAGAAAATACTTCTCGACCACCCGACCGCACGGGAATCGAGATACATCATTTTAAATGTTATTCCAAAAAATTTAGAAAAAAAAAATTTATTTGATCGGTTAATTGAACGGTCAACTATCACTTTGACTGTAACCCCTAAACAGGGTTTCGTCAGGGTTTAAGGATTCGATTTTTTAGAAAATACTTCTCGACCACCCGACCGCACGGGAATCGAGATACATCATTTTAAATGTTATCCCCAAAACTTTAGAAAAAAAAAATTATTTGATCGGGTAATTCAACGATCAACTATCACTTTGACCGGAACCTGTTAATATAAATATTATATAAATAATTTAATTCGATTTTAAATTATATAATTATTTTTAATATTGAGAGCACTTCCCCACACTTGAATGGTTTATTCCCCTCCGTGATAATATAATATAATACTCCCTCCGTCCTTTTTGATTGTTAACATTTCACTTTTTCAAAACTTTCTGGCACGTATTTTAAGGTGCATTTTAAGGATAGTTAAATAACTTTTTTTTAAAATTTTCTTTTTTTGTATAAAAATTTAAACATTAAATTTTTATACAGAAAAAGAAAATTTTAAAAAAAAGTTATTTAACTATCCTTAAAATGCACCTTAAAATGCGTGCCAGAAAGTTTTGAAAAAGTGAAATGTTAACAATCAAAAAGGACGGAGGGAGTATAATCTACATATACAAAAAAACGAAAATTATCATTACTATATAATAGTAATAATATAATGAAGAAAATCTAAGGGCATAGTTTATGTATTACTGATTCAGAATATTAACATGATGCTCAGCTTGGTGGAGTGGTTAGGTTGTGGAAGAGTGGAGGTCATGGGTTCGAAACCCATCTTCCTCATTTTTTTTAAGTAACATCCATTTACACTACAAATGGCTGGACACGTGGCAGTCTGTACAAGCGACACGTGGCAGCCTGTCCAATTGACACGTGGTAGAGTGGGCCCCACACTGACACAAGGCATTGTGGGACCCACACCGACACGTGGCAGTGTGGGACCACGTGGCAGTGTGGGACCCACACTGACACGTGGCAGTGGGGACCCAGATGACAGGTGGAAGTGTGGGACCCACACCGACACGTAGCAGTGGGGCCCATATGACACGTGGCAGTGTGGAACCCACACTGACACGTGGCAGTGGGGCCCAGATGACACGTGGCAGTGTGGGACCCACACTGACACGTGGCAGTGGGGCCCAGATGACACGTGGCATTGTGGGACCCAGATGACACGTGGCATTGTGGGACCCACACTGACACGTGGCAGTGGAGACCCACATGACACGTGGCACATGGGGGGGGATCTAGTGACACGTGGCAGTGGGCCCACGTGACACGTGGCAAAGTGGACCCACCAGTGACACGTGGCAGTGCCCCCCCCACGTGACACGTGGCAGTGTGGGCCCACGTGCCACGTGGCAGTGGTCCACGTGGCACTTGTGTCAGTCAAATGTGACATTGATTTCAGCAAATGTAACACTGCTTCTTGAAAATGCAACACTTCTGTGGGACCCACATGTTCATTTTTTTTAATTTATAAATGTTAAAAAAATAACAACTGCAACGCTCAATCGATAATGTAACACAACGAATATATTGCAACAGTACATGTTCTACTGCAACAGTACCTTCACAAGTATTGTAACACAATCTCTACAGTGTTTCAGTAGGTCAAAAAAGGTACCTCTAATGTAACACAAAGTGGGCGTTACAATAGAAAAGCGTTGCGGACGCCCATCTATGGCGTAGTGGCAGATAGTCGAACCTGAGTCCTCTGCCACCTGACTGAGTTGTTTCGCGACTTTTTCTCTTCTAGCTCTTCGACGAATGTGTAGACGAAAGTGTTTGGATGGTTACTTAACAGTAAAACTATTTTAAGCAATAAGTTGTGTCAGCTAGTCTTTGACGGACAACATTAACATTTGGAATTCTAAGAGCATCTCCAAGGGTAGTAGGTATAATGATTAGTTAAAATAATAGTTAGCTAAAATTTGCTGAACCTGTAAGGGGTTGTGCTCCAATGGTATTAGCTATAATGGTTAGCTATAATTCAAAAACAGTATATATTGTGTAATGGATGGGTATGAATTGATTTAAATGGTATATATTAATGTGTAGGTCTAGTTTAAATATGGCATAAAGCTGACATGGATGTTTTAGCTAATGACTACAACTCAACAAATATAGAAGACGAGATGGAGGATATCTATAATTATTGCTAACAGCTCTGATGGTTGGAGGGCTATATTTTTTAGCTAATATGTACACCTAGACTTTTTAGCTAATAGATGGTAATGGTTGGAGATGCTCTAAGATCCTATTATTGATTTTTGTGTTGTTTTATGCATATTTTCTAGAAGAGAGCTGTGCATACATAAAATCACATTAACATATGTTGTGCACATTAGTTACTAGATCTTAATAAACTTGTTAAGGTAATGCAGGCACGAGAAAGAGTTGCCTGGAGTCGACATATTTGTGTGCACAGCTAATCCAACAATCGAGCCACCACTGATGGTGATCAACACTGTTTTATCGGTCATGGCTTATGATTACCCATCGGAGAAAGTCTCCGTCTATCTCTCTGATGATGGAGGCTCCGACATTACCTTCTACGCACTTATACTAGCCTCTACCTTTGCTAAACATTGGATACCTTACTGCAAGAAATTTAAAGCGGAATCACCTTGTCCTGCAGCTTATTTCAGCACCTCTGCACCACCACCAGCAGCTTCTGAAGATTGGGCCTCCATCAAGGTACGAACACTTGCTTTATTTGATTCAGTAGTGCTGCCGCCTACTGATTATTTGCTTGCATGATTGATATATCTATTGCAATAAACATTCTAGATTTCTAGTAGCATTAGTATTACCTCTAATGTCCCATATAACATATACTTGTTGTAATAATCTTCAATTTGCACTTTTTTTCCCCGATACTTGGTCTCACTCAATTCAACTTGCAAAATTTGTTTACTCTATAATATTTTTAGTGTCACCTCTTCCATCACTTCCTTGTACATTTAGCTGTTCTTGAAACTCCTAAAACAACTCGCATAACATATGCATTCATAGGCCAACTTCTTCCAATTCCAAATTATAAGCATTTTGTACTGAAAAACATTGACATCATTTGTGAGAACATTTCACAGGACTTGTATGAAGATATGAAGAACCGAATTCAGAGTGTGACAGAGCTCGGAGGAATTTCTGAAGAGTTACGACTAGAGCACAATGAATTTACCCAATGGGAATTGTTTTCGTCCCCCTGTGACCATGACACCATAATTTGTGTACTTAACTGGTCTCCTTTCACTTTTCAACACATCACTTTTAAGATTTGTTGTTAAACAGCCAGTGTTACTTCTTTAGATAACTAGCTTATTCAATTGCCTAAATGTATTTTGATTGTTTGGATGTATAATAGGTTAAGTATTTATTTCTTCTCCAGATATTAATTGGAGGGAGCACTAACAGAGAGGTAAAGGATGTTGGCGGGTGTATACTACCCAATCTGATATACTTGGCTAGGGAGAAGAGACCTCACCATCCCCATAACTATAAGGCTGGGGCGTTGAATTCATTGGTAACTTATCTAAGCATGTAAATCAATAAGCTCAATTACATTTAGGTACATAAACTGTTTAGCATCAGTAAGTGCGTAGTCTAGCAGCCAGTGGTACTTTGATTAGCCCAAGTAATACAATTCACGTGGTACTTATCCTGTGAATTATAATGTTTTTTATTAGTTTTTGGGTTTTGCAGATAAGGGTGTCAGAAAAGATGAGCAATGGACAGATCATACTAACTGTAGACTGTGATATGTATTCAAACAGCACTCAATCAATAAGGGATGCTCTTTGCTTTTTTATGGATGAGGACAATGGGAGTGAGTATGCTTTTGTGCAGTTCCCGCAGGATTTTGAAAATGTTACTGTGAATGATGTTTATGCTAGTTTCATGAGAAGAGATATCGAGGTTAGTATAAATGCGTACTTGTAGGTTGCTCATAAAAAGATCTTACACTAAAAACATTTTTCTTTCTATCTGTGTTTGCTATATATCTAATCAGGTGGATTTGCCTGGTATGGATGGTTTTGGAGGTCCTATATACCTTGGAACTGCCTGCTTTCACAGAAGAGATACTCTTTGTGGGAGAGTTTTCAACAATAATAACCAAAGCAGGAGCGAATATTGGAGTAAAGGTAATGATCAGCGATATTTTGAAGAAACTGCTTATGATCTGGAAGAAAGACTCAAGGATCTTGCAAGTTGTACATTTGAAATGAATACTGAATGGGGAAACGAGGTAGCACTTGTTTGTGTGTATGTTTGTGATCCTTTTATTCACGCCATGTGTAGAGGCTCGGTTGATCCTTTGTGGAATTAAACTAATATACATATGCAGGTGGGTTTGAAATATGGGTGTTCGGCGGAAGACATGATAACCGGACTCTCAATTCAATGCAACGGATGGAAATCAGTATATTACAATCCAGAAAGAAAAGGGTTCTTAGGTGTAGCTCCCACCAGTCTGTACACAACTCTGGTGCAGCACAAGAGATGGTCTGAGGGTTTTCTACAGATCTTGCCATCAAAGTACAATCCAGCATCGTATGGTTTTGGAAGGATCAGTCCTGGCCTCATAATGGGATACTGCATTTACCTCCTTTGGGCTCCTAGTAGCTTGCCAACACTCTATTACTGCATCATCCCTTCCCTCCATCTCCTAAGCGGAGATTCTTTGTTTCCTCAGGTACCAATTTTTCCCTCCAAATTAATTGAAATCCCTGTCAACTTCTATCTATAAATTTCAGATGTGGTCCATCCGTAGTGACAGTAATATCAAAGAACTCCCTTGGCTATTAGTATCAGACAAGTTCAAAGGCTTTTATATAAATTGTAAAACTCTCTCACGGAATAAATTATTGGATCTCAGACTCCGCCTCATAATAGCATAGGTACATTATAAATGCCAGATCACTTTGGTGGTCATCTTGATGATAATACTTAATGCACATAGCAGAGATCGAGTAATTCTGGTATGTTCTTAGTGTTTTCATTTGGTCTATAATTAGTCACAGCCGTTGCTGGTTAAAAGCACCATTCATATATACCGAGCTTTCCTATAAGTGCAATTTGCAATTATGCCTACATGAAATATCGCAAGTTGAGTTTCATATTTGAGAATTCTTGCAGATATCAAGCCTGTGGTTTATTCCATTCGGATACATTATTTTCTCCGCGAACACATATAGTTTGGCTGAGTTCCTCTGGTCGGGTGGCACTTTCCAATGCTGGTGGAATGAGCAAAGAATGTGGCTGTACAAGAGAACAAGCTCCTACTTTTTCGCCCTTGTGGACACCATATGTATGTTGGTTAAACATTCAAACACGACATTTACTATCACATCAAAAGTGGCTGATCCAGATGCTTATCGGAGATATGAGCAAGATATTATGGATTTCGAAACTCCTTCTCTTCTGATCACCATACTAGTAACAGTTGCTATGCTTAATCTTTTTTGTCTTGCTGGTTTGGTGAAGCAACTCTTGGTGGATTTTAGCAGGACTGTCGAAACAATGATAGTACAGATCATTCTATGTTTCTTGCTAGTTCTGATAAATTTACCATTATATGAGGCACTTTTCCTGCGGAAGGATAAAGGCAAGGTACCAAGTTCTGTAGCCGTAAAATCAGTTTCCCTGGCTCTGCTTGCTTGTACTTGCTTTACATTTTTACACTAGTTTCTGTATTTTCATTTGGGTCATTTGTAATCAAGCAAAACATATTTAGTAAATTCAGCCTATGGTTGGTGGATGGCTTCTTATTTGATATGACACAGCTGTTAGCTGGCCTCTTAAATAATTATTCTATTAGCTGGTCTCACATGACATGACACTCTGCTATGCATATCAGAATATATGTTACAATGTTACAATTATTTGTATTTCAAAGTATAAGCTACTGCTCTGTGTTAGCCTACAAACTTTTGTTTTTTTGTCAGGTATACAAAATTTTCTTTAAACATTCTCGCGGCCCATGGAATTCAGTGGTAGTATTGTTTTCATGTTGGCCCATTTCATTTAAATTAAAAAAATGGTATATTTACTCAAAAAAAATTGAGAAAATGACCAAAATACACCACTTTTGGAGTTCAACTGCCCAAAATACCCGTAGGCGCGAGGGTCCACCCTTTTTGACCACGGAATACGCATGTTCAGCTGGCGCAGCCTAGGATACGCATTCTGGAAATGCGCATCTGGGGTAACGCATCTCCCAGATGCGCAATGACGTCAGCTGGCGTCATTTTTTACGTTTCGTCTCAGGCGTCTCAGACGAACCAAAAATCGCCATTGCAATCGCCTCTCTCCGTTCTCCCATCTCCGGCAACCTCCAATCCTTTTAAGGACATCAAAATAATGTCCAGACCTTTCGCTCCCTTTTCCCCCGTTCGTTTGTTGTTGTTTGGCCCCGTAGGGACGTGTCCAAGTAGATCGGAAAATCAAATCGGAAAAAACTTCGATTTGGGATTTTTTAATCCGGCAAAACAAATTGAAAACGAGTGACATACAATTGTAGAGGGTGAAAAGACGAACATGTTGGTGTATAGTATGCTAGTGAACAAAGCCTAGAAAGAGTGGACGGATCCGGCGAAGTTTTGGTCAAAAAATTGCTCCGACGACGGCTACGAAGAAGATGAACAGTGGCGGGCATATGCATGTTGGACATGCGTATTCCTAGACACGCATGTTCAACATGCGCAACCAGGGTACTTTTCACCATATTTGAAAACAGAAATTACAAACTCCACGCGTTATAAACATGCGTGGTCAAGGTCCATGCATGTTTGAAATGCGTATACCCTATACGCATGTTCAAAATGCGTGGCTCGTGGGTAAAAAGGGCGGACGTTCCCGCTCATGGATATTTTTTGGGCAGCTGAAATTAAAATGTGGGTATTTTAGTTTTTCACCCAAAAAAAATATTATTTTTATGTAAATGGTACAACTGAGAGGCATAATACATTTAATTTTAAACATATAAACTATTTTCCACCTAATTTATCCATTAGCCGTCTGACTTTTTTAGAGCACCTCAATTTAATTTTACTAGCTTATAATCCTTGCAATGCACTGATTTCTTGTATTATGTTATAAATTTTATTTAATATTATAATTATGTTTTATATAATCATTATTTTTAATATTATTTTTAATTTTAATATGATATAATTTAATATACTCATGTTTACGGATTATACTAATGTTTCCTTATTATAAACAACTTATAAGATTTTTAATATATTTTATTAATAATTGAAAAATATGGTGTGATATTTTCGGGTATATATTATTAATATATATTATTAATGATATAATATGGTGTGTTTTGTTTTTTATAATTAAGTTAAATCATTAAGGGTAATAAAATAAAATAATTAAAATAAGGTAAGTACCGTACCGTACCAAAACTTTCATTGTTTCGTCTTTTATAATATAGTATAGATATATAGTATAGATTTATTTTAGGTGTTATACTTTTATTGAAAATTATGGTGTGATATTTTCGGGTATATATTAATTATTATAAGATTTGTTTTAAATTAAAAAGGTAACGTGTTTTAATTCAAAAGTAAATATTAATGATGGAAAGATATGATATGATTGATGTTTTTAGGTGTTTATAAAAGGTAATATCTTGACTAATTATCATGAATTATATTATGTTTTTATTTATTTTAGGTATATTTATTTTTCTTTATAATGAAGGGTAAATAAGTAAATTCACGAAGTACCAAAAAACAGGTACCAAAACTTTTATTGTTTCGGATTTTATATAATAGCGTAGATTTATTTTCTGAATAAAAATTGAAAAGTAGAAACTTGGGACTGAAACGTACTTTAATAGTTATAACAAAGTAGGAAATTAAGGACCCAAGTCATGGGTTCGATCTTCGCTCATCCGAAAATCGAGAATTGTTGGAACAAATACTCATTTATAAGTTTATAAGCAATTTATTGTCAAAAAGTAGGAAATTAAGAACCCTTAAAAAAAGTAGGAAATTAAGAAGACTAACAAATTGGATCATTGATAAGGGGTAGGGGAGAGCAAACCTCGGTTCGGTTCAGTTTTTTGGTAAAACCGGAACCGAAACCGGAAGTCCTCGGTTTTAAAAATTGAAAACCGGAACCGCAACCGAATCATCGGTTTCGGTTTCGGTTTCAGTTTTAAAATCAAGGTTCGGTTTTTATCGGTTCGGTTTCGGTTTTAAAACCGAATGAAATAAAAATAAGAAAGTATTACAAATTAATTAAAAAAGTAGTTCTACCATAAAAACATAAATCGTCCAAAAATATTTATACAACAATTTTCAAAACTTGAAACAATAAAAAAATGCCAGAATTCGATCATATGATACTTATTAGATTAGAAGAGTTTATGAAAGGGGACTTCCAATGCAGATAGATATGCTTGAAGATTGGGTTTAATTAAAGTCAGTTTAGCAGCTGGGTTTATGATTCGAATGGATATCTGGTGCATGGGAAGTCAGCTTTAGTTTTCTCAGTGGTTTAATATTTGTCTTGTTTATGTTTCTTTCTGTTTTCTCATTGTTTTAATTTCCGTCAAGCTCTAACCATGTCAAGTTCCTTATGTCTTGTATCGTCCTAAGGCGTGGCCTTTTATTTCAATATATTCGCTCTGTTTATCAAAAAAATATCCAAACACAACAACAACAAATCTTAGGCCCCAATTATTTTTTATTTCATTACTTCTTTACTTTCCAAATATATATATGTGAATGTGCTTAATTTAAATATCTATAAAAAAAATATAAATATTTATTTATTTATATAAATAATCGGTTCGTCGGTTTCGGGTTTTTTCGGTTCGGTTTGAAGCTATAACCGGAATCGGAACCGAAAGTCTCAGTTTTTAAAAATCAAAAACCGCAACCATCGGTTCGGTTTCGATTTCGATTTTTTCGGTTCGGTTTTGACCGGTTTCGGTTCGATTTCGATTTCAATTCGATTTTTGCTCACCCCTAATAAGGGGCCTTTAATCACACCTAGCTGTAGCTCGCCCCATATAGAAGGGAAGGGCAAGACAGGTGTGTGTCGACAGTGCGATACACGTGTCCTTGATATTTTAAGGTGCCCACTGTCACGTGCATGTGATTTTGGGGCATTTAATTTGCCTTTACTCGTAGACCCTTGTGTCGTCTGAAGTCTCAAGTCTGTACTGTTTAGCAACTCCATTCATGCTACTCGATAACAAACTCAAGTCTCAGACCAATGCGCTTACACTTGCACACAAATTAAAGAAAAGCGGACAAACAAATAACTCAAACTGCAGCAACATTGTTTCTCAGTCTGTCAAAATGTTTTAAGTACTTTGATTTTTTCCATAAGTTTACCGTTCCTCTGCTGGTAAGAATACTTGATGGTAAATGAAGTATCAACTAATATCCAAAACCGATCCTAAACATGTGCGACATGTTCGACCGTACATGGCATTTCATTTAAGTCATACCTCTAAATTTATTTGTTCTTTTACTTATTATATGGGATTATAATGGAACATGTGTAATTATTTACGATAGACGAAATCTAAAGATTGTTGAAAATCAGTATAACAATGGAGGATAAGATCATACACTGAATATATTCATTATGTTGAAGACAAAGTTTGTTACATGAAAATGATGAAAAATGGCTTAGCTTACACAGGCTAACAATCAAGCTATTTATAGAGAATAAAAAATCAGTTACGATAAGCTAACTAACAGCTATGATAAGTAAACTCTGATCATGATAAGTAAACTCTGATCAGCTATACTAATGAAGCAGTGATAAGTGCAATAGTCCCTCCTCAGATTGAAGGTGGTTGAACAACATTCAATCTGGAAAGTAGCTGCCAATGTGCTTGACGACCAAGACCTTTGGTGAAGATATCTGCGAGTTGAGAAGAACCAGGAAGGTATTGTGGATGGATGATGTTAGACTGAACTTGTTCTCTTACAAAATGACAATCTAGTGCGAAATGTTTAGTTTTGGGATAAAAACGGGATCTGCAGCAATGTCTAAAGCAGCCTGATTATCATTGTGGACTGTAATATGAAGAGTTTGAGGAATGTCAAGTTCAGACAATAACAGATTCAACCAAGAAACTTCACAGGCAGTGTCAGCAATTGCACGTAACTCAGCTTCAGCAGTGGATCGAGAAATTACTTTCTGTTTAGTAGAGTGCCAAACAACTAAAGAAGAACCAAGGGTTAAACACATTCCTGTAATGCTTCGAAGCATACCAGAAGAATCTAATGTAGAGCCCCAGTCACTGTCACAATATGCTTCAAGCTTTAGAGAAGAATTGGCTGAATAAAACAAACCTTGAAAAGGAGTGCCTTTAAGGTACCGAAAAACACGTTGAACAGCCAGCATATGAGGTTCACGTGGAGTTTGTAAAAATTGACTAAGGTGATGAACAACATAAGAAATGTCAGGTCGAGACACTGTAAGGTAGAGAAGTTTCCCAACATATTTTCGATAAATTGAAGGATCATCAAGTAAAACGCCTTCTGTAGGTGACAATTTGATGTTAGTATCAATAGGGAGAGATAATGGTTTGCAATTCTCCAAACCAGCCTCAACCAATAGATCATATACAAACTTATGTTGATGTAAGTACAAGCCTTCCTCAGTTTTGTGTATTTCTAGCCCAAGGTAATATTTGGCTAGACCTAAATCTTTGATGGTGAAAGTGGAATGTAAAACATCTTTCACATGTTTGATGAAGGCATTACTTGTACCAGTGAGTAAAATGTCGTCAACATACACTAGGGCTGTGACAAAGATACCATCTGCTTTATAAACAAACAATGAGTAATCTGCTACAGTTTGAGTAAATCCAATGTCAAGCAAAACTGAAGCTAGCTTTTCAAACCAACACCGAGATGCCTGTCGTAACCCATAGATGGATTTGTTTAACTTGTAGACATAATTGGAACCATAAAGAGGATGACCTTTTGGAAGAGCCATATAGACTTCCTCAGCTAAATCTCCGTGAAGAAAAGCATTATTAACATCCAACTGATGGATATCCCATCGTTTGACAGCTGCTAAAGCAAGGACAGTTCAAACTGTGGCCATCTTAGCAACAGGTGAAAAGGTATTATGATAATCCTGTCCCTCAACTTATGTGAAACCCTTTGCAACTAAACGACCCTTAAATTTATCTAAAGAACCATCTGTAAGATATTTCAATTTATACACCCATTTGCATTCCACAACCTTTTTATTAGGAGGAAGAGGTACAACAGTCCAAGTATTGTTTTCTTCTAAAGCATGTAACTCCTTTGACATAGCCTCTACCCACCTACTGTCCTTTACAGCTTGATTATAAGTAAAAGGTTCATGTAAAGTGTTGGAAGAATTGACAGCACAAGCATAGACTGAAGGTTGTGAATAAAATGAGAAACTGTACTTCACAGAATCAATAGGACAATTTAGCAAAATGGCATTAGCTGCAGAAGTGGTAGACTTTTGTTTTTGTTGATTTTGAGTAACATAATCCTTGAACCATGTAGGTTGAATTTTCCGTCTGAGAGAAACTCTTTGTGTAGGTGGAGTAGGATTGTCTTGGATAACATTATCAATGGTACGAGTATCAGTACTATCAAAAATACTATCAATAATATGTTCTGTTTGGGGAATGGATAATGAAGATGAAGTAGGAGAAACAATATCATTATCAAGGAAAGTACTGGTAAAATCATCTAAATGAGTAAAACTATTGTTGTCACTATCAGATATAGGAGCAGGTGGAATGAATAAGTGACTGGAAGATTGTGATGACAGATTGGCAAAAGGAAAAATGTTTTCAGTAAAAACTACATGTCTTGAGACATGAAACTGGTGAGTAACAGGATTGTATAGTTTATACCCCTTTTGTGACATTGAATAACCAAGGAAAACAGTTTCAACAGCACGATGTGCAAGTTTATCAGAATGATGAACAGACATATGGGCTAAGCAACCAAAAACTCTGAGATGATCATTAGAAGGAGGCGTTTTAAAAAGTTTTTCATATGGAGAAATGTAACCTAAAGTAGTAGTAGGTATTCGATTAATGAGGTATGAAGATGTAAGAATGCATTCTCCCCAAAAAGAAGTAGGCAAGTGAGCTTGAAAAAGTAAAGCTCGTGACATTTCTAGTAAATTTCTGTGTTTACGTTCAACTCGCCCATTTTGTTGGGGAGTATATGGACACGAGGTCTGATGTAATGTGCCCTGTGATGAAAGAAATGTGATAAGATCGTGACTAAGAAATTCACCCCCATTGTCTGTCCTAAGACATTTAATAGTGGTAGAAAACTGTGTTTGAACATAGGCAAAGAAATCTTTTAAAGATTGACAAACATGTTGTTTAGTAGGAAGCAATATGGTCCATAAACCACGAGTACAATTATCAACTATTGTCAAGAAAAATTTACATCCATTATGAGTTGGAGTCCGATATGGCCCCCATATGTCACAATGTACAAGTTCAAATGGTAAACTAGCATGTGACTGACTAGAAGTAAAAGGTAATCGACATTGTTTAGCTAAAGGATAAACATTACAAGAGGAATTACTAGCTGAACAATGAACATCTGAATCAGTAATTTTTTACAAAACAAAAGAAGGTATGTGTCCAAGACGTTGATGCCAAAGGGAAGAGTCTGAGTTGTGTGAAGCAGCAAGAACAGAAGAAGAAGAAGAAGAAGAAGAAGAAGAAGAAGAAGGTGATGCATTGAGAAGTTGATAAAGCGCTCCAATCATGTTACC
The DNA here is from genome assembly GCA_037693485.1 of Kitagawia praeruptora. Taxonomy (NCBI): domain Eukaryota; kingdom Viridiplantae; phylum Streptophyta; class Magnoliopsida; order Apiales; family Apiaceae; genus Kitagawia; species Kitagawia praeruptora. The sequence goes on from CM075344.1 coordinate 38,745,016, forward strand.
AAGAACCAATTCCGTCGTCTGGTATTGGCCCTGCAGATAACACGTTTGAGAGGTAAAGTGAATGGTGGAACATAACTGAGAGGACAACTTACTGATAGATAGTAAATTGAAAGTAAAAGTGGGAATGTACAAGACTTCAGTAATCAATGTAGACAAAGGGTGAAGGTAAACTGAACCCATGTGAGTAACAATAGCAGTTTCTCCATTTGGAAAAGTAACAGCTAAAGGTGTAGACAAAGACTTAACATCAGTCATGTATGTGATATTACAACACATATGATTAGTGGCCCCCGTGTCTAGCACCCAAACATTATTAGGAACATGGGTTGATGAGAAAAGTGAGAACAAAGTACCTGCAAGATGGGTTGCAAGACTATACTGACCAGTAGTAGATACAGTTGAAGATGTGCCAGCATTTGTAGAGTTCAAGCATTGCATTAAAGTGTTGAGTTGAGACTGCAAAGCATCCATTTTAATGGTCAATGTTTGATCAGAAGATGATGTATCTGGAATACTTTGAGAACCTTGAGAAGGCTGAGATGCAGATGCTTGCATTGAATTAGATGACTTCGAAACAGTAGGCTTTGAGGAGTTGGGTTCGTAGATCGAGTAGTGTTTTGTGAATTCGCCATAGCAGTGTTGCTTAGAACAGCATTAGCATACGTATAATGCTTATTCATTCAAGATTGTAAAAATGTATGATCAAAAAGAGATCGAGAGAGATTAAGATAGAGAGAGATCAAGATAAATCGAGAAAATCAAGAACAAATCGAGAGAGATTACGAAGAATCATCACAAAGATTACACAGATCATCACAAAACATCACGAAAATAACATCGATCACGAAAATCATCACGAAAATCATATTGATCGAATTATAACAGAATATGTATAATCGATGATGAAGAAAACAACGAAACAATCATATAAAGATGACAAATGGAGTGATCAAGGTATAGATACAAGATCGATCGTACTTACAAAATGATGAAGAACGATGAAGAAGCGGAAGATTGTGCTCTGATACCATCTAAAGATTGTTGAAAAGCAGTATAACAATGGAGGATAAGATCATACACTGAATATATTCATTATGTTGAAGACAGAGTTTGTTACAGGAAAATGATGAAAAATGGCTTAGCTTACACAGGCTAACAACCAAGCTATTTATAGAGAATACAAAATCAGTTACGATAAGCTAACTAACAGCTATGATAAGTAAACTCTGATCATGATAAGTAAACTCTGATCAGCTATACTAATGAAGCAGTGATAAGTGCAATACAAAAATCGTATTATTCACACTTTAATTATGAAAATTTCACACCAAACCCAAATTTATATGCCAGGTGATAAATTTTTTAAACTCATGGCCGGATTGCATTTAAGCTTTAGTAATCTCGTGCAACAATAATTTTTTTTCTTTGTTTTTTGAATGACGAAGGTCGAAGAACTTTCATTAAATAATCAAATCCTTCATCAAAATAATCAAATCCTTCGTCAAGACATGTCTACACTCAGAGCTAATATTGCTCCTAGTAAACTTGCGATCAATTACTAAATATGAGTCTCTACCTAGATAGTGAGCCATTCCATTTGCAGAACGCTTTATTACAAATATTAAAGGCAATAATATATTGAGAAGAATTAACTTTGTTTTAATTCATTTTGTTTCAAAAAAAAAATGCTAAAGATTCCAAAATTTTTACAAAAAATTTATCAAATGTTTACATATATTAATATTGATATAATTGGTAACTTGCTAATAATAATATAAAATTCCATGTGCATACATATGCGTACACGAATAAAAACGTACCATATATCATGTCACGTCATTTAAAAAAAGATTTTGAATTTTTTTGGGCCACCTAACACAACTCCTTTAAAAAACATAGTATTTACACAACTAGTTCTGAACGAGAAAAAAAAAAGAGTACAAGATAATGAAAAATAACTACGAAACGAAAGCTTCAAACACTGGAATAAGTGAATCAGTCCAACAAAACAACTCTAATTCAAGAGCATGATGGTGTAGTATCAGTGCTACAACTACTGTTGCTATCGAACGACGTCGCTCTACTCCACATGCACTACAAGGATTTTTGCTTTAGACAACAGGCAAAACGTGTTGTCTGAATATACCAAAAACTGTTGACTATTGAGAAGTCGTCTGATACACACCTCAGACAATACACGGCAAACTGTTGTGTGAAAGTTGAAAGACAAGTAAAAGCGACCTGAAAAGTGTTGTCTGATACCCAGAAACAACAACACTCGACTTAGAAACCATTGTTGTTTGGGATGCTACACAATAGTTTTAATTGAATAAATAGTTGTCTGAAAGGAAATCACACAACATTATGGTAGAATATTTCCATTGTTGTTTGGGATGCTACACAATTGTTTTAATTGAATAAATACTTGTCTAAAAGTAAATCACACAACATTATGGTAGAATTTATCCATTGTTGTTTGTGATGCTACACAATAATTTTAATTGAATACACACTTGTCTGAAAGGAAATTACACAACATTCTTATAGAATTTATCCATTGTTTAGGATTCTACACAATAATTTTAATAGAATAGTTTTAATACTACTAATTTAGACAATAGTTTCAATTTACAAAAAAATATCAACCAATATTCATCATAGTACCTATAAATATTAAAACTAGTACCTATAAATCTATAACATATGGAACAAACATTCACAGCCTTTCATACTAGTTCATGTCCATTCTTCTCGGCCATGTGCTCCTTGCCTTCATCTTTGACCATGTTTGGCGTCACGTCTCTGTCGCAACTCGCAACCTTCTGTCACACCAGGGCTTTCCTTATCTTGTTCCTTCTTTTTAACTTCACTGCAAGTAGCATTGTCTACTCACCGTCGAACTTCTTCAGTACGTTAAAAAATGGAACCTAGAAAACATTCTCAAGAGGTCAGAATCCATACCCAGATAAGTTCATAAATTTGGTTATGGAAAAATACATACAATTAGATAGACAAGTCATACAGCATAGGTGGCGTAAGCGTAACCAGTGTCATTTTACAATTAGGTAAATCAACTATATATTATAATTATAACAATTAACCATCTGAACAATTATATTCCACAGGCCAAGCAAAAATAAACCGGGACTTCGTAGCCCTTCCTTTTAGAATAATTTTTTGCCTCTTTGCCAGGGATTGGTCGGAATTAAAGTGGACTATAAGCATTCTATAAGATGAATTACTCAACAAACATGTAGATCATACAGCAATCTTACAATGATCTCACATGGAAAGCAAAATATAATCACTGAAAATGACATAAACCGTGAAAAATACTAATGTATATCAACTGTAGCTCTATATAAGAGTAGGAACACTGTGGTTTACTGTTTCCACCAATTTTAACTTCTGCTTTATTTTACGGAGTACATAACTTTAGAAATTCATATATATTAGTTTTAAATGATATCTGGAATGTCTATAATTCATTGAAGGAGAATGCTTATAGATTCGTATCTCAAAACATAATGGAATTTCCTAAAGTATATTTTGTATAGCAGATATTATCAGATGTTTCTGAGTATTATTCTCTCCAAGTTTCATTTTTATAACGTGACTGTTTGATGTATCAATCTCATTTCTCGTACATGATTTTAGCCGGTTCCAACATACCAAAATACGTATATAAGTTTTCTCGACTCAATAATTAAACTGGATTACAGTTAACAGGTAAAAACTATCCAATGAATAAGATTGGCAAGAAATAGTTGACAAAGTGATGATTGATGACAAAAATAGAAGAGAAGTACCTGAGGGATTATGTTTTTCTCCATTACATCCTGAAAAAGCGGCGGTGGTGGTAAATCCAATCCCAGCATTAAAAATGGCATCCTGCTAGTCTCGGTGACAACATTTGCACCTTCAGTTCTCACAACCTCCAGTTCTCCCTAAAAACCCAATTCCAACTCCTTATGCATTTGTAAAAAGGGTAAGTAATTTAATATATGTCCATGCAGACAAGATATGAAAAGCAAACCTGAAAACACTCATGAATGATGCTGTGCTTTCTCTTTGAAGACTTGAGTTTTTCATGAAGCCTGTTCAGAAGCAATGACATAAACTCTACTGGGTCAGACTGAGAACCTATTTTGAAACGTTTATTACTTGCTTTCATAACCGCCTGTAGAAACTCATGTGGACTCACCTGTACAAATGTGTAACAATAATTAAACACATAATTGCTAAGGAAACAATAAGAATAACTAAAATGTATAGACAGGAACATCAAACCTGTCCTTTAAAGTTCTTAGAAATCAACAATTTACAAGAGGCCATGCAACACAAATAATGTACTTATACACACTTACAATGCAAAATATTTCAATTTTCAATATCTCGTTCCCGATTCTTGATTCGATTTTTTTGAAATAGAATTTCAAAGATCGAACTGTACGGGAGTCAAGATCAATCTTATTAAATGTTATTCCAAAAATTTCAAAAAATAATAAATTATTTTGATTAGGTAAATTAGCGGTCAACTAGTAATTTGACTTTAATCCCTAAACTAGTTCTCGTTCCCGATTCTTGATTCGATTTTTTTGAAATAGAATTTCAAAGATCGAACTGTACGGGAGTCAAGATCAATCTTATTAAATGTTATTCCAAAAATTTCAAAAAATAATAAATTATTTTGATTAGGTAAATTAGCGGTCAACTAGTAATTAGCGGTAAATATCATACAAGAATGATTTGTTTTTATCTAATTTTTTTACACATCACTAAAATCAGTATATAACACCATCCGTATGGTTGGATCATCGAAAAATATTTTTTAAAAAATAGATCATGTTCAATCGGTACGACACTAGTTAGAGGAAGTAGTACTTTTGGCGGATTTATATTATAACACGTACAAGAATGATTTCTTTTTCTAATTTTTTGTACACATCACTCAAATCATTAGACATTAACATCCGTACGGTTGGATCGTCGAAAAAAATTTAAAAAAAATATTATTCCAAAATTATACTAGTTTGACCAAGTAGTACTTTGACAGTTGACCATTAAAATATCATACAAGAATGATTTCTTTTTTTCTAATTTTTTTACACATCACTAAAATCAGTATATAACATCATCCGTACGGTTGGATCATCGAAAAATATTTAGGGGTTAGGGTTTTTGGTTTAGGGTTAGGTTTTTTGGTTTAGGGTTTAGGGGTTTTGATTAATGAGTTGTGTTCTTCGTGTTCTTCATAATTAAACGAAAATTTGAATGCGTTACCGAAATCCGATTGAGACGCACAAATAGTTGAATCGAAGCTCTCGACCAATACTTCATTCCTGTACAATCAAATCAAGTGTAGGTATCATCGATTATTTGTTATTAATTTTTAAAATTCGAATTTAATTATGGTTAAAACATGAATTTTTGCGATTGAAGTTGTTTGAGTGATTTGATGCGTCCATGTTGCAGATTATTTTCTCCTGATCAATTTCATATATCATATGTTGAATTTGGAGTTCAATAACATGATAAAAAATCTGTTTGATTTTTGAATTGAGTTCTTGAATGTTCTTCGCGTTCTTCGTGTTCTTCAAAATCAAACTAGAATTTGGAGACGATATAGGGCTCCGTTTGAAACGCTCTTATAACCAAATCGAAGCTCTCATCATCACCTTTCCTAACCCATAATCAGATTTAGTGCAGAAATAACTTCGAAATTCAGATCTTTTTTATTAATTAAACTCAAATTAATTCTTTAATTTTCGGAAATAAGTCAGACAACGGTTTTTAAGATGAAAAACTGTTGTAGGAACCTCGTTCAGACAACAGTTTCGAGCAGAATTTCAAAACTCCCTCCATTTCAACTCATCCCAAAATATTATTTCCCCATATTTTCTATTCCTTTTTTTATTTCCCCCATTTTTTAAATTTCCAAATTTCAATTCCCCCATATTTTTGAATTCCCCCAAAATTTTGATTTCCCCCAAAGTTTTGATTTCCCTCCATTTCAAATATTTTTTTTAAAATTTTGTTCATAATCAGACAACGGTTTATTAATACCATAAAAACCATTGTCTGAAGCTCTTTCAGACAATTCTTTTTAAAACCGTTGTGTGTTGGTTCACTGTCACACAACACTGTGAATAACATATTGTATGACTTCTAATTAGACAACATACCTAAAAACACTTGTCTGAATACAACAACGGTTTTCCTGGATATTGTGTTGCAGGCATTCACACAACACTTATTTGCTAAGGCTTGTCTAATCTTAAAAATACTTATGCATTTACACAACACCCCTGTTTTGGCCCATTGTGTGAATGTTGGATTACACAATACTTTTTCGAGTAGGAAAATAACAGTTGTCTGATCATTTCGGGCAACACTTTTTTCCATGGGTGTTGTCTGATAGGTGTCGTCTATTGCCAGATTTCTTGTAGTGATGGACCACATAGGTGTTGTCCCGCCATAATAACAAGATATTTTTCTTCCATCACTAATTCTGCTTCTTTCACATTCCCGGCTGTTATATCACCGGCTTCGAGGTCACTCTCTGGGGACTCGTTACCGTTTTCGAGACGGCTCGAAAGCTTCCAATAAGAGCAAGCAAGAATCAGTAGTGCAAAGGCAATAAGACCTAACATGGCAGCTAGGCCTCCGAACAAGTAGGGCACAGGAGAGTGCCAAGGTGACTTTTCCTGCATGGATAGCGGTGCACTTCCCACCCCTGCCATTTTAATTATATATACGTTAAAGTTCGGTTTCTAACGGAGTAAGACTCTATATATATAATGGTGAACTAGAGAGAGGATGAGTAGGGGATAGAGAAGGAGAAGATATATGAGAGATAAGGGCAGCAGCATTCAGGTGTTATTTATAGATGGAGAGAAAAGAGGTAGTAACGTATTTTGGAATTTAGAGAGAGAAATGGGGGAAGAGTAGGGAAGGGAGGAATTTCGGTATGGGGTGAGTTGGGTCGTCATTTGCATAATATCCATTTTACGTACCATCTCTACTTTTTTATGATATTTCATCTTTTACTATAGAGAGTAACAAACCATTTCACAGAATATAAAGAAAGTCGATCCAGATGTTCTTCAATACTCGTTTACCACGAAATTTGTCAATGAACAGATACTCATTGTAAAACGTTATAAGGAACAGCTTGAACTGAGAGAGTGAGAGAGATGGTACAGTACAAATGTACTGATATAAAATCGTAAAAATTCAGTCCAATGAATTAATTAGTTGCTTACTGATTGCAGTAACATATGCATGTGTAAGATATCCTTAAAATGTAAAGATCAAGCAAGTACGTAACTTGATTACTTGAAGCATCAATATATGTACATTAATGTATCAATTTTACCATTTTAGTATAAGCGAACAATTAAAATGCTAGCATCTCTTTGAAATGCAAATAACTAGGCTGTCTCTTTGACAAATTTGTCAAAGAGGAACACTTTGTTAGCATACAAGAGCAAGACCCGGCAAGTGTCTCCAAGTTTTTTTATGGATGATAAGTCATAACTTATATTACTGCTTCTATAATGTAGCATAGTTGGTTTTTTATGGTTTACAAAAAAATAAATAGAGAGGCATTGAAAAGAACACATGCGTAGCAGAGTAGATATGATGAACATGTAATATATCTATATATGTTTTTCTCATAATAAGCAAGTAAATTGAAGTATAAAAGCTTCAAAAAAATTGAAATTTAGAATCCTAACTTAATCTGTGAAAAATCAGTTGTTATATTTATTCTTTAATCAATTATTACCACCAAATCAATCTCTAATTATAAATATTGAAGTACAATATTTCCAATGATGTACCAATTTTTATCACATTTAACACCCTCCAAGTCTAATACTCTGTAATTGACATCCCATATAAACAAGACTTATTCAGCTATAATACCACTCAAAGTGATGTCACCTATAATACCACTCAAAGTGATGTATGAGGAGGGTAGATGTACTAGTCGAACCCTGACCTCCTTCAAAGGAGGCCAATGGTTCAACTGCACCAACATGTTGTTGGCAATTGACATCCCATATAAGATGTCTAATGGTCCCGAAACAAATAATATTAAAACTTGATACAATATATTAGGTATGTTATATATACATGAGATATGAATTGACACTTTTCCCATCCAATTCACCACTAAATTTAAATGATGTTTTGTATGTACCAAAACTTATTAAAAAAATGGTATGCAAAGTATACCGCGGTCGCGCGGTATGCCACTAAATATTATTTATTTTAATTAATTAAAAATTGTAATATTATATAATAATTTAATATAATAATAAAATTATATACTATGAGTCTATTAACTAAAAGTTAAAATAAAATACAGGAATATAGTATTACATAAAACTTAGAACTCCTTTAATTAATATTTAAAAAGTATTTATAATAGATTAATAATAAATACAATTAATAATAATATAACTACTCTTATATTACCATAATGAAGTTATGTAAATTTAATTAATTAAAATAATAATATTAAATATTAATTTAATTTAATAGTGAATTTATATACTAGGAGTCTATTAACTAGCAATCGAAATAAAAGTCGAGAATACTCTTTATTAAAAGCAGAAACCCCCTTTAAATGGTATGCAATGTATACCGCGGTCGCGCGGTATGCCACTAAATATTATTTATTTTAATTAATTAAAAATTGTAATATTATATAATAATTTAATATAATAATAAAATTATATACTATGAGTCTATTAACTAAAAGTTAAAATAAAATACAGGAATATAGTATTACATAAAACTTAGAACTCCTTTAATTAATATTTAAAAAGTATTTATAATAGATTAATAATAAATACAATTAATAATAATATAACTACTCTTATATTACCATAATGAAGTTATGTAAATTTAATTAATTAAAATAATAATATTAAATATTAATTTAATTTAATAGTGAATTTATATACTAGGAGTCTATTAACTAGCAATCGAAATAAAAGTCGAGAATACTCTTTATTAAAAGCAGAAACCCCCTTTAAATGGTATGCAATGTATACCGCGGTCGCGCGGTATGCCACTAAATATTATTTATTTTAATTAATTAAAAATTGTAATATTATATAATAATTTAATATAATAATAAAATTATATACTATGAGTCTATTAACTAAAAGTTAAAATAAAATACAGGAATATAGTATTACATAAAACTTAGAACTCCTTTAATTAATATTTAAAAAGTATTTATAATAGATTAATAATAAATACAATTAATAATAATATAACTACTCTTATATTACCATAATGAAGTTATGTAAATTTAATTAATTAAAATAATAATATTAAATATTAATTTAATTTAATAGTGAATTTATATACTAGGAGTCTATTAACTAGCAATCGAAATAAAAGTCGAGAATATAGTATTACATACAACTTGGTGATTCAAGATTTTATTTTATTAAAAAAATTAAAAATTAGAAAGTTAAGATAATTTATCATCATCCGTGCTTGGCACGGGTTATCGACTAGTATTTACAAAAACATCAAATTTTTTGAAAATATTATCAAAAATACTATCTTAAATTGCAAGTGAGGTTACAACACTGGCACCGCATATAAAAATCGATGGCAAATGTTGCAAATGGGGTTGCAAACCAGTTTGCAAATGTTGCAATCGTATTTTTGAAAAAAAACTTTTGTAACTTGATTATTTTTCAAAAAAACCCTATTTTATTTTTATACCCAAATTTACTTTTGACTATGGTATTCACTGAGTTTGATCCTTTTGAACTTTCCGTGAAGAATTTATGGAGCCAATTTTTTTATCAGCTTTTCATTCAATTTTTATTGTTTTATATTCTAGTTTATGACATAGCCGCCTAGGTCATTCATAAATTGTTGTTCTTGGCTCTCTTAGCAAAAAATTAGCAACAAAAGCAATAAATGTAATAAAGCATATGAACTTTTTTGTCAATCATGTCCTTTGGAAAAACATTAAATTACCATTTAAAAGTTCATCATCATTTACTACAATGCCATTTGAAATGAGTTTGGATCCTCTGTCCCCTTCTATGTCCACTGCTTTTTTAGTATTAAAAGAATGCTCCTGGCGGGGATTTTAAGAAAAATAAAAATTAAATATTATTTTATTTAAAACGGGCCCCGTCAGGTATACTCTTTTAATACTAAAAGAGCAAGGGACACAGAAAGGGACGTGGAAAAGGGGACAGAGGATCCTGACTCATTTGAAATAGTTCATAGTGATATTTGGACATCATCGATTTTAAGCTCTCCAGGGCATCGTTATTATGTATTTTTTTTTCATGATTACTGTAAATTTATGTGGACATTTTTAATATCCAAAAAGTCTTAAGTTTACTCCATTTTTCTATGCTTTAAAGCCTTCATTAAAACACAATTTGAAAGAGATATCAAAAACGGCAAAGAGTTTGATGACAATGGTCCATTCACAAAGTTTTGTGAATTAAATGGGATACAATTCCGATTTTCATATCCACATACCTCGATCACTTCAAGATGGCAAAGAAGAACGCCAAATAAAAACAGTCAATAATATGATTCGTTCATTACTTGCACATTCTTCTCTAACTTTCATTCTGGCATCATGCTCGAACTCGAAGTAACAACTTATCTCCTTAATGTTCTCCCCTAAAAAATGTTAACCTATAATTCTCCTACACGATATACATTTAGATTCTATCAATATGTTTTGTACAAATTGATAGGCTATAAATAGCACTAACCCGGATCCTCTACTTCGACTATGCCCGGATCACTATGTCCATATCAAAGATACGAATAATAGATGGCATGAGTCCGGGCTAGTAAAAATCCAAGTTGGCAACCGCTATGACACGTGGAACTTTAGTCCTGATTCGGGGTCCCACTTGATAGTGACAACTATTAATAACTAATGATTAACATGTGCCAACCACACTCCAGAATGGTCCCAACACACTCCACCACATTCTCCACCTGGACACATGTCCTACATCTACAAGACCCAGGTATGCACACTAAAGGGGGAGGCCGATGAAAAAGGTTACATTCTCTTTTACACACATTGATACACACACACCCTCCATTTTTAGATACTCTAGTCCTTATCTTTATCTCCCAAAAGCCGTCGCTTATTCTCACGCCGGAGGTACCGCGGGTTCAAACCCACCTCCCGGCATTGTTTTGCAGAGTCCCAACCACCAGCTTCACCTCTCTCAAGGCATGGAAACGGCGGAGGAAGCACTAGATCGGGACTTGGAGTTATCATTGGCGCTAGAAGGAGGGGTCGAACCTCCGATCGATGGTTAACGGCCACGAAAGATCTAATCATTTCATTCCAAGCTAAAAGAATCAAGGCCGCCCCCAAAAATCCAAGATCTGTTAAATTACGAAGTCTACTCTCAAGTTATTGCAACAAACCCAGTTCTTTGTTTGTAGATCTACTCAAACTACTACCAAAATTGAACTAATCCCTCGAGCTAAAGCACATAAATCTGGGATTTGGAGCTTTTATGAAAGCATTATTACAAATCTGAGCAAAAGATTGTGTCTTTAACCAACTCATTTTTGACTAAGTAAGTTCATCAGCATTTTTCCCCCAACTCGGTGGAATCTCAGCATTTCAACTTGGAACCCATTTGTCAACTCAATGAATCAGCCATGTAGCTTAATAGTGGGTCAATTCAATGTATCCTAACTTTACATGGTAAGGAATGTGTGAATAAGACCACATCTCAGGTGTGATACTTGATTTCCTAGTGAATGCTGGATATGGGTTACATCTACATGGTTAAAAAAATTTAGAATTGAAATGTCTAATTTACAGTTTTTAGCATTTCTCATTACGATTTTGGTATCTTGATGAATCATGGCTTGTCCAAATAGCTTGTTCACTCTCAAAGTAGATATGGGTTACATCTACATGGTTAAAAAATTTTAGAATTGAAATGTCTAATTTACAGTTTTTAGCATTTCTCATTACGATTTTGGTATCTTGATGCATCATGGCTTGTCCAAATAGCTTGTTCACTCTCAAATTTGAGCACGATATTGGCAAATTATACCTCATATGTATCATGTTTCATCAGCTAGTAGCCTTGTAGAAAACCACTCCCCTGACAATTTACAATATTAATTTACTCCCAGTTACAAGTTGTCGCTAGAATTCAATCTTTTATTGTTCCAATTTTTGCTCTGGATAAGCTTGCTTATATTGGATTTTAAGCATATTTTGTTCATAAGTATTGGCTCTGATTAAAGGAATCTAGCACATGTGCATATCTAAATACATTTTTCAGTGTAATAAACTCACCCTGTTGGCCGAGATAATCCCCATTTTCGATGTTATGATGTTATTCTAGCTAATTAAAAGTACTAATTGCGGAGCATATTAATAATTATTGTGCAACATTTGATAATAGAAGAATAATCCCGGGAAAACAAAAAAAAATCACCCATCTGGTGTTTAACATTACTCTTTGAAACTAACAGTTGTAAAGGCAATTTGGCTCTTAAATATTACTTGATTTAATCCATCATTTTTGTGAATGGTTGTCCTGCTTCATATTTGCCTTAACTGGAAGCTTATATACATGAAGATCCTTATCTTTTAATCACTCTCAATCTTACCATTACTGTGTTTTGATATAGTATCATGCACCCCACTTTAGAATTTTTATTTTGCTTTCTTAGATTGCATCTGTCAACTACTACATTGATCTCAAAATTATAATGATCTATTAAAGGATACAGAGAAAACCAAGTGCCATGAGTGGCGCATGACTGCATAATTTTCATAGTATTGTTTGGGTGGTTTTGAGGCCATTTGTCTGAGTTAGCCTCCGAGATTTTATTGTACAATGTTAATATTAATGTGATTTAGCTAATAGCAGCACAAAAAATGAAATAGAATCGCATTGTGGAATTTTTATAAACTTTAAAATAATTTCTGAAAATCAAACAAGCTAGATAGGCCTAAAACTTTGTTTTAGAATAAAGTTCTAAAAACTTGCATGATAAACCTCATTATTTCGATTTTTGTTGCAAAATGGCATCACAGCCTGCTGACTAAACCATGTTGTCGCATCCCATATGATATGATACTCCTCTGCTTGTTACATCAAATTTGTTTTGTTAAATGTCTCTATTAGTTGATCATATGCTTCATATGTTTGTGGCACCAGACTTAAATATATGTGCATGCATTTGTTGTCTCTGGATTAAGGTCCTAATTAATATTAGAAGATCTAAAAAGAAAAAATAATTGTTTTAAAAGAAGAAGAAAACATTGTCCTAAACTGAACAATAGTCCTTATTCTGTTCTTATTTGCATCTGATTAGCGAATGCTTCAATTTTAATTTATAATTATGCAAGTACATAAATATAAAAATTGTCGAACTTATAGGAAATAGCTTGTGATATGAACAACCTATTCCTCGCTATATTATTCTGCATTCACTACACCATATAATGCCTATAGCAACTCCTGAAAATTGTTGCTAAAGGGCCTACTACCGTTCCCATAGATGCTATGGCAATGCTTTTGCAAAAATTGGGCGTGAACTTTGCTTGGGTTGCAATAGGTCCATATAGCAATGAATATAGTACCATATAGCAATGCTTTAATATCATTGCAAAAGCTTGTTATAGCAACGTTTTCCAGTCTATAGCAACAATTTAAATTCATTGCAATAGGCTATATCAACCTGTTTTGGATATTTATTGCAACGTTTAAGGTGTCAATGGCAACACATTTCTGTTTAATAGCAATGCTTTTAGTAATGAATTAACAATAAATGGAAACACATTATGAGGCAATAACAATGCTTTTAGTAAGGAATTAACAATAAATGGCAACACATTATGAGGCAATAGCAATGCTTTTCTTTAAAAAAAATGGACATGACCCATTTGTTCATATAGAAATCCACCATTAACATGGTATTTCATACACACTAATCCAAAAGAGTACATCAATATGAACTACCCAAAAATAATACCAAAACTATTCGAACAACATTATCATAAACGACGACATAGAAGTATAATTCTAGTTTATACATTCACTAAAAGCTTAGACATATCCAACTTCATGTTCCTCTTGCTTAATTAGCTGATCATCTCCTGACAGATGTTTTCTGCTCCACCGGGAGCATGGCCCCTTCTTCTTCCAAGTTTCGGTGTTCGTAGGAATGGAAGAGCTTCAAGATGGGGAAGAGCTTCAAGCTGATCACTCCACGGTCATGTCTGATCCTGTAGTATTAATGAACAATAGTACATTTCTTGCTGGTATGGCTGTTGAAACTTGAAGTTTTGATAATCCTTTGTGACCGATTCCTGGTAACATGTCAAAGGAAATACATTACTTGCAATATCAGTCAACACCCTTAACAGCTATTTGAAATAATGAAAATTCCTGTAAAACAGTTGTTAAGATGTACATAGGTGCAATGCCCCACATTTTGAAGTATGAATTAGGAATATCTAATGGCAACATCTATATCCACTGCTGGACTTATATCTTTGCTCTGAACTACATCATTCACTGCTGGACTTATATCTTGTCCATGGCTACCTCTACGAGCAAGATCAATAAAAGACAAACCTGATTGCCATGCTTCATTTACACCTAAAATGAGAAGACATTTAGCCAAATTTGATTGTGCAAGCAACCTGAACCAAACAGAAACTTTTAGACCTAGGTAAGCCTACAAGACAAAGGAGGATACGAAAATGCATCAAACATGATAATGAAAATAAAGATTTACTTTCACTAAAGCATGATGGAACCGTAACATATAGGACATTACTATGTTGTGATTACAATAATTTTGAACTTCTGCTCCAGGAGCATAATCAATTGTAGGTATTTTACAATTTATCGGTTACTATTAAATAGGTTATGTGATGAGAGTATTTAGTCAATAAAGCTAGAAATACCTAACCCTTAGATGGACCATCAATTACTTAACACTTATCCTATCAAGTATCACCTATCTAATTTGAAGTATTAATTAATTAAATATTCAAGTTGAGCGGCTGAGCTATAAAACTGTGAAAACTGTGACAAAGGTGCTCATATAGAGTTTGATTCTTACCTCCACTTCCCTTATACTTAAAAATAAATACATTGAAGAATATGTCAACTACCAGGAAAAAAAAGGTTACAATTCATATTTACAATGTATTAGAGAAATCACTTTATGCATGCCAAGTTTCAAAAATTAGAAAGAAAAATCTTCACTAATACATATCTATGCTACCAAGAGTTGCTCTCACAATCATGCTCACTAGAACAATTCTAGAATCCATTAACAGGCTGTTTTCCATAATCACTACAATTTACAAGCTTTACTCTGCAATCCCACACTAAAAAAAGACTCTTAAAAAAACCAGACTAGTTGTAACACATAAGATATAATTTCCATCTTTAGAAAATTGTTTACTTCTGATACCATTAGAGTTCCACTGAAACATTGCAGAATTTACCTGACAGTCGCCAGCTCCCATACGAGCAAAAATACAATCACGAACAGAAATTTGAGCTATGTCACAAGGAACAAAACATCTGACCTGTGCCATCAGGATGTTCACTCCAACCTGATTGTATAAAATATATCAAAAAATTGCAATGGGGCTGCCCAGAAACAGAATCATGGAACAATTTATAAAAAGGAAAAATTGAATGTTTAAGTATTTGTCATGTTTAAATAACTGGAATAGAGCATGTTTTTTCCACTTTTAGAGTATGGACAGGGTGGAGTAAGAACTCCGAACAAAATATCAAAGACAAACATGTCGTATAAATGTTGAATTTCCACCCATGTTAGTGAAAATGCACACCTAGAGGGGGGTGAATAGGTATAAATTGCTAACTATATTCAACTAAGTCCGATTTTAAAAATTACCAGAAACAGCTTACTGATTTCATTTTATGCAGAGACAGATGGTAAGCTGAATGTATGCTGAATGCAAACAGTATGCTGAATGTAAAGACAGTAAGTACAGTAAAGTGCATAAACAGTAAGCTAAATGCAAGGAGTAAGTAAAGAACAGAAAATAAAGAACACAGAGACTTTTAGCCAGGTTCGACCCCTAACCCCTATGGTCTACGTCCTGGTCCCTTACCAACTTGGTAAGAGAATATATTATTGATCAAAGAAATAAGCCAATTACAAGATACAATAATATATCTCCCTTAACACCCAGCTGTTGACAAATGGCGTGCTGAACTCCTGTTTCTGAACTTGCTCTCTAAGCTATACTTCCCAAGTATACTTCTCTAGCAACGATCACCAAACCCTAGTTCACAAACCAACTTGTCCAACAACTAAACGTTACAAATCGAACAATACAATCAATAGATGAATACAACTCAAACAATGAACTCTCTAAGATATAGCACGTATGAATATATTAAGAGCTCGAGAGAATCAAAAGATATAGCAATGAAAAACTGAGTTGTTTGAAAACTGGTGTTCTTGAATGTTTTCTCTAAATTGTTAAAAATGAATGAACACAAGAATAAGTTTATAAAGCTTCACACCAACGTTCAGAAAATCAATCACCAATTATTCGAACGATTTGAAATCAATTTCTAACGTTCAATTGGTTAGAGATTTTACAAACGTTCTTGTGAACATTAGACAGAAGGTTTAGAAGAAAGAGATCGATGAAAAACATATCCCTTCTGTTCGTATGTATATAAAACGTGTATAGGAGATTTTGAAGAAAGAAAATCTTTTAAATAAGGAAACTCCTATAAGTTTTATGATTTGTTTTAACGAAAGATATTTGAAAAGATTTGAGCTCTAGAATATATTGTATATGTATTATATAATAAAGATTCCTTACAATATATTTCCTAAAATAAATGCATGAGACACAATCTTGATCTTTATCTTCAGGATTTCTGGCAGTAGCATAAGGCTTGCTGTTTGTGACTGACTGTTGGAAATAGCTTGATGGACTGTCTCTGTTGTAGCACCAAATGACTTGCTGTTTGTATATTCTGTGAAAACAATCAGTAGGCTTAATATACCCTGCAAAACCAAGTTAGTACAACCATAACACGATGTTTTATATCAAACTACAAGCAAATGGCTTGCTGAAAGTGATCATCAAAACCATAGGAGTATCAGTTAGGCCTTGTGATGATCTGGAACCAACTTTCGCCCCTCACCTAGTTAGTAAAGAGAAACAAAGACACAGAGTTACACTAAAGTATGCACATGTAAAATTACTAGAAGTAATATTACCCATATATTATTAAATAAATAAGTAAATAAATATATAAACTCACAAGTTTACAATCATTAGGTATGAACCAAATATAAACTTTTAGACCTAGGTAAGCCTACAAGACAAAGGAGGATACGAAAATGCATCAAACATGATAATGAAAATAAAGATTTACTTTCACTAAAGCATGATGGAACCGTAACATATAGGACATTACTATGTTGTGATTACTATGAGCAGGACGGATTCTGGAATTTGGTCTAGGAGCTGGCTCCTAAGAGAGAAAACATTTAAAAACATATATATAAGAAATAGAGAAGACCAGGTGCATTATCTTGGTAGAGTAAGCATATTAATAAACTTATTCCAGGCAGAGTACAAGTGTCATGGACCAGGTGCAACAACGAATAAGAGGGCCAAATGGTCTAAACAACTACGTGATAAAGAAGCTGAATCCTTCCTTTCAATAGATTATATTAACGGAAAGGACTGGTTGCCTGCTTGGTAATAAATTTGCATTATCTTGCATGCTGCTGTTGTGCTACCAGTGGTGATGACCCTGCATTAGCAAAATAGCATTCAGAAATCACGAAGTCCTGGGAGAATTAATTGATTTGATTTGCAGGTCTAAAAAATATTCAAAATCTATGTCGTCATAACTCAGAAACTCATGTACTGAAACATCAATATATCTTAAGGTTTGATAATATTACTGTTCTATATAAATTTTGAAATCTCGAATCTATGTGATAATGAGGTCTATGTGAAACTACTTTAAATTATCGAAGAGGTAATTGTAAGAAATACAAACAAAATCCTGAAAATCAGATTTCAATTACACACTAAGTACCTGGGTAGTTGGCATGCCTAGCAACAGAGGTTAAATTGTAGAACACACGATATGTCAGAACACTCTTATATATACAAGTGATTCTTTCTTCAAGAACTCTACAAACTAATTGATGTGTTGTGACAATCCTAGTCAGCCGACAATAATAAATTTCTGGCAAAGCAAAGATATTTTAAGCTGACATGTAGATGCCTTTGGTACATGATATATCAGTCATGGACAAATGGCCTTCAAGCAATTCTCGGAATGTTGGCAACACAAACGATTATCATACATGTATCAGGCCATTATTTTAGATAACGAAAGTGACAAATACAAGTGAGGTCCGAATCTTTTCATGCCCTGATGAAATTTGGTGCTCAAATAACATTTTGTCCTACATCAACAAGATTTATCCTTACAATTAACTTGAGGCCTCTTTTTAATCCTGTTGGTACTCTGCTCTGTTTTGGATTAAAATTAATATATTTAACATCAAGCACTTATAGGTACTACATTACTTGCCCAAAACAACTACTACCACGAGAATTGCCCAGGTTGTAAGAATAATGAACAAAAATACAACTCAATTACTTAAACCCTTGTATCCCTCTCAACCATTTAAATTACTTGTCAAAAATATGACTCAATTCAAATACGAATCAAATGGAATGGTAAATTCACAATAAAAACCTTCTTAAATCCATATGAATTAGCTTAATTGGTCAAACAAATCAAACCCAGCAAGTGAAGAACAGATGGCCCAAATTAAAAACCCTAAATAAAAACCCCAATTGAAAAGAGATACTTACAAGAATCGAAGCAACAGAGAGATGAAGAACAGATGACCTAATTGTCCAGAAGAAGAACTGTACATAAACACACAACTAAACCAATCCAATATTTTCACATAAAAGCACAACATTTTCACATAAAAACACAGTATTCACAATAAAATCCAAACCCAAATTAGTACTCTTATAAAAACAAAAAAACCCAAAATTAATCAGGGTTCAAACACCAAGTTGAGAGTTTGAAAGTATTCAAACACCAAGTCTTCGATCTGTTCTTCAATTCGTGTTTGAGAGAGAGAGAGAGCTCGCGTCGAGCGAGTACTAGAGAAACAGAGAGATTGTCGACAAAGTGTTTGAGAGTCTGTGTGGGGGGAAATATCCTAACTGTTTGTGCCACTTTCTTATTTTCATTCGTTTTATTATTTTTCATAAGCCCGGCAAAACAAATTTTCAGAAGCCCGCTCATTTTTTCATCCTATTTTAAGAAGCCCGCCAATTTTGAGGCCCAATAGTGATGTCTACAGCAACGCCTTATAGCAACGCCTTAAAAACCATTGCAATAGATAGCAAATTTTATAATATGTAACGGTTTTTCACTTCAATTGTAACGGTTTTGAAAAGCATTACAATATGTCTAATTTTGTAAAAACTTGTCAAGAAATAGCAACGCTTTTTAAAAAGTCTGGTTGCAATAGCCAATCTATGGTGTAGTGATTATTAATCTGCACGTTGCCATGCCTACTCTCTCTGCTTTTGGTGTAAATACTCATCTATGCATATGTCTCTTATGTTGACACCTACTGAGAGCATTAACTTACTTGGTGATGTTGCCTCTTCATGAATTTGGAACAAAATTGTGAGCACAAATGGAACTGCTCATTTTTTCAACTCAATAAACAATCGAATCAGCCAACTACATATCTCAATCAGTAAGCATAAATTATTATCTTAACCGTTCATGGTAAGGAATGTGTGAGTAAACACATCTAAGGTATGATTATTCAATCATCAGTGATAGAATAAGTTCATCTAGACAACATCTATATATAAAGGGGAGCTTCTAGTTACAATTAGTTGCTAATATTTGGCTTTATGCTTGTAGCATCTCCACACATATTGCTCTGTCTAAATTAAAATTGTCCGCTCTTAAACCCTAGAATATTATCTGTCGAGATGCATCTCTTTTCATAGACAGTACACAAAGTGGAAATACTGCTGTATGTGACTTAAACTTGCACCACTTACTAGTGCTTGCAAGAGTAGCAGAGTTTTAGATGACAACTATCATCAATTAAAACCCTTATTCTCGTCTTCGTGATTTATCATATTATATGGTGGATTTGATTTACCTGGAGTCATATACCTGAAGCCACAAATGAAATTCCTCAGACTAGGCTGTTTTAACATCTATTATTATTCCCTTCTTTATTTAATTAAAGTAAGGTTAATTTTTTCTGAGAGTTATTCGCCTCGCACAATTATCCAGTCAATTCCTTTTAGCAGACATTACCATGTTCTCATTTACAGGACAATTTCTAAGTCTAATAAAGATCCACAATTCTACATGTATGTTAATCTAACTGTATGCAAAATTTATAGAAGGTACTCCTGATATGAACTGATAATATCAAACTGAGTTTTGTATCATGTCTTACAATGTGCTGAAACTACAAACGAAGTTGCTCAAATGAGATAAATCATTTTCGATGTATTTAACTCTTACTAATTACTCTTGCAAGATTAGCTAGATCAGATGATTTATTAATGATTATTTGACATCTATTTTTTTTCTATGCTGATTTAATTCAAATGTTTTAAGTGGCTGGAAGAACTTTGAATCAGGTTAAATTGCCAGTTAATTGTATATAGGCATTTGAGCTCACTCCAACCTGGTTATTACTATGAAGATGGCTTACAAGTTCAGGAGCAACACTAAAGCATCAGTCTAAGCTGTTATTCTACCTAATACAGAAGCCAAAGAAGTGATCTGAATGCCAGTGTTCATTGATCATGACGGACAGTTTAAAGAAATTGAAAATGCCCAGATCTGATGGCAGAAACCAAGTTATGCGAGTCACATGACGTTATTAGGCAAAGTTGGTAGCTTGAGGCTCATTTAAACTAATTTAATGGCATCCACTACAAGAAATTTGACATTTACCTACTAATAATTTACCTACCAATTTTTATTGGTAGGTAAAAATCATCTTTACCCACCAATAATTATTTGTAAAAAGTATTAGTAGGTGAAAGTAGAATTTTAGAAAATTGTTATAAACTACCAATAATAATTTGTAAGTATAGAGATTTAGCTACACATATTATCATATTTGTAAGTTTTTCTAATTTTTTTTTAAAATGATGCCTATGTGTACAATGACATAACAAATATAATCATACCTGGCCAATTATAGATCCTTTTAAATTTCCAGATCATTAAATAATTATATTTTAAAACCAATTATAAATTCATGAATAATGTACATTCATATAATATTAATCAATATCAAAATAACAAATAAGAGAATTGTTTCGGTAAAGTACATGAACCCTAATTGTGGATCGGTAGTGGTGAAACCCAACCCAACTCGAGGCAAACTGATTGATTTTTTTTCATCTGTGTACTTGGTGATCACCCTAATTCATCACTAATAGGTAATCTCTCTAATTCATCTGTAATACATACATAGGGGTTGTGTGTATATATATACCTCGATGTAGCTAATTGATTGTAAACATAATTTTTGTGTTTAATTTTGGTTTATTTGACTTCTAATTCATTGCACATATTTTAGTGAGAATTGCATATTGAAATTACAGGGTATGTGATCATTCTTAGAATTTTATTAAAGTTTTTTTTACATGTTTCTCCCTTCTCTTTGTTGTAAACGCCTAATTATTTATAGTTCCTTTATTTGACAACAACAAGTATCTGTGTTATCTGTGGTGGACTTATGTGTTATCTGTGGTGGACTAGTTTGTTATTGTCGGTAAAGTCTTTGCCTGTTCTGGGCTTTTCTTAACGCGTGGCAAATGCTTCGATTTCGTGTATTGGTTCTTCGTGTTATGTGATTTCACTTTCCTAGAGCTTCACTTGATTGTGGTTATAAGTAAATTTTAAATAATACTCCCTCCGTCCCTTATTTCTTTTCCTACTTTCCTTTTAAGGATATTCAAATTACTTTTCTTGTTTCTATTTTTGGCCATAAATATTAATATTCAATACCCACTACTCCATCCACTACTCTTTAAAAATAATATTCAATACCCACTACTTCACCCACTAATCATTACAAATAATATTCAATACCCACTACTTATTAAAAATAATATTCAACACCCACTATTCCACCCACTACTCTTTAAAAATAATATTCAATACCCACTATTCCACCCACTACTTCAAAAAAATAATATTCAATACCCACTACTCTTTAAAAACAATATTCAACACTCACTACACCATAAACAAATAATATTCATTCCCCACTATCTTAAAACCCGTGAAATTCAGCAAACAAGAAAAGAATTAAGGTACGGAGGGAGTAGTAAATAATATGTACTCCTAATCCTTATTAATGTAATTTATAAATAAAAGTATATAATGAAATTACATTCTGGTAAATTAAATTCTTCATATGTATGTACATATACCACTCAAAAATTATGTTATTGTGTAATTTAAAAATTTAGAAATTAATAGGGCTGGACAAATTAAAGTCCAATAAAAAAATCTAGTTTGGTAATACCATTAGGATAAATCAGTATCCCTGGAATTATTTTGTTTTCGAAAAAAACAAATTGACAGAGATTGTTCAAGCTAGTTGGGTAAATCTACTAGCATAAATCAATATCCATTTAATGGTTTTGTTATCTTTTTTTAAACTAGATGATATTCTTAAATAAATTTTTTCAAATGTATAATAAACTAGTATGGTCATCATTGGTAGACTAATTCATTTCTGGTTATTGTTTTTGGTTATTGTTTTATGCATTGATGTTCAGGTTTTTTTTTTCTTTTCAGATTTATTAAAGACTATAAACTATTTAGTCCTCAAAAAAGATATGGATCGTTCATGGATAAATCTGCCAGATAAGTTGTCAACTGAATATACTATACAGATGGTCTCAAAGAATTTATAGGTGTCGCAAAGAAGTCATTAAACTCTAAAGGGATGACATTATGTCCTTGTAATCGATGTGTTAACAAGCAATCACAGAACCTCAAAGTGATTAAGTTACACTTGCTTACAAATGGTTTTTTAAGTACTTACAGGAGATGGTATTATCATGAGGAGCTAAAAGATGACATAGAGAATGAAGTACATTTTGATAGTCGATATGAGGATGCGGAAAATGAACAACATGAAGATTTGGCTTCTGGTATTAATGATGCCATTGGTAGTAAGTTTTTTGACATTGGTCCAACTAGTGATTTTGATGGTGATTCTTCTTTTGGCCTAGGTGACAAATATAATGTCTTGTTTGAATCACTTCACAAGCCTCTATATGTTAATTGTAAAGAAGAGTTTTCTGTCTTAAGTACAGTGGTACGATTGATGAATTTAAAGGTCCTCAATAAACTATCTGATAAAGCATTCGAAGATATGTTAAAGTGTTTTAAAGAAATATTGCCTGAAGGTAATCATTGTCCAGAGAATTATTACCAGACAAGGAAGCTTCTTTGTGAAGTAGGATTGGGATATGAGCAAATTGATGTTTGTCAATATGATTGTGCCCTATTCTACGGTGAGAATGAAACTGCTTTGTCATGTCCAGTATGCAAAACTAGTCGTTATGTACGGAATAAGATCCCGCACAAACGACTTAGATGGTTCCCACTAAAAGATCGACTTAAGCGATTATTTAGCTCCAAACATACTTCAAAAGACATGCGATGGCACAAGGAAGTACGTAAAGATGAACCTGGTATATTACGACATCCTGCTGATGGGATGGCTTGGAAGCACTTTGATAACATGTACCCAGACTTTGCTACAGATTCTAGAAGCGTGCGAATGGGTTTGGCATCAGATGGATTTAACCCTTTTTCAAACATGACTTCAACCTATAGTTTGTGGCCTGTGATATTGATTCCTTATAACATGCCACCTTGGGCTTCCCCAAATGGTACAAACTACCTCATGTCTCTGTTAATCCCAGGTCCAAAATCCCCTGGAAAAGACTATGATGTATTTTTGCAACCATTAATTAAAGAACTGAAAGAATTATGGGATGGGATCGATGCTTATGATTTTTATAGTGGGTGTATGTTTAAACTTAAAGCTGCAGTACTATGGACAATTAGTGATTTTCCTGCTTATGCATACTTGTCTGGGTGGAGCACGGCTGAAAAATTAGCATGTCCTATTTGCTTAGAAGATACAAGATCTCGAAGAATTACCGGCAAACAAAGTTTCATAGGACATCGCTGTTATTTGAGTATGAACCATCCTTGGCGGAGGAGCAAAGGTTATGATGGTTCTAGTAAGTTGCGCGGTCCTTCACGAATTTTTACAGGTGAAGACATTTTAAAACAGTTGGAGGAAGTTCCTATACGCACAATAGGTAAAGCACCGAATAATTCTTCTAGAAAACGTAAACGTGGAGCCAATGAATTAAATTGGAGTAAAAGAAGTGTTCTTTTTGACTTGCCATATTGGTCAAAACTCTTATTGCGCCATAATCTTGATGTGATACATATAGAAAAAGAATGTTTGTGATAATATTATAGGCACACTTCTAGACATAGAAGGTAAATCAAAAGACAACTTGAAAGCTCGTAAAGATTTGCAAGACCTCAATATTCGAGAAGAACTTTGGTTAAAAAAGACTTCTAACAACAAATATGAAAAACCTCATGCTAGTTACACTTTTACTAGAGATGAATGCAAGAGATTTTGTGACTTTATTCGCACCGTAAGAGTGCCAGATGGGTATGCTTCAAATATAAGTCGGTGCGTTACGGATAATGACAAGCTTAAAGGAATGAAAAGTCATGATTGCCATGTGTTACTTCACAAGATATTGCCTGTTGCACTACTGCCTTTTTTAACGAAAAATATATGTGGCACTTTGATTGAGCTATGCCAATTCTTTCAAAAAATTTGTGCCAAAACAATACGAATTTCGGATATTGAAGATTTGAGGCAAGGAATCGTAATTATTTTGTGCAAGTTAGAAAAAATATTTCCCACATCATTTTTCACCATAATGGTCCATCTTTGTGTACACTTACCGGATCAAGTGTTGCAAGGTGGGCCGGTTGCTGCAAGATGGATGTTTGGGACAGAACGCCATATGGGTTTGTATAAGCGGTACGTGAGAAACATGGCTCGACAGGATGGCTCAATTGCAGAAGCTTTTGTTGTAGATGAAGCTACAAGTTTTTTTATCTAGATACGTTTCAAACATAGAAACAAGATTCACTAG
Source organism: Kitagawia praeruptora (assembly GCA_037693485.1). Lineage (NCBI taxonomy): Eukaryota > Viridiplantae > Streptophyta > Magnoliopsida > Apiales > Apiaceae > Kitagawia > Kitagawia praeruptora. The sequence continues at coordinate 38,770,343 of CM075344.1, forward strand.
ACCTGAACGTAACTGGGATTCACCTCTGCCGAATTGTCAAATGGAAGTTTTCAAGTCTAATGTCCGCCCGTTAGGAGCATCTTCTGTTAGGTTGCTTCAAAGTTGGAAAAGTACCATCCAATGGTATATATTAAACAATTGTGCGGATGATATTCAGGATTATCTCGAGTAAGTAATGATTTTTTTTATTTAAAAGATAATTACACTACAAACACCTGTTACTTATTAATGTATAGTACTGTTTGTAGTGATCACAAGAAAATGTTGCTGGAAAGAGGCCTTTCACATTCAGATATTGATATCAAGCAAAAAGAAGAGTTTCCATCTTGGTTCAGGAAGAAGGTAAGAGATTGTATTTTTTATGTGTTCTATCTTTTGTAGATATCTCAAATGCAAGTACAAAACCCAGCTGTTATCAATGATGATTTGTATGCCTTATCTCAAGGTCCACTAGAACGATACCATAGTTACCAAAGTTGTGTGATTAATGGCGTTCGATTTCGCTGCAAAGAGTATGATGATTCTCTTCGGACACAATGTTCAGGAGTGTGCACGGAAGGTGATCATGATAATGAAAACATTATATATTATGGAGTTCTGCTTGAGATTTTGGAATTGTCATTCCTTTTTTATCGAAAAATTTTGTTATTCCGCTGCAAGTGGTATAATTCTAATCCGAAAGGAAGGTCAATGTATCTGGATAATAATCTTACATCCATTAATACAGCTACTGATTGGTATCCGAATGAACCATACATATTGTCAAATCAGGCTCAACAAGTTTTTTATCTGCAAGATATGAAGCGCGGTTCGACTTGGAGATTTGTTCAAAAAGTAAATCATCAAAATTTATATGACATTCCTGAAAAATCTGAGGTGGTTAATGATTCACCAAACATTGATGTATTTCAAGAAGATGAATCATATCAATTGCCACCTTTCCAACCTGTCGAGGATTTAATAGATAGTTCATCTTTGGTTCGACGAGATGTTGCCTCTTTAATTATTTCAGACCAACTTGTTGTTGATTTATTATCCAAGAATGAAAAGCAACCTACTGGCGAAGAAAATGATCTAGACGAAGCTGAAGAAAATGAAATTGATGACGATGGAAATGTATTTTTTGACAATGAAGTAATTTGTTCCAGCGACGATGATGATGCAATGTCTGAAACTGAATCAAATGCATGATGATGTAAATTTCGAATCTCTTGTGAATGGGCTGTATTTTTGTTTAGACAGATTTTTATGGTATTATTTACATCTAAATTTTAGAAACAATTATGAAGTAGATTTTTATGTTATTATGGACTGATACTAGCTTCCTTGATTGCAGGCTCAGTTAGGTGTATTCTTCCATGGTTGCAGACTTAATATTAGCAAAGGTTCTTATTTATTAAGTTGTTCCCCTTTTCTTTTTCAAACTGAGTTGTGTAAAAGAATTATTAAGTCCATCTACAAGTTTCAGAAACTCCAGAACATCTGCAAGTTTCTGTACACACTAGACATTTTAACTGAGGTCAGAAGCTGCCATAGAAATGAAAGAATTATTCTTTAGTGTTCGACTACTTACAGTGCGGTTGCTGACAATATCCTTATAATTATGTAGAACAGTATATGCCTGGTACTCTTGAACAATTCTAAACCACGTCTAGTTGTTTATTATGTAGAACAGTATGCCTGGTACTATAACAAATATGATAATATTTCTAGTTGTTAAATCCTTTATTTTGTCGGTAAAACATGTTTATTATGTTTTGTTTTTACCTAATTACCTTTGATTGCTCTATTACAACTTTGGTGTCCACTACCAGTTATATTTTATATTTATGTAAGTACCAATCTCATTTTACTTGTCAAGAGTTTGCTTTATTATGACCTTAGTTTACTAGCTGCCATATGTGAGAATTTTTGTGTACCTCTTGGTTTCCTTATATCTGAAATAGTACAGCCATTCTGCAGCTTAGAGTGTGCAAGTATGATTCAGCTTTTGGTTGTCCTCTTCTTATCATTATGACTTAATGAGAATGTAGCCTGAAGTCTCATAACTGATGACCACTTGCAATGTAATAGATTTTTAATGTTCTAGTAGTCTTCTAGGAAGATCCTGTTATGGTTATGGGCTGTATGAAGGAAAATTTGCACTTAATTTATGCAATTTTTATAAAGAATTGAACTTTGGTCGGTCCTGTAGGGACTATGTTGAAAATTTTGAGGCCCTCATAAGCGGGAGACATATGTACAAAGAACCAGAGCATCATAATATCAATCTAGTCTGTATATGTGCAGACTGCAGTTAATGATTATGCTCTGGTGAGTTATATTGTGCGATTTTGTGAACTGCTTAGTCCAGGTTGACAAAGTGATTCTTGGTCTTAACCAGTGCCACCTTCACAACTATCCTGCATATCTGTGATTTGAAGTTTGGCAATATCCTGACGTTATAAGTTAGTTGGAAGTATCTGCTACCTTATACAGATAATGTTTGAAGTATCTGTTAATACCGACTTGCATGGAAGTATCTGTTAATACCTTATAAGTTTGATGTTTGCGCTGTACATGTATCAGACAAAGTTTCACAAATCTGATAAATGGTCCATCTAATAGCGGTGATACATATTTTACGCCTACATTATGTCCGATTTGATATAAATGCCCAGCACTGCATCAAGAATTGACTGCTCAATGATGTCCTTTAGGTAGCAGAACTTTGACCCATGAATATAAACAATAGTATAGGTTATTAGGTTTGTTGTGCTTGTTTACGGCTACATGTGCATTCTTTTTTCTGCTTATCGTGTTGGGTTCTTCAGCTTGCTATGTGTTTGTTCCTCTTTCTAGGGCTAATTCATGAGTTATATGTAGATTTCTTAACCTCATTAAGCAGAACTCTTTTGATCAATGGCCTTCTAACTATTTTGATTTGCTTATAATATATAATATGCTGCTTGTTGGTGGTGATATCTTCAGGTGATGTTTCCATCCACACTTCTTGGAACTGGTCAAGATTGGACCCTGATGAAAACTATTAGTGTTACTGAATACTTGAACTATGAAGCAGGTTAGTTGATAATATGAATATGCTGTCTACTTATACTTGATAGGACATGGTGGATCAATAATGCTGTTGGTATACTTGAAGAAATACTCATTGTAATTGTTTTGACACTTTTTAAGCTTAATGTTTATATGGTGGCATGTGCAGGGAAGTTCTCAAAGAGCAAGGGTATAGGAGTTTTTGGAAATGATGCAAAAGATACTAACATTCCTGTAGAAGTACCTTATCGCTGTTGCAACTCCACATATAGCAAATAAAGTTATGTCTGCCAAAGCAATCGGCTTTGTGCTGTACATCATTAAATTGATGGCTGAGATACAAGATAACCTAGTACAACCGTATAATGTGGTTTATGTCCTTCAGCACCTGGCTCAGGAATTAAGATTGCCAACTGTTTCTCATGTGAGACATCTATGGGTCATTTCCATCTACATATACTTGTATATTTGATTGATTACCTTCAATATTTTTCTATTTGTTTCTGCTAAGCTACATTTCTGTTGCCTTCCATGGTTTGTGCATCATTTTTTTGACCTTTTCATATACATACCTATCCTCAAAAAATTATTAAAAATTCATAATTCAAAATTATATTGACACTTACAATATTCGTATGTGCATGATTCATTATCATAGGGTCATTCAATTCGAATTATAAAGAACTTTTTTGATTTTTAAAAAAATATTTGCATTTAGTCTGAATTTTTTTTAAAAAAAAACTTTAAAATTTGAAGGGAATTCATTTTCAATTTTAAAAATTTCAATCATTAGAACGGATAATATTTAATTTGGATTTTTAAAAAATAAATAAATTTTTTTGGCATAAGTATGAAATTGGTGTAAATAATCCAAAATGAACACTTAACATTGTCACACATAAGTCTTTCAATAGATCGGGTTCGAATCAAATCGACTCGAATTAAGTATCAGATTTTTTATTTTTATAGACCAATCCATTTTTGCTCCACTAAGATCACGGGTAATTGGATCGGATGAAAATTAATGGTATTTCATTTTCGATTTTAAAAAGTTCGATCATTAGAATTGTTGATATTTGATTTGGATTTTAAAAAAATAATTAAAATCTGTTGACACCGGCACGAAGTTAGTGTATATGGCTTGTAATCTAAAATGAACACTTTTATACCAAGAATATCGAGAAACACCATCACACATAGGTCTCTTAATAGATCGAGTTGAATCCGATCAGTCTAGTTTTATATTCAAATCCATTTTGAATCCGAATAGTCTAACTCTATATTTTAATCCGTTTAATTAATCGAATAGGGTGTGATTGAACTAAGTGTCAAATTTCTTAAAAACCAATTTATATCCATATCCATATAGATCAATCTTGACATATAATAAAAAAATTAGAGTGGTCAACGTCAAAAATCTTAGTATAAAAATGATTCCAATTAAAACATAAATCCAACTTACAAGCATTAACGTATTCGTCAAAAACGTAATTTTCTTTTAAAGTTGTAGTGTGAAATAAATAGAGTTTGGAGGTTATATGTTCGACAATTATATATTTTTGTTGTAATAATATTAATATATATAAATTTAAATATATAAAAATATAATTACATTTATTCTGATCAATTTTTTAACAGAATGAATCATACAACTTCCATAAATTGTAATATTGACACTTTATAACTCTGTTCTAAAAGTCGACGATTAATCGAGATTAATCGCCGATTAATCGGGATTAATCGCCGATTAATCGCTGTTCGGTAGGTCACTGTACTGATTAATCGTTGTTCGGCTAAAAAATCGTTTTTTCAAAAATCGCTCAAAAGTCGGTCAAAATCGGGATTAATCGATCAAAAATTGGATTAATCGGTCAAAATGGGCCTCATTGATAAAAAATTGAAAAATTTGTAGAAAAATTAAAAAAAAATCAAAATTCAAAAAGTATAAAATTGAATAAATTTTAAGAAAAATATTATTCTCATATATGAAATTAATATTTCAAACGGTTAAATCGTAAATTTTATCAATTTTTTCTCTCATATTGACCCCAATTCAAAAATTAGATCTTAAAATTTATATTTACTTTAATAATGCTATATATTTTAAATATATTTGTATAAATATATGATAATTATTCATGTATAATCAAAATAGTAAAATAATTACATATATTAATAATAATTATATTTAAAAATAATATTAAATTAGCTCCGATTAATGATCCGATTAATCATTCCGATTAATCCCCGATTATCCGATTAATCCCTGGACAGTATCTCCACCGATTAAGTTCGATTCCCGCTTTTTACAACACTGCTTTATAAGACTAAATTATTATTTTGAGCAAGTAATCCGAAATCGACTCTTTAGAAAATATTTTATTATTTTGTGTAAGAATAAATTTGATAATTTTAATATTTTATTTAATAATCAATTAATATGCAACATAGCTAATAATGGACTACTCTTGTGTACTAGTAAATGTTTTCAGTTTTGGCGGTCATCATTTCCCCCCATTTTTTTTTATTAATTTTCAACTTTTTATGTAAATAACTACTTAAGCGGCATAATATTCTTATATCCATAAGATTAGGGATAATTGGCAAAACTTATCCCCATTTCGTCCACCTCTTAAGCAACTACTTACCCTACCAGTACCCACCTTTCGCCAAAGTTAAAGTTAAGAATCCTGCTTTTCACTCTAATTGGTAATTCATCTCTCAATATCTTTACATTTTTGTGTTTATATGCAAGTCCAATTTAAGTATATTTGTGTGAATCACTGGTTAAGTGGTGTGTATTACTATATGTGTTTGGATATAAACGGTGGGTTTTATAACTTGTGTGTTTTATGATTTAATTCATCTGTTCTATGTTTATTGTGTGCAATTGATATTTTCCCCAACCTGATACTTCCTTTCACACAAACAGATACTGTGAGTTGTGATAGTTTATCCTCGCACTTTCAAAAAGTTGTTTGTAACTTGTAAGCACATGATGGCAAACAAACCCTAAAAAGGGTTGAAACTTTAGTTGTTTATTCTCCTATCTGTATGACAGCATAGATAGCGGCACAAAGACAGGTCAGCAATGTCAACAATCTGTTCTCCTTTCAGCATTTGTAGATACAACCTGTTCACGCGGCACAATCACACCACTTCATATGTTGAGAAAAATGGATTTAATTTTGCTTTCTTTACCTCTGTTGTGCATTCGTTAGGAACCTAATATATCAAAATAACTGTTTGATAATGATATGCATCTTATTCTTGAATAAGGAGTTGAGATCATGTTGAATGTGTGATCAAAATTAAAATTATCCTAGGATTTTAAAGATAACAAGAAACTGGTCATTACATGGCTTGGAATTTTTAATTAAAATGAACTTAGAAGCTATTAATTCTCTGAAGACTATTAAGTATGTAGCTAGTACCAACAAATGTAACAGTGGTTTGTCTGGGTACTATATTTTGTTTACGGAGTTTTTTAATTTTATAATCTTCTATATAGGATTGCATACCATGTCGCCTGGACGCCGCCCCACTCGATCCATGATACGTAATCAACAAGAAATACCAACAAAAGATACAAATTTTCGTACCAGTGAATCAAAAGGCAACAATCATTCTGATGCTAAGATTGGACAACCTAGTGCTACAACTCCTTTGATTGGTGAAAATGACAATACTGCAAGATCTGGTAGTTAATTTGTACTTTGTGTCTTTATATATTGTTTAGTGTATTGCATTTTGAGTTCTTTTGTTTGTTGAACACATATGTAGATCGAAAAGTTAACCCACGTAAAGCAACTCGTGGAATGGGAACTTCAAAAATTGCAAAGGCAGCCGCAACAGGAAAATTATCAGTCGTATTTGATGCAGATTGTCGTCAACCAATTTGTAGTAATGCTGAAAGATTTAACAATGAGATTGGATTTATTGTTCGTAATCACGGGACATTTTTTTATAAAGATTGGAGACTTGTTCCTGAGGAGGTCAGAGCACCACTGCGAAGCTATCTTTTGGTAACTTTTCTTACATTATTATACATTTATGTTTATGCTGCTTTGTTGCTATATTTGTCCCCCTTTAACATTGCGCTTTAGGTACCAAAACACTATGATTACACTTTCACCTATATATTTTCAATAAAAATTGTTTTTTTATAAAGTAACATTGCTTTCAGTGTATTGGTTGAATAAAAAATTTAAACTTGTGTAATTAATTAGAAGTATACACATACATTTTATTGGTTCAGTATATTGATTTAACAAACAATACTGACTTATGGTCCTCAAAACTTGAAAAGTTATTCAAGGCAGGGGAAAAAAAATACATGTGTCAACTTCCGGGGTACATTCAGATATTGTATTTACTGTGATCTAAATATTATATAATTAAAGTACACTGCTTTGGTCTTTTGGTGTAGACAAGAGAATGTAATTTAGGGGGACCGAGGGGAAAAAGAGTGCTTCACTGCCCCTAAATGCCTATAGTCCATTGCAGAACACTTCAAAATAATGTACCCAGTTTGTCTTAAATCTTTCAACTGTCATGAACTCCAAAAAAAATTGGGAATTGTAAAAATTAACCAAGTTGTCACAGAAACTTACCAACTAAGTGATAAAAAAGTTACTGTAGACTTTTATCTCTTTCCCCTGCCATCCGGGCCTAGATTGCAGTGATACTCGTGGGGGGTTTCTTCGGTAAATCCTGCAATATATGTCATTCTAACCGAGTCAGTGCCATAATGTTGCACTGCATTTGCTCAAAAGAGTATAAACAGAGATACTTGCCACATAAGTTGCAAATGAAACGTCTTCCCTGATCAAGTAACCTCATGAAATGATTAATGTAGCCTTTGGGGAAAGAATTTCCTTTAAATTGAGATATATATGTTTGTATTTTATATTGTATTTTCTGATGAGATGGTACACAAACATGTCATATATGGATTGAGGGCAGTTACATTGAAAGATTAGAAAATTTCATTCTCGTTTAATTATAAATGATAGATATGTCAAAGATTTATCTAGTCAGTAGTTTTCATTAGTTTGTCTTTCTTTTGAGTGATCTAGATATATTCTTTATGAGCTATTCTTTTTTTTTTATGCAGTAGTGTTTTTTATGTCCCAAGTGTTTGTTGTCATGCACAGGAAAATTTTGACATCAACTTGCGGGATAAAACAACTATATTGTGTATTGATGATCAAATGAGAAAAGCGTAGAGACAACACAAGTATAAGTTGCATTCTTATTTTAAAAGCATTGGAGGTACAAAAAATGTTGATATGGCGAAGAAAAAATGACATCCTGACATGAATGAGGACCAACAAGAAGATTGGGAGATCTTATGTGATCGATGGTGCTCAGATCAGTTTAAGGTAACCTAGTGTTTTTATAATCAATCCTATTTTTTTTGTTATATTAAATACAATTATGTAATTTTTGAGTTGTTTATTTAATTTAAAAATTTTATTTACAAGAAATCATTTTTGTATCATTATATAATAAATTGTTACCATTGGAAAATTGCCACATGTCAATTATGTGGGGTTACACGTGGCGCTTTTTCGAGGTGCCATATGACACATTTTTAGAGCACCACATGTCATGATATAAGATGTGCCACATGGCACGACAATGAGGCACCACGTGGCATAATGAAGAGGTACCACATGGCGCATTAACAAGACTCCACGTGGCATGTCCATAAGGTGCCACATATGCATGCCATTAGATGACACGTCGGCATGCCACGTAAGCTAGTGACATGTCATCTGCTGATTTTTTATTGTGGGGTCCACAAATGTTATACCTACCAATATATAAATGTGTAGGTAATGAGTCTTTCTCCACCAACTTTTACCTACAAATCTGGACCAATATTGTATTGGTAGGTAATTTTCTTTACTTACCAATATCATACTTTTACCTACATTTACAATTGGTAGGTAAAAGCCAAATTTCTTGTAGTGTAGCTGATCACCTCCTAAATCAGCAAATGAAGTCAATTCGGAAGCAAGACTTCCTCGCGTGAAATTCCAAAGAAGCTCAAGCTCCTGCAACTTCATCTAATGCTCTGGTGCATACTGTTACTTAATGATGTAAAGACATTCTCCAACTTGAGGCACAAGTGTGATACCCAACCAAGCAACTTATCAAGAGAGATGATTTCTTTAAACTCCGGAATTTCTTTGATAAGCAGCTGATCTCATCCTTGTTCTGAGCCCTCTCGAACCAGCTGATCTAGATTGTTAAACCAGGGTCAATGAATTGACTGAAACAAGTGACTAAGAGCTTGTAAAAAGACCCTATGTTCAGAAAGCTGAATACAAGCCTGATGCCTGTGGAGGCCCGAACTATATGCTACAAGCTACAAAGACAAAAACGAATCCTGAATTCCACAACAAACGAATCAAAATCTGCCCTTTAGATTTTCTGAAAGTTGAATCACCTATAACGGAAGCACCTATACAAACTTTATTTATCTAAGGGAAGTATTTTGTCCAGATTTTAATTTGCTGGCAGTGTACATTCTTTACTTGGTCAAACGATACGGTCAGCTTGGTAGAAGAATGAAAATGTTATAAACTTTTTGGACAATTTACACGAGGACGAGCTCAGAGTTGCATTGTTCAAGCTCAATAAACCATCATGAGATCAGTGACCAAGACTTGTCTCCATGATGCAGATAACATCAGTACTTACTGTTCACACAAAAATTCCAGAGAATATGCTTCTCAACCTTGTGATCCGTAAAACAATATCTCCTAAAGAAAGTCAAATTGACGAAGAAGCTGGATACTACATATATTATGTGATGCCAAATCTTCTGACTAGAAGATGCTGAAATTCTTACGACATGCTCCTATCTCTTGAGATGCATACCCGATACATTGTAGCAGGTTCTTAATCATACATGTCGGCACCCTTGTAGTTGTTTAAGGGGCAGACAAAGCCCAGGAACAAACTGACAGCCTTGGCAGTTAAATCTATATCCTCATCCTGATCTCTTTAGAGAACTTTGGGTCGTCCTGATGATGCTGAAATTTCCATACTTACCTTTACAAGTTATTCAAGAGGGGTCTGTTGAACCGCGTGGTGTCTCCAGTCAAGCTCTCAGCACCCAAATAAAAGGTTTAAACCATTAGCATAATTCAATATCTTGTGTTCTTGTCTTCTTGGACACCACTACCTCAACCGCAGCTGCTATATTCATCCATCTTGTTCCAAGCAAGCTCTATTTGGCAACTCAAGCAAAGTCTCCAGTTTTATAAGTGCAAAGCTGCTAAGGAGCATAGCATGTTGTAGTGATAACCTTCCCGCAGACTAGAGATCTGATTTTCTGATGCTTTTCAGTTGCTGTGAGAGCTCGTTGACAAGCATTTGAGGCAACTTTATCTCTTCTAGAAAACATTATACCTCTGTGAATTGACAAATTTGCTGGTCGGATATATAATTTTGTCAAACCTCCTCGCGTGCTAGAAGCCAGCCATTCAAAACAAATGATCAAATGGAGTTTGGAATCCATGTTCTCAACACCAGTAAAAGCAAGTTGGGCAACCTAAACGAAGCCTTCGATTCTGAGAGGCCAAATCAAAAAAACTTGGAAAAAAATTTGAAGTACGAAAAACGAGGCTTTAAGCCAGTGCCATAGGCAACAAATCAAAAAACGAGACTTTAAGCCAGCGCCATAGGCAACAAATCAAATAATGAGGCTTTAAGCCAGCGCCATAGGCAACAAATCAAAAAACGAGTCTTTAAGCCAGCGCCATAGGCAATAAATCAAAAAACGAGGCTTTAACCCAGCGCCATAGGCAACAAATCAAAAAACGAGACTTTAAGCCAGCGCCATAGGCAACAAATCAAATAATGAGGCTTTAAGCCAGCGCCATAGGCAAGAAATCAAAAAACGAGGCTTTAAGCCAGCGCCATAGGCAATAAATCAAAAAACGAGGCTTTAACCCAGCGCCATAGGCAACAAATCAAAAAACGAGGCTTTAAGCCAGCGCCATAGGCAACAAATCAAAAAACGAGGCTTTAAGCCAGCGCCATAGGCAAAAAATCAAAAAATGAGGCTTTAAGCCAGCGCCATAGGCAACAAATCAAATAATGAGGCTTTAAGCCAGCGCCATAGCAACAAATCAAAAAACGAGGCTTTAAGCTAGCGTCATAGCCAAAAATAAAAAAATGAGGCTTTAAGCCAGCGCCATAGGCAATAAATCAAAAAGCGAGACTTTAAGCTAGCGCCGTAGACAACAAATCAAAAAACGAGGCGTTAAGCCAGAGCCATAGGCAACAAATCGAAAAATGAGGCTTTAAGCCTGAGCCATAGGCATCAAATCAATAAATCATCAGAAAAATTTTGAAGAATGCAAACCAGGCTTTATGCCCAAGCTATAAAGCAAAAATTTCTTTTATGTAATGGAAAATACATCTCCTTGTTCCGGACTCTTCTCTACATTCAGACTTCGGATCAGGGGGCAGCTATGAGAATAAATTTCTTCTAAATTATGAAAATACATTTCCTTGCTCCGGACTCCTCTCTTCATTCCGACTCCAGACTTTATCTACATTCAGACTCCGGATCAGGGGGCAGCTATGAGCAAACATTTCTTCTAAAAGATGAAAAATACATTTCCTTGCTCCGGACTCTTCTCTACATTCAAACACCGGATCAGGGGGCAGCTATGAGCAAACATTTCTTTTAAGTAATGAAAAATACATTTCCTTGCTCCAGACTCTTCTCTACATTAAAACTCCGGATCAGGGGGCAGCTATGAGAAAAAATTTCTTCTAAAACGATGAAAATACATTTCCTTGCTCCGGACTCCTCTCTACATTCCGACTCCAGACTTGGGGACAAGATTCAACCAATTGTTCTCCTAAGTTACTCAAAGTCTAAAAACTTTGAACTTGTGAAGAATCAAGTCAACTCTTAGCTCCAGACTCCTCACTATGCTCAAACCCCAGACTTGGGGCAATATTCAAACCGATTTTTCTTTAAAGCCACTAAGCAAATAAGTATCAATCCAAACTACTCCCCCATCCAGAAAATCTACATAGGGGAGTGGGGGGGCAAATGATAGGCTATAAATAGCACTAACCCGGATCCTCTACTTCGACTATGCCCGGATCACTATGTCCATATCAAAGATACGAATAATAGATGGCATGAGCCCGGGCTAGTAAAAATCCAAGCTGGCAACCGCTATGACACGTGGAACTTTAGTCCTGATTCGGGGTCCCACTTGATAGTGACAACTATTAATAACTAATGATTAACATGTGCCAACCACACTCCAGAATGGTCCCAACACACTCCACCACATTCTCCACCTGCACACATGTCCTACATCTACAAGACCCAGGTATGCACACTAAAGGGGGAGGCCGATGAAAAAGGTTACATTCTCTTTTACACACATTGATACACACACACCCTCCATTTTTAGATACTCTAGTCCTTATCTTTATCTCCCAAAAGCCGTCGCTTATTCTCATGTCGGAGGTGCCGCGGGTTCAAACCCACCTCTCGGCATTGTTTTGCAGAGTCCCAATCACCAGCTTCACCTCTCTCAAGGCGTGGAAACGGCGGAGGAAGCACTAGATCGGGACTTGGAGTTATCATAAATATTTAAATCTTTCCCTTTAGAAGGGAGGTCAAAAGGGATATGAAAGAGTGTACTAAAAATTGGCAATTTTTCTTAACCCTTTTCATTCCAATAACAAGACATTCAAGAGATGTCCCGACACGTACGTGAGATTTGATACCACTCTTAGGGATTGTTTGGCGAATCTTATTTGTAACTTAAAAGTTATTTATTTTGAAAAAAAAATTCGTATGGGGAGTTTAACATTCATTTTCTTGTAAAAATAAGTTACTTATTTCAGAAAAAAATACATATTTTCTAACGTTTTCCCAGAATAAATAACTTATTTCTGAAAAATAAGATTTCCCAAACGGACCCTTAATATCATTATTGGAGATGCTCTAACACCAACAACTTGACATACACGGCATGAAATGTCTAATGTTATTCTGATGCACGGTGCACCAGGAAAATGGTATCCTGTCATTTTTTATTTTTATTTTTGAACCAAAATGAAATTCATTAATCTTTCAAAGCTTCGTACATAATCGTCTCCAACACACTTTGCACCAGGAAAATGGTATCCTGTCATTTTCTTATATCTACAATATATGACAAGAATTGGCATAAAATTGTAAAACAAATAAATTAATGATGTATTTTAGAAATTAATGTTCAATTATTTAAAGCACTTGATATATTAATGATAGGGTAAAACATAACATCACCATAATATGCTTACTTTCAATATCCCACTCATTATTCTGTCAAATTTTGAGCCGATGTTGAATCCACTTCTGCACTAGCTTCTTGCCTTTCTTTTTTAATTTCTACTATTTGGTTTATGCGACAATATATACATGATCCGAAAATATCATGCCGACTAATTATTTCCACACACGTATAGATATTGAATTAACTGATACATATGGCTACAAATACAATATCATATGGTCCCTCTATGGTCTATAAACAGTGTTCTTAACAAAGAGTGTGGACGGGTGACTAAGCAAAGGCCGACAGAAATTTAACACATTTATGATCAATTAAAGTTCCTAAACTTGATCAAAGTATGAAGGGGAAACCACAAATGTTGAGGCAGATTTTTTTTTCTTTTTTGAATAATTAAGTTCAGATGTCTTATAAATGATAGGATTTTTTTCGTAAATACTTTTGCCTAAAACGTTTTTGCAAAAATACTTTTAAAAAAAATTAATTTACAAAAATATTATTTTATTTGCAAAAATATCATATTATTTGTAAAAATACTATGTTATTTGTAATGATCGTTGTTGCATATGCAACCTCATATGTAACTGAATGCAACTGAAAATTGCAAGTTGAATTTTCATTTTTTGTCAATTATGGAAATTCAACTTTCAATTTTCAGTTACATTCATTTGTACATATGCAATTGAATGCAATTGAAAATTGGAAGTTGAATTTTCATTTTTTGCTGCTGCACAACCCTTATATACAACTAGAAATTGGCAAAAAATGAAAATTCAACTTTCAGTTTTCAAATCATATATGTCTATACAATCTGGAAACACAATTGGTTTAAGCATAAGTTATCTTTTACAATTACATGAGGCAATATGAATTGGGTAAAATCATACTACTAATCAAGAATAACAATTAATTCATGAACCCATGCTAATATGGCATATTCTCAATCCTAGATTCCACTTTCGCAATCATCAAGGATTAATAAATTAGATGCTAGCTACACATCTATCAATTAAATCAAACCATATTAGATTATCAAAATAAAATCACCCAACGTCAAACACAATAATTATGAAATCGAATCCATTGGAACCCCATGATAATGATTAGTTCATATTCGAACCTTTCACCATCATGGGTTCTAAAGAAAACATGATTCTAGAAATCAAATAATAATATAAGAGAAATAGGGTTAGAAATAAATCCCCAATAGTGTAGAAGAGTACAAAAGATCCAAAATAGATTAGGCCTCCTTGCTTGTCACTAGCTTGAAGATCCCTCTCTAAATCTTGTTTCTAAGATAATAATGTTGATAGATGATCCTCTCTAATGATGATAGATATGTTTTTATGTCTAGGATAATACAAATAAAGTCCCAGCTGCTTGCCCTAAAAATAGGCCCAAACAATTCGACCCAAAAATAAGATTCTGAAAATCTGCTGGAGCGCTGTAGCGCGTGGTAAGAGCGCTGTTGCGCCTTCTGGCCCCTGGAAAATGCTACTCCACAGCGCTGTTGCGCAAGAGACTGAGCTACAGCGCCTCCTATCTCCTGGAATATTTCTGATGTTGCGTTGCTGCTCTTGGAGAAGCGCCATAGCGCCCCAAAACTTGCGCTGCTGCTCAAAAACCTGCGTTGTAGCGCCTATGCACCCCTGGACAGCATCTCATCCTTCTGCTTCTTGACTTGTTTCCCACTCTGAATTTCTTCCACAAGCTGCCACCTTCACTCATCGAACATACACCACCATTAACTCGATTTAGCTCCATAATGCCTTCAACAAAACAACCTACACAAATTACACGAAAACATATCAAACTACAACGAAACTCGAGAACTTGCAAACGTTTTAAGTCCGAACGGAAGGTAAATAGTGGATATAAAATCCACTTATCAAACCCCCAAACTTAAATCGTTGCTTGTCCCCAAGCAATGCAAACTCAACCCTAAAATGATGCATGAATGCAACTAATAATTAAATATCATGATAATGCGAACATGTCCTAATGCAATGGTCCCACACAAATTATCCGAAACCAACTCAACAAGCAAACGCCTCAACGAATGCAACAACTCTAAACAGAGCTCGACTAAGGCCCCGTATACTAACAATACATGCTCGGGAACGTGGTGTGTGCATTTCTCACTAGATATACTCTTGAAACTAGATAAAAGGCATAACTCATCCTTCGCCAAGACAATCACATGTTTATAAACAGAATGAACTTTAGACACTCCATGACTCAAAGACACGGTCATCCTCATTTAAGGTAGACAAGGATTCATGCTTTACAATACAAAACAACACAAAACACCAAACACACATGCTTATTGACCGTGCAATGGGTGAGACCCCTAAAGGCTTATACAATAGCACTCATGTAGCGAGCGTTAGGTTAGTGGATCCCAGACCGGAAAAGTCTTAGGTCACTAGGCATAAAATCCCCTAGAACTTAATTGGTCGAGTACTAAAAAGCCCACCCTAGTCAATTAGCATACACACACTCTCACAAATGTTCATTTTTTATACTCACGACTCTTTTTTTTTCTTTTTTTTATCTTTTTCTTTTTTCTTTATTAATTTTTTTTTTCATATGGGTGCACTATCTCACCCTCCTAGACTACTCATATCAAATATGAGCGGCTACTAGCCATTTGACGCCTAGCCATTATTACACTATGATACGACACTTAGCATGACATCCATGTTTTCCCCCAAACTTATAATTAAGTACTCCTACGCCATCAAGGGAATAACGAAAATTCTAGATATAAATAGGTGATTAAATCTCAACAGCCAAACAAGGTATGACTCGACCTAGCCCAAGAGCAAACAGTGAGACCGTGAAAAGATTGTGTTCCCGACACACGCAAGTCAATTTCATAAGTCCTTTAATCAACCCTCTATTCATTGTCATCACACTCAAATTAACGTCGACCTATCGAGCCAGAACAGACACTCATGTGGACTCATGTGATATGCATGAACAAAATGATATTACACTCCTAAATAAATCTATATGACAAGGCCTCCTAAATGCACTCTAAATGGCATGGCAAAACTAAATGCAAAAATACTAATATGAACTAGCATGAATATGCAGCTATATGCAATGCAATGACTCTTGATACCCTAAAATCACCCCCAAACTTACAAATTGCAATGTCCTAATTGAAGGTAAAATTAAAGGGTACAAGAGATACTCCCCTACTCGTCGGCATCTCCACCCTCCTTGGGTGGTGTGTCTGGTGGTGGATAAACATGGTGCGCTCCAAAAATGGGCCATGTGACCTGAAAACCCTGTTGCCGGTACATTCCATCCAACGATTGAGTTAAATCTGTAGCAAAACGGTGAATCATGTCATGCGTAGTATCATAACGCCTCATCATGCGCCTGAACTGAGCATCACTGAAGACCACAGTCCCCTGACTCGTCTGGCTCGTCTGTGCGTGGGAAGGTCCCGCTCTGTCTGACTGACGAGGCACTCTCTCCACCGGTGGCGGATTACCACCTCCCTCAGTAATATCAACATAACCAAGGCCCCTAGGGTGAGGAGTGCCACCCGGCCATTCCGCCAACCTCTGAATCGCATGATGATCAAGAGAACCAATCAGCCTGTGCAAAGTCTCATCATTATGCCAGGTAACACCAACATGAACACACAACTCAACAATAATAATAGCATGTGGAATCCCACCTGTAGTGCCACCCCGCAAGAATTTCATGATATTCTGATAAACTAGGTACCCGAGATCAATGTATTTCCTGTTCAGAATACCCCACAAAATGATCGTACGATCGACAGTAACATCAGTGACATGTGAAGTTGGCATTATACGGGCACACATAAATAAAAACCAAGCTCGAGCATACCTAGTCAATGCAGCTGCAGGAAAAGTACGCTTCTCAGTCGAACCTGCCTTGCACTTCCAAACCGTGGCCGGTATACACATCCCCGCTATAATAGCGTCTAAGTCCACATCATCCTTGGTCTTCTGTGCCCAATCCTCAGCACCTCTAGGCTTCGCCGATTGAGACAAAATGCGACGTATATACCCCGGCTTATAAGCCACTGCTTGACCCCTAACCATAGTGATCCCATTTTTCTCTACCTTGGCATTGGCATAGAATTCCCTTACAATGCTTAATGGAACTGCCACGGGCTTTGCACAAAAAGTCGACCACCCCAACTCCTTAACCATAGCTCCCAATTCTCCATCCTCGGACGAAGGAGCGAAACCCCTTTCTTTGACAACAGCTTTCGTCAAATAAATTATCGAACTCTATTTGTGCCACCTTAGAAACAAATTTGTCCACATCATAATCTACATCCACCTCCTCCTCCGAACTACTACTACTCACCACACGTAACCTCTTTGGAGCCATAACAACACTACCCAATGTCACAATATCACCAATATCCACTAAAAATAATGAACCAAGCAAATTTTCCCAAAAACCACCAACACATAAAATCACCAAAAATTGCAAGTACACAATTCGTAATTAAACAAGATTGAAGAAGAATTTACCCAATTACGAATCCGAGAGGTGACCTTGCAAGGAGATTCCACCGATTTTGATTGAAGCCCTAAAAGTGGAGTTATGGTGGAGAGAATTGAGAAGGGGTTTTGAATTTGTGTGTAGATAGGTGTATATATAGATGGGTGTATAGAGATTATTAGTTGGGTTAGGAGATGAGATGGGGTTGGGAGGGTTTATGATTTGAAGGTAAGAATGAATTAGGGATAGATGTTTGGGAGGAATTAGGTATAGGTGTTTGAAAGTAGAATTGTGTTGGGGCTCGGGGCGCTGCTGTGTTTTACTACCATTTTTGTTTTTTTTTTTCAAACGAAAATAAGGACCAACGCATGAGTTGCCTCCCACGAAGCGCTTCTTTACTGTCATTAGCTTGACATTACTACTGAAGCTCATATGGAAGCAAGACTGATGGTGAATGCCTCCGTGACGCCGTAGTAATGCTTTAATCTTTGCCCGTTCACTTTGAACGACTCATCTGGAGATTCACTAAAAATTTCCACTGCACCATGTGGAAACACTGTCTTTACCTTGAAAGGACCAGACCATCTTGATTTAAGCTTTCCCGGGAAGAGTTTGAGCTGGGAATTGAAAAGAAGTACTAGTTGGCTTGGTTCAAAGGTTTTGGGCACCAGCTTTCTGTCGTGCCACTTTTTTACTTTTTCCTTGTACATCTTCGAGTTCTCATAGGCTTGAGAACGGAATTCTTCCAATTCATTTATTTACAACAAACGCTTCTCACCAGCTAACTTCATGTCAAAGTTCAGCTTCTGCAAGGCCCAGAATGCCTTATGCTCAAGCTCCGCTGGCAGATGACACGCTTTCCCATAGACCAACTGGAATGGTGACATTCCCAATGGAGTTTTATAAGCTGTCCTGTAGGCCCATACGGCTTCATCTAATTTCATGGACCAATCCTTCCTCGAAGGATTCACCACCTTCTCCAGAATTCTTTTGATTTCTCGATTAGAAACCTCTGCTTGACCATTTGTCTGAGGATGATAGGCGGTTGCAACGCGGTGAGATACTCGATACTTAGCTACTAAAGCTGTGAACTGGCGATTACAAAAATGAGTACCTTCATTACTGATGATAGCTCGAGGAGTCCCAAAGCGAGTGAATATCTGTTTGTGTAGAAAGTTTAGCACTACCTTAGCATCATTCGTCGGTAGAGCTTTCACCTCAACCCATTTGGATACATAATCCACTGCCAAAAGAATGTACTGGTTGTTGCATGAAGGAACAAAGGGTCCCATGAAGTCGATTCCCTAAACATCAAAAATCTCCACTTCAAGCATATTATTTAGAGGCATCTCGTTCCTCTTAGAAATATTACAAACTCTTTGGCATCAATCACATCTCATCACGAACTGATGAGCATCTTTGAATAGAGTTGGCCAGAAAAATCCTGCCTGTAGCACTCGAGCAGCGGTCTTATCTCCACCATAATGTCCACCATAGATAGTATCATGACAATCTCGCAAAATCCCCTCCATCTCACTATATGGAATACAACGCCTGAGAAGCTGATCTGGTCCTTGCTTGAATAAGTAAGGCTCGTCCCAACGGTACCATTTCACATCATGCAGAAATTTCTTCTTTTGAGCATAAGAGAGCTCAGTTGGGATGACATTGCTCACCAGATAATTCACGAAGTCACCAAACCAAGGTACTTCCCCTTGCACCTGAAACAACTGTTCATCCGGGAAGTGTTCATTGATTAGAGTCTCATCCTTCTTAATTTCCTCGCCCCGCTCCAATCTCGAGAGATGGTCAGCCACTTGATTTTCAGTTCCCTTCCTGTCCTTAATTTCTAGCTCAAACTCCTGAAGCAAGAGTACCCATCGAATCAATCGAGGCTTAGCATCCTTTTTGGAGAGTAAATATCTGATGGCTGCGTGATCTGTGTAGACCGTGACCTTCGCACCAAGCAAGTAGGATCTGATTTTTTCAAACCCGTAAACAACTGCCAAGAGTTCCTTTTAAGTGGTCGTATAATTCAGCTGTGCATCATTCAGGGTCTTACTTGCATAGTAAACCACATGAAACACCTTCATCTTTCGTTGCCCGAGAACCACGCCCACGGCGAAATCACTTGCGTCACACATCATCTCGAAAGGAGCTGTAATGACTGGAGTAGTTGTCAGCTTCTTTTTCAAATGCTCGAATGCCTTCAAACATTCATCAGTGAATTTAAAAGGAGTGTCCTTCTCTAGTAGATTGCATAGTGGCTTTGTAATTTTAGAGAAGTCCTTTATAAAATGCCTATAGAAACCAGCGTGTCCCAGAAAGCTGCGAACTCCTTTAACTGAGTTAGGAGGAGGAAGTTTCTCGATTATCTCCAGTTTAGCCTTGTCCACTTCTAAGCCCTTTTTAGACACCTTGTGACCTAGAATGATGCCTTCCTGTACCATGAAGTGGCATTTCTCCCAGTTGAGCACTAGATTTGTCTCGACACATCGTTTCAACACCAAGCTCAGATTATGCAAGCATTCGTCATAAGAAGACCCAAACACTGAGAAATCGTCCATGAAGACTTCCACATTAATTCCAATAATATCTGATAAGATAGCCATCATGCATCTTTGAAAAGTGGCTGGAGCACCACAAAGTCCGAAGGAAACTCGTCGGAACGCAAAAGCTCCAAAAGGACATGTAAAGGTAGTCTTCTCCTGATCTTCCAGAGCTATGGCAATCTGATTATAGCCCGAATACCCATCTAGCAAACAATAGTACTCATGACCAGCTAGTCTATCCAGCATCTGATCAATGAACGGTAGAGGGAAGTGATCCTTCCTAGTAGCCTTGTTGTTTCCTGTAGTCCATACAAACTCTCCAACCTGTGATTGTCCGAGTTGGAATAAGCTCGTTCTTCTCATTGGCTACCACTATCATACCCCCTTTCTTTGGTACACACTGCACCGGGCTCACCCAAGAACTATCTGAGATGGGATAGATGATGCATGCATCTAGCCATTTAAGAATTTCCTTCTTGAAAACCTCTTTCATGATGGAGTTCAGCCTCCTTTGATGTTCCACAGAAGGTTTGCTTCCTTCCTCCATTGGAATTTTGTGCATGCAGTAAGAGGGGTTGATGCCCTTGATGTCTGCTATGGTCCACCCTATGGCTGACTTGAACTCTCTCACAATCCGCAAGAGTTTTTCTTCCTCACTACCTGACAGGTTAGAATCAATAATAACAGGTAATGTAGAAGCCGCACCTAGAAATGCATACCTCAAGTGGTCTGGCAATGGTTTAAGTTCAAGTTCAGGAGCTTCTTCAATAGATGGCTTTAGACGAACCTGTGATTTTTGAAGCTCAGATAGGCCGAGAGATTCCGGTAGAGCATTAAACTTCCTTTGGTAAGGGTTAGCATTCAACAGCTGCACACACTCTGCAATTTCTTCATCCTCAGAATCAGATTCCCCTTGTAAAGTGCTTACCAAGGCATCTGAATTCAACAACTGATGCATTTCCTCATGTTGCAATGACTTCACCATATCAAGTCTGAAACATTCTTCTTCTTCAGTTGGAAGTTGCATTGCTTTAAAAACATTGAATGTGACGTTTTGATCATGCACTCTCATAGTCAGCTCCCCTTTTTGAACATCGATCAACGTTTTGCCTGTGGCCAAGAATGGCCTTCCCAAAATGATAGGGATGCTCTTATCTTCCTCAAAATCCAAGATGACAAAGTCAGCTGGAAAAATTAGTTTATCCACCTTAACTAAGACATCTTCCACTATTCCACGAGGATATGTAACCGATCTGTCAGCTAGCTGCAACGAGATATTGGTTGGTTTTGGGTCGGGGAGTCCAAGTGTCATGAAGACTGAGAGAGGCATCAAATTGATGCTTGCCCCAAGATCACACAAGCATTTGTTGAATGACACGTTACCAATAGTGCAGGGAATGGTGAAGCTACCTGGATCCTTTAGCTTTGGAGGTAGTTTTTGTTGCAAGATCGCACTACATTCCTCCGTCAATGCAACCGTCTCAAAATCAGCTAGCTTTAACTTCTTCGAGAGAATTCCCTTCATAAATTTGGCGTAACTAGGCATTTGTTCCAAAGCTTCAGCAAATGGGATGTTAATATGCAACTTTTTAAATACCTCCAGAAATTTGCCAAATTGCTGATCCAGTTTCTGTTTCTGCAACCTTTGAGGAAACGGTGGGGGTGGATACACCGGAGGATCAGTCACTAAAGGAACCGACTGCTTGGCTGGTTGATTGATTGGTTGTTTTTCCCTTTCCGCAACTTCCTCTTGCTCAGCCTGTTTTGAGATTTGTTTAGTTTCTGTGCCCCCTGTGACTTTTCCTGACCGCAGAGTAATAGCTTGTACCTGTTCCTTGCCATCCTTCTTTCCTGGATTAGGTTCTGTGTTGCTAGGAAGAACTCCTTGAGGCCTATGGAGTAAGGCAGTTGCGAGTTGTCCAATCTGATTTTCCAATGTCATGAGAGATGATGCCTGACTCTGGAGTGATACCGCTTGACTCTTGACCATCGATCTCAATTCTTCTAATTCAGATTTTTCGTTCGACTGCTGTTGAAATCCCAGAGGCTGATATTGCTGCCTCGGAGCATACTACTGCTGCATTCCCGAAGGGTTGAACTGTCTACCCCCAAACTGCTGGTTAGGAGGAGGATAAGATGATTGCTGCATGCTGTTCTGACTATTACCCCAGCTAAAGTTAGGGTGATTCCTGTTGTTGGGATGATATGTGTGAGGCACTGGCTGTTGTGGCTTTTGAAAGTTACTCACGAACTGAGCTGATTCATTAGAGATGGCACATTGACGAGTGTCATGACCACCTGCATATAACTCACAGACACTAGCAACCTGTTGCACCCCAAGATTAGCTAAAGAATATACCTTCATGTTTAGAGCCTCTAACTGAGCTGTTAGAGCTGTAGCTGCATCCACCTCAAGAACCCCTGCTACCTTGTGATGTTGAAGTCTCTGTGGAGGGTACTGGTACTCGTTCGCCTCCATCATCTCAACAAGATCGTAGGCTTCATCATAGCTCTTAGCCCAAAGAGCTCCTCCAGAAGCTGCATCTACCATAGGCCTAGATTGACCTCCCAGTCCATTATAGAAGCTATTTATGACCATCCATTTTGGCATTCCGTGATGGGGGCATTTCCGGAGCATCTCCTTATAACGCTCCCAAGTTTCACACAATGACTCACCCTGTGCCTGAGTAAACTGAGCAATAGCATTCCTTATGGCAGCTGTTTTCGCCATAGGAAAGAATTTCGAGAGAAACTTTTGTGCAAGCTCGTCCCAAGTAGTGATGGATCCAGCCGGTAAAGAATGTAACCAACCTTTAGCTTTGTCCCTTAAAGAGAAAGGAAAGAGTCTCAGCTTCACAGCATCATCGGAAACACCATTGAACTTGAAGGTGTCACAAATTTCGATGAAATTTCGAATATGCATATTAGGATCCTCTGTTACACCACCCCCAAACTGCACTGTGTTCTGCACCATTTGGATAGTACCAGGCTTAATCTCGAAGGTATTCGCTGCGATAGCTGGCCTGATGATACTAGTCTTTATATCATTGATCTTTGGTTTAGAATATTCCATGAGTGCCTTTGGCGCTTCCTGTGGATTAGGATCTCCCATTTCGAAAAGTGTTTCAACTTCTTCCGGTAGTAGAATTACCTCGCTTATTCCTTCTAACTCCGTTTTAGCTTTAGCTTGAGCTTTAGCTTTAGATCGTGTTAGCATGCACGTTCAAGTACCTGAATACAAAGAGCAGAAGGACACGGGATAATAAGAAAAAAAAAATTCAAGTCAGTAATCTATAACGACCACTGCTGACAAGCACATAAACTACAATTAACACCGAAGTCCCCGGCAGCGGCGCCAAAAACTTGTTGACTCGTAAACACGCAAGTATGCGCGATCACAAATAGCAAGTGATAAGTAAGATTCGTTCCGCAGAGACTAGGTGTAATGCAAATTTTAGTACTTATACAACGGTGTATGGTTACTTCTTAATGCTTGAACAATTATCAATTCGGGTTTTTGATTAAACTATTTTAATTAACTAAGCGAGAAATAATTAACAATTAAGAGTTCTTATATATGAGAAAGCATGGGATTCCAATTTCATCGAAACTTCACTAAAGGCTGACACATTAAATCGACATAGGTGATAGACATGATAATTAATCAGATAACACGAAAATAATACAAGCTACCTTTCAGTACACTCGTATCAAACCACTTAATATCCACAAAAGATAGAAATCAAGAAGACACCAAATTATATTCAAATCATATATGTCTATACAATCTGGAAACACAATTGGTTTAAGCATAAGTTATCTTTTACAATTACATGAGACAATATGAATTGGGTAAAATCATACTACTAATCAAGAATAACAATTAATTCATGAACCCATGCTAATATGGCATATTCTCAATCCTAGATTCCACTTTCGCAATCATCAAGGATTAATAAATTAGATGCTAGCTACACATCTATCAATTAAATCAAACCATATTAGTTTATCAAAATAAAATCACCCAACATCAATCACATGTCAAACACAATAATTATGAAATCGAATCCATTGGAACCCCATGATAATGATTAGTTCATATTCGAACCTTTCACCATCATGGGTTCTAAAGAAAACATGGTTCTAGAAATCAAATAATAATAGAAGAGAAATAGGGTTAGAAATAAATCCCCAATAGTGTAGAAGAGTACAAAAGATCCAAAATAGATTAGGCCTCCTTGCTTGTCACTAGCTTGAAGATCCCTCTCTAAATCTTGTTTCTAAGATAATAATGTTGATAGATGATCCTCTATAATGATGATAGATATGTTTTTATGTCTAGGATAATACAAATAAAGTCCCAGCTGCTTACCCTAAAAATAGGCCCAAACAATTCGACCCGAAAATGAGATGTTAGTCACAGAGGCATGCCTGTATACATCTAATAACAAGCCTAATTGTTTGTAATGCTTTGCATTACTTACATGACCTCTTAACTGAGGGAACCTCTAGTTGTAGAGTTTCTGTTTATTCTGTACTTCAAGAAGGCATCAAATCCTAGTTGTGTAACTGTACTTATATAGTCAAGAATAATGCTTGAAAGAAGTTCCAAGGTTCATGCCTCAAGCAAAGAGATAAAGACTGTCAAATAATCACAGTTGGGATTTGAAGAAATGAAGAATTTGCCTAAGTACCAATTCGAGAAGTATATTTGTCTATTCGAGAAGTCTAGCATTCGAGAAGTCAGGGATTCGATATCTCAAGACACTATTCGATATCTCTGGATACACTGTTCCATATCTCATTCGATATCTCAGGGATTCGATATGTCTATTACTCTATTCGAGAACTCAAGGAGTCAACAAGTCAAAGTGGTATTCGAGTTCTCAAGGAGTCAGAAAGCTATTCGATATCTCAAGGATTCGACAAGTCAAATGCTCTATTCGACATCTCAAGGAATCTTGAAGAAAAGAGCTATTCGAGAAGTGATTCGATATGTCAATATAACAGTGTTCGAGAACTCAGAGTTATCGATCAAGTCAATTCTAGTTCTCGAATCACTTATGTTAGGAATAATTCATAAGTTTTTTTTTTTTTTTAACCGGGAACTACCCCACACACTTGTATGTGGGATTTCAAACCCGGGGAGATATATCGCTGAGCCCTACCACCCAGTACTCCCACGTAAATCCGAAGCTTTCGCTCCGAGGTAGGTTCGAACCCCTGACCTTGGCTGAACCAGGGAAAGGGGGTGTTGTGATGTTAAGAATAGAATTTATACATTATACTTCTTGTAATCCTGATCTTATAAAGGATTTAGCACTATATATAGGATTTATGTGTAAGACAGTTATCTGTATAGTTTAGTCAGGAATGAACAGTGTATCGGAGACTATATGTCAGGAACAAAGAACAAATCCTGATGACGGTCTAATACTGATGATGATCAGATACTGATGCAAGATGAAATCCTAATATCAGTCGTGTTACTGATGATGTCATTATGGATACTACAGAAACTGGCAAGTGCTATAAAACAGGATCGTTGTTTGAAGAACAAGCAAGAAGATATTATGAAGGAAAGAGTTTTCTATTGATGGAAACTATCGACTAGAAGGCAGAACATTGTCATGTATAGATTATATCTTTCTATTATTAGTTGATAGGTAGCATTATAAATACTCTCTCTATATCATTGTAAAAAGTGTCGTAGTCGAACAAACGTGAAAATTGAGTTCGTGTGCGTAGCTCTGTATAAGGTTTGAATTCGAGAATTCAAAACAAACAGAGAGAGAGATTTGTATTGTCAGCAGCTGCTAAAGGTATTGTACACCTTTGGTAGAGTTTGTATTTGATCTTATTAATACAAACAGAGTTTGATTCATTCGTTTATTCTTGTTCATATAATTAAGTAAAAATCAGACACGATTATATAACTTGTATTCAACCCCCCCTTCTACAAGTTATTCGAGTTAACAATTGGTATCAGAGCAGGTTGATTTCGAATAATCATAAAGATCTGCAATCATGTCTGGTTACAAGGATGGGAATACTAAGATTCCTATGCTCAAGAGAAACGAATATACTCTATGGGAAGTAAAGATGTTGCATCATCTGGAAGCAACAGATCCTGATTATCTTGACAGAATCAGAGATGGACCTTTTGTTCCAACAAAGGTCGTTAGACAAGCAACTGTTGATGGTGTGGTTGTTCCAGAACATACAACAGAGAAGCCAAAATCTGAATGGTCAGATAAAGACAAGGAGAATGTTCTTAAAGATGCTAAAGTGAGAAACATATTATTCAACAGTCTTGATTCTGTTCTCACTAACTATGTTCTCTCTTGTAAAACTGCTAAGGATATATGGGACAATCTTAAGGTTCACTGTGAAGGAACTAAGCCTGTCAGGAAGAATATGAGGACATTACTTATACAACAGTATGAGTACTTTGAATCCAAGTCTGGAGAGTTACTTACTGATACCTTTGATAGGTTTACAAAACTCATCAATGAGATGGCCATGCATGGTAAATATTATGACTTGGAGGATATGAATACAAAGTTCATGAAAGCTTTGCCTGATTTCTACAATGAGAAGATATCTGTGATTGAGGAAGCTAATGATCTGGATGAGATTTCATTAGAGGCAGTATATGGAAAATTAAGAGCTTATGAACTTGACAAGCAGCAGAAGAAGAGTAGGAGTGAAGGAAAGATGAAGACTATTGCACTTACTGCTCAATCTGAAGTAAAGAAGCTTCCTGAAGAACAGCATGAAGAGATTGCTGTAAAGAATTCAAGGAAGAAGAAAAGCAAAGAAAGTTCTGAGTCAGAGACTACTGATATGGACTCTGACAATAATGATTCTGAATCTGAGATGCAGGAACTCTTTGCTATGTTTGCTAAAACCTTCAAGAAAGGTAGATTTAACAGGAGAAGATTTAGCAAAGGACCTTTTCAAAAGAAGGAGGAGAAGAAGAGTGACAAAGGCAAAAGTACAATTGTCAAGCTTGATAAGGCCAAGATCAAGTGCTTTAACTGCAGCGAGCTTGGACACTTTGCTAGTGAGTGTAAGAAGCCTAGGAATTCAGGAAAGGGTAATGCACTTATGGTCACACAGAAGGATTGGGCTGATTCCAGTGATTCTGAAGATGAATTGGATTATGACAACATTGCATTGATGGCAAATAGTTCAGACAAACCTGGATCTCCAAAGAAAACTTCTCCATCCTCTGTTAAGGTATCACTTCACTCTCTTGATTCATTTGATAGCTTAAATTCTGATGAAATTAGATCTATCCATGCTGAGTTTAAGAATCTTATGACTAATTTTAGAATTCTTACTTGTGAAAGAGATGAACTTAAGGTCAAGAATGATAAATTAGTTGATAGAAATAATTTTCTTGAATCTGAATTAATTCAAATGGAAGAATACAAGTTAAGTTCTGATAAAGCTAAGCATGATTATAGTGTTATTCTTGAGGCTTATGACTATGTCAGAAAAGAACTAGAAGAAGAGAGAGATGTGATTAAGACCATTAACAATTCCAGTAAAAAGACTATAGAAATCTTTGAAAGTGGAATTCGTGGTAAGGTTAATGGTTTAGGTTTTGATAAGGCTAGACAAGAAGAAAAAGTAGCTATTGTCAATGATGATAGTAAAATAGAAGCTAACACATCTGAAGGTAAGAAAATTGTTTCTGAACCTAATCATGTTAAATTTGTTGATTCAAAAGGTACCCCTGTTGTACACAAAAGGATTAACAATAATAATTCAGATGAGAAAGTGTTAGAGAAACCTAAGAATGTAAACATAGGGTTTTTGTCTAAGTCTTAGTTGAAACAGAGATTAGATGGTCTTTCAGAGTCTAGCAAGATCAAAAGAAATAGGAATGGAAAAGAAGGTATTAACAAAGAGAATAATTACAAGAATGTACCTGATGCACCTAGGAAAAAATGCTATAAGTGTGGAAATCATAATCATTTGGCCCTAGACTGCAATCAAAAACCTTCTTGGAAAACTGAGTCCAGATTCCCCAAGACTCAGAAAATTCAATACCAACCACAAAAAGCTTGTTATCATTGTGGTAGTTTACTTCATTCCATTTACATGTGTAAAGAATATCATGAACTGTATTATGACTATTATTCCTTGAAATCTGAAACTCCTAGTCACAAACAGTTTGTGAAATCAGAGTCTAAGGTTGACTCTGCAACAGGTAAAATAAAAGCAAAATTCTCAAAGCCTGTCGTTTCTAAATCTAGTAAGAAAGGATCCAATCAAAGTTGGGTCCTAAAAAATTCTAACTAGTTACTTTTTGTTTACAGGGCACAGGAAAGAAGCATTCAATTATCTTGGATAGTGGATGCTCTGGACATATGACTGGAAAGAAGTCCCTGCTTACAAAGTTTGAGAGGAAAGCTGGCCCAGTAATATCTTTTGGAGATGGCAACAAAGGAGAAACTCTGGGATATGGCTCAATTGTTTTGGGGAATGTCATCATAGAAAATGTAGCACTGGTTGAAGGCTTGAAACATACTCTTTTAAGCATAAGTCAACTGGGTGATAAAGGTTACAAATCAATCTTTGACAAAGAAAGATGCAAAATCTTGAATATGCAGAGTGGAGACATTGTTCTAACTGGTCAAAGACATGGTAACATATATGAAGCCAGCTTAAGTGATACATCTAAAGGAATTGTTAGATGTCTCTACAGCAAAGCAACAAGTGATGAAAGCTGGAATTGGCACAAGAAGCTCTCACATCTTAACTTCAAGAAGCTTAATCAACTTGTTAAGCACAATCTGGTGAGAGGCCTACCTCAGGCAAATTTTGTGCAAGATGGACTTTGTGATGCATGTCAACTTGGAAAGCAAAGAAGAACCACTTTCAAGAGCAAGACTGAAAATTCAATTACTAAACCATTTCACATGCTACATCTTGATCTGTTTGGTCCAGTAAACATTATGTCTATCAGCAAGAAAAGATATGCTCTAGTTATAGTGGATGATTTCACAAGGTTCACATGGGTGTTCTTTCTACACAAGAAGGATGAAGCTCCTCAGCAAATCATTGAACTTATCAAGAATATTCATAATAACTCTGAGTACAAAGTCAAAGTACTTAGAAGTGACAATGGTACAGAATTCAAGAACTCTACAATGGAGGGGTTTTGTGCAGACAAAGGAATCACTCAACAGTTTTCTGCACCTGGTACACCTCAACAGAATGGTGTAGTAGAAAGAAAGAACAGGACTCTCATAGAGGCAGCAAGAACCATGCTTGCAGATGCAAAACTTCCAACCTACTTTTGGGCAGAAGCTATTAACACTGCATGTTTCACTCAAAACTGTACCTTGGTAAATAGTCATGGAAAAAAACTCCCTATGAGATGATCAAAGGAAAGAAACCAAGTGTGAAATACTTTCACATCTTTGGATGCAAA
Source organism: Kitagawia praeruptora (assembly GCA_037693485.1). NCBI lineage: Eukaryota > Viridiplantae > Streptophyta > Magnoliopsida > Apiales > Apiaceae > Kitagawia > Kitagawia praeruptora. Next base: position 38,800,207 of record CM075344.1, read on the forward strand.
TGCTATGTCCTAAAAGTTCATCCAGAACAACTTGGAAAATTTGAAGCCAAATCGGATGAAGCAATTTTTCTAGGATATTCAGCATATAAGGCCTTCAAAGTTTATAATCTCAGAACTCACATTGTTATGGAATCAATTCATGTTGCATTTGATGATAATAAATTTTGAATTCTGCAAACTGATGAAAGTCATGACAAATTGGAATTTGAAAATCTGAAGAATTCTGAGATACTCTCCAGTGATGATGAAGGTTCTCCAGAAGGAATTTCTATTGCTTCTCAAAGGAATGCTACTGTTGAGGGGGAGCAAATAAATCAAAGAGAACACAGTGATCATCAGGAGCAGACTAGCCTTTCAGAGTCTACTCCATCAGGAATTGACGTTTCAGAGTCTACTCCATCAGGAACTGATCTTTCAGAGTCTACTGAGGAAAGATCAGTAACTAGCAGCAATATGGAATCTACTGATTCTATTGATCAAAGGAGAGTTTTTGAAGGTAGAAAGAATTCTTCTACAAGAGATACCACTAACTTAGGGGGAGAGTCTAGCAGAGTTAATCTACCACCTGTTAGAAAATGGACAAAGGATCATACTGAAGATTTGATTATTGGTGATCCAAATAGTGGTGTTCGAACTAGAAGATCAATTCAAAATGAATGCTTGTATAGTTGCTTTCTCTCAAAGAATGAACCTAAGAAGGTTGAAGAAGCCTTACAGGATCCTGATTGGGTAATTGCAATGCAGGAGGAGTTAAATGAGTTTGAGAGAAACAAAGTATGGAAACTGGTACCAAGACCTAAAGATAGATCAATTGTTGGTGCAAGATGGGTTTTCAGAAACAAGCTAGATGAATCTGGTATGATTGTAAGAAACAAAGCTAGACTGGTGGCTAAGGGTTATTCTCAGGAAGAAGGCATTGATTATGATGAGACCTTTGCACCTGTAGCAAGATTAGAAGCAATCAGAATGTTTCTTGCATTTGCAGCTCATTCAAAATTCAAGGCATACCAGATGGATGTAAAGAGTGCTTTTCTAAATGGCAAACTTGATGAGGAAGTATATGTGGAACAACCACCTGGATTTGTTGATCCAAAGTTTCCAAATCATGTCTACATACTTGACAAGGCACTCTATGGACTAAAGCAGGCACCAAGAGCATGGTATGAGACTTTGTCTAAATTTCTTCTTGAAAATGGCTTCACAAGAGGTACAATTGACAAAACTCTATTCTTTAGAAAAATAAAAGGTGAATTGCTTTTAGTTCAAGTTTATGTTGATGATATTGTTTTTGGTTCTACTAATGAAAAGTTGTGTGCTAAGTTTAGCAAGCTTATGCAGTCTAAGTATCAGATGAGCATGATGGGTGAATTAAATTATTTCTTAGGCTAGCAGGTCAAACAGACTGAGACTGGTATCTTCATTAATCAGTCAAAGTATATCAAAGATCTTTTAAGAAGGTTTGACTTTCAAGACTGTGCAGTTGCAAAAACACCCATGGCAACAGCCACTAAACTAGACTCTGATCCTAAAGGGAAGAGTGTGGATAATACTAGTTATAGAGGCATGATAGGCTCATTGTTATATCTAACTGCAAGTAGGCCAGATATAATGTTTTCTACCTGTTTATGTGCTAGATTCCAAAGTGATCCTAAGGAATCTCATTTAATTGCTGTGAAGAGAATTTTTAGATATCTCAAAGGAACTCCAAATCTTGGTTTGTGGTATCCTAGAGAATCTGATTTCTTTCTAATTGGCTATTCAGACTCTGATTATGCAGGGTGTAAGATAGACAGGAAAAGCACTACAGGTACATGTCAATTCTTGGGAAATAGATTGATTTCTTGGGCAAGCAAGAAGCAACAATCTGTTTCAACCTCAACTGCAGAAGCTGAGTACATAGCAGCAGGCAGTTGTTGTGCACAGCTCCTTTGGATAAGAAATCAGTTGATGGATTATGGTATGACACTTAGTAATATTCCTATGTTTTGTGATAATACTAGTGCTATTAAAATTGCAGAAAATCCAGTTCAACATTCAAGGACTAAGCACATTGATGTCAGGTATCATTTTATTAGAGAACATATTGAAAATGGTACTGTGGAACTTCATTTTGTTCCTACTGACAAACAGCTTGCAGATATTCTAACTAAACCACTTGATGATACTACATTCAGTAGATTAGTAAGTGAGTTAGGAATGTTAAATTTTTAGATCTTTAACATCTGCAATAGTAGCAAGGTATGTTGTTTTTAGCTTATAGACTTGATATTCTTGTCAGGATCTATATTTGATTGTTAAATGCTTTAGCTATAACACTTTGCCTTGATAAATTTCACTATGATAGACTTATTAATAATCATCAGGATTAGATTTGTTATCTGGATGCTGACGTCATCAGTATTGTGTCAGTATCAGGATTATGACAATTGTTTCAGATCCTGACGTTTACTTTGTGTAGTAATCTAATTCTATGATGTGTTAAGTCTATGCCAGCATGTTTTGATATTTGTATACTGATAATTTATACATCATTCAATAATCAAAAGACAAGCAGATAACAAGTAATTGTATTTTCATTAATTGAAAGCATTACATATATGGAAATGAAATACAACATCTTTTTGTCTAATTTCTATTGATAATTCTATACTTGTCTATTGATATGAATTCTGAGGTACAGGACAAGGAGCATCTCAAGAAATCCATCAGGGGATTGAATAGCCGCGTCTACTCTTGAATTCCTTGTCTGGGCGACTTGAATGAGAGCAGCTAACTTAAATGAATAGCATCTCCATCAAGATCAACCTCAGACTCTCGGCCAAATTCTTCATCCTCAAGTTTTGAGGAGGTTAGGGGAAGATTGTATCCAACAGATGGATGTTCTAGGAGAAACCTCTGGATATTATCGGAAACCAATCCATCCATGATTAGTTCGATGAGAAGAGTCATCTTTTCAAAGAGATGATCAAGAACAGGATGTTCATCGACCGTGAAAGATCTAAAGAATGGGTTTGAATGGAATTTTGGTTTGAGAAGCATTGTTGAAAAGAAAAGAAATTGAAAGGTTTATGGAGAATGGCATAAGGCGTCTGTTTCTTTTAAAGAAAGACGTGAGAAGCTGAATAGTCACTTGGAAGTTTTAATGAAGTCAGATGCTAATTATTGCGTGTGACTGTATTTCTTGTTTTCAAGAAATATTGAATATATCTAACCAATTGATTTTTGTTCAGATTAATTGTTTATTTCTTTTTCAGATAAAAGAAAAATGTCACGTGGAAACTCCATATTAAGTCTCTGGAATCATGATGACATTGATCAGGATTTCATGTGTGACCATCAGGATTTGAGAATTATTATCACATCGTATTTTGTGATTATTTTGATGAGAGGTCAACAGGAAAAGAAAGCTGATCAGTATTGATTATTTATACCCTGATTTATTTCATGAAAATCAATTTTGGATTTTATTTTCCAAAAATCGTGGGTAACCGCACTTTTCAGGGACTGACACCTGTCAATCTACGTGTCAATGTGGGATAGTGGTCTGAAAGATTTGTGAAATATATTTGTTTTGAAACTCTAATCGTGTAATTGCTTTCTCTAATTTTACATTCTCTAAAGCAAAAACCACTCTTGAGTTTTCAAAATCACTAATCCATTTCAAGAATTTTTCAAGTTCTTTTTAGATCAAAAATGGCAGCTCAGAGAAGATTACCTAAGTCAGTAGCCTTCAAGTTTGGTGATTTCGATTTTATGACAAACAATCATGTAGCAGCTATCACCAACAAGGAAGGAGTGTCATCTGATTTTCATCCAATCATGGACTTTCTAGCGTATGGACCATTAAGTTATGCATTGACAGCATCTCCACAAATTAATCAAGCAGCTGTTTCACAAGCTTCGGAGAATGCTGAGGTAATTGATTCTACTCAGAGTCAATCAGGTAAGATTGTTCAACATTTAGGACAAGATTCATTTGACATTACTGAATCTGTTGTTAATTCAGTACTTTGCTTACCTGTTACTGATAGTTATGCAAGTGAACCATCTGATGATAATGTAAGAACTATGTTGTCTGAATTAGGTTATAGTGGACCTCTAGACAACATGAGCCAGTTGAATAGGTCTTTTCTTAGAAAGGAATGGTCTTTCTACTTTGATCAAATTGCTAAATGTTTTACTGGTAAATGTAGTTCTTTTCAGCAAATTACTTCTGTTACATCACATATTGCTTATAGTTTGCTTTATGACAGAGCAATTAACATTGGTCATATTATCTTAAGTCAGATGAGTATTAAACTTGGGTTAAGAGATCAAAACAGGAAAATGGTTTATTATCATAGATTTATGCAAATGTTTATTAACCATTTTATTCCTGATGTTGAAGCTAGATTTGGTAGGGAACATTGTGTTTCTTCTTATGAACAGCAAAAGAGAATTTTCTCTGACATTACAAAGAAGGACAATGAAAAGAATCTAGATGAAATACCTGAAATTCATTATCCACATCATGTTCAGGTAATTCTTAAAACTCATCTTCCTACTTTCTACAATTCTTCTTTCTTTTGTGGTGAAATGGCTCAGGAATCTCAATTGGAGGAGAACCCACCTGTGTCTACCCAAGTAGCCCAAAACATTATAGTCTCTGAAATAATTCAAGAACCAAATTTTGATCCACAGCCTATTGTTTCAAAGAAACCAACCTCTGGTGTTTCTCAAAAGACATCAGTTGTAAGGAAGAGAAGATTTGTTGTGTCAAGTAGTAGTAATTCTAGTGAAGATGATGATAATTTAACTCTTGCTGAGAGAGCAGAATTGAAGGCTGCAATTCAACTTTCTCTGTTAGCACAAAGAGATGAAAAACCTAGTCATAGCCAGGCTGCAGTCTCCCAAAAGACTGTAGTTCTTAAAAAGGGAAAATAGTTACTGGATACTGTCTCTCAAAAGACTGTGTCTATTGAACAAAGATCTCATCCCAAGATCACTTTTGTGTATACACCTCTTGAGTCTTCTCAGGATAAATCTTTTGCTCACTATACCAGGAGAACAAGGAGAAAGATTCAATTGTCACCTACACACAGAGAGTCTAGTCCAACTAATATCATGCAGGTCTCTACAAATGAAGCTATAATTAAGTCAGCAAATGACCATAGAGATCTGGATATTGATTCTTCATGGGAAACTACATTATCATACAGACTAGCTATGGGACTAATTTCTCTCAAAGTGAAGTTGTCAAGGCCTGTTCTAGATTTTTTGGTTGAAAGAGTACCAAAACTTTTATTTCCAGATGAATATGGACTTCTACATCAAAGACTTGACTTAATGAAGATGTATTTCTATGTATCTATCAGAAGACAATTAGTCAAGAAATTTGGACTCTCGAAGCATGTTGCACTTCAATCACTTCATGCATATTTATTTGACAAAGATGTCATTATTGAAGATGCCTCAGCTCAAGGTGAACAACTGGAGGAAGTAGATAGAGGAAAACAGTCAACAGAAGATACTACTGCACCAGTGGTGAATAGTAAGAAAGATCAGATCACAGTCACTACAACACAAGAACCATCTAGTCAGAGGTTGGATGACTCAGGAGCTGTGATAGCTGATGTTGAAAGGACTTCTGTGATGACTGAGAATGCAAGTGAGATACCCTATGATATGGAAGGAATGACTTTGGTTGATTTTTCTGAAGATCAAACAAATTTTGTTCAGTCAGAGTCTATCCACCTTGAGGGTGAGTCTCAGCAAACAACACTTAAAGACGGTGATGTACTAACTATGGTGTCTAATGAAGTATTACTGAAGACATCAGAGTCTGGTAAAGAACCTGAAAGTGGTATACTGGAGCCTGTAGTCTCTGGAAGGAAGGGTTCAGAGATTATAGCAGCTCACTCCTTGGAGAAAACCTCAAGCCACATGCCAAATGAGGAACCCTCTCTCCATGTTAGTTCAGGTATAAAAACTCCTTCTAAACCCTATTTTTCTGTAGGTCATGAGAGCACTTATCCAAATTTGAGTGATACACTTGAAAAGATGGACTTAGATCCACAAACTGAGAGGCTGGCTCCTGACCAGGCAAAAGGTGAGGTAGAAAGAGTGTTGACTTTAGTAAGTCAAAGTGAGAATGAGGGTATGGATGATCAACTCCATAGCGAGGGAGAGAAAATTAGGAAACCTCCTTCATTTGATTTCTGGGATCAGGTTTTTCCTGAATCTTGGTCTGAAAATTTAGGTATGGATGCTGGTACTTATTCATTCATCAAAATGTATCAGAAGAATGACCTAGCACATCAAAATGCAAAGCCAGAAGTTAAAGCTCAGAAGCAAAAGGAGAGGCTTGCAGGAATCATTAACAGAAGAGGTGCCAGGATAAAGCAATCTCTTGATACATATGTACCAGATGAAGTTCCTAATGCTCCTAGTGTTCCTTTGTATGTACTTCCAATATCAGCTAGAATTGAGACATCTACAGTCTCTGATCACTCTAAGGAGGAGTCAGGATTTGAAGATGTTAGTACACAGAATACTGGTGAAGGAGATGATGATCATGTTTCAGCTACAGATCAGAAAGATGAAGATGTTGATACTTCTAATCCGGTTTTATTACTTGAATATCATACAACCCAAGCAACTTCTTCTACAAGACTTGAAGATACAGTTCTTTCTGATTCTGATTCTGAAGATACTAGAAGCACTTCCAACATTGAAGTTCATTCTAATGTTTTGAAAGATATTCAGAATTCTCAAATTGCTATTCAAACAAGACTTCAATCACTTGAAGATAACCAAGTCACAATTATGGAAAATCAAGCAGTTCTGATGAATATCATTTGTTCTGTTTCTGAATCTCTTGGAATTAATGTTGCTGAAGACAATTCAAAGACAATAACAACAACACCAGACCGGGGGAGATAAAGCGCAGACAAAGGGAAGTAAAAAGAAGAACTAGGAGTGACAGTGGTGAATCTCAGCTTGGAAGTGGTAAAGGAAGAGCAGCATTAATAGTTAAAATTCTTTCTTCTAAGTACTAGATAAGCGTCTACATCTGGGAAGGAGGTACTTAACTTCATAATTCTACATTCATAAATTCTATTCTGGTTGTTTTGTTATATGTTTTGACATCCACAACTTAGATTTATGCTTCAGATTTTAAAGCATAAATAGGGGGAGATTGTTAGGAATAATTCATAAGTTGTGATGTTAATAATAGAATTTATACATTATACTTCTTGTAATCCTGATCTTATAAAGGATTTAGCACTATGTATAGGATTTATGTGTAAGACAGTTATCTGTACAGTTAATTCAGGAATGAACAGTGTATCGGAGACTATATGTCAGGAACAAAGAGCAAATCCTGATGACGGTCTAATACTGATGATGATCAGATACTGATGCAAGATGAAATCCTGATATCAGTCGTGTTACTGATGATGTCATTATGGATACTACAGAAACTGGCAAGTGCTATAAAACAGGATCGTTGTTTGAAGAACAAGCAAGAAGATATTATGAAGGAAAGAGTTTTCTATTGATGGAAACTATCGACTAGAAGGCAGAACATTGTCATGTATAGATTATATCTTTCTATTATTAGTTGATAGGTAGCATTATAAATACTCTCTCTATATCATTGTAAAAAGTGTCGTAGTCGAACAAACGTGAAAATTGAGTTCGTGTGCGTAGCTCTATATAAGGTTTGAATTCGAGAATTCGAAACAAACACAGAGAGAGATTTGTATTGTCAGCAGCTGCTAAAGGTATTGTACACCTTTGGTAGAGTTTGTATTTGATTTATTAATACAAACAGAGTTTGATTCATTCGTTTATTCTTGTTCATATAATTAAGTAAAAATCAGACACGATTATATAACTTGTATTCGACCCCCCCCCCCCTTCTACAAGTTATTCGAGTTAACAACTTACTTAGTCAATTCTCGAATACAATCTGGGAGACAAAATACTGAAGAATTTGTACAAGTCAGAAACCTGTAACAAGCCAATGCACTATATGGACCACAATCTGTAACGTGCTCTGGAAAGCCTACAAGGAAGCTTGGAGAGATATGGAAGAGACAAAGGGCTAAAGAAGTGGATCTGAACAGGCTTTACAAAGTCAAATCTGTAACCGTTTGGACACTTACTCAAAAAGGATAGACAGACTAGAAAGTAATTTGTTTAGCTACCTTGTTTGTAGTAAGTAGGTTGTATCCATGTTCTATAAGGATGCAGCCTCACTTCCTGAGTCACTAACTTTTGAGAGTCAAGTTTTTCATACGTTGTAAGTCATATCTCTCTGAGAAAAACGAAGCTGAGAATACTATCATTTGTATTCACAGATTGTAGCAACCTTTATCTAATAATACATTAGATTAAAGTGATATTGTGTCTTGTGTTGTTCTCTATCCGCACCTTCATTTTTGCACACACAAACACCTATCTGCTACATAGACTCAAACAAAGAAAAGTTCAAGAATCCATTCACCCCCCCCCCTCTGTATTCTTTTACTGTGTTCAATACTCAACAAGTGGTATCAGAGCAGGCTGTTTATTCAAAAACAGAAAAACGATCATGAGTTCGAATACACCAAAGACTACAGGAACGGTGAAAGTCCCTAAGTTTGACAAAGAAAACTACAACCTCTGGAAGATAAAAATGATGTTGTTCATCAAAGCCTCTCATCCTTTGTATCCTGAGATTCTCAAGAATGGTCCCTTTGTTCCACAACAAGAGATACCTGAGAAGACTGTTGGAACCATAATTGTTCCAAGATCTTATGTGGCCAAGGAACCATCTAAATGGACAGAATCAGAAAAAGAGATGGTCGCTCTTGACAGTCACCTCATGTTGCTAATTATTGATTCCATGGATATGTCAATGTTTGCAAACATTGCATCATGCACATCTGCTAAAGAAATGTGGGATCACATTGAGGTGTTATGTGAAGGAACTGATGAGGTTAAGGAAAACAAGAAACAGAAACTGGTCACACAGTATGAAGCCTTCATGGCACAGCCCAAGGAGAGCATTAATGAAATGTTTGAAAGATTTCACAAGCTAGTCACTGAGTTGTAGATGAATGGCAAGGTTTACAGCACCAAGGAGTTAAACATGAAGTTTCTGCTATCTTCACCAAATCATCTAGAGCAAAGGGTCATTTCTCTAAGAGAAAGAGATTTGAACAAAATCACCTATGATGTGCTCTATGGAGTGTTAAAAACTCATGAGCTTGAGTTGCTTTAGAAAAGGGCTATCCAGGCCAACCAAGGCAGAATGATAAACACATCATGTGCCTTGATTGTCAACAAGTCTATTCAAGACCTAGAAGCATCTACAAACCAGCTAAGGATAGAGGAGATAGTAGATGATGATGAAGAAACTGAAGCTGAAGTAAGTGAACCTGTTGAGGAGGAGAAGGAAGAAGAGTTTTACACTCTTGATGAACTAGATGGGATGGAAAACACTTCATATGCCTTCATGGCCAGAAAATTTCCAAACATCAGATTCAAAAGGAATCAACCCTACAAACCCAAAACCCAAAACCATTCATTCAAAAAGAGCAAGGCACCTGTGAAACCAAACAAGAACAAGTTCAAAACCAGCCATGTGGATAGGTCATCTGTAAGATGTTATAGATGCAATGACCTAGGGCATTTTGCCAGTGAATGCAAGAAGCCTAAAAAGAAGGATAGAGAGTTTCTTGAGCTCGAAGCTAAGTATGAGGCCCTTCTGAAAAAGCAGACACAAGGTAAGGCCTACATTGCTGAAGGGAAGTGTTGGGATGATTCTGATAGTGATGGAGAGGAACAAGAATTTTGTAACTATGCCTTGATGGCCAATTCCAAGGATGGCACATCTCCATCAGACTCTCAGGTGCCATCTCTCACTACTATAGACATGTCTGTTTCTGAGTATAAATCCATGATTGAACAACTATCTATTGAGATGTTTAATATTCATACTAGTATGACTGCTGCTAATGAAGAAATTGCGAAACTGTCTACTAGAAATGAAATGTTAACCAAAAGAAATGAGGAACTTGAGCTAACTGCTATGCAAGTAGAAAACCTTAAGAAAGAAGTTGAATATCTACAGAATAAGGTTCTATGTGCTAGTCAAGTAGAAAAGGCTCTTAGGGATGAACTGGCTGAAAATGAATTCAAACTGAAAACATTTAAGAAATCAGCTGGTCTAGTGCAATCCTACTGTGAGAAAATCCAAGCTAAACCCAAGGCTGCTATTGGACTTGACTATGGCACTCTTAAACAGAGAAAAGGCTATGCTGTCATAGAAGATGACACAGTTGTTCATGAGGAAGTGCCCCACATTTTGAAAAAGGCTAAAAATCCAATTTCTAAAGAATCAACATTTGAAATTGATGAGGATGCCTTACTCATCAAGCAAATGTTAAATGATGAGGATGAGGCACAATCCAGTGAATAACAAGCATCCTCCAAGAGTGAGAGTGCCAGGTCAAAAGCCAAGAAGCCAGTAGGTGATGGGTCTAGACCAAAGAAGTCTGTTAAGTTTGTTTCAGCTGGGAAGAGTGAATCAGATATGAAAGGGACTAAGAAGAAACAAAACAGAAATGGCAAGTTAGGGATTAATAAAGATAACAACTATGCGTATATGCCTAATGCCCCTAGGAAAACTTGTCAGAACTGTTTCAATACCAATCATTTAACTCATGCATGCAAGAAATCTGTTGGTAGTGTGCCTAAACCTTTCTATGATTGTTCTGTGCCTTTAAGACATAGAGATGCACCATTTTGTGATAAATTTGACTGTATGCCATGCAATATGAATGTTATGACTAGTTGTTTTAATTTAAGAAGGCAATTCATTGATGGTTGTATCAGTCACAATTCTCAAACACACCACACAAGGTCAAAGTCTTCAAGTCCTCCTAAAGCTATGAAGGTACCTCTATCACCTAAGTCTGAAACCTCAGGTTCTAAGACTTCCAACAGTGACAAGAAGACTAACACCAAGAAAGTTGATAAGCATGTTGTTTATGATAAAACTATTTCTAAGTCACATGGACCCAAACTTGTTTGGGTACCAAAGGAAAAGTAATACCTTTGTGTTTGTAGGGCAAAGAAAATGAAAAGAAGGTCATGTGGATTTTGGACAGTGGATGCGCTCAAATCATATGACTGGTGATATGGCCCTCCTATCACAGTATGAGGAAAAGGCTGGCCCAATGGTTGCTTTTGGAGATGATAGCATTGGTAACACATTGGGATATGGAAATTTAAAAGTTGGTAATGTCATCATTGAAGATGTAGCACTAGTCAAGGGACTCAAACATAATCTGCTAAGTGTTGGTCAGTTTACTGATAGAGGATTCAAGGTGGATTTTGACAAAGATGAATGTTTGATCACTCACAAGAAGACTGGTGATTTTGCTCTATCTGGAGTAAGGAAAGGAAGCCTGTTTGTAGCCAATATGGATTCTGCAAACAAGGACAAAATCTGTTGCATTTACTCAAAGGCATCTAATGAAGATTGTTGGCTGTGGCACAAGAAACTATCACACCTGAACTTCAAAGCCATTAATTCTCTAGTCAAAAGAGAGTTAGTGAGAGGCATGCCCACACTTGAATTCTGTCAAGAAGGAGTGTGTGAGGCTTGTCAAAAGGGAAAGATGAAAAGATCAAGTCACAAGTCAAAGACAGTGACATCAATAACCAAGCCCCTACAACTCATTCATATGGATTTGTTTGGGCCTGTCAATATTATGTCACTAGGAAGAAAGAGGTATGCCTTGGTGATGATTGATGACCTTACAAGGTATACATGGGTGGAATTTCTGGCATCAAAAGATGAGGCTCCTCAAGTAATCATTGAGCACATAAAGAAAGTTGACAAGGAAGCAAAGGCCAACAATGCAAGTGTGATTGCACTAAGAAGTGATAATGGAACAGAGTTCAGAAATGCCATACTTGAAGCATTCTGCAAAGAGAATGGTATTTATCAGCAATTCTCAGCTCCAAGGACTCCACAACAAAATGGAGTTGTTGAGAGAAAGAATAGAACTCTAATTGAGGCTGCTAGAACAATGTTACTTGATGCAAAAATGCCTATATGCTTTTGGGCTGAGGCTGTCAGCACTGCATGCTATATCCAAAACAGAACCCTCATCAACAAAAACACAGGAAAGGCACCTTACAATTTGATGACTGGAAAGAAGCCTACTCTGAAGTATGTCCATACTTTTGGAAGCAAATGCTTTGTATTGAAAGATAATTCTGAATATGTTGAAAAGTTTGATGCAAAGGCATTTGAATGAATTTTTCTTGGCTACTCTATGGAAAGAATTGCATACAAGGTCTATGTCATCAGTCAAAAGAAAATTATGGAAAGCACAGATGTGACATTTGATGACAGCAAACTACCTGGACTAGAAGAAGCCAATGATGAAGATAAAGATCCATTAAAGTTTGATAATCTAGATGATCATTCTGATGAAGAAATTGAAACTCAAGTTCAACAAACTCAAGTGAATGATGATACAAGAGAAGAATTTGTGCCAATCAACATTGCAGAAACAAGCATCCAAGACACACCTGTGAGTAGTGGCAACCTCACAGGGGGAGGAAATGAGAATGATCATAATTTGGATGATGAAGCAACATCAAGAATGAGAAATCAGGCTGAGCATTCAAGGAAATGGGATAGATCACACACTGTAGAGCAAATCATTGGAGATCCCAATGCAGGAGTAAGGACTAGAAGAGCAACTCATAATGAGTGCCTCTATGGATGTTTTCTATCTTAGGTTGAGCCTAAGAAACTTGATGATGCACTGTTGGATCCAGATTGGATTATTGCCATGCAAGAGGAGCTGAATCAATTTGAAAGGAACAAAGTATGGGAACTTGTGCCTGCACCAAAGAATAGAACCATTGTTGGAACAAAATGGGTTCTGAAGAATAAGATGGATGAAGATGGTGTAATAGTAAGAAACAAAGCAAGGCTGGTTGCAAAAGGATACTCTCAACAAGAAGGCATTGATTATGATGAGACTTTTGCCCCTGTTGCTAGATTGGAAGCCATTAGAATATTCTTGGCATTTGCTGGCCATTCAAATTTTAAAGTTTATCAAATGGATGTCAAAAGTGCATTTCTGAATGGAGAGTTGGAAGAAGAGGTTTATGTGCAATAACCACCTGGCTTTGAGGACCCATATTTCCCAGAATTTGTCTACAGATTGCTTAAGGCATTGTATGGACTTAAGCAGGCTCCAAGAGCATGGTATGATACTTTATCACAATTTCTGCTTGAAAATCAATTCACTAGAGGCACATTGGACAAGACACTGTTTTACAAGAAGCATGGTGATGATATTATCCTAGTTCAGATTTATGTGGATGATATCATTTTTGGTTCTACAAATGAGAAGCTGTGTGAAAAATTCTCTAAACTCATGCAGAGCAGATATGAGATGAGTATGATGGGAGAGTTAACATTCTTTCTTGGATTGCAAGTTAGTAAAAGGAAGGATGGCATCTTTATCAGTCAAACCAAGTACATCAAAGATTTATTGAAGAAGTTTGAATTAGAAGACTGCTCACCTGCAAAGACACCCATGGCCACTGCCACTAAATTAGATGAAGATGCTAAAGGCAAGAAAGTAGATATCTCAGTCTACAGAGGCATGGTTGGTTCTCTACTCTACCTCACTGCAAGTAGGCCAGACATCATGTTTGCTACATGCTTGTGTGCAAGGTTTCAATCAAATCCAAAAGAATCACATTTGGTTGCTATAAAAAGGATCTTTAGATATCTGAAGGGCACTCCAAACTTGGGTCTATGGTATCCTAAGGACACAGGGTTCAATCTGGTTGGCTATTCTGATTTGCTAACTTGAAATTTCTATGAAATTTTGAGAAAATCACTATTTAATTTGTCAGAATATTCTTCAATGAATATGGCTGGTAAATTTTAAAAGATAGTGAAAATCAATTTTTATGAGTGATGGGTATTGTTCGATAAGTCAACTTTTCGAATGATTCACTATTCGACATCTCTGACAAGTCTCATTCGAGTACTCTTGAGTTCTCGAATAGAGTATTTCGGAGATATCGAATAGAGGTATTCTTGACTCCTCGAATATGGTAAATGAGTTCTCGATTGACTGAGTTCTCGAATACTATATTTGAGTTCTCGAATCATTTGAAAAGGCTGAATTCTCGCTGAATCTTAACCGATTTTGGACTTTTGTCTAAAAAGTTAATTCACTCATAAAAACACATTGTATTTAATTTAGAATTATTTCTAAGTTAGATAACTGCCAGCTGTGAGTTATAATCTGCTTGATTTATCGATTAAGCCTTTCTTGACTTCTCGAATAGTTGTTTTCTACTTCTCGAATGCCGGACTTGTCGATACAAAACATACTTATAATCGACAATTCAAGTACTTCATACTTATACAATTCTACACCTATTCGATTCATTTCATTCGATTTCTCAAGCATCTACACTCTCTAAACCCCTGAAACCCTAACTACGTAAAGCCAAATTTCTTCTTCAACCTTCAATTTCTTACTTCTCTTCTATATAAATGGCAACAGTAAAGTTCAACACCAATTTCATTGCTCTAACTAGTGATGTTGAAGCACCCAACGCAAATTTCAAGGGCTTTGTGAAATGGATGGCTGAGTCATACATCAAGGATGCACTCTCTGCCAACCCAACTCTGTATCTAGATATCCTGGAACAGTTTTGGGGCACTGCTATTGTAGAGGTTGTAGCCCGGGAAAACGCAATCACTTCATACATCATCTACTGCAAGATTCAGGATCAGGAAATCACTATCACTCCTGCAGACATGAATCAAGCATTGGGCCTACAACAAGAGTCATTTGACAGACTGGCCATGAATGCAGAGTTAGAGGAATTCTTTGAGTTCATCAACTACTCAGATGGGATCAATCTTGGAAAGCTAAACATAAAGAATCTGAGAAAGGAGTGGAGCTATGTGTTTGCAACTCTTCTTCAAGTCTTCACTGCCAGGAAATCAAGCTTTGATCAAATCAGTGAACCTGTGCAGCAAATTGGCTATGCATTGGCCTATGGAAAGAAGATAGATGTTGGCCAAATCATCCTCCAAGAACTATATGGGAGACTTGGTAAGAACACAACCAAGAGAGGTACTGATATTTTCTTTCCTCGCTTTATTCAATCTGTACTTAATTTTAAAAATACTTCATTGATTGAATTGCCTGGGATTGATAAAAATAGAATAGGCTATCCTAAGTCCATGACCAAACTCATTTTTGGTAATTTGGAGACTAGGAATGATGTGGATGTAAGACTGAACATAACTCCCCATATGGAGAGTTTGTTTAGAACTTATCCCCACAACATGCCAACATTTGATGCAAAATCTCAGTTAGCACAGCCCAAGCAAGTAGAACAAAATGCTAACCCAGGGCTTGCTAACCAACCCTCTCAACAAACACTCTACCAAACACTGAGCCAACTGCATCATCCTCTCAAAAGGGTGATGTTAGTAAAAAGAAGAGAAAGGAAGTAATGTCTGTACCATTAAATATCCTATCTGAAGCAGCATTAGCTATTGAATTAGGTCTAGGAAGTGAGGAACATGAGTCACCCTTACAGAGACCAAAGAGGAGGAAAGCTAAGACCACCTCTTCAGTCACACATATGGCTGAAGTTGTAAAATCAGGGGCAAACAGCTCACTAGGTGTATCCTCTCAACAGGGTGCACCTATAGAATCAAGCATCCTCCCCAATTCACCTTCTTGTACAGAGTCAACACATGGGAGTGATAAGGATGGCACAACACTGAGTGGAGAGCACATCACACTTGAAACTCCCTCTATTTCTCAGGGGGGAGTTGCCAAAATCTACTCTACAACACACTTCTCTTCCAGAATCTTCATCTCAAATTTCTTTGGAGCCTGTAATTCAAGAAATTGAAGAGCAAGGCATTGATCACCAAGAATCCTTTTCTCTTGGTGAGCCAATGGACTCAAGTGACTTAGTGCATGACACTTTGCTCACCACCCAGGACCCCCATTTAGATGGTGAGGGAATGCATGCTGGGGCATCTCCTGATGACACCATCACAAACATAGAGGTTCAACTAGTTTTCACTAGAGACTCTGTGCCTGTGTCAACTGCTGGTGTAACTCATCCCACTTCTGTGGTGACACCAGTAGTAGAGTCAATCCATCCGGTTACAGAAGTTGCATCTGTAACTGAGCAGTCTAGCTTGCCTAGCTCTAGCTCTGACTTTATGTCACAATGGCTGAAGCCTGTGCAACATGACAGTGCTTCAGGATCAGGGTCTGTTCCACAAAAATTGATGGTTGAAGCACTTCAAAGCCTAATTGTGGATCAGATCCCTAAGTTCACAAAGATTGCTCAGAACCTTCTCACTGCAGACATGCCTAATCCAGACTATGAGGCCATTCTGTTATGCCATAGGGATGATGTGGAGATGCAGGAGACAAAGATCATTGATGATGCTGAGAGAGATGGCAACATAGATGCCTGGTTGCAAGGAAAATATGATATTACTCTTGATGAAGCACTTCAGTATCTCAGGGAGGAATACCTCACTTCACTGGGTTCCAATGCCAAATCTTTGACCCCTGGTGAAGTGTATGAGGCTATGAATGATTCACATAAGGGATTCATCAAGGCTGCACACTATCTTGGAAAAGGAGTCAAAACTGAGGTCAATAGAGTGTGTGATAAGACAGCCACCACAGTAGAAGAAATCAAGAGGACCTTTGATGCCAAATTCCCTCAGCTAGACAGTGTATTCAAGGACATCAAACACTACAACATCACCTGCACCAAGATGGACAATGGGCTAGCTCTGCTAAAGGATACTGTCACAGGTCTGGGGCATCAATTTCAAACTCTATCTGATCAGACCACAGATGCCAATGCCATGTTGAGGACCATGTTCAAAAATCTATATGGAGACAGGCTGATCACTGAAGTCCCAGTACATGACATGACTAGATTTGAAGTGCAAAGACTCAAAGAACAATCTCTGTCTGGCTTCAAATCTACTGAATTATTCAGCAAGGTAGATGCACTTGAAAAGGAGGTGGCTACTCTCACTAAGTCCAATGCTCATCTTACAGACAAGGTTGCACTTCTAAATGATCAGTTGGACACTCAAGCATCCACCACAGCTAATGTCCTTCTGCATCAACAATCTATGTTAGCTGCTATGTTGAAGCATATGAGTCTCCCTCTACCTGAAGAATCTTCAATCCCAAAGGTCATTTCTACAGCCTCTGTGCCTGACAACAAGCCTAAGGGGGAGAAGAGGACAAGGAACTCAAATACAAAGGGGGAGAAAGGCATAAAAATAAATGAGGGTGGTCACCAGAGGGCTTCTAAACTACCTCATGTGCCAGGAAAAGGGAAATCCAAAGTTGATGAGCCTCCAACTACTCTGCCAGTTGTCACTCTACCAACTGTGCACATCACTACTCCTGGTGGTTAGAAGCAATCCATAACTACCATAGTGGTTGCAGGGAGTATGCCATCTGACAAACCTCCAACCTCCATAACTGAGAGTACCAAGCCTGTAGAAGTCAAAGTTATCACTGAGGCCAAGCTACAAGAAGTTGCTAACTCAAGTGTTTATCATGATAAAGCCTTCTTGGAGTTTCTGAAAGCCACAAGGGAAAAGGCTGGTGACACTCAGTTCTATCTAAGGGAGTTGAAGGAGAAGATTGACTCCATTACTGTCATTCCCAAGAAAGTCAATAACTTGTGGTACAAGGAGATACTGATGATATCCAAATCAAAGATATGGCATCTAACATACAAGACTCTACAAGCCCTAAAACACTCAGATAGATGCCATACTTGAGCTCATTGAGAAGAGAAATGAGAACAACAAGAGTCTGTTTGATGATTTGAGGAATGGCCAACCTTCAAGGCTGCCAGAAGTGATCAAGAAACCATGGACAATCATCTATCAGTCTGGCACCAAAATTGAAGACATTAAACAAGTGGTCATTCCCAGTGATCTTACTTCTAGAAATCACAGACTGATCATTGCTATCATTGATCAATTACAGAAGAAGGTTGGAGCCAGAAATGCTGAAGAAATTGAGGCACTGCACATCCTCAGAACTTTTATAGCAACTGGTGAAATTCCAGAGATGGCTCAACCTAGGAGAAATAAGGATGACAAAGATGATGACAAAAGTGATGGGAGGAGAAGTCATCACAGGAGTGATAAGGGTGGTAAAGATGAGAAGAAGAAAGATAGCAAGGACAAGAAAAATGATGATGACCAAGGTAAAGTCTATGAGAGGAAGATTGGAAAACAGCAAGCCTTAGGCATTGCTAGCAGTAACCTCACCACAACACAAGACTCTAAGTCTAGGGTGAATACTGTTAGTGGTGACCTAGCAAAATCTACATCTATGGCTTCTGCAACTATTTTGCCACCTCAAGAAGAGAAGAAGATTTAAGTCAAGAAACCATGTGTATGTTTCAGAAAGCAAACTGCTAATGGAATACTACTATGGTCTACCAACAAAAGTCAAAGATTTCTGCCAAGCAACCATGTCAGGAGGTTGAAATTTAAACATGTTGCAAGAAAGGTGAAGCTATCCAAATCTAAGGCACTGACAATTATCCCAGGATTAAACATACCACCTCTGGATGAAAGCTATGATGAAGACCAATTGCAGTTTCTATGGGCTCAAAGAATCTATCATGTTGCCATTGTTGATGATTTTCTTGAAGTTAAGTATTCTGATGGAAGACAGAAGAAATTCAGACAAGGAACATGTCAGCACTGGGGCAGGCTATATGACATAGAAAGGATAATTGCAATGTTGGATTCTGAAGACATAGTGGAAAGGATGTGGAAGCTGGAGTTCATTGACTTTGTCAAAATGAAAAGAGATCACCAGGCAGAAATGAGAAAGAACAGTGAAAAGCTACTAAAGAAAAGGGAGGAGGAGTTTGCTGCAATGGAAGCTAAGGCTGATGAGCTGAGAGCTATGGGTCTGTGTAGAGTCAAGTTTAATCCTTACATCATTGAGTACAAGAAATATGGTAGAAATGTGAAGATTAGAATGGACTACATCAGTTCCTACTCTGAGAAACAGCTAAATGAAGTTCTCAAGGATTTATCAGGCTCTCCTCTAATTGAAGAACTCACTGCAATGGAAGATATCATTCTTGCCATGGAAGAAATTACAAAGAAGAAAGCCAAAGAAGCTGAAGATAGGATGAAAAATGAGAATCTGCAAGTCAAAGCTCAAGAGATGAATCCAAAAGGATATGGCTAAGTAGTTCCTCATAACTTGTAAGAATACTTCTATGTAATTTCTTCAATCAAATTCATACCTGTACTTTTAAAAGTTTTATCTTTATGTATGTTAGGCTTGTTATCAGACATGAAAATGTGACTAAGGGTCTCACTCACATTTTGGGGGAGATTGTTAGTCACAGAGGCATGCCTGTATACATCTAATAACAAGCCTAATTGTTTGTAATGCTTTGCATTACTTACATGACCTCTTAACTGAGGGAACCTCTAGTTGTAGAGTTTCTGTTCGTTCTGTACATGAAGTAGGCATCAAATCCTAGTTGTGTAACTGTACTTATATAGTCTATAATAACGCTTGAAAGAAGTTCCAAGGTTCATGCCTCAAGCAAGAAGATAAAGACTGTCAAATAATCACAGTTGGGATTTGAAGAAATGAAGAATTTGCCTAACTACCAATTCGAGAAGTATATTTGTCTATTCAAGAAGTCTAGCATTCGAGAAGTCACGGATTCGATATCTCAAGATACTATTCGATATCTCTGGATACACTGTTCGATATCTCATTCGATATCTCAGGGATTAGATATGTCTATTACTCCATTCGAGAACTCAAGGAGTCAACAAGTCAAAGTGGTATTCGAGTTCTCAAGGAGTCAACAAGTCAAAGTACCATTCGATATCTCAAGGACTCAGAAAGCTATTCGACATCTCAAGGATTCGACTAGTCAAATGCTCTATTCGACATCTCAAGAAATACTGAAGAAAAGAGCAATTCGAGAAGTGATTCGATATGTCAATATAACAGTATTCGAGAACTCAGAGTTATCGATCAAGTCAATTCTAGTTCTCGAATCACTTACTTAGTCACTTCTCGAATACATTCTGGGAGACAAAATACTGAAGAAATTGTACAAGTCTGAAACCTGCAACAAGCCAATGCACTTTATGGACCACAATCTGTAACGTGCTCTGGAAAGCCTACAAGGAAGCTTGGAGAGATATAGAAGAGACAAGGGGCTAAAGAAGTGGATCTGAACAGGCTTTGCAAAGTCAAATCTGTAACCGTTTGGACACTTACTCAAAAAGGATAGACAGACTAGAAAGTAATTTGTTTAGCTATCTTGTTTGTAGTAAGTAGGTTGTATCCATGTTCTATAAGGATACAATCTCACTTCCTTAGTCATTAACTTTGTGAGTCAAGTTTTTCATACGTTGTAAGCTATATCTCTCTGAGAAAAACGAAGCTGAGAATACTACCATTTGTATTCACAGATTGTAGCAACCTTTATCTAATAATACATTAGATTAAAGTGATATTGTGTCTTGTGTTGTTTCTTTATCCGCACCTTCACTTCTACA
Source organism: Kitagawia praeruptora (assembly GCA_037693485.1). Lineage (NCBI taxonomy): Eukaryota > Viridiplantae > Streptophyta > Magnoliopsida > Apiales > Apiaceae > Kitagawia > Kitagawia praeruptora. The sequence continues at coordinate 38,820,863 of CM075344.1, forward strand.
CACACAGGCACTTATCTGCTACATAGACTCAATCCAAGAAAAGTTCAAGAATCCATTCACCCCCCCCCCCCTCTGTATTCTTTTACCGTGTTCAATACTCAACAGAGGGAATCGACGTGTAGCAACAGGAAGGATCAAGACGTCATTTAAAGTAGGAGAAGTTCTCCTGTTTCTGCTAAGGACCAGAGGCAAGTATACTAACTCTTACTCTATCGTTCATAGTAGAGGGGTATTCTGTATTATAAATTGTTCCTAATAGTCATTAAATGTGAGTATTTATATGAGGAGATAATGGAAGTATGGTTAGAGGTAACCTACGTTCCAAGTAGATGATGTAACATGAGGAGTAGGCTATGAGCATAAAGTGTTGAGGAGAGAGGATCTCGAAAACCCCGGACAAAGCTTTTAAAAGAATTTCGCAATAATTAACTTAAAGGGAACATCACCAATAAACCAGTGGTTGTTTAATTCAGTAGATACTTGGGAAGCATTACTGATTAAATAAACCTTATTCATCTAATTAAATTTATTTAATTAGATGAATATTATTTTCAAAATGTTTTCTTAAAACAACTTTGTCCGGAGGAATAACAAAGATGATTTACTAAAATTATTCTATCTAGTTGATTACTTATTAGAGGTGTTTTCTTCTTGCAATTTCCTTATATATATTTTTGTTTAGCTAATATCCATATATATTTTTTTTAAACGAGGAGTTCAACTTTATTCCCTGAGGTGGTCCCTATTGTGGACATTTATCGAGTTACTTTAATTGTACTCGAAGAGGAGATGATAAGAGTTGTATTAATGATATCTTCATATTATATATATAATATTATTTGCTAATTAAGAGTGGTGTTTTATATATACATATATACTCATATGCTGAATAATTTGAGAATACTGATACGGGTTCGCTCCTTCTGAATCCGTGATCAGGACAGTTTTTTTTCTTAAATATTTCCTCTATTCATTTGAGAGGAAAAAGTGACCGGAGTAACGCACCGGCCCAAACGGTTACATATGAAGGGTGAAGGGCCGAGAAAGACTACTCATCCTTCCGAGGAGTTTTTGGGTGGTTCGAGACGTCGACCATCCTTTCTATCGATAGAAATGAGGCGTGACAATGGATTGATCATCCATTACTTGAGGAGGCGTTTGAGTAGAAATCCAATTGTCGATATCCTAACGGTTAACTGATGCCTGTGTGGTTCTGTTAACTAGGAGGTGATCTAAGCAGTTGGTAACTTTTTCATTTAAATTAATTGAACAGTTCTGAGGAGTTATTGATTTATATGAGTAGTATTTTGAGGAGTTATTGAGATATATTTATTTTTGCATATGAGTAGTATTTCGAGATTTATAAGGATTTTTGAGTTGACCTCTTTTCAAAAGTATATATTTAAATAAGTGGATAGAATGGTGAAATCATATTTTGTGTGAGTTGTTGATATATATAGTGTAGATATAACCTTGTTGAGCATTCTTTGGCTCACTCTTGCTATTTTATATATTATTAGACAGCGGCATCCAGAGCTGGCTCGAGCATGACGAACCGTGACAAAGGGAAGGAGAAAAGCTACTAGTCCAGCACAATAGCCTTTAGTATCTGAGAAGTTCGCAAACTGGGGAGAAGTTGTGTAATATCTTATTATCTAGTCGTTAAAGTTGTTATAACTTTTGGTTAATTATTGAGTACTTGTTCTAAGACTATAACCCGTGGAGTAAGTATTTTTTAATTAGTAGGAAAATAAATCATAGAAGATAATAAAATATTGTAATACATGTTTGATAGTATTTTTAACGATAGTGGTTTAATAATTTTTTTTCGAAAGGCCAAATTTCATTAACTAGAAATGATTACATCAGAATAGACCCTCTACCTTAACTACCTATGAAGGATTAAAACTAAAGTACTACTAGGAACTTAACAACTACTGATAATATGTATTATTGCTTATTGTAATATTTCATTGTCTACTGCCATGAAGACTTCCTGGAATGCATATTCCCCCCATGCATTGCGCCATCAATGTTAGCTGCTCCAAAGTCAACTGGGTCTTTCAGTATCTAGGATAAATCAACCCTGCAGCGCGTGAATCAGCTGAGCAATCTACAAAGTTCTGGATAGTATCAAGACAAATTATTCAGGTCCCAGTTTAATATGTTCTCTCGTAGATTAGCCCCTTTTTTTTTGCTATGAAGTCCGCTTCTTCGTTAATTTCTGGTGGAGTGCGTCAATGAGATTGAGAAACGTGCTTCTGAGAACAATCCTCTTTCATTGATGTGGAATTCTAATTCTTTTTCTAGCCAAGTTGAGTCTGTGCATATAGTGATCAATTTCCCTCGAAACTCTGAGATGCTTATTAGCTTGTTTAGTAAAAAGAAACAGGCCTCTCTCTCAGAGTCCAATGGGCAACTAGCTGAAGATGGCCCAGAAAAGAAAAGCACGGATTTCCTGTTTGCATTCAGTAGAATCCCTCCTATCCCAGCTTTGATAGAACCTTTGTTTCGAGCCCATGATCCGTCTACAAAGCCCACAAAATCCGATTTCTTAAAAATGATGTTCAAGAAACTATCCTTCCTGTTGACCACTTGTAGATTGAGAAAGCCGATTGGATTTAGTACCCACACATTATGCATCCCACTGTGAGTCTTGGGCACCCAATTAAAGGATCGCATCCAACAATATGTTGTAGCTTTCAATTGTGATGACAAGCATTCTTTGCTTTTCCTGTTGTTGTTGAAAATGCAATCATTTCTGGCACTCCAAATGATCCAAAGAGTTGCTGAGACAAAAGTAGGCCAATATATCATGATGTTTCGACCTAAATTCATCTTTGCAAGTTGTTCACAATCAAACATGACAATATTGTAGGACCTAAAAGTGATTCCTAGCCATTCCTTAAGAATTCCCCAGACGATATCTGCAAAATAGCAATCCCAGAACAGATGTGTGGTATCCTCATTCGCTTGTCCACACCATGCACAAATTTGAGAAATTTGCATACCCCTTTTGGCTAGAAAAACTTTTCTAGGGATGATGTCGTGCTTTAGTTTCCAAAGGAAGATTTTTGGGTGAGGGGGAACTTTGCTTTTCCAAATCAAATTCCAATTACTTGAATGAATTTGGGTTGATTCAGACAGTATCTCATAACCTGCTCTAGTGCTGAAGTTGCCCTTGTTGTTCTTCCAAAATACATTGTCATTTCCTGTTGTAGAGCAGAATTCTGAGACAACTAAAAATAGAGCATGAGCTTCGTCCTTTTCCCATCTTCTCAAGTCTCTTTTCCAGAAAAACAGTGTGTTGTCCTTATGCGAGTCGATGTGGTTTTTCATGTCAGACAAGCTGATTTCTTTATGGATGCTTAACTCGAATAATCTTGGAAAACTGAGCATGAGAGGTCTATCATTTACCCAATGATCCTTCCAGAACTTGACCCTTCTTCCACTCCCTGGCTTCCATATAAAGTCTTCATTGGAAAATAATTTTAGATTATTGAACTCAGAGACCGAAAGGATGCTTTTGAGTATAGGAGAGGCTTTACTCAATGGCAAGGTTTCATTCCAGTTGCCATATTTGGCTTGCAAGACCTGGTTCCACAATCTGTCCCTTACTGATTTATGCTTCCACCACCATTTAGCTAGAAGGGCGATGTTTTTATTCTTGAGGTTTTGAATACTCAATCCTCCATCAGCCTTGCTAGCACAAGTCTTGCTCCATTTGATGAGATGAAGTTTCTTTTGATTTACTGCTAGCCCATTCCATAGGAAATCTCTGCGGATCCTATCTAATCTTTTGATCACCTCTCAAGGCATTTTGTACAGATTAAACCAATAGACTGGGATGCTATTAAGCACTGATTTTAACAAGATGAGACGACCTGCAATCGATGAGTCCAACCTTTTCCATCCTTGAAGTTTTTGATGAAACTTGTTAATGAGAGGAAGCCAAAAATCTACTTTCTTTGGAGAGGTACCAATTACTGCCCCTAAATATTGCATAGGCCAATTTCCTGTTTTACAGTTGAGAATGTTGGCCCAGTAAGCCACTGAGTGTTGACTTTCACCTGCCCCGTACAACAGACTTTTGTTGTACTCCTAATTGATTTTAAGACCAGACATTAACTCAAAAAGCTTCAATATGATTTTGACTCCTTTAACTGACTGATAGTCATCGTGAATGAAGATGATCGTGTCGTCCGCGAATTGCAAATGAGTAATGTGACGGTCTGTTCCAATTTCAATACCTCTAAAGATGCCTTTTTGTTTGGCCTTGTCCAGCAATAGATGAAACATTCCCCAACCAGATTGAAAAGCAATGGAGACAATGGGTCTCCTTGTCTCAGGCCACGATACATGTTGAGTTCTGTCGTAGGGGAGCCATTGACCAAGATAGACGGTTTTGCAGTGGAGATAATTGTATGAATCCAGCTTATCCATTCTTCTTTGAAGTTCATGCTTCTCATAGTATCTAAAAGGAAGCTCCAGCTGATTGTGTCAAAAGCCTTTGCAAAATCTAAATTTAGAATAAGACCTCTGGATTCCTTCCTTAATAGACAATCTGCCACCTCATTTGCAATTAGGATTCCATCTGTGATGATGTTACGCCCTTTTATGAATGCAGTTTGGTTATCTGCCACTAACTCATGAATTACCCTTCCCAATCTTGATGCCATCATCTTGAGTATGATTTTCATTGTAAAATTGATAAGACTTATCGGTCTATATTGGCTTGCATCTTTTGGATTGTCAACTTTTGGGATAAGCGTAATGAATGAAGAGTTTAGGCCTTTAGGGAGAGTATTCTTGATTTGAAAATCATGGGCCATAATGGACAAAAATTCCTTGCTCAGATGAGGCCAGACTGCTCTGATTGTTGTTGACGGAAATTGAATCTTAAACTCGTGAGAGTAGTTTATAAAATAATATATATGTTTAATAGAGATATGTTGTTGGTAGGATTCGAACTTGGAACTTATAAAAGTATTTCAAATATTAGAAAAAGAATATTCTTTTAGCATTAGATCCAACGGTTCTTATTTATTAATCTTAAAATCTAACGGTTGTTATTAAGTGTACCAAACCGACAACCAAATATACGCTGTTTCGATTATAATAATATAGTATAGATAGATTTGTGTAATTTTTTACTATATAGCTTATTACTCGTGTGATGCACGGATGTTTTTTTGATTATTTTTTGATTAATTACCCATATTTTCATATATATTTTTTAATTAGTAGGAAAATAAATCATAGAAGATAATAAAATATTGTAATACATGTTTGATAGTATTTTTAACGATAGTGTTTTAATAATTAATAAAATGTTGTTGACGGAAATTGAATCTTAAACTCGTGAGAGTAGTTTATAAAATAATATATATGTTTAACAGAGATATGTTGTTGGTAGGATTCGAACTTGGAACAAATAAGAGTATTTCAAATATTAGAAAAGGAATATTCTTTTAGCATTAGATCCAACGGTTCTTATTTATTTATCTTAAAATCTAACGGTTGTTATTAAGTGTACCAAACCGACAACCAAATATACGCTGTTTCGCTTATAATAATATAGTATAGATAGATAGATGTATTCTTATATTTGATATGACTTGTAAGTCGAAGAATACTTTAATACAATACTCCGTTTAAATGAGATTTAAAACTTATCTCGGAGTTTGTAAAAATTAATTAATTCCTTTAAGGTCGTAGGCTTATAATGATTATAATCGTATACTTTTGATAGACTTTTGTAAGTGTTGAAGTATACTTCAAATTACTTCCACTACACCATAAAAGGCCTACAGCAACGTCCAAAAAACTTCAAAAGGCAACATTTTGCTGATGTTGCTATTTTTGTCGTTGCCTTGGGTCAACGACAACATTCTTATTCTATATGGCAACATCAATTTTAATGTTGGCATAGACTTGATATAACAACATTATTATTATTATTCTTTAGCAACAAAATATTATGTTGCCTTTATGTAACATTTTTTTTAAAAATAGTTGGTCCCACCAATGGGCCCACTTTTGGGACCCACTATAAGGCCCAATTTTGGGCCCAATGTAGGGCCCACTTCAATGCCAACACAAAATTTTGCCTCTAGAAACATTTCTTCACATTAATTTTCCTTTTTTCCAACATTTTATAACATCAATGCCAACACTTTTCTATTTCCAAAAAAAAAATCATATATATGAAAATATGCATTCCCTAAATAACCAAATCAACACAACCAACTTTACAATCATAATAATCCATACCATATTCAATACAGTCACAACCACCCAAATTTAGAGCAAAAGACATAAGAACTGATGTCAAAAGTACATAAACTACAATCTTACCAAGTACATAAGACTAACATAAAGATGGTCTAAAACATAAACATATGCTATGACTAAATTAAGAGCTTGTGCCACTAGTCATTGGAGTACCATCTTCATTGTCACTCGAGATAGTGCAGCAGCAAGTCCACCGATCAACAATCTACAAGAACCGACCTGCCATAAATTCAACAACTTGTGAGATGACAATTTAAAGGACACGGTGTCTAATTTTTCAAACAGCAAGTTCACAAAGATGGAGCAAGTAGGCCTTTTCAATCAAGAAGATATATTTAATCTGAAAAAGAACTTTTTGTATAGATGTGATTAACACTTCTACACCTAATAATTATGTATATAGTCTATGTATAAACCTACAACATTACAATAGTAAGCAATTCATTGCTAAAGTTGATAGGTATTTTATGAATAAAGTTTGCAAAAGAAGTAAAATATCTTTAGCTTTTTAACAAAATGATCAGGGAAAAAATCGGGTCAGCTGACACTGCAACTTTGGAACTTATACATTTCAAAATAATGAAAAATATGTCGACGGAAGGACAGTATGAACACGAAAGAAATACCTGCAGCTGAAATCAAGTTGGGTGCTACTAAAGAATCTTGCAGGATAGGTTTCTGCAACATATGCGTTCCAGGAAACACAATAACACTCATATTTTGCATTTCCTGCCTCGTTGATACATCTCGAGGCTTAAAGCCAAAAACTGACGTCCATGCTTGATAAAGTTCAGAAATAGCAGGTATAACTAGTTTCTCAACATTCAGAGAGCAGAGAGCCTGGATATAGATTGACAGATAGTCACATCAAACAACAAACAACATAGTTATTGACTGATTTCTGGATGCAAGAGAAAGTAAAGGTAGGCAATTTATATAGCAATGTTCAGCGAAACAAATACCTCATCCAGTGAGTTGTCCAAAAGTTCTGCAAAAGCTGCATTAGAAAAATTACATAAAAAATTAGGTTTATATACATACTTTTTATTCTATTAATATAATGCTCAGGGGATTCATATAATGATGCGATCTTCAACTACTTTTTTCAGATTCAAGGTCTGCCTCCAATCTGGCTCAATCTACAGACCAAAATTCAAAGGGAAAACTTAAATAAAAGAAAAGAAACTAATATACTCATTTGTTAAGTTCAAAAATTGAACATAAAATATGTCCATGCAAAAATATGATAATATGACGCATGTAAATAATATAAAATATACCACTCAACATTTGCGAGTGTACTCCACTTAGTGCTTTTAAATTATTGGCTGTATCAACTACATTTTTGTACAGTATATTTTATATTATAGTCGAATAGTGCAAGTTGTAGGAGTTATTTTTCCAAAAAAAAAAAAAGTAGTAAATTGTCATCGAGATTAAGTGAATTAGCTCAAAGCCACAGAAAGGTGGCGAGTGTACAGTGACCTATCATCACCTATCATCCGTGAAAAGGGAAAACTACTAAAGAGAAATGTAGGTCTACAGTGTTAAGGTCACAGGGAAAAGAAATGTGTTTTTGTCATATAAACAGAGATGTTTTAGCAAGGGACATGTAACTCACAGACACATGAAGCTCCAAGTAACGTAGCAGACTGTTAGGCCCCCAACTAATTTTACTTACGTTAGACGTAAGAAGCAATAATTAAGTTCTAAATCTGGAAATGAGGAATTATTCCTTGTAATAATTCCTGAGAGAGATTTATGGACACATGGCATGCACTTGAGGGGAATATTCAGAAAGCACCATCATTGTGTTTAAGGTAGCCTAGCACAGCCTAGCATGTTTTGCATAGTTGTTATTTTTTTAGCACCACTTGTAATCTGATCTGGAAGGAGGATTTGCTGGCTTAATAAAGTATCTTGGGGGGCAGGGTTTGGGTTAATTGTAGACTATATATAGAGGGTAGCCTGCATGTTTAAGGGGGGAAGAAGACTGAGTGAAGTGTGAGTGTGGAGAGTGGGTGGTCTCTCGGATACCACCTAAATATTGTGTTTCAAGTGTGCGTGTATCAATAAAAGAGTGTGTTTCTATTAGTTAGAGCAGGCCAGACCGGGCCCTAACACAGACCCATAGGTAATTAGTGTATGGTTATTCAAAGAGTAAAGACCTGAGAAATAGAGGGAACCAGATTTATGTATTGTCTAACAGTTTAACTTCTGAGTTAGATTAAAGTTAAGCTGCAAAATTGTTTTGTTGCTAACTTTCTTTTTTCATGCCTGACACTGAAAGTTCGGTTGCCAAATTCCAACAGAAGGTTCTTCTTTGTGCTAATAAAGAGTTACGACACTTCATTCCTTTTTAAGAGAGTTCGGTCTGTTCATCAGCAATGTCCAATAGACGGTCATTGGGAATCACTATTAAAGTATCAACATTTCTCTGCAACTTTTCAATGGCCTTCAGTGCCTACAATTGAAGCAGATATAAGAGCTATAAGATCTACATTAGCACAGAGAGTGGGTAAATTAGTTTGTATGCTGTTGCTACAACTTCAACTTGATATAGCTCTCTAGATCAATATGACTATACGAGAAATATTAAGGCTATGCTAAAGTCTAAACCACTACTCTACACACGCAACTTTTGTACCTTCCATTTGATAGAGCCTGCAAAAGTTTTTATACCAAAATAAATAATCAGACTACAACATTTGGTGTACTTGGTTTTTTTATATGAAAACATGGAATTTAAGTATGATTGATCTTACATCCCACTCGGACATGGCCGGCCTTGCTTTCCTGCAACAGCGAGACGGGTATCTTTCTGCAAAAGCACCACAACAAGTACATCGCTTGCCTGGAAGCATTAAAAACAGAAAGTTAAGAATTACATGATGAACACAGGATACGGACACTGTTAACAGAAATTTTATATCAAATGAATCCGTCAAATAATGTTACTTTCTGGTTCGGTCAACGTATACGTAAATTTTACATCAAAGAATTTGTCGAAAGTTTATTTTCGAGTTTCAAAGAAAACATTTAATTCAATATTTTGGGACATTAGGTAAAATTGTAGAGCCAACAATCTTTCTAGAGAAGTAGCAATTGTCTAAATACAAGTAGATGCTTATAGTTGGAAACGTACAAGGACAATCAAGTATTTATACTGATTAGATTCCATTATTCCTTATGTTGAGACTTGAGAGAAGCAAAGGGCTCAAAGTAAAAGAAAAATAAAGATTGCACTGACACACAAATAAACTAACATTAACCAACAATTATATATACTAAAACCAGAGAACTATTCAGTGTTTTCACAATAAGCTGCATTTTCTTGGACTTGTTCAATGAAAGCCATCCATTTGTTACATACTAAACTCATAAATAATCTGTATTTTAGTAAGAAATAAAATTTAGTTTCACATTGTCCATGATCCATATGAGAAAAGACATGATAATGTATGTTTGAAAAAGAGTTGTTGGATTAGTTGGCACTGAGAAAATGAGTGTGTAATAGCAAATAGTTGAAGATCTATTTTTATAACAGTTGGCAAAAATTGTGTCAGTTAAAAAAATCAAAAAAGATATGTCAAGAAAGCAAGCTAAAACAAAGCTTGGGCTTGAAGAGGAGGAAAGAAGGAAAATTAGCTTAAGAAAATTAAAGCCAAATAAAATAAGGGTAATGTCGTTAAGAATTCATACGTTCGAGGCCATTTAAATAACATATGCACTAATAGAATCCTGCCCCAGAATATTGCATCAATTCGAAATGTATCCAGTATTTCTTTTACATCAGGTAACATGAGCTGATCTTTTAATGTTGTTGTGTTCTTCTTCTGCGAATTATATAGCAAGGTTTATTTGAAGGCACGGCAATGAAGTACAATACTCTGGTTTATGGATAAAGGTATGTAGTCAAATATTGATATGCGTCCTATTCAAGCACTATTTTGTGACTCAATATGAACCAAAATAACAGAACTTTATGCATCTCCAATAACATGGTATCAAACAATAGAAAATTAGTCAATGGGATCATACCATTTGTCATGAACAAGAACTATAATTGCGTTGAGCTAAATTTTTGACTGAAATTCAGTTTTAGAACTTACAAGCAAAGATTATGTGTTTTTACCAGACTTTGATCATCTGACACTTTACTGAATAATAATCAAAACACTATCTAGTGAGATACATTTAGTACACATGGCATGGCAGGAAAACCAAGCAAACAGCGAGTGCCCACAAGCTTACAAGACATTTTCACAAAGATGGAAGCATCTTTCTTTTAAGATATAATTGACCGCACAAATACAAGAGACATAGAATTACCTTAAAATGGAAGCCCCAAATCAAATCCCAAAAAATCCCAAATCGGAACCAAATCAAGGCAAGTCAAATCGAAGCAATCAGACTGAATAAACAACTAGTTCAGTCCTGAAATAAAGAGAGGAAACCAATTAATTAAATCAAATCAATAGAAACCTTAATTCAAATCGAAGAAACCCTAATTGAAGAAGTCGATTGAAGAAGCAGTAATTCAAACCGAATCTTCAAATTGATTGAACGGGAGAGATAGATTGTGAGAGAGAGACGACATCTAAGAGAGAGAGAGGGAGAGAATGAATCAGATGGGAGAGATAGCTTGTGTGTGTGTGTGAGAGAGAGAGAGTGACTAAGAGAGAGTGAGGGCGAGAATGAAATGAGAGAGGGAGAGTCCCAATCATGTTGCGGAAGAACATCTCCAATGTAGCTAAAAATGGTTAGGTATATGGTCTATAGCAACCGTTTGCTACTGTATACTGTTTCACAACGTTTTGAAAATCAATAGGGTAGCGCATAAACTTTGCTACGGAAAAATTATCAAAATCTCTATTTCTTTTTATTTTTTCTTCTTGTTTCTCTTTTGACACGTGCTTTTTAGTGATTTTTTTATAAAAGCATCCAACTGGCCAACTGGGCTTGCTCCACTTCATGTTTTTTTAATAAAGCATCAAATATTTATTTTATTTTTGTTTCTTTTCTTTTTAATTCCTATCGATCAATTAAAATATTTTTTAATATCATTAAAAATATTTTTAAAGAGTACTGTGTACAGTAGATTTTACGAATATTTATTTTAATTTTCTTTCTTTTTTTTTAATTCCTTTCGATTATTTAAAATATTTTTTAATTTCATTTAAAATATTTTTAAATAGTGGTATGTACAGTAGATTTTTGATGTGAAACAGGTCATTTTGGTATTATGCGCCGTGGAAAGTTTCCGTGGTGCGGTACGAGGACCGGAGAAACTTTTTGCGGTAGGATACGATTTTTTTTAAATCACGACCATTGAATAGTTGATGTAACGCTTATAAAACCGTATGTTGCAAAACAATAGTTTAGCAAACGTTTGCAGTAGACCGTTTACCATGATCATAAACCTTAAATTCTAAGTTAGTATATGATTTATTCGGCATTCTGAATATTTCTAAAAATTAAAAAAGAAAATGTAAAAATTAAAAAAGAAAATGACCATATTACCTATATTTTGCCGATCTTGGTCCAATATAATGATTTGCATCATTTTGGCCCAAATTGCCTATATAACAGGCTATGTATACTAGCGTATCTATGATCTTAAAAATCGTGTGTTTCTGGCATTGAAAAATAAGTTTGCATTTATCTTTAGAGTAAAGCATTTTGTGTACCCTATCAAACACATCACTTGAAATACCATATTTTAAAATTTACCACGTGCAATACTGAAAAAGCGATTTACTTCCACTTAGTGTACTACCGTCAACTTCTTCTACCTCCATCTATTTTTACAGGGGTATTATTGGTATTCTCAATATTGTAATCAAAATTTCTTTATTTCCGAATTTAATTTAAAAAGAAAAAAAACAGAAAATACAAAACATTCAGCTTTTAATTTACAACTTCCCCTGTTTCCTTCTTGTAAATCGAACCCACTCCCCTGTTTTTGTTTCAAAACCCGGCACCTCTATTCATTCATTCCTGTCCCCTTTCGTTTGTTTTTAATTTTAATCACTGCACAGATCCTCTGCAACTTTTTCTCTTCTTTCCCCACATACCCAACATATACACCCCAGTCCTCTCTTGTTTCGTGATCACTGATTAGTTTGCCGAGTTTTGCTAAGCTTTGTTTGTGTTTTATAAGTTTTTCCTTGAGTCCATTTCGTCGCTTAGTATCCAGTTTGTGATTTTGCCGAGTCACTCGGTTTGTGATTAGTTGTGGTTTAGAGAGTTAATTTGCTATTTGTCGAATTGTGGTATTCCTGGATTCAGCTGAGTTGAATGGTTTTTTTTAGACGAGTTTTGTGAGTTAAATTCTGTGTTTTGAGTTTTAGGATCATAGTCAGTGCCTTCTTGTATGAAGTTGTTATGTTAATTAAAAGGAGCAAATACTAGTAGAATTACTAGTGTTCCTAGTTGCTACAATGTCTCTCTCTATCTAATATCCCACGATGAGGATAAGAGTTATGTGTTGATAGAAATGGATCACAATTTACCATTGTAGCAAGTACATAACTCTTATCTGGATGCGTGCTCGATGGCCTTGACTTGTCTAATGAACATACTGCTTTGGAAATTGCAAATCGCGTGGAAACATCAATCTATGTATGGATTAGAAGACTCCATTCCAAACCTGTTACTAATGCAAATCGTTCAACTACCAAATCATCTCAGAAGATGGTTAAAGATTTAGTGGTTGATGGAGATACTAAGAGGGAATTGCTTGTTGAAAGAACCCAGTAGAAAAAAGAATTGGAACTAAATTGTAGCATGCAATAGATCATCTATTAGTTGCAGCAGATCCAAGCCTTTGTGGAAGTACCCTATTATGAAGCTTTCAGGTTTAGTAAAGCTTCAAGATCTGAAGATGAACACGAAGATGATAAGAAAACAAGAAATAAATAGGGAAAAGACTGTTTTAACCCTACTCTTTAAACGGAGTTAATGACAGATAGACGGTAGTACACGAAGTGTAAGTGAATTGTATGTTCAGTATTGCACATGATAGATTTTAAACTATAGTATTTCAAGTGGTGTCTTCAGCAAAGTTCAGGTACACAAAGTGCACTTTACTCTTTATCTTTATTGAAACTCATCTTTACCTAATTTATCTGCCCGTGTGTATTTTCGTATATATCGTCTTGGTTGTAATCTTTTTTCTTCTTTTATCAGGACTGGGTCATTGTTTACTACTATAATGATAATACATATAAATATATACATAGTTTTTTATAATCTCTCATACTTGAAGCTTCCAAGTGTTAGACATCAATGAATGTAAACTACGGCATTTATTGGTGGCGTATCCACAATCAGGATACAAGAGTGATACGCCGTCGTATGCGACGCATTACCTTGAAACACTATTCGTATTAGCGTGGCTGTTAGAACACGATTATGTTACTAGCGTGTTTTTCAGTATTAATGATACGTTGTTTCCTGTGGCGTATCAGGTCGGTAATTCGGGCAACAATTCATGGCCTTCGATATTTTGGTGTTCTTTTTTTACAAAAGAGGTATATTGGGCCAACACCCAAACCAAAATGAAAATGTTGAATCCCAAAGTTTAACTTCGAACCCCAAAGAAAATATAGATATAAATTTTAAATTTAGTTAAAAATTTGAATATTTCTAAACCCAAAGTGAAATCCATTAAACCCAAAATGGAACCCATTGAACCCAAAATAAAAACTATTTAACCTCAAAGAAAATATCGATAAAATTTTAAAATATTAAATTAAAAAATAATATATATAATTTTAATAATTTTAAAATTTTAAAATTTTAAATCTCTCTCCCTAAGCCATATGTCTACCCAACCTCCCACTCCACTCCACTCCACTCCACATGCTAGATTAAAGGGGTGTTTGACTAAACTTATTTTCCAGAAAAGTTAATTTATTTTAAGAAATAATCTAGGAATTTTAATTTTTTATGAAAAAAGTACTTTTTTTATAACTTATAGAATTTTAAACATACATTAAATACTTATATAAAAAAATTATCGAAATATGAAATGTTTATTCGAAAATAAATACTTAAAAAATTATTTTAAGTGATCCAAACGTCATTTAAATTGAGTTTTCTATGCAGACGATTTAGTAAAAAAGAAAAACCCGTAATGTTACACGATGATTAAGGTTGCACAACTTTCCGGTCTAGACCGGCAAATTAAACCGGACCGGGTCTACAGGTCCAAGTACCGGACCAGACCGAATATAACCGATCCGGTCCCGGTCCATAAAATCAAAAAAAATCCGGTTTTCGGTTCGGTCCGGTCCGGTCCAAACCCTGAAAACACCCGATCCGGACCTGATTTTATGTATATAGTTAATTTTACACTATTTTGTCTTTTAAATTATATAGTTTAATGATTAAATATTAACACATAACATATTTTAGCGATCAAAATGGTAAATAATAAATTTTTGAAATAGTATATATAAACACTATAATATAAATGATTAAATTTCATATTTCATACTATATATAATTTATAATTACGTTTACAAATTAATGTTACTTTACAAATAATATGACATTTACTTATTTTTAAACTTAAAATAACTTACCAAATAATTTAATATCAACAAAGAATGAAATAAAATTATAAAAATTAATTTTTTTATATAAAATATTAACTAACCGGTACAGTACGGGTTTTTTCGGTCCAGTCCGGTCCCAAGACCGTTTATAATCGGTCCGGTCCCCGGTCCATGAATTCAATAAAATCCGGTTTCGGTCCGGTCCGGTTTTGAACCTTTGTGCAGCCCTAACGATGATAGTACATGTTAGTGTGATATTTGGGGAAAATCTTGTAGATTGCAATATTTTGATCAATAATTATGGAAAAATGTTAGGCACATCAAAATTTTCAAAAAAAATTCCCAATGCCAAATATAACAATTTAACTAGCGTAACAGCCCGTGCAAGGCACGGGCCTATATATAGGCATCGGTAGTACTGTTGTGATATAGATTGTAGAGAATGATACTTCTATGGTTTTGATGATCACATTCAGCAAGCTATTTGCTTGTAGTTTGATATAAAACATCGTGTTATGCTTGTATTGTACTAACATGGTTTTGCAGGGTATGTTCGCCTACTTATTGTTTAGAAGGAATATACAAACAGCAAGCCATTTGGTGTTACAACAGAGACAGTCTGGCAAGCCAGTTGCACACAGACAGTTCACAAACAGCAAGCCATTTCCAACTGCCAGAAATCTTGAAGATAAAGATCAAGATTGATTCTCATGGATTTATTTCAGGAAATATATTGTAAGGAATCTTTATTATATAATACGTATACAATATATTCTAGAGCTCAAATCTTTTCAAATATCTTTCTTTAAATCATTTTATAAAACTTATGGGAGTTTCCTTATTTAAAAGATTTTCTTTCTTTCAAATCTCCTATACGCGTTTTTATATCTATACAAATCAGAAGGGTTAAGTTTTCATCGATCTCTTTCTTTCAAACCTTCTGTCTAATGTTCACAAGAACGTTTGTAAAATCTCTAACCAATTGAACGTTAGAAATTGATTTCAGAATCGTTCAAATAATTGGTGATTGATTTTCTGAACGTTGGTGTGAAGCTTTATAAACTTGTTCTTGTGTTCATTCGCTTCTAACAATTCAGAGAAAACTTTCAAGCACACAAGATTTCAAACAACTCGGTTTTTCATTGCTATATTCTTTTGATTCTCTCGAGCTCTTAATATATTCATACGTGCTATATCTTAGAGAGTTCATAGTTTGAGTTGTATTCATCTATTAATTGTATTGTTCGATTTGTAAGGTTTAGTTGTTGGACAAGTTGGCTTGGGAACTAGGGTTTGGTGATCGTTGCTAGAGAAGTATACTTGGGAAGTATAGCTTAGAGAGCAAATTCAGAAACAGGAGTTCAGCACGCCATTTGTCAACAGTTGGGTATTGAGGGAGATATATTGTTGTATCTTGTAATTGGTTTATTTCAGTGATCAATAATATATTCTCTTACCAAGTTGGTAAGGGACCAGGACGTAGACCATAGGGGTTAGGGGTCGAACCTAGCTAAAAATCTCTGTGTTTTTTATTTTCTGTTCTTTACATACTGCTTGCATTTAGCTTACTGTTTACAATCAGCTTACCATTTGTCTCTGCATAAAACGAAATCAGTAAGCTGTTTCTAGTAATTTTTAAAAATCGGACTTAGTTGAATATAGTTAGCCATTTACACCTATTCACCCCCTCTAGGTGTGCATTTTCATTTGGTATCAAAGCTTTGGTATACTAACAATTCTGTAACAGGAAAGTATTCGATCATAATGGCTGAAACTATCCCGAAGGAAAATCTAATTTTAGGCCTCCACTTCTCCATGGCACACACAACTACCACTGGTGGAAAAGCATCATGGAAACTCACTTATCCAGAGATCCATTAGTTCTGAGAGTTGTGCAAAAAGGTCCGTATGTCTTTCTTGATAGTAATGGCAAGCCAAAGGATGTTGATGATCTTACTTCGGAAGAATTAATTAAACTTGGCTACAATGGAAAGGCAAGGAGTTCTCTTATGAATGGTTTGAACCAGGTTGAATATGATAAAGTATCTTCACTCAAATCAGCAAAAGAAATGTGGGATGCTTTGGAGACTTATCATGAAGGTTCGAAATCTCTAAAGAAGGTGAAACTTAGCAAGCTAATGAATGATTTTGGAAACTTCAAGCTTAATGAAGGTGAAACTATCAAGGATAGTCAAGCACGGTTTCAAGTTACTATAAATTCACTAAAGAGGCTTGGGAAATCTATACCACAAGACGAAATCAATATGAAGGTATTGAGTGCAGTACCATTTATCTACGAAGCCAAAGTTACTGCCTTGGAATCCTCACCACTTATTGATACTATGGATCACTTGGTTGTATTTGCTGAGCTGGAGCAATTTGAAAGCAAGATAAATGGAAATCAGGTGGGAAGTTCAAGTGTTAAAGCTCCAACAGAAAAGATGAAGAATATGGCTCTCCATTCCAAAAACAGCAAGCCATTTGACTCTGATGGTGAATCTGATTCAGATGAGGAACTTGTACTTATTTCAAAGAAGATCAAGAGGCTGATAGAAAAGAAGAATATGATGAAAAGGGAAAGAGGCGGTTTCTACAACAACAAGAAAGGCTCAAAAGACTCTAAGGAGAAGACTTGTTTCGAATGTGGCAAGCCAGGCCATTATAAAAGGAACTGCTACAAACTAAAGTCAAAACAGCCTACTGTTTTCAAGGACAAGAAAAAATCAAAGGCTCTACTGACTTGGAGTAATGATGATTCTGATTCCAGTGATGACTCAAGTGAAGATATGGTGAACTTAGCACTTGTTGGAATGGAAGATAAATATGTTCTAGGAAATTCAGAAGGAGTGTATGCTGAAACTGATTCTGAAGAGGATGAGAGTGAGGTAAACTCTTTTAATGATTATATTTCTTCAGATGATACATTGTTAGACTCACTAACCATGCAGGAACAAAATAGTGTTACAATTGAAGAACACATGGCACTAAAGGCTGAAATCAGCAAGCTGACTGATAAGAATGCCTATTTATCCAAAATGGTAAAAGATCTGTTGCCAAAAATGGAAGAATGGGATTCAACTTCATTCAGTAAAGCTACAGAGATCAAGGAACTAAATACTAAGAACAGACATTTAGAGGCTAATGTCAAGCTACTTGAAAAGAGAAACAAGACCTTGACTGAAGAAATCAAAGAGCTAAGGTCTGATGTTAAAACTAAAGCTAAAGCATTGGAATCATACAAGATGAAGGAATCTAGTCAAGCCGAATCCTCAAAAACTGCTGAAAAGAGAGTTCAGCAAGTTGAACTCATCAAACAGCAAGCTGAAGTGATCACCCTCCTAGAAATAGAAGTTAAAGATCTCAAGAAGGGCATGGAAACTTTTGTTCAAGGTGAAGACCCTTTAAAGACAATGATGAAGAAGGCAAATGTCCCCTTAGTCAGAGAAGGAGTTGGCATGAATTTCAACAAGAAAGATAAAGTGCTCAAATATGATGGAAGGAATGGCATACCCTATGACTATGCTATGCCTTGGAAGACATGCAACAAATGTGGTGGAAAAGGACATCTGGAAAGACATTATGTGGTTCAAGTAAATCATAAAGTGAAAACAGCTTACCAGAATGGACCAGTCATGCGACAAACAGCTTACCAGAATGGACAAATCAGACGACAAACAGCATACCAGAATGTAACACCCCCTAATCCGTTACTAGGAATCCGGGTCATCACAACCTTAACCATACCTTTACGAAATATTCAATCACCTGCTCACAATATAATCTACAAAAGTAATCATAATAAACCCCATAATCTACTCCACAGGTTATAGTCTTAGAACAAGTACTTACTAATCCAAAAGTGTTTACACATCAGAGTATCCTCCAGAATCTTATTACAACTTCAAAGAACTAGAGCTATTACAATACTTAACATCTAATCCCATATATCAAAATATAATTCATAATACTTCTTCCACCTTATTCTCATATCCGGAACCTTTCTTCTAGCATGCTACGTCCATTGCACGACCTTTCCTCTTATCACGGTTCGCCGTACTAGTGCCAGCACTGATTGCCGCTGTTTAATAATATTTAAATAGCAAGAATGAGCTAAAGAATGCCCAGCAAGTTATATACACCAGAATCATATATATATCAACAAAACTTCTCAAGAAATGAAATCCCATATTTTCTTTAACATACTGAAATTGACTCACAAGAACTGAGTAAAGACATACCATTCATACTGCAATTAATACCCACCTGTAGTATTAATTACACTTATCACATACTGCTGATGGACTATATTTAGGAGATTCTTATCCGTGGGGCTGTAATGGATGATCAGTCCTTACGTCTAATATTTTTACTACCGGTAGAGGGGGGAGCCGACTTGCTCGGCCTTGATCACCCCAGGATGAGCCGACTTGCTCGGACCTCACCCTAAGCCGCATCCGGGCTTTTATACATACTTGTTATCTCCAGTCCAGAACATAAGGTGCCAGAGTACCCCTGATCACCTTCAACACTTATCATCTTAGATGTCACGTATAATTCCACGTGCACCTCAATACACTCCTTATCTTAGATGACACGTATAATTCCACGTGCACCTCAATTCATAATAATTATTATCGTTCGGAAACAACGAACGATTACTACTTCCAATAAATCACTCTCCTCTCGAAATATAAGAGGAAAAATATGAACGACTACTTTGATCATGGATTCGAATAAAATGATCCAGATCAAATATCTCATCACCTCTAATAATTAACAAGATAGTTTTCCAAAACATTTATATCCCTTCAAGTACGAACAATGTACCTCGATACTTGTCCCAATCATATGGACCAATAACTCTTATACATACTACTATACTTATATACTATCCGGATAACATTCACAACAATAATATATATACATGCATTCAATTGCATCAATATCCGGTATTTGAGTAACGAGATAAAATACTTGCAACTTGTAAATAAAACATTTGAAATGGCATACTCCATACGTTGAAACATATATACTCTGAACAATAGAGTAGGGTTAAGTATACTTGCCTGGTGCTCTGGAGGTAGTAGGGGCTCGTGGCGGAATCCGATAATCTAAACAAAGTCAAGAAAATACGAGATTAATCCCCTATACGATCCACTTATAACTCAACACTCAGACACTTAAGCCAATCACAAACAAGGCACTAAGGGGTCCCTCTAGGCTCGTACTAAGTTCATTCTAATCGACAAACACCTAAGTCATAAGTTTAGTCCAGAATCGTTCCTCAAATCAAGTTATACTTAATCATTTATGACCTTGTTCTCTACACCAATATGTTGCCCTGATAATTCCTAACAAGTTTCGTGTTTTAGTCGACTCAAAATTCCTCTTTTAACTTGGCCAAAATGGATGGTCAAAGTAGCACCCCTAGAGTTGACTTTCCTGAGAATTACTATTCCGCGACTCGCACTCCAACACTTTTAATAAATTACTGGAGACATATTTAATTACGAAACCACTTTTAAAATCATCTTTGGTATTTGTAATATTTATCGTAAAAGTTTCGTTTTGAAAACACGGGTCTAGATAGGTGAAATGTATTTTCGAAGTTCAGTCCACTGCGGATTTTTACTATTTGCACCTCTTTCACTAAAACATTCATAACTCGATAACCGTTAACTCAAATGACGCACCGTTTTCGCGTACACGATCTAGATAATGTCTAGAAGGTAGCTAACTTAAAATTTGACTTTGGTAAGAAGACTCATTTTCCAGATTTTACCAAAACAGGGCAGGTCCTTGAAATGAATAGTGTTATCTCCTAAAAGGGCTTTTCCACTTGCGCAACCTCGGCTTACGCATTTTTATAAAATCGAAAAATAATCCTTTTGACTCGAAACCTTCGCACGCACCTTGAAAACTGTCCTTATCATTTTATCACCAATTTCACATTTTAATTCGACATTTAAGGGTCTCAAACTTAGCATCAAAGTGGTCATATTTCTGCGATAAAAGCTTTCGAACCGCTTTCACTAAAACTAGCATAACTCTTAAACCGTAAACTCTTTTAATGCGATTCTTGCGGCCAGGTAAACTAGACAACCATATCTTTCTAATAATATGCAGTGGTGATGCTAAAAATTATTTTAATGATTCGGGTGTTAACTGTTTTTATTGCTAACGAAATTTCGCCATTACGACTGCTATAAATCGAACGTTTCCATTTTGTTACAACACAACCAAGCCACACCGGGCATACCATACATCCTCAACATCAACCAACATCTATTATAACCCTATAAGTCCAGTGGTGAGGTCCAAAACCACCAATCAATATGTTACATATCAAATCAAAGCCAAACCATCACTAAGTACACTAACATGAGCATAACTTGAAATCATCTTAAAACTAAGCATATAACTCATAATATTACAAGGTAAGCTTGAGGTTTATACCTTCCTTGATGCCTTAACAATACTAAAAAAGCTTGATGAACCTTCAATAGGCCTTAGATAGTCTTTAGGAAGCCAAAACTTGATCATCAAAACAAGAACACAACTTGAAGTTACTATTCATCATCTTCACCTAACTCTTCCATCCATCTTTTGAACAAGCTATACTCCATGAATGGGGCTGAGCTTTTGAACGTCTCTTAGTCTATCCAAGAGCTTTCCAAAGAGCCATAGATCATAATTTTTGAAGGTGTGTAGCTAGGGTTTTGATTTTGTATTTCCTTGAATAGCCGAATGGCTTAAAATGGTGGTGGTGTTGTTCTTTTCTTTTCTCTCTTTTCTCTCTTTGTTTGACTACTTGGTAAATAGATTATGGGAGATATTTGTGAGGTAAAACCAGCCCTTAATCTCCCTTAAAACACCTGTTCAAGATGTGTGGTGTTTTGGAAATTTTGGTGACATGTAGCCTTGTTGGCAAGTTTTAGTACATACACCTCATCACTCCCTTTTTCTTTTTCTTTCTTGATTTCTTTCCACCCAAATTCACTAAATATAAACCCAAGATGATTATGCATGGTTCTTAGTCTCGTTACGTATTTAATCCGTAATTTATTTCGCGTTCGCTTGATCGCTTAATCCCGATTTAAAGTTCTAGCGATTTCTAGAACGCTTATTATTCTACTCGAAGATTTTCATTCTAAATTCTTAAATCATCTTAAATAAAATAATAAAATATAAAATCCTTGAATCTTCAATTTAAACATCTCATTTCTTGATAATACTGATATACACTTCACTGCTCGGTCAAATATTCCATAAAAATAAACTTTGGATTTTCTGAATTCCGATTACGTTTACATACACTTATTTACCTCGTAGATTACTAATATAACTTCGAAATATCCATTTCCTATCCCGTACATAGGGTGACATGAAAAAATTTTCTTAGTCCTCAAAATCACTATTCATCCATAATTTCACTATTCATCCATGTAAATCACTATTCATACCAAAAATGGAAATTTTTCTCAAGTACAGAAATTAGGGTTATTACAGTCTCCCCTCCTTAAAAGGATTTCGTCCTCGGAATCAACATAGGCAACAACTGAGGTTGCTTATCTCGTACTCTACTTTCCAATATCTTCTCATCGCTTTTACCAGTTTTATGCTCTCATATCTTGATTATAAACCCCTATGCTATAAAATCTATTCTATTTCCGATACTCCTCTCCCGTTCTTTATTGTACCTCTATGTTCATATTGGCTCATCATTTATATACGCATTTACAATAGTAAGTAAACGTGTACTTACCATCTCGTCCATCTCCTTCATGCCATCAGCCAATGTCATGTTAAAAATCCTAGCGGTCGATTGGTTGCCATAACTCCACAGCTTTGTTGTTATGCGTTGGTCCCATTGCTGACGCTTTACAGTCTCTATAGATGTGACCTTCATTTACATATTTGCAGCAACTACTCCTTTCCTAGAACAATTCATCTGTTGATGCCCCTCTTGACCACGCTTGTAACACCTATCTTCCGTTTTGCACATACTCTCGTATGCTTCTTCTCACATGCCTATTTTAATCCCTCTTTCCTACTTAGAGTATTAGCCACCACATTGGCCTTCCCCGACTAGTAATTATTGCACCTCGAAATCCTTCATTAATTATACTCACTTCCTTCGTTTATCCTTATCCTGACTCAATCATCAAAATACACCTTACCCTCAATAGTAAATCTCACTTATGCCTTAAAATTCCTCATATTCTTTTCTCTTACTAATCATCTAATATACCTCTTTCTTCTCATCTTTATCCTTCTGAATCAATTCACTCTCAGCCTTTACCATGGCTGCTTCTTATACCCATATCACATAGTCCCTTATCTGAAACACTGCATCATTATATCCAATCTATTGTTTCAATCCCTGTTGAAATCTTCTAGCTCATTCCTCCTCCAAATCCATACATAATACCATCATACTCTTCTTGTTTTGTCTCCATCTATAAAATCCACTCAATTTATCTCTTCTACACTTCTCCAATAGTCAAAGCCTCACTCGATTCAACCAATCCCAATATGGTTTAGTCTAATAAAACTGCATACCCATGAAATATTTATTTTAGAAAACAAAATAGTACATATCTGTACATATACATATATATACACATATATATCTGCAGTTATATGTATATGTATATTTATGTATACATATCTCTATATACACATTTATAAAAATTAAACCCAGTAAATAAATCATGGATACACATTTCCTCGTCCTAATTGATTCTACTACTGGTATTGACCATCATGCCTCCATCCTAACTACCCTTTGAGGCTTTACTATATAACTCCCATACTGGTTTCTGTGTTTCTAGTTCTCCTTCACTTGTCTTAAGGGTATCACATAAACAGTCAGTATCCTTATCGACTCATATCATCTCTAAAGAATTCTATAACTACCTTCCGTAATCACTAAGGGTCTTACCTAACTCATCTTTGGTACTACCCCCCGTAGTACAACCACAACTCTACCTAAGCTCTTTCGTCACTTTCTTATCTTGTCATAACTTCTCATACTCTCGTTCTAAGGTTTATAACCTACTTCTCTGATACCATTTCTGTAACACCCCCTAATCCGTTACTAGGAATCCGGGTCATCACAACCTTAACCATACCTTTACGAAATATTCAATCACCTGCTCACAATATAATCTACAAAAGTAATCATAATAAACCCCATAATCTACTCCACAGGTTATAGTCTTAGAACAAGTACTTACTAATCCAAAAGTGTTTACACATCAGAGTATCCTCCAGAATCTTATTACAACTTCAAAGAACTAGAGCTATTACAATACTTAACATCTAATCCCATATATCAAAATATAATTCATAATACTTCTTCCACCTTATTCTCATATCCGGAACCTTTCTTCTAGCATGCTACGTCCATTGCACGACCTTTCCTCTTATCACGGTTCGCCGTACTAGTGCCAGCACTGATTGCCGCTGTTTAATAATATTTAAATAGCAAGAATGAGCTAAAGAATGCCCAGCAAGTTATATACACCAGAATCATATATATATCAACAAAACTTCTCAAGAAATGAAATCCCATATTTTCTTTAACATACTGAAATTGACTCACAAGAACTGAGTAAAGACATACCATTCATACTGCAATTAATACCCACCTGTAGTATTAATTACACTTATCACATACTGCTGATGGACTATATTTAGGAGATTCTTATCCGTGGGGCTGTAATGGATGATCAGTCCTTACGTCTAATATTTTTACTACCAGTAGAGGGGGGAGCCGACTTGCT
Organism: Kitagawia praeruptora; assembly: GCA_037693485.1. NCBI lineage: Eukaryota > Viridiplantae > Streptophyta > Magnoliopsida > Apiales > Apiaceae > Kitagawia > Kitagawia praeruptora. The sequence continues at coordinate 38,845,509 of CM075344.1, forward strand.
CGGCCTTGATCACCCCAGGATGAGCCGACTTGCTCGGACCTCACCCTAAGCCGCATCCGGGCTTTTATACATACTTGTTATCTCCAGTCCAGAACATAAGGTGCCAGAGTACCCCTGATCACCTTCAACACTTATCATCTTAGATGTCACGTATAATTCCACGTGCACCTCAATACACTCCTTATCTTAGATGACACGTATAATTCCACGTGCACCTCAATTCATAATAATTATTATCGTTCGGAAACAACGAACGATTACTACTTCCAATAAATCACTCTCCTCTCGAAATATAAGAGGAAAAATATGAACGACTACTTTGATCATGGATTCGAATAAAATGATCCAGATCAAATATCTCATCACCTCTAATAATTAACAAGATAGTTTTCCAAAACATTTATATCCCTTCAAGTACGAACAATGTACCTCGATACTTGTCCCAATCATATGGACCAATAACTCTTATACATACTACTATACTTATATACTATCCGGATAACATTCACAACAATAATATATATACATGCATTCAATTGCATCAATATCCGGTATTTGAGTAACGAGATAAAATACTTGCAACTTGTAAATAAAACATTTGAAATGGCATACTCCATACGTTGAAACATATATACTCTGAACAATAGAGTAGGGTTAAGTATACTTGCCTGGTGCTCTGGAGGTAGTAGGGGCTCGTGGCGGAATCCGATAATCTAAACAAAGTCAAGAAAATACGAGATTAATCCCCTATACGATCCACTTATAACTCAACACTCAGACACTTAAGCCAATCACAAACAAGGCACTAAGGGGTCCCTCTAGGCTCGTACTAAGTTCATTCTAATCGACAAACACCTAAGTCATAAGTTTAGTCCAGAATCGTTCCTCAAATCAAGTTATACTTAATCATTTATGACCTTGTTCTCTACACCAATATGTTGCCCTGATAATTCCTAACAAGTTTCGTGTTTTAGTCGACTCAAAATTCCTCTTTTAACTTGGCCAAAATGGATGGTCAAAGTAGCACCCCTAGAGTTGACTTTCCTGAGAATTACTATTCCGCGACTCGCACTCCAACACTTTTAATAAATTACTGGAGACATATTTAATTACGAAACCACTTTTAAAATCATCTTTGGTATTTGTAATATTTATCGTAAAAGTTTCGTTTTGAAAACACGGGTCTAGATAGGTGAAATGTATTTTCGAAGTTCAGTCCACTGCGGATTTTTACTATTTGCACCTCTTTCACTAAAACATTCATAACTCGATAACCGTTAACTCAAATGACGCACCGTTTTCGCGTACACGATCTAGATAATGTCTAGAAGGTAGCTAACTTAAAATTTGACTTTGGTAAGAAGACTCATTTTCCAGATTTTACCAAAACAGGGCAGGTCCTTGAAATGAATAGTGTTATCTCCTAAAAGGGCTTTTCCACTTGCGCAACCTCGGCTTACGCATTTTTATAAAATCGAAAAATAATCCTTTTGACTCGAAACCTTCGCACGCACCTTGAAAACTGTCCTTATCATTTTATCACCAATTTCACATTTTAATTCGACATTTAAGGGTCTCAAACTTAGCATCAAAGTGGTCATATTTCTGCGATAAAAGCTTTCGAACCGCTTTCACTAAAACTAGCATAACTCTTAAACCGTAAACTCTTTTAATGCGATTCTTGCGGCCAGGTAAACTAGACAACCATATCTTTCTAATAATATGCAGTGGTGATGCTAAAAATTATTTTAATGATTCGGGTGTTAACTGTTTTTATTGCTAACGAAATTTCGCCATTACGACTGCTATAAATCGAACGTTTCCATTTTGTTACAACACAACCAAGCCACACCGGGCATACCATACATCCTCAACATCAACCAACATCTATTATAACCCTATAAGTCCAGTGGTGAGGTCCAAAACCACCAATCAATATGTTACATATCAAATCAAAGCCAAACCATCACTAAGTACACTAACATGAGCATAACTTGAAATCATCTTAAAACTAAGCATATAACTCATAATATTACAAGGTAAGCTTGAGGTTTATACCTTCCTTGATGCCTTAACAATACTAAAAAAGCTTGATGAACCTTCAATAGGCCTTAGATAGTCTTTAGGAAGCCAAAACTTGATCATCAAAACAAGAACACAACTTGAAGTTACTATTCATCATCTTCACCTAACTCTTCCATCCATCTTTTGAACAAGCTATACTCCATGAATGGGGCTGAGCTTTTGAACGTCTCTTAGTCTATCCAAGAGCTTTCCAAAGAGCCATAGATCATAATTTTTGAAGGTGTGTAGCTAGGGTTTTGATTTTGTATTTCCTTGAATAGCCGAATGGCTTAAAATGGTGGTGGTGTTGTTCTTTTCTTTTCTCTCTTTTCTCTCTTTGTTTGACTACTTGGTAAATAGATTATGGGAGATATTTGTGAGGTAAAACCAGCCCTTAATCTCCCTTAAAACACCTGTTCAAGATGTGTGGTGTTTTGGAAATTTTGGTGACATGTAGCCTTGTTGGCAAGTTTTAGTACATACACCTCATCACTCCCTTTTTCTTTTTCTTTCTTGATTTCTTTCCACCCAAATTCACTAAATATAAACCCAAGATGATTATGCATGGTTCTTAGTCTCGTTACGTATTTAATCCGTAATTTATTTCGCGTTCGCTTGATCGCTTAATCCCGATTTAAAGTTCTAGCGATTTCTAGAACGCTTATTATTCTACTCGAAGATTTTCATTCTAAATTCTTAAATCATCTTAAATAAAATAATAAAATATAAAATCCTTGAATCTTCAATTTAAACATCTCATTTCTTGATAATACTGATATACACTTCACTGCTCGGTCAAATATTCCATAAAAATAAACTTTGGATTTTCTGAATTCCGATTACGTTTACATACACTTATTTACCTCGTAGATTACTAATATAACTTCGAAATATCCATTTCCTATCCCGTACATAGGGTGACATGAAAAAATTTTCTTAGTCCTCAAAATCACTATTCATCCATAATTTCACTATTCATCCATGTAAATCACTATTCATACCAAAAATGGAAATTTTTCTCAAGTACAGAAATTAGGGTTATTACACAGAATGCAAATAGCAGGAGACAAACAGCTTACCAACAGAATAACAGCAAGCAAAATCAGTCCCCAAAAGTGGTCCAAATGTGGATCAAGAAATCTGATTTAAATGCTTTATATATTCTTGCTGCTAACCAATCTGGACCCAAACCTATATGGGTACCAAAACATTGAGTTATTTTTGTTTGTTTTGTAGATGTGCCTTGCTGCTAAGGTCAAGTCAAAGCAATGGATCTTGGACAGTGGATGCATAAGACATATGTGTGGAGACAAATCTCAGTTTATGAATCTCAAAATGAAAAAGGGTGGAAGAGTGACAATTGGGAATAGCAAAACTCTTCAAATCCTTAGTACCGGTTCTATTGGTAATAGTAATATTTCAATCGATAAAGTTCAATATGTCAAAGGTCTTACTTATAATTTGCTTAGTGTCACTCAATTATTTGATGATGGACATCATGTTGATTTTGGCATTGATAAAACTATTATTACTATTGGTACTAACAAAATCCCCCTAGTTGCTAGAAGGGAAGGAAATATATATGTATTAGACTTTGATATGCAGGAAATAACATGCTGTTTGGCTGCAGTAGATAATGACCCATATATTTGGCATAGAAGATTGGGACATGCACACATGGATTTGCTCAGAAAGTTGTCAAGCAAGAAACTAGTGAGAGGGCTGCCCAAGCTAAAGTATGTCAAAACAGAAGTCTGTTCAGCTTTCCAATTGGGAAAACAGCTTCGAAGTACTCACAAATCAAAGAAAATGGTATCTACTTCTAAACCCTTAGAGCTTTTGCATTTGGACTTATTTGGTCCAGAAGCTTACAAGAGTATTGGAGGTAAACAATATGGTTTTGTGATTGTAGATGATTATTCTAGATTTACATGGGTATTATTTCTTCGTACTAAAGATTGTGCTTTTGATGAGTTTAAGAAACTAATCAAATTACTTGAGAACAAGTTGAATACAAAGCTTGTAGGTATAAGGAGTGATAGAGGAGGTGAATTTCTCCACAAAGATTTCATTGCTTATTGTAAAGAAAGAGGAATTACACATGAATTTTCTACACCAAGGACTCCACAACAAAATGGAGTGGTAGAAAGGAAGAACATGTCACTACAAGAAATAGCAAGGACTTTATTGCAAAAAAGCAATGAATACAGCATGCTACGTGTTGAATAGAGTCATAATCAGGCCTATTTTGAACAAAACTCCGTATGAATTGTTGAGGAAAAAGAAGCCAAACATTAGTTACTTCAAAATCTTTGGCTCAAAGTGTTTTGTGCTCAAGACAATTGATAATGATGGTAAATTCGATGCTAAATCTTATGAAGCTATTTTTCTTGGCTATTCTTTAACTAGTAGAGCATATAGAGTTTATAACTTAAATAAACGTATAGTTGAAGAATCTATTGATGTTACTTTTCAAGAACCTAACAATGATCTGCCAAGAGATGAGGAAGAATTTGCAGGTAAAATTGATAACATACAACCTCAAGTTACTAGAAATCAGCAAGCCATCAATACTGCTGAAACTAGAAGTCAGCAAGCCAACAATATTACCGAGAATGGAAAACAGCAAGCTAGAACTTCAAGTCAGCAAGCTGAAGTGGTCAGAATAACTTCACACGAAGAAATTGCTCAACATTCTCTACCAAAGGCTACAAGGACAATAAAGAATTATCCTCCAGAACTTATCATTGGAAATATCTCAGATGGAATCACAACAAGAAGAGGAAAGGCAAACTTTTGTGCTTATGCTGCCTTTCTAGCTCAAGAAGAACCCAAAAATATTAAGGAAGCATTAGAAGATGAAAATTGGATCATGGTCATGCAAGAGGAACTCAACCAATTCGAGAGATGTGATGTTTGGGAACTTGTAAAGCCACCAGAAGATGCTTCTATCATAGGAACCAAATGGGTGTTCAAGAACAAAGTGGATAAGTTTGGAACCGTCACTCGAAATAAGGCAAGGCTCGTGGCTCAAGGCTATAACCAACAAGAATGAATTTATTTTGATGAAACATATGCTCATGTTGCTCGTTTATAATCAATCAGAATGCTTCTTGCCTATGCATGCTATAAGAAATTCAAGTTATATCAAATGGACGTAAAAAGCGCATTTCTAAATGGCGTGCTGAATGAGGAAGTCTATGTCAAACAACCTCCTGGATTCGAACATGAGAAGTTTCATGATTATGTTTACAAGCTCAAGAAGGCATTATATGGTTTAAGGCAGGCCCCTAGAGCGTGGTATGAGAGGCTTAGTAAGTTTCTTCTAAAAAATGGATTCACTCGAGGTAATATCGATCCCACATTATTTACAAAGCAAAATGGTAAAGATATTCTTGTTGTACAAATATATGTGGATGATATTGTATTCGGTTCTACTAATGAATCTATGTGTGAGTGGTTTTCTAAGTGCATGTACAATGAATTTGACATGAACATGATGGGGGAACTCAATTATTTCTTGGGTCTCCAAATCAAGCAAACCAATGATGGTATTTATGTGCATCAATCCAAGTATACAAAGAATCTGCTCAAAAGATTTGGTTTTGAAGATGTCAAAGCAAAAACAACTCCTATGACTCAAAACAGCAAGCTGTTTGCAGATGAGAATGGTAAGGATGTGGATGTCAAAAGGTATAGAGGTATGATTGGAAGTCTACTATATTTACCTGCCTCAAGACCTGATATCATGTATAGTGTTTGTGTTTGTGCAAGGTTTCAATCCAACCCTAAAGAGTCTCACTTAAATGCAGTTAAAAGAATTTTTAAATACTTAAGTGGTACTATCAATCTTGGTTTGTTCTATCCTATCACAAATACTTTTGATCTCGTGGGGTATAGTGATGCAGATTATACAGGGTCTCAAACTGATAGAAAGAGTACAAGTGGTGTTTGTACATTCCTTGGACAAAGCTTGGTTTCATGGCAAAGCAAAAAGCAAGCTTCTGTTGCTCTATCAACGGCCGAAGGAGAATATCTAGCAACCGGTAGTTGTTGCTCTCAAATTTTATGGATGATTCAAACTCTAAGGGATTTTAATATCAAGTGTGGCAAGATTCCAATATATTGTGACAACACGAGTGCTATCAATATCTCCAAGAATCCTGTGAATCACTCAAGAACAAAGCATATTGACGTTCGTCATCATTTCTTGAGAGATAATGCTGCAAAAGGGAAGATTGAGTTGGTATTTGTCTCAACTGAAGTTCAACTAGCAGATATCTTCACAAATCCATTGGCTGAAGAAAGATTTGCAGCCATACGAATGGAGCTTGGCATGTGTACTGTGTAGTCAGCAAACTGACAAGCACAGAATGGGTAACGTTGGCTTACCATTTGTATCTGAAATGTTTATATGCCATTACCTTGATTTAATTTTTAAATTTTATTTCTCTATGCTTATTCCAGACCTGGACTAATATTCTTTTTGTTGAATATTTTGATGGATTAAGGGGGAGAAATTTAGGAGAATTTATTTGCTTGTTTGGTCAAGATATTCGATTTGGATATGATTAATTATGCTTGTTTATCTTGAATCTGTTTTATATCAAAATGTACTAATATGCAGGGATTTAGGGGGAGTTCTTATTTCTCCTAAATATTGTGTAATCATCAAAAAGGGGGAGATTGATACTCCTATGGTTTTGATTATCACATTCAGCAAGCTATTTGCTTGTAGTTTGATATAAAACATCGTGTTATGCTTGTATTGTACTAACATGGTTTTGCAGGGTATGTTAGCCTACTGATTGTTTACAAGGAATATACAAACAGCAAGCCATTTGGTGTTACAACAGAGACAGTCTGGCAAGCCAGTTGCACACTTACAGTTCACAAACAACAAGCCATTTCCAACTGCCAGAAATCCTGAAGATAAAGATCAAGATTGATTCTCATGGATTTATTTCAGGAAATATATTGTAAGGAATCTTTATTATATAATACGTATACAATATATTCTAGAGCTCAAATCTTTTCAAAAATCTTTCTTTAAATCATTTTATAAAACTTATGGGAGTTTCCTTATTTAAAAGATTTTCTTTCTTTCAAATCTCTTATACGCGTTTTTATATTTATACAAATCAGAAGGGTTAAGTTTTCATCGATCTCTTTCTTTCAAACCTTCTGTCTAACGTTCACAAGAATGTTTGTAAAATATCTAACCAATTGAACGTTAGAAATTGATTTCAGAATCGTTCGAATAATTGGTGATTGATTTTCTGAACGTTGGTGTGAAGCTTTATAAACTTGTTCTTGTGTTCATTCGCTTCTAACAATTCAGAGAAAACTTTCAAGCACACAAGATTTCAAACAACTCGGTTTTTCATTGCTATATTCTTTTGATTCTCTCGAGCTCTTAATATATTCATACGTGCTATATCTTAGAGAGTTCATAGTTTGAGTTGTATTCATCTATTGATTGTATTGTTCGATTTGTAAGGTTTAGTTGTTGGACAAGTTGGCTTGGGAACTAGGGTTTGGTGATCGTTGCTAGAGAAGTATACTTGGGAAGTATAGCTCAGAGAGCAAGTTCAGAAATGATACTAAAATAATTCACAATTTTACGATTGATTAGGTAATACGTGATAGATTCGGGATTATAATAAGAATGTTTAAAAAAATCATAACTAAAAGATATATAAACATATGTAATTTACTATTATGTGGATTTATATAGAAAATATTATTTACGGTTAGTGGTAATTTTTTAAAATTAAAAATCATGTTATATACGAATTTATTAAATCAAGATATTATTTTATTTAAATTTAATTTAACCATGATTAATAAATTAGAATAAGCATGGTAAATAATAAAAAAAATTATATGATTGAAAATTTTGAAGTAAATTCTGATAGTCCCTAAAATAATTTTTATTTTTTTATTGGTAATTTATTCACCAACCAATAATAATAGTCTTCTAGCGTATATTTAATAATTTAAATAATTAAAATATATGTAGTGTTGGCTTATATGCATTTATTAATTAATTTTATTAACAAATAATGAATAAATGAATTTTTGAGCTTTTAAAAAAATCGAGTATTTGTAGGTATAGAAATTATCCAAATTTTTTAAAATTTGATTTCAAATCCAATGTTTTTCATATTTCTAGTTGAGTTATATTATAATTATTTAAAACCGGTACAATATATATTGTGAAAATCTATTTATAATGTATGATAATATGATTGTGATTGACTTTATATTAAAAAAGTGGTTGATTAATGAATGAGTAGTTATAAAATATAATTTAAAATATATAATAGTATATCGTGATTGATTTCAAATTAAAATAATTTTTCAATAATTTTTTATTTAAATTGGTTAACTGAACATTGGTAGACATGTATTATAATAAAGAATATGTATTATTGAATATGTAAATATTAAAAAATACTATGTATTTATGGATAAGTCTAATAAAATCATTATTGTATTTAAATAAGAAGTGCTAACTAACCATGGTTAACGAGGTAGGGTGAGATTGAAAATAAGGAAAACTCCATATAACATGATTGGTCTAAAATTTAGGAATTAGCTCTGATTGGTTCTAAAATAATTCATAGTTTTCTGATTGGTTAACTGAACATTGGTAGACTCGGGTATTATATTAAAGGATGATCAATAGTATGCTGATTAATTCTGGGTTGCCTAAGTACATGTGGGGGGAAGCTCTGAATACGGCTTGCCATATTCTGAACAGAGTTCCTCTGAAACATATGGACAAGACACCTTATGAATTATGGACAGAGAAAAAGACTAGTTTAAAATATCTTCGTGTGTGGGGGTGCCTTGCAAAGCTACTTGTCCCTGAACACAAGAGAAAGAAACTAGGGCCGAAAACTGTTGATTGCATCTTTCTGGGCTATATTGAAACCACTACGGCTATGAGATTTTTATTGGTAAAATCTGACATAGACGGAATAGTGGCTAACACTATAGTTGAATTTTGTGATGCAACATTCTTTGAGGATGTGTTCCCTATGAAGACTAGTATACCTCAGGGTATTTCTGATGATGATCCCACTCACACATCGAATTCCATTCCTGATCATGTGGAAAGGATGACAAATGTGCGGGCAGATCCTGATAGTAGCTCTATTCCTGATGAAGTAGAGGAACCTAGAAGGAGTAAGCGTGCTAAAGTAGTCAAGGATTTTGGAAGTGATTTTATCACTTATAATATCGAGGATGAACCTTTAACTTTCCGACAGGCCATGGATTCGTCTGAATCAAGGTACCGGAAAGGTGCTGTAAAAAGTGAAATTGACTCTGTTGTTTCTAACGGAACATGGGAGTTGGTTGATCTTCCTCCTAGGTGTTCTATTATAGGATGTAAATGGGTATTCAAAAGGAAGATGAACCCGGATGGCTCAATAGATAAGTATAAGGCTAGACTGGTAGCTAAGGGCTTTAAGCAAAAGAAAGGAATTGATTACTTTGATACATACTCTTCGGTTACTAGAATGACAACAATCTGGATGCTTATAGCATTGGCTTTTGTACATGGTCTTATCATCCATCAAATGGATGTAAAGACAACTTTTCTTCATGGTGAACTTGAAGAAGAGATTTATATGGATCGGCCTGAGGGATTTGTTGCCCCTGGTAATGAAAGGAAAGTATATAAGTTAATCAAGTCTATATATGGCTTAAAACAAGCTCCTAGAGACTGGCATAAAAAGTTTGATGAAACTGTTTTAGAATCAGAATTTGTAGTTAATGAAAGTGACAAGTGTGTCTATTACACGGTTAAAGGAAATGAATGTGTTATTGTGTGCTTGTATGTAGATGATATTTTATTGTTTAGAACCAATATTGAGATAATTAACGAGACTAAAAGGTTCTTGAAAAGGCATTTTGAAATGAAGGATATGGGTGAGGCTAGTGTGATTCTTGGTATCAAGTTGACTCAGTTAACTGATGGAATAACCTTGTCAAAATCTCATCATATAGAGAAATCTATACTTGAGAAGTATGGTTATTCAAATTGTAGAATCACAAGTACTCCGTATGATCCGAAAATTGCCCTTGTCAAGAATAGTTCAGGAATTCCTGTGTCTCAGTTAAGGTATTCTCAGATTATTGGGAGTTTGCAGTATCTTGCTAATGGTACTAGACCAGATATTTCATATTCAGTGTCTAAGTTAGCAAGATATACAAGTTGTCCAAATAAGACTCATTGGGATGCTCTAGATAGAGTACTTAGATATCTGAAAGGCACTCTATATCTAGGTTTGCACTACCGGAGGTTTCCTGGAGTGCTAGAGGGATATAGTGATGCAAGTTGGATAGCTAAGAAGTCTAGTTCCAATGGAGTGACTGAATATCTGTTTACCTTTGCGGGTGGAGCAGTATCTTGGAAGTCTTCTAGATAGACTATAATAACTCGGTCTACTTTTGAGGCTAAGTTGTGTGCATTAGATGCCACGGGGACTGAGGCTGAATGGTTACATGGAATTATGTCGATGTTACCTGTAGTAAGTCGTCCACTTCCTGCTTTTGCTGTTCATTGTGATAGCCGTACAACTATCAACAAGATTAATAGCAAGAAGTATAATGTGAAAACAAAAAGACATATCCAAGTTGGACTTAAGTCTATAAGGGGTCTAATGTCTGACATGATCATAGCTGTTTAGTTTATTGGAACTCAAGAAAACCTAGTTGATCCTTTGACTAAGGAACTTGAGCATGCTATTGTCCTTAAGTCTAGGTTGGGGATGGGACTGATAGCCCATGGTAATTCATCTACAGCAGGAACCCAATACACATGAGAGGAGATCCCTCGAAAGTGTATTCAATGTGGTAATAACAAGTTGTAAGGGTGAATTGGTTGTACCTTTAACTATATAGATTGATACTTATGTATCTGGAGTCTATCCCCTATAAACCTATAAGGTACTGTAATTGCCAGACTAGCAAGAGTTATTTGAACTCTGAATGGGGTCAAGTCATATGACGAGATGCTAGCAGTACATCTCTGGAGATGCCCAGCTAAGCGAATGCAATTGTGTGGTCGCAATTAGAGGAAAGGGTTATTCCTTGAAGCATTCGACGAACAGGATCGAGACATGACCATTAACATCTCAAAGCCGTAGATTAGCACCATAGCCTTTGATTTGTCATCGTCTATGGAGTGTGGTTACACCAAACGGATAAAGATTCAAGGTGAAACATTCTGTAACACCCCCTAATCCCTTACTAGGAATCCGGGTCGTCACAACCTTAACCATACCTTTGCGGAATATTCAATCACCTGCTCACAATATAAACTACAACAGTAATCATAATAAACTCCATAATCTACTCCACAGGTTATAGACTTAGAACAAGTACTTACTAATCTAAAAGTATTTACACATCAGAGTATCCTCCAGAATCTTATTACAACTTCAAAGTACTAGATAATAAAGCATTAAACAACTTCTTCCCAGCTTGCATCCTTCTCAGGTACTATAAGGCTAACACAGTGAATCAGTTACCTTTCCCCTTCCATAAATCACGATTCATCGTACTAGTACCAGCTCTGATCGCCGCTGTTTGATAATATTTAAAATAGCAAGAATGAGCCAAAAATTGTCCAGCAAGTTTTATACATCAGAATCATATATATATATATATATATATATATATATATATACATACCAACAAAACTTCTTCAAGAAATGAACCCCCATATTCTCTTTAACATACTGAAATGGACTCACAAGAACTGAATAAAGACATACCATTCATACTGCAATTAATACCCACCCGTAGTATTAATTACACTTATCAAATACTGCTGATGGACTATATTTAGGAGATTCTTATTCGTGGGGCTGTAATGGATGATCAGTCCTTACGTCTAATATTTTTACTACCGATAGAGGGGGGGAGCCGACTTGCTCGGCCTTGATCACCCCAGGATGAGCCGACTTGCTCGGACATCACCCTAAGCCGCTTCTGGGCTTTCATACATACTTGTTATCTCCGGTCCAGAACATAAAGTGCCAGAGTACCCCTGATCACCTTCAACACTTATCATCTTAGATGTCACGTTTAATTTCACGTGCACCTCAATACACTCCTTATCTTAGATGACACGTATAACTCCACGTGCACCTCAATATACTCCTTATCTTAGATGACACGTATAATTCCACGTGCACCTCAATTCATAATAATTATTATCGTTCGGAAACAACAAACGATTACTACTTCCAATAAATCACTCTCCTCTCGAAATATAAGAGGAGAAATATGAATGATTGCTTTGATCATGGATTCGAATAAAATGATCCAGATCAAATATCTCATCACCGCCAATAATTAACAAGATAGTTTTCCAAAACTTTATCTCCCTTCGAGTACGAACAATGTACCTCGATACTTGTCCCAATCATATGGACCAATAACTCTTATACAAACTACTGTACTTATATACTATCCGGATAACATTCACAACAATAATATATATACATGCATTCAATTGCATCAATATCCGGTATTTGAGTAACGAGATAAAATACTTGCAACTTGTAAATAAAACATTTCAAATGTCATACTCCATACGTTGAAACATATATACTCTGAACAATATAGTAGGGTTAAGTATACTTGCATGGTGCTCCAGATGTAGTAGGGGCTCGTAGCGGGATCCGACAATCTAAACAAAGTCAAGAAAACACGCGATTAATCCCCGATACGATCTACTTTTAACTCAACGCTCCGACACGTAAGCCAATCACAAACAAGGCACTAAGGGTCCCTCTAGACTCGTACTAAGTCCATGTTAATCGACAAATACTTTAGTCAGAAGTTTAGTCCAAAATTGATCCTCAAATCCATGTTTAACGTTAAATATTTTGTACCTCTAACTAACCATTTATAGCCTCGTTCTTTACACCAATAAGTTGCCTTGATAATTCTTAATAAGTCTCATGTTTTAGTCGACTCGAAATTCCACTTTTAACTTAGCCAAAACGGATGGTCAAAGTAGTCCCTCTAGAGTTGACTTTCCTGAGAATTACTATTCCGCGACTCGCACTCCAACACTTTTAATAAATCACCGGAGACATATTTAATTACGAAACCACTTCTAAAATCCTCTTTGGTATTTTTAATATTTATCATAAAAATCTTGATTCGAAAACACGGGTCTAAATAGGTGAAATGTATTTTCAAAGTTGGGTCAATTGCGGATTCTTACTATTTGCACCACTTTTACTAAAACGTTCATAACTCGATAACCGTTAACTCAAATGACGCACCGTTTTCGCGTGCACGATCTAGAGAATGTCTAGAAGATAACCAACTCAAGATTTGGTTCTGGTCAGAGGACTCATTTTTCGGAATTACCAAAACAGGGCAGTGGTTGTTTTGGTGAATAGTGTCGTTCCTTTAAGGGCTTTTCACTCGCGCAACCTCGGCTGATGCATTTTTATAAAATTTCAAAATAATCTTTTGGACTCTAAACCTTCGCTCATACTTTGATAACTGACCTTATTATTTATCCTCAAAATATCATACTCTAATTCCATTCTTAAGGATCTCAAACATAACCACAAAGTTGGTACATTTCTGCGACATCATTCTTCGAACAACTTTCACTAAAATGGTCATATCTCCTAAACCGTAAACTCTTTTGACACGATTCTTGCAGCCACATAAACTAGACAACAATATCTAGACAATATGGTCAGTGGTTACCATTTAACATGATTAAGGTCTCGGATGGCTACTGTCAACATGGTACAAAAAATTTGGGCATTACGACGGCTCTAAATCGAGCATTTCCATTTTGTAACTCCTCTAATAAGCCACACAAAGCAACCAATACTCTAATGTTACAAACCAACCATCATACTAAGCCCCTAGGGCCAGTGGTAAGGTCCTTTGACCACCACTCAACATAAACATCTCAACACAAGGCTTAACAATCAAGTAACCCCTTAATATGAACACATCTTTACACTAACATCAAAACTGCACCAAAACTCATACATATAAAAGGTAAAGTTGAGGTTTATACCTTTCTTGATACTCTCACAACACTAACAAAGATTTGTACACCTTATAATAGCCTTGGGTAGTCTTAACAAATCCTAAAAGCCATGAACAAAACATGAAAACAACTTAAAACACTTTTCATCATCAACTTTGTAAAATCTATATAAAATCGAAAAATTAGAGATTGGTTCTCAAATTTTTACCACACCTTCTACTCTTCAAGGGCTTTCTTTTGAGCTATAGATCACAAGATTTGGTGCTCGGTTGCTAGGGTTTTTGGCCCCTTCTTGCTGCTGGGCAGAAACTGAAAAAAGGAGTGTTCTTGCTTTTTCTTTCTCTTCCACCAATCTTGACTTTGTCAACTCAATTTTTATGAAATATCTAGATAGGATCAGATGTTATGGCCGTGTATTGATCTCCTAGGTTCTTGTGCAAAGAGTATGCAAGAAGCTTGGTTGATATTTGTTTAATTTTTGGTTGATTTAAAGTGATTTAAATCACTTAAATCCTAAATTATTTTGTTTTAATCCTTGAATTAAATATTTTAATCCACTTTATATGATGCACTTGATGATCAGGTAGGATTTTTAATCTCGTTATGAACTCAATCCATAATCCATAATTCATTCGTTTAATCGCTTAATCTCGTTATAAAGTTCTAGTGATTCCTAGAATGCTCGTTATACTAGCTCAAGGGATTTCGTTCTAAATCCATAAATCATCCTTAATAAAATATCAAATCCTTGAATCCTTGATTTAAATAACTCACTTGTCTTGGTCGTATTGAAATGCTCCTCACTGCCCGGTCAAATATTCCATAAAAATAAAGTTTGAAATTTCTGAATTCCGATCGCGTTTACATACACTTATTTACCTCGTAGATTACTAATATAACTTCAAAATATCCATTTCCTATCCCGTACATAGGGTGACATGAAAAATTTTCTTAGTCCTCAAAATCACTATTCATCCATAATTTCACTATTCATCCATGTAAATCACTATTCATCCCAAAAATGGAAATTTTTCTCAAGTACAGAAATTAGGGTTATTACAATCTCCCCTCCTTAAAAGGATTCCGTCCTCGGAATCAACATAGGCAATAACTGAGGTTGCTTATCTCGTACTCTACTTTCCAATATCTTCTCATCGTTTTTACCAGTTTTATGCTCTCATATCTTGATTATAAACCCTATGCTATATAATCTATTCTTTTTCCGATACTCCTCTCCCGTTCTTTATCATACCTCTATTTTCATATCGGCTCATCATTTATATACGCATTTCCAATAATAAGTAAACATCTACCTACCACCTCGTCCATCTCCTTCATGCCATCATCCAATGTCATGTTAAAAATCCTAGCGATCGATTGGTTGCCATAACTCCACAGCTTTGTTGTGATGCGCTGGTCCCATTGCTGACGCTTTACAGTCTCTATAGATGTGACCTTCCTTTCCATATTTGCAGCAACTACTCCTTTCCTAGAACAATCCATTTGTTGATGCCCCTCTTGACCACGCTTGTAACACCTATCTTCCGTTTTGCACATACTCTCGTATGCTTCTTCCCACATGTCTATTTTAATCCCTCTTTTCTACGTACATAGGGTATTAGCCACCACATTGGCCTTCCCGACTAGGAATTATTGCACCTCAAAATCCTTCATTATTTATACTCACTTCCTTTGTTTACCTTATCCTGACTCTATCCTCAAAATACACCTTACCCTCAATAGTAAATCTCAATTATGCCTTAAAATTCCTCATATTCTTTTCTCTTACTAATCATCTAATATACCATGGCTGCTTCTTATACCCATATCTCATAGTTCCTTATCTAAAACACTGCATCATTGTATTCAATCTATTGTTTCAATCCCTGTTAAAATATTCTAGTTCTTTCCTCCTCCAAATCCATACATAATATCGTCATACTCTTCTTGTTTTGCCTCCATCTATAAAATCCACTCAATTTATCTCTTCTACACTTCCCCAATAGTCACAGCCTCACTCGATTCAACCTATCCCAATAAGGTTTAGTCTAATAAAACTGCATACCCATGAAATATTTATTTATGAAAATAAAATAGTACATATCTGTACATATACACATATATACACATATATATCTGCAATTATAGATATATGTATATTTATGTATACATACCTCTATATACTCATTTATATAAAAAAAAAATTAAACCCAATAAATAAATCATGGATACACATTTCTCTCATCCTAATTGATTCTACTATTGCTAATGGCCATCATGCCTCCACCCCACTACTCCTTGAAATCCTACTATATATATGCCTATTGGTTCCTTGGCTTCTAAACTCTCTCATATATAGTCATAACTCCTCCTACACTCGTTCTAAGATTTATAACCTACTGCTCTGATACCATTTCTGTAACACCCCCTAATCCCTTACCAGGAATCCGGGTCGTCACAACCTTAACCATACCTTTGCGGAATATTCAATCACCTGCTCACAATATAAACTACAACAGTAATCATAATAAACTCCATAATCTACTCCACAGGTTATAGACTTAGAACAAGTACTTACTATTCCAAAAGTATTTACACATCAGAGTATCCTCCAGAATCTTATTACAACTTCAAAGTACTAGATAATAAAGCATTAAACAACTTCTTCCCAGCTTGCATCCTTCCCAGGTACTTTAAGGCTAACACAGTGAATCAGTTACCTTTCCCCTTCCATAAATCACGATTCATCGTACTAGTACCAGCTCTGATCGCCGCTGTTTGATAATATTTAAAATAGCAAGAATGAGCCAAAAATTGCCCAGCAAGTTTTATACACCAGAATCATATATATATATATATATACATATATATATACATACCAACAAAACTTCTTCAAGAAATGAACCCCCATATTCTCTTTAACATACTGAAATGGACTCACAAGAACTGAATACAGACATACCATTCATACTGCAATTAATACCCACCTGTAGTATTAATTACACTTATCAAATACTGCTGATTGACTATATTTAGGAGATTCTTATCCGTGGGGCTGTAATGGATGATCAGTCCTTACGGCTAATATTTTTACTACCGGTAAAGGGGGGAGCCGACTTGCTCGGCCTTGATCACCCAGGATGAGCCGACTTGCTCGGACCTCACCCTAAGCCGCATCTGGGCTTTCATACATACTTGTTATCTCCGGTCCGGAACATAAAGTGCCAGAGTACCCCTGATCACCTTCAACACTTATCATCTTAGATGTCACGTTTAATTTTACGTGCACCTCAATACACTCCTTATCTTAGATGACACGTATAACTCCACGTGCACCTCAATATACTCCTTATCTTAGATGACACGTATAATTCCACGTGCACCTCAATTCATAATAATTATTATCGTTCGGAAACAACGAACGATTACTACTTCCAATAAATCACTCTCCTCTCGAAATATAAGTGAAGAAATATGAATGATTGCTTTGATCATGGATTCGAATAAAATGATCCAGATCAAATATCTCATCACCACCAATAATTAACAAGATAGTTTTCCATAACATTTATCTCCCTTCGAGTACGAACAATGTACCTCGATACTTGTCCCAATCATATGGACCAATAACTCTTATACAAACTACTGTACTTATATACTATCCGGATAACATTCACAACAATAATATATATACATGCATTCAATTGCATCAATATCCGGTATTTGAGTAACGAGATAAAATACTTGCAACTTGTAAATAAAACATTTCAAATGGCATACTCCATACGTTGAAACATATATACTCTGAACAATAGAGTAGGGTTAAGTATACTTGCCTGGTGCTCCAGATGTAGTAGGGCTCGTAGCGGGATCCGACAATCTAAACAAAGTCAAGAAAACACGCGATTAATCCCCGATACGATCTACTTTTAACTCAACGCTCCGACACTTAAGCCAATCACAAACAAGGCACTAAGGGTCCCTCTAGACTCGTACTAAGTCCATGTTAATCGACAAATACTTTAGTCAGAAGTTTAGTCCAAAATTGATCCTCAAATCCATGTTTAACGTTAAATATTTTGTACCTCTAACTAACCATTTATAGCCTCGTTCTTTACACCAATAAGTTGACTTGATAATTCTTAATAAGTCTCATGTTTTAGTCGACTCGAAATTCCTCTTTTAACTTAGCCAAAACGGATGGTCAAAGTAGTCCCTCTAGAGTTGACTTTCCTGAGAATTACTATTCCGCGACTCGCACTCCAACACTTTTAATAAATCACCGGAGACATATTTAATTACGAAACCACTTCTAAAATCATCTTTGGTATTTTAAATATTTATCATAAAAATCTTGATTCGAAAACACTGGTCTAAATAGGTGAAATGTATTTTCAAAGTTGGGTCAATTGTGGATTCTTACTATTTGCACCACTTTTACTAAAACGTTCATAACTCGATAACCGTTAACTCAAATGACGCACCGTTTTCGCGTGCACGATCTAGAGAATGTCTAGAAGATAACCAACTCAAGATTTGGTTCTGGTCAGAGGACTCATTTTTCGGAATTACCAAAACAGGGCAGTGGTTGTTTTGGTGAATAGTGTCGTTCCTTTAAGGGCTTTTCACTCGCGCAACCTCGGCTGACGCATTTTTATAAAATTGCAAAATAATCTTTTGGACTCTAAATCTTCGATCATACTTTGATAACTGACCTTATTATTTATCCTCAAAATATCATACTCTAATTCCATTCTTAAGGATCTCAAACATAACCACAAAGTTGGTACATTTCTGCGACATCATTCTTCGAACAACTTTCACTAAAATGGTCATATCTCCTAAACCGTAAACTCTTTTGACACGATTCTTGCAGCCACATAAACTAGACAACAATATCTAGACAATATGGTCAGTGGTTACCATTTAACATGATTAAGGTCTCGGATGGCTACTGTCAACATGGTACAAAAAATTTGGGCATTACGACGGCTCTAAATCGAGCATTTCCATTTTGTAACTCCTCTAATAAGCCACACAAAGCAACCCATACTCTAATGTTACAAACCAACCATCATACTAAGCCCCTAGGGCCAGTGGTAAGGTCCTTTGACCACCACTCAACATAAACATCTCAACACAAGGCTTAACAATCAAGTAACCCCTTAATATGAACACATCTTTACACTAACATCAAAACTCCACCAAAACTCATACATATAAAAGGTAAAGTTGAGGTTTATACCTTTCTTGATACTCTCACAACACTAACAAAGCTTTGTACACCTTATAATAGCCTTGGGTAGTCTTAACAAAGCCTAAAAGCCATGAACAAAACATGAAAACAACTTAAAACACTATTCATCATCAACTTTGTAAAATCTATATAAAATTGAAAAATTAGAGATTGGTTCTCAAATTTTTACCACACCTTCTACTCTTCAAGGGCTTTCTTTTGAGCTATATATCACAAGATTTGGTTCTCGGTTGCTAGGGTTTTTGGCCCCTTCTTGCTGCTGGGCTGAAACTGAAAAAAAAGGAGTGTTCTTGCTTTTTCTTTCTCTTCCACCAATCTTGACTTTGTCAACTCAATATTTATGAAATATCTAGATAGGATCAGATGTTATGGCTGTGTATTGATCTCCTAGGTTCTTGTGCAAAGAGTATGCAAGAAGCTTGGTTGATATTTGTTTTATTTTTGGTTGATTTAAAGTGATTTAAATCACTTAAATCCTGAATTATTTTGTTTTAATCCTTGAATTAAATATTTTAATCCACTTTATATGATGCACTTGATGATCATGTAGGATTTTTAATCTCGTTATGAACTCAATCCATAATCCATAATTCGTTCGTTTAATCGCTTAATCTCGTTATAAAGTTCTAGTGATTCCTAGAATGCTCGTTATACTAGCTCATGGGTTTTCGTTCTAAATCCATAAATCATCCTTAATAAAATATCAAATCCTTGAATCCTTGATTTAAATAACTCACTTGTCTTGGTCGTATTGAAATGCTCCTCACTGCCCGGTCAAATATTCCATAAAAATAAAGTTTGGAATTTCTGAATTCCGATCGCGTTTACATACACTTATTTACCTCGTAGATTACTAATATAACTTCAAAATTTCCATTTCCTATCCCGTACATAGGGTGACATGAAAAATTTTCTTAGTCCTCAAAATCACTATTCATCCATAATTTCACTATTCATCCATGTAAATCACTATTCATCCCAAAAATGGAAAATTTTTTCAAGTACAGAATTTAGGGTTATTACACATTCCATTTGAATCCGGTAGCCATCGAAGTAGAGGACTTAGGAGGGTTCAAACCTGGAAGGGTACCTACTCTGAAAAATAAGTCATGATGAGAATAGATATGCATTTCTGTACGGATTCGTGGGGGATTGTTAGAAAATGGAAAGTTTGAGGCATATTTATAATGTGTTCTTGATGTAATTTCCGAAAACTAACAAGTGAAAGTTGTTCCTTGTAATAAGGTCTTAAACTTTCATGTTTGGATCTAAGACAATTTCTTAGTGGAATCCATAAATAAATTGAGTTGAAGTTGCTTGCTTGAAATGGGTTATGTGGGTTATTTAGTTGAAATAACTTGAGTCCCACATAGAATTGGTAATGAGAGGTTGGTGGCTTTATATAGCTCCATGTGCAAGTGTAGTGCACAACTACTAAGGCATGTGGGTATGCATGGTTGTAGAGTGGGCCTCGCGTGCACAAACACACACGCGCGCGCGCGCGCCGCCGCCGTGCGCCTTGCCACGACACGACTTGGGTCGGGTCGAAGGGCGATTTGGGCGAATGTCTCGGCGTCTCGCGTACGCGAGGCGACCTGGGCGAGGAATTTTATTACCTGAAGTATTGATTTATTTTAACAGAAAATCAGACTTTATTTGTTACTGCTAGTGGATCAGTACTTGGATTATTGGGCCTGATCAAAGATCAAATCCTGATGGACAGACCTTGAACATAACCAAATACTGATGGGCATCAAATCCTGACGGACCAAAATCCTGATGTTGACCAGTCCTGATGGACATCAGATCGTGATAGTGGTTAAATCCTGATGCTTCTGTAATTGAAATAAATCCTGATGCTGCTGTTGTTAATGCAATTAAATTAGAATATTTACTTTCCTTTTATGGAGTATTAGTTACGTTTTATTTTTCGTATTATATATATACATAATAGAATAGAACGTTGAATGATAACGATACATCCTAAGGAGAGAAAACCCTAGCTATTTTCTTCTTTGCCCTCTCTCAATACATACAGATATAATACATAATTCTCAGGCGAACTGAGGCGTTGGTCGCTGTTGATCACTGGTGTCTTTGTGAACACTTTGATCTGTTGCTGTTTTATCCTGGAAGTGATATTGCTGCAACCCAATCACATCGTAAGTGGGGCAATAATCTCTTCAAGAACAGCCAAGTCTTCTCGAAGGGTTTGGTGACTCAGCTGTGTTCTTTCTCTCTTGTTGTTTTTTTTGTTAAAGCTACTGTAAGAGATAAGTATTCTTGCCCTTTCTCGTTAAATTACAGTCTCTGATCATACTTTGTCTTGCCTTCGTGATTTGTTTGGTTAATTGGTTATTTACCTGTTCTTGTTTAATTAATATATATCACTACCTCATTGTTGTTATAGCATAATATACCCAACAAGTATAAGGACCCAATTAACTATAGGTGTCAATCAAAATATTTTGATAGCGTGGCATTGTATCAGAACAATTTTCCCAAGTTATTTCTAGGACGATCAAGTCAATGTCATGCAATATAAACCATATAATTTAAATATTGTTGCTTAATAACTTTCATAAACACTAACATGTAGCTACTCATCAAGCTTCCCGAAAAAAATTGACTTGATGAGATGTATATATAATAATATATAATGAGTAATAGCTAAAATCTATTTTTTAATTAATACCCAGCAGAAACAACTATAAAGGGAGATTAATTTGCACTTTGCAGTAACCAAATTAAATACTCAGTGTTGTCTTACATTTAAGGTAGTATTTTGCAGTACAAAATGCCTGGAAGCAAAAGAATGGTAGGTTCAAATTTTAATGGACACTTACTGATTGTGAAAGATTATTTCCATATTCTATTAATCTTAAACACAGAGGGAAGAGTCCTGAGTTGAGCAAACAATGAACAGAAACCTTTGCCATAGGGTCACCTACCTGCATAAAAAAGAACCTTATAAGCATATCGGATCACATTAAAGCAAATGGATATACAATCCGGTAAGAAATATTGGACATTTTCTTTAATTAAGGTTTTGCTAAAGCTAATTCATCTTTAAATTGCATTCAATTCAGAGCTGAAAGGGCAGGTAGACCATGACAAAGTACTTTCATGCCTGGGATGATGCTGCTCAGCTGTTTTAATAATTATAAATGCTAAAAGTATCAAAAATTAAAGGTACGTATCAAGTACTCATTTGGAGAGGAATTGTACCTCCTTTAGAAGACCACCAATGACCCCCAGGCTCATTAACCTTAGGTACTGGAATGGTTTGCCAGTTTCTTCATTCTTCAAGAAATGGTACAGGTAACAATTTAGCTGAACTGCAAGGATAGAAGTAACGTATTACAAGTCTGTCTACAACTAACCTTACCTGTCTCCTCAATCTTCTGTTAAATACATTATAGAATAGATAATCATAAGAGTTTTGAAAAATCCTAATCCCAGAATATATTTTACAAAGATGGGGGCGATTTTCTTTATTGTCCCGTTTATTTGGTATTCACAAAAACATATCACCCTGGCTTGAAATATAAATTGAATGCATTTACATATCATAACGCATAAAGTTCGACAGAATCATGTGTAGTCCACAAGTAGCAGTATCAGACATCAAGTAATCAGAAAAAATTATAGAGTGATATTATCTTATGTCAATTGATGTGAAGAAGCCATAAATGTGAATACATTAAAAGAAACCAGCAAAATATTTTCAGAAAGTTAAGGAGAATACCATCTAGGAAATGCACCTTTGTTTGTGGGTGAGTTGCAAAACACTGCATTTAGTAGAAGACACTTTAATTTTAGAGTTGCATACTTAATTTGCAAGTACATAGAGTACCAGCTATAGCTCTGTCACAAGTAAAAATAAACTTGATGTGAAGGTGACTACTGTGGGAGGAGCTCCAAAAGGTGTCTAAATGCACTATGATCATCTAAAGGCATTCAAATAATTTTTTTAAAAACACGTCTTCAGTAAGCACCTTTTATCAGGTTGTTCTAATATTATAGTCGTCAGGAATTTTTACACAACAAATATGGGTGTGAGGATTGATGATGAAATTACGTACATCACATCTCTTATATCAGGCCATACTACTTGAATTAACTTTTAGGCCCCGAACAATCAAACATGTTGTATTTTGAATATTTGATCACACCAATTAGGTCGTATGGGTATGGTTCATGGAATAAGTTCCCAATATAATAAAGAGAAACCGAGGAATCACTACATTATACGCAAAACATGTCCATTAGTACAGTTATTCATTCATTATAACATACGATTATTAAAACTAATAAGCGTTTAACTCCAGTGGATTGTTTAGTTGGGTTGTGTTAATCTATCTGTATACGTATGATCAGTAGCAACAAATAATGACAATATTAAGTGTAGGAGAATGTTTGTAGACAAATTAAGTGGTGGAAAATATTTGTAGGTGCGTACCTCATCAGGTATTCGGATCCATGAAGGATCAGGGTCATCAGCTATGACAAAAGTTGGTTCGGCACCATCACCTAAAGCCAAAATCCAATCTCTGAAAGCTACAGTTCCGCCATCAATCGTAATTTGCAGGATGTTTCTTTCGATCCTCATGGCAGGTTCTGAAAAATGCAATTTTTTAATTTTTAAAAACACGACCAAGCCTTTATAGAACGTTAAATAAAATTGACCCTGTACAGCTGTCAAGCAATAAATCAGGGAAAAATTAAATGCCAGAATGTGCGTACGGACTGACAATGCATTTGTAGGATGCCCTTAGAAAAGGGTACCATGACCAACATCAATCCTAAAACTAAAAGGTGAGTTGTACACTTAACACAACCACAATATTACATAAGTTGTTGTCTCTCATGGATTTGTTGATTAATTAAACAAAATAAAAATCTTGGTGAAAAAGGGGAACACTTTTTTCCCATCTTTCATCTCAAACAAGGTATTACAGTATTGCATTACATAATGTATACATCTCTCCTCTCAAACTATATGATATCACTACTGTATTGTAATCATTTATTTGTAGAAAAGATATGGTGGCCGTGTTATCCTTCCTAGGAAATTCAAGGAGTTGGAATTATATGCAAAAGTCCCCGTGGATGAGACCTAATGGCCTAATGATGACGCAGATATTCTGGTTTACAGTTTACAGTTTAACAGATCCCTGTAATACGTTTCCTAGAAAACCTTAGCTATGAATATATTGTTTTCGATATCCGAATATAGTTGCATTTCTGTAAAATAAATTACTAATAAGAGATTTCATGTCAGGTTAATCTGGTCAGTACTTACGTCATGTGGCTGTCTAGTTTTGTTGGCATTCAACATGAAGCCGAATCTTTTGTCTCTACAGTGTCACACTAACAATAAAACAACATACTCCTATTAAATATAAAATTTTCATATGTTAATAAACTTACAAAACGATCTGCAGTACCTATGACTTCTTAGAAATTTTCGCAATTATTAAATGTTATTTAAATGCTAAATGTGCAAGTATGTGGAAATTATGTGAACTATATGTGATGAGAATATTTGATGAAGTAAATATATGTGTGAAAGCATGATTATGTGATTATATGATGATTAGTATATGTCATATATGCTCGTGGAATTTTATTTATATTTTTGGAGCATTAAAAGAATTTTTAAAGTGCATATTTAATCTTTTAAAAATCATATAAAATCATTAGAGTTGATTTAAATCATGAAATCTTTTGCATTATCATATTTATGATATTATGGAGTTATAAAAATTAGTGTGGATATTTAATTGTGTGTTTTGGTATTTTAAAATGATTTAAAGAGCATTATTTCTTTTAAAGAATTTTTATTTCAAAAATTTGTATAAAATTCATTTTAGATCCAAATATTATTTTTAAAATATGGGAATGCTTATAAATTCATGAACTTTATTTTAAGAATTTTTATAAAATATTTTCTCCCTATTCTTATTTTATTTCGATTTTAGATTGTTTAAAAATCAGATTTTCAGAGAAAATAATTGTTAATTGTCAAAGGACAATTTTGCCCCTGGTTTTGTAAAATAAGAGACATAAGTCTATTCCTTCTTCTTCATTATTCACGACTGAAAATCTCTCTCTCTTAATCTCTCTCGTCTCCCTCTCTTGGTAACTCTCTCTCTCTCTCTCTCTCCTCCGTTTGCCCTCGGTTTGTGGCCGGTTTCTTGACCGGAGACTGGATTTCGGTCTAGTTTTCAGTCCTCTATTCGTTTCTGTCATTGCATGTCAATTATGATATGAGAAATTGAAACCCATTTCGGGTTTTGCCTCGGTTTTGCTTGATTACTTCGATTATTGCTTAAATCAAATGCCCATGATGATTAGTATACGTTTTTATGCTTATAATCATGCTGGTGTTGCAGTACTGTGCTCGTGTATTTATATATATGCTTACCGTGTGTATGTGTTCGACTTTTGGTGAAGAAAAATTACAAAACCCCTTTGGTTTTTGCTTGATTCCGAGTTGCGATGCTTTGATTCTTGTTAACTGTTATGTTTATAAATTTAATTGGTAGAATTTTCGTGTTGGAGGCTCAAATTTATAGTACCACCGAAATTTTTGCCCGTCGGCTATGATTTTCGTAATGAGCCGGTGAATCGAAGATGATGAACATGAGTCGAAAATTTGATTATTATTCGTATATAAAGTTTTTAAAAATTATAAGATTGCATGATTGGTTTTCGAAATTATTAATTCGAATTTATATGATTTTATGAGAATTATTCGGATTATAAAGAATTATGTGATATTAGTGATTCATTAAATATTGTTAAGTGATTATTGATGATTTCAGATTATGTGGTAAATAGTAGGATTATGATATTATGAATTCCATTGGAAGTGTAGGTGGATATTGAATCCATCGTAGGTACCTGATTGTGAAGTAAAGTCGGATACTTTCCGACGGGATAGTCCATATTATAAAGGGGACTCAACCCGATTTTCGTAAAATTATATATATATATATATATATATATATATATATATATATATATATATATATATATATATATATATATATATATATATATATATATATATATATATATATATATATAGGCTAGTGGTCAAATAGAAACCACTTTTAAAATAAAAACTAGAAACCTCTATTAGCCTTAGGATCTAATTAAATCTAATGGCCCCATTTAAATACTCACACCCAATTTAAATACACTCTCCCACACACAAACCCAACTCACCCACACCTACTGCAATTATCACCATCTTCTCCGACGACCAACGGTCATCTTCTCCGATGAGCTTGAATTTTTCGACGAGCTGGAATTTCGCAGATCTGGCTCCTCCTTTTCCTTTCCGATCTCTGGCCCCGCAGGGGCACCATCTTCATCGCCTTCCTCTGTTATCCTAAGCTCCGACGAACTTTTGTTCGTCGTCTGCTTTCGTCATCGTCGTCGTGGCTTTTCGTCATCTTCTTCTGTGATGATTTTATAGATATGAGTTTATGTGTATGTATGTGTATTTTAAAGTTTAGATCTTCTGCTTAACTAGTAATAGTCGGTGATTTTCACCGTATAAATTAGTGATTTTTGTAATATTAACGATTGATTTCTGTAATATGATTTAGTGATTTCTTAATATAATTTAATATATTAAGTATAACTGATCAGTGATGAACAGATCTAGACATCACTTATTCATATTGCAAAAATTACTGACTTTTATGATTCATGTATATGAGAATAATGCATGTGTCAGCTCATAAACTATTGTCTATCAAAAAGTTCACATCGTCTGTGATTTAAAGATGACGATGAAATATGTCGGAGGTAATTAAAGAAATAGATTTAGGAGAGTAATAAAAAATTAAAATGATGGAGAATTGGAGATTGAGTACACAGGATGAAGAATTAGATCGATTATAATATAGAAGAAATGTAATCATAATAAGTGAGAATAGTGGTCGGAGTGAGGCCATGACTTAGAAAGAAGCGGCGTTGATATTTGGTTATACTGTATGTCTAAATGGGCCGGGTTAGTTTAATCATTGATGATGGGCTGGAATGGTTTTTAGTTTTTATATTAGTTTAGTTTCTAGTAGAACAGGACTCTCTCTCTATATATATATATATATAGTAAAGTGTATATTGAATAGCATGAATGATTGTGAGTCAGTTTATCTGCTAAGTGATTTATATAAGATGCATGTTCTATGTGTTACGTGCTTAAGTGAATATTTGGTTACAAGGTGATTCTAGTGTAATGTCAGGTACGTATGTTATATGTTGAGTATCGATGCGTTATAAGGATCGTTTGGGTAGAATAGGATTAGACGATTAAGAAGTATAGTATTCTAAATAGTGATCATGGTTTATGGTTTATGTAGATACGAAGGACGTAGGCCCTAGCAATAAAGGGAAAGCTAAGGTCGAGTTCCAGTAGGCTGAGCTATTAAGCTATTGCATTCTACCAGAGGCAAGTAACTCTGTCCTTACATGCAAGTTACATTTCTTAAACTGATATACCAAGTTGATTCAAGCATGCTTATCTTTTGCCATGTTGATTATAAATCTTTCGTAATCTTGTCTATCCATGCACCCAGAATTCTATAAACAAATGTTTTATAAACAAGAAGCTCTAAAGTAGCCTAATTCTTTTTAACTGCTTCTTGACCATATATGCCATACTGTTTTCCAGAGTCAAACCTAATTGACTGACGGATAAACCACTATTTTAAATAACCTATGTCCGTTGTCAGTTCAACCTATGTTGCCCTTAAACTTGCAAACACTTTTAAAATGCTTTAAAACTTGAAATCCTGATCAATTGCCTTGATGCCCTGAGTCTACATCTTTTGATCCAGACTTGTACCCTACTTCAATTATTTCAGAGAATCTAGTCAAACCTTTGGATTTTATCATTGCAAACCAAAATGAGTTGTTTTAGTAAACTACCTTGAAGTTACCTAGACTGGGTTGATTTGTTATCAGAGAGTCGAAAGTACTTTGAGGTAAGAGTTTTGAAGAAGGTAAGAGTTGAACTGTTTTTATGAAATAAAAAAGAGTTTTGGAAACTGTAATGATTTTTGATAATAAAATTTGTATAAAATGTTAGGAACTCCGTCAAAATGGTTTCTACGGATTCCTGACGATTGGAGAGATGGAACAAACGGGTAATGCTGGTTCCGTCAATTTTTGAGGTGTATTATTGTGTAGTTCTGGTCAGTCCAGTTCGACACCTTTATAGGCCAATGTGTTTCCTCTTGGGAACCCAAGCTATCCTAATAAAAGGAATGATGGCTAGAGGGACTTTGTGTCCGATATGGGGACTTTATGGGCTGATCACCCGTATTATCTGTTAAGGTGAAATAAAAACTCCAATCAGTTTTCTTAAAAATGTTGATTACTTCTAATTACTGAGAAATGAAATTGGTTTACTGCTTGAAATATCAATTGCTTTACATAATTTTGAAGTATATATTGCTATCCTGTTATCGGTATATTTAATGTCAAATACCATATCAGGACCCCTGTTATTGCTTTCGGATAACCATGTCATATCTTTATTTACTGTCATCTTTTTAAATATCATACTATGTTGTTCCGTTGAGATCTTAGTTACTTGTTGAGCGTTAGCTCATTATTATTTTGTCTAACCTTTTGACAGTAATCTAAGAATCATGGTCCGTACTATCCAAACTGCGAGGAAGCGCACCTATCGTGGACCCGAGTTGGTTCATTTCCATATAGCTCCCGAGGTAGATGCAATAACAGCTCAGTGAGGAGATCTTTAGCTAGTTGTGAGATCTGGTGGATTATGTTTTGAGAACTTGGGTTGTAATAATATTATTTTGAATTCAGGTTTGTATAATAAAGTAGTTAGATGATGGCTTGCTTGTTTCATACCATTACCTGTGAAAGATCTTGGAGTAGAGTAGGGGTCAGTCAGCATGTTATATTTATATTCTTATATTAGGTTGTGTGTCAGTGACCCTCCGATCTAGGCCCCGGGTAGGGAGGGCGTCACAGTACCCATGAGTTACTAAAGTCAAGGATGAGAAATTTGCAACCTCGATGCTAATTAGGCTAATTCCATTGTTTATAAAAAACAGAGAAATTTACACACAAATTGACAAGGTTTAAATATTAAACTTGATTGTTAATTATAAAAACTTAAATCTAAATACATTTGTATATTACTATTAACATATAACAGTTAATTTTTACTATAAATGGATCCTGGCTCCTCATTTTCAAAAGACTCTGTTATCTGTATTGATTTCAGCAATCAAAGTCACAGCCAGCAAAAAGTACAATACTTCTCAGTCGATACCAACTTATATAACCCCTTTCTTCCCCATAAAAAAAAATGAAAAAAGTTATAAAGACTCATATTTTATTTTCGTAACAATCGAAATATATTTCAAAAAATAAAATTTTAATATATAAAATGGGAGGATAGCTCCTGTAAGCAAAGAAATACCACTTAACTTTTACTATGTTTTGCAATGATATAGATTATTCAGCTCTTAGTGGTTGGGATGGCTGCTCTAGATAATTATCTCAGTACTTGGTAGAGATAAGTTTAAAGGTTGAGTTAAATGCATGTTACCACCTATCTATGTCTTCACATAAGATATGAATATGCCACCTTTACCATTTGTCGTTTTTGCATGATTTGCGAACTTACACCGTAGGATTGTTAAATAATTAGCAGTGCCAATGGCAAGTGCATGATACTCCTTTAATTTTTTTAATACCTATATATTTATACATGTGTGTGTGTGTGTGCATATATATCGGCTTCTACATGGAGATATACATAGACATTTTTATCACCATGATCCAACCACCACATTTCGTAACTACATATATCACTATCTTTCTTATCACTACATATGTTTTTTGTTCTGGTCCGCACAAATACTAAAATTAAATATGCCCAATAGCAAAGCAACGACATTTATGTTACATTATTTTAATCTTCTATCAAACAAATCCTTAGAGCACTGAATTTCATTTTAGATCATTGGGTTGATTGTAGGGATGGGCGTCGGGTCACTTCGGGGTCGGGGAGTGCGATCCCCGCCCCCGATCCCCGAACCCCTATCCGCTCCCCGAACCCGTCCTGATCCCCGAACGGGGAATATTTTGCTCCCCGATCCCCGCCCCGAACGGGGAACGGGGATCCCCGCGGGAAATCGGGGATTTTTATTTTTATTAAAAAATAAATTTTATACATTCTCTAACAAATTTCAAAATATTAATTTGCTAAATTATGATAGATAATATATATTTTAAATTCAATAATCTATTCTAAAAAATATTTTGAAATAAAATTGATTTATACAAAAAGATATAATTAGATTATTATAATTAAATTAGATATTATCATTAAAATTTTGAATCTATGAAATGAATTAAAAAATTTAAGAACTAATAATATATATATAAATATATTTATTTATAATAATTTAATTATATACATATATAAATATATATATTTTTTAAAAATAAAATCGGGGATCGGGGCGGGAATCCCCTAATCCCCGCCCCCGCCCCGATCCCCGAATTTTTATTAAAATATTCTCCGCTCCCCGTCCCGAACCCGAAAAATTCCCCGAATCCTCGACCCGAACGGGGCGGGGATCGGATCGGGGTCGAGCGGGGCGGGTGAAATGCCCATCCCTAGGTGATTGTGTATGTGTGATCTATTGACCACCTACGATAGCTGATCATAAGACCCCATTAACATCATTTTGGCCTATAACGTAAACTGATCCTAAACTAAACAAAACTCCCCCCAATTTCACTAAAAGCAATAAAATGACTAACCCTAAACCTAAAACCCCAGAAAGAAAAGGTGAATTGAGAACAGAGTAATCACAATGCACAAAAAATTAAGCAAAATTCATAATCACAATTACTTAAGATGATGGGATTACCATATATCAAATGTTGAACCACTTCTTCTTCAGTCTTCCTTCCAATCGAAGCTATGAACCGATGAGCTTGTGAATCCAATGAATTTGTGCAAATAGAGGGATATTAGGTCGTGTTATAAAGAAGGGTAGAATAAAGTGTTTCTGGTTGCTGGCCACTTTTGTTATTTTGAATCAGAGACTTCCCTGAGCAGTAGTACATTGAAAATAGATTGCAACTTGCAGCTTTTATATATGCCTTGTGGTTGTGTGAGCCTTTGATATTACACATGCTGAATTTGCTTAAATTTTCCAACATCAACATAGAAGGAATAAACATTAGCTAGTAAAATCGCCAAACCAACTTATATAACCCCCTTCTTCCCCATAAAAAAATGGAAAATTAATAAATACTTATATTTAATTTTCATAACAGTCGAATATCAAATTTTCATATATAAAATAGGAGGACGCTGTGATTGAACTCTAGACAAAGACATGATCTTTACCTCTCCTATCATAAACTAAACTCCCCCAATTTTACTAAAACCAAAAAAATGACTAACCCTAAACCTAAAACCCCGGAAATAAAGGGTAAATTAAAATCAGACCAACCACAATCCACAAAATATTAACCAAATTTCATAATCACAATTACTTAAATATGATGGGATTACCAGATATCAAATGTTGACCCACTGCTTCTTCAGTCTTCCTCCTAAATGAAGGACCACTATGAACCAATGAGCTTGTGAATCCTATGAATTTGTGCAAATAGAGGGATATCAGGTTGTGTTGTGTTTTAGAGGAGGGAAGAATAAAGAGGTTGTATAGAAAAGGGAAGATTAAAGCGTTGCTGGTGCCGGGAAATTTTGTTATTTTGAGTCAGATAGGGTTATATACGTAATTTAACTGGTAATAAGATGGAAACTTTTACCCTTGTGTCAATGTATAATATATAGTACTCCCCCCATCCCTCTCATTTATTTACAGTTTCTATTTTGGGACGTCCCTCTCATTTCTTTACATACCATAAATAGTAACTTTTAACAATAAAATACATTATTACATCCACTACTTCATTCCACTTTTTCAACACTTTACACTATTACACCCACTACTTCGCTTATTTTAACAATAAAATCAATATTACACCTACTACTTAACTTATTTTAACAATAAAATCACTATTACAACCACTGCTTCATTTATCTTAACAATATTTCTTGATCTCCTTGCAAAAAGGCAACGTAAAGAACAAGGGACGAAGGGAGTAATAGATAGAAGTAATAGATTGGACCCCAGAATCACACCAACCATCTAAACAATTTTTTTTTTGAAACAAATCGTACTTGCATTACTTAAAAATTATCACTTTCGAGTACATGATTAATAAAAACAGGAGTAGTGACAGACCACTCTCCGTAGCATGACAAAGATTTTATTCAGCATTTACAAGCAAAAGAACCACACGATTTGCAGACCGATAATCGAACAACTAGCACTTGATAATTGTGCTTTAGTGATTTTGTCTAAGAAATGGTTTCTTGACAACATTTCGCTTCAACCTGATGTTCCCTCCAACCCTCGAACAAATTCCGAACCCAGTGTTCAGAAGCCTCAGTTGCATAAATTATGGTTAGAGAAATGACACTCCAGCTATCTACATGCTGGATACCAGCTATAAACATGCTGAGAGAGTAAACCCCCAAAGGATGAGAAATTACCCAGCTATCTACATGCCGGATAGACATGCCGAAAGTGAAGACCCCCCACAGGTAATGAACAATCTTTGATTGTGAGTTGTGAGCTCTTGCAATAATCGTCAGCATCCCAGCTTCGATGCGGACTTTCCAGATCTCCCAAAACATGAGCAAAATCATTACCAAACAAACCACACAAACTCTCACAAGGAGAGACAAACAAACTCTCACGAGGAGAGACAAATAAACCAAATTAATGGGTAAACAAGTCAAAAATAACTCACAATCCAGGATGATTATTGAAAGAAATAAAGAAATTAGACAAGAAAAGGGCCTCCGGAGGAGAAGAGGCTGAAGAAATGAAGAAGAAGGGGAAAAACCGGAGAGACTTTCAGTGGAAAAGTGAGTAACTGCAGATAAGAGGGTGTTTGGGGTTGCTTAAAATAAGTTACTTTTGACTTAATGGAGGTGCTTTTAATTTAATGAAGAAAATAAAGTTGTTTACTTTAAGTTGAATGAATGTGTTTGGGTAATTTTACTTAAAGTTAAATGGGGGTTTAATAATTTTGACTTAAAGTGAAATTTGACTCTCTTTTTTAAATTCATAATATTTAAACTTTACAAGAATTGTGAAAAAAAAAATTTCATAAATCATAAGTCATAAGTCAAAAGTACCTAAATGGAGAGCAGTTTTTTAACTTAAAGCCACCCAACCACCCAAAAAAACAACTTAAAACTGTGTTTTGATTTAAGCTGCTCTTCCCAAACAGGCCGTTATACCGAACAAAAGTCCATCTACACAATTTTCAGTAAGCTTTATCACATCATTTGAAATTTTGGATAGCACATCATTTGTATAGAATTTTTGGTACAACCTACTATTTCTGATAATTATAAATTATATATGTGGGCCTTCTCATGTTGTTTTGTTTTCCAGATTTCCCCCTCCTTTACAAATTACAACCCTATCTTTAGGGCTGTAATTCGAGTCGAGCCGGGCGAGTTCGAGCCGAGCTTTAAATTGAGTCGGGTTTTTTTAAACGAGTCGAGCCGGGCTCGTTTATTAAACGAACCGAAAATTCCCGCCGAACTCGACTCGTTTAATTTCACGAGTCGAGTCGAGCCGGCTCGTTTAGCTAAACGAACCAGTTTTAACGAGTCGGGCGAGCCGCTCGTTTAATTTTACACTTAATCGAGTTTAAAACTCTACCCGAACTCGACTCGTTTAATTTTACGAGTCGAGTCGAGCTAGCTCGTTTAATTAAACGAGCCGGAACCTCTACTCGAGCTCGGCTCGTTTAACTAAACGAGCCGAGTCGAGCTCAATTAAACGAGTTCAAGCCGCGCCCCACTCGAATTACAGCTCTACCTATCTTCCCTCTGCTAGTCTGCTGCGGCTTGTACCCAAACTAGTTAAACGAGCCGAGTCGAGCTCAATTAAACGAGTTCGAGCCGCGCCCCACTCGAATTACAGCTCTACCTATCTTCCCTCTGCTAGTCTGCTGCGGCTTGTACCCAAACTAATTCTTTCTTGGATCTCTTTCTCTCAGAACGAAGTTTTCATGGTATGCTTCAATACCTAAGTAATTCGGTTCAGGCTTCATAAGGTAAATCGGTTTTTTGTTCTTCAGCAGCAACTCAATTGAGGTTTGTTACATTTTATGTCCGATTTGTGCATTCTATGAGATTGTATGAATGTCTGTGTGTTGTATTAAATTTTTACTTCAATTCC
This sequence comes from Kitagawia praeruptora, assembly GCA_037693485.1. NCBI lineage: Eukaryota > Viridiplantae > Streptophyta > Magnoliopsida > Apiales > Apiaceae > Kitagawia > Kitagawia praeruptora. The sequence goes on from CM075344.1 coordinate 38,880,229, forward strand.
TCCATGTTCTTGGTAGTTTATGGGGTTTGGTGCTTTGGGACTATCCAACAACTGGTGAACAAGGCACAGAGCAAAAATAAGCAAGTTCGCGGGTGTTACAAGAACACATTATATATTTGTAGCGACAAATAAAATTTCTCAATCAACCTGTGTATACTTGATTGTTAGAAATGAAAATTTCTAGTTTCTAGTTTGCGGGTACAGGAAATCTCTCTAGTATTCTCATCTATAAACGACAGAAATGTTCCGACTCGTATTAGTATATCTTTCTCAAAGATAGTCAGGCGTATATTCCGTATTTCTAGTCGGGAGTGGACATATCGCTGAGACTTCTCTAGTTCTCTAGTCAACAATAGCAATCCTTGATATAGGTATCTTTATGCTCCTAAGTTTAGGCTTTTCATTGGCATTGCCTAGATTACAACTATCTGACTTTTTCCTTCAGGTTTTCACGGATTTTGATTGGGAATTTGATGAAGTTGAGGTGTGTAAATACATGCATATGTTTCTTTTTCTCATTTCTTCTATCATGCAGCTCAAAATGTAAGGTCTAAATCTAATTGATGCGTTGTCACTCTTGCATATGGATGTAAGGTCTAAATCTAATTTATTATCATTTCTTCTATCAGTATCATGATTTCTTCTAAGTGTGTGAGTATGCTGTATATAATCAATGAATGCCAACTATTGCAAAGTCAATTTCTATCACTGACTCTAGATCTGATAATGACTCTATATGGGGATCTAATGAAAAAAAACAAATCACTGCTTCTTGAAAACCAACATTAAGGGAATAATTCATTATACTGTTGCTTAGGAATTGAACTGAGAATGTGAACATTAGTTTATAATATGCACATTTTATGTGTCAAGTACATATGTAATGCATGCACTTCACAATTTGTACTACGCATAACTAGTTATATTTTCTGTCCTGCAAACTGGTTTTTCACCTTTCTGTAACAGGCAACTACATAAAAAATGGCCAAGTATGGCAGCTTGTCCAAAATTTAGCAAGTAAAAGTGTACTAAACTATTTGCAACTAAGCTTGATCAATTTCTGACTAAGATTAACAGTTTCATAATATCCACCCCCCATGTTTCATAACAGAAGGTAAGGAAAGATAGTCGAGAAGCCTTCTGCTACCAACTACTATAGCGCAAACGCGAGAAACCATAGATTTTTGCCAAATATTTGTTACATATACGGACGGGGTATACTCTGCACTTGTGAATCAAAATCCGCACACACACGTATACTCTGCACTTGTGAATTTACGATGGATCAGTAGTACAAGTCAATTTAAAAAATCAACTGGCCGAATTTGTTGTGTAATGATTTCTGCCACTATGGTATAAATGATCAAAGGGGATCAAAATAGATAACTAGATAATCAATGACAAATTTTATATGGCTATACTTTTGGCTTCTGATATCATCAAATGGCTAGCTGGTTTAATTTTCACGAGTACTACAACTAGGTACAATTATAATTCTTGTTCATTGCTCATCATCTCTGTTCTAAAAAGCGGATTAAGCGGCCGCTTAAGCGGCCGCCTAGGCGGAATCGGATTATAAAACGCTTCGATTTTGTACTAATCGGGTGATTAAGCGTTTTTAAAGATTAAGCGGCCTATTAAGCGGATTAGGCGGCTATTAAGCGGATTAAGCGATCATTAAGCGGTCAAAGAGATATTGACCTGCTAATTTTTTAATTTTAAATATATTAATATTTATTATAATATAAATATAACTATATTAAAATAATAAAATATTTCAATTTTATGAGGAACATTTTATGTTTAGATTTTTATTACTTAATTGTTATATAATTTTAATTGACATATAGTAATATTATATTTAAAAATTTAAAAATATATATTATTAATCCGCTTAATGACACGCTTAAAATTCCGCTTAAGCGTCCGCTTAACCGCTTAAGCGCTAGAAGGTCCTCTCACCGCTTAGAACCGCTTACCGCTTTTTAAAACACTGCTCATCATAGATGCTCCTCTATATATTTAATAGTAAGATTTATCTTGCATGGGCGACATCATGTTGTGTATCTCGTTCTCATCCCTTAATAAGTTAAGCAGCTGGTTAGGAACCCTCTTAAAATACGCAATCGTCTGTGGTACCAAGGGAGTCGTAAGTATTAAATATTGTTGAGGAATCAGTTTCGGTTAGCACTTGGTCATCTAAAGAAACCAACCAAGATCTTGTTACCAGTCAATTAGGAATTAGGATTGCCTTGAAATTAGAGTTCCTTTTTTCATATTTTTTCTAGATTTAGGACAGTTTTTGGAAATTATATAATGCTTGACTGCAAGTCACACCGAGTTACTGCTGCATGCCAGGCACGAAGAGCATGGCTGATCATGACGGAACCAATGGAGACTAACTTAAGCTATAACCGCGGTTGAACTTCAAAATTTAATAAACAAAAAGAATTTTACCAGACTACTAGTTATAAATCAGTAGATGAAATACTTCAAGTCTTGGTTAACATCCAAAAATGAACAATAAAATTTATTTAACCCTCACTGTTTCAAAATTCATATATTTCTTTTATCATTCATTGATTATAGGTACTCTCAATGGATTTATTGCCTAACACATTGCAAGGCGTTTGAAGAGTGAAGGGCATTACATCATTGCTTCTGATTGGAAGAAAAATGAGCACATGCCAGAAGAAATGTTTTGTCATGAATTTCATCTTGTTGACCTTAAGAGTCATGGAAAATTGTGTGAGTTTCAGAGCATGTCGATCAAGTCTTTTATCTCGCTGCTGATATGGGAGGTAAGGGCTTCATTCAGTCCAATCACTCGGTGTTATGTATAACACCACAATGATTAGATTTAACATGCTTGAAGCTGCAAGGATCAATGTCGTTAAGAGGTTGGTTGTCTCAGACTTGGTTTTTTCTTTTCAATAATTGTTTCTTAGTTGATAATTGTGCACACAAAACTGAGTTTTGCTAGTGTTCGGCCTGTTGAGGGCATGCAATTAATTCTCATGAGTCAGGACAGAGGCATTTATGTTCCTTGTCCTGAAAATAGAAAACAATTTTAAACAAATTGGTGATTCTTCTGCATGGTTTTTTTGGTTGCACTTTACATTTTAAGAGAAAGCCTTCTTTTGTGATTTTTTTGAATGGTAAATATATTCTGTCGGGTTTAGATGAAAAGAAGTGCAGAAAGCACCCTGGCTTGCTTTTGATGCGACTTAAATATTATTTGTTATATCCAGTTCAGCGCTAATTATTTCTTTTCCACGGGTATTGAAATTTAGTACTCCAATTCAAATGGGCAACAACTTAAATTTTGTGTGAACTAGTGACATTTATCTTTTAGCACCTCTGATGTGGGATTCTGGTTATAGACTTATGCGGCAACTTAATTATATCTCTTCCAGGATAACTGATGAGGGACAAAAAAATAAATAAAAGGAATCTTTTATTTTTTTAATAAATAGTCAATTCTATTTATTAATATTAAGCTTTAATAATTGTGTTTTAATAAGTGTGCTTTAATAATTGTGTTTTAATAAGTGTGCTTTAATAATTGTATTGTGCTTTAATAATTTGTTGTTGGGGGTGGTGGTTAGCCCTTTAATTCACTATTTATAGTGATTGATATCAAACATTGTAAGGACCTTTGAATATACATCTTTTCCTTTGGAATAATATTGAAATTATCCTTGAGGTCTTGTATAATTCATTGAGTAAATCTTTGTATTGTTATCATCCTAATATAATCTCTCTTTTCATTTAATTTTACGAGTTGTCTACAAGTTGTCCTACATCAAATTGGCATCATAGCCGAAATCTTGGTTTTTGCTGTCAAAATCGTAATGTTCAGCACGTTTACTGTTCATCGGTTCACTGTTCACCGATTCGCTCACCAGATTTACTGTTCATTGTTTTCTTGCTGTTCACCGCTGCCATACACCACCACACCACCACCAGATTACATCCTTTGCCATAACATACATCTCCAAATTGCTAGAACCCTAATTCCTAAATAATCCGACCCGGTTACCTAATCTAATTCCATCAGTTGAAAATCAGTCCACAACAAGAAGAAAGGAAGCAGCAGATCGAAGTAAGGAGCGGGAAACGCACCTGGTCATCGCTGGTCGCCGGAATTCGTTGCTACTCGTCGGAGACTGCCACCATCCGTGCCGCTCCCTCTTTCTTGAACATCTTCAATTACTTGTTTTCTGTTTGTGTGTGAGGAATTAAATGGTTTAGTACCCGAGAGTTCACAGAAATTCCAAATCAGTTTCACATGTTTCTGGAAATCACTGAATAGTCCTTGGAATCCTTAAGCTTTTCTGATCAATTCCTGAACTTCAGATTCTTGACAAGTCAAGCCCTGCAGTTCTGTAGCATTAGGAACCTGCCCTAACTTCTTGAAACATGTAAACTGACCCCTTCGCCTGGCAGAGTTACAAAACAGCCCTAAAGTTTGTACAAATTACGGATCAGCTTCCAGAAAGTACAAATCAGCCCCTAAAATTTCTGTTTCTGCTCCTTCTGAGTTGTTCTTCACTTTCAGTTGATGTTCCATGTTCGCTTACATCAAGCGTCAAATTGCTAGTGTGGAAGATAATATCTATTTTCTTAAGCGTGAACGTAATGAGTTGCACTACCAAATTTATGTCTGCTATGGTCAAGAGTTGTTATACGAATATGAGCTTACGTTGAAGGAGTTAGATAATCAATATGATGAACTTAAGAGGTTGGAAAAGAAGTACAAAATTGAATTGAGAAAAGAGAGTCACAAACGTGCAAATGAGGAAACAAAGAGGATTGGTGACACTATTATATCTCAACTTCTACGTCTTGCGGAATTGGAAAATGCGAAGAAGGATGAAATTTCAACGGAAATTGAGCATCTTGAAGATACATATACGGAAGATCCAATTAAAAAGCTCAAAGAAGTTGAGAATAAAGAAGTCATTCGTACAAATCAAGAAGAAGAAGAAACCAAGCCACAACTTGACTACTTCCAAATCATTTGTGAGGATCAAAAATAAGAAATCGAGCCACAACTTGATTTATACAAAACTCATGGTCGAGTTTTTTCTAAGAAAGGGAGAAAGAGGGAGGATGATGGCCTAGAAGCAATCATATAAGATGATTCAACCATTGTGTCGCCCGAGCTAAAAGGATCATCACATGACTTGGTGATGATCACTAGTGATAATATCGAGGGCCTAAAAGGGATCATATTAGATGATGTGTCGCCCGAGCTAAAAGGATCATCACATGACTTGGTGATGATCACTAGTGATAATATCGAGAGCCTAGAAGGGATCATATCAGATGATTCAACTACTGTGTTACCCGGATTAAGAGGATCATCACATAACTTTGTGGATAATATCATTAATGATATTATCGAGGTCGAGCATATAGATTTCATTATTCCTGAGTACGTGCTTGAGCCTCCTTCACTTGTCGATCAGTTTTCAAAGTTCTTTGCCCCTCAGCCATTATTAAAAAGGTGAAGAACTTTTATCGTGGTCCCATCTCCGACTTGCATTGTCCTTGCTTTTTACAAAACTCGTGGCAGAGTGTTCTCAAACAAGCGGAGCATGATGGGGAACGGGAGTGAAGAACCATTTCACCGGCTTGCCCGTGATCTTGCATTTTACAAAACTCGTGGTCGAGTTTTCTCTAACAAGGGGAGAATGATGAGGGACAAAAAAATAAATAAAAGGAATCTTTTATTTTATTAATAAATAGTTAATTATATTTATTAATATTAAGCTTTAATAATTGTGTTTTAATAAGTGTGCTTTAATAATTGTGCTTTAATAAGTGTGCTTTAATAATTGTTGTTTGGGTGGTTGTTAGCCCTTTAATTCACTATTTATAGTGATTGATATCAAACATTGTAAGGACCTTTGAATATACATATTTTCCTTTGGAATAATATTGAAATTATCCTTGAGGTCTTGTATAATTCATTGAGTAAATCGTTGTATTGTTATCATCTTAATATAATCTCTCTTTTCATTTGATTTTACGAGTTGTCTACAAGTTGTCCTACATCAATAACTAAAATTGCATCATCATAAAATTTTAACCATAATAGGAACCAATCTAGTATGTTTGCTTCAAACCTCAAACACGAAATCTGTGATATAGATGCAGATTTTTTACATTAATTGTGGTGTGCAGGCTCTTTTATGCATTTGGCGCTTGTATTTACCCTGAATTTAAGCAATCAGAAACTAATGTGAGCTTGAAGCTATTGCTTGTCCTGCAGAGGTTTATTTCAGTAACTCGTCAAGAATAATTCTTTTTGTAAATATTAAGCCACTCTTGTAAATAGTGAAGAGACTATAATATTATTCATGCATTGTAGCCTCAAGATGCATATGGCTTGGAAAAGCTAGCAACGGAAGAGTTATGTAAGCACTATACAAAGGATTTCGGAATAGAGTGCCGAATTGGATGCTTCCACAACATCTATGGTCCGTTTGGAACTTGGAAAGGTATGGAAGAGACTTTTGTTAAGATTGTCAGATTTGACTATTCTGGTGAAGTGGTGGATGAAGGAGATTTGTGAATCTTTTGTATTGACTAGATTGGGGTTTGTTGGTTTGTAATGGGATTACTATATGTACAAATCGGATATTGCAAATTTTTGTTATCAATGTTGCAAATTTAGATTTTGTGTTACTTTAATATTCAAAATTAGCGTCACATTCTATAACATAGTGTTACACTAGCTATATTTGCATTGCTTAAAAGAACCATTACAATATCTAGTATAACGCCCTAGAAAATCACGTATTTATAAATGTTTATTTAATATTAAAAGTGAATTATATGATGCGAATATATTTGAGAAGGTCAACATATGTGATATCGTGTTTATATGTTTATATGATGTATATGTGTGTCGTGTAAGCTCGTGGATTTTTATTTGCATTTTTAATGATTTAAATCTATTTAAATCATGCATTATTGATCTTCTGAGATTTTTTTTGTAAAATCACCGAAGTTGTTAAAAATCATGAAATCTCTTGTGATATTATCTTTATGATATTACTGAGTTTTTAAAATTATGGGGTGAATTATTTTGGGTGTTTTTGTATTTTAAAATGATTTTAAGAGTTTTATTGTATTTAAAGGATCAAAACTTGTAAAATTCATATTTAATTCATTTTGATCCTAAAAATATTTTAAAAATATGTGGGCGCTTTTAATTTCATGCTGTTGATTTTAAAATTTTAAAATTTAATTTTTTCAAATATTTCCCATTTAATTTTGATTTTAGTAGTGATTTATCTGAATTTTTGTTTAATCAGCATTGTTAAATTACCAAGTTGCCTTTATCTCTTTATTACATTATCTAAACCACAGCCTTGTTTTGGGCCTTAATCTCTCGACCTCTCCAGACATCTCTCGAGCTATCTCTCTCCCTCTATCTAATCTCTCTCAAAATCTCTCTCGAGAATACACCATCTCCCTCTCTCTTCTGTGAGTTTTACTCTCCTCTCCCCTGTTTCTTATCGTCGAATGCCCTGGGCTGTGTGTGCGTTTTGTGTTCTCCAATTTCTCTATTTTCCCCCTTGCAAACAGAGTGTGCGAAGTGTGTGTGAGCTACTGTGTGGGTTCTTTTTGATCTCCACCGAAACCCCGCAGCAAAATCTCCCCTCTTCCCCTGCTAAAAGTTCGATTCGAACTTGTTTCTTTGTCTTGTGGTGGTGTTCGAACAGGTACAACTCTGTGTGTGTGTGAGTCCGAAGTAGTGTGCGTGTGTATGTGGTTAGCAGATGGGTGAGTCGAATTCAAACTTGGGAGTACTATTGTGGTTTGTTTTGGGCTGAAAATGATGCTGAGTTTTTGTGTTTACTGTGTGCACAGCGATGGGTGCGTGTTGTGATGTGTGTGGGTGGATCGAGTTGGAATGCCAGGAATTTGAGGGTTCCGTATGATTGATTTATCTGTGCTGCTGCGTGTAGTTACGGTATGTGTATCTAATGCGAGTACGTACAGTCGAATGGTGAGATGAAAGTTGGGTTCGAGTTTGATGCTTTATGTGTGAATTGGGTGATTTAGTTGTAGAAACTGATTAGTTGTTTCTTGATGACTATATGTTGTTAAATTGTTGCTAATTGAATTCTTGTACGAATTTTTATTCGGTCGAGTTAATTAATAATTTGAAGTTGGGTTTTGAATGCTCGTTCAGTGGTGTTATTGCTAATGCAGTTCTGTAGTAATATGAGTTCAATCCTTGTATGATATGAATTTTGTTGGGGGAAATGAGTATGGTCCAAGTTTGGTTCGTGGTCGCAAATGGTTATAATTGTGACAATCGATTTAATAAGTATGGTGTATGTATATAGAGTTACTAATATTAAAGGTTGGAATGGAAATATGTATTTGATCAGTATAGTTAGATTAATACGAGAGATGGTTTGGTTTCGGAGAGATTGTAATTAGAGAGATTTATTTCTTGACTGGGTTGTAACTATGTGTCGAATTTAATAATTGTTGATTGTTTGTCGGTTGTGTTCCGAGTGGTAGTGTACCCGTGTAAACGAGGTGCTGTCCAAATTTTGTTAGAATTGTTTTGTAAATTCTTATAGTAATTTGATAGGAATTATTTGTAAGTCAGTAGGATATACGTGTTAAGTGCTTATGTGATCAATGCATGCTATGTGCTATTTGTGTTAAGTTGTAAAGCGTTGTAGGACGCGTTTGGGTAGAACCGAGTTAGACGGTTAAGATTGTAAGAATACTGAAGTAGTACTTCACCTTGATATAGGTACGAGTAGGAGGGCCGGCCAGGAGCAGTGCACGCGTAGATGGAAATTCAAGTAGGAAATGATTATCAGAGTTGACGGGCATATTCAACGAGAGACTGACGAGTCTTTAGGAAAGACGGATGTATGATCGAGTTGAGGCCAAAGTGTAAATAAGTTGAAGCTACTGTAAAGTGAGTGACAGATCGAGATATTGGAAGTGGAAGCTTCATGTATTGAGGCAAGTGTTATTGCTTTTCACTTATTGTTCAAGTGATGCAAGTCTATTCTTGTTATGTATAGATTGTGTCGGTAAGATGATGTTTACAAAATGATGTTCCCTTCAAACAGTATGCAAACATTTATTTCCTCGTCTATCGTTCAAATGTGAATTTTAAATGATCCCACGAGTACCTTTCTTCAATGATATTTTTGGAAATTCAGAATTATTTACTTTTGAAAATCATTTACTCAATTGTTTTAATTCCAAATGATTAAGAGCTAATTACTTTAATTAATTTAATTAAATCTGAATAATAATTTAATTAATTTAATTATTCGGCAAATGTAAACATTTGTCGAATAATTTTACTAATTGGTTATTAGTCGATTTAACTAATTTTAATTAAGGTTATTTAATTCTTAGTAATTCAATTAAGGATTTAAAATGATTTTGAAATAGTGGAAAATTGTTTAAAAATGCAGAAATTGATTTAAAAATAATAGAAAAACTTCTAAAAATCTAGAAAATGATTTGCAAGTATTCAAAATATTTGGAGCCAAGTTGTGTTTGGAGACAGAGTCCGTGTGTTGTTTTAAAAATCTATTTGTGGCTCAATTGATTTAGAAAAATGATTCAAAAATATTTTAAAATATTTCAAGTCCAGTTTTATTTTTAACCAAGGGTTGAGTGGTGTTCTAAAAATGTTTCTAAAGCCTATTGAATGTTTATCACTTGACTATATCCTTGCTTTATCTTATAGTCTCAGTTGTTAATCATATTGCAAGTGTTTTTCCCTTTACTTCTTGTTCTAGTGAATTTTTTTTAATTATTCTGATTATGATGTCACCCCATTTATTGTCGATCTCGTTGATATTTATTGTTGTTTATTCAATGGTTACCCCAATTATTGTCGATCTCGTCGACGTTTATTGCTATTGTTGTTATTCAATTATCACCCCATTTATTATATCGAACTTGTCGATATTGAGGATAGAATTATTGATTCCTTTTATTTTACCGGTTGAGTTTTTTTTTCTGGAACGTGAGTTTTCCAGATTGTTTGTTTGACAGAGGTTGTCGATTGTTCCGACACCTAGTTCGTTGGATTTAGAATTGGAATGTTTTTCAGATGTCCCTTCGGGGAGACCGGTTTAATGGTCAACAGATGTCCCTTCGGGGAGACCAGTTTAATGGTCAAAAGTTAAGGCCAATGTGTGCCGTGGATCCATTTTAGGACATTGCTGTGTGCGTTTGTCCGGGGTTAGTGCGTGACTGATCAGCAGCCTAACCTTATTGTTTTTTTTAAATTATATAAAAATCCAATTCTAATCCGTACATCGTGGTTGAGTTGCTTTAAAACCTGATTCGTTTAAATCCTATGATGATTATCTTTGATTATTGGAACTCTTATCAGTTCTCATTGTTGATGAATATTCTTATTGATCAGAACCATATTGTTCTTGTTATTGCGATCACTTTTTGCACTTGCTGAGCATTATTGGCACACTCTTGCTTGTTTATTTTTCTTCAGTTAATAGAGGAGATTAGTGGACCTTGTGGTTGGTGAGTTTTCCTGCTCCAGCAGCGAGAGGTGATGTTCGAGTTATTGGTTTCGTCGGGTAGTGATTTGAGCTTGTCAGAGGTTGGTTTCCAGTTGGACAGTGGACTTAGTTGTTATAAGAATGTATAACCATTTTATTCTGAGGTTGGATTGTAATGATTAAATTTGATAGTTTGTTTCATACCATAACCTGTAAGCGGTCTTGGATCAGGGGTATTTCTTATTATTTTATGTTTATATCCAGGTTTATATTATGTTGATCATGGTTAGTGGCCCCAAATCTGTACCCCGGATTATGGGATGTCACATCTAGTGTCGTATTAGGATCTTGATAGTGTTGCATTACAAAGGTGGGTCACGTGGGCCCACGTTGGGACCCACATGTGTGGGACCCACAGGTGGGTCCTTTAACGGGTCCGTCGTGTGGGGCTGATATTAGGGCCCACATGTGGGTCCATGCTGGCCCCACTGGTGGGGCCGATATTAGTTTGTACTCATGTTGCATTTGTTTGATTAAGTGTTGCTCTATGGCCCTAAGGTAATACTTTTCTTATTGTTTTTTTTGAAACTCAAAGAAATTCCATTAATTGAAAGCAATGTCCGACGAAATAATCTCCAACACACAATGCGGAGGAGATATAAACAAATTGAAGCAACCTACCAAACAGGGGATTCTAGCTAGATTATGAGCTACCCTATTTGCGTGCTTCTTAACATGACAAACTACCACATCATTCCGCTCTCGCTTGAATTTAAAACAAGCTTCCAGGATATTTCCAACTTCTACCAAATACTCAGAACTCTGATGAACAGCTTGAACCACCAGACTCGAATCACTCTCGATTATAACATTCTGTAACTGCATTTCTTCAATCCATTTCATAGCTTCCCAGACACCATAAGCTTCAGCTTCTAACACATTGACACAACCAGCAATCCTTAAATTTTTCCCCATAATAAAATTGCCAGCCTCGTTTCTTATGACCATTCTAACTGCAAAACTTGATTCCCTTTCTTTGACTGATGCGTCGACGTTAAGCTTTACCCATCCACGATCAGGAGGCTTCCACTTAATGACTGAACTCACCCTTGGACCTTGATGAGTCTTAATCTGCTGGACATTTCTATTTGCTACCTGCCAGTCTTTTATCTGTCTCGAGCTCATCTCCATAATCATACCCGATTCTATCAACTTATCCTCCCAGACTTTTTTATTTCTAGCAAACCAGATCCCTGTTAACACTTTAGAAATGGTGACTAATCTATCATTCGACTCTGAGCTTAACTTCTCCAGGAGCCAATGTCCTGCAGACTCAACTTCCCTCATGTCAAAGTTTAAACCTGTTCTTCGCCAACAACTTTGGGCATAATCACATTCAAAAAAGAGATGGATCACATGCTCATTGTTTCTTGAACACATTGGACAGTTTATAGGAATTTGAACACCCTTATTGCTAAGAAGAGTACTTACAGGGATACTATTTTTGCAGAACCTCCATATAACAATTCTCAGTTTATGAGGAATGTCCAGTTTCCAGATTCTATCCCATCTTTCTCTTGTGCTACCCTGAGTCACATTTACCTGTTGTTCTTGTTGTTCTTGCCAGAATCTATACCCCGACTTCACCGAGTAATTGCCGTTTGGAGTCATCGACCATACTAATCTGTCACTTGCTTCATTCTGTGGAATCCGAGTCTTGAGAATACATTGAACATCATCAGAGTGAAAATTTTGATCTACTTTTGTCACGTCCCATTCTTTGATGTTTGGACGGAAGTAATCACAAACTTTATCCTCTCTAACATTGTTCCTATGATGATCCTCCACCTTATAATCAACTTTTCCTCTCAACCAGGGGTCCTGAAATATTCGAATGTCCTTGCCATCACCAAGAACCCATCTATACCCTCTACATAACTGCTCCTTAGCTTCCCATATCCCCGACCATATAAAACTACCTCCTGTACCTTTCTTGGCTTGTAAGATGTTACACCCATGGAAATATTTTTCTTTATAAATTCTGGCAACCAAAGAAGAAGGGTTACGCAGGAAATTCCACACATGCTTTCCTACAAGGGCAAGATTGAAACCATGAAGAGATCAAAATCCCAGACCACCATTACACTTAGCCTGACTCATTTTTACCCATGACAACCAATTAATCCCCTTCTTATTACTGCTGTTTGAAGACCACCAGTAAGTATTCATGATCCTCTCCATTTCTTGGCAGAGCGTCTTTGGTAGTACAAAACATGACATGCTGTATGACGGGAGAGCTTGAGCAACATTCTTGACCAGAATTGTTTTACCTGCCTTTGAGAGAAGTTTATTGTTCCAGCCATGTATACGCTTCCAAAGACTTTCTTTCAGAAAATTGAAGACCCGTTTTTTAGACTTGCCAATCAACGAAGGTAAACCGAGGTAGTTACTCTCACTCAAATCTTTATTGACTGCCAAGACATCCTTTATCTCCTGTTGCTTATCCACACGTACATTCGCACTAAAAAATATGCCAGACTTCTGAAAGTTGACAGCTTGCCCTGAAAGTTTTTCATATGTACTCAATACATCTTTAATTGCTTGAGCTTCACTTAAACTTGCTTTAAAGAACAAGAAACTATCATCAGCAAAAAGAAGATGAGTGATAGCTGGCCCATTCTTACTGATTTTACATCCATGAATTTCATTATTCGCAGCAGCCTCCTTAAGAGTGTGAGATAGACCCTCAACACAGAGCAGGAATAAATAAGGCGAGAGAGGATCGCCTTGCCTCAGGCCCCTCTTAGGAATAACAGGACCAACCAGAGTACCATTCATACACACCATATATTCCACCGTCGTCACACATAAGAACATCCATCTAATCCATTTTCCAGCAAACCCCATCACCTCCATCCTATGCTTCAGGTAATTCCAGTCAACACGATCATAAGCTTTGCTTATGTCAAGCTTTAGAGCAACTTCTCCTTCTTGGCCTTTATTCTTTCTTTTCATATAATGAATAATCTCAAAGGCTATTAGCACATTATCAGTTATGCTTCTCCCAGGAACAAACGCCGACTGGTTTTCCGAGATTGTAACAGGAAGAATAGATTTCAGCCTATTCGCTAACACCTTTGCCAATATTTTATAAAGGACATTGCAAAGAGCAATAGGACGAACTTCTGTCATTCTCTCAACATTTTCCTTCTTAGGAACTAACACCAGTGTCGTATTATTTAGTTCTGGAGGGAAAGAAACATCTCGAAGCCAACTCTTACAACTAATAAATATCTCCTTTCCAAGAAGTCCCCAGAAATGCTGAAAAAACGCTGGACTAAAACCATCTGGCCCAGACGATTTATCTGGATGCATTTGCTTGATCGTCCTAGTGAACTCATCAAACTCCAACTTTTCTTATTGTTACTATGTTACTATTGAGAACAAAAGCGTTACGTTATAGAGCAGAGGCAAGATTGGCGGATGAATGGTCAAAATGCGTTACCATTGGTGTAATGTAACATTTTTCGTGCCTAAAGAAACAGTAGTTGTGCGTTGCAACCTGTCGTCTATGGCGTAGTGTCGGTTTTGTTGCTATCTGATTCGTTTACTTTTTTGATTATTTTCATGTCTTAGAATATGTCAATTTTGCTAATTAGTTTTTGATTGTTAATAAAGATTGCCCCTTTTTTTTTCGTTTTTTAGTGATTATACTTTTTGAATATTTCTCGTAAGTTGTTTATAATTTGCATAATTAGGCGCTCATGTTGTAGTAGTAGTATGCTAAATCCTATCAACTAGACTGTAGTTACCCATTAAAGCTACTTACGAAATATTGCATTTTTATTATATACTATCCTTTGTTATTTATTTTCCTTGTAAATATTACATAAAATCGAAATCTTTTATATACAATTTCGGGTGAAAAATAATTTCAGTGCCCGGTTATTACGATAATTTTCTATAATATTCCATATTAGATCATATAATTATAATTACACACATTTATATCTAAATAATCTAAATAATAATATAAAACAATTAACAAATTTGTTTTATGACCCGCATCAGGGGCGTAGCCAGTGTATGGCGAGCGGGGTCATCTGACCCCACTGAAATTTTAAAAAACAAAATTTTTATGTATATATTTTTTTAGAAAAAATATTTATAGTAGTAAATTTGAATTTTGACCCCACTGAAAAAAATAATTATTGTAACTAGTTTCATTTTTGACCCCACTAACTTTTAATTTTGACAGTGAAACCCTGTAATTGCCGCTCCAAGATGTATAACTGATGCATATTTATATGAATTAAATTAGGAAAAATCTACACATTGATAATTTTCGGTAAAAAAATTTTCCCTGCGGGGCCGTCGAAAAAGATGACCAATCGTCGGAGATGACGACCGGAGATTTTGACCCCAATGAATCAAAATCCTGGCTACGCCCCTGACCCGCATCACTATTGCACCTGGAAAAGAAAGATATATGATATTGATTACCTGAGCTTCTGCTCGGCTTAACGGTGAACCATTTTCCATCTTTTAATTGTAGTCCGCCAATTTGATCCTGGTGCAATGTTGTGAAAAAAATCATGTGTGTGGCATTAATCCTGAAATTTTAGATATCAGGCAGGGTGGATAGCAACTCCACGTCTATAATTTAAACTATTAGAAGAATGATTTAATTCATATTATAGGCGTAGGCTTCAGTAACATGGAAAAAACATATATGTTGCTAACCCTATTTATGTATACTCTGTTGATTGTTTTGTACCTAATCTCGTATCTTTCATGCAGTAAACTGTTGAGGGGCAACAAATCAGAGCTACCTGTGTTCGATGGAGCAGACCCCGAAAAAGAGAGGAAAACCGAAACTAATTCTCAATAATGAGATGGTGGAAGAGCATAGACTGCGTAATAATCCTTGCAGAAATTTGTGCGACATCCTTAGAATTACGTAATTTATATTTAAGATATGTTATCTTAGTCTCTTACTTAGTGCCATGTCTGTTTTTAAAACATGTTCGTTATGGATGCTCCCAAGGAGTGGGCGCATCAGGAGCTGAGCGTGACAAAGGTATTTACTGATTTTTTTGACCTAAACTCATCGATTTCAACCTACAATCATTCTTCAATCAGTTTTTATGAGAATTGTTTTTTTAACTTTTAGTAGAGGAGGTTTCCAATCAGCACTGTCCAGGCGTTGCCTATGCTGAAGGTAATGGAAGTGATATTGTGGATGGTAGAGGAAGTGATAAATGTATTTAGCTGCATGCGCACCACCTTCCACTATAAATCAAATTGTTTAAACTTACACTCCTGCTTTTAATTGTTGAATTTCTGGGGATAATTTGTTAAATGTGTATTACAGTCAAGCAAAAGATCAACTTATGCAGAGAATTTGAGAAAGTCTACTTATGATTTTAGTGCTCCCAAATTGAGAATTGGAATGAATGCATTCGCATTAAAACTACAACTATTAGTCAAAAAACAAAATTTTGTGAGTGACACTTCATGGTCGACACAAAACATTAGATGTACATTGTTATTAAAAGCGCGCATATGCGAGATGCGAGGCTGAAGCACTTCGCTTTGGTTATGCAATGTAACTTCCCTGAAGCGCACGCTTTTGTGTGCTTTAATTTGAGCACGTAAGCAATGTGCAAGAAGCGCAAAGAAGCGCGCTTTTAATTTTTTTGATGACTGGACTGTTGATTGAGTCTTTTTAAAGAAACAGGCCATAAAAAAAAGTGCTAAAACCTAAGTCAACTGACAGATACATATCATACGAACGATAAAGACATACAAATCATATATATATACACACACACGAACTATACAAGGCAGCTATGTTACTCGGACTCGGCTATAAGTGTTCGACATGGGTACGTGTCCAAGTATCAGACTCGGCAACATTTGGAAAAATGTAAATGTGTTTGGCTTAAAATAAGTATCCAAGTCCGAGTGTCCATGTCCGAGTGTTGAGTGTCCGACACCGGTACTCCAAGGTAAAATGAAGAGTCCGAGTAACATAGCAAGGCAGACGATTGAATGAGAACGGTGCTAGGATAGGATGAGATTTCGAAATCTTCAAAAAGAGCCTAAAAATGATGATTTTTATTTTTGTTAATGAGAAGACCAGAATTAATCTATAGGGCTCGAAGTTGATTCTATATCTTTATTTTGTTACCATAACTTTGTATTTTTGCCTTAGTTTGAATCTGGTTATCATTTAGCATGTTTTATGACAATTTAATTTGCTTGTAACATGTTAAATTTAATGGTATGCATGTCATCAACTGTTGTGCTTTTATTCAAAAAGCGCGCATATCGCGTTTAATAACACTGTAGATGTATGATCTACAACTTCAAGCAAGTAATTAAACAAGGCCCCACTTATCAAATGACAGATGCATTTTCATTGTGGAAAAACTATTGCTTGCAATTGCTGCTAAACTATCTTTTAATAATTTCTTGTTTGTGAGACCATACAAACTAAGTGTATACTAATAATTGCAGCTGAAGTATATTTATAATTCCAATGTCTTCATTTTTATGATCCTCCCAGTGCACATAATGTATTGCATTATTTTTGTTGTAGTCTTCTACACATTCCAACTTAGAGCTCTAAACTTCAAAGTTCAAACATCGGCAGAGTGCCTCTTCCTAAATCGGCGGACATAAAGGCCTCATAGTGTTAGTATCTAATGTAGAAGGTATTTCATAAATGAATTATACTTATGATGCTTCTTTTGGTTCCAACCAGGGAAACTTCACTGTCAGGATTATGGAGGCGCTGCTTCAGATGAAGATCATGGTAATTCTGATGCCAGGGGACTAGGGGAGCAACTAGCAGAGGTATTTTATCAACAGACACCTCATTCCTTTATTCATAGAAATTGTTATTGATATATTTTTACATGAACCAGTATATATCTAAATTAGCTCTCTATAAAAAGAATTTGACGATGAATTTCACATATATTTGGGCACGCGAGCTATTATATGTACTGTGCTTCTGCATAATGATATGTGATCGGCTTGAGTCATCTGTCATCCCATTTTATTTGTGGTCGATATTATATCTATATCAAACTTACACTCATACAATGCTTCTTTGTTTAAGTTTACTTGGTCACCTGCTCCTCTTATAGATAAAACTATTTCCAGTTCATAATTGTACGTGTAAATGATTTTAAAACATTTAATTAAACACCTGGGTTTTTCAGAACTTATTAAATATTTTTGGATAGTTTGGCAAAAAGAAGAGGGTCTGATGGATATATCTTTTCTAGTCACTGATCTCATCTTGTTTAGAAAATACATGTTAAAGTAACTTCTTTTTTGTAAAATTGCTTAGCCTAAGTGTTCTATTTAGGAGTGTGAGTTCCTAATAAACACCTAGGAGTGCCAAGAAATTAATGTGCTAATGAGAAAATTTTAATTTGACATGGCTGTGAATGCTGAATACTTAAATTTTGTTGCTGACCCTAGCTTCATCATGCTAAATCCTTTACTGTTTTACTCCTATAGTTGAATATACTCGCTTTTGATGCTAAATCTATTTGGATTATTTTTAAGGCTAAATCTATGCAAGGAACTTTATTTCCTTGACAGAGATGTCTGTTTCAGTGTCGTGCATTTTTCCTGTGTTCACTGGCATTTTTATTGATCAGGCAATCCACCAAAATTTTAAAACTTCAGCTGAAATTAAAATGATATACACCAGACTAATTTAGTCATTTTTCAGAATGTCAAATTATATATAATAATACACATTAGTTTGAGGGTTGGGGCTGGTAGTGATATACAACTCCTCCAACAGGCCTTGATGGACTATTATACTTGAGCTTTTGAATATCATAGTCCAAAGCATGGAGCAATGCTGATAAGAAACTGATATGCTAACATCTTGCCCATTCTTGTAATATTATAATACCAATAGTTCTATGTATAATTATGCCACCCTGCGATCTCGTGAAATAGAATTTGAATATTTTTTTTTCTAAATAGAATTTAAACATTTTCTGTACTTAAAAAGGCAAAGTTTTCTCAGGATTTTAGAGTCTGGCCAGACATTAGAAGTGACTGAGATTAGTATATTGAAGATATAGTCACTACAGCTCAGCCTCCAACTAATCATCCAGCTAAGCATCAACTAGACTAGATGGTTTCTATTTATAGCAATGTAACAAACTCTGATAGCTAGTTACGTTTAGATATAGAAAGTAGTACTAGTATATAAACTGAAGATAGGCTGTGTACAGATTATCTTTTCTGTTATCATTCCTTCTGTGACAAAGCTATGTAATCTCTCTTTGTGAATAATGAAAGTAGCTTTTCATTTCTGTTCTTCTACGTAGAAGTTATCATGGTATCAGAGCGGTGCGTTTAGTGATTCTTGTTACGTTTCCGTTATCATCTTCCGTCATCGTCTCCGGTGCTTCTTCTGTCATCATCTCCGGTACTTCTTTCTCCGGCGACATTTTTTTTTTGTTCTGGCAACTTTTCTTTGATTACGATATAAGGTGTTTTCTTCTCTTTACTTGTTGTTATCAATTGTTCCGATTGAGCTGTTTCTTGCTTTCTGATTGATCTATTTCTCTGAATTGCTTGAAAGATCTGTTGATCTATTGTTGATCTGTTGTTGATCTGTGAATTCTGTTTACTCTTGACTGTTCTTGATTATTCTTTGTTATGGCTACACAAAGTAATACACAAAGTAATGTTGATTCTTCAAGTGTTTACTACATCCATCCTTCGGATGCTAGTACTACTCAGTTAGTCTCAGTCAAGTTTAATGGTACTAATTACAATAATTGGAAGCGATCGATGATGCTCACTCTTTCAGCCAAGAACAAGTTAGGTTTTGTTAATGGAACAATTCTTATGCCAGATTTAACTTCGCCTGATTTTGCTGCTTGGGATAGATGCAATGCTTTAGTTACGTCCTGGTTATTGTTTAATCTTGATGAAACAATAGCACGAAGCGTTTTGTTCTTGAAAAGTGCTAGAGCAATATGGAAAGATCTTGAAGAAAGATTTGGATGTGCTTCTATAACTGAATTGTATTCTTTGGAATTACAATTAGCTGAGATTACTCAAGGCACTCAATCTGTTTCAGAGTATTATACGAAAATTAAGACTGTTTGGGATAGTATTGATGATGTTTCTTCGTTGCCTGTTTGCACTTGTGAGAAATGTACTTGTGAGTTAGGCCATAAGTTCCAACAGAAGCAGCAAGAACAGAGACTATTGCAATTTTTGATGAAACTTAATGATAAGTATTCTGCTGTTAGGGCTCATGTGATGATGATGCAGCCACTACCATCTGTTTCTCAAGCTTATCGTTTGGTTGTACAAGAGGAAAATCATAAGGATATCTCACAGATTTCTACTCAGACTGAGAATATGGCTTTCTTTGCAGATAAAAAGTTTCAGAAGCCTTCTGTTGCTTCGAATTATCAGAAGCAATATCCTGGAAATAATAGTTTCAGACCTAATTCTGCAAATGCATCTGCAAACACTTTCAGTTTCAAGAAATCTCAAAAGCCTGGTGCAAATTATTTTTGCACTCACTGTAAGGTGCAAGGACACAGTGTTGATCGATGTTTTAAAATTCATGGATATCCAACTGGATTCAAAGGGTTCAAAGATAAGAAAGCAATGATGTCTTGTGTTTCTGAGTCTGATTCTCTGTCGGGTTCTAATCCAGAACAGTCTAATAACATCTCAATGGAACAATACAACTATCTTTTGAATCTTATTAACAAGCAGCAACCTGTCTCTATAGTACAGGATTCTGATTCTTCTGATTCAGCTCATGCTTTACTTGCAGGTAATATTTGTCTAATGACTGCTTCTAGTATAAGTTGGATTTTGGACAGTGGTGCAACTGACCACATTTGTCCAGATATTACAAAATTTTTGACAGCTAAATCAGTAAATGATCCTACATTTATCACAATACCAGATGGTCGTAAAATTCCAGTATTACATACTGGTACAATTCGATTGAATGATAAGATAGTTTTGCAAAATGTACTACATGTACCTGACTTTCATTTTCAGCTGATTTCAGTCAATAAAATTTGCAAAGATCTAAATTGCAAATTAGTTTTCACTGATGAAGATTGTTATGTTCAGGACCGTTTTCAGAACGGACTACAAATTGCTCTTGGTAAACTTCATTCAGGGCTCTATACAGTCACTACAGTGCCATCCAGTTGCTCTTCTGGTATCAACAATATTTTTTGTTTTTCTGCAATTGATCAAGCTAAACTCTGGCACATGAGGATGGGTCACATGTCTCTCTCTCAACTCAAAATTATTCATCCTGATTGTGATGTCAAAGGCTGTCAAGATGAAGTCATTTGTTCAGTATGTCCTCTTGCAAGGCAATGTAGAAAACCTTTTTCACATAGTAGTATTAAGACATCTGCAGTCTTAGAACTATTACACATTGATGTATGGGGTCTGTATAAAGTGAAAACTCATTCCCATTGTAATCAGTTTTTAACAATTGTTGACGACTATAGCAGATATACATGGATTCACATGCTTAAACATAGAACTGATGTGCCTTCTATTCTTGAGAATTTTGTGACTTATGCTGAGAAGCATTTTAATAGCAAAGTATTATGCATTCGATCTGATAATGCTTTGGAGCTTACAGAAGGGGTTTTAAAAGCATTTTATTTGAAGAAAGGAATCATCAATCAAACAACTTGCAGCTATACTCCCCAACAAAATGGGGTAGTTGAACGTAAACATCGCCATTTACTAGAGACTGCCAGAGCTTTATTTTTCCAATCCAAAATTCCAGAAAAATACTGGGGTGAATGCATTCTTTGTGCTGCTTATTTGATAAACCGAATGCCTCTGCAAAGTATAGGTAATCTCACTCCTTATTTCAAATTGTATAAGTCTGATCCTTCTTTAGATCACATTCGAAATTTTGGCTGTTTGTGCTATATTGCTACTGTCAAATCTCACAGGACTAAATTTGAACCTAGATCTGTTCCTGGTGTTTTTCTAGGATATAGTTCTTCTCAGAAAGGCTATAAGGTTTTAAATCTTAATAACAATGAACTTTTAGTTTCCAGAGATGTTAAATTTTTTGAATATCATTTTCCTTTTCATCTCTCTTCTCATTCTGCTCCCATTGATTCTTCTTCTGCAAACATATTTTTACCAGTTACTACTACTCATCCAGCTACATTTTTTGATAATCCTAGTTCAACCATTGCATCTCAACCTCAAGTTTCACATGAAATTCATTCACCATCTTCTACTGATTCTGAATCTTCTCAACATCAATCTTCTTCTCAGACTTCACAACATTTTCAAAATTCTCAGAATTCTCAGCATTCTCAGAATTCTCTGAATTCATCTAATCAATCTTCTCAGAATGTTTCTTCTAATCATTCTTTTCCTAATCAAACAGTTGATCTGAGTGTTCCTTTTAGACAATCTGTTCGAACACGAAATCCACCATCTTATCTTCAGGATTATAAGTGTAATCTTACCACTAATACTTCTGTTTCTACTGTTCCTTATGACCAGTTTAGTAGTCCTCACAAAGCTTTACTTACTACTATTTGTGATATTTCTGAGCCTCTTTCTTACAAAGAAGCAGCTAGTAATCCATTATGGGTCGAAGCTATGAATAAGGAAATTAAAGCTCTTACTGACAATCACACTTGGGACCTTGTTCCATTGCCACCAAATAAAAAGGCTATTGGCTGTCGTTGGGTTTTTAAGGTCAAATTAAAAGCTGATGGTTCGCTTGAGCGTTGCAAAGCTCGACTTGTTGCCAAGGGTTTTAATCAGAAGTATGGTATTGACTACGAGGAAACATTTTCCCCTGTTGTCAAAATGAACACTATACGTTGTTTGATTGCACTGGCTGCTAGTAGGAAATGGGATTTATACCAGCTAGATGTTAACAACGCTTTTCTCCATGGAGATTTGAGTGAGGAAGTATATATGGTCATACCAGAAGGCATACAGGCTGCTCCTAATTTGGTCTGCAGATTAAGAAAGTCAATATATGGGTTGAAACAGGCTTCACGTACCTGGTTTGACAAGTTAGTGAGTGAACTCATTGATCAAGGATTTACTCAATCCAAGAACGATTATAGTTTGTTTCTGAAAAAATCTGGTTCCAAGATTACTATATTTGCTGTCTATGTCGATGACATAGTTGTTACTCGTAATGATTTTGCTACAATTACTGCTATCAAGTCTCATTTGCATAATCTGTTTGGCATCAAAGATTTGGGAAAATTGAATTACTTTCTAGGTCTTGAAGTTGGTTATTATCCTGATGGTATCACGTTGACTCAGCATAAGTTTACCAGGGAACTTTTACAACATTGTGGTTTTGATTTGTCTCTCAAGGCTGTTACTCCATTTCCGTTAAATTTGAAGTTAACAGCAGATGAGGGTATTCTTTTGTCTGATCCAGAACATTATCGATCTATAGTTGGTAAGCTTAATTACCTTACCAACACCAGGCCTGACTTAAACTATGCAGTTCAGATGCTTAGTCAGTACATGCAACAACCTCGAACTGCTCATAATAATGCTTTACATCATACTTTAAAGTATCTTAATCATTCTTCTACACAAGGTATTTTGCTCAAGGCTTCAGATACTTTAACTCTACAGGCATATTCTGATTCGGACTGGGCTTCTTGTCCTGACTCACGAAAATCTATTACTGGCTATGTTCTTTTGTTTGGTCAATCACCTGTTGCTTGGAAATCTAAAAAGCAAACTACAATTTCTCGTTCTTCATCAGAAGCTGAATATCGTGCTATGGCCTCTGCTGCTTCTGAAGTAACTTGGTGTGTTCGTCTTTTAGAAGAACTAGGTGTTACCAATCTCAAACCTGTGACACTTCACTGTGATAATCAGTCCGCTTTGCACATTGCCAGGAATCCTGTTTTTCATGAACGAACAAAACATATTGAAATAGATTGTCACTTCACAAGGGACAAAGTATTAGAAGGTTTATTGCAGCTTACATACCTTCCTACAACACATCAACTTGCTGATGTTTTCACTAAAATTTTGCCTTCAGCTCAGTTCAGTTTGCTACTATCCAAGTTGGGATTGTATTCTCCACCTCCCAACTTGAGGGGGGATATTGAAGATATAGTCACTACAGCTCAGCTTCCAACTAATCATCCAGCTAAGCATCAACTAGACTAGATGGTTTCTATTTATAGCAATGTAACAAACTCGGATAGTTAGTTACGTTTAGATATAGAAAGTAGTACTAGTATATAAACTGAAGATAGGCTGTGTACAGATTATCTTTTCTGTTATCATTCCTTCTGTGACAAAGCTATGTAATCTCTCTTGGTGAATAATGAAAGTAGCTTTTCATTTCTGTTCTTCTACGTAGAAGTTATCATAGTACTTGATAATGCTAGTTGGTTCACCCGCGTGAATATTATTATATTAAATTTGGTTGGTGCTTCACTTTAAAGTTGTTAATATATTAAGTTGATTGTCTAAAGAGCACTGCTGTCAGCCTTGTAGCGTAGCTTAATGTATAATTGGTCTTTGATAGCTAGAATCATCACACCAAACTTGTTTCAGACTATAAGCAGCCTAATGAGGCTAATGATGTACTAAGTGGTTTATAAAGGCTAGCTTTATATAGAAATTCACTTGTATAATGTTAAACTTATCCAATATGTTATGTAAGTGAATAGTCCTGCTGTAATTTAAGTTGAGATGTTGGAAGAAATATTCTCGCTGTACTACACCCGCTATTAAGGCTGCATCCATCGGTGCATCCCTCCCCACCACTCATATAAACCATGTCTGGGTTTGGCAACAAACCATGGACATTAACTTCTCCTGCATCTTTATCCTAATAATAATAATTATTATTATATACCATGCATGTTTCTGATAATAATTTGTACTTGTATTTTGTGGTAGCCTGGTTTACACAGTGCCTGTTATGTTAGAACTCGGTTGTAGACTTTGCAGGTCTTATGTGCATTATGTATCGTCTGCTTCATAGATTCTTCTTCATAATTAGTCTTATGTTGTTTTTGTATATATAGTCTACTGTTGCTTGATTGTCTATTTTCACTACATTATAATGGAAGAAGTCTTTCTTCCCGTTAGTTTAGTTAAATTTAGGATGTTAGTATGAGGATAGACAGACTTAACTAGTTGTGTAGTGGGAGGTAGTATCCCGGGGGCATACTGTTCTTGCCATGTGTTAAATATGATGCAGGAGTTGGAAGGGAATAAGGGATGGTATGTTGTTTCCTGCCATAATTGGTGGACTGTACAATTTGAAATGTCATTGACAAACCCTATTTATAAGGCATTTGTCATTTAGATAAAGAAAGACGACTGCTATAAGATTAGATATCATGATTGCTCACAGCCAGCAAAGGCCAGGGTCATATTGTTCTCCAACCCTGTGCTTCACAAATTGCTTATACAATGGAAAGCTTATAGGGAGTTGACTAAAATTCTCTCTGTTCTGAATTTAAAGGTGGTACCTTGAAATTTTTGTCTGGCTGACATTGCACATTTTAGATGCCACAGTTTATACCTCCACGTCATGTCTCCACTTTTTACTGTACATAGAGATCTTTGTAATTATGTCTTTAATTTATTACTGAAAAAAGGCCTTGAAAGCTGACTGTCGGTTTAAAACGTATACTATTTGTATAATAATATAGTTTTCATATGTCTTGTGTTCTTTTTCTCTTTTTTCTATTGTCCTCCCGAGTGCTATGTCTCTGTGGTTTCATTTTACTGTTGAACCCGGCCCAGAAAGAACTTTCAAACGACTCGTGGGAAACTTCAGGTAACACCGAAGTTCTATATTTTCTCAAATGAAATTATATCATATCTTTGTTCATATCAGATTTTTATATTAGTAATTTTTCAAATATTTTTATACTATTGATATACGTACATTCTTACGATGCATGCTAAAGACAGTGTGATACCTGTACACACAGAGATTATGCTTACAATCTGTTGTTACTTGTTACTAATACTTGCAAATGATATTCTCAACATTTGAATTTGAAATCTGGAAATCATACATATTTTGGAGTCCCTACTAAATTGAGCAATACGGCGCAGGCCACTTGGCACGAAAAATAGTTGTTGCAACTTCTTAGGAAATGATGATTTGTCAGATTAATTTAAAGTATTATGTTGTTAACTTTTTAAATTTAATTGGGGCAAAAGGTCACTTTCCCTACTGTACTATAGTGAAATTTCCGTATAACCTACTGTAGTATTGAAGACATCACTGCACTTTCCTTTTTTCCATTTATCCCACCGCCGTCAGTCAAAATTTTTTTCCGTCTGTTTGACTGTTAAATTGATGACTGGGATGCACTGTCAGCCTGACACGTACACGCCACATCAGCACGACCTTAATTTTTTTTATAAAAACTTTAAAAAATCATAAAAACTTTAAAAAATCAAAAAAATTCATAAAAAATTATAAAAACATAAAAAAAATTATGAAAATTATAAAAACATCAACACAACCCTAATTTTATTAAAAAATCATAAAAAAATTTACACAAACATTAAAAAATTACCACCATTTTTCATCATCACCACCGTCCACCCATCTCCTACTCTTCCACCTGCAAGTCACTCCACACCTATCCATTCCGGTCAATCCCCTCCTCTTCTTCTTCACTACCACAACCCATTCCATCACACCAACAACTCAACTCCTCCACAATTTCGTTCGTCCCCTCACCCTTCGACCCCGCGCCCTTCTCCTGCAATTCTTTTCTCCTCCGTACACCACCACTCCACTGCCCCATTCTTCAACAACTCACCCACAACTCCTTCATCACCAGCAACCAACCTCCTCCTTTTTCACTTCACCACCGTTCCTCTTCACTCCGTCAACCATCAGCCCTCCATTTTTCTCCACCTCGACCAGTCCTCACTCCCAATTCCTCTGTCTTTCAACAACACCCACCACACTCCTAACCACAGGCTAATCCTCTGTCTAATCCTTCTTCACCACAACCCCCAGCCACTCCGTTCACTTCAATTCAAACTCTCTCATCTCCTCTACACCCACCAACATTCCCCTTCTTCTCCTCTTCCCTTCACCTTCATCCTCCGCTGCGCAAGTAACCCATCTTCACCAACAACTCAGTCACTCCTTTCATCTCCTACGCCCCTCTTTTCTGCCTCACTTCTACAGTCACTCCTTTAATCCTAAAAAAATTAGGATTATGCTGATGTGGCGTGTACGTGTCAGGCTGACAATGCATCCCAGTCATCAATTTAACGGTCAAATGGACGGAAAAAATATTTGACTGACGACGATGAGGTAAATGGAAAAAAAGGAAAGTGCAGTGATGCCTTCGATACTACAATAGGCTATATGGAAATTCCACTATAGTACAGTAGGCAAAGTGACCTTTTGCCCAATTTAATTGTCAATAATACATAATATAATTATAGTTCAAGTCCAATTTAGAATCTTGAACTTGGAACGAAAAATTAGAACATTAGTTTATTTTTATTTTATATTATTAGTTAGAAATATATTTATTTGTAAATTATTTTTAGATTATTTTATGTTATCTAGAATATTTCTACTAATATATATATATATATATATATATATATATATATATATATATATATATATATATATATATAGAGTCGAGAATAAAAAAAGGATATGTTTCCTTTATTAGGAAGATTTTACTTGGTGGTTAGATTTTAGTTCTATATAAACAATTGTAATCTTACTTATTAAAGAGAGTTTAATATTATATGAATTAAATCTACGAATTTGTGTGTTTTTGCTGATTCTCTGCGGAGATAGGCCTTTACCCCTTCTCTTAACCCTTCCCTTTACCCCGGTTCTACATCAAATCTGTATCATTTATCCAACAAATTATTCTCACCTTACCGCCATCATTTATTTGCCTATATTTATTTGCACTCCATAATTGATTTACATGTTTGGGAATGATTAAAGCCATGAGCTTTTAAAAGTCATTTTTAACTTTAAGTTATGTGTGATAAGTCAGAAAATGACTTAAAGTTAAAAAAATAATTTAAAGCTAGAATTTGGTAGGAGGTACTTTTTTGAACAACTTTTTTTTATTTTAGTGATTTTATTTGATAAAAGTTAATATCATCATTCAAATGTACTATTTGTCAAATTTATTCTATATTTTTACATTTTTAATGACTCAGAAGTTACCCATTATACAAAATTTTCACTTTTCAATTGTCACTTTAAGCAACTTTAAGTCATAAGTAATAATTTTAAGCTCTCACCCAAATGAGCTTAAAATCCAATATTTTCTATTTTAACTAGAAATGAAAAAGAATACAACAAGGCAATGTTTCCACTGATAATTGGCCTAATTTCTTACTTGATTCATGTCATTCACTTTATCTCTTTCTGCATTACAACGCAACCCAAATACGGCTCCAGTGCGGAGGGTAGAGAGTATTTCGGTCATAGGTGTGAGAAGGAGAGGCCGACCGAGGAGAACTTGGGAGGAGCAACTGAGGTTAAATTTGAAGGACTTAAACCTAAACGAGACCATGACAGCTGACAGGTGCTCTTGGAGGCGACATATCAGAGTTGTGGATTCTCTTTTAGGTAGTGGGTCGGTTGTTGAGAGTCTAAGAGTTGGGTTGTCCCGGTTAGCCTTGTCTTAGAGTAGTGTGATCTTATTATATCGTTAATATTTGATTGTTTGTTGTCTGTGGTTTAGTCTTTGGCAGGCAGTTTTGCTCGGAGTCGACCTATATCAGGAGAGGAGTATCCAATGCCCACTTAGGTAAGTCCCATGAGGTCCAAGCCATGGGTCCAGGTTCGGCTGAGTACTTTTCCATACGTAATCATCTTTGTATATAACACACAATGTTTTGTTGCGCACTAAGCCGGGGGTCTCCACGGAAATAGCCTCTCTACTGTAAAAGTAGGGGTATGGTCTGCGTACATCTTACCCTCCCCATACCCTGCTCTGAGCGGGATATACTGGGTATGTTTGGTTTGGTTTGGTTTTTTTATTTACATTTTGAACTTAGTTCTAATCGAGGAATCCCACAAATATCATTCTTGTTAGGGCTGAGCAAGAATTTTCCAAACCGACCGAAATCGGGTTTGGTTTGGTAACGGTTTAATATTTTAAAAACCGAATTTTTCGTTTTTTACCTCCAATTCGACAGAAATTCGAACCGGATTTTTAGACTGAAACACTAAATACATGTGTTAATAATGTACCATTAATTTTTAATTAGAATTTAGAAACATATATTAGCCCAACCATATAAAATGCATCATTGTAAATATTTTTATGAATATTTATATAGTTGATTTTAGGATATTAATTGTATCTATGTACTAGGTTTTCATCCTTTTATTTTTGTTCAACAATAGTACAAAAATTGCATTTTTCTCATCTTCTTCCCTCTCATTTTTTAAAAATGACTAAAATAGAAGATATTGACTCATAATATGATTTGAAACTTTCAGTTTTTATTATTCTTTCAAATTGAAGTTTAATTTTCTTTTTAACTTTGTTCTATAGAGAAAAATCGGTTTAACATCTGTGACCCCAAACATACCAAGATCTTTTAAGGTTATAGGACTAGAAACAAGAATCCAAATTCCATTAGATAAAAGCATTCCTTCTTTACAACATTCTCTTTGATCAAATCTTAAACCACTGGTGTAACTTCGATAAGAAGTACGCCAAGCCAACTAGACTAGTACATAATAATAATAAATATTAGAACTCAATTATATAAAATAGATCTTACACTAAATCCAGACATCCTGAGCCAAGTCATCTTCGAAATAGCATCACGCTTCTTCTCTTTCTGAGCTGTGCGGATACGTCTCGCCAAACTACCTTACTGAAATGTTAGAATTTACAACAGCAAGTATGAGCGAAAGAAATGCTCAGCAAGCGTATAAAAATTTTGTTATAAAAATCAGGATAAGTGGGGCATAAAATCATCTGAAATGTAAAACAGTTTATAGAGAAACTGAATCAACAACTGTGATATAATTCAAATCCATAACTGAAATCATTTGGCATGTCATAAAAATGAATCATCTGCCAATTCACAATATATAATAGCCATTCTGGCGATATGGATTGGATATATATAAAAAAACAAAACCCATTTCCCCCTGATCAGGTTCAAAAGCAATGGGACCCTTTATACTACCACCGGTACATTTCTATACCCGTGTGTATAACCCGGATTTCAATGAGGGTACCAAAATAGGCAAGTAATGTTAGCCTATAGGAAGATGGAATGGTTACCATATCCTCCTTAAATATATTGCTGGACCATAACATCAATCATGGCCACCTACGCTTTACAAATAAATATTGCTGGACCATAACATCAATCATGGCCTCCTACGCTTTACCATTTTCCAATCCAATAGAGCAATTTCCGAATTCAACAGGAAATGCTTAGTTTCACATACAGTTCACATCCCTATTATTTACTACGATAATAAGGATATGAAGAGTTTATCTTAAACAATTTCCCCACATCAGGATACCAATATCAAGCAACTGTGTTCGCATAAAAATATTTAAGAACCACAAATAGCTCTGAACAATAACTATTTGTCATGTGAATAAATGAAACAGAAAATAAAAAGTGTTTAGGATGATCAAGAAAATACTTGCCTCTGGTCCTTAGCTATTGCGCAAAGTCGAGGTAACCCGTCTACCTTCTTCTTCTATCTTACGGCATCACGATCTTCTATTTCAATCATTCGTTGGTTTGACGCTCTTGCGATTGCCACGAGTCTGATCCGCCGACATCGAGCCCGCGCGTCTACTTCTATAATCAAGCATAAGCTGGTACATCAGTCTTCAGACATCAAGTTCTACTTTTCTAAACACTTATAAACTCCATTCGAACATATTAACCCTGCTTACCAATATCTTTGTCGAAAGAAAATAATTGGAAATGTCCCCTTTGAACATAGGCGTTTTCCCGGTGTTAAAACACCTCACAAGTAAACCAGCAATTCCATAAACAATACTTTCATCTCCAACCTTCTTTATCGCAATCCACAAACAATACTGCATCCATTTCCAACCTTCTTCGTCTCATACCAACTTAACTCCGCTGACATTCCTAAGTCAATATTCAACAATTAATCCTTGCGAACATAAACGATATTCGACCATCGTTGCCAGTAAATCAAAGAAAATATCGTCTACTCTTAATGACATCTTATAATATAAACCGCATAAACAATTAACATACATTAACTATATATATATCGATCACATTTCAATTTATAACCTAACCCTTGCTACTTAATACCTTGACAATTTACATCGCACGTATAAGGACTTGATAAGTAGATCACATAATCACATAGCACGTAATTCACATAGCAGATACGACTCACAATTTAAAAGAGCACTCAAAATAATTTTAGAATATTTTAAAAAAATATTTAAAATCACTTAAAAGAATTTTAAAAGATTTAAATACCCTTTTTGAATCAAAAACGATTGCTAATAAACCCTCTGGGTAATTATTGGATCTCCAAAATATTTTAATAAATATTTAATCTGGGTTTATAAATAATTTTACAATTTTAAAACTATTTTTATCGCTCCCGGATTATTTTTAGAATTTAAAACAATTTCTTTCTATTTTAAATCACTTTTAAACAGAAAATTGGTTAATTAAAAAAATTAAATAATCCTAAATAAATTAATTAGAGTCAAGTAATAATTAATTAATGAAATTATCTAATAAATAATTACATTTATTAGATAATCAAATTAATTAAATCATTATTTGAGATTAATTAATATAATTAAAAGAATTTAATTCTTAATTATTTTCGAATTAAAAATAAATAAATAAAAAAAAATAAAGAAATAATTAAAATAAAATTCAAAAATAAATTCTAGATTTAAGAAACGTTTCCAGAAATAATTTTTCTGAAATTTATAATTAAATTCAGAATTATAAAGTAATTAAAAGTAATTAAAAGTAAATAAAAGTAACAGCCTGTTTGGCTAACCATACTTAAAGCCAAAAGCTCCTTTAAAGAGTTTTTGGTGTGTTTGTGTAACGTGGCTTTAAGTCGGCTTTAAGTTAAAAAACTGCTTTAAGTCAGAAGTTACATTTAGGTACTTTTGACTTATGACTTATGACTTATGGAGTTTTATTTTTTTTTTTCACAATTCTTGTAAAGCTTAAATATCATGAATTTAAAATTTTTTTAAGTCAAATATCACTTTAAGTCAAAATTATTAAATTCACATTTAACTTTAAGTAAAATTACCCAAACACATTCATTCAACTTAAAGTAAACAACTTTACTTTCTCCTTTAAGTTAAAAACACCTCCATTAAGTCAAAAGTAACTTATTTTAAGCAATCCAAAACACCCTCTAAATAAAAGTAAAAATAATTAGTAAAAAGTAAAAATCAATTCTCAAAATCATTTTTCAAAAAAGGTTAAAAGGTTTTTAGGATCAAATGGTTACTATTCATCACCATCTTCAATGTTCTTCGCATGAATGCTCCAAGAACATTCATCAGCTTTAATGGCAGATTACCCAGTTTCCGGCGACCGGAAAAAATCCGACCAAACTCCGGCCTTCCTTAAAACGTACCATTCGTTACGTTTTAAGGCTCAAACTCTTTCCAAATCACATCCTAAACACAACTATACCATTCAAACCAACCCAGCATCACCCAAACTCAAAATCCGGCCAAAATCGAAGTAAAATCCGGCGACCTCACCGGTGAACTTCGATTTTAGTCATTTCTCAACCAAATCCAACGTTTTATACACCAAAACGAAGATTAGGAGTTCAATGACTCATATTAATCATCAAAAACACCAAACAATAATCAATCAACCCGGAAAATTGAAAATTAATCTCACCCCCACAAAATTCGATTTCGAGTTTTAAGATACTAAAAATCAAACAAAAATTATCATGATGCTCCTGAGATTATATACAATCTATAGATACTAACCATATCAACAACAAATCATCCTACAATCCGAAATAAATTCGAGAAAATTCGAATATTAAACTAAAATTATGAATTTTCGATTTAAGCAATTTAGAATGTTAAAACACACATAAACATGTAGTAGAGATCAAGAGCTTCAGTTTGGTTACCCACATGATCGATTTGGATGCCGGAATCACTGTCAAACGTGGGTTTGATTCTGATGAACACCAAGAACAATTTCCCAGCAATTTCCAGAAAAATAAAATCAGAAAATCTGATTTTCTGATTATTTTAGTAAATAAAAATAATTCAGATGCTATTTATATTAACCCAAAATTAATACCCCAAAAATATTTTTAGCCCCTAATTAAAATTATTAAGCCTTAAAAATAATTTTTATGGGATAAAAATGTAAAATTTTTATTTTAAAACAAATATAATATAAATGTCAAAATTCTCCAAAAATTACGAATATTGCAAAAATTACAAAATAATACATTTTTTAACATCCCATTATTATATAAAAATAATTTGATGAAAAACAAGGTCTCGAATTCAATATAGGGGCTGGGTCCGGAAATTATAATACGAAATAACTGTATTCTAAAAATTTAAAAATTATAGAAAAATAGAATAAAATATTCTATGATACACAGAAGTCACATAACACGTATGGGATAATTTTCCTATTTAATAAAAATCGTAACGCGTTTAAATGCATTAAAAATAAACTAACACACAGTAAAATCAACTAAAAATATATTTTTGTATAATAAATTACACGTAATTTTTCGGGTCGTTACACATGCCATTGGTCAGTACATACTGTGGAGGTTGCATAAAACCAGAAACATGTTCATGCATGCCATTGGTCAGTGCATACTGTGGAAGCAAAAGAATTTCTATTACCCACGTGATAATTTCGTCGTACTTTCATGGTTTTCTAAAAGATAAACTCACCTAAGTCATGGTAGTGGCCTCCTAATTTAACGCTTTGGGGTGGCATATTGTTTTTTTTTTTTGAAACGAAAAGAAACTTTCATTAAGAACTCAACGATTCGTACAAGATTGTCTCCAACAAAAACTGAGGAGGAGACATAATCAAATTGTAGCTATTCAACGCACAAGGTAACCTGGCCATGCCATGGGCTACACTGTTTGCTAGCTTTTTAACAAAATCTACTTTAAGACTGCTCCGATTATCCAACAACTCTCTGCATTGCTGAAAAATATGACCAAGCTCTAGGTGGTTTATTGCAACCCTCTTGATAGCATTTACCGTTAATAGCGAGTCAGATTCTATAGTGATGTTCTTGTCCGGAATATGTGAAGCCCAAAGCAAAGCTTCTAAGACTCCAATAGTCTCTGCTTCCAGAACAGAGACACACCCCTCAAACTTCATAATTTTACCCATCAAGAAACTTCCAGTATGATCACGAACCACCATGCCAAGGCTGTACTGATCCTCTCCTTCCTTTAGCGAAGCATCAACATTTATTTTCAAGCAACCTGTTTCTGGGGGCTGCCATTTTACCTCAAAATGATTCTCTGCACCACCATTTCCATAGGGACCAGATTTTCTTCTTTTCGTGGCTTCACGCCACTCGTGGATATGCTTCGAACTCAGCTCTATGACTGTTCCAGGGGATAACCAAACATTATCCCAAATTCTTTTATTTCTTGCAAACCAAATGCTCCACAGAACTATCGCAATCTTTACCAATTGATCCTGAGTATCTGTGCTCAGCCTTTCCAACAACCAGTCCAGAGCAAACTCCACCTCTGCCATTTGAAGAGAAACACCAACTGAGTTCCAACATTGGTTTGCAAACTCGCAATCAAAAAAGAAATGCAACAGATGCTCAACATCACCCACGCACATAGGGCACCCAATAGGAACACGAACACCTTTGTGTCTAAGTCTGTTCCTTACAGGAACCGCATTCCTACAAAAACGCCAGAGGAAAATCTTTATTTTGTGAGGGATGGGCAATTTCCAGATTCTGCCCCATCCTTTCGACTGAGTTACACCAGATACACCAATAGTCTGTTCCTGCCAAAACTGGTACCCCGTTCTCACACTGTACTGTCCATCTGAAGCATGGACCCAGGCCAACCTGTCATTAGTACTACTTTGCGGAATACGAGTTGCCACAATGGCTTTGACATCACAAATGTCAAATGCTCTGGTTAACTTGTCAACATCCCAAGTTTTTGTTCCTTGAAGAAAAAATTCACTGACCTTGCTTTGAGCTACAGCAGGTGAGTAGTTTTTGTTTTCCACCCTATAACCATCTTTAAACCTCAACCAAGGGTCTATGCAAATATTAATCGAACTGCCCTCTCCAAGAATCCACCTATACCCTTTCATCAGAGCCTCCTTCGCTTCCCATATGCCTTCCCATATATAACTTGATCCTCTACTCTTTGTTGCCTTTAAAATATGACCATCTGGAAAGTACCTCGCCATAAAAACTCTTGCAACAAGAGAGTTTGGATAGTTTACAAAGTTCCACACATGTTTCCCAACAAGAGCTAGATTAAAACCATGTAGGTTACGAAACCCCATACCTCCCTGATTTTTATTCATACTCATTTTATCCCAAGCAAGCCAGCGTACTCCTTTTGAATTATTAGAGTCAGAGCTCCACCAATAAGCATTCATCATTCTCTCTATCTCTTGACAAAGTGTTTTAGGGATTAAAAAACATGACATACAATAAGCAGGGATTGCTTGAGCCACATTTTTTTATAAGAACTGCTTTGCCCGCTCTTGACAATAGTTTAGAACTCCATTCTTGTATCTTCTTCCCTACTTTGTCCTTCAAAACATTGAAAATAGCCTTCTTTGATCTACCAATTAAAGATGGTAAACCGAGATACTTGCTATTCTGAATATCCTCATGAACACCAAGGACCTCCTTTAGCTCATCCTGTTTATCTCTTCTAACATTTGAACTAAAGAAAATACCTGACTTCTGAAAGTTCACTGCCTGGCCCGAATACAACTCATAAGAATTCAAGATTTGCTTTATCGTCTGTGCCTCCTCAGAAGTTGCTTTAAAGAAAAAAGAAAACTATCATCAGCGAACAGTAGGTGAGTGATAGATGGAGCTGAATTACTGATCTTACAACCGTGAATAATGTCATTACTAGCAGCATCTTTCAGAGAGTGAGATAGACTCTCAACACACAACAAAAACAGATAAGGGGAGATAGGGTCTCCCTGACGGAGGCCCCTGGTTGGAATTATGGGACCTATAGATGTACCATTGAAAGAAACCGAGTAGGATACTGTAGTAACACAAAGCATAATCCATTTAATCCAGGTTTCTGAGAAACCCAATATACGCATCCTCTGTTTAAGGTAATCCCAGTTGACACGATCATAAGCCTTGCTTATGTCGAGTTTCAAAGCTACATTCCCATCTTGACCTTGCTTCTTACGATGCATATAGTGTACCACCTCGAAGGCAACTAGAACATTGTCTTGAATGTTTCTTCCTGGAACAAACGCAGACTGCTCTTCTGAAATAACCTCAGGGAGGATTTTCTTAAGTCGATTAGCTAGAACTTTGGCAAGAATTTTGTAAAGGACATTGCAAAGGGCAATTGGCCTCAAATCTTTGGGAGATTCCACATTTTCCTTCTTCGGTATCAGAACCAGGTTTGTATCATTTAATTCAGCTGGAAACATGCACTCATTTAGCCATCTTTTACAACACTGAAAGACCTCCCTGCCCAAAATTTCCCAGAAATGCTGAAAAAATGCCGGGTTAAGGCCGTCGGGCCCAGACGCCTTGTCCGGGTGCATCTGTTTGACAGCTAAGGTGAATTCATCAAACGCGAGCTCAGCGGTTAACTCCATATTCTGCTCTACTGAAATAATTCCGGTGTCCATATTTCCAGGAGAGTGTGATACACTTGTAGTGCCTGTGAATACATTTGAGAAATATGACTGAATAATATTACACATGTCCTCATGATTCGAAGTAATCTCACCCACATCGTTCTGTAATCTCGCAATCTGATTCATCTTTTCACTGGCAGAAGCACTAGCATGAAAAAACCTCGTATTTGAGTCTCCCTCTTCAAGCCAAAAAACCTTTGCCCTCTGCTTCCAGTAAGTCTCCTCGTGCATGAGTAATTGGTGAAGTTTATCCTTCTCTTCAAAATAGCGCTTTACACTATCTTCATCTACGCAATCCACCAGACTATTAATAACCTCTTTCTGGTGTTTAACTTTCTCTCTAAATTTATGGAAAAATGTTCTTCCCCACTTCGCCATGTAGGATGAAACTGAGAGCAACTTTGGCAAAAGATGAGTAGAAGGCAAATCTTTCCAGAAATTAGAAACATCTGACTGAAAATTCTTCTCTTTTAACCACGTGTTTTCAAACTTAAAACGGAATTGCTTCTTTGATAAAACAACGTTCATAAGCTCCAATTTAAGTGGTTCATGATCAGATGTGATGGTGTGACTTACAGATAGCTTGCAGAGAGGAAATTGTTGCCACCAAGCTGTCGTAGCAAAAGCTCTGTCTAGCTTCTCTCGAACCCAGTTCGCAGTCCCTCTACTCTTTTCCCACGTGTACTTCCCTCCTGTTAAGTCCAGCTCCACCAGATGACAATCCTCTATAACATTTCGGAACCCGTCAAGAAGCCATTGAGGATGAGGATGCGTCCCACATTTATCCGAGGCATACATGAGATCGTTAAAATCGCCAAAAATGCACCAAGGTAATTGAGATTGACCAGCCAAATAACGAATAAATTCCCAAGAATCCCTTCTCCTCTCCCTTTCTGGAAAACCATAGAAACAAGTAAGTCTCCAACTCATATTGTTACCCTCCATAATTTGCACATTTATATGATTCTGTGATGAATCACAAATGGTTATATTCATACTACGCTTCCACATTAACGCTAACCCACCCCCTCTACCAACACGATCCACAGAGAAATGGGAAGAAAAACCAAACTTTGCACATAAACTTTCAATCACCTTATTCTCTACTAAAGTTTCAGATAAAAAAACAAACTCGGGTCTCTGAGCCTTTATCAGGTCTCGAAGAACACGAACGGACCGAGGATTCCCCAACCCCCGGCAATTCCAACTTAAGAGATTCATTTGAGCGGCTAGCTTGCCCCTACAAGCTTAAAATACAGATAAAAACTCCCACACTCGTGAAAGAGGAGAGAACAACGAGACTCCCACAAAACGGAGAGAACAATAGCTATAGAATGTCGTCTTGATCTAGCTTAGATTTTTCATCAAACACCTGGCGGACAAAGGCCACAGAAGTCTGCAGCTAAATACAGCAAAAAGAAGATATATATAGTATAAGAAATTTAGATATAGGTGAAGGGAGAAGGTGAAGACGTGATAGCCGATAGGATTTGGGTGATGGATTCAGGGTGAAGACGGGAAAAAGATGCGGCGACTAGATCTGGGGTTTAAGAAAGAGAGAGACTCTCATTTTAAGGAAACATACATACTGCCAAGCAATCTTGTTTGCCCACAATGTTTTAACTATAGTATTTGATTAGGTGCATCATGTCGGACTTTGTGGAGTTGGGGGTGGCATATTGTTGATTGACTTCCCGGTCCAGGGTGCACGAAAAGCTTTTGCAGTGTCTGTGGGAAACTTCAGGTGACTTAACCGTTCTACATCTTTTAAAATGAAATTGTTTAATTATTTCTTCGGATTAGATATTATATTAATAACTTTTTTATGATTCATGTAGTAAATCTTAAATACTTTTTGCAACATGTGAATAAAAATAGTTTTGGCTGACTTGTCTGAATAATTTTTTCATCGTAATGCTAATTTAATTAAGGTGATTTCCAAAAATACTTAAAGTTGAAGCTCAATTTAGAGTCTTGATTCTGTATCATTTATTCAACAAATATTTGGCACTTGTTCTCACGTCATTTGTTGTTGGTGAAGTTGAAATTATAATCGAATACTTTCCGTTTTCCACAACTGAAAATGGAAGAAAAATAAAAACAAAGCAATTAAGGTTCCCAGTCATAGTTGGCCTAATCTCTGACTTGATTCATGTTCTTAACTGATTCATCTCCACTTGAAATACAACACAACCCAACGTAGCAGAAAATTGGATAAATTATTTTGTACTTACTTTTAGGTCCTGGAACTATATAAATGGATGATGCCATGGATTCATTGCATACTTGAAGCAAAAGTATTTCTTTTACCGACATTAATTTCACTCTGGGGGCTTTTTAAAGGTGAATCTCACCGAAATTGCGTTTTGACTACCTAACGTATGGTACCCATATTTAAAACTTATGTTCTTTCACAACAGATGGAGGAGGATACGCGCTGGCATTGATGGAAACCAAATTTCTCTTTATTCTTGTGGCAGAGCCAGGAACAGGTTATATGTAACATGTAACACCATCTTGGTCTAAGTAACACTCCAACCTGGACGACAACTCAGTTAAATAGAAATTGTGGAGTGTGTCAATTGCAAAACCAACAACGAAAAAACTCTCCCCTTAATCTAAGCTTGTTTCTGCAGATTCTTAACATAGCCCATATGACATTCAACTTAGCCCGTATAGCTATGAACTAAACCCGTTTGGCTTGCAACTTCTTTGCCCTTCTGGCAATCACGTTCATCAGCCCATGTGGCTTTCGTTTTGTCCGTCTGACACTACTAAAATTTGCCCGTCTGGCAATACTTTATTCACCCGTCTGGTTACCATTTATTTTGCCCATTTGGCACATATTCTTTGCCCATCTGGCCGCCTTAATTCTATCAAAGCAATGCCGGTTCATCATCAGTGATCTGTGCAAGATTCACTTCTTGTCTTTGTCCCCTGTCTCGTGGTGGTTTATTGCATTCTGAGGCATAGTGTCCAAAGATGTTGCAGTTATAGCACTTAATTTTACTCTTGTCACGTCCACCATTTCGGCCATATACTCCTCCTTCGCCTCTTGCCTTCCATTTCTGAGACAAAAGAAGTTGCTCTCCTCCGCTCTCAAACCTGCCTTTCATTCTTTCTTCATGAGCCTTAAGTCGACCCACTACCTCTTCAACCGTCATAGCTTTCACATCTCCAAATTGCTCGATATTTGAAGCTATTTGAAGGAACTTGTCAGGAACAGCACGTAATATTTTCCTTACCACACTCGATTCATCCATCGTTTCTCCAAGTACCCGGATATTGGTTGCTATCCCGCTCAGCTTCATACAAAAATCATCGATTTTATCGGTCTCCTTCATGGTAAGGGACTCAAACTCTCCCTTTAACGTTTGCACCTTTGCCTCCTTCACTCGTTCTGCTCCCACACACATCGTTTTAATGGCTTCCCAAGCTTCTTTTGTGGTTTCTTTCTCAGCAATGGTCAACAATACTTCTTTTGGCACACCTTGATATATCGCTGCAAGGGCCATCTGCACCGTTCTTTCATCCACGGCTACTTTGGGATCCTTTTGTTCAATTGCACCCCATACACCTTGCGCCTTCATGAACACTTTCATCTTTAGGGACCATGTTGTATAATTGCTTCTCGTTAACATTGGATAACTCAAACCCACAACGCCTTCCTTTGCCTTGGATGTATCCATGGCTTTGTTTTTCTGTTTTGGGTTGATATTAAACACCTAGCTCTGATGCCAAGTGATGTATATAAGCGTATAGATATTACATAATAGACCAATTACTCACTGAGAAAATGTAGAGAGCAAAAACTACTACATTTATTCTAAATAAAACTAACGATTACATGAGATTAAATAAGAAGAAGCAAGTTGAGGTAGCTCAGTTGGTTGAGCTTACCTCTAGTCGACCCAGAGGTTCTGGGTTCGATACTCGCTTACCACGAGATTTGTCAATGAACAGATACTCATTGTAAAAGGCTATAAGCCAAAATATTCAAAAAAAAATAAAAAAATAAAAGAAAAAAAAGACAAACTTTCCACCCATAGTGGCTATAATCTTGGAAACAACCTAACCAAATCAAAGACTTCTTGACCAAATCAAATCAAATATTACAAAACATAAATAAATAAAACAAACTTAGATTAATTCCCAACAAAAACTGAGGAAACTTGATGTTATTTGAGGATATTCAGTTTGGATTTTACTTATGAACTAGCTTATAACCCGTGCGAAGCATGGGTTTCTTTTGATAGGTTATAAAATTTATTTAACATTATAATTATGAACTTTGAATTTTTAGTAAATTAATTTAATCATGTAATATATCTTATTATTAGATCTAACGATTCTTATTTATTACTAAAAATAATGATTTGAATATATGGTGAGATATTTTTGAGTGTATATTATTTAATTTTATTAAATAGAACCGTCCGTGATATAATTGGAAAAAGAGAGATTTTAGTTTGAAAAAATAGAAAAAGATAACGTGAAAATTAAAAGGTGACATACTTTAGGGTGAAAATGGTAATTGATTAGTTTATAGTAATTATAATTTAATTGTTATTTTACTAAATAAAATTGCAGGTAATATTTTTAGAAAATGAGAAATTAATGTTACCGTGATATTTCTAAAAAAAGGAATTTAATTAGAAAAAATAAAAAAGATGATACGTTTTTAGCTGAAAAGGTAATCGGTTAATTAATAGCATTATAATATTATGATTTTATTTTTAT
The DNA here is from genome assembly GCA_037693485.1 of Kitagawia praeruptora. Classification (NCBI taxonomy): domain Eukaryota; kingdom Viridiplantae; phylum Streptophyta; class Magnoliopsida; order Apiales; family Apiaceae; genus Kitagawia; species Kitagawia praeruptora. Next base: position 38,921,436 of record CM075344.1, read on the forward strand.
TAAATAGAATCGCCCGTGATATAATTTGAAAAAGAGAGGTTTTAGTTAGAGAAAATAAAAAAGGTAACTTGTTTTGGCTGAAAAAGGTAACCCGTTATATAATTGGAAAAAAATATTTTAGTTAGAGAAAAGAGAAAAGAAATTTTTTTATTAGTTAACAGTATTTATAATTTTTTTTAATTAGATAAAATATAAAAGATATTATATTTTACCTGAAAAAGGAAACTGCTTAGTTATTAGAAAAAAAGGTAACACGTTTAACCTTAAAAGTAGGTTGATTTGTAAAGTAAAAATTTTAGTTAAATAAAATATAAAAGAAGATTTTTAAAAGGTAACTCGTGATATAATTGGAAAAAGAGATATTTTAGTTAGAGAAAAGAAAAAAGATAATTTGAACGAAAAAATTAATTAATTAGTTAATAGTAATTATAATATGCTTTTTAGTTAGATAAAATATAAAAAATATTATATTTTAAATGAAAAAGGAAACTGCTTAGCTATTAAAAAGAAAAGAAAAGGTAACATGCTTAACCTGAAAAAGAAAATTGATTAGTAAAGCAAAAATTTTAAAGGTAACATGTTTAACCTGAAAAAGGAAATTGATTAGTAAAACAAAAATTTTAGTTCGATAAAATATAAAAAAAAGATTTTATCTGTAATTAAGTAAGGGTAATTAGGTAAATTCAATAGGTACCACCTGAAAAAGGAAACTGCTTAGTTATTAAAAAAAATGTAACACGTTTAACCTGAAAAAGTAAATTGATTTGTAATGTAGAAATTTTAGTTAAATAAAATATAAAAGAAGATTTTTAAAAGGTAACTCGTGATATAATTGGAAAAAGAGATATTTTAGTTAGAGAAAAGTGAAAAGATAATTTGAATGAAAAAATTAATTAATTAGTTAATAGTAATTATAATATGCTTTTTAGTTAGATAAAATATAAAAGATATTATATTTTAACTGAAAAAGGAAACTGTTTAGTTATTAAAAAGAAAAGAAAAGGTAACATGTTTAACCTGAAAAAGGAAATTGATTAGTAAAACAAAAATTTTAAAGGTAACATGTTTAACCTGAAAAAGGAAATTGATTATTAAAACAAAAATTTTAGTTAGATAAAATATAAAAAAAGATTTTATCTGTAATTAAGTAAGGGTAATTAGGTAAATTCAACATGTACCAACCAACCGACCAACCAAACTTTTAATGTTTCGGAATTTATATAATAGTATAGATTTTTGGATGAAATACAGTGTACAATGAAGGACTCTATTAAACAATTGTCTCATATGTTGGATGAAAAATTGTGGTATTATCTTTTTCATGAGGGAGGCTCGTCCATGTTCACTTGAAATTGGCATGAATTATAGTGCTCTCATCTTCTTGACAAAATCGGAACAATTTGTCTTCAAAAACAAATTCCTGGATCAGTGAACTAATCCCGGCCATTAAATAGGATTGCTCTGGTTGGTTAAAATAAAGATGGATCTTGGTACTTATTAAAAAGTAGTAGTTGCGCAATAGTCCTCTCAAGTATTTACACATTTCACCTGTCTATGTTCAGTTTAGTTACATTCATTAAATACAGATCAACTATGTTACAGTGATTTTGTTGTACATCTCCTTTTTGCATCAATATATTTCTGTTCTTTTTTAAAGGGTTTTTTTTTTCGCGTTTATCTAGTCATATGCTATGTTTGCTTGTCTTTCCAAATGATGCGATACAGTGTTTTCACCGGATGATCACATGTTGATTTAGTACAATATATTTATACATGAAATTGAGTTGTATTATTTGAGACATTGACATTATTTATTACTAGCTTATAAATTCGTGTAATGTATTGGTTTCTTGTATTATGTTATGATAACTCTGGATCTTGATCGGGTACTTCCTCGCCAACTCCCGTCTCGGAGGTGGTGTAGCTGTAGTGGGGTATCTGCAAAACAACACCGGAGGGGGGGTTTGGCCCCGAGGTGCCTCCGGCGCGAAAATAAGAGTTGGCTTTGGAAGGTAATAATCAAGTAGAGTATCACAAAGTAATAAATGTGTGTAGGTGTGTAATAATGGCTAACCCCTAAACCTTATTTACTAGGGGTATTTATAGCCCTAGGCCTAGGGTTTAGGGGTATGTTACCTTCACCCCTGACCGTTGGATCTGGGGGACAAGCCGCTGAACTTCCGGGATGTAGGGCACGTGGCTTTGTCTGGTGTGACCATTGACTGGAGTGTGGCCATGTTGTGGTGGGCACGATCTGGCACGTGTCTTCCCTTGTCTTCTAGTGTTGGTCAACGTCGCAAATAGGAGTGTGAGCTGAGGTGGGATGCCACGTATACCGAGTGCCACAAATCGGGGGGTCCCCTAGTCCGGGGCGGGGACCATGCCACGTGGTGGTGACCCCGGGCCCGGGGTCCACTACTCTGGGCTGGGCCCTTCTTATTCTCATGAGATGGTTTACTTATTGTTTTGGGCTTCTTATTGGGCCTTGGCTGTTTATGGCCTATCATTTGCCCCCCACTCCCTCATGCGGATTCTCCGGATGGGGGAGTAGTGAGAGGTGCTCTTGCCTTGGAAAGTGAACTTTTCTGGATTCTTTAGAGTGCTGGACATATGTCTTCGGGGCCGGAGGTTTTTGGTTGCCCCCAGTTTCGGGGTGTGCACTGAAGTACGTACGCCCGGGGCTAGTGGTTGGAGTTTGAAGGCTTTGTTTCTTTGGCTGCCCCCCAGGCCCGGGGTTGGTACTGAAGTGTGCATCCGGGGCTTCGTCGTCTGTAGATGTGCGGAAATGTACGTATATGAATATATATAATATTGCGTATATGCATTTCTCTTTTTTCTCTTTTTCTTTTTTGTTTTGAAAAATGACAGTTGTTACCCACTATCTCCGGGTTTTGGAGATAGTGGGCCGATTTTTGGGCCGCCACGCGTCCACGGCGTTTAGAATTCAGGGTTTGCCTATAAATAGTGGCTGCCTCCCCTCATTCTTTCTTTTACGCGTTTTTGATTTGCTGTCGTTACTCTGCCTCTCTGAAGATCAGTGCTCCGGGCTATCGGTTTTTCTTGCTTTCTCCATTCCGGCCTTTCTACTCTTTGTAAGTCCTCTTTATCCGGACTCTTGTCAATTTTACCGTTTTTCTTTTCCGGGGTCCTGGTAGTTCCATAGGTTGCCCTTTTGTAGCTTCTTACGTTTATTCTATCATTGTGTTGGGTAGCCCGGGGTAGAGTCCTTGTATGGTTAGGAGACGTGTGACTGCAAATCGAGTGTTAACCCCTCTTTCCGAGCCCAGTACCTCCGGCGCTAGTGTTAGCTCTTCAGATAGTAGTGTAAAGTTGATAGATCTAGAGTGGTGTATAATGGGGAAGAAGAAGAGTAGTTTGCCCGTACTTAGTAGTGTTGCGACGAAGGATATGGGCCCGGGGTATAGCCTCAGTGAGCCGGATGGTAGTTGGGGCCATAGTAAGTATTATTTCGTAAGGAGGGACCCGGGGATCCCCCAAGCTTTCTTCTTCAGGGATCTCAGCACGGAGTTCGCTCAGAATCCAGATGTGGCCGAAATGATTAGGTACGATGAGGCTTTTCTAGATTCCAAATTCGGGGATAAACCGGGTTCTGGGATGGACGTCGGTCCATTCCGGAGTAAGTATGTGAAGGAGCCGGTCGACTGGGACCCCATTTTCCGGGCCACATTCCACTTGGATAACGATGTAGAGTGGAGATGGCCAGAGCCCGGTGAGAAGATTTACCACAGGCCGGAGGGCGGCTGGGTCAGAGTGTGGTTGGAGCACCTAAGGTCGGGGTATGGACCTAGGTGTCACCAGTTTGTTAAATCTCTATGCTTGTTTGAGTATGGGATTCCCATCACCCAGCTGACCCCGAACGCGGTGAAATGGATCTCGTATTTTCTTGGGTGCTGTGAGAAAGCCGGGGTGCTGCCCACTTTCAAACTTTTTCACCATGTCTTCCAATTGGTGCACTCCAATAATATACCTATGTTCGAGTTTAGGTTCCGGGGTAAAGCATGTGGGTATCCTTCCTCGGCGTCGAAGCCGCTGGTCATGCTCCCCACTTTGAAGGGTTGGAACGGGGAGTTTGTCTTCCTCCGGGGCGTTGATATCCGGTTCATGCCCACCTTTAAGGAGGAGCCTCTTGCCATGAATTTTGAGGTTTTCGATCTTCAGGATGCGGCAATGGATCGGGTTCATGCTTTCTGCCGGGGTCTCGGAAGGCAGGTGACTCGGGATGACCTTATGAGTCATCAGTATCTGTTTGAGATAGGATGTAAGTCCGGGTTGTATGTTGCTTTTACTTTTGCTCTTAATGTTTCCTTCTACTCCGGACTAATGTTTTGTTTTCATGATTTCAGGCCTTCTCGGATACAGCCCGGAGTTTGAGAAAGTTGTGCAGATGAGCAAAGCAAGCAAATCTCTCGGTGCTGCTCTCCGGAGTATTGGTCACGTTCATGACAATACCAAGGCTCCTGGAGATGCTAGCGGCTCCCAAGCCCATCAAGAGGGGGCTTCTGAGAATAGGGCCCCGCACCCCGAGCCTGCGGACCCGGAGACCGGGGTTGAAGATTCTGGCCTGATAGCAAGGAAGAGGCCGAGGGTGACCTCGGCTCGGACTGAGCTGTTCGGGACCATGCTCTCCGACTGTGAGGTAGTGCAGGAAGGTTCGGCTGTTGGGGGTCCGAAGAACTTTCGTCCTCACGAGCCGGCTCCCGTGTCCCCGGAGGAGAGGAATTTCATTGGCTTCCTAGCCGACCTCCCTAGCAAGTCGGAGTGGGAGGAGATGAGTAAATCTACCTCCACCGAGTTGCTGCAGCAGATGATGGGGGTCTTCGGCCAGGTATAAGCTTCTCCGGGCTCTTTCTATCTTTGCTCATTGATTCTAAATTTTTCTAACTTGCGCTCCTACCTTCGCAGCTTGGGGTCCGGGTTGCTGGAGCTGCTGCTAAAGCATGCAGGGAAGTGAAGGAGGCCCAAGTTGCCTTAAGCTCGGCCTCGGAGAAAGAGAAGGAGATTGCTGAGCTGAAGCAGCAGCTTGAGGAGCTGAGGGAGCGGACGGATGCCCGGATTGAGAAATTTAAGGGCGGCATCAAGCAAGCCGTTGACGAGAGGGACGCGGCCAAGGCTAAGGTGGTTGATTACAAGGCTGAGGTGAAGAGGCTCCGGGATGAGCTGAAGGCGAGGAAGTCCGAGGAGCAGGTTATTGCCGATTTCCGGGGGTCAGAGGCTTACGATGATGATCTGGCAGCCGTGGCATCCAAAAAGATCCATCGTTGCTGGGTCATCTCTGAGAAGATGATAAAGACTGCTCCTGAGACCGCCACCTGGGAGAACTTCATTGAGGAGTACCTTGCTGCCGAGGATGCCTTGGCCCGGGGTGAAGGCGAGCCTAAAGCTTTCGGTGCTCCTGATTCTCCCCCTCCTCCTGAAGCTTGATTCTCTAATTGGCTGTGTCCATATCTCGGGTTACGCTCTTGTAATCTTTTAATGCTCTGTTGTATAACTCTGAATTGTGTCCTTTAATTTTCTGTAACTTTACAACTGCCGGGTGTTTCGGGCTGTTGGTCAGCCCGACCCGTTTGTCACTTTGTAATCTCTTTGTTTTTGTTCGTCATATATTTTGGGTCTTTCCATGCTCGGTTGCTGCTGTATGTTTATAATTTGTGCTGCCCCCCACTTTTTAATTCGGGTATCCCGGATTGAGGAGTTGTGGTTTGTCTTCCCGGGCCTAAGCATTGCTAAGGTCCCGGGCTATGGCCTACTTGGAAAGGATGAAAACTTTTCCAAGTAGGGATTGGGTGCCTATGGCTCCCCGGGCCTAAGCCTTGCTAAGGTCCCGGGCCTTGTCCTTGGAAAGGGTGAAAACTTTTCCAAGTAGGGAGTGGGTGCCTATGGCTTCCCGGGCCTAAGTATTGCTAAGATCCCGGGCTTTGGCCTACTTGGAAAGGATGAAAACTTTTCCAAGTAGGGATTGGTTGCCTGTGGCTTCCCGGGCCGAAGCATTGCTAAGGTCCCGGGCTTTGGCCTACTTGGAAAGGATGAAAACTTTCCCAAGTAGGGATTTTGATGCCTATGGCTTCCCGGGCCGAAGCATTGCTAAGGTCCCGGGCTTTGGCCTACTTGGAAAGGATGAAAACTTTTCCAAGTAGGGATTTTGATGCCTATGGCTTCCCGGGCCAAAGCATTGCTAAGGTCCCGGGCTTTGGCCTACTTGGAAAGGATGAAAACTTTTCCAAGTAGGGATTTTGATGCCTATGGCTTCCCGGGCCAAAGCATTGCTAAGGTCCCGGGCTTTGGCCTACTTGGAAAGGATGAAAACTTTTCCAAGTAGGTATTTTGATGCCTATGGCTTCCCGGGCCAAAGCATTGCTAAGGTCCCGGGCTTTGGCCTACTTGGAAAGGGTGAAAACTTTTCCGAGTAGGGATTTTGTAATAACTGTAAGATTGGAATGCCAGGTAAGAATTAGAATTCTTTTTCATTGATAACAAAATGGTTACATGAGTGCCAAGTACAATTTCCAAACAATGCCCGTATATGAGCTGAAGCTATTTTCTTTTATTGGTAGTACTTTCTTAGTCTGAGGCCGTGCCAGGTGTTGGGGACTTCAGTGTTGTCCATGTGACTGAGCTTGTAGGTTCCGGGGCGGAGTACTTCTTTGACCCTGTAGGGACCTTCCCACTTAAGCATAAGCTTTCCTGTGTTAGTGGGGTCTGAAGCTTCGGCATCCCGGAGTACTAGGTCCCCAATTTGGAAGTTTTTGACTCTTGACTTCTTGCCGAAGTACTCTCTTGTTTTCTCTTTATACTTCTCCATTCTTTGTACTGCTTTGTCCCGGACCTCATCAATTAATTCCAGATTAACTCGTAACCCATCTTCATTTGCATCTTCATCAAAGTTGATTGCTCTGTGGGAGGGAGAACCCACTTCAATTGGCAACATTGCTTCGGTTCCATAAGCTAGTTTAAACGGGGTTTCTCCTGTTCCGGACCGCGGGCTAGTTCTGTATGCCCACAGCACATTCGGTAGTTCTTCGGGCCATTTGTTCTTGCTTTCCTTCAGCCTCTTCTCAATTCCCCTTAGCAGAATTCTATTTGTCACTTCCACTTGCCCATTTCCCTGGGGATAGGCTACTGAGGATTTCTTGTGTTTGATTCCCCATTCCTTCAAGTAATTTTCAAAATCTGAGCCGACGAACTGGGGACCATTATCTGAGACCAGGACCCTGGGAAGGCCGAACCGCATTAGTATGTTGTCCATGAACTTGATGCAGTCTTGTTGATTTATGGTCCTCATTGCCTTTGCTTCGGCCCACTTAGTCATGTAGTCAATGGCTACAAGGAGGTACCTCAGATCACCCTTGGCCCGGGGGAAAGGCCCTACTATATCGATGCCCCACACAGCAAAGGGGATGGGTGATAGAACTGAAGATGGCAGGACCGGGCTTTGCCTTGGTATATTGCTGAACAGTTGGCAGTTTCTGCACTTCTTGACGAACTCTACTGCATCTGAGTGAATTGCTGGCCAATAGTAACCTTGCCTTATGATTTTAAATGCGAGGGCCTTTGCGGACATGTGGTCCCCACAAATCCCTTCATGCACTTCTTGTAAGCAGTAATTGGCTTCTTCCGGGCCTACGCACTTCAGTGTTGGGGATGAGAAGGTTCGGCGATAGAGCTGGTTGTCTTCTATGAAGTATTTTGAAGCCTTGTTTTTCAACCTTCTGGCCTCATTCTTATCTTCGGGCAATTCCCCTTTTTCCAAGTAGAGGATGAAAGGGGTCATCCAGTTCGGTGTGCCGTCTATCTCCATTACCACTTCTTGGTTGATGGCCGGGGTTCCCAATTCTTCGAAGTAGACCGAACTGCCTAGTTCGGCTGAGTTCTGGACTAGCTTGGATAGCTCATCAGCTTCGGAATTTTCTTCTCTGTTGACCTGGTTGATTTGGTACTCCGGAATGGTGGCTAAGTAGCTTTTGACAAGTGCCTGGTATTGGGCTAGCTTTTGATCTTTGGCTATGTATTCGCCTTTGGTTTGCCGTACCACGATTTGTGAGTCACTATAGATGTCCAGTTTTTTTATTTGCAGAGTTCGTGCTAACCTTAGCCCGGCAAGGAGAGCTTCATATTCGGCTTGGTTATTGGTTGCTGGGAACTTGAATGTTATGGCCTGTTTGATTTGGAAGTCTTCCGGGCTTTTCATAATTATTCCTGCCCCGGACCTGTCGGCTGTTGAGGATCCATCAACATGGAGAGTCCATGATCCCGGGGCTTGGTTCTGGTTTGCCACATTTTCAGCTACTGTGGGAGCTTGCTGCGGTTCTGGGAAGGAGCATTCTACTATAAAGTCTGCCAGAGCTTGTGCTTTGATTGCTGTCCGGGGTACGAATGTTTAGCTCGATCGCCCAATTTATCAATCTTCCTGATGTGTCCGGCTTATGGATTATCCTTCTTAGTGGCTGATCTGTTACGACCTTGATTTCTCTGCCTTGGAAGTAGTGTCTGAGTTTCCTTGAGGCCGTGACTAAGGCAAGGGCAAACTTCTCCAGATTGGGGTATCTGGTTTCTGCATCTTTCAAGACTTGGCTGATGTAGTATACCGGCCATTGGTTTCCCTCGACTTCCCGGACTAGGGCCGCGGCCACAGCTAGGGGCCCGGCGGAGAGGTATAGATGTAGGGGTTCTCCGGTTTCAGGCTTCGTTAAGAGGGGTGGTGATGATAGATATTGTTTGATGTTGTCAAGAGCTTGCTGGCACTCCGGGCTCCAAGTGATTTCTTTCTTGTTGCTGGCCCCTTTGAGCAAGTTGAAGAAGGGTAAGCACTTTTCTGCCAACTTGGATATGAATCTTCTTAGGGCTGCCAGTGATCCGGCTAGCTTCTGAATGTCGTTCTGAGTCTGGGGTGGTTGCATGTCCAGGATGGCCCTTATCTTCTCCGGATTAGCCTCTATCCCTCTTTGGCTGATCATGAAGCCTAGAAATTTTCCTGCAGCCACCCCAAAGGTGCACTTCTCCGGATTTAGCTTCATCTCATTTTTTCTAAGGTTTTCAAAACATTCCCGTAGATCGGGGACATGTTCCTGGACGGTTTTTGATTTGGCGATGATGTCATCGACATAGGACTCCAGATTTCGGCCTATTTGGTCTTTGAAGACCTCCACCATGGCTCTTTGATATGTAGCTCCGGCATTCCGGAGTCCAAAGGGCATGAACTTATAGGCGTAGACAGCTCTGTGAGTGATGAATGCAGTTTTGGCTATATCTGCGGGATTCATCTTGATTTGGTTGTACCCGGAGAAAGCGTCCATAAAGCTAAGCATCACATGTCCGGCAGTGGCGTCGATGAGCTGGTCTATACTTGGTAGTGGATATGGATCTTTGGGGCAGGCTTCATTCAGGTCCGTGTAATCGACACACATCCTCCATTTTCCACTAGGCTTTTTGACTAAAACCACGTTGGCTAGCCACTCCGGGTATTTGACCTCGTAGATAATATCTGCCTTAAGTAGTTTGTCCACTTCCTCGTCTATAGCTCTCTGCCTCTCCGGGGCGAAGTTCCTTCTTTTCTATTTCACAGGTTTTCTTCTAGGATCAACATCCAGGCTATGCATGGCAAGGGATTCTCGGAGTCCGGGCATGTCAGATGGACTCCAAGCAAAAACATCAGCATATTCCCGGAGTAGTTGGATTAGTTCTTGCCTGAAGGCAGCTTCTAGACCGGTTCCGATCTTGACTTTTCTTTCCGAGTTTCCTGGAATGAGCTCGATTGTCTCAATTTCTACGGCGGGTTCTAGCTTGGCTTGATCTTTCACCAGGGATGACTTCTGGACCCGGGCCTGGGAGTTTGAGGCTAGGTATTCCTGGGCCTCGGATGTGCCTGGTTCCTGGTTCGGGGCACTTGTTGTTTCAATGTTTTGCACCTCCTTTCCGGGGTTCTTGTAAGTTGTGGCTCTGTGTTTCTTTCTGCTTAAATTCTTCTGATAGGAGGAGGCTTTCCTCTTATTCTCCGGGTCTGTTTCTGCCACGACTAGGGCTTGGCCATAACATCGGCTAGCTGTTTCGGTATCGCCCTTCACCTCTCCAACCCCGGAGGTCGTGGGAAATTTGAATTTAAGGTGCGGGGTTGAGGTTATGGCTCGGAGTTTGGTCAAGGCTGGGCGCCCGAGGATCACATTGTAGGAGGAAGGAATATTGATCACGTAGAATTTGATCATATGGGTTATCTGCTTCGGGGTGGTGCCGAACTGGACAGGCAAGTAAAGGGTTCCTTGGATGGGGACCAAGTTGTGGCCGAAGCCGTATAGCGGGTCTTCCCTGCATTCGTTCATTCTGACACTACCGAGCTGCATTCTATCCATTGTGTGTTTGAACAATACGTTGACAGAGGAGCCGTTGTCAACAAGGATTCTCTTTACCTCATTTTCAGCGATGTCTAAGGTCACCACTAGGGCTTCATTGTGGTCAGGATCCACTCCTTCAAAATCGGCACTACTGAATGATATGATTTGTTCTGGGGCCGAGTCTATCATCATTACCTCATCTCCGGAGCCCGGACTTGCCGGAGGGGAATTGGATCCTCCTAATACCACGTGCACCACATGTTTGGTCTTCTGAGCCCCGGATCCATCTCCCCTCTCCGTGGTTCTCCGAGCTAGGTATTGGCCCATGTTTCTTTTCTTGACCTGGTCTTCGATGAAGAACTTAAGGGAGACACAACTTTCTGTCTCGTGGCCATGAGTTGCGTGATAGTCGCAGTGCTTGTTCCGGGGCCTGTTCTCCGGGGCTGATACCAGAGGTTTGGGAGGATAAAAGAAGGGTTTGTTCCGAACTTCTTTTAGTATTTCGGCTCTGGGCCGGTTCAGGGGTGTCCAGTCTGGTTCCGGCCTCGGCTCGGCTCTCCCCGGTCTCGGGGGCTTGGCTTCGGATTTGGCTCGGGAGGAGTGATCTTTGTCCGGGGTCGTTAGTTGATGACTTGGGATGTAGTTGTATTGCTTGTTGGGTTTAAACTTCTTGTCTGGGTTGTGGTCATTTCTGGAGCGATCATCTTTATTTCTTCCCGAGGAGGTGCCTTGCCGGGTCATCCTCATTGCTTGTAGGATATCAGTTTCTTTGATGAATTTGGCGGCCATAGAATAGGCTGCAGCCAGGCTCTGGGGCTCTTTGTTTACCAATTCAATCACGTAGCGTTCGCTACGCTCCGGGTCTAGGTTCTTCCGGAAGATGCTCAGGGCTTCTCTTTCATCCAGATTCGTGACTTGATTTATGGCTTCTTGGAACCGTTTCATGAAAGCTGAAAGTGTTTCGTTGTCATGTTGCCTAATTGTTTCAAGGTGGCACATGTGGTATTCTGGGGTTTTGTTGGCTCGGAACCTCCGGAGGAAAGCCTCCCTAAACTCCTTCCAGCTGTGTATGCTCCGGGAAGGGATCCGGCTGAACCATCTCTGAGCCGCTCCTTTAAGTGTGGAGGCAAAGAACCTGCACTTGGTTAGGTCGTTATAGAAGTATATCAGGGCTATTTGCTCAAAGTAGTTGAGGTGTTCTTCTGGGTCTTCTAACCCATTAAAGGAGTCAAAGTTGTAGTGCTTGAGGTTCTTTTGCCGGGGCATGGCTTCAAGAGAGCAGCTAAAAGGGGTGAGTGTGTCTTGGATCTCAAACCTGGAGTCATTGTTGACTTTCCTCTGTAACTCCTGGATCATTTGAACCAGGTTGCTGGGACGTTCTTCATCATCTGAGATAATCTCCGGGCTTACCTCTCTCCGGGTTCTTTTGGATTTGGATTTCCTGATTCTCTCCTCCTCTTCTTGGAGCCTTCTTTGGACTCTGTGCTCCAACTTAGCTTGTTCCTCTTGTCTTATTTTTTCCCGGAGTCTTTCCATCCGTTTCAGCTCGTCAGCCTCCTCATCTCTGACCTTACTTCGGGTTGGATGGTCCCTTTCGTTTCTTTGGTCTTGATTCCCGAGGCGAGCAAAGACCGAGGCTCGCGAGTTGTGGGAGTTGGCTGATCCCTCGGAATTTCCCCCCTGGTCGGGTTCAGGTTCCGGATGGGGGCGATTTCGGTAAGCCCGGATCGCTTCGGCTAGTTCCGCCGGGGTTAAATTCTCCATCTGGGCGGAGTCAAGGGGTACATCGGTGTACTTGTATCGGTTCACTTCGACTGTGACCCGAGCATCATTCGGACCGATCCCGAGCCTCTCCTGGACTGGGACCTGGTTTTGTAGGATGGGCTCCGGGATCGGAGCTGGGGGCTCTTCTCTCGGGGCGCTGTTTGTTGGACGATGGGTGGATTTGCTTGGTCGAGGCATGGCTTTCGATTTTAGGCAGTTCGGGTTGTCTCAGTTTGGCTGTTGGTTCGGGGTTCTGGAGTTCGGAGGTTAGCCCCTCCTTCTAGCGCCAATGATAACTCTGGATCTTGATCGGGTACTTCCTCGCCAACTCCCGTCTCGGAGGTGGTGTAGCTGTAGTGGGGTATCTGCAAAACAACACCGGAGGGGGGGTTTGGCCCCGAGGTGCCTCCGGCGCGAGAATAAGAGTTGGCTTTGGAAGGTAATAATCAAGTAGAGTATCACAAAGTAATAAATGTGTGTAGGTGTGTAATAATGGCTAACCCCTAAACCTTATTTACTAGGGGTATTTATAGCCCTAGGCCTAGGGTTTAGGGGTAGGTTACCTTCACCCCTGACCGTTGGATCTGGGGGACAAGCCGCTGAACTTCCGGGATGTAGGGCACGTGGCTTTGTCTGGTGTGACCATTGACTGGAGTGTGGCCATGTTGTGGTGGGCACGATCTGGCACGTGTCTTCCCTTGTCTTCTAGTGTTGGTCAACGTCGCAAATAGGAGTGTGAGCTGAGGTGGGATGCCACGTATACCGAGTGCCACAAATCGGGGGGTCCCCTAGTCCGGGGCGGGGACCATGCCACGTGGTGGTGACCCCGGGCCCGGGGTCCACTACTCTGGGCTGGGCCCTTCTTATTCTCATGAGATGGTTTACTTATTGTTTTGGGCTTCTTATTGGGCCTTGGCTGTTTATGGCCTATCATGTTATAAATTTTATTTAATATTATGATTATATTTTTATATAATCATTATTTTTAATAATATTTTTAATTTTAATTTGATATAATTTAATATATTCATGTTTACGATTTATACTAATGTTTCCTTATTATAAATAATATATACGAATTTTAATATATTTTATTAATTATTAAAAAATATGGTGTGATATTTTATTGTAAGATTTGTTGTAAATTAAAAAGATAACGAGTTTTAATTAGAAAAAAAATATTGATGATTGAAAGATATGATACGATTGATCTTTTTAGGTGTTTATAAAAGGTAATATTTTCAACTAAAATAAATTTAAAAAGACAATCGACTATTTACCTTTAATAATATTATATTATTATTTATTTTGGGTGTATACGTGGTGTCACCCATGACTATACCGTTTCCGCCAGATTACTTTATATTGTTTCCGGCACAATAGAAAATCCTCAAACATTTTTAAAATTATCGATCATGTCAAATAAGAAAGTCGAACTAACATCAATTGATAATGAATTGAGTAACGAATCACTAAACCAATCCCACACTTTATGAATTGAGTAAAAATTATAATTAGGAGTAGGGTTGCACAATTTTTCGATCTGGACCGGTAAATTAGACTGGACCGGGTCTACCGGTCCAAGGACCAAACCAAATATAACTGATCCAGTCCCCAGTCCCCGGTCCCCGGTCCGTAAAATCAAAAAAATTCGGTCTTCGGTTCGGTCCGGTCCAAACCTTGAAAACATCCGATCCGGACCGGATCGGATTTTATAAACACCTAAACACATCAATCATATCATATTTTTCGATCATTAATATTTCGACATAATAAAATTAATTATAATTAGTCAATTCTCTTTTTCACATTAATATAATAAAATTAATGTTAATTAGTCGATTGTCCTTTTCAGATCTACTTTTAGTTGAACATATTACCTTTTATAAACACCTAAACACATCAATCTATCATATTTTTCGATCATTAATATTTTATTTTAAATTAAAAAACGTTACCTTTTTAATTTAAAGCAAATTTTACAATCATTAAAATATACCCGAAAATATCAAACCATAATTTTCAAGAAAAATATAACATCTAAAATAAATAATAATAAAATATAATTAATAGTAAATAGTCGAAGATATTACTTTTTATAAACACCTAAAAAAATCGATCATATCTTATCTTCCTATTATTAATATTTCCTTTATTATTAAAACACGTTACCTTTTTAATTTACAACAAATCTTACGATCATTAAAATATACCCGAAAATATCACACCATATTTCTCAATTATTAATAAAATATATTAACAATCATATACATTATTTATAATAAGTAAACATTAGTATAATCCGTAAACATGAGTATATTAAATTATATCAAATTAAAATTAAAGCAATTATTAAAAATAATGATTACATAAAAACATAATTATTATAATATTAGATTATAAAATTAAGAATATAATACAAGAAATCCGTGCATTGCACGTGTTATAAGCTAGTTACATAAAATATTGATTATGTAAAATTTATCAAACATGTAACATATTGTGTTCCGAGGGTATTGGCTATAATGATTGACTATATTTTAAAAATGGTATGTTATTATTATTTCAAGTTGTTATTAATGGAATATATAATTTAATATATAAATAAGTGATGTGGCAATTCACAATAGACCACTACAAGTTCGACAAATATAGCAACATAAAAAGTTTATCTATAAACTTCTATAATTATTATAGACAAGTGTTTTGTTCCATTGGAATGAATTTTTTTTTATCATAATTAATTTCAAATTTTACCTAAGATCGGAGATGCTCTAAACATATAATAAACCTAATCTATAATCTATATATATGGCGAATCTTTGTTATTGTACCTTTACTTCTCGTCAAACTCCGTACTTAGAAAATCCTGGAAAAATCACATTAAATATATCTTGAAGAAGATGAAGGGAGTAGAGTTTTTGCAAGAAGTGTTCTTGTATGCAGTCACCGCCGCATTTGGCTTCTGGGCGTTCCTCACGTTTGAGGACACGAAACGTCGACTCGAACTTGGAACTAACAAACGTCGACCTTTCAAAACCATCAAAACCAATTCTTACGAGGTATATATATACATATGTTATATAGTCATATGCAATGCATTCATCAAAGTTCCAAAGTTTTCACTTATCATAGTATAAAACTTGTAAACTGGTAATAAAGATTATTAAACCTTATAATAAGATAAGTTTTCACTTATCTTAATAAAGATTATGGTATGTTATGCAGTACCCATCTGGTTGATCAGTATTAAAAGCAGGTACTGTTTAACATAGTTCATCATTATAGATCCTAGAAATATACATTGGTTGCTTACAGAAAGAATGAAAATTCATGAAATTAATAAACTTAAACAAGAAAACTAGAGTTATGTTATGCAGAACATGTTATAATTACACTGAAACATGTGTAGAAACATGAAAGACCAAAACTTCCTTAATATATTACATACGCCAAGTTAATATGTACATGTGAAAGTTAATAGTTATCCAAGTACAACTTTTCAATTAATTTTGATGATTTGAAATAACGATATTGTTCAGGATGTCATAGCTGGGGATGTTATTAATCCTGATAAAATTGAAGTGGAATTTGATTCAGTTGGAGGGCTGCAAAACATTAAGCAGTCACTGCATGAATTGATCATTCTCCCACTCCGTAGGCCGGAACTTTTTTCAGAGGGGAAACTCCTTGGTCCTCAGAAAGGTGTGTTGTTATATGGACCTCCGGGCACCGGAAAAACTATGATCGCAAAAGCTATTGCAAAAGAGTCAGGGGCAGCTTTCATTAACGTAAGGCTAGCAAATTTATTCGGCAAGTGGTTCGGTGATGCAGAGAAACTTGGTGAGTGTTTAGTATCAGGTTGATTAGACACGTGTTCCAAATTCTATTAGGTTGTGAATTTTTAATTTAATTTTCTCTTTTGCATGGACCAATTTTATATTTCAGTTATTAAGTTCTATAACTTTTCTTTGCTTAAGGTTTGGTCTAAGGACTCCTGCCTGTGTTTATGCACTAAGGTATAAACTATTAGCTTGGCTGGTAAGAGAGAATCATAGTTGTGCATATGATCAGCCTAGTTGACTTGGCTTATAAATTGCAATGATTCAAAAACTTTGAAAAAAATAAAAATGATTTACGATTTGTCTGAATTCTGAAGTAGTCTGTAAGGGCTTCACGTCCTGTAAATTACATTTATCCTTTCCTGTGTTCTAGTCCCAAAACATTTTTTTTAAGTTGTTCAGCAGCAGCTTGGCTGGTAAGGGAGGATTATGCAATTTAGTTTGTTAAAATAAATATTTGCAAAATAATTTTCAGTGGCTGCTGTATTTAGCTTGGCACATAAACTTCAGCCTGCTATTATATTCATTGATGAGGCCGACGGCTTTTTGAGTAAGCGAAGACCCAATGACTATGAACCATCATTACACATGAAGACCGAGTTCATGGCGCTATGGGATGGTCTCACCACTGATCGTACGTTCTCTTTAAATTTTATTTGAATTACCCTGATTAAAAGTCGATCTCACAGTTTCTCTTTACATGTCATCACTGTGTTTAGCAACCTTGGATCAGTGCCAATATGATTAGCGCAGTTGTTACATATTATAGTTAAAATTTTACTCATTTCTGATATTTTTATGTAGAAAATGCAAGGGTGCTGGTTCTTGTGGCCACTAATCGTCCATCAGAGCTTGATCAAGCAATACTTAGACGTTTGCCTCATACTTTTGAAGTTGGACTTCCTGATCACAGAGGGAGAGTTGATATATTGAAGGTTATCTTGAAAGGGGAGAAGGTGGAGAGTCTAATTGACATTGACCACATAGCTGGTTTATGTGATGGGCATAGTGGCTCAGATCTTCTTGAACTCTGCAAGCAGGCAGCATATTTTCCCATCAGGGACTTTCTTAATGCTGAAAAGAGTGGACTGGAATCGTCGGTCAGTATTTCTTGTCCTACATGTTACTTTTGTAAGGGACAAGATCACTAGTTATGTAAATGAAGCTCTAAGGAAGGAATTAATATTAGCTTCTCGAATCAGCCCCGTCAATCATTTCAAACTTGTATAGGGAGCTAATTACTGATTAGAAATCTTAGAAACTTGGACATTCTTTTGCGATGGCAAACTTCAATGAGGAAGCTGCCCTAAGCTAGAATTAAACTATTATGTCCAGAAACATCCCATCGCCTAGTAACCATTCACTATATTCACTTCTTGAAGTCTTAATCCTGGCTTAACCATTAAGTAGTACTATTGTACTAGTTCACTTGTAGATTCAAAGTTGTTTGCCTTAGCATAGTATCAAATTAGTATAGTTTTAGTAAAAAGGGTAGGTTAGACTGAATATTGGAATATAAAACTCGGACCCATAAACATACACGATCTTAAATATGGGCCATAGGGTATAGAATGTCTAGGTTGGAAATATGTATATCCAAAACTATGGGGTTTATTACGGATGTTACTTGTGAGCATGTGACTGAGGTGCCGTTTGGATATGGATTCTAACCTGGTTAACGGGAATGAGAATGACATTCGTAAATATTTTGGTGTTGACATCTAATTATCATTCCCATTAACCCTTTTAAATTCACATGATCCAAATGACACCGAAGATTGTATTTGAGTGGCAGTGACCACACACATAATGTCTCTTGTGTCCAAGACATAGATCATACACTCTAAAATCTAAATCCTGTCCTGGCACTTCTTAGTATTGTGTTCAATATGTAGGAGGATAAAATCTTCTGTGTTTGGCCAATTCATCACAACTGCTCTAAAGGTTTTTTTTTTTTTTTATCATGTTATAACTCTACTGCTTATTTCTGCTGATCAAGTTCCTATACGAGTATTCAGTGTATGCATTATTTTTCAGGAACCAAGGCCATTATCACAAACAGATCTGGAGGAAGTTGTTGTTGCAAAAAGTAAAACAAACCGTCATGGATACACAAAAGCACTTGGAACCAATTCTTTCGAGGTATATATATCTTTTATAGTTATATTCATATGCATTCATCAAAGTTTCGAAAGTTTTCACTCATCTTAGCTGCATTGTTTTTCATAATTGTAGTAGTCTAGCTTAGGTACATATCATAGAACGTCTTGTAATACTCCAATTAGTACTCCATTTGATGAAGGGTCCCTGTTAGTATTATTTATTTATCATATGACAAATAGATCAACAAACAATAATTTTTAAATATGTAATTGGGGTGAGTAACCTCGAATTACATATCTCTCCTTGAACCGAATTCTGGTATCATGTTAGCAAGAAAACAAGAGTTTTATTACGCTGAACATGTTAGAATTACACTGAATCCTGGAAGAAAAATAAAAGACTAGAACATCCTTAGCATACTAACATATGCTAAGTAGATATGTACATGTGAAAGTAAATAGTTATGTAAGTATAAATTTTCGATTAATCTTGATGATATGAGATAACGATATCGTACAGGATACCATAGCTGGGGATGTTATTAATCCTGATAAAATTGAAGTGGAATTTGATTCAATTGGAGGGCTGGAAAACATTAAGCAGTCACTGCATGAATTGATCATTCTCCCACTCCGTAGGCCGGAACTTTTTTCACATGGGAAACTCCTTGGTCCTCAGAAAGGTGTGTTGTTATATGGACCTCCAGGCACAGGGAAAACTATGCTCGCAAAAGCTATTGCAAAAGAGTCGGGGGCAGCTTTCATTAACGTAAGGCTAGCAAATGTATTCGGCAAGTGGCTAGGTGATGCAGAGAAACTTGGTGAGTGTTTAGTATCAGGTTGATTAGACACGTGTTCCAAATTCTATCAGGTTGTGATTTTTTAATTTAATTTCCTCTTTTGCATGGACCAATTTTATATTTCAGTTATTAAGTTCTATAACTTTTCTTTGCTTATTGCTCTAAGGTCAGTCTGTTGGTTTTTTAAGATTTATAGATAAACAAACATTGAGGCATAGTAGGAGAAGACATGAGCATGGAGATTGATTTATGTTTGATATAGGTTTGATTCATTTTATTGCCTAAGGATCAAGTCCTTTATATAGACTTACAAAATAAAAACTGAAACAAATTATTAAATGATAACATAATTGAATTTATTTATTGACTGATTCTTGCCACCAAATCAGCTTCCAATAAATGTTGAAGCATAACTCCAACATGGTCTAAGGACTCCTGCCTGTGTTTATTACACTAAGGTATAACTATTAGCTTGGCTGGTAAGAGAGAATCATAGTTGTGCATATGAGCCTAGTTGACTTGGCTTATAAATTGCAATGATTCAAAAATTTTGAAAAAACATTTACAGTTTGTCTGAAATATGTCTGCGGTCTGCAGTAGTCTGTAAGGGCTTCATGTCCTGTAAATTACATTTATCCTTTCCTTCCTGTGCTCTAGTCCCAATTTTTTTTTTAAGTTGTTCAGCAGCAACTTGGCTGGTAAAGGGAGGATTATGCAATTTAGTTTATTAAATTAATATTATCAAAATAATTTTCAGTGGCTGCTGTATTTAGCTTGGCACATAAACTCCAGCCTGCTGTTATATTCATTGATGAGGTCGACAGCTTTTTGAGTAAGCGACGCGAAAGAGACCATGAAGTATCGATAAGAATGAAGACTGAGTTTATGGCATTATGGGATGGTCTCACCACCGATCGTACGTTCTCTTTAAATTTTATTTGAATTACCCTGATTTAAAGTCGATCTCACAGTTTCTCTTTACATGTCATAACTGTGTTTAGCGACCACGGATCAGTGCCAATATGATTAGCGCAATTGTTACATCTTTTAGTTAAAATTTTACTCATTTCTGATATTTTTATGTAGAAAATGCAAGGGTGATGGTTCTTGCGGCCACTAATCGTCCATCAGAGCTTGATCAAGCAATACTTAGACGTTTGCCTCATACTTTTGAAGTTGGACTTCCTGATCACAGAGGGAGAGTTGATATATTGAAGGTTATCTTGAAGGGGGAGAAGGTGGAGAGTCTAATTGACATTGACCACATAGCTGGTTTATGTGATGGGCATAGTGGCTCAGATCTTCTTGAACTCTGCAAGCAGGCAGCATATTTTCCCATCAGGGACTTTCTTAATGCTGAAAAGAGTGGACTGCAATCGCCGGTCAGTATTTCTTGTCCTACATGTTACTTTTGTAAGGCACAAGATCACTAGTTATGTAAATGAAGCACCAAAGAAGGAAACTATTAATTTCTGGCACCAACCCGGTCAATCATTTCAAAATTGTATAGGGAACAACTAATTACTGATTAGAAATCTTAGAAACTTGGACATTCTCTTGCGATGGCAAACCTCAATGAGGAAGCTGCCCTAAGCTAGAATTAAACTATTATGTCCAGAAACTTCCCATCACGTATATAAAGCATTCACTTTATTCACTGCTTGAAGCCTTAATCCCGGCTTAACCATTAATTAGTACTAATCCACTTGTAGATTTAAAGTTGTTTGCCTTAGTATGCCAAATTAGTATAGTTAAAGTAATAAAGGTAGGTTACACTGAATATTAGTATATAAAAATCGGACCTATAAACATACACGATCTTAAACATGGGACCATAGGGTTCCAGGTTGGAAATATGTATGTCCAAAACTATGGGGTTTATTACGGATGTTACTTGTGAGCATGTGACTGAGGTGCCGTTTGGATATGGATTTAACCCGGTTAACGGGAATGAGAATCACATGATCCAAACCACACCTAAGAATGTATATGAGTGGCAGTGACCACACACATAATGTCTCATGTGTCCAAGACATAGGTGTCCAATACATGGACACTTAAATCCTGTCCATGCACTTCTTAGTATACATGGACACTTCTTAGAATGTATAATCTTCTGTATTTGGCCAATTTATCACAATTGCTCTAAAGGTTTCAATTTATTTTTCATCTTGTTTTAACTATACTGTTTTTTTTTTTTTGCTGATCAAGTTCCTATATACGAGTCTTTCAGTATATGCTTTATTTTTCAGGAACCCAGGCCATTATCACAAACAGATCTGGAGGAAGTTCTTGCTGCAAAAAGAAAAACAAAAGTTGCTGCTAGTGAATATTGTAGTAGTATAATAGCGTGTGCGACTTGCGAGAATGCGAGGCATGAGTTAGTGTCTAGCATTTAACATGAATTAGTGTATTTTTATCACATGGAGCATATTCTTAATTTTTACTATTGTCTGTTGTCCGTCCATACATGCGACTTGCCAGTCATGAATTAGTTTCTAGCATTTGACATGAATTAGTGTATTTTTATAGCATGGAGCATATTCTTGGTTTTAACATGATTGCTAAATGCAAATCAACTTTACTTAATGTAGATCGACTAGTATATTACTCTTATGTCCCTGGTGTGTATTAAATGATTGAAACCCTAATAAATGATGTTTCAGCATGGATTCTTGTAACATTTTATTGATTTCATGTGCACGTATATATATACACATTAACAATTGTTTATATACAGTTGTTTATTACTACTACAATAAACATTACCGTAACATATAATAATCAATACATTATATTGTTTTTATTAATTTTTATTTTAGAAATAAATGTTTATATTTAAAAATTTAAGTTTTAAATATCATGTTATTAATAATTTTTATTTTTAAAAATATTATTACAATTATAAAATTATGAGTTATTATAAGATGTAGTACTTATTTTAGTATTCTAAAAACAAATTTTTATATTTTAAAATTCAAAAAATATATATATCATGTTATTACTATTTTTTTAAATGAGTTATTATAAGATAATAATTATTTTTATATCAGTGTGTGTTTTCAAAAATTATTTATTTTAAGATACTAATTAATTACTTGATAACAAAAAACATGCTTTAATTTAAAATTATAAAATAAATTACATATATTAGAAAGACGATAAGAATATTTAATATAAACACACAATAAAAAATATTAATAATTATCAAATGTATTCTACTAGATTACAATCATTTAGCTAGTCACGTATCAATTTCCAATTCTCAACCCTAGTCTTGAGAGGATCATCCCATCCTTGTACAGAATCTTCATGAAATCTAAACCAAAATTCATAAATTTCTGGGATAGGACAATTATCAATCAAATGAACCTGCAAATAATGATTATAGTGTTAATAAAGTATCATCATATTAGTTAATAATTGAAGCAAAATTATATTGATAATAATATATACATATCGAAACAAAGTGATTATATTTTCTTAGAAAAGCAACACAAATTAATTTCTGTGGACTAATAATGCCTTCTGGAGCATATAATGGCAAATATGTCAAGGTACCCATCTGTATAGGGTCTAAAGCAATTAAAATCACATTATACATAGTCGCAATCACCGGATCCATTTCATCCATAGACATCCAATATTCCATCGGACAAGGACTTTCACAATAGCTAATCTTGCGTAGTGTAATCCCAGCTTCATCCATATTTTTATGCCATATTTTCATCCAAAAGTCTAAGCGTCTTTCTATGAAATCATGTAAATCCATACGCACCCTTCTCCATTCCTTCTCTGACCCATAAATTTGATGAGATACTGATCGATACCCACAATTACCATCTGCGGAAACATTCTTGTATTCATGAATATAAGGAATAACAAACCGTGGAATTTCTAAAGGGATGGATTCTTCCCTCATGGTAGTTTTACGCTTATTATCTGATTTAAGTTTTTTGTCAACATGCTCAAAGTATGAATGATCTCTTTTCGTGGAACTCCTAGATGTCGGGCGACCTTTACTTTTTCGATCACTTATAGGCTCTTCCAATGAAAATGATTCTGGGTGTATCATTTTCTCCAATTGAAATATATACATTTTCTTCATTTCCGATGATTGTTTCATCATCACATTAAAGTAATGCCATAAAATCTCATCATCATCTTGAAATTGTGTCATGTGATCATCAGAAAAATAAGTATCATCTTCCATGTGAAGAGTTCTCCAGAAAACATGAACACTATTTAACTCGATACACATTCCTTCCTTATCCATTAATCTCATCTCGTGTGCACATGGGAGACCATGTGATGTTCGCAACTAACAACCACAAGTTTCAGGGTTAGTGTCTACTCCATGTCGACTATATTCCTTAAAAATCTTTTTAATGGCCATGTGAGAAATTTTACCAGTCACCTCAGTCAGAAGATGTAAAACAGTGATATGAAGATCTTTGTTTGCAGATCTCACAAAACTAGCTTTAATTTCATTCCCCTGAAGTTCTAAAAAAGAGTGTGTGTCCAAACTCCCGGTCGATGTCCTCAAAGATCTCTTCAACGCATTATGAGCACTTTCAACCCTATTTTTAAGAGAGAAAAATAATTAAAATTGTATATTTCAACTATCATAATTAGTAAAATTGAAAATAATTAATAAATTATTACCTGTTTGTGGTATGATTTCCAAAGTGCAACACCTTATTTGTGTAAGCATGCACAAATTTTTTTGCATGAATCAACCACGTATTTTGCACATACATTAGTAACTTTGGATGGCTAGCATAAGTTTTTTGAAAATGTTGTACCTTTTCTTCATAGTCGACTTCTGTTTCAGCATAAACAATTTGATTCCAGCGCCCAACAACTCCTTGTGTAAATACATGACTCCTAGTATCATTTTTTGCCTTAGCTTCCACATTTTTTGCAATATGTCGTGTGCATAACATATGATAACTACTAGGAAACACACTATCAATTGCGTGTATCATAGCATATTCTCTATCCGTAACAATGACTTCAGGAAGATGATTTGGATCGAAGAGAAGTTTTACAGACTGAAGTTGGAACACATCCAACTATTTGTAGCAATGGCATTTTATATTTATTTGTCTTGTACGATAAAACTGATGTAGAAGTTGCACGGCCTTTTTGTTTGCAAAAAACAAATCGGTAACCATATCAGTGGATGAAGCCCTATGCAGAAAAAAATAAGATTCATTGCTCAAATTTCTAAATAGTTGTTGAATCACTGATCGGCCTTCCATTTCTTCTCTCCTTATCGCTTGCCTGTAATTGTACATTTGTTTCATCGCTGTTAAATTCTCTTTATTTTCATTCTTTATAGAAATCAGAATCTGAGAAGGAGGCACATGAGCTCGTGTCATCTCCTTTGCTTTAATCTTCTTCTCCTCGGACAACCTGCTCATTATTGAGCGTCCTACGTTATATACAGGAAAATCATGATTGTGATTCCCGTCAATTACAAACAGCCTCCATATTTTTGCAGAAATTTCCTTCCCCTTGAGACGAAATGGACAATTACATCTTTTGGTTCCACCGCTACGCTTCTTAACTTCAGATGTACTCTCTTTACCTTTATTTATACGATAACTTAAGGACCGCTCACATCCAAGATATACAACCGCGTCACCCAATCCCTTGCCTTCACCACCTTTAGAACCAGTAACGACTATGCCAATATTATTTTTTTTCCCGACATCTCTGACAAATTTTTCTAAATCGTGTCGACTATGAAATGCCTCATCTATTTAGAATAAGTGACCAACATTCACTAATGTGCTCGAACTAAGATCAAAATATACATCCTGCAATTTTAAATAAAAAATATTTTATGTGTAAACATGCTAAAATAAATATGATAAGTCAGCTAGTGATTAGTTTACATGATAAAATAAATATTAAATATCCTTCATATTTATTGTATGTCCATTTATATTTATTATTGTATGACACATACAGAAAAAACACATACAGAAAGATAACACATACAGAAAGATGATAACATAAGCTCAAACAAAAGAACAAAATATAGTGAAAACATGAATAGATGCTAGGTTTACTTTTAAAAAGAATAAATTAGATTTAGAATATAAATATGATAAAACTTTTAACAAAAAATAATTTTGAACTCACCGAAAAATCTTCTTTTCCATCCATGGTTAAGCAGTGATTTGCCTGTGAAAAAAAAAATGAAATTATACATCATGTTAGTCTAAAATTCTAAATTATATAATTAAATAATATATTATAGTGTTTGATAAAAAAAACCTTAAATTTTTATAGAGCTCGGGAGTGACTTCACACCTTCTTGTATACAAAATTATTATTTTATCTATAATGTAACAAAATAAAAAAATGTTAATCATAAATAGTATAATATAATAACACTTACTTTTTAAAATCTTATAAAAAATTAAAGGAGATTATTAATAAATTAATATGTAGTATACATCCGATTTTAACAAATTATATGAAGGTTGTGTTTGTAGGTGTAAATTAACAGAAATTTAATAATAACGAATAAAAAAGTTCAAAGGAATTTAGCAAAACAAACCCAAGCCCTAGCTCGCAGCTAAGACGCAAAATGTCAGACGTGTCGCAGCTTCCGCCGGAGCTAATCGACGGCGAGATCTTGTCACAAATGGCCGAGTTGGGAAGGTCATTAATAGTTATTGGGCTGAGGACTTCTTTGGGCCGGGTTCTAAACTTAAAAAGTCCATTACAATAGCCTGTTAGGTTATGCTATCCCTATAAATATATTTGTACTGTGGTCTTGTAGAAGGGAAGAAAATGAACAATTAATTTTATCTTGTCTTTTACTTTTTGTTATTTCCTTTTGTTGTTTTTACTCATGTATTCACCATTACCAACTGCCCAGATCATGACAATTGGTATGCAGAGCCAGTCCGTCCTCGGCACGGCTAGCCCAACTCAAACTCCGAACCCTAACTGGTATGATCCGTCTAGCTTGTACCAGTATACACCACCTTATTTCTACCACCCATCTCAAACACCACCAGAATATACACCTCAAACACCACCCCTTTTCTCCTATGTTCAAACATCACCTATTTTCTACACACCACCGTACACTCTCTCCACGGAACAATCGTATTACGCCATTGACGCTAGTGCCGACCGCACTGAGTTTCAACAATCAGAGGTCTCTTCAGATGTGGTAAGTAAGTTTCTTCCAACTCCTACACATGTTCCTACACTTGTTTCTACTGCCCCTCTCATGTTTGATGAAAGTCCTGAGAGAGTCCAAAATGTTATGTTGCTACCCGTTGCTACTGGAGAGGAGAGGAGTGGAAATGATGTGATTGTTGCGAGTGAATTAGGTGTTGAAAATGATGGGGGTGAGGAGAATACAGCGGGATACGAGCCGTGGAATAGGGAGTGGGATTGGGACGATGAGAGTAATGTTGAGATAGAAACTGCAATTGAAGATGATAGTGAGTCGGTTCTTGGTGGAAATGTTGTTCTTAAGGATAGTGGAGATGTTTGTGAGGAGGGTGAACAGAATTGGGATACTTCAGAGGGATGTGAGCTATGGGATAGGGCGTGGGATTGGGACAGTGAAATAGAAGAAGATTGTGAAGTTAAAGAGAAAGGAGAAGTGGATGACGTTGAGGATTCTGGTAGAGTTGTTAAGATGCAGAAGACAGGAGGTTTGATTGGTTCGAGGGACGAAAATATGAAGAGCGTAGAGGTTGGGAACATGGGAAGTAATGTAAGTGGAGAAGGCGGAATAGGTAGTCGTATTGAGAAGAGGAGTATGGCGTTGGATGATGGAAATTATGAGGAGATTAATGAGGATCTACATAGTAGGCAGCTTGTGGTGTATGGACGAGAGACGATGAATGGAAATTTTGCGTCGAATGTACTGGTTTCTGGAATGCAGGGTTGTGATGCTGATGTTGCAAAGAAGCTAATACTAGCTGGTGTTAAGTCCGTGACGTTGCATGACGAAGGTAATGTCGGATTATGGGTTTTATTTGGAAACTCTAATTTTATAAACAATGATATTGGGAAGAACAGAGTACTGGCTGAAATGCATGAAGAGAATGAGAAGCTACTTGGTCTATATGAAAAAGCCATGCAAGAAAGGGATGAGTTGAAAAGAATGCTTTATTCTGCTGAGATGGCTCCTGGAAATCAGAGGGAAGACATTAATTGCCTTGAAAAGCTTGTACGGTTAGATGAAGGGGATCCTTTAAAGTTTAAT
Organism: Kitagawia praeruptora; assembly: GCA_037693485.1. NCBI lineage: Eukaryota > Viridiplantae > Streptophyta > Magnoliopsida > Apiales > Apiaceae > Kitagawia > Kitagawia praeruptora. The sequence goes on from CM075344.1 coordinate 38,948,535, forward strand.
GGATCTTCTACACCTGAAGTAGATGATTATCTTGACTTAGATGAAATTCCATGTTGTGTGGATGCAAGAAGCGTTATAGAGTGTGATTTTATGGACCATGCTATCCTAGAGACCGTGCCACTTAATATACTTGCACGATTACCTAATATTGATGGTAATTTTGGCTATGGACAGCAAGAAGATGCTCATGAATTTATGAGAATCGCCATAGACACAATGCAATCAGTGTGCCTTGATGAATTTGGTGGAGAAAGGGTGGTTCCTGCCAGGGCACGAGAGACCACTCTTATTCAACATATATTTGGCGGTCACCTTCAATCACAGGTGAAATGTACGAAGTGCAATAATGTTTCAAATCAGTTTGAGAATATGATGGATTTAACTGTTGAAATTCAAGGCGACGTGGCATCTTTAGAGGAGTGCTTAGATCAATTTACCATCATGGAGCGCCTTCATGGAGATAATATGTATAAATGTGACAGATGCAACGACTATGTCCTGGCTTTGAAGCGGCTTACTATAAGACGAGCTCCAAACATTCTTAATATTGCCTTGAAAAGATTTCAGAGTGGTAGATTTGGAAAACTTAATAAGAGGGTGGACATGCTTAATGCATCATATTTCGGTCACTACATTTATTATACGAAGGATTTATCTGGAAACTGGTACATGATTGATGACTGCAAGGTTTATAGAGTTGAATTGGACGAGGTGCTTTCTCAGGGAGCTTATATTCTCTTATACAACAGAAATTGTGTCAGAACATCAAGCCTAAATGCCATGGAACATGGGAGTAAACATGAAGGGAAAAAGATGGAATTGGCTGTAGAGGTTGTGCCCAGTGCAAAGCCTGTTGAAGAATGTTCTGCAGTTGATTCCACTGATGTTCCTATTGTCTCTATCCTCGTCCCATGCCCCTGTCTGTCGATTACTATCTCACAAGAAATGGATTCTGGATGTGAAGGTGCAAAAGATGTAGAAATGGCAGATTCAGAGGGCAGTTCATCTGCATCAGACAAAGATAAATTGTTTACAGGGCAGTTGACTGAGTCATTAGATGACACTATAATAAAGGTTTCGAAGGATTTGTAGTCAGATCTGGACAAAGTTCAAGACGCTTTCCACTTCAACCAACGCTATTTCGGTGTTTGGGTCGCTTGAGAGAGCCCTTGTTGAGATTGGAGAACTCTCCAGAAATATAGAAGCATTAGATGATAGTATCCTACTTAAACAGCAGGAGCATAGGTCGTTGAATATCCTTTCCTCAGAGATTCTGGAGAAAGGTGCTTTGATTGAAAAGAAGTTGATGGCACTCAAGTATTCCATATCAAACTTTTCTTCATCACTCGGTTATTTTGAAGAGCGAGAAGGTCGAGCAAGGACAAACTTATCCAAGTTGTTGTCCTGTATAACCGAAAAGAAAGGAGAATTGGCGCAACTTGAAGTTAATAGACATGATACTAAAGAGGCCAAGAAAAAGATTCAACAAGCTAAAGTTGAACTGAAGAGCAATATTGCGGAGCTGAACAGTAAAATCGAGGAGGACAGTAGAAGGCTAGAAAGTGAAAAGGTTCTGATTGCCATAGATGATAACAAGCCAGAGGTTCACCAATCACATAAAACCTGGAAAGACAATAAAGCTATGGATTTACTCAAAGCTGAGGAAGAGAAAACAAAGCTTCAACTTGAAACAAAACAGGCTCACCTTGAAGATTGAGAGAACATGACAGAAGGGTTCTTCTTTTTCATCCTTGAGGACAAGGATGTTTTGAAGAAGTGGGAATTGTCACAAATGACCGAGTTGGGAAGGTCATTAATAGTTATTGGGCTGAGGACTTCTTTGGGCCGGGTTCTAAACTTAAAAAGTCCATTACAATAGCCTGTTAGGTTATGCTATCCCTATAAATATATTTGTACTGTGGTCTTGTAGAAGGGAAGAAAATGAACAATTAATTTTATCTTGTCTTTTACTTCTTGTTATTTCCTTTTGTTGTTTTTACTCATGTATTCACCATTACCAACTGCCCAGATCATGACAGATCTTCCCTCGCTTTCCGGTGAAATCTCTGCTCCGTTTCAGGTGTGTCTCCAAACACTACTGTGCCCTAATTGATTCCCCAAAATTTGTAAAAATCTCAACTTGTAAAATATAATTCAATTCCAAAAAGTATTATAACTTGGAATACTCTTGACATAAGCTCTGTTGAATTGGACTCACTTGATAAACCCATTTTGCTTCACCATCCTTTTGAAATTTACCATAAGCCCAATCCATCTGATACTCCATTTGATGACCGTGCTAATCTTTTGGGTTCATGTAATGGGTTGATTTGTCCGATGAAACCCCCACAAATTGCTTTCTGGAATCCATCGACACGGAAACATTTTAAGCTACCTGTTTGCTAGATTGACCGTGCTGTTCATCCCGATAATATGATAGAATTTGAGGCTTATGGTTTTGGGTATGATGATGTTAATGATGATTATAAGCTCATACGCATTACTCAGTTTCGTAATGAGGTCAGAAATAAGGTTAGGATTTATAGTCTAAAATCTGATTCGTGGCGGAGACTTGATTATTGTCCTTTTCGTTTTGCTATTAGTTACTTCATGCCTGCTCCCCAAGGTGTTTTTGTTGAAGGTTCCTTGCATTATTTGGTGAATAAGAAACTCAGTTGCGGGATTGCGCGAATTTACGCATTTCATGTTGGGACTGAGAAGTATCATGTGGTTCCGCATCCTCCATTTTCTGACATGAGTTTTTTGGGGACTTTGGATCAACTAGGAGGGAAACTTTGTCTGATTTGCAGTTATGACAAGAGTCATATGGATGTATGGGCTATGGATATTTATGGTGTCAAGGAATCATGGACTAAGTTGTTTTCTGTTGCACAATATGTTGATGCTTAGTAAGTTTGAGTTCCCGACGCCTATTACGTACTCTAAGAATAGGAAACAAGTGCTTTTGCAACAAATGACTGGGGGGAAGCTTCTTTGGTATGACCTTCGACTCAAAAATGTCAAGTTCACACGTATTCCTAAAGTTTTTATTAAATAGAAACGCCTGTAATATAATTAGATAAATGGAGGTTTTAGTAAGAAGAAAGAAAAAAAAGGTAACGTGTTTTGCTGAAAAATGTAACAGTCCTTGATATAATTGGAAGAAGAGATATTTAGTTAGAGAAAGAGAAAAGGTAATGTGTTTTGACTGAAAAAGGTATTTGATTAGTTAATAGTAATTATATATAAATGTTATTTTATTAAATAAAATTGCTCGTAGTGTTTTTAAAAAGGAGAAATTTTAGTTAAATAAAATATAAAAGATATTCTATTTTAAATAAAAAAGGAAATTATTTAGTTATTGGAAAATAGAAAAGGTTATATGTTTAAACTGAAAAAGGAAATTGATTAATAAAGAGAAATTTTAGATAGATAAATATAAAAGATATTTTATTTTACCTGAAAAAGGAAATTATTTAGTTCTTGAAAATAGAAAAGATAATATGTGTAACCTGAAAAAGAAAATTGATTAGTTAGTAGATCTGTAATTGAGTAAGGGTAATTATGTAAATTCAATAGGTACCGTTGAACCAAACTTTTAATGTTTCGGAATTTATATAATAGTATAGATATATAGTATATTATAATTGAGATATTTTTGAGTGTATATTATTTAATTTTATTAAATAGAACCGTCCGTGATATAAATGGAAAAAGAGAGATTTTAGTTTGAAAAAATAGAAAAAGATAACGTGAAAATTAAAAGGTGACATACTTTAGGGTGAAAATGGTAATTGATTAGTTTTTAGTAATTATAATTTAATTGTTATTTTACTAAATAAAATTGCAAGTAATATTTTTAGAAAATGAGAAATTAATGTTACCGTGATATTTCTAAAAAAAAGGAATTTAATTAGAAAAAATAAAAAAGATGATACGTTTTTAGCTGAAAAGGTAATCGGTTAATTAATAGCATTATAATATTATGATTTTATTTTTATTAAATAGAATCGCCCGTGATATAATTTGAAAAAGAGAGGTTTTAGTTAGAGAAAATAAAAAAGGTAACTTGTTTTGGCTGAAAAAGGTAACCCGTTATATAATTGGAAAAAATATTTTAGTTAGAGAAAAGAGAAAAGAAAAAAAAATTTATTAGTTAACAGTATTTATAATTTTTTTTAATTAGATAAAATATAAAAGATATTATATTTTACCTGAAAAAGGAAACTGCTTAGTTATTAGAAAAAAAGGTAACACGTTTAACCTTAAAAGTAGGTTGATTTGTAAAGTAAAAATTTTAGTTAAATAAAATATAAAAGAAGATTTTTAAAAGGTAACTCGTGATATAATTGGAAAAAGAGATATTTTAGTTAGAGAAAGGAGAAAAGATAATTTGAACGAAAAAATTAATTAATTAGTTAATAGTAATTATAATATGCTTTTTAGTTAGATAAAATATAAAAAATATTATATTTTAACTGAAAAAGGAAACTGCTTAGTTATTAAAAAGAAAAGAAAAGGTAACATGCTTAACCTGAAAAAGGAAATTGATTAAAAAAGGTAATCGCCCGTGATATAATTGGAAAAAAGATATTTTAGTTAGAGAAATAGAAAATTTATCGTGTTTTGGCTGGAAATGGTAATCAGTGAATAGTAATTATAATATAATTATGTTATTTTATTAAACAAAATTGATTGTAATTTTAAAGGTAACATGTTTAACCTGAAAAAAGAAATTGATTAGTAAAACAAAAATTTTAGTTAGATAAAATATAAAAAAAGATTTTATCTGTAATTAAGTAAGGGTAATTAGGTAAATTCAATAGGTACCACCTGAAAAAGGAAACTGCTTAGTTATTAAAAAAAATGTAACACGTTTAACTTGAAAAAGTAGGTTGATTTGTAATGTAGAAATTTTAGTTAAATAAAATATAAAAGAAGATTTTTAAAAGGTAACTCGTGATATAATTGGAAAAAGAGATATTTTAGTTAGAGAAAAGAGAAAAGATAATTTGAATGAAAAAATTAATTAATTAGTTAATAGTAATTATAATATGCTTTTTAGTTAGATAAAATATAAAAGATATTATATTTTAACTGAAAAAGGAAACTGTTTAGTTATTAAAAAGAAAAGAAAAGGTAACATGTTTAACCTGAAAAAGGAAATTGATTAGTAAAACAAAAATTTTAAAGGTAACATGTTTAACCTGAAAAAGGAAATTGATTAGTAAAACAAAAATTTTAGTTAGATAAAATATAAAAAAAGATTTTATCTGTAATTAAGTAAGGGTAATTAGGTAAATTCAACAGGTACCAACCAACCGACCAACCAAACTTTTAATGTTTCGGAATTTATATAATAGTATAGATAAGGCTCTATTTTGGATTGCAATTAAAAATTGTTGTGGTGTTAGAAAAAGTGCTGGTAAAAAAAATGTTATAAAAAGCTGAAGACTGTTTGATAATATTTTTGATATATGCATGTTTTGATGTAAAAATATATTAAAAATAATGTTTTTGATGAGTTTGATGTTGAAATCAGCTACTGCTTTCCGCAAAAGCTGAAAAACAGCTTTTTTCAAAAGCATGGAGGGTCTGCTTTCTCTGAAAGCAACTTTTAGGCCAAAAGCACTTTTCAGAAAAGCAGCTTTTAAATTTTACCAAACACCTTTTCACCTGCTTTTCAGAAATAAACTACTATTGCTATCTGCAACAGCAATCCCAAACACACCCTAAATTTCTACTTTTTAGCAACAGGTAATAATATAGGGTTAATCATCAAATACATGACTCGTTGGATTTAAATATATCAAATGACGATCATTATAAAAAAAGTGATTCAACTTAGTCATATTAATCTAAAAATTTATAACAATTTATTCATTGAAATGTTGAAAATTTATATCAATTTCATCATTGAAAGATGATCTTATTACAAATTTTCAAATTAGGGATCACATTAAATCACATATGCAATGAGTGACTGACTCAATTGATATATTTGGATTAGACCTGGTAATTGTATCATTTCAAGTACTTTCATATTTTCGTGTATTCAAAGTTAAAACTGAAATCGACCTGAAATCATTTTGTGTACTTCACTACCCAACCCGAACATAAAACGAAATGTTTCGTGTAAACACAAAACGAATCGAAAATACACGAAATAAAAATATAAAAATTATTATATAATATTCGTGTACTTTTCGCGTACTTTAAGTACACGAAATAAAAATATAAAAAAATTACAATATATATTATGATATATAAAAAATAAATATTATATATAATATTTCATGTACTTTCGTGTACCCAAAATGAAAACCTATCTCCGACACTAAATATTTCATGTAATTTCGTATTCGTGTACTAAAATTGAAATCCAAAATCGTATTTTTTGGGTCATGTTCACGTGTCATGTGTCAAATTTACAGACCTAATTGGATCCAACTAATCATGTGTTTGATAATTAACCCTAATGATATATTAGATTTATTTTGGAAGATTATTTTAATATCCTTTCTTCCTTGGCTTAGTTTATCCCCATATATAGTATTATTTTTAATGAATACTCCCTCCGTCCCTCCCAATTCTTTACATTTTCTATTTTGGGATGTCTCTCCCAATTTTTTACATTTCCAAATTTTCCAAAAATAGTAAAGTTTTAACCTTTAAACAAATAAAAAGGGCCCACCACTTTCCACTACTTTCCTCCATCTTTCTAATCTATTACTTAAATATTGATAGGACCCACAATTTTACCCACTTTCCACTCACTTTCTTTCTCTCTCCACTTACTTTTTTCTCCTTTCTTAATCTCCGTGCTCAACCCGTTAAGAATTGGGAGAGACGGAGGAAGTATTTATTTTGTCTTAAGAAAAGAAAAATTCAATTCATCCCTTCCCGATCCTATCCAGTCCAACTTTAAAAAACCCAATCTGATTTATCTATCTATATCTATGTCTATATCTATTCTATTATATAAAAATCAAAATATTAAAAGTTTTGATACCTGTTTTTTGAAACCTATTTTTTGATATTTCGTGAAGTTACTTATCTACTCTTCATTATAAAAATAATATATTAAAATACCTAAAATAAATATTAACATAATATAATTAATGGTAATTAGTCAATTTCCTTTTTCACATTTACTTTTAGTTGAAAATTGAAGATGTTACATTTTATCATATATATACCTAAAAATCTATATCATATCTTCCAATCATTAATATTTTCTTTCGAATTAAAACACGTTACCTTTTTTTATTTAAAACTAATCTTACAATCATTGATATATACCCGAAAATATCATACCATATTTTTCAGTTATTAATAAAATATATTAAAAATCTGTATACATCTATCTATTATATCTATATCTATACTATTATATAAAAGCCGAAACATTAAAAGTTTGGTTGGTTGGTTGGTTGGTACCTATTGATTTTACTTATTTACCCTTACTTAATTACAGATAAAATCTTTTTTTATATTTTATCTAACTAATTTTTTTCTTTACTAATCAATTTCCTTTTTCAGGTTAAACATGTTACCTTTAAAATTTTTGTTTTACTAATCAATTTCCTTTTTCAGGTTAAACATGTTACCTTGTCTTTTCTTTTTAATAACTAAGCAGTCTCCTTTTTCAGGTAAAATATAATATCTTCTATATGTTATCTAACTAAAAAGCATATTATAATTACTATTAACTAATTAATTAATTTATTTCATTCAAATTATCTTTTCTCTTTTCTCTCACTAAAATATCTCTTTTTCCAATTATATCACGGGTTACCATTTAAAAATCTTCTTTTATATTTTATTTAACTAAAATTTTTACTTTACTAATCAATCCAATTTTTCAGGTTAAAGTGTTAAACATGTTACCTTTTTTTTTAATAACTAAGCAGTTTCCTTTTTCAGGTAAAATGTAATATCTTTTATATTTTATCTAATTAAAAAAACAAATTATAATTACTATTAACTAATAAATTAATTTTTTATCTTTTCTCTTTTCTCTAACTAAATTATTTTTTTCCCAATTATATCACGAGTTACCTTTTTCAGCCAAAACAAGTTACCTTTTTTATTTTCTCTAACTAAAACCTCTCTTTTTCAAATTATATCACGAGCGATTCTATTTAATAAAAATAAAATCATAATATTATAGTGTTATTAATTAACCGATTACCTTTTCAGCTAAATATGTATCATCTTTTCTATTTTTTCTAATTAAATTCCTTTTTTAAAAAATATCATGGGTAACATTAATTTCTCATTTTCTAAAAATATTACCAGCAATTTTATTTAGTAAAATGACAATTAAATTATAATTACTATAAACTAATCAATTACCATTTTCACCTAAAGTTTGTCACCTTTTAATTTTCACGTTGACTTTTTCTATTTTTTCAAACTAAAATTTCTCTTTTTCCAATTATATCATGGACGGTTCTATTTAATAAAATTAAAAAATAATATTATAATACTAATATTAATGATTATCCTTTTTAGCTAAAACGTATCATCTTTTTCCTATATTATCTAACTAAAATTCCTCTTTAGAAATATCACGAACAACATTAATTTCTCCTTTTCTAAAAACATTACGAGCAATTTTATTTTGTAAAATAACATAATTAAATTATAATTACTATAAATTAATCATTTACCCTTTTCACCTAAAATATATTACCTTTTTAATTTTGTCTAACTAAATCCTCTCTTTTTCCAATTATATCACGGACATTCTATTTAATAAAACAAAATAATAATTTTATAATTACTAATAAATAACTTATTACCTTTTCAACTAAAACCTATCGCATTTTCTATATTTTTTAACTAAAATAATTCCTTTTAAAGAAATATCATGGATAACATTTATATAATTATGATCATCATCTCATTTAAATATTTAAGCCTCCAAAATTCATATTTAAAAAAAGTTAATAATTTTTTTTTATAATATTAAAAAAATTTCGTGCATCGCACGGGTTTTAAGCTAGTATATTATAATAGCAGGAGATCATAAAGTTTCCTGGTTGCTTTAAAATAGTTTTCTTGCAATCTTAAAAATTGCCACTTTTAAATTTTAACCATTTTTTATTTATTTTACCTTAATTTATTAAATGATTTATTAAATGAAGGTAAATGTCAAGTGTGGTAAATGTCATTTAAGTATTCTTCTTGGACATGGGGCATTGACATCTTCCTAATTATCTCTCTTTTTTTTTTGCAGATTCATGATAACATTAATCTCTTTTGCCAAGCTCGAAACACCATTGAAACAATCCTAAATTATATATGCTTATTATTTCCATCTTTAAGAAGTAATCTCCTTATCTTACATTCTAAACAGCCTTGTATGATGTTCACTGTCCCGCTCTTGACCCTTCTTGCAATCCTAAAAATAGGATTTTAAATCATTTTTTAATTAAAATCAATTTTTTTATTTTAGCTTGATTTATTAAATTAAATGATTTAATGTATTGGCTATTCTTGAGGCCCAAGAGAAGGTAAATGCTATTTAAGTATGGTAAATGCCATTCTTGAGGTCCAAGGAGTCGGACGGTGCTTTCATTCACTATATATATAGATTGGTTAATATAAAAATCTCCACAATCATTTTGGTTAAACTTTGTATATCTATATATATATATATATAATAAAAGGAGGAGATCAGAGAGTTGAGGTGGAAGTCTATAAACATTTTAAAACAACTTCTTCATTTTCTTATTCGCTGAATTACTAGGAAGGTAACGCGCGAGCATTCAGGGCATCGAACCCCGGCTGAAACTTTATTTTCGTTATTTTATGTATTGTTTTTGCACCAATGTATAGCATCCATCTTCCATCTTTACAAAAAGGAGCTATAAATATATTTGTCCATTAAGTGTGATATCAAGGTCACTATCATTTGGTTAGTATTTACGAAACTAAACAGCTCAAACTTCCTGTCTTTTGCACCATAAATAACTATATAAAGACATTTCATTGTTTTCATTATTTTTTGTGTAGCTTCATGGTAGTATTATTTTTTGAATAATTAAATCGATAATAATTAAATTTTATGACAAAATATACTACTTAACATAAAACAATTATTTGAATTTATTTATAATTAATTTTCATATTAAGAAGTTCTTATTTGATGTTAGGATAGTATTCATCTACTAATGTTTATACATTATAATAAAAAATTATTAAGGAATGCAAATTGGAAAATAATTACAAGAAGACTGGAAAGGTCCCAAAAACTCGACTAATTTTGGCAGGAGCACAACATCCAATGACATGAACCCATGACCACCCACTTAAATAGTGAGACTGGAAATGAACATGGGATCTTGGAAAGGTAAACCCCCACAGGCCTAAAGTCCCAGTCTAAATCCGCTGAGCATATTAAATACATGTTTATTTTATTTTATTTTTATGAAATTTTTTCAAACATTATGTGCATTATAATAATTATTTTCTTATAAAATAATAATTATTTAAATAAAAGTAAGATTATTATGACACAAAATGGCGGCTTACAATTAATTATGTTGTGCCATTTTTTATTTGCAATTCTTCGGCAATAATACGATAGACACCCTTAACTTTTCACAAAATTTGGAATCGTGATAAGTTACGGAAATATGTACATTTTTTGATTAACATTTAGAATTTGTAAACATATAACATCGGCAACGAGTTTTACTTTGCACATGGACAAATTACAAGGTTTTACTTTTGTATATGAAAAAAATTACACATAGAATTTGACCAATTTGATTAAAAACCAATCCGAACCTTTTCTCAATTGGTTAAATCGATAAAAAAAACACTAGACATAGATATGTTGTTCCATTATATTGTGCCGAAATAAATTAATATTCTAATTAAATGAACTTTTATACTATTACTCATTTGAGAGGGGTATCGGCTTTTTAAAATGTTATATAACCAGGAGATCAGAGAGGATTTCACTTAGAAGCTTCAAAATATTTTTCTTGATTTTTCACATTTTTTACTTTTTTATTAAAATAATTTTATTGCATTTGATTACATTTTAATTAGTCATTAATTGTAACTAATAAACTTATATTAAATACACTTTATTTTATTTTTAATATAAATTCTAGCAATCTTTGTTAGAACATTATAATCAATTATTATATTAATATAAAATATTAATTATCTATCTAAAAGTACAATTAGTTCAAGGTAAAACAATAAAATAAAATTATTTATATCGTCCATTTCTAATCCTTATTCAAAATTGATGTCGGCAATAATAAATTGATGATTTTAACTTTTTGATTAATTCGTAATCAGTGACCATGAGAATCATGACAAGATACGGAAGTATATAAATTTTCCAATTAACATCCACAATTCAAATACAAGCAATATTGTATAATTTATTTTTACACATGACCAATTTACATATGGGATGTGACCAACTCGATTAAATTGAACCAATCCAACCTTTTTCTTTAATGATTAAAACAATGAAAAAGTTATACATTCGTTTTTTCATTATATTGTGTGGGATTAAATTAATATTCTAACTACACAAATTCTTATGCTATTACTAATTAATTAATCATGCATGTATGTTATGAGACGGGCAATCGGGCATCGGCGTTTAAGAACGTTAATTAGTTATATTTAATATTTTATAAATTTTTATTATGAAAGTTATGTTGACATTATAATTTGATATGAAAAAAGTAAGAGACCTTTATGGAGTTTGATGAAGTTGATAATATGTTAGAGGATCTTCATTTTGTTTGCATAAATAGTTTTAAACGACTTATTTTTTATTGAGATTCTAATTATTTTTAAATTCATTTTATTGGAGATAGAAAATAATTACATGTACATATTTATTATAAGATTTAATATAAAATTATTATAATATGTGAGTACCATTCTGAACATGTGTCCATGAATTTAAATTTAATATTGCATACAAAAAAGTTCTTATAAATGCTCAAAAAAATTAATCAAATGAATAAATACAGGTGTCGGATCACTCCAAGAAATATGAAACATGACTTACAAAATATATTTGAATTTTGTTTTTGTTTGTCATGCAACCAAATTTATCGATAAGTAAAGTCAATCACACCTCTTATCATATTTACATTTTACTTCTTTTTTCATCATACAAACAAATTTATCAACAAACTAAGCAATCACATCTCTCATAATGCCATTGACAGCAAAAATGATACAAAATTGTTAATTTTACTTATCCATTGTTGAACTTTACAAATGTTTGTCAATATTGAATTTCAAAAGTATTATTTTATGCAACAAAATAGGTGTCGTCAATATCCTCGAAAATATCATTATTATTACTTAAGAGTTTAAGTGAAACATGTTTTTTTTCTGCTAATTCTTTTCTCTATAATTCTTTAACATTCAAATTTAGTTACATTTTGCATAAGTTTCAATTCATCATATCAACTTTCAAATAATAAAATTCAATGAACAATGTTATATAAACGATTTTTAAAAATATTTTAGTGCCGCGCGTTGCGCGGCTTTGTTACCTAGTTATTAATAGCCCAACAAGGGTCTACTAATTCATGAGACACTAAATTCAATCTAAAATCATAAGACATTTTATTCAATTTGAAATGACAAATTTACCCTTATATTTAATATTTTTTTAAAAAAGTGTTGTTGGGAGGAGTTGAACTTGGGTCTCCAAGTTAATGCACACTAAGCACATACATGTTAACCAGTAGACCACTTACTCACATGTGTTCCGAATTATAAACATTATATGTGTGTGTGGGGGTATGTGTGCATGTATGTGTTTTTGTGAGGCTCGAGTGAAAGAATATATTGTATTTCAATTATTGCAACATGTTAACAATTTGTAGCCTTTAGTTTATTTTTATATTTATCGATTCATATTACAGTACAATATAAAACCAAACCAAACCAAACATACCCAGTATATCCCGCTCAGAGCAGGGTCTGGGGAGGGTAGATTGTACGCAGACCATGCCCCTGCTTTTTCAAGCAGAGAGGCTGTTTCCGTGAAGACCCCCGGCTATGTGCAAAAAAGATACGGTGGGTGATGAAGACACAGGACTCTTAACGGTACGGGAATGTTTAAAGCATTACCTGCGCCCATGGCGTTCTCCACATGGGACCTACCTGCCTGCTTGGGATTTTGGCATTCTGATATCGAGGTCCTGATGCTCTCCACTTTTACGACTTGAGAGAATATCTCCGGACGGGTCCCCTGAAAAATAAAATAAAACACAAGCAAACGGCCACCCGAGTCATACAAGAATAAATCGGTCCAAGGCAATCCGAAGACAATAAACGAGCAAAGCTAAAATAAAAAGTTGGACTTCTAAATTAAAGCTAAACGAGACAAACCAACTCTGAGGTTCTCCACAACGGAGCCGCTCCCTAAAAGGGAATCTACTACTCTGATCTTACGTCTCCACGCACACCTGTCAGCTGTCATGGTCTCGTCCAAGTTCAGGGCCTTCAGATCCATCTTAAGCTGTTCTTCCCACGACCTCCTCGGTCTGCCTCTCCTCCTCACCCCATCTACCGAAAGACTCTCTACCCTCCTCACTGGGGCTCCAGCCAACCTCCTACGGACGTGGCCGAACCACCTCAGCCTCCCTTCCCTGACTTTCGCAGAAAGAGGCGCTACTTCAAGCTCGCTCCTAAACACCCCATTCGGAATTCTATCTAGCATCGTGCGCCCACACGACCACCGCAACATCCTCATTTCAGCCGCTTCCAGTTTCCTTTCGATGTCCTTCTTTGCCGCCCAAGTTTCCGAACCGTAAAGCATCGCCGGTCGGATTGCCGCTCTATAGAATTTCCCTTTCAACTTTAAAGGGACCTTCTTGTCGCACATCACCCCTGACGCTGCCCTCCACCTAAGCCACCCAGCCTTGATACGATGTTTGACATCGTCTACAACCTCACCCTCCTTCTGAATGATCGACCCTAGATACTTGAACTTATCCGTGCTAGGTACTGTTTGATCTTGGATCTTACAGTACAATATATTTATATCAAAACATAAACTTATGCTGCATATTATATAGTTTAGTTATATATTTTTAATTGTAATAATAAAATTAATTAAAATTTACCATGTAATGATAATTTCGTAATACAACCAAACCATTCATTTATACGTGTTTTCAAATTAAAACATGATATCTCTTTGTGTGTCGCGTGAGCGGGATAATATTTAGATCTATACAAAGAAAATATTTATGAAATTCATAATATATTCTAAATGAATAATAATTAAATATAAGAGCAACTCAACAACTAAAGTATAGCAAAGCTGCTAGCTCTTTTGGACTAAACGTGCGATGAATTGATATATTTGGGACTTGACTTAATTTTTGAAAAATATTCAATTTTCGATCACAGTTGTCATAAGATTGATCATGGCTGTGTATTTGCACATATTAATTTTTATATTCTACTCATTAAGAAAAAAATTGAAATATTATCACAGTTTAAAATAAAACCTTGCAACATCTTTAACGATGATGAGTTCTCCATTAAATGATCACTAGCTCATAATTTGTTATTTCATTTAAATTTAGAAAAAATAAATTAATTTCGTATTATAAATTAATAAAAAGGCTTTTCGCCAACTAATGGAACTTGGTAAATGCATAAAAATCTTAAGATTTTGGACATTGCCCTCATCAAAAATATTTAAGTTATAAATCCTTATTTAATTAAAACTACATTTTATTTAAACAGTTGTGAGCAAAATCTTGACCTCCGCACATTTATTTAGTTCAATATAGTTAGTTTTATGTTTTAGGAAATAAATTAATGTATTTTTTATTAAAATCAATTGCATATAATTTAATTGAACTAAAGAATCTTAAATTTGCGGAAGCAGTGTTTAACACTACCCTTTATCATAAATATTTGATGATAATTCAAGATATATATTATAAAATAATAATGACTGGTGATGAAATACGCAATAGAAGAACATTTTTACATTAAGAAAGTTCTCGTAATGAAAGTTTGAGATGCGAATGAGACAAACGAAATTACTAATTCTCAACTCAAACTTAAATTAAAAGAATCCAAAATCGTATTTTCAATAGAAGTTCTCGATGTTGTCGCATTTGAATACCTAAAGAGTTTAACAAATAGGGATGAGAAAAAAATCCGATCCGACGGATACCCGATTCGAAAACCGAATTTTTATCCTATCCGAACCCGATATTTTGGATTTGGATATGGATATGGATTTAAATTTTAAACCCGAAAAATTTTGGATATGGATATGGATTTCATGAAACCCGATCCGAAACCCGAAACCCGATCAAAACCCGAGCCGAACCCGAAACCCGAAAAATACCCGACTTTCATTTATTATATTTTATATTTTATATATTATATATTATATATAAATGTATATTATAAATACATATTATACATACACATATCTTTGAGACATAAGATATGGAAAGATCGAGAAAATAAATTGTCATAGATGTAGCGGTATTTTTTAACTTACTTACACAATTTTTTTTATTTTTCTGTTAAGCAACTTATTTACACTATTTTTAATTTTGAATACCCGAAAAAAACCCGATCCGATCCGAAACTCGACGGATTTGGATTTGGATATTGAGTTTTGGATCCAAAACCCGATACGATCCGAAACCCAAAACCCGAAAATATTTGGATTTGGATTTGGATTTTTCAAAACCCGAGCCGAACCCGACCCGTTCCCATCCCTATTAACAAATGTACACAGATCACGATGTTGTTGCAAATATTTGCAATGGAAAAGATACACTATCATTTCTAAATAAAATTTACCCAATGTAAAAAAATCTACCAATTATACTTAGTATTAACAATTCTTACTTTTTTACATATTTCTCCATTGTTTTTACTCAAAAAATTAATAAATGACATGTCTTGCCTTATAAATAAATTAAAATAATAATTTACAAGTTATTTATCAATATTTTTCCATTGTCCAAATAGCACTTTCTTGCACTCCCAAATTGCTATATAATTCCAATATTTGATGAAAAGATCATTTAAATTTTGCGGTATTACATGATCATTTTAAAGTGTTTAGGATATTTAATATATTTAGGGACTATATTATCTACTAATTTTAGAGCATTTCTAAGAGCTTCTTTATTTTCGTTCTTAATTTCACATTTGAGGATAGAGAAGAAAAAAGTGTGTCCAAAAGACTCTTAGTCACTCCTAAATTCTTTAAAAATTTAATATATCTCTTCAATTGTAAAAGCTTCTTACCACTCCTAATCAATAGTTATAATAAATTCATTAAATACACTCTCACCCCCATCCACTTGTTTTTTATACTTTTACGAATTCAACATTACTTTTAGTAATCTATATATATTATAATGCCAGGAGATCGAAAATGCACCAGAAGCGTTTAAAATATTTTTCTTAAATTCTCACTTTTTTTTATTTTTTTATTAAATTCTTTTTTTGCATTAAGTAGCATCTTAATGGCATATTAATAATCATTAATTACACTTATGAATACATATATATATATATATATATATATAGGTCATTGTTCCATGGAGAACCATCTTACGTGGAGAACCGTGGAGAACCACTTAAAATGCATTAAAATTGCTTTATATATAAGGCCCCGCAGGGACATCTTCACAAAAAAGTCTTATAATTCTATCCTCTATCTATTTATAAAAAAAAATTACAAAATTTTTTTTAAAAAAAAAATTTTCAAAAAATGATGACGTGGCAACATTTTTTAAAATTTTTAAATTTTTTTATTTTTTTGATGAATGGATAGAGGGTAGAATTATAAAACTTTTATGTGAAGGGGCCCCGCCAGGGACCTTATATAAAGGCCAATTTTAATGCATTTTAAGTGGTTCTCCACGGTTCTCCACGTAAGATGGTTCTCCATAGAGTGAGACTCTATATATATTATATATGAGTCACACTCTATGGAGAACCATCTTACGTGAAGAACCGTGGAGAACCACTTAAAATGCATTAAAATTGCCCTTTATATAAGGTCCCTGGCCGGGCCCCTTCACATAAAAGTCTTATAATTCTAACCTCTATCCATTCAACAAAAAAAAAAAATTAAAAAAATTTTTTTAAAAAAAATTAAAAAAATGTTGCCACGTCATCATTTTTTGAAATTTTTTAAATTTTTTTTTGTTTTTGTAATTTTTTTTTATAAATAGATAGAGGATAGAATTATAAGACTTTTTTGTGAAGATGCCCCTGCGGGGCCCTTATATATAAAGCAATTTTAATGCATTTTAAGTGGTTCTCCACGGTTCTCCACGTAAGGTGGTTCTCCATGGAACAATGACCTATATATATATATATATATATATATATATATATATATATATATATATATATATATATATATATATATATATATATATTTATATAATAAATTTACTTCATATTATTTATAGAAAATATTGACAAACTTTATTTGAGCATTATAATTATTATTCAAATTTAAAATATTAATTATGTGTATAAAATTATGATTATTTTCACGTGAATTAACGACTTAAAATTGTTCGCATTGCATCATTTTTATTACATGTTGAAGATTTTTGAAAACATTTTACGGACGATTATAGGACAAACGATCTTAACTTCTCAAACAATTATTAATCAATAATTGTGAAAATCTTTATAAGTTATTGAAGCATAATCTTTTGGTTAAAATCTAGAATTTGTATAAAAATAATATTGACAAATTTTTAACTTTTTACATAATAAACTCAACCATTTTATTGACCGATTAAGTTGATAAAAATGTTATACACATGTTATTTCATTATATTGTGTCATAATAAATTAATATTCTAATTAGACTTAATTGCAGGAGGATTGACTCAACTATTTTTGCACAAAAATGGTTCAAATATAAAAAAAGACAATGTGATGACCTTACTATTTTTTAAAACAGATGAATGTGTTCAGTTTATGATTTAGTTACAACATGATAGTTGAACAATGTTTTTTAACACAAAAATGACCCAAAAATAAACACCATTATTTAGACTAATTTAGACGGAATGCAAGCAATTGGTTAAAAAAATATTTGGGTCATTTTTGTGCAAAAAAAATAGTTGAGGCCACACTCCTACGATTAAATTTTCTAATTATATAAATTCTTATGCTACTATTGAGCATGTATGTTATGAGAGAGGTGTCGGCTTTCAAAACATAATTTAGTTATATTTAATATTGTAATTATTACTTTTAATATTTACGATATTTTAAGGTTATTAAATTTTTTTGATATATAATGAGAGTATTATTCCAAATAATAATTCATACACCTGTTTTAAATCACTTTTGTAGGAAATTTTGAAAATATCAATTATTTTTTAGTACCTAACAATAAAAATTTATTAACCGCGCGAAGCGCAGCTAAATTGCCTATCTATATCTATATATCTATATATATTATAATGCCTGGAGATCGGAAATGCACCAGAACAGTTCAAGGTATTTTTCTTGAATTTTCGTTTTTTTGAATTTTTTTATTAAAATTCTTTTCTTGCATTGAATAGCTATTAATGACATTTTAAGTAGTCATTAATTACACCTATTAAACATATATTAAATTTACTATATTTAATTTGTTTAAAAATTAGCAAACTTTAGTTTAACATTATAGTTATTTTTTCAATATTAAATGTTAATTATATATAGTCATGTTTATTTTTAGTTAAAATGACGAATAACAATTGTTTATATTGCGTTATTTTTTATTCCCTATTCAAGATCACTATAATTTTTTTCGGATGATTATAGGGTACACGACCTTAACTTCTCAAGCAATTTTTGTTATCAATAATTGTAAAAATCGTAATAAATTATGGAAGTACAAGATATTTATTTAATATCTGGAATTGTATACAAATAGTACAGATAGATTTTCAATTTTGCACATGAATAAATAATACATGAGTTATGATCAAATCGATTAAATTTAACAAATCCAGTCATTTATCGAAAGATAAAATTGATAAAAAAAAAAGCTATACACCCATTGTTTCGTTATATTGTGTTGAAATAATTTTTTTATTGTAATTAAACAAATTCTTATACCATTATTGAATATGTATATTATGAGAGGGCTGTCAGTTTTAAAAAACATAATTAACCAACTTTTCAAATAATCTTTATTATCAATGATCGTAGTAAATTATGGAAGTACATGGATCTTTACTTAATATCTGAAATTTGTAAACAAATCATGCGCATACACACATGAGTTATGACCAAACTAATTAAATTGAACAAACTCAACCATTTTATCGGAAGAATAAATTGATAAAAAAATTATATGCCCATTGTTTCATTATATTGTGTCAAAATAAATTAATATTCAAATTAAATAAATTCCTAAACTATTATTGAACATGTATATTATGAGAGGGGTGTCGGTTTTAAAAAACGTTATTAAGTTGTATTCAATATTTGTAACTTTTGATTGTAAATATTACGTTCATATTGTAATTTTTATTTTTATATGTTTGTGATGATTTTAAGATTATCAAAATTTTAGATATATATAATGAAAATATTTTTCCAATTAATAATTCATGTAAATTATTTTTAAATTTAATTTTTAATAGAAAATTCATAAGAGACCAATCAATTTTTAAGAATAATAGAAATTAATTTATCTATTAAAGTACTTTTATATAAAATCTATCTATATATATTATAATGCCCGGAGATCGGAAATGCACCAGAACAGTTCTAGGTATTTTTCTTGAATTTTCATTTTTTTAATTTTTTTTATTAAAATTCTTTTCTTGCATTAAATAGCTATTAATGACATTTTAATTAGTAATTAATTACACCTATTAAACATATAATATATTAAATTTACTCTATTTAATTTGTTTAAAAATTAGCAAACTTTAGTTGAACATTATAGTTATTTTTTCAATATTCAATATTAATTATATATCGTTATGTTTATTTTTAGTTAAAATGACGAATAACAATTGTTTATATTGCGTTATTTTTTATTCCTTATTCAAGATCACTATAATTTCTTTTTGGATGATTATAGGGTACACGACCTTAACTTCTCAAGCAATTTTTATTATCAATAATTGTGAAAATCGTAATAAATTATGTAAGTATCTATATATATTATAATGCCCGGAGATCGGAAATGCACCAGAACAGTTCTAGGTATTTTTCTTGAATTTTCATTTTTTTGATTTTTTTTATTAAAATTCTTTTCTTGCATTAAATAGCTATTAATGACATTTTAATTAGTAGTTAATTACACCTATTAAACATATAATATATTAAATTTACTCTATTTAATTTGTTTAAAAATTAGCAAACTTTAGTTGAACATTATAGTTATTTTTTCAATATTCAATATTAATTATATATCGTTATGTTTATTTTTAGTTAAAATGACGAATAACAATTGTTTATATTGCGTTATTTTTTATTCCCTATTCAAGATCACTATAATTTCTTTTTGGATGATTATAGGGTACACGACCTTAACTTCTCAAGCAATTTTTATTATCAATAATTGTGAAAATCGTAATAAATTATGGAAGTACAAGATATTTATTTAATATCTGGAATTGTATACAAATAGTACAGATAGTTTTTCAATTTTGCACATGAATAAATAATACATGAGTTATGATCAACTCGATTAAATTTAACAAATTCAGTCATTTATTGGAAGATAAAATTGATAAAAAAGCTATACACCCATTGTTTCGTTATATTGTGTTGAAACAATTTTTTATTGTAATTAAACAAATTCTTATACTATTACTGAATATGTATATTATGAGAGGTCTGTCGGTTTTAAAAAACATTATTAACCAACTTCTCAAATAATCTTTATTATCAATGATTGTGGAATCGTAGTAAATTATGAAAGTACATGGATCTTTACTTAATATCTGAAATTTGTAAACAAATCATGCGCATACACACATGAGTTATGACCAAACTAATTAAATTGAACAAACTCAACCATTTTATCGGAAGATTAAATTGATAAAAAAAATTATATGCCCATTGTTTCATTATATTGTGTCAAAATAAATTAATATTCAAATTAAATAAATTCTTAAACTATTATTGAACATGTATATTATGAGAGGGGTGTCGATTTTAAAAAACGTTATTAAGTTGTATTCAATATTTGTAACTTTTGATTGTAAATATTACGTTCATACTGTATTTTTATTTTTATATGTTTGTGATGTTTTTAAGATTATCAAAATTTTAGATATATATAATGAAAATATTTTTCCAATTAATAATTCATGTAAATTATTTTTAAATTAATTTTTAATAGAATATTCATAAGAGACCAATCAATTTTTAAGAATAATAGAAATTAATTTATCTATTACAATACTTTTATATAAAATTTATTATAATAGCAGGAAACTGGAAAGACTTGCACTCAGAAGCTTCGAAATATTTTTCTTGAATTTTCACATTTTTATTTTTTATTAAAATAATTTTCTTGCATTTAATTAATAATTAATTATACCTATTAAATATATATTAAATACACTTTAATTCATATTTAATATAAAAGTTTAACAATTTTATTAGAGCATTATTGTTATTATTATTTTGTTATAAAATATTAATGATTTATATAAAAATACCATTATTTTAAGGTAAAACAATAAAATAAAATAATTTTTATCGTCATTTCTAATCCTTATTCAAAATCATTGCAAATTTTTTGGCAATAATTAATAGACGTTTTTAACTTTTCGATAAATTCGTAATCAATGATCGTGAGAATCATGATAAGATACATAAGTATATATATTTTTCGATTAACATCCATGATTTAAATAAAAGTAATATCGTAGAATTTACATTTATACCTGAACAAATTATATACGGGGTGTGACCAACTCGATTAAATTGAATCAAGTGGACCCTTTTTTCGTCAATTAAATCAATAAAAAAATTACCCATTCGTTGTTTGATTATTTTGTGTTGGAAAAATTAATATTCTTATTAAACACATTCTTATAATATTACTAATCAATTAATCATGCATGTATGTTATGAGATGGGAGACGGTGTTTAAAATCGTTAATTAGTTATATTTAATATTTACAAATTTTTATTATAGGAATTATGTTGACATTGTAGTTTGGTATGGAAAAAAGTAAAAGGTGTTTAAGGAGTTTTTTTTTGCTATTTTAAACAAATTCTCACTTTTTGAGCATTAAGTTAGGGTGTTAAAAAACGAGCATCGGCTTTAAAAACAATTATATGTACAAATTTATTATAAAATTTAATAAAAGAATATTAGAATATGTGAGTATCACTTTGATGTGTCCATGAATTTAATTTTAATGTTACAAACAAAACAGTTCTTATAAAATGCTCTGAAAAATTAATTAAATGTAGAGATACGGGTGTCGGATCACTCCAAAAAAACATGAAGCATGACTTACAATATACATTTGAATTCTGTTTTTTTCGTCATAAAACCAAATATATCGACAAGTGAAATCAATCACACCTCTCATCACATTTACATTCTAATTCTTTTCATCGTACAATCAATTTTACTAACAAATAATTTAATAACAAATTAAGCAATCACGTCTTTTATGATGCCATAGACAATAAAAAAGATTCACAAATGTTATTTTTACATATTCAATGTCAAACTTTGCAAATGTTTGTCAATATTGGATTTCAAAAGCATTTTTTATACGACAAAATAGGTTCGTCAATATCTTCAAAATTATTACTATTATTAATATTCAAGAATTTAACTGAAACATGTTTTTTCACCTAATTTTTTTCTCTTTTTAATTTTTAAACATTCAAATTTAATTACATTTCACATAAATTTTAATTTATCATATTAACTTTCAAATAATAAAATTTAACAAACAATAATACTATGTGTATAATTTTTAAAAATATTTTCGTGTCGCGCGTAGCGCGGCTTTGTTACCTAGTATATAATTAAATAAGTAGTGAGTATAAAGAGAATTGTTGGAGATGACTATACATTAAATTGCTAAGAGTCAACGTTTTATATTATATTTAGGAATTTCTTGTAGATGCTCTTACATCTGAATTTGCATAATCAAATTATGAATTGAATACTGATTGAAGTAAAAACATTTTAAAAACGCGAGTTATGAATGAAAAAAGAGTGAGGAAACTCAAAGAAATAATATAGGCGACAATGATAAAAAAAATTATATTCGTTTCTTGAAGATGACCCGTGCCTCGCACGGGTTATTATTCTAGTTATTTATAATAAGGAAACATTAGTATAATTCTAAACATGGGTATATTAAATTAAAATGAAACAAATATTAAAAATAATGATTATACAAAAACATAATTGTAATATTCAATAAAATTTATAACACAATAAAAGAAATCCGTGTATCGCACGAGCATTGAAAGTTTGTCGGTTCGGTTTTCGGCACATTCATCCTATTTATTAAAATAAATAATGAAATAATATAATTAATGATAATTAGCCAATTGCTTTTTTTAATTAAAAAATGTTTACTTTTAATTGATGATATTACTTTTTATAAATACCTAAAATATAATATCTTTCAATCAATAATATTTCGTTTCTAATTAAAACACGTTAAGTTTTAATTTAAAACATAATCTTGCAATAATTAATATGTATCCAAAAATATCACATCATACCTTTTAATCACTAACAAAATAAATAAAAATTCGTATACTACGAATAATGACCATTAGATTTTATTAAAAAGTCAGAACCGTTATATCCTCAGATTTGGTACATATTTTGATTCGGATAAAATTTATAGTTTTAATTTGATTTAATGGATATCAATTTTCAGCTTTTATATCAATACTAGCTTATAACCTGTGCAACGCACGGTTCCTTTTATAATATTTATAATTATATTAACTTTTTTTAATATATATTTATATATATATATATATATATATATATATATATATATATATATATATATATATATATATATATATAAGATTCTACACGTTCAATTTAATATTTTTGCTCTATCTTGAATTCTTAAAATTTTGATTTGGACGATTTTACAGCCCACATGAAATTAACAAAATAATCTTTAATTTAGTGATGGTTTAACAATTATTTTTCAATTAAAACTACGCAGAAACAAAAAAGTGAAGAAATTGACGATTTTTTACGATAATTATATTAACTTTTTTTAATATATATATATATATATATATATATATATATATATATATATATATATATATATATATATATATAAGATTTTACACTTTCAATTGAATATTTTTGCTCTATCTTGAATTCTTAAAATTTTCATTTGGATGATTTTAGAGCCCACATGAAATTAACAAAATAATCTTTAATTTAGTGATGGTTTAACAATTATTTTTCAACTAAAACTACGCGGAAACAAAAAAGAAAAAAAATTGACGATTTTTTCCGTTAAAAAATCTGTTCGATTTATGAAATCTACTTATATATTATCAAAATACCATTCTTATTAGTTGAAGATAGTTCTACTAACAATCAAATATGGTTTTAATAATGAGTGTAAGAGTGATTTTGTCCAAAATTTTGGTAGGGGGTAGTTTTGTTTTCCAGTACGAAATATTAAATAAGAATCGTTAAATCATAAAATAAATAGATGAAAAATGATAGATCTAGCATAAAAAAATATTTTATTTTTTAACATGTAAACTAAAAAGTGTATTTATGTTGAAATACGAAAAAGTGTATGTCAATAATTTAAATCATATAATTTGGTTTTTCTACATTGAATAGGATTATCAATGTAGGTATTCTGCGCTGAACATGATTAATATAAAAATTCATAATTTGGTTTTCTACATTGAATAGGATTATCAATGTAGGTATTCTACACTGAATAGGATTAATGTAAAATTCCTAATTATATTGTCTCTTGATAGTATGAGTGTTTTCATTTCTATAATAATTGTTAAATCATCACTAAATTAAAGATAATTTTGTGAGCTTCGCCTGGGCCGTAAAATCATCAAAATCTGATTTCTAGATCTCAAGATAGAGTCCAAATAGTTAATATGAATTTTATTAATATTAATAAAATAAATAAAATTCAATTGTATCCGTTTAATTATATCCTTTTCATATTATAATTTTATTTTTAAAATTCAATTCTAATATAAACTTCTTTAATTATATTCTTTTTAGATTATAATTTTCATTTTAATATGATATAATCTTGATCGTCTATTTTTAAAAATATTAGATTTGACGGTTGGGATTATTTTTGTAGTACATCGACCAAACCAAAATTATGGATAAGATCCCTCTTACGCTTGTTATATATAGCTTATAACCCGTGCGATGCACGGTTTTTTTAAATTTTCTTTATTTAATAAATTTATTTTTGTATGTTTCATTTTGATAATTGTTATTTTTATGTTTGGCTTCATCGAAATTATTTTAAATTAGGTTAATTAACATTGATGTATATTTATTACTTGTCTTTTGAGGTGGTTTTCCAATTATAGATTCTACATATATGAATGTAAATATCATATGGTGGCATTGATAAAATTTATGCACACACAGGAAACATACGTGTACATATATAATATATTAAAAAAGACATAGATTGAGATGTGATCATTGTTTATTTTTATTTTTTTTTGAATATTTTGGCTTATAGCCTTTTACACTGAGTATCTGTTCATTGACAACGTCTCTTGTTAGTTGTTACGCTCAATTTTTTATTTTTCATTTGTAGATATAAATCTGGTGGACAAATCAATAACTCAATATTTAGGTTTTTTTTGTCTTAAAGAAGTTCGTCTAATAATATTTTAATATCTCAATATTTTGACATGGGATGAAGTTGGAAGCAATGAAGAAGAATTATTTTGGAGGTAACTAATGATCTTGTATTTATAGCTAGATTTCTTCTTGGTAGGATAATGTAATTATAATTCTATGGTGAATCCATAGACTTCTGGATACAAGTGGACCTTAAGGAATGGTGAATCCATAGACTTCTGGAATGACATATGGCTTAACTCAGAGTCTTTAAAGATTCAATTTTCAAGGTTACATCAATTAGCTAATAAGAAGAATATCTCAGTCAAGGAATTCATAGGTACTTGGAACCCAGAAGGGAGTGTCTTGTGGAGAAGGCCATTGAGGGGTTGGGAGAGGGAAGAGGTAGCTTCCTTGTCTAATCTAATCAACACCACCACTTTCAAATCAGGGCAGGACATCCTTCACTGGGATACAATGAAAGGCGATTATAGCTCTAAAGTATGCTACGATAGACTTGAAAGTGAAACCACAACAGTTGGGCCTTGGCAATCTATCTGGAGACTCAAAATTCCTCCAAAGGTTAAATTCTTTTTATGGCAATGTTCACACAAGATTATCCCGTCAATGGAATTCTTGAAAGCAAGAGGTATAGATATTAACACAACATGTAGATGGTGTGATGCTCAGGTAGAGAATTTAAATCATATATTATGGCAGTGCAATCTGGCCCAATTGGCATGGAATCTATTTCAAAGCTGGACGGAAATAAAGATTGATTTAACAGGCTCTTTTGATCTAGCAACATGTCTCAAATAAACTGCAGCCAAGTCCATGAAAACGGGTGGTCAAATTTGCTTCGTATCAACATTGTGGTCGATATGGTTAGCGAGAAATGACTGCGTTTTTAACAATGTCAAGATATCTCCATCCAAAATGGACTTTATCATCAAGCATAGAGCATATAGTTGGAGCCTTGCTGCAAACCTGGTTTCAAAAGGTCACGACCAGATTTGGAATTGCTATCCAATGCAGTCTTACCTCATACATAACAAAAGATTGAAAAGAGACCTAGTTGATTATTGGCTCTCTTTGTCAGACTTATTATGTTTCACGGATGGAGCATGGAAATTGAATCAAAACAATACGGTGGAGGCAGGCATAGGTGGATTCATCATGAATAAAAATCATCAAGTAATTTTTATTTTCTCAGGGCCCTCGCTCCAAGTGAACGCTTATGAAACGGAAAAAGAAGCATTATCTTTTCTATTGTCACAAATTGAGGTAAGTTCCCACGCTACGGCTAGCTTCACCTTCTTACTAGATTCCACCTTAGTAGTGAATCAAATCAACAAACAGAAAAGGACCACTCCTGTTCAAGATTTCTGCATTAAGGTCAAGAATGATTTGCTACATTGCAGCAACTTCATTTCGATTCCTAGAAGTGTAAACTCAGAAGCTGACAGCTTAGCCAAACAAGGCAGTCAAAGAATGAATTTCCTGGCGGGTTGGATATAGGTCAGAGGAGCTGGAGAAGGGTTAACTTTGTTTGTATATGTTGTATTTGCTTAACACCTCAGCTCAGTAGTCTGCTAAGAGCATGTCTCAAATGCCAGCATGTAATGTTTTCTTTTTCAATGGGCTTGCCCATTTTTAATTCAATAAAACCTTAACTTACCAAAAAAAAAAAATCTATTGTTGTATTATAATTTCTTTTCCAATTCATTGTAGAGATCTTTTTAATTTTTTTATTTATAATTGATTATGATTTTTTATACATATTTCAAGGTGAGCAACCCAAAAAATATGCAAGGGAGTATAAATTTATACAGTCATCTACAGTTCATCACTCGCACAGGATATATAATATTTGAAAAGAAGTTAATACCTTCCTCCGCCTCTCTCAAGATCCCGTTTATACTTTATAGTAGGTTTGCGAGCTTCAAATTTTTCTCTGCTCATAATTGGGTGGCTACCGCCACGATTAAAACCCATCCCAAATTCAGCAAGGTCCCTGATATAGTCAAATAATAAAAACCGCAACATTATATCCTTAGTAAATAAATTTATACAACCTTTTTTAATGATATCCTTTTTAGATATTGTTATGCCATATTTTGCCATGTCTAATAATCTCCCAAATTCATAATATTTATTAATTATTAATTCAGATTAATAATTATTTCTTAATCGCTAAGTTTTATCCTCTCTCAGAAATGAGGAAAGAACCAATCTCAATCAATCAATAACGGAAAATATCTCCAAATGATATTCTTCAAATCCGGAAGATATCACAACGATAAGATTAAATCAGATAAAATCAGTAATCACCAAGATTAACGAAGTTTATCCCTAAAGTCTCTAAGTGATAGACACAAATTAATTCACAGAACTGCGTGGGGCTTGATCCTATATAAACATATAGGTACGCAGGCATCTTGGTACGATATGGGATCCGATACACGAGACAAATCGAGACACCTGCCAAGTCCAGCCCCTCTTTTTTCATAAACCCTAATCTCCTAAAACAGACACATATTCATAAATTCGCTCTATTATTCCAGCAAACCTCCGATTTCGTGTTGTTACGAAATTCCTCCAACAACATTTGGCGCTAGAAGGAGGGGCTTTAATTATTCGAGGAGGACGAATAATTCATAATTGGTGTTAGAACACAATCAAAATGGTTCTAACAGGATGGCGGTGGAGGGATCAATAATCACAAAAAAAATGATGACTGCAATTTTGGAACAACGGTAAAAAATGGTACAATGGTGGTATACAGATAACACGAAAAGAGAGACAAAACTGGAACAGGCTCATGCGCGCACGGCCAGGAAAAAAAATTGACAAACTTACTACCAAGCCAGACAGAAGCAGAAGACAATCGGAGGGAAAAAAATCGAGAAAAAAAATGGAGGTCAGCAGGAGTCCACGCGCGGAAGGCAGAAGAACAGAGGCTAAAGGAAAAAAATGTATTGGAGCCTACCTAATACTACTAAACAATAAAAAAAAAAAGAAGCACCACGCAAAAAAAAAACACCGCAAATTTACCGGAATGCGAATTGGAAATTTCAGCCGAGAAGAAACGGAAAATAAAGATAAGTCCTTTTTCTTATTTTAATTATCTGCGATAATATTACCATGTCATGTCATGCATGCATAGTGTTTTTAAATATTTTTTCAGAAAAAATATTTATTATTTAAAAATTCGTGTGAGCAATTTATTTTTATGCTTGTAAAATTATTGCGATTTAGAAAATATCGTACGAGATATTTATGTTGATGAATTGCGGATATTTACATATTGATTGATTGTGGATTTATTTTATAATCCCGTACGAGCTACATTATTTTCAAGAAAGAAAAAATGCATACGCGAGACGCATTATTTGTAAAAGATTTTCTACAAAAAGGAGCATTATTTTCGAAGAAAATAAATATCGCGACATTCTTAAAAGAGTATATTTATTATTGCATTTGGATTTGTAAAATATTTTCATATATTGTCGCGATAGTACATATATGTCAAAAATATTTTCAAACTTGCAAACTAAGTTGTCAAGTAGGGTAGCCTGGACAAGCTATAAATTCCGCAATACTATACGCTGAGTAAAGTGCAGCACCTTCTGGATTATTATTGAAGGCCCATGACCAGATCTTGAGCTCAAGGTCGCATGGGTGGGAAGGCATCCCTATGCAAAATATCTTTAAAGACATGCACAGCCAGCACGCGTGCAAAGTTCACCAGAATTACATTTACATCTCCTACTGAAGACCTCGCCAGACACATCCTTATGTGGTTGCATCAGTCACTTGAAAAGCGTGTATGCCAATTCGGGATATATACAAACGCCAAGGTCCTAACTAGACAACAAGGATCACAAAGGATTTCAAAAATATTATTTATGCTCGCACATTTGAAAACCTTGGTAAATATATATCTTATATTGGTTATCGCATGCTATCACTCTTGCATCCGCATACGCCTAATGAGCACAGTGGTGCTCTAAGTATTTTTCTAATCATCTATTTTCAGTTTTTTCAGCGACTCATGAAATTTGGAAGCTTGAAGAATTCTTAGTTCTCCACTGCAGCAAGCTACACTGAAGAATTGGGGGCTAGTTGTTATGCCATATTTTGCCATGTCTAATAATCTCCCAAATTCCTAATATTTATTAATTATTAATTCAGATTAATAATTATTTCTTAATCGCTAAGTTTTATCCTCTCTCAGAAATGAGGAAAGAACCAATCTCAATCAATCAATAATGGAAAATATCTCCAAATGATATTCTTCAAATCCGGAAGATATCACAACGATAAGATTAAATCAGATAAAATCAGTAATCACCCAGATTAACGTAACTTATCCCTTAAGTCTCTCGGGATAAGACCAATCAATTTCACAGAACTACGTGGGCTTGATCCTATATAAACATAGGTACGCAGGCATCTTGGGACGATATGGAATCCGATATACGAGACAAATCGAGACACCTGCCAAGTCCAGCCCCTCTTTTTTCATAAACCCTAATCTCCTAAAACAGACACATATTCATAAATTCGCTCTATTATTCCAGCAAACCTCCGATTTCGTGTTGTTACGAAATTCCTCCAACAACAGATATTAACACTTAAAAGCATTAAAAAGAAGTAAATAAATTTATATAACCTTTATTAATGATATACTTTCTAGATTATAATTTCCTTATTAATATGATATAATCTTGATCGTCTATTTTTAAATATATTAGATTCGATGATTGAGATTATTTTGGTAGTACAGTGATATCCTTTTTAGATTATAATTTCCGTTTTAATATGATATAATCTTGATCGTCTATTTTTAAAAAAATTAGATTCGACGGTTGAGATTATTTTGGTAGTACAATGATATCCTTTTTAGATTATAATTTTCTTTTTAATATGATATAATCTTGATCGTCTATTTTTAAAAATATTAGATTCGACGGTTGAGATTATTTTGGTAGTACAACGACCAAACTTATGGATAAGATATCTCTCACGCTTATTATATATAAGGATATAATTATAATATTATTATTTTATTTGTATTAAATAGAAACGCCTGCAATGTAATTATAATATTATTATTTTCTCAAGGACTGATCGTACAGAGAAGTTATTTGAGTTGTTTGCCTTTTCGAATTTCTACAATGTTAAAATGCATAAAATAATTAGTCTACAGAATTATTAAATTATGTTCAAGTGACTATTCATATATATTCAAAATATATATCTCCCACTATTTTTATCAAATTAATAGCCCTACCTATCAATTCGGAAAAGTTTCTCTAAACCTTTCTAGTGAGCCAAGATCCATATTTCATCCCTTTTAAGGTCAGCTTTGGCTTTTCTCCTTAAAATGATTATTTAGGTAGACAACATTTGCCAATTATATCATATATAACTCTTGGATAGTTTGGTAGAACAACATTTGTTCACATAACAACATTTGTTCCTATTTATTCAATAAATCTTACCAAACTCTATGCCTCTAAGTTCACAATCCTATTGTGGTCACTTAGTTAAGTCGAACCCAAAGGTCTAACAGTTGAGTATCACTAACTTACTCGATCGCGCCTTACCACGATAAACAAAGGTACTCCGCTTTGGCGCACCTACCCTTTGTCGATCTAAGTCTTGACAAGTGTTTCCCATTTGGAAGGCATCTTAAA
The DNA here is from genome assembly GCA_037693485.1 of Kitagawia praeruptora. Taxonomy (NCBI): domain Eukaryota; kingdom Viridiplantae; phylum Streptophyta; class Magnoliopsida; order Apiales; family Apiaceae; genus Kitagawia; species Kitagawia praeruptora. Next base: position 38,980,083 of record CM075344.1, read on the forward strand.
CTTAATATTTTTTTAGGGGTTTGTTAATTAAAACGACCATGATCCCATCATAAAGAGATTCCTAACTTTCTTTGAATTAAATACTTCAAATCAATATTCACCAATGGTTTGATTTCCAGGTTGTTGGAGGAGTCACAAACGGCCTCACTTAATATCCAACTTCCTTACATGTATGACCCGTTTTTGACAAAATCTCCCCATATCGAAATAATTGAAAATTCGTATTTAATTCCGTGTTTCATAAACACAGAAATCTCATTGTCGTTATTTTTTTAATTTTCAAAATCTCGAGTCGTTACAGATTTTATCTTGTTTAAGCAGGCATGGCATGGGTGATGTATCTAATACATTCAATCATACATGATTAATATAATTAAAGCACGCATCTCTATGTATTCTACACATACATTCATACATCATATATAAAGTGCAGTATGTAAACGTGATTGGTTATGGCCTTTATCCTATATGATCCTTTCAAGCTAATGAAAGGATCAAGGTCAATCTATGGTGGTAAAAACATAAATACAGTTACATGTCTTCATTCTTCTTGTCTTCTTGGATCGCCTCCTTGCTTGCTTGTCTTCATGTCTTCATGTACATTACATAAACAAAACAACTATACTAATGTAATTACAAGGAGAACTCGAGTTACATTCGAGATTTAATCATTACAATGAATGATGACATGCAAGTCGTATTTAGAAACCAAACCATAAACAAAAACATCTATCCTATGGGTCTCAAGGCCATAACCATCCACCATGCTCAAGTAACAATTAAAGAACATATCATATTATCTAATCATGTTAAACGATATCATATTTCAGAGGATCCAATCAAAGAAATCATATAACGCAAAAATCAGAAAATCAGAATCAAATTCTGAAAACAATAAATCGCCGTTTTTAGTCACTAAACGGCGTCAAACGCCTTACAGACGAGTCGATGATAGCTTTGCTATTAGTTTTGTTCAGACGCTCGTTTCCAGTCAGAAAACACATATTGTTTGCGAAAATCGGACACTGGACACAGATTTCACCGAATCTTAACAGCGTATACAGAAATCGTATCGTATACAATCCCCACATCAAGAACAAACATAAATCATATATATATATATATATATATATATATATATATATATATATGAAAGTCATCAACATATCATATCCAATATGATCATATAAGTTATAACTCATAAAACGATTTTCAGAAAATCAGAATCAAATTCTGAAAACCATAAATCGCTGTTTACAGGAAGTAAACTACGTCAAACGGCTTACAGATGCGAACCTGACAAAGTCAGTCTTGCTCAGTGGCCCGATTCCAGTCAGAAAACATATCTCGTTTGCGTAAATCGGACACAGTACGCAAATTTCACTAAATTTGCACAATTTTTCGAAAATCGTATCGTATACAATCTCCAAAAATAAGAACAAGCATGTATCATATACACTAAGCAATTTATACAATCATCCCATGATTATACAATCCACTTATATATCATATGTTCAAAACATATACATACACATCTCGTATAATCACAAAAACATGGCAAATCACATACATGCTTATATACACCAAAACTGTTAAACACATAACCGAATTAAAAGCGTTTTGCAAGTAGCTCTGATGCCATTGAAGGGTTTCGAGCATCAAACGCAGCGGAAACTAATAATAAAAACAATAAAATCGAAACCCAATCGCAGGATCCATGCAAAACAAGACGTTTAATTCGTAGTTATGAACGTTTACCTTAAAACGAAGCTTTAACAGCTGATGACAGATGGAGGTCCAAAGCAACTTGAATCACCACGCATCCCGCTCTCGCGATCTACGCTCTACCGGTATCCACACGAACGCTTTTCTCGAAGGATTGATGTGTACTAGCACCCGAAAACTGCTTCTCTCTTTATCTTCTTTATCTCTCTCAAGAACGGCTAGGGTTTTGTAAAACTTGTATCACCATGTAAAATCAGCCATAAAGAGATATATATAGAGAGAAGAGAATTAGTTTTCTAATTATAATCCAATTATAATTAATACTAATCCGAAATTCCAATTTATTATTTAATTAAGTCTCACTTAATTAATTAATAACTAATTTCGGAATTAGTTAAAGTAATTCCTTTTTTTCTATTTAATTAATTAATTAAGTCAAACTTAATTAACATTATAAATAGAACAAATTACTTATTTATTTAAATTCATAATTTAAATGATTTCTCCTTCAAGCGTTCTTTGTGTGTGACCCTATAGGTTATTATTACGTTGGCAACAATTTTAATATCAAATTAAAATTGTAAACAATGAGCGGCATCTAGTAATACATCATTGCTACCCAAGTAATAATAATTAACTTGTGATCCAATTAAACCTTTCGTGATTAATGTTTCCGTGTAATATAATCTCTTTAACCATATATTATAGATTAAACTCGAGGCATGTAATTAGTCATCCTCTTCAACGTTTAATCCGGGTTTCCTTGATCAATGAGTAGATTATTAAAAACAAATCAATATTTGAGCATGGCCATGCATTTTCATAATCTCACTCAATCAAGAGGCCAATAATATCTCTCCTAATAATAGGATGGTTAAATCCTTTATCTATCATTCATATTTCTCATACGTCTCATAATATGCCCGATGTACACTTTTATCATCACCCGGTCAAAGGTAACTTTTAATGTAGTCAAAGTATATTAATCCTCGTATAGAAATATAATGATCTCAAGTCTAAGGATCATTACACCATTATCACTGTGAGTCTTTCTAATGACATTATCAACATGTAGAAACTCACTGTGGGTCAATCCAGTGTCATGTAGAATATTACATGCACCTATGTTCTTGACTTTAGTATCACTATACCTATGACCAATGAGATGTGGTCATCAGTCAACAAACATACTAATCTTTATGCATTATAATTGTCCCATATTATTAATGCTCGATTAGGGATATTTAGGAATATAAACACTATTCATATAATCTCATTTTTAAGTCACATACTTAAAGATATAGAATACATGTTACATATTCCAAGGACATTTATTATTCTAATAGTTATTTCGCAGTAAATAAAGACATAATAAATCAATATAGTAATAATCGTTGGAACATAACAAAATAGTCTTTCCTAGAAGCACAACTACATTGTCTCTAGGGCACTAACACTATCAATCTCCCACTTGCACTAGAGCCAATCGCCCATGTATCTAATACTCATGGAACTAGTGTGACCTTCGTGCTTCTGCTGCGACAAAGCCTTGGTCAGTGGTTCCGCAACATTATCATTAATATGCACTTTACATATATGTATATCTCCTTGATCATTAATCTCATTAATAAGGTGATATCGCCTAAGTAAATTCTCAACCAACCTTCTTGGTTGCTTCGCAAGCATCAATATACTCAGCCTCCATTGTAGAATCATTTACTGTGAACTATTCCAGCTTACAACACTTCTATTTAGACAAAAACCGAATCCAGACTGGGACACAGAATTGTCCCTATCTGTCTGGAAACTAACATTAGTGTAACCTCTTACAACCAGCTTCTCATCTCCTCCGTATATCAAGAACGAATCTTCAGTCCATTTAAGGTACTTAAGAATATTCTTGACAGCTATCCAGTGACCCTCACCTGGAATAGACTGGTATCTGCTCATCATGTTTAAAGCATACGAGATATCAGGACGAGTACATATCATTGCACACATTATAGAACCAATTGCCGAAGCATATGGTACTTGACTCATACGGTCCTTATCATCTGATGATTTAGGACAGTTTCCCTTTGAGATCACTATCCCATGAGACACCGGGACATAGCCCTTCTTTGCCTCTTGCATCCCAAAACGATGCAACACTTTGTCAATGTATGTACTCTGACTCAAGCCCATTAATCTTTTAGATCTATCTCTATAGATCCTAATCCCTAAGATATAGGTAGCATCGCCTAAGTCTTTCATCGAGAAACTTTTTCCCAACCAAGTCTTCACAGCCTGTAGAGAAGGAATGTCATTCCCTATTAGTAATATGTCATCTACATATAATACTAGGAATGCCACATGGCTCCCACTAACCTTCTTATAAACACATGGCTCATCCTCATTTTGTATGAAGCCAAACTCTTTGACTGTTTCATCAAAACGGATGTTCCATCTCCTTGAGGCCTGCTTCAATCCATTAATGGATCGTCACAACTTACAAACCATTCTAGCAAACCTTGAATCGACAAAACCCTGAGATTGTGTCATGTACACATCCTCTTCTAAGCTCCAATTTAAGAAAGCAGTCTTGACATCCATTTGCCAGATCTCATAGTCATAATAAGCTGCTATCGCAAGCAAAATCTTGATGGATTTGACCATAGCTACCGGTGAGAAAGTTTCATCATAGTCAATACCATGAATTTGCTTAAAACCTTTCGCCACTAGTCTTGCCTTGTAGGTCTGTAAATTTCCATCCATGTCAGTTTTCTTTTTGAAAACCCACTTGCACTCTATGGGTTTTACCCCATCCGGTGGTGTAACCAAAGTCCACACTTGGTTTTCATACATGGAATCCATCTCAGATTTCATGGCCTCCAGCCATCTCTCAGAATCTGGACTGTTCATAGAATCCTTGTAGGTGAGAGGCTCATCATCATCTATAAGCATTACATCGCCACTTTGAGATAGGAGAAATCCATAATATCTCTCTGGCTCCTGGTGAATCCTACTAGATCTACGAACAACCTGTGTTTCTTGAGCAGTATTGTTCGCAACATCTTGAGTCTCATTCTGCTCATGTTCCAACTCTGGTTCAACATTATCTTGTAGTTCTCGATCCTTATCGAGGTCTATCGTCCTCCCACTATTTTTTTAGAAAGCAGTTCTCTCTCTAGAAATACAGCCATTCGAGCAACAAACACTTTGTTCTCGGAAGGTTTATAGAAATTATACCTTTTAGTAATGGGTATCCTACAAAATTACATTTATCTGATTTCGGTCCTAGCTTATCAGAGACCAAGCGTTTCACAAACGATTCACATCCCCAAACTTTCATAATTGAAACGCTATTACGTTTATCAGTCCATATCTCATATGGTGTCTTTTGAACCGATTTTAAAGGAACTCGGTTTAGTGTTTGTGTAGCCGTCTCTAGGGCATAACCCCAGAAACTAATTGGAAGATCCGCATGACTCATCATCGATCGCACCATGTCCAACAAGGTACGATTTCTCCTTTCAAACACCCCATTCCATTGTGGTGTTCCAGGAGGAGTGAGTTGTGATACGTTACCACACTCCATTAGGAAATTCTTAAATTCCAAGCTTAAGTATTTTCCCCCACGATCAGATCATAGAGTTTTAATACTTTCGCCTAATTGCTTTTCAACTTCAGCCTTATACTCTTTGAATTTTTCAAACGATTCAGATTTGTTCTTCAAAAGATACATATATCCGAATCTACTAAAATCATCAGTAAAGGTTATGAAATAATAAAAGCCACCTCTTGCCATCATACGCATTGGACCATATACATCACTATGTATCAATTCCAATCGTTTGGTGGCCCTCTCACCTTGTCTGGTAAAAGGAGCTTTAGTCATTTTGCCAATGAGACATGGTTCACATTCCTCGTATGATTCGAAATCAAACTTATCCAAGTATCCATCCTTATGTAACTTGGAAATGCGATTCTCATTTATATGGCCTAAACGACAGTGCCAGAGGTATATGTTTGATTTGAGTCATTTGTCTTAAGACGTTTATTATTTATGTTATAGACAGGATTATCAAGATCAAGAACATATAAACCATTAAACAAACGTGCAACCCCATAGGTAACATTATTCAATGAAAACGAACAACCATTGTTCTGAATCAAAAACGAAAAACCAATCTTGTCCAAACAAGAAATGGAAATAATGTTTCTGCAAATCACGGGCACGTAAAACAGTTCTCAAGTTCTAAATAAACCCAGTGGGCAATGATAAATAATAAGTCCCTATAGCTAAGGCAGCAACCTTTGCTCCATTGCCAACACGTAGGTCGACTTCTCCTTTCGCCAAAGTTCTACTCCTTCGAAGTTCCTTCACATTTATACGAATGTGAGAACCACATCCAGTATCTAATACCCATGATGTAGAAGTAGATAAATTGACTTCTATAACACAAATACATGAATCAGAAATCTGAACATCTTTCAGTTTCTTTAGATCCTCCAATTAATTTTGACATTTTCTCTTCCTTTCACCCTGTTTACACGCATACAAGGTCTTGCTTGTATTAAATTTCTCTTGACGAGCCTGTCTTCAAACATACGTTTAAGGTGCTCGATCATGATATAAGAATCAAAATTCTCATGTTGTTTCTGCAGCTTAGGACTCATAGTCGCAAGCATCAAACAGGTGACATCGGTGTCATCATCCAAATTCTTTTGAAAAGCATTTCGTTGAGTCTCCGTTGCACCTTCAGAAAGAGGTCCAGGTCGAGGAATATTAATGACATAGAGCTTTCGCTCTTGCCTGAGGACAATCCTCAAATTCCTTTGCCAATCTAGGAAGTTAGTTCCTGTCAACTTGTCCTTCTCAAGGACTGATCGTACAGAGAAGTTATTTGAGTTGTTTGCCTTTTCGAATTTCTACAATGTTAAAATGCATAAAATAATTAGTCTATAGAATTATTAAATTATGTTCAAGTGACTATTCATATATATTCAAAATATATATCTCCCACTATTTTTATCAAATTAATAGCCCTACCTATCAATTCGGAAAAGTTTCTCTAAACCTTTCTAGTGAGCCAAGATCCATATTTCATCCCTTTTAAGGTCAGCTTTGGCTTTTCTCCTTAAAATGATTATTTAGGTAGACAACATTTGCCAATTATATCATATATAACTCTTGGATAGTTTGGTAGAACAACATTTGTTCACATAACAACATTTGTTCCTATTTATTCAATAAATCTTACCAAACTCTTTGCCTCTAAGTTCACAATCCTATTGTGGTCACTTAGTTAAGTCGAACCCAAAGGTCTAACAGTTGAGTATCACTAACTTACTCGATCGCGCCTTACCATGATAAACAAGGGTACTCCGCTTTGGCGCACCTACCCTTTGTCGATCTAGGTCTTGACGAGTGTTTCCCATTTGGAAGGCATCTTAAACTTAATATTTTTTTAGGGGTTTGTTAATTAAAACGACCATGATCCCATCATAAAGAGATTCCTAATTTTCTTTGAATTAAATACTTCAAATCAATATTCACCAATGGTTTGATTTCCAGGTTGTTGGAGGAGTCACAAACGGCCTCACTTAATATCCAACTTCCTTACATGCATGACCCGTTTTTGACAAAATCTCCCCATATCGAAATAATTGAAAATTCGTATTTAATTCCGTGTTTCATAAACACAGAAATCTCATAGTCGTTATTTTTTTAATTTTAAAATCTCGAGTCGTTACAGATTTTATATTGTTTAAGCAGGCATGGCATGGGTGATGTATCTAATACATTCAATCATACATGATTAATCTAATTAAAGCACGCATCTCTATGTATTCTACACATACATTCATACATCATATGTAAAGTGCAGTATGTAAACGTGATTGGTTATGGCCTTTATCCTATATGATCCTTTCAAGCTAATGAAAGGATCAAGGTCAATCTATGGTGGTAAAAACATAAATACAGTTACATGTCTTCATTCTTCTTGTCTTCTTGGATCGCCTCCTTGCTTGCTTGTCTTCATGTCTTCATGTACATTACATAAATAAAACAACTATACTAATGTAATTACAAGGAGAACTCGAGTTACATTCGAGATTTAATCATTACAAGGAATGACGACATGCAAGTCGTATTTAGAAACCAAACCATAAACAAAAACCTCTATCCTATGGGTCTCAAGGCCATAACCATCCACCATGCTCAAGTAACAATTAAAGAACATGTCATATTATCTAATCATGTTAAACGATATCATATTTCAGAGGATCCAATCAAAAAAATCATATAACGCAAAAATCAAAAAATCAGAATCAAATTCTGAAAACAATAAATCGCCGTTTTTAGTCACTAAACGGCGTCAAACGCCTTACAGACGAGTCGATGATAGCTTTGCTATTAGTTTTGTTCAGATGCTCGTTTCCAGTCAGAAAACACATATTGTTTGCGAAAATCGGACACTGGACACAGATTTCACCGAATCTTAACAGCGTATACAGAAATCGTATCGTATACAATCTCCATATCAAGAACAAACATAAATCATATATATATATATATATATATATATATATATATATATATATATATATATATGAACGTCATCAACATATCATATCCAATATGATCATATAAGTTATAACTCATAAAACGATTTTCAGAAAATCAGAATCAAATTCTGAAAACCATAAATCGCTGTTTACTGGTAGTAAACTACGTCAAACGGCTTACAGATGCGAACCTGACAAAGTCAGTCTTGCTCAGTGGCCCGATTCCAGTCAGAAAACATATCTCGTTTGCGTAAATCGGACACAGTACGCAAATTTCACTAAATTTGCACAATTTTTCGAAAATCGTATCGTATACAATCTCCAAAAATAAGAACAAGCATGTATCATATACACTAAGCAATTTATACAATCATCCCATGATTATACAATCCACTTATATATCATATGTTCAAAACATATACATACACATCTCGTATAATCACAAAAACATGGCAAATCACATACATGCTTATATACACCAAAACTGTTAAACACATAACCGAATTAAAAGAGTTTTGCAAGTAGCTCTGATGCCATTGAAGGGTTTCGAGCATCAAACGTAGCGGAAATTAATAATAAAAACAATAAAATCGAAACCCAATCGCAGGATCCATGCAAAACAAGACGTTTAATTCGTAGTTATGAACGTTTACCTTAAAACGAAGCTTTAACAGCTGATGACAGATGGAGGTCCAAAGCAACTTGAATCACCACGCATCCCACTCTCGCGATCTACGCTCTACCGGTATCCACACGAACGCTTTTCTCGAAGGATTGATGTGTACTAGCACCCGAAAACTGCTTCTCTCTCTATCTTCTTTATCTCTCTCAAGAACGGCTAGGGAACTTGTATCACCATGTAAAATCAGCCATAAAGAGATATATATAGAGAGAAGAGAATTAGTTTTCTAATTATAATCCAATTATAATTAATACTAATCCGAAATTCAAATTTATTATTTAATTAAGACTCACTTAATTAATTAATAACTAATTTGGGAATTAGTTAAAGTAATTCCTTTTTTTCTATTTAATTAATTAATTAAGTCAAACTTAATTAACATTATAAATAGAACAAATTACTTATTTATTTAAATTCATAATTTAAATTATTTCTCCTTCAAGCGTTCTTTGTGTGTGACCCTATAGGTTATTATTACGTTGGCAACAATTTTAATATCTAATTAAAATTGTAAACAATGAGCGGCATCTAGTAATACATCATTGCTACCCAAGTAATAATAATTAACTGGTGATCCAATTAAACCTTTCGTGATTAATGTTTCCGTGTAATATAATCCCTTTAACCATATATTATAGATTAAACTCGAGGCATGTAATTAGTCATCCTCTTCAACGTTTAATCCGGGTTTCCTTGATCAATGAGTAGATTATTAAAAACAAATCAATATTTGAGCATGGCCATGCATTTTCATAATCTCACTCAATCAAGAGGCCAATAATATCTCTCCTAATAATAGGAGGGTTAAATCCTTTATCTATCATTCATATTTCTCATACGTCTCATAACATACCCGATGTACACTTTTATCATCACCCGGTCAAAGGTAACTTTTAATGTAGTCAAAGTATATTAATCCTCGTATAGAAATATAATGATCTCAAGTCTAAGGATCATTACACCATTATCACTATGAGTCTTTCTAATGACATTATCAACATGTAGAAACTCACTGTGGGTCAATCCAGTGTCATGTAGAATATTACATGCACCTATGTTCTTGACTTTAGTATCACTATACCTATGACCAATGAGATGTGGTCATCAGTCAACAAACATACTAATCTTTATGCATTATAATTGTCCCATATTATTAATGCTCGATTAGGGATATTTAGGAATATAAACACTATTCATATAATCTCATTTTTAAGTCACATACTTAAAGATATATAATACATGTTACATATTCCAAGGACATTTATTATTCTAATAGTTATTTCGCAGTAAATAAAGACATAATAAATCAATATAGAAATAATCGTTGGAACATAACAAAATAGTCTTTCCTAGAAGCACAACTACATTGTCTTTAGGGCACTAACACTATCACATATGTGATTATGTAATTGTGAACACACATATATTTGTACTTTTTTTAAAGAAAGTTTTTATTATCTTTTTTTGTTTTTGTGTTGGTATATGTTTATTTTAATTGCATTATATTAAATTTTATATTTTGTGAATTTTGGTGTCATTTCCAATTATGACATGTTTTTTTATTACTTTTTTATTATATTATTTTACCATATATTTTCTTAAAGACTTCTTTTTTTATTTGTAATTAAATGTACATTCTTGTTTTCTTAAAAATTATTTTTTGAATTGAAATTATGATGATATGTTTTGTTTACTTATTTATTATACATAAAAAATGAATTTGCGACTTATTCACGATTTTTTGCTATTTTATCCTTGTTTGTTAATTGTCAAACCTAAAAATAGAATCTTTAATGATTTTTATTAAAGTAATATTTTTCTTAAAACATTATTATTTTGTAAACAATTTTTTTGAAAATTACATTTTAAGGTTTAGCCTAACATATATTTTAATGTTTTTTGGCATCTTTTTCCTATTTATTAGAATATATATATATATATATATATATATAATTTAGACATGTGAGAACTTATTTCAATTTAACATACATACGCATACATTTGTACTACTTTTTTTTTAAAAAAAGTTTGTACTATCTTTTATATTTTTGTGTTTGATTTATATTTATTTTAAGTGAATTGACGTTTGTTTTGTAAATTATATTTTATTGAATTTTGGTGTCATTTCCAATTATAACATGTTTTTTTTGATTATTTTTTTTAATATCTTGTGTTACCATATATTTTCTTTAAAAAATTTCTTTTGTAATTAAATGAAAATTCTTGTTCTCTAAAAAATTATTTTTTGAATTGAAATACTTATGGTATATATGCTCGGTATATTTGTTTATTATATATAAAGAATGTATTTGTGATTTATTTTTTATTATGATTTTTTGTTATTTTATCCTTATTTGTTAATTGTGCTATTATGACTCTTTTTCCTATAATGTGCTATTATAATAACTAATTAAGTTGATGATGAAAATTTTATTACTTTTATTCTTTATTAATTTATTTTAAATTTTATTTTTGAAGAAATTAAATATTTTTGTAACTTTTAAATTATTAAATTGTTATAAGATTTTTTGTACTTACTATATTCAGATTCTCTATTAATTATTTTATTTTGGATTTTTGGATTGTTTTTAAATTTATTTACAATTTAAGTACCGAATCTAAATTTTTTGCAAAAATAGTAAAATGATAGTTTATTGATTTGTGTTGACTTTTATTAGTATAAATTTTAAATCATGTTTGTTGTCAAATCTAAAATTAAAAATTTTTATGACTTTTTTTAAAAATTGAGTTTTCTTGAAACTATTTTTTGTGGTAAGGTTTTTTTTAAATTATATTTAATCTTTAATCTATATTATCTTTGTATTAATTTTAGTTAACAACAATTTTCTCAACTTTAATTTTTTGTATTTTATCATGTATTATTTATTTTAGTGCATTCTTTTTTTATCTACTTGTTTGTTAAATTAAAAATACCATTAGTTACTTGGTAGTTTTAGCTTTTAGACCATTGGCCCAACTCGTTTCAGTAGCTCATTTCTAATTTTTAATGAAATTACATTTTAAACCCTGACGAGCAGACCACCTGATCCTCCTTACGCCAATTATATATAGGATATAATATAATATATAATTGGCGTAAGGAGATTTGGGTGATCTGTCGTGAGGGATTAGAATGTAACTACATTAGAAATTAGAAATGGGCTACAACTCTTTTAAACCATTAGTTACTTGATAGTTTTAGCTTTTAAACCATTGGCCCAACTCGTTTCAGTAGCTCATTTCTAATTTTTAATGAAATTACATTTTAAACCCTGACGACCAGACCACCTGATCCTCCTTACGCCAATTATATATAGGATAAAATTATTTTTTTTATTAAATAGAAACGCCTGTCATATAATTAGAAAAATGGAGGTTTTAGTAAGAAGAAAGAAAAAAGGTAATGTGTTTTGCTGAAAAAGGTAACCATCCATAATATAATTGGAAAAGGAGATATTTTAGTTAGAGAAAAGGTAACATGTTTTGACTGAAAAAAGGTAATTGATTAGTTAATAGCAATTATATATAATTAAGTTATTTTTTTAAACAAAATTGCTCGTAGTGTTTTTAAAAAGGAGAAATTTTAGTTAGATAAAATGTAAAAGATATTCTATTTTAAATGAAAAAAGAAATTATTTAATTATTGAAAAATAGAAAAGGTTATATGTTTAAATTGAGAAAGGAAATTGATTAATAAATTAGAAATTTTAGTTAGATAAAATATAAAAGATATTGTATATTACTTGGAGGAAATTATTTAGTTCTTGAAAATAGAAAAGATAATATGCGTAAACTGAAAAAGGAAATTGATTAGTTAATAGATCTGTAATTGAGTAAGGATAATTAGGTAAATTCAATAGGTACCGTTGAATGAAACTTTTAATGTTTCGGCTTTTGTATAATAGTATAGATTTACATTTGGAAAAGATCCAAATCCATGATTTGACCCATCTTTCTATTAATTGTCATTAATGAGTTTCAAAATTTATGGTAAGTTGATTTTTTGATTTTGAACTAATTATTATGGTAAGTTTATTATTGCAAAATATAACATAATATATACAATCAAATATTAATTTTAACTTGAAATAAGCATATTTTAATTAATATTGTGATATTGTCAAGGTTAAAATATTTATTTATTTATTTATAATTTAGCTTAACTATTAATATTTCAGTATTTTATATTTCAAATTATTATTTGTTAATGTGTGTTGAAACTATAAACTTTGGATAATCCAATTCTCAGTTTTGGTATTTCTGTTTTGGTTCGGATAAAATTTATAGTTTTAATTCGATTTAATGGATATTCATTTTCAGGTTTTGTATCCATATTTACAAAAAGATTCAAATTCATGATTTGACCCATTTTTCTATTAATTGTCATTGATGATTTTCAAAATTTATGGTAAGTTGATTTTTAAATTTTGAACTAATTATTATAGTAAATTCATTAATACAAATCAATATAACTTAATTCCTGCTAGTGCCTATTTCCAATGATTTTACTATAATGTCCCTAATTTGAGGCTATTCCTATAATTACACTTTGCTAAATGGGTTAATGGGCAACTATCCATGATCCAATTTCCTTATTCATACTAATCCAGCGGGTACGGGTAAAATACACTGCATATATTTCTTTCTCTCTTTTAAAAGATGGATATATATTAGGTATACAATCAATTCCATAAATCTTGCAATCGGTTGTGTTGTATTAGTGGGTCAAAAGGAATTTCAAATTAATGCAATCCATTCCATAAATCTTGCAATCGGTTGTGTTGTGTTAGTGGGTCAATATCTCTATATCACAAACGTGGTAATGGAATTTCAAATTTCAAGTCAGCATTGAACTATTTTCCTTTCTCTCAATCTTCTTTGTATTGTTTATAGAATCATAAGAATGATTTTGTACATTGAAATTACTATTCATCTACCTAATTCCATATTTTTTTGTAGATGTTTCAACTACGATGATGATACGATGACACGACGCAATGGTGTTTCTTCAATTAATGGAACACATGATTTGTATATCAAATTCTGATTTTCCCACTATTTGCTCATACTTTTTTGTGTCGATTTCTTAATTTATTTATCTCCTTTCAGTTTTATCAATTTAGTTTTTTGATTATGATTTATATCTATCAGTCGTTATCATATTATATCATATTAGCCAATGTGGTGGCCGATACCCATAACCAAAAGAGGAATATCGATGAATGACAAGCAAGTTTATGTTGGTGTATTTTGTGCAAACAAGATAGAGATATTATGAAGGAAAAAGGATGGAGAAAGTGGTATAGAAGTTATAAGGTGTAGATGAAAAGGTATCTATGGACATTTCTGACGTGATTCCGGGACGGAATCCTTTTAAGGGGGGAAGGATGTAATAACCCTAACTTCAGTAATGCTACAGTGGTCACATGAATAGTAAATTTCGAGGATTTAGTGAAATGGTATATAAGTACTCCATAATGGAAACGGAAAATGAGTAAACAGAAACCATATCAGTGTTGTACATTGAAAATAAGTGACTCGAAATGACGATAGATTCCAGAAATTCCTGAACATGGATTTTTAAGATTTCGATTTCGAGTAAGCTTCTATTGGACATTAAGGAGTATGGAAACATTATAAGAATTATATATTGAGGAATTAGTGAATTTAGATTTGAGCCAGGGGATTATTAAGTTAAGAGAATACCAAAGGAAATTGGATTGTTAAATGGTTTCAAAACCACTGAGATAATGAGGTACACTCGAAACGAACCACAATTAGACGAGTATGGAAACCAAGCAACCAAGATTAGTAATATAACAAGGATACATACCACATTATTTACCAATGTGATTGGCATTTTATTTAGAAAATCAAGAAATGAGAATATTAGATCATCTTAATAACATCATTAGTGATGTCATTTTCCACTAACTTAAAACCAAGGGTAGATTAGTCAATTTCCAAGGAAAATATCTACTAAACTCTAGAATTTGCAAGAGATTAAGATGAGATAAGATTAGCCAAGGAAAGCAAAAAGAAATCTCTCCCCATTTCCTTTTCTTTCATTCGGCTACACCAAGAAAAACAAGAAAGAAAGAAAAAACCCTAGCTCTCTTCAATAACAAATCAAGAGGAAAATCATGGGTGATCTTGGAGGTTAGAAAGAGTGATCTACAAAGTTTCAAAGCCATCCAACTTCATTTACATAGGTAAGGAAAATCATGAAGTTGATGATGAATAGTAAATGAATAGTAAAATCTTAGTATTAACTTTGTTTTAATGGCTCCTTTAGTTAATCCAAGCTAATTCAAGGTTGTTCAAGGTGTGCCCAAGGATTATTAAGGATTATTAAGTGTTCTTCAAGCTTCAAAGAGGTATAACAACCCTTGCCCTTTTATATTTATGGTAGATATTGAAGTGGTTGGTAGTTAAGTGGTGTTAATGTAATGTTTATGATGATTATGTGTTATAAATGGTTTGTTTTGATATGGAAATTGTGTGTTGTGGACTTGTAACCATGGTTGGGATGTAGACCACATGGTGTAAGTGATGGTGTATAAGGTGGATGGTTGATTTGGAGGAGTTTGATTTTTGGAAAGTATGAAAATATAGCCGTTATAATGTCCGATTTTCGTTAGGACGAAATCTGCCCTGTTTTGTGACCCCTGCATTCGTACGGTACCTCACTGCCTAGGTTACCAATTGACCATGAAATGATAGAGCTTGGTTCATAGATCGTTTCGATATAAGGTGCGTTAAAATCTGATGAACGGTTTAGGAGAAAAGTCAGTTTTAGTGAAAGGTGTTCGAAAACCGAGAAACCGTAATTGTATCAACTTTGAGGCTATGATCAACCTACTTAGACATTTTTAAAAATTATTAAACTTTGGGATAATATGGTAGGGTAGTCAAAGAGACATTACCAGTTGACCTTGTAGTAAAAGTCGAAATCTATAATTTATGGGGATTTTTACAGTTAAGTGTGGTCGTTAGGGGAAATGGTGAAAAACCACTGAAACTTCGATTGAGCTTGTAAATGGTTAAGTCCTTGAACCTTTGGGGTAATAATAATACGTTAAACATATGTTGAAGTGTAAAGGGTTTTGTTATACAAGAGGGTAGTGAGTAAGAGATGTGGTATTCTAATGACGGTCCTTTTGTGTTTATAGAAATTCCGGAGGAGGGACCAGCCATACTGTCAGGATACAGAAACCGAGGCAAGATCCTTCTATCCCTACTTTAAAAATTATTTATCTTCGGAATAATAATTATATCATGGAATATTTATGTATATGTGATGCTTTTGTTGCTATATTGCAAAGAATATATTATCTTGATTGTGGGAAGTTAAAGAGAGATGGATATGTTTTTTGAAATATGAATATAGAGATGATACGAATGGAGCGAATATGCTCTAGGGTAAAAGAGATATGAAAGAGAATGGTATCAGTTGTTATCTAGGGTTATATGGTTTATAATGCTATATTATAAACATTCTTTTTAGTGTATGTTATATATATATATATATATATTTTATAGAAATAATGTGCGAGAATGGAAGTGATATACGGGAATGGAAATGTGAAATGGTGTTGATAAATTGAATAATGATCTTATAAAAAGGGGGATTAGCAACAAACTTGCATAAGAGGCTGTGTCAGGGCTGTCTGCGACATAGTCTAGCATTCATGATTCGGCACGAAGATGCCAAGGGAGGATGTTAGCAGGTGGCCTTCCTCCGGGAGGATGTTAGCAGGTGGCCTTCCTCCAGGGATGATGTTAGCAGGTGGCCTTCATTCCTTCTACCGGTAGTAAAAATGGACGGGTACGGAGGACGACTGATCATCGTACCTCACATATTCGGCAACAGTGGAAACCCCCACAATTATTGAATAAAGAATAAACGATAAAGTCAGATTGGTATACTGAAAAGGTAAAAGGATATGAGACGATGGAATTATTGTTATAGACGAAGAGAAACTGATTTTATATTAATTTATAAAAATTGTTACATAAGAAGGAAATGAGAAGATGATAGTAAGAGATTTAAGTAAATATTCATATTATCCTGAAATATATCACTGAAAGGGTATGTTGATTGTTATATTATTTAAGAAGAGAAACTGATACTGTATTATCCTAGATTTCTTTCTTATAATAGTAAGTGGATGATGTATTATTAAATAAGAGTTTTATTCTTCCTTAAAGTTTATAATTGGTTACCACTTACATATGTTTATACATGTATACTTGGTTATATTTTAAATTCTAGTTTACAATATTATCTTGCTGAGCTATTATAGCTCACTCTTGCTACTTATCTATATACAGCTAGGTATGCCAATACTTCGCAGAACGCCCAGCAAGAGGGTAAGGGAAAGGCGACCTTCTGAGGGCACGTTAGCATCGATTCCGGAGGTAGTGTTGAGGCAGATGGGTTCTAAGGGCTTATGTATAATTAAGTATGAAGGCATGTAATAAACTTTTGGTTGTTGAAACGCTTCATGTCGAAGTGTTATTCAACAATGTACTTAAGTATGATCCTGGTGTGTAATAACTCTTTTAACTTTCAACTCTAACTTTTGTTATGGTAAATATTGTTCTCTGAGCATATGACTGGTGTGTGTGTGTATTATTGCGGGGTCAACTGCTTAAGTGTTAATTGTAAAAAAAAAAAAAGTCCTAAGTGATATTGATATTGGATGGAAATTGGTCCGTGATGGCCCAGATTTATGACCCCGGATTTAGGGCTGTCACAGTTTGGTATCAGAGCTAAGAGTCATAATGCTCAGGAACAAGAGTGATAATAATAAATGTATCAATTATAACATAAATTGTGAACTTCCATCAAGTTCAGGGGTGGTATATCGCAGGTAGTATTTATTTTAAGCATATAATATAATTTTATAGACCGTTACTAATAGAATTTTATGTTTTATTATAGGGAGCGGAGATGGGTGAGCCGGGTCAGGACCCCCAGTGGCTAGGACTACCCGAGCAGGAGATTAGAGACTTGTTGCTGGTAGGTGTAGAGGTTCCAGAGTATGCTATCACTGACCTCAGGAGGAGAGTTCGCGCAGAGGCCATGGAGAGACACGAGATCAGAGTGAGACTTGAGGAGGCAGAGGGATGCTGTGTCCATAGTGCCATACTCTGGTAGACCATATGTAGGACCTGATGGGGCCGGACCTTCTCAGGTGCGGTCGGATATTCCTGAGGAGGAGATGCCCTTGCGTAAGAGGCCTAGGTTATCTGTTATACCTGAGGAGCCGATTGAGTGGAGGGACATTCACATGACTCATACTCCTGTTCCACCTGTCCTAGTGCCATCACCAGTTCCATCTCCTCTACCTAGCCCTGACCCTTTTGAGGACCCAGTTGAGCAGTTCACTCCACCGGGACACTTTATCTTATCAGAGGATGAGTTGGAGGAGGACCCTTCCGAGGATGCGGACACGGAGCCAGTTCCTCCATCCCCACCATTTGCACCTCCACCACCTCCACCAGTAGATGCACCTCCACTTGTAGATGTACCTCCCCCAGTTGCTATGCCGCCTCAGGAGGCGCCTATATTTCCAGCTGGTCAGTTGCCAGCTATTCTCTTGTCAGAGTACTTTGTCCTACAGGGACAGCTGGAGGAGTCCCGTCGGACTATAGATACACTTGTACAGAGGTTAGATAGGGCAAGAGGAGGAGGAGGTGTGATACCAGATGGGTTGTCTTTGGGCATAGTTAGTATCGAGCTGCGGGCACTCGGTGAGATTAGGAGGATGTTGGGAGACAGAGGGGATCCAGTATGGAGGGCTCAGATAGTTGATGTAGTCACCACTATGGTAGTGCAGATCAGAGACGTTATCAGGGCGTCGTTACCATGATTAGGAGTAGTAGTCTTGGATACTAATCAGACTAGTCATCTTGTGGATGTCATTTTGGGGATTAGGTTAGTTGTTTATTGTCTTAATCCCAGTCTGATTAGAGGACAGCTAGTAGTGCTTTTGTTATAGCGAGTTAGTATGTACGGTTATGCTTTTGGGGTTTCGAACCTTGTACTTTATGATGTATGATATTAGTAGTAAAAGACGTTGTACCCAAGTTGTAAAATATTTATGTAAATTAATGAAGTTTATGTATTTTGCCTAATTTTATCATATTTTGATACTAAGTGTTGAGATTCGAAAATATTAATGTATGACAAGTAATTGACTTAAATGAAAAGGTTATTATGCTAAAAGTGATAAGTTTATTTAATGATGTGGTATTATAACTAGATATTAACTGTGATGCATAAATAAGTTAACTAATGATATAGTTTTGAATATATGGAAATGATGTATGTTGTACCCTAAGTTTGGGTGATTAATGAAAAATATTGTTATATACAGAATCATGCCGCCTAAGCATAATAATAGAATGAATGCAAGGGAAAATGAGAGAGATGAAGGAAGTCATAATAGGCAGGGTGAAAACACTCATAATGAACAAGATCATGAGGAAGAAGAAGATGAATCAACTGGTCAACAGGGAAATCAGGGTGGTGACCCTTTTAACCAATTTATGGAACTATTGAGGCAGAATCCGCCACAACCACCTGTTCTTCCCAACCAAGCAGCTAACTCCTTTCGTGCTTTTAAGTCATTAAAACCCCCAGAGTTTGAGGGAACTGTTAACCCAGTAGTAGCCAGAGCCTGGTTAAAAGAGATGGAAAAAGCTTTTGAGATACTGAGGATAGAAGAAGACCAGAAAACAGTTTTTGCAGCCTATCTCTTAAAGGGAGAGGCAAATTACTGGTGGGAAACTAAAAAGAATCTAGAAGGAGCGGGAGTGATAACCTGGGAGCGTTTCACTAGGGTGTTCTTAGAAAAGTATTCCCCTAGGTACCTGGAGAACCAAATGGAAATAAAGTTTCTAGAGTTAAAACAGGAAAACCTATCAGTGGCAGAGTATGAAACTAAATTTACAGAGCTGTCTAGGTTTGTTCCTGAATTTGTGCGTACTGAAGAACAAAGAGCAAAAAGGTTCCAACAAGGATTGAAACCATGGCTACGAACAAGAGTGGCACCATTTGAGTTGACGGAGTATGCTGCGGTAGTTCAGAAGGCATCTATTATCGAAGCTGAGAGTGAATAGACTCAAGTAGGACGAGAGAATAAGAAAAGGAAATTTGAGGGTCAGAAGGGGGGTTCAAGTGAGGGAAGCTACTTTAACAAATTTGGTAAAGGACAAAAACCCCAGTTTGGAGGAAAGTCAGGGAATAATAAGACTACCAGTGAGACTGTGAATCAGGGTGGTAGATCCACAGGAACCTTACAGGCTAATCAATCTCGAACACCATTTCCAGACTGTAACACGTGTGGTAGGAAGCATACGGGAGTGTGTAGAGCGTTAGAAATAAACTGCTTTAACTGTGGACAAAAAGGACACTACCTTAGCCAGTGCCCATCGGCTAATACCAATCCTAAGAGGGACGTCAAGTGTTACCAGTGTGGGAAACTAGGACACATTGCCAGAGATTGCCGTTCCGGGGGATCATCCGTGCCAGAACAGAGTGTGACTGCTTCAAACAGGCCTACTGCTAGAGTGTATAACATGACTTTAGGAGAGGCATTGAGAAAGCCGGATACAGATGCAGGTGAACATTTTCTTTTAGTATTTAAATTTTAGTGTAAATGTTTGGTTAGGAATCAATTTGGTCAATGAATGGTATAGGTAGGTTGACAATCTAGATAAGGAAAATCAGTATCTGTTAGGGGTTAGAAATTCTATGAAAAGGAGAATAATAGTATTTTGGGGGTAAGCCACAGACTTGTTTACATACGAACAGGAAATATATATTATAGGTAATATTTTCTTACAATTGTTTCAAAGAATCTTATTCTAGTCGGATTTCTGGAAGATTTTATAGAGACAAGATATAATAAGATCGAAGTGTGTATATTTTATGTCATGATAGAGATCAACATAGGGATAAACCATAAGTGAGATACACTACCATTCAGGGGAGGCCAATGTGGTGGCCGATACCCATAACCAAAAGAGGAATATTGATGAATGACAAGCAAGTTTATGTTGGTGTATTTTGTGCAAACAAGATAGAGATATTATGAAGGAAAAAGGATGGAGAAAGTGGTATAGAAGTTATAAGGTGTAGATGAAAAGGTATCTATGGACATTTCTGACGTGATTCCGGAACGGAATCCTTTTAAGGGGGGAAGGATGTAATAACCCTAACTTCAGTAATGCTACAGTGGTCACATGAATAGTAAATTTCGAGGATTTAGTGAAATGGTATATAAGTACTCCATAATGGAAACGGAAAATGAGTAAACAGAAACCATATCAGTGTTGTACATTGAAAATAAGTGACTCGAAATGACGATAGATTCCAGAAATTCCTGAACATGGATTTTTAAGATTTCGATTTCGAGTAAGCTTCTATTGGACATTAAGGAGTATGGAAACATTATAAGAATTATATATTGAGGAATTAGTGAATTTAGATTTGAGCCAGGGGATTATTAAGTTAAGAGAATACCAAAGGAAATTGGATTGTTAAATGGTTTCAAAACCACTGAGATAATGAGGTACACTCGAAACGAACCACAATTAGACGAGTATGGAAACCAAGCAACCAAGATTAGTAATATAACAAGGATACATACCACATTATTTACCAATGTGATTGGCATTTTATTTAGAAAATCAAGAAATGAGAATATTAGATCATCTTAATAACATCATTAGTGATGTCATTTTCCACTAACTTAAAACCAAGGGTAGATTAGTCAATTTCCAAGGAAAATATCTACTAAACTCTAGAATTTGCAAGAGATTAAGATGAGATAAGATTAGCCAAGGAAAGCAAAAAGAAATCTCTCCCCATTTCCTTTTCTTTCATTCGGCTACACCAAGAAAAACAAGAAAAAAAAAAAACCCTAGCTCTCTTCAATAACAAATCAAGAGGAAAATCATGGGTGATCTTGGAGGTTAGAAAGAGTGATCTACAAAGTTTCAAAGCCATCCAACTTCATTTACATAGGTAAGGAAAATCATGAAGTTGATGATGAATAGTAAATGAATAGTAAAATCTTAGTATTAACTTTGTTTTAATGGCTCCTTTAGTTAATCCAAGCTAATTCAAGGTTGTTCAAGGTGTGCCCAAGGATTATTAAGGATTATTAAGTGTTCTTCAAGCTTCAAAGAGGTATAACAACCCTTGCCCTTTTATATTTATGGTAGATATTGAAGTGGTTGGTAGTTAAGTGGTGGTAATGTAATGTTTATGATGATTATGTGTTATAAATGGTTTGTTTTGATATGGAAATTGTGTGTTGTGGACTTGTAACCATGGTTGGGATGTAGACCACATGGTGTAAGTGATGGTGTATAAGGTGGATGGTTGATTTGGAGGAGTTTGATTTTTGGAAAGTATGAAAATATAGCCGTTATAATGTCCGATTTTCGTTAGGACGAAATCTGCCCTGTTTTGTGACCCCTGCATTCGTACGGTACCTCACTGCCTAGGTTACCAATTGACCATGAAATGATAGAGCTTGGTTCATAGATCGTTTCGATATAAGGTGCGTTAAAATCTGATGAACGGTTTAGGAGAAAAGTCAGTTTTAGTGAAAGGTGTTCGAAAACCGAGAAACCGTAATTGTATCAACTTTGAGGCTATGATCAACCTACTTAGACATTTTTAAAAATTATGAAACTTTGGGATAATATGGTAGGGTAGTCAAAGAGACATTACCAGTTGACCTTGTAGTAAAAGTCGAAATCTATAATTTATGGGGATTTTTACAGTTAAGTGTGGTCGTTAGGGGAAATGGTGAAAAACCACTGAAACTTCGATTGAGCTTGTAAATGGTTAAGTCCTTGAACCTTTGGGGTAATAATAATACGTTAAACATATGTTGAAGTTTAAAGAGTTTTGTTATACAAGAGGGTAGTGAGTAAGAGATGTGGTATTCTAATGACGGTCCTTTTGTGTTTATAGAAATTCCGGAGGAGGGACCAGCCATACTGTCAGGATACAGAAACCGAGGCAAGATCCTTCTATCCCTACTTTAAAAATTATTTATCTTCGGAATAATAATGATATCATGGAATATTTATGTATATGTGATGCTTTTGTTGCTATATTGCAAAGAATATATTATCTTGATTGTGGGAAGTTAAAGAGAGATGGATATGTTTTCTGAAATATGAATATAGAGATGATACGAATGGAGCGAATATGCTCTAGGGTAAAAGAGATATGAAAGAGAATGGTATCAGTTGTTATCTAGGGTTATATGGTTTATAATGCTATATTATAAACATTCTTTTTAGTGTATGTTATATATATATATATTTTATAGAAATAATGTGCGAGAATGGAAGTGATATACGGGAATGGAAATGTGAAATGGTGTTGATAAATTGAATAATGATCTTATAAAAAGGGGGATTAGCAACAAACTTGCATAAGAGGCTGTGTCAGGGCTGTGTGCAACATAGTCTAGCATTCATGATTCGGCACGAAGATGCCAAGGGAGGATGTTAGCAGGTGGCCTTCCTCCGGGAGGATGTTAGCAGGTGGCCTTCCTCCAGGGATGATGTTAGCAGGTGGCCTTCATTCCTTCTACCAGTAGTAAACATGGACGGGTACGGAGGACGACTGATCATCGTACCTCACGTATTCGGCAACAGTGGAAACCCCCACAATTATTGAATAAAGAATAAACGATAAAGTCAGATTGGTATACTGAAAAGGTAAAAGGATATGAGACGATGGAATTATTGTTATAAACGAAGAGAAACTGATTTTATATTAATTTATAAAAATTGTTACATAAGAAGGAAATGAGAAGATGATAGTAAGAGATTTAAGTAAATATTCATATTATCCTGAAATATATCACTGAAAGGGTATGTTGATTGTTATATTATTTAAGAAGAGAAACTGATACTGTATTATCCTAGATTTCTTTCTTATAATAGTAAGTGGATGATGTATTATTAAATAAGAGTTTTATTCTTCCTTAAAGTTTATAATTGGTTACCGCTTACATATGTTTATACATGTATACTTGGTTATATTTTAAATTCTAGTTTACAATATTATCTTGCTGAGCTATTATAGCTCACTCTTGCTACTTATCTATATACAGCTAGGTATGCCAATACTTCGCAGAACGCCCCGCAAGAGGGTAAGGGAAAGGCGACCTTCTGAGGGCATGTTAGCATCGATTCCGGAGGTAGTGTTGAGGCAGATGGGTTCTAAGGGCTTATGTATAATTAAGTATGAAGGCATGTAATAAACTTTTGGTTGTTGAAACGCTTCATGTCGAAGTGTTATTCAACAATGTACTTAAGTATGATCCTGGTGTGTAATAACTCTTTTAACTTTCAACTCTAAACTTTTGTTATGGTAAATATTGTTCTCTGAGCATATGACTGGTGTGTGTGTGTATTATTGCGGGGTCAACTGCATAAGTGTTATTTGTAAAAAAAAAGACCTAAGTGATATTGATATTGGATGGAAATTGGTCCGTGATGGCCCAGATTTATGACCCCGGATTTGGGGCTGTCACAATGATGTATTAAGCTTGAAAGTTATAATCGTTTTATCATGCTTTGCAATGTGATTATATTTCAATAGTGTATACCGAAACCACAAAGTACCGTCCGTCAAGTAATACATGATAATTAATCAGGTACACTTCTACGGTTCTACTTAGTTGCAAACATTTACCCCATTTTCTACAAATCCTACCTATCATTTTTTCCATCCGGTTTGTCTTGCAGAGGATCTTTATCACTTTCATTACTGGAACTAACTTCAGCACATTCCAGAGTAGAGCTCGCTTTCTTCCCCCGTTATCATTACTGGATCTCTGCCGCGACCTCTGCTTCTCCCTCTGCCCCTCGACTTTGATCCTCAACTGTTGTTCTGCCTTCCAACTTCTTGCACCATTGATTCCGAGTTTCGCCCTTCAGGTGTGCAAGGCTATTTATGATTCTTATTTTTCCTGGAGGATTGGCAGTTGCTGCTTCATTAGATTTACTTTATGGTGTTTTTTTTATTTGGAAGATTAATGGAGCAAAGAATTTTAAACTCACAATCTCTTCACACTCAAGATCACTCAAATACTTTTTAGGTTCTTTGCTCTTTTCTTTCTCTTTTTTCTTTTAAATCTTTGGTGGTTTTTTCATTCATTAAAAGTTATTTAATTTAATGCTTCTTACGATAACAATAAGTGAAAGATAAAATTTACCTCATCTGTGGGATTACAAGATAATATGTGTCTTTCACATTTACAATGGTCCTCCAATGCTGTGCTTTGACATTTACTTCATCAGGACTTGGATACTGTGATGCTGTTGATCTACATTGTACTTCAGAAACGTTCATATGGGTTGAACCTCCCGATCTTCTGCCATACTAGGATAGGGGTATCTGCCTACGGCCTACAATCTGTGGTCGTAATCCAATTGCAGAGGTGATTCAATTTATAAGGAGTAAATTGATAGTCTGAGACTCTGTGCGGTAAATTATATCACGTGTTGTTTCTGCACCTGGTCCATATGCACTTTTACTGTGAATTCTCCTGTTGGTAATTGTAGAGAATTTATTCATATTTTTCTATAATATGATAATTTTGATAAATTAATTATTAATACATTTTTTTCTAAGTAATTATTACTACATTTTTCAATGTATCCAACAAATGCTTAGACTAATCCCCAATTTAGTCACTACAACGAGCAGACAAATAGTCTTGCTTAGCAATTTTAATAACCCTGAATGTAGGATACTTTGTGCATTGTAGGTATCAGAATAATGCAGTGTTTAAAAATTTTAAGCATTTCTCACTTTTGTCTCCATTAGCTTTATACAAGACAACTATAATAAATCTGATCTCCACATCTTTATTTTTCTACGAGAACGCTTGGCTACACCGTGGGAGTTTAACTATAATGTTACTCTTGACCTGCGTTCATTTCTTAGAATGAGTCGGCACAACTTAAGATAAGTACAGGTAATGGATACAAGTTGAAACCAGAGCAAGCATTGCGTATACATGTCATGTACTACAAGATTTTCTGGAAATCAGGAGACACAAGTTCCGATCGAAGTTGTTAATCCACATTCGGCCTACACCAATTAAAGCATCCACAGCTCAAGCTGTCATCCACAGTTTGCTGCAAGACAATTAATGAACGTATATTAACATCAGATGCAAAGAGAAAAATAATACTACGAATATGCAAGATAATTTACTCTGCTTTCCACTTATTGACAGTTAAAGACAACTCTGGAACTTGACATGATTAGACCTACAATTACATCCTTTTCCCTAAATGTATCCATCATTAGGTCCAGAAGAAAAGCTCCAGAGGGGAGAGCTTAAACAAAAAAATGATGTGCCACAATGGACAAGCTACAATAACAATTTCCAGAAAGCTCAGCATCGATTACCGAGTTCGACACCCTATTAGATTGCGTGGTCAGTTTGAATGTTCCAGTCAAAATCGGTGTCCTTTGCGTGCACCCAAAACTTGCATAAGATCATTGTCTCAATTGCACAAAAGAACTACTCTCTCTACAAAAAAAAAAAGAACTACTCCCTCCAAAAAAAAGTGTCTGGTACGCTGAGATGCATTTTAAGTATAATTTTATAATTTTTTTAAAAAAAATTATATAAAAATTTAATAATGCTATTTTTATACAAAATTTTTTTTAAAAAATTATGAAATTATTCTTAAAATGCATGCATGATAGACATAATCTTTTTTGTATACAAATGAATGCGATGGAGGGAGTATTTATTTGTTGGAATACTCAGCATTGTCGGGCATGTTTGTAAATTGTTAATATATATAATTTGTTGGCATTGTGAGCATGTTTGTATAAATTATAATACTTTCCATGTTCCAAAATACATCTCTTTTTAACTTTTTACACGTATTTTAAGATGAATGAAAAATATAGTTCAACATGTTATTTTTCAAATTTTTTTCTGAATTAAAATTTAATTCACAAAAAGAAAATTTAAAAATAATATAAGAAATTATTATTTTTATACATTTTAAAATATACGTAAAAAATTAAAGGGACGTGTATTTTGAAATGGAGGAAACATATAATTTGTTATCGAACATGAGATATAGTTATAACTTGGATATGATGATTAGTTCATACCAAAGTAGGTAGCTGCTAGCTCAGAAGAAGAGTAAATGTCAAAGAATGATCAATTAATTATTCCTCTTTGGAATTTTTTTTTCAAAATGATAATTTTAATTTTTAATTTTATTAATAAATTAAGTTGAGTCGTGGTCTCTAGACTACGTTGAACAACTATTTCAATATATAATATGATTATTAAAATTATTTATAATAAATTATTTATATTTAATTTTTTTTTTTTAAAACCATTTCATATCAATATAAATTAGTGATAAATGAACTATAATGAGACATTTTAACCACATTCAATGTTATAATTCCAATTTTTAAGAAATATGAGAGTCATTAAGTAATTTTATTTTTGATATGTAACCAAATAAGTTAATGGAATTTAAAAAAGAATTGATGCATTTTTTTATATTATACACATTGTCATGATAAATTAATTTATTGTTACCGACATAAAGGAGTTGAAATATTGCCATGAGTCGGATAGAAAAATATTATTACAAAATATCATGTAAAGGTTAAGTTTATGTTTAATAAAAATTATGGATAATAATTTTATTTGAATAATTGCTCATATATCTTATATTTATACGTACAAATAATTGTTACATACTCTAAGACAATGTTGTAAAAATTGCTAGGCGTGCCTAGGCGGTGAGCCTACCTTCTAACGATTAATCGGCAAGGCGGCGATTAATCGGAATGATTAATCGGAACATTAATCGGATGTATTAAAATATTATTTTTTATATAATTTAATTTTAATATTTAAAAATATATTTTAAACCGTCTAATTCTGCCTAATCCCGCCTAGGCTCCGCCTAGGGCCGCCTAATTCCGCCTAATCCCGCCTAGGCGCCGCCTAATCAAAAAAACGCCTAATGACCGATTTTTACAGATTTTAGGCGTTTAATGGCTGCCTAGCACCTAGGCGCCGATTAATCGGCCGCCTAGGCCGATTTTTAAAACACTGCTCTAAGATCGTATGACTTTCCAACCCACATAAAAAATTTAAATACCATCCCATAAACATAAAAAGATTGTTGAGTATTGAACACAAAGAAAGAATACAGAGGGGGGTGAATGGATTCTTGAACCTTTCTTGCTTTGAGTCTGTGTAGCAAACAAGTGTTGTGTGTACAGAGATGTAGATGCGGATAAAGAACAGCACAGAACACAATATCACTTTAATCTAATGTATTATTAGATAAAGGTTGCTACAATCTGTGAATACAAATGATAGTATTCTCAGCTTCATTTTTCTCAGAGAGATATAGCTTACAGTGTATGAAAAACTCGACTCACTTGGTTCATTCACTAACACTAACTAAGGAAGTGAGGCTGTATCCTTATAGCATGGATACAACCTACTTACTACAAATAAGGTAGCTAAACAAATTACTTTCTAGTCTGTCTATCCTTTTTGAGTAAGCGTCCAAACGGTTACAGGTTTGACTTTGCAAAGCCTGTTCAGATCCACTTCTTTAGCTCCTTGTCTCTTCTATATCTCTCCAAGCTTCCTTGTAGGCTTTCCAGAGCACGTTACAGATTGTGGTCCATAAAGTGCATTGGCTTGTTGCAGGTTTCTGACTTGTACAATTTCTTCAGTATTTTGTCTCCAAGAATGTATTCGAGAAGTGACTAAGTAAGTGATTCGAGAACTGAAATTGACTTGATCGATAACTCTGAGTTCTCGAACACTGTTATATTGACATATCGAACCACTTCTCGAATAGCTCTTTTCCATCAGGATTCCTTGAGTTGTCGAATAGAACATTTGACTTATCGAATCCTCGAGATATCGAATAGCTTTCAGAGTCCTTGAGATATCGAATGGAACTTTGACTTGTTGACTCCTTGAGAACTCGAATACTACTTTGATTCGTTGACTTCCTGAGTTCTCGAATAGAGTACATAGACATATCGAATCTCCGAGATATCGAACAGTGTATTCAGAGATATCGAATAGTGTCTTGAGATATCGAATCCCTGACTTCTCGAATGCTGGACTTCTCGAATAGACAAATAGACTTCTCGAATTGGTACTTAGGCAAATTCCTCATTTCTTCAAATCCCAACTGTGATTATTTGACAGTCTTTAACTCCTTGCTTGAGGCATGAACCTTGGAACTTCTTTCAAGCATTATTTTAGACTCTATAAGTACAATTACACAACTAGGATTTGATGCCTACTACAAGTACAATACAAACAGAAACTCTACAACTAGAGGTTCCCTCAGTTAAGAGGTCATGTAAGTAATGCAAAGCATTACAAACAATTAGGCTTGTTATTAGATGTGTACAGGCATGCCTCTGTAACTAACAAAGATAATACTGGTTTTTTATATCCAACTATCCCGATATTTAGTTGAGAAAATAAAAATTGAAAACGCATCGTATTTGAAGATATGGATTTTTGGTAGCCAACCAAGGGGAAGTGGGGACGGGAATTAATTTTATTTTTATAATTTTTAACTCTATTTTACTCATTAAATTTAATACAAAAATAAATTAATGATTCAAAAATATGATACCTCAATTCCATATCTTAATCTAATTTTTGATTTCAATTTAAACCATTCCACGAATTAAGTGACACCTTCTTTTAAATAATTTCATTTATTAATAATATGATACAATAAAAGTTTACATTTTATTGTATTTGACATATTATTATGAGGTGACATCCCAACATTCTTGAATTAGATATTTCAATAATTTATCAATATAAATTAAAAATAATAATATAATTTTGAAACAAACTTTTTATAGTTTTTTAATTTTAAAATTTAAAAAAAGTTAAAGCAATTTACACAATAACACAAAGAAAAGAATTATATTTTTAGATATTAAATGTAGGTAATTAATTAAGGTTATGTATGTTGCAAAATACTATATATAAATTTCATGATATTAATTATAAAATTAAAAAAAATTATCGTTTTAATTAATATAAACGAGTCGAGGCGCCGTCGTGAGACGACGCCGAGTAATATGTACGATACATTTTGTATTGTAATCGTGTATTTATTTATTATTTAAACAATAATATAACAATTCATTTTTAATTGCTTTACTTTTACCTTATTGAATAATAAACATGATTCACATATTTAAAATAATTTTTTAATTAATAAATAAATATATATAATATTTATGTAATAGTATTAATATAAGGACAAAAATTATTTTCCCAAACATGTTCATTATTCACCCATTCATATAAGGCATTTTATTGATGATAATTATCTTATATTTTCATTAAAATGAGAAAAATGGGTCTGAGCTGGTCTATCCCTGAGGTTATAAGACAAAAAATCTATAAAATAAGGCCACAAACATTTTTGTAAATATCAATTTTTTCTCAGTAATTTATCTAAATATCCTTAAATTTGTATTGAAATTTTTTTTAACCTCAGATAAAAACCCTTAAATTCAAGTTCTTTCAATGTAGTAAAATGCGGAAAATACATTTCTAAATAATGTATGAGATAATAAACAAAAAATTATTCACCTATTCATTTGATTTATTTTGTAGAAAAAAGTCCAAAAGAGGCTGTTTTGTTATTTTACTATTTTTATTTTTATTTTTTTAGAGCCTAAGTTTAAAAAAAAAAAAATTGTGTTCAATCATGCATTAGAATCCGATAGTAGTTACAAGTCCGTGGAATTTTTTTCAAGTTTTAAAAATTGGTATATTTTAATGAATTTGTTAGTGCATTTTATATCTTTTGATATCTAAAATATTTTTTCAATTCATTAAAATCTACAATGAATATGCCTTCATGTAGAAATCTAAAATATTTTATCCATCTATTAAAATCTAAAATGAATACGCTCTCCTTAGACATATTTTAAAAATATAAAATGCACTAATAAATCCACCAAAATCCACCATTTTATTAAATATAAAAATATCCATGGACTTTAACACATCATATTCTAATTATTTTTTAAAATTCAGATTGAATACCACGAGATTTTAGTGTAATTTTTAAAATTGAAACAAAAACCCCATATTTTAAAAGACTTTTTGAAATACATATTTAGACTAAATTGTAATTTGTAACCCTTTGCTTCGGACCAAAGTCAGTTTGTTACCATTAGTTTGCATAATTGTAGTTGGCATCCCCAAGAACGTTTGAGCGCTTCACATTGCACCCATTTCCTGTATTTTTACCAAAAATGCAGGGATAATTTGATAAATTCAGAATAATTAATTACATTTTGGTCCATAAAATTCGGAGTGAATACACACTCCTAAAATTCATGAGATTCTAAAGTATTTATGGGAAATTCCGTTTAAATTAGCAAGATTCTACAAAATTTTATAACAACTTTGGAATCACTCACGTAAAATTAAAATAAATAAATGTTTTTAATTAATCTATCAAAATCTTTTGATTAATCCATGTAAATTTCATATACTTTTATTTATTTATTAAATTTTAAAATAAATACGCCTTCCTTGATCTTAGAACATATCCAATGTAGAAGATCCTTAGCTAAAATCATAAATATAATACCATATATAAAATTTATAGTGATTTTGTAAAAAAATATTCACTCCAATGTAACATTATCCTTAGCAATAGCAAAAAATTTAGATAATCTCTTTTCGTTGGTTATATTTTGCTAATAGATTTGTAAGGAATATTTTATATGACCTATTACCTTATAAAAATATATTACATTTATAACAATCTGAAATAATAATAACATATTATATTTACAATATAATTAACATTATAGCCAATATACCATTAGAACACAACATCTTACAGGTTAAACAAATTTTACATAATCATTATTTCATTCGATTTAGCCAACCGTTTTTAGATAATACCATTGGAGATGTTCTTAAGGATATATTGTCCATAATTAAAAAAAGAAGTTTATCAAGTCATCTAAATCTTTAAAAAAAAAAATCTATAAAGAAAAGAGTAAGTTTGAACTTTTAGTTTTAAAAAAGACCACACATTTTCTTTTCGACATTTGATCATTCAGAACTATATTTGCTTTTACAACATGTTCCATACTTAAAGTATAGGCATTTCTAAATTGTATAAGTTATCTGCCATGTTAGCTTGGGTTAAATTAAAAATATTACTTATAAATTAAATTAAGGTTTAATTAACTCGCTTTTAGTGAAAAGTGATAATTTTAACTTAAAGTAAATTTATTTAAAACAATTGATTGAAAAATAAAAATGTATATTTTTTTATACATAATATAAAAATATAAAATACAAATATATGCAAAGAATATAATACGTGTTAAAAAATGATTTAAATATATAAATATTGATACGAGAAAAAAATAAGTTTAAAAAAAGTATCTGGAATGTACTTAAATTTTTTATACTAAAACAAATTTTAAGTTGAAAATTTTTTACGTACACAAAAACATCAACTAAGCACTTAAAATGGATTGGAATAACTTGAAGTGTACACAAATAGGAAATCTCTCATTCAATAATTTATGATTAGGTGATGGATACAAAATCGTGCACATGAAAGAGTAAACATTATTTAAAAAATTAAAAAATGTAAATAATATGAATTAAATGAATTGTCACAAATAAAAGGATTGCATAGTAATAAATTTGATCAACATTTATCTCGAACTTTTTTTTAGATATTTTTTTTTCTTATTATGTTGTATTTATGTTTATAAATTTATAAAATTAAAAATTGAATATTCTATTTTTCTTTATTTTTTGGTTGAGTCCTTTCATTATACAATTTTTAAATGTGAGGCATTGCCTCAACGACGATAAGAAACCTTTGCCTCGAACCGTTTTATATATGCTTTCTTCATATTGTGTTTTATTTATGTTACATTGTCTTTTTGATAGTTATGAGTGAAATATCCTACTATAATGACTCATCTATATAAAATGAGCGAATAAATAATAACTTGAAGTTTAATACTTATCAATTAAGATGTTTAGTTGTCCCATTGTGTTTTTTTGGCTTTTTTTTAATTGCATGGTATTAAAAATAGAGTTATTAAGTGATAAATATTAAATTAAAAATCATTATTTGTGTTTCTTTTATATGACATCAACATATGTTTATAGTATTTTTCAAATATGTATATGAAAAATATTAGGGAATTCAAAATAATTTTCAAAACATCTCCCGAATGAGATGCCAAATTGGCAATGATAATGATGATGTGTAATCCATGTTAGCATATATGATTGCATATGGTAATTGACTTTAATTACATTAATTGTAGACATTATATGAAAGAAAAATTATACATACCAAGTATTTTAGAGACTAATCGAAATTAGGTAATCTTATGAATTATGGATCTAATTGAATTTAAAAAGTTTGGATGATTAAATTAATTTTTTATGTAGGATCATCTAATGTGTTTAAACTACAAAAATTTGCTATCACACGACATAGGCGAGAACCTTTTTAATCATTACAAAAATGAACTTATTTTCAATAAAAAATATTTGTAATATATATCCCTCACTATATATTTTGTTTGGATTTATTTGTATTAAATTTTGACAATACTAAAAATTTAGAAAATAAAAAATTACCGTGTGCGAAGCACAGGCATATTGCTACTCACACCAGAACAAGCTGACTTACAAAATAAAAAAGTAAGTTTTTTTGAGAAGGAATACTACAGATAAAAATAAACTAATTTATTCTATTAGTCTTGAAACTTCTACAACTTTTGCAAGCATCTCTGAATGCCACCATGGTGCAAAACGAAATGGATGATGCAACGGCCTCAAATGGTTCAATAGTAGGGTTTCCCCCGAATCGCGCTTCATATTCATGCATAAAGATGAATGTTAAAGAGGTTTTTCGATTTGTTATTAGTGTTGTGTCTACGACAGTTAAGTATGCACTACAGAATTCTGGTCTTACGGTGTCTAGCCTTGATTGGTTACTGATCCATCAGGTATGAACTAGAAATCAGTAAACTACATAATGAAACTATGTTTCTCAGTTCCGATTGCATGACTTAGACATCATATCCAAGCTGCAAATCTGCAGTTGATTTTATTTTTCCAAGTGAAATGTTTTCTACCTGGTGTAAAATTCACAGGCTGATTGCAGGCAAACCAAAGGATCCTTGATGCAGTTGCTAATTGTTTACAAGTCCCTTTAGAAAGGGTTATTTCAAACCTGGCAAATTATGGTAGTACAAGTGCAGAGTTATTTCAAACCTTACAAATTATGGTAATACAAGTGCATCATCTATCCCTTTGTTATTGGATGAAGTTGTTCGAAGTGGGCGAATTCAACCACACCACATTACTTGAACAACTGATTTTGCCAACTTGCTATTTAGATAAATGTTGTAAGATGTCATGAACTTACCGACAGTAATGGACAATGATGGAGTCATGAAGAGATATGTGTCAGTGTACATACTATAACTATGACAATCTCTCTTAATAATCAACTTAAAAATTTACCAAAAAACACTATTTTAATTTATATTGTTTATACACATATATATTATTTAAATTTACTAAATAAAATTTACAAATTAATTAACTAAAATTTTTAAAAATAAAAAATCACCGTGTGCGAAGCACGGGCATATTACTAGTTATAACATAACATATACAATCAAATATTTTAACTTCAAATAAGCATATTTAAATTAATATTGTGATATTGTCAAGGTTAAAATATTTATTTATTTATTTAAAATTAATATTTTAATATTTTATATTTCAAATTATTATTTGTTAATGTTTGTTGAAATTATAAACTTTATGTACTATACATTGTAATAATATTGAAATATAATTCGGTTTATAATATAAAATAATTAATATATCATCATTAATATTATACTAGCATTTTACCCGTGCTACGCACCGAAACCACCATCTCCAAACTTTTAAATTTTTTACAATCTCAATTTAATAATCTTGTTTATTTATAAGCAGTTGTTCTGAATTACAGTAACATGTATATGTTTAAACAAATTTAAGATTTGTTTAAATAGTTATTATTTATTAAGGAACTTCAAATGTGAAGAAGCAACCAACGCATAAATTAATTAAAAGGTTAATTAAATGTTTACAATCTTATCAAACTAACATAGAAATTCTAATTAACAAATTGTTTGAAATGTAATACAAATGTTAAATGGAAGAAAGTGGCGAGAGCCTTATACTATTTAAGATTTATTTTTCTTATTGGCTCCATTATCATTCTTGTGGATGCGTTTATTTGTTCCTGGTTTTAATTCCTGAGTGTCATCAATAGCATTGGCATGATGTGCAGAATCAGACACCTGTGTCAAGAAAATAAAATAAGCAATTTTTAGGAGTGTAAAAGGTGATGATATTCATGTTTCACAATTAGCTACTTTAACTGAAAGTTGCACACTTACCATGACTGAATGAACACTGTTTGAGTTGATTTCATAATTTTGTGCGAGTGTAGAATCTTCGGAGGTTTGAACTCCCTCAACAACATTTGAAGCAAAGTATACAGTATTACCATGTAGCAAATTCTTTTCATTCAAAGATATAGCGAGAGTCAGTTTTTTTCCTGTGATGCCTTTCAATTTTTCAG
The DNA here is from genome assembly GCA_037693485.1 of Kitagawia praeruptora. Taxonomy (NCBI): domain Eukaryota; kingdom Viridiplantae; phylum Streptophyta; class Magnoliopsida; order Apiales; family Apiaceae; genus Kitagawia; species Kitagawia praeruptora. The sequence continues at coordinate 39,015,796 of CM075344.1, forward strand.
GATACTGGTCACCTTTTCCTTCCTGTAATGGAGGACTAAAATTTGTCAGTATATATTTTAATATTGTACTTAGCCTAATATAATTTTAGGCCTTCATATGTTTCAAATACCTTTCGATTTTGACCAATGAGGCTATTAACATTTGTTGATATTAAGCGTCTCACTTCGCGATCAAATAGAAATACTTCAATAGTTTCACTTGGATCTGTAACGTAGATCGGTACCTTAAACCTATAAATTATCTATTGTTACATAAACGATACCAAGATAGTATGTTTGAAGAATTGATTGATTAAACATGATACCTCTTGTCTGGGTATGAGACAATTTTGCCACATTCGCATTTATAGGCATTGTCGACTATAAAAAACATAGTATTATCATTGTACGGACACAGATAACCAGCTATAATAGCTTGGAATGTTGTTCAGGACTAAGTACTTCAAAGATCTGACCCTCTATTTCAAGGATACATGCAAATACAATAGAATAAAAATAGAAATATTATCCTTTTATATTTGCTATTTTCTTGTATAATTTTGAAAGAACATGAATCCTTAAGATGATTACCTTTTTGGAAAATGACGTGTGCAAACCTTGCGTTCGACATCCATACACGGAGATGAGTTGTCAAGTGTGCCACATGGTCCATGAATCATGAATTGTTTAACAGCATTGTATCCAATGGGATCTTGATTGGAATTTCTGCAGAGACCATTGCATCAACTTGTTGAATTGTTTTTGGCTTACTGTCTGAATGTAGCCAAATTACCATGTGTGCATGAGGCAAGCCGCGTTTTTGAAATTCAATTACGTGCAGTGCTGAAATATAATTAGTATATTAATTTGTCAGACATGTTGTGAATTATAACCAAATAATGTGCAAGTCTGTACTTGTAGAGTATATGCATACCTCCAATACAACGACCAAAAAAGTTCTTTTTCTTTATTAGATTTATCAGTTGATCTAGCTTTAACTTAAAAACTCGAGCAACAACATCAGGTGCATCATTTGCGGTTAATCTAGGAGTGTAGTCAAGCATTTGTTGGATCTCCGGCCATTTAGGATTAGCCGTCATTGTTAAAAATATGTCTGGATGTCCAATGGCGCGACATATGGCAAGAGCATCAAGGAAGTTTTGGTTCATATACCTTTTCGAACCAGTAAATGATGCTGGTAAAATAAATGATTTCCCACAACTATTTGGATTTTCGTCACCTTTTCTTACTTGATCCCGGATATTTTGATACATATCGGCTCTAACTGTACTCTGATGAGTTTTGAACCAATGAAGACGTGTTTGCTCAATCATAGAAAAAGCATCAACAATATACTGTTGGTACAGACGTCCACCATATCGCAAAGTCATTCCTGCATGTATTTCGATGTTTGCAAGTTCATGTCAAATTCATATTTTCGAATAATAACAATATGACGGATTATCGTATGTAGAATTAAATATAATGTAAAAACTAACCTTCGTTTGGCCTTATATGGAGCTGGTAAGAGTGGTACTCTTTCAGGGTGACATTCTTCCTTTTTTTGTTAGTATTTGAATTTGCAGTTCTATATTTGATTCCTTTATGAAAGCCATATTCTGCATAAGGAAACAAAATAGGATATTGCAATGCCATGAAAAGTGGATGTATGAAACTTATTCTTTTTGGACCGGAAGCCTTTGTATGGACAACTACATCTCTATCACTACCAGACGGATCATTTTCAGCAACAATTAATGCAGCAATCTCTGAAGATGGCTGAATATGATTTGGACGTCCAGAAGCAGACCTAAATTCTTTAAGGACAATCTTTAATCCAAGCGGTTCTTCTTCCTTGAAACGGTCTCTTGCCTGTCGAAATTTCTTTGCCAAAGGACTAACCTCATCAAACATTTTTATGAGATTCTCAATAATTTCACGTCGTGGTCCTTTTTTATCATCCTTCGAACGAAATGCAAACATTCTATTATCAACTTCATTTTCGGTGTCATAAAAGTACAACTGGCAAAATTTTGGTTTTCTGCCTTCAAGTGGTACCAAACTCCCGATGCTATGATGATTTTGACAACTAAGTCGAAAACAAAATGGACCTCCACCATTCTTGTTTATAAACTTGTCCACATTACCTCCTAGGGATGTATAAGAAAACATGGAATTATACACTTTGCTTGAATCACGGAAATGTCTAGATTGTCCAAACAACAATTTTGCCAAGTATTGAGGAGGCTGTTTGACTTGTGGCAACTTAATTTGTCCGCCAGCACAACATATTGAGAAGATAGGGTCATAAATGGATTTGTTATTCCTCTCCTCTATCCACATTATAGCTTGACAAAATTTGCACTTGTACTTTGGCATATCTAGAGTGAGATATTGATTCCAGACATCTAACGAAGAATATTGTAATCATACCAAATGAATTAGATCACCATAATAATATTTATAATTGTGGTCATAATCTTAGTTTATAGTTGTTGACAAATGAGAATGAATATGTATGTTTAATTATTATTTTGAAAACAATACCTTGATTTGCTAAGTACATTGTTACGTCATTATCAGTCGCATCTTCATCTTCACTGATGTTAAAATTCTCATCATTGTCACCATCATCTGCATTTCCATTAAAAAGAATATTACAGATTTTAAAAGAGATTAAACATATGTATTGACAAACAATGGGTACCTTCACCATAATCATAAGATTCAAAATCGTTGACATCATCAAAATATGACAATGAATTAAAATTTGTATCTTCTGAATGCCTGAATGATGTCCCGGTCATACCATTCGTAGTATTATCACACGAATGCATAATTCCTAAAACAATCATACAATTTTAAATTAAGTTTGACAAAAGAAATAATTGTACAACAAAATTAATAAGTTGAATATATTAGTTGAATATATTGTACACCTCTTGTCAGTTGCGAAGAATATGGTGCGTAGATCACACTATTATTTGGTAAAGAATGATGTTGATTTGCCGGTCTCGGTAACAAAGGACAATATTTTTCTACAAAATCAATAAAATTGGAAATAAATGGAAGAGTGAAAAAACTAAATTGTTGTCAATGCTAAATTAATAAATAAAACTTGGCACCTGTTGTCATTTTTCCATTATCACTTATTGAATTTATATGAACCTTTCTAGGACGACCTGTCAATACAATGTAGAATTTCCACAATAATTAAAAATCACTAAAACATTTTCTATTAATATATAAAATGATTTTTATAAAAGAATTTGTTGATAGGTAGAGAGTGGATATTAAGATATACCTACGGGTCTTTTTTGTTGGACTGATATGCATTGAGATGTTGTATTTGAAGGCCCAACGCATCTGTTTGTGTTCGAAGGCCCAACACATCCGTCCTTTCTTGGTCTACCTATCATTTGCCAAAAAAAAAAGTAAAAAACAAAATTTTGTAAAAATGAAAAGCTAAATTTTTGGAAGTATGAAATTTATACCAATAGATTTCTTTTTTGTAGGTAACACATGTGGAGATGTGTCTGAAGACCCGATAACTTGGTCTTTTCTTGGTCGACATGTTAATTTAAAATGACAATTTAAAATAAAATATAAGACCAAATTGAAAGACAAAAATATTTAAAATATAATATGTAAAAGCATTAAAAACCTCTTTTTCGTTTGTTGGTCGAAGAAATGTTTTGTTGTTGAGAATGAGAACTATCCATGAAGGAGAAACCTTTAATTGTATTGAAGTTACTTCAACCTTGGATTCCTAAAATATAAGAAAAGCACATCAAACATTCAATATAATTTTGGTTAGTAACGACCAGTTATATATTAAAATGAAGGTGGCAATGTATGTTAATGATGTAAATAAAACAATTACAACTCCAAAATTTTAAGACCAAATAGGGAAATAAGAATAAACATTATGGCCTCGTTTGGTTATCGGGTTTTATAGTTCCATTGTAACTTACAGTTCCTTGAAAGTAGGTTACGCGACATTTAGTTCCTAGGAAAATAAAAAACATGTGTTTGGTTTATGAGTCTGTATTCTGTAACTACAAATTACATATTTAATTGTTTTGTTTGATAATGAAAGTAATTTATTTAGATATATAAAGAAATTTATGAAAAGTAGTATTAAAATAAAAAAGATATATTTTTACAGAACATTCAAAATAAAAAACAAATAAGAGATTTTAAAATAGTAGAATGCCTATTAAAATGAGTCAAAATACTAATTTATTATTACTTGTTTTAAATAAAATAGTAACACAAATGAAATTTCTTAATGCACTTAAAATAAGATTAAATATATAATAAAAATAAAAATAAAATTAATAACCTTTTTTTCAAGTTTTTTTTAATTTAATAACTAGTTACATGTACAATTTACAGTTTAATAAATAAATAATTTACACATATAAAATTTTTGAATAATTTTATGATCAATTTTTGTAATATGAACATATAATAAATGCAATATATATTTTGACACAAAAAATTTATATTATAAAATATACTGTAAATATAATATTTTTTTACTTTAGATTTTAAAGTATATTTTATAGCTAAGGATATAATTAATTTATTATGCATATGCATAATATTATATAGTTTTTAATAAAGGATAATTGATAGACAGCTATGTAACTTACAGTGACCACCCATGACCTAGGTAAGTGGGTTCCCGTGTTTTGCTGTAACTACAAGTACCACGCAACTCTCAGTTCCTCCATGTGTATACAACCAAACGATGTAATTGTCCAAGTTACAAGGAAGTCAGAGTTACTGTGTTGGGGTTACATGTAACCAAACAAGGCCTATAGTTACATAAATTAGGTCATGTTCTAATTAGAAATCATTTATAATACTGACAACATAAATTGCATATGGAAGTACTATTAAAATATTTACAACTAATTATATAATTGTAAGGTTTAAACATTATAAAATTAAATGTTAATTTATAGGTATTTGTGTTTTGCAAGAATATAAAGTATAAACTATTCAATATAATTTTGGTTAGTAACTACCAGTTATATATTAAAATGAAGGTGGCAATGTATGTTAATGATGTAAATAAAATAATTACAACTCCAAAATTTTAAGACCAAATAGGGAAATAAGAATAAACATTATAGTTACATAAATTAGGTCATGTTCTAATTAGAAATCATTTATAATACTGACAATATAAATTGCATATGGAAGTACTATCAAAATATTTACAACTAATTATATAATTGTAAGGTTTAAACAATATAAAATTAAATGTTAATTTATAGGTATTTGTCTTTTGCAAGAATATAAAGTATAAACTACATGTATGACCCAAAAATTTAAGATTTTTTGTATATATGTATTGCAGCTTCTACAACACTGATTTAAAATTCAGCTTAGCCAAGTTTATGGATTTAAAATACTTGGTTTATGACCAAAAAAAGAGTAAAAAGCCAAAAAATTCAGACTTTTGGTATATATTAATTGCACACTGATTTCAAATTGAGGTTGGTCAAGTTTATGGATTTAGAATACTTGGTTTATGACCCCAAAAAAACGGGAAAAACAGGATTCATATGCACACACATACACTCAGAAGCACATACAATTTATGTACAAAATCAAGTGGCAACTTTGTAATAGAAATTCATATTGTCTGTGTTGAAAGCAAAAGAGAATGTGTGAAATAAACAGAGAAGGTGTGAAACAAACATAAATAGGCGTACTGGTCTACACCACCTAATTAGCAGTAATTTTAACCAAAATCAAATACAATTTAACATCAATTCCAAACTAACAATCTACTAAACATGATTTTTCAATAACAAAACCTACAATTTGAACAAAAAACATGTAATATATATGCACAATTATAAGCTATATATATAAACTGTATATGCACAAACACAATTCAGAGTAATACCTTTAAGCTATGTTCACTTGGATTGAATGGAACAGGGGAGAATGGAATGAAATTTATACTATTATTTGGGGGAGATTGGGGAAAGTATTTATAAATTTCATTCCTTGCTTCATTCCTCTCCAAATAATTTGAACTAGAATTCTAACCCACATGTTTTGGAAGGAATGCTCCATTCCCAATCTTCATCATTTTCCTTGCAATCTTCATCATAAAAAACTTCTACTCCCTCATATTTGTTCATTATTTCCCCCAACATCTCCCTTTCTTCATAAATTTTGTTTACATTTTTCATTCCATTCCTACCCCATTCCATTCTTTCCAAGTGAACACCCTTAGATTGATATTTGATGGAGTTTCGAGGGAGGGTCTGATGAATATTTGGAGTTGATGTTATAGGGCTTCTTTACTTGAACTGAAATAGTGTAGGATTTATATGGGCTTCTTAGACAGAGTTGTCGGAACTGGCAGGAATTGACGCTTGTATCGCAGATTGGGGAAGGGTGTAGGTCGGAGAAGAAAGGCCTGTGTTGTAATGGGTAAATCCTTAATAATTCTCTTTTTTTTTTATCTTATTTAGTGTAAATTTGTTCTTCTATTCTAATAAGGAACTTAGATTATTTTGTTTGTTTGGTTATTTGATATAAATATATTTTTAAATATTTATTAAGGGATTTAATTTATATTAATGTTAACCATGGTTAGATTGTTAAACCTGAACTAAATAAAGAAATATGTGGGACTTAATTTGGTTGGTCTAAAATTTAGGAGTACGTTATGATTGGTCCTAAAATAATTCATAGTTTTCTGATTGGTTAACTGATATGTGGTAGACTCGGGTATTATAATAAAGGATTATACATTTTTTATTAATAATTTTATATTAAAATAAAAAATATAATATACTCGTGTACGACAGTAATCTAATTTTTCAAAAAATCCAAAATTTTCAAAATCGAATAAACCCGGCCCGTGACCCCTTTTTATGCACCCCAAGGCCCAACTTCCCAAGTATGAAAAATAAAAAATTATTAAACGCAGCGTACTGCAGTAATATTACCTCCCCTTCGCTTGTTTCTTTTTATGAGCAGAAAAATTATACTCCTATTGGAAACTGAAGCTTTGTACGAACCTGAGAAGAAATGTCAGACGTGTCGCAGCTTCCGCCGGAGTTAATCGACGGCGAGATCTTCCCTCGCTGTCCGGTGAAATCTCTACTCCGTTTCAGGTGTGTCTCCAAACACTACTGTGACCTAATTGATTCCCCAAAATTTGTAAAATCTCAATTGCTAAAATATAATTCAATTCCAAAAAGTATTATAACTTGGAATACTCTTGACATAAGCTCTGTTGAATTGGACTCACTTGATAAACCCATTTTGCTTCACCATCCTTTTGAAATTTACCATAAGCCCAATCCATCTGATACTCCATTTAGAGACCGTGCCAATCTTTTGGGTTATTGTAATGGGTTAGTTTGTCTGTTGAAATACGAACAAATTGTTTTCTGGAATCCATCTACCCGAAAACATTTTGAGCTACCTGTTTGCGACATTGACCGTGCTGTTCATCCCGATAATATGATAGAATTTGAGTCTTATGGTTTTGGGTATGATGATGTTAATGATGATTATAAGCTGCTTCGCATTACTCAGTTCCGTAATGAGGTTAGAAATAAAGTTAGGATTTATAGTCTAAAATCTGATTCGTGGCGGATACTTGATTATTGTCCTTTCCGTTGCGCTCTTAGTACCTTCATGTTTCCTCCCCGAGGTGTTTTTCTTGAAGGTTCCTTGCATTACTTGGTGAATAAGAAACTCAGTCGCGGGATTGTGCAAATTTATGCGTTTCATGTTGGGACCGAGAAGTATCATGTGGTTCCGCATCCTCCATTTGCCGACATGAGCTTTTTGGGGACTTTGGATGAACTAGGAGGGAAACTTTGTCTGGTATGCAGTTATGACAAGAGTCATATGGATGTATGGGCTATGGATAGTTATGGTGTCAAGGAATCATGGACTAAGTTGTTTTCGGTTGCACAATATGTTGATGCTAGTGCGTCTGAGTTCCCGACGCCTATTACGTACTCTAAGAATAGGAAACAAGTGCTTTTGCAACAAATGACTGGTGGGAAGCTATTTTGGTATGACATTCGACTCAAAAATGTCAAGTTCACACGTATTCCTAAAGTTTTTAAGTTTTGCAAGGCTTTTGTTTTTACGGAATCTCTGGTCAATCTTCCTCATGCTGCTAATGTAGATTCAAAAGAAGGGAGGAAAAAAAAGAAGATGTACAGCTTCTCTTCTGCTCTGTTCTACTTATATTGGCATTTTATAAAAGCTTTGCAATATGCTTGAACACTTTTATGTTTCTCAAATTGAATTGCCTTGTGATAGTGTAGTGAGTTCTAACTTTGATGGTATACACTATACACCTGTAGAGAGTTGGATAGCAATACCTCTCTTCATAAACAATATAATATAACTTGATTGTTGACATATGGTATTTTTTTCCACAGAGATGATTTTCTGTCAAAGGGATTCAAGCTGGTGCTTTAATCGAACTTGATTTGTAAGTTCTACAATATTTTCTATAATAATACATCTCTTACGTAAAACTATAGTTTCGACAATGTAAGTAAATTAGTTATTTCCTGAAATTTCCGTTAGGCATGAGCTAATTGTATATATTTATAATCTTGAAATTCTGTACTTACTAATTGTCTCTTGTCAAAGATAATATCATTGTCCATTAACTATACAACCTGAAACCATTTTATTGTCTAGTACCTGATCAAATGCGAGTATACCTAAACTAGTTCCTGCAAGTCTAGGAAACTAATATGGTAAGATCCATGATAATCTTATAACGTCATGTCACTAACGCTTACACCTATACAACAAATTCGAATGAATTTCACAAATTTAAGCTATAAAGATATAAAGGTTGGTTATAGGTACTCCTAAGTCACAAAACCCTTCACGTTAACACGAAAAGCATGAATTATGATGGTTGTGAAGTCAGTTTGTATATGAATTTGGTGATGATGGCTTGTTTACTCTTACTGAAATTGTATTTAATATTTATCATGACAAGAATGATTACATATGTAGGGAAGGCATTGAGTTTATAAAATTGTTAATATAAGACCAGGAGCCTGGATGAGCATCTGCGAAACCAATAATTTATTTTGTTCACTTGAAGCGCTGAGATTATCACAGTATTGTTGTTTTGGCTTCCGTTTAGCAAACTGCTGCTTAACTGAGTGCTCTAAGATCTTTCAGAAATTTGGAAATTTTACTGTATTGATTGAGGTGATTCGAATTGATGTTGCTCTGGTTTTCCTTAACAGAATGCATATGCTACTAGATATGTTTATGCAGATGACTTGTGAGTAATGGAAGTAAATATAAAAGGGAGTTATATACTTAACATATATAGTTAGTATTCAGAGATTATTTATATATCAAGAATAGTCAGGGAGGCAGTTATTTAGATTATTACTCCCTCCGTCCCATTTTTATTGTCCATCTATCAAAATCCACATTTTATTCAATCATGTCAATTAAACTCATAATTACCAAATAATTGTATTTTTTTTTATAAAAGTTAACATAATTAACACATAATATACCTTATGTGTTAATTATTTTGGGACAAAGAAAATAGGAAACAGTGGACAATAAAAGTGGGACGGAGGGAGTATTAATTGGCCCAATTTGAATATGGGCCTTGGTCTGTTGGAGTTTTGTTTCTCAGTATTAATACTTTACGTGGTACCCTTGATTTGGGAGACTTGTAGATATACAATGATTGTTATATCAACATTGATTAAGTCGTTCCTTCTGCGTTTGGAAACATATTGGGGGTAGATATCGTTCTGCATGTTTAATAATCCAATGTTATTATATTCAACACCTGTTCCTGTCCTGCATCAACTTGTTCCTATTTGTTCGTTTGTGGAAAGAGTTGCGAAACCTCGGCAAAATAGCATAGTTCAGCTTTATTATGTTTTACATATGACTTGAAATGATTTTCGTTTTTCATACCTTAATTCTTAATATATATGATAGTTATGCGTGTTTTTAAAATGATGATGATAAGATAGGAAGTGGATGGAAGGAAATGAAAGTCCTTGAAAGAAGTTGATAATTATCTAAAGACTTCGTTTAGAGTCTTCTTGTAATGTTTATTTTACGTGCCTAACTATTAAAGTGGTAACCATTCATTACTCATTTGTAATGTGAAAATGATGAGCCAGGTAAATAGTTGTTCGGTTACATCACTACATTCTAGTATTAAGAATTTTAATTTGGATGACATTTCATTGTAATAAGTATACTGTCAAATTTAACTACATATTTTTTCTTGTGCCTATACCAAAGTATTGATGTGTAGCAACTATATGTAACTAATGTGAAAAGAATTCCTTCTGTGCAGGTTCATTGGTGAATTGGCAACTGTGTTGGATAGCTTTGTGGTGACACGATGAGGAAGTTAGAGCTGAAATGAAGTGACATTGCAGATTATCTGAACTCTTTGTTACAATAATTCCTTTTCTGTTTGTTTTATTATGACTTATTATTCCAGATCCTCTGTTTGCTGTTTGTTTTTGTTATGACATGATTCAAAATACTCTGTTTGCGGTAAAGGTTGATGGACGCCTGTGGCCCAACACCATACTATTTTTATGTGACTATGAGTAACAGTGATCAAGGGAATTATTGTATGTGACCGTTGTACGTGAATGAGTTGAATTATTGTATGTGACCGTTCTACGTGAATGAGTTGATGCTTATGTATATAACTTTATAGTTGCTTCAAGTGTTTAACCATAGATGATGAAATTATTTTGTTTAAACGGCTTACCTTCTGCAGAACCTTATCTAAGGATCATCCCACTTCCTTATGGTCGCATTCGTTTTATGTCCATTATAATAATAAGTGGCGGAGCATAAATTTTAGTTGTGGGAGTTAAGATAAAGAAGTAAAAATCTATTAGCTAATGTCTCTATAAAGTGTTTTAGATACAATAAATCTTGTCCTATCCGTTTCACTACTCGTGAAGGCTCGCCTTCTACCATGGGTGTTTTTTTAAATGATTCTGTGCATTGGTTAGTGAGTAAAAAATCTGGTTTTGGGATTTCTTATATCTTTGCGTTTCATCTTGGAACAGAGAAATATCATGGTGTCCCACACCCTCGATTTTCCGACAAGAATGTTTTTGTTAATTTGGGTAAACTAGGAGGCAAACTTTGTCTGCATTGCATTCACGAGAAGAGTCACATTGATTTGGGTAATGAATACCTATGATGAAAAGGAATCATGGACCAAATTATTTTCTGCTGAACTGTATGTTGATTTTAGAATTATTCAGTTTCCTACTCCTGTTACGTATTCAAAAGATGGCAACCAAGTGCTTTGGCAAGTAACATATGGCAGGAAGATTTTCTGGTATGACCTTCAACTCAGAATTTTCGAGGATGCGTGTATTCCTGATATTCCTTCGATTTCCATGGCATTTTTATCCGTGGAGTCCTTGGCCAAGCTTCCTCATGCTGCTAATATAGGTTTGTTAAAACACAGAAGGGAAAGCAAGAAGAGGTAAAACTTCTCAGGTTACTACTATGTACATCTAGAATTCACTTATTAGTATTTATATGAGCTCTGCAATTCGCATGTAACACTAGCATTTGTTCGAAAGTGAATTGCTTAGTGATAGGGGATTTTAGAAATCACTACACAATACCTTTGCTTCATATACAATTTAATTTTACATGATTGTTTACACGTAGTATTGTTTTCCACAGAGAGGATTTTTTTCTGTCCCGGGGATTCAAACTGGTGCTTTAGTCAACTGATAAAAGATTAGTATGCAATTGCAGTAACTTGATGTGTAAGTTTTACAACACATTTCTGCAGTAATTCATCTTGCATTTTAACTGTTAAAGTAAATTAGTGAATTCCTATAATGTAAATCTGGCATGAGCTTATTTTCCTTTTTTCTTTTCTATTGAGTATCGTACACCTCTTTAATTGATACTTGTCAAATATAGATAACTGCATCTAAACATTTACAACCTTGAACTATGTTATTGGCCATGACCAAAACTAACACTGTCAGAAATATATTGTAGGTCATGATACTTTATTTATATCATGCCACTAACACTTACAACTATAAAATATATATATATATATATATATATATATATATATATATATGTATTACACATCATATGTAAATTTGAACGTCATACACATTGGCTATAGGTACTCATATGACAGATTTTATTGACTTGATGGATACTTTGGTAAAGTTGTGAAGTTAGCTTGTGTATGAACTTGGCCATGGTAGTTAGTTTTGTGTTCAGCGTACTAGGACAGTTAGCAGATTAGTTTTGTGTTCAGCGTACTAGGACAGCAAGCAGATAAATAGAAAACTGAGCGCTCTAAATATTGTTAAATTTTTGGATTAGTTACTGCATTCATCTGGGTGAAACGACTGAGACGGTGCATGAGGGGTGAGGCTCTATGAGAACCCCTCTGTTGATTATTCTCTACAAGATATAATGTGTAGTAGCTACTAGATATGTTTGTGAATATCACTTGTTACTGTTTGTTATTTCTGGAGCAATTTTCTTATGGAGCAATTTTGCTCAGCTGGCAGAATGGTGCTCTGTTGTCTTCGATTTCGTTGTTGTACGGGTGCATACTGTCTTCGAAATTGCCGTATCCTTCGCTATTCTCGTCGACAACAGTTGGTTTTCAGTTGTATTCAATTTCATAGTCAGAAAGGGATTTGAACTACTCAAATTCTCAAATGTGTGCATGTGTTGTACATCTAGCGCAAAGATAATATAACTGCATCTGAAACTTTGCCACCTAGAACTATGTTATTGCCCAAGGCCTAATCTAATATAATAAGGAAACAATCATAGATCACGATACTTCAGTAAAGTCATACGCACAGTAAAAATTTAAAGAATAAGGATATACAAATAGATTAATGGTAATTACAAGATAGTTTTGTAAACTTTGGGGAGTATGAATTTGCTAAAGTGTAAAGTTGATTTGAGTATGAACTTGGCTACAACTTTATCATATTTGTCTCTGAAATTAAGTAATACATTAAATTTTTGAAAATTGTTAAGAAGCAGTCATAAACAGGGACGGGTCTATGTGAAACTATCAATTTATGTTGTTTACTTACAGCGCATCAGCGCTAGAATTATCGCAGTATTTCTGTTTGGATATGTGTACCATATGGGTGCGTACTCGGGCAAATGGTGAGTTGCTTGAAAATTGAATGGTCTAATTTTTTGCCAGCAAAAGAAAAACATAGAATTGAAATAGTTTATGTATGAGTCTTTAGTACCTCTCGGATGGAATGTGTATTGTGTAGTAGCTCCTAGATATGTTTATGAAATCGACTCCCGAGTCCTGTTACTATTGTCATTTGGGGAGAGATCTGTGAAACTGCCAAGGACCATAGTTCATGATTTTGGTTTATGTAAGTATATTAGTATTTATTTATGTATGCTGGTAAAAAACTAGCTTAAATTCAAAAGATAGGAAATCGATGGTAGAAAGCTCGTAGAAGAAGTTGATATATATCCACCAGTCTCTTGGTTTCTTTATGTATGTTTAATGCAGGTATGATTGAACCAACCACCGAAGTTATCGATACTCATTGGTAATGTAAAAGTGATGACACAAGCATAAAGTTCGGTTAGATACTAGAGGCACTTACATTCTAGTCTAGTAATACTAAATTATTTTTACATGTCATTTCATTGTAATAAATTTTATGTCAAATTTGAGCACATAGTGACCCCGGTGTCTATACTTAAGTATCATATATAGCAACTATTAATATGGATAACTAAGTGTTTTGAAAATATCTCTCTGCAGGATGGATGGCAAATTTGGCAACTGTTTTGGTAGCTTTTTGGTTGCATACAGATGAAGTTTAGCAGAAAAGAAGGAACACTAAAGAGCATCTTTACATGTAAAATGTTCCAAGTTTTTCATTTTACTATGACTGTATGACTCAAGAATCAAGATGTTCCCTGTTTTCAGTTATGGTCCATGGATGCTCAACTATTACATGCAAATGATATTGTAATTTATGTGAACTCAAATGAAAATATTATGTTTCAGTATTTTGCACGCATTTTAATGATACCCGGGTACCTATACGGATATACTGTTGCGGTTTTATTTACGTTAGCTGTTTGTTGCGGCCTTATGCTAGTTGATTGAAATGTTTTTTTTGGGTGGGGGTGGGGGGGCCTTATGCTAGTTGATTGAAATGTTTTTTTTGGGTGGGGGTGGGGGTGGGGGTGGGGTGGGGGGACGCTCATTGCAGTTGTATGATGTATTAGAAAATAAGAGAGACGGCAATTTTTTTTTATTAGTACATAAATAATTTATTAGCAACTTCATTCATCTTAAACGTTTCTTTAGAAGTTGGCCTGAAGTTAATTAGCAAAAGAAAGTAAGTGATCGAGAGTAAGAAAATAAGTGACCGAGAGTTGGCTAAGTCTTAACTGAGCATTATTGTTGTGACAAGTCGAAACTTGTCTCGTGTCACAACTTGTATTTTATTGAATAAAAATATAATAGTATTGTAAATATGATGTACTGTGAAATAGATTATAATTTCAATTTTTTTGATTAGTAATTATAAAATTTTAAACTGATTTTTTCATGTGATGGTGAATGGCATGCTACAAATTATAATATATATATAAATTGATTTATGACTTAAAAATTAGATTATTTATTTTAATAAAATATATGCACCTAAGCTAAGTAACTGCCATACTAAGCTTATTAATCTCGGTATGTGCTAAAACTGTGTTATTCCTATAATCCTAATCATTCGTCTTTTGATCGGGCGTTGCACACACTGGACCAGGCCCTTGTATCATTTAAAAGACTTTCTTCGAGTATTTTAAGGATCGGTTCTGTAAATTTTAAGGTTTAAACTAAACAAACTTTTCGTGGAGCATGCAAAACCTAGGCTAAACTACGCAGTCATGTCCGACGGTCCACGGCTTCCACCAGAGCTAATCGACTGTGAGATATTCTCTCGTTTGCCAGTGAAATCTCTACTCCGTTTCAGGTGCGTTTCAAAACATTATTGTGCCCTGATTGATTCCCCTGTTTTCATTAAAACTCAGCTGCTAAAATGCAGTGGCTCAAATCAAAATATCATTATTTGGAATCCTGTTAACCTGTACTCTGCTGCTTTAAATACTCCTGATAAACCCATTTTGCTAAATCATCCCTTTGTAAAATACCATAAACCCAATCTGTTACATACTCCATTGAAAGATAGAGCACTTGTCTTGGGTTCTTGCAATGGTTTAATCTGTCTATGTAATCAACTGCCTATACCTCATATAGTTTTCTGGAATCCATTTACCCGAAAACATTATGACCTACCCGTTACCAACGTTGACCTTCTTGTTATTCTTAATAATGGGAGACCAGATGTGTTTTATGGCTTTGGTTATGATGATGTTAATGATGATTATAAGCTGTTACGCATTTCGCAGTTCTACAATGAGGCTACAAATAAAGTTATGATTTATAGTCTAAAATCTGATTCATGGCGAAGCCTTGAGGATTGTCCTTTCCAGTTCACTACTCAAAAACGGCCATCTTACCACCATGGTATTTTTGTTGATCATTCCGTGCATTGGCTAGTGTGTGAAAATTCTCGTGTGGGGATTGCTTATATCTTTGCGTTTCATCTTGGAACAGAGAAATATCATAAAGTTCCACACCCTCAATTTTCCGACAAGAATTTTATGGTTTATATAAATAAACTAGGAGGGAAACTTTGTCTGAATTGCATTTTTGACAAGAGTCGCATTGATTTATGGGCAATGAATACTTATGGTATGAAGGAGTCATGGACCAAGTTATTTTCTGCTCCACTTCCACTATTTGTTCATGTTAGTAGAAATGACTTCCCTATAACTGTTACGTACTCAAAGGATGGCAACCAAATGCTTTGGCAAAACTTGTGTGGTAGGAAGCTTTTTTGGTATGACCTTCAACTCAGAATTTTCAAGGATGTATGTATTCCTGATATTCCTTCGATTCGCATTGCATTTTTATCTGTGGAGTCCCTGGTCAAGCTTCCTCTTGCTGCTAATACAGGTTTAATAGAAGACAAAAGGAAAAGCAAGAAAGGGTAAAACTTCTCACTTTATTCACATCTGAAATTCACTTTTTAGTAGTTTTTATTCGAGCTCTGCAATTCGCATGTAATACTAGCATTTGTTTTGAAGTGCATCGGCTAGCGATAGTGGCTTCATATTTTGTGGTCTATGAAATAAGCCTAGAGAGAGTTGGATATCAATCTTACATGATTGCTTATACATAGTACTCCTTTTAAGTTTACAACACATTTCTGAGTCAACTATTGACTGTTAAAGTAAATTCCTAGAATGTAATTCTGGCATGAACTTGTTTTCTTTTTTATTTATCTTGGGTATAGCACCTTTGTAGTTACTACGTACTTTCCATAGATAATATAACAGCATCTGAAAAGTTACAATCTAGAACTATGTTATTGGCTAAGACCTACACTAATACTATTAGGAGAATACAATGGATTATGATACTCTATTAATATCTCACAACTTCTGTAAACCTAATGCACATCATACGTAAATTTGAAAGTTGTACACGTTGGTTGTAGCCTGTAGGTACTCATAAGACACATTTTCTTAACTTAATGGATATGAATTCTGGTAAGTTTTTAGAGTTAATTTGTGTACAATCTTGGCCACAATAGTTAGTTTTGTGTCAGTGTACTCAAAAAGCTAGCAAATTGATAGAAAAGTGAGCACTCTAATATTGTCAAAATTTTGGATAAATTACTGCATTGATTAGGGTGTAACGACTGAGGTGGTGCATTAGGCCCTCTCTCTGAGAACCCCTCCATTAATTAATTTATTTCTACAAGATATAATGTGCATTAGGCTCTTAATATATTTACTGTCTTTTATTTTTGGAAAGAGTTGTGCAACTTTGAGAAAAAGACCGAAATCATCTTGATAATGTTTAACGTATAATTAATACTCTTTTTTGGTTTTAAACATTTCATTATTTATTACATGAAATATGCTGATTTAGAAGAAGCTTAAATTTAAAGACATTATTAAATAGATGGCTGAAAGTCTTGGTAGAATTTGATCATTATCGTCCAGCCATAGGCTTACCTCTTTGTAAAGTTTACTGAGCCATGACTGATATACTGTAGGTTAGTTTTTGTTCTAACCTTGGGAAGTTAGAGCAGAACGTTAGAGGTTATGAAGAATGATTCATGTCTTTGTATTTTTGTTATGACTCAATATACTCTGTTTGCAGTACTAAACTATTTTTGTGTGACCCAATTTAATACTTTTTCTCCAGACATGAAATAGATAAGTGATGATGCTTACTTTGTGTCAATCTAGATACTAGAGACGCTTACATTCTAATCTGTTGCTAAATTTTTATCTTGTCATTTTATTGTAATAAATTTAGCCAAGTATGAGTGCATAGTTACCCTGATGCCCATACCTAAGTGTTATGTTTAGCAACTATTTCTATGGATACCTAAGTGTTCTGCAAATATCTATCTGCAGGATCATTGGCAAATTTGGTAACTGTTTCGGTAGCTGTTTGGTTGCATCCAGATGAAGTTTAGAAGAATAGAAGGGGACACTAGAGAGCATCTTAACTGTTCCAAGTCTTTCATTTTATTATGACTTTATGACTCAGAGATATACTCTCGTTGCAACTATGGTCCAAGGATGCTTAACTATTATATCAGAATGTAATTGCAGTTTTATGTTAATTCAAAGAAGATGTTATGTTTAGGTATTTTGCATGGATTGTAGAGATAGGTTACCCTGGTACCTACACCTGACCTGGGTGCTGATATACTGCATTGCAGTTCTTTAATTTTCCAACTATGTATGGTCGCAGGATATGATCACAACTATTTCCGTTAGCAATTTGTTGATTAAATAAATACAAAATTTACCACCCATTCCATTCATCTTAAATGATTTTTTTTTTTAATGATTGCCTGCTCTGTCTGATAAAAAGTTGGCTTTATGTTAATTAGCAGAAATAAAAACTGGCTTAAAATTTCTGAAAATCTAATAGTTTATAAATAATTACATAAATCTTAATCACATTTTATCTCTAAAAAACCTTTGATTTTCAATTTTTTTTTATTTCCATTTTTTTTGTCCCCCATCCGTCATGTAACTGGGGCTGCTCACTAACGAGTAGGGTAAATGTATCATGTACGCGTACACGCAGGAGTCGAACCTGAACTCCTTCCAAGGAGGCTAGTGGCTCAACCACCAGACTACACTCACTCCTTCAGTAAAATAAACCCTGGGCTAAACACAACAATGTCAGACTTACCAAAGCTTACACCGGAGCTACTCGACGGCGAGATCTTCTCACGTTTGCCGGTGAAGTCTCTACTCCGTTTCAGGTGCGTGTCGAAACACTACTGTGCCTTAATTGATTCCCCTGATTTCATTAAATCTCACCTGCTAAAATGTTGTCAATCAAATCAAAGTATTATTATCTGGGATACTGTTAACACATACTCTGCTAATTTGAACACTCCTCAGAAACCCATTTTGCTAAATCATCCCTTTGAACAATACCATTCTCGCAATCCGTTAAATACTCCAATTGATGATAGGGTTCTTGTAATGGTTTAATCTGTTTAATAAAATACCCGCGTATAGTTCTCTGGAATCCATCCACCCGAAAACACCATGACCTACCCGTTACAGAATTTAAGCTTGCGGTTAATCCTTGTAATGATATACAATATGTTGGCTATGGTTTTGGGTATGATGATGTTAATGACGATTATAAGCTATTACGCATTTCTCAGTACTACAATGAGGATAAAAATAAAGTTAAGACTTAAGATTTATAGTCTTAAATCGGATTCATGGCGAAGTCTTGATGATTGTCATTCACGGTTTGCTGCTCATAAGGGTGCACCTTCCTGCCATGGTATTTTTGTTGGTCATTCTGTGCATTGGTTAGTGAGTGACAAAGATGGTTTAGGGATTGTTTATATCTTTGCTTTTCATTTTGGAACTGAGAAATTTCACGGGGTCCCACACCCTCGATTTCCCGACAAAAATGTTTTGGTTAATATGCGTAGACTAAGGGGGGAAATTTTTTTGAGGATGCATCTATTCGTGGTTTTCGTGAGATTTGCATGGCATTTCTATCCGTGGAATCCCTGGTCAAGCTTCCTCATGCTGCTAATACAGGTCTAATAGAACACAAAAGAAAAAGCAAGAAGAGGTAAATCTTCTCTGTTTACTACTTTACATCTCACTTTTTGTTTTTTTGTGAGTTCTGCAAATCAATATCTTTGCTTTATGAACAATTTAGTCTCACTTGATTGTTTACACATGTTATTGTTTTCCACAGAGATGATTTCCTGGCAAAGGAATTCAAACTGGTGCTTTAGTCAACTGAATAAGAAGTCAATATGCAATTGCGGGAACTTGATGTGTAAGTTTTATAACACATTTCTAAAGTAATTCATTTCTTGCGTAATCAATGTTTGACTGTTGACGTAAAGTAGTGAATTCTTAGAATGCAAGTCTGGCATAAGCTTTTTTTCTTTTTAATTTTATCTTGAGTATCATACACCTTTGTAATTACTGCTTGCGAAAGCTAATATAACTGTATCTGAAAATTTACAATCTAGAACTATGTTATTGGCTAAGACCTAAACTAATACTGTTAGGAAAATATGATGGATTGTGATACTCTATTAATTTCATACCACTGGCACTTGCAACCATAGAATATAAATGTATTACACATCATATGTTAACTTGAATGATATACACATTGGTTATAGGTACTCATATGGTTAGTTTTGTGTTTAGCGTACTTGGACAGCTAGCTAATTGATAGAAAACTGAGTACTCTTAACATTGACCAAATTTTGGATTATTTACTGCATTGATTAGGGTGAAACGACCAAAACGGTGCATGAGGCTCTATGAGAACCCCTCTGTTGACTTATTTCTACAAGGTATCTATAACCTTTATTAATAAGCGAAACCTTTTTTAAGGATATCTAAAGTTTGGTTCGCACAATATTTTGGTTTCACCCGTTTTTGGTTCGCACTATATTTTGGTTTCACCCCTAAAATCTTATTTTCCCTATATTCTATGTTTTTTTTTAAAAAAATAGAATAAAAATAGAAATCCTATCATAATTATAATTCTTTTTGTAATTTTATCTTATTATAATTATAATTCTTTTATTTGTATTTTTTTTAAAAAATCATATTTCCCCTAGAATACTATGTTCCTTTAAACAGAGTTATAGTTCTTATGATGATTATAATTCTTTTGTTTATAATTTTTTTAACTTGAAAAAATCAACGATCAAAAATCACCAACAAATAGAGGGTAAAACACCAACGAATACGTAACCAGATCGTATAACATTTGATAAAATACTAACGAATCTATAATCTTTATTAATAAATTTCTGTTTAATGATATTTTCGTAACAAATTTGGTATCACCCTTATTTCATCACAGATTCCTACTCCCCTAAAATTCATATTATTTTCTAAAACAATTATTTGGAATTTTGTTATAATTATAATTCCTTTACTATAATACTAGTTGATAAAGCCGCGCTTCGCGGCGGCGTTATAATATTTTTTTAAAAAAATTAATACATTTACGTTATATTATAATATTAATTTTAAATTTTAATAATTAAATATCCTTTTCTAATGAATCGATTTCTTGTTAAACACGATTCTTTCGATTGAGCCGCTTTCTCATTAAAATCAAAATCTCAATTTTAACATATATTATAAAGACTTATATAATATTTTTTATCCATAAAATCGAACAATAAAAAAATTTATGACATCAATATCAAATTCTAATAGCTAATACAATCTTTTCTAGTGAGTCGTCTTCTCGTTAAATACGTTTTGAGTCGCTCTTATTTGGAACCGAAATTCTAACTAATTATATAAAGAAAGTAAATTCCAATTTTTATATTCTTTAAACTTTCTAATATTTATAGAGTTTTAAAAATGAAAATACATCTTATATTTTTTGTATATTATAGATATTCATGTACTTATTTACAACTTCTGCATGAGAATGTCTTTCTGTTATGTTAACATATAAAAAAATTAATTTCGAAGACTTTTCGTTACGGGAATAATATTAAATTTAGTGTAAGACGTCTCCACCGTCATCGTATTCTACTTCTAATAAAACATTTTTATTTTATGTATTCCTTATATATTCAAATATCTTTATACGGTCTTCTCTAATGAATCGCTTTCTCGTTAAACACGGTTATTACTATTTATCTGCTCCCTAGTTAAGACCAAAAACCTAACTTTTACATGTATCACTTGTATGATAATGTTTATCCATAAAAATCAAATCCTAAAAATAAAATAAAATTTATAACATCAAAATGATATTTTAATAGCTAATACAATCTTTTATAGTGAGCCGTCTTCCCGTTAAACACGTTTCGAGCCGCTCTCGTTTGGTCGAAATTCCAAATTCATTACATATTATTATTGATACTTATCTTACACAACAACTTTTTTCCTTAAAATTAAAACCTAAAAAGTAGAGTGAATTCCAATTTATACTTTATCTAGACTTTTTAAAATTTATGGAGTTTTAGAAAATGAAAGCACATCTTATTTTCTCTTTATATTATAGATACTCCTATTTTTATTTAGGATTCCTGCATGAGAATGTTCTTTTATAATGTTAACACATCAATTCTTTTCTTTTAAATACGATGACTTTTTTATGATAATAGTATTGGATTTATGAATAAATTTTCTTAATAGAAGTATAATTAACTTATATAAAAAATATATAATTTAAGAAGATCGTACTTTCTATAAAATATTTAGTTATATGGATGCTCTATATATTCAAACACATATTCTACTTCTAATAGAACTTTTATTTATATGTTTTTCTATAAATTCGAACTCTTATTCTCTATAAATTAAAACTCCTATTCTACTTTCAATAGAACTTTTAATCGTATGCTTTATAAATACTTATTCTACTTCCAATAGAAACTTTTATTTATATGTTTTTTCTATAAACTTGAACTCTTATCTCTATAAATTCGAACTCCTATATTCTACTTTCAATAGAACTTTTAATCATATGCTTTATAAATACTTATTCTACTTACAATAGAACTTCTAATCATATGTCTTCCTATAAATTCGAATTCTTCACCACTATAAATTCGAACACCTATTCTACTTCTAATATGTTAAATGATATTTTTATATTTATAAGTGTTTAAAATTCTAAAATTCTAGAAAATTAGAAAAATAGATTGAGACGATCTTAGAGCGCCACCTAAACTCCCGCGTACCCTCCTTTATATATATATATTGATTACTGAATTGTACAAATAACGTATATATCAGAACCAGAACCATGTATGTTATGTTTTCTTGATTGTTTAAAATATAATCTTAAATAAATAATAAATAAATCTATATTTATAACGTGTATTAATAACAAAACCCCTTTTTAATGTACTATTTTATACCAAATTTGGTTCGTACCATATTTTGGTTTCACCCCAAGACTCCTATTTTCTCTAGAATTCTATGTTATTTTATAAAATAAATAAATAAATTATATTAAAATTATAATTTTTTTTATTACAACTTAATAAAAAAAAAAACTACGAATACAAATGTTAATCTACGGTGACATGCTTATCTATAACAAACGAAATACATTTTTAATGGTACTTCGGTACCAAAAATTGGTTCCACCCATAAGATTCCTATTTCTCCAAGGATTCTATATTATTTTTTATTAAAATAATAAATTGTTAATACTATTATAATTGTAATTTTTATTATAACTCTATTCAGTTCACAAATAACGTATTTATCATAATCATGTACATTTAATGTATATATCGGAATCATTTAGTTTTTTTTCTCGATTTTCTTAAATAAACAATATATAAAATGACCTTTATTAATAAGCAAATTCTTTGTAAGTAACGTAATTTTTTATAATAAATTAATGATCAATTTAATTAAATTTTCTCCGGCCCTTATCATCTAATATCTTATTTGTAAGTGAAATCACGTTTTAATGATACTTACTTCTAGATTTGTGTCTCCTAGAAATATTGGAATTTTGATGTAATTACAATTTTTTTTTATAAACTACTGAGTTCCATAAATATCGTAATTTTCTTTCGTACTTTTATCATTTTTATAGTATTTTTTAATGATAAATAAAATATTTCCTATAAAATTTAATAAAAAATGATCAATTTTAATAAATTATTTCGACCTGTGCTTCGCACGGGCTATCATCTAGTAATGTACAGTAGCTACTTGATATGTTTATGATTATAACTCCTGTTACTGTCTGTTATTTTTGGAAAGAGTTGTTTAACCTTAATAAAGGACCGAAGATCGTCTTAATTATGGTTTATGTATAACTTAACAATGTTTTGGTTAATTTAGCATTTATTACATGAAGTATGCTGTATGCTGATTTAAAACAAGCTAAAATTAAAATCTTTTAAATAGATGGCTGAACGTCGGTGAAGAATCTGATCAAGGCTTATCCTCTTTGTGAAGTTTATTGAGACATGATTGATCTAACTACCTAAAAGATTAATATTGGTTAGTAATGTCATGATTCGGTATTAATAGTTCAGTTAGATACCGGTAGGGGTGGTTTACATTTTAGAATTAAAATTTTTACCGCTAGATGACATCCTTTCTTAAATTATTTACTTTAATTATTTCCTGGTGCCTTCCTCTAGTGTATATGTATAAGTATAACAAGTTTTTATCTTGACAAGTGCAAGTTATAATGATATCTCTGTAGTCTGTACATAATCGATGGCAACTAATTTCAGTTTGTTTTAACCAGGGGCAGTTTGAGCAAAACGTTAGAGATTATCAGAATTGTCCAAGTCTTTTTATTTATTTTCATTTATTTCATGACTCAGTATACTCTGTTTGCAGTACTAAACTATTTTTATGTGACTGGTATGTGTCAAATAAATACTTTTTCTTCAACCAAGAGAACTCAAGCGAGTCATTAAAGAGGACCTCTTAAAAAGGGTCCAGCATGGCACTTTCTTAGTGTTAGTGCCTTTTTTTTTTTTTTTTTTCCCTACTTAGTGGCAATGTTCTTTTTAAGGTGTATATAAAATTATAAATCATTTACATAACTTTATGAGGTGTTAAATTTTTCTTAATTAATGAAAGGTTATCATTAGGTGAAGAGTTACAACTGACAAGTCCGCTATAAATTGAGAGGAACATTTGCATTCAACCATAATGTGCCTATTTTGGTAGACTAATAATTGGAAGAGAATCAAGTGTCTGAGGATGACCTCAGGAGAAAATCCTGAGGTTTAAAGCTTTTTAATACAAATTTTAGGGCATTTAGGTAAATTCACTAATAAAAAAATTAATATTTACGAAGATGCCCCTGCGGGACCACTTATTCTAAAGGCTATTTGTTATAACCTCATGAGAAATCCCTGAGGATAACCTCATGCCCATTTTTCTCTAATTGGAAATTCACCCCACAATTCGTGTGTATGGATTACTTCCACCTCAGACATTTATTTTAAAAAGAATACTCTGCAGATAAATTATAATCTAATGTTGGTTAATATAGTCACGACCTCTCTACGCCGCCACCGTTTTAACCATATAAGTCACCTTCTTTCAGTCGCAGAAGATCCTCCCGCTTCTGCTACCCAGCTCAATGCTCTTCTGCCACAACAACACTCCAATTTTATCTGCAACCACCATTTGCCTCTCCCGTTGTTCCCGTCCATACATGTGGATATCTTCTTACATGTGCGATACATACAGAATTCTAGTTTTCTCTCGCTGCAGTGGAGCACCATTTAATTTTGCGCTGCCGGCAGAATGGTGCTCCGTTGTGGTATGGGTGCATACGAAATTGTCATATCCTTCGCTGCTCCCGCCGACAACATTAGGGTTTCAGAAATTTCCTTTTTCGTAGTTAGTAAGGGATTTGAACTACTCAAATTGTCTTATGTGCATATGTGGTGCATCTAAGCCAAAGATAAAAATAACTGCATCTGAAACTTTGCCACCTAGAACTATGTTATTGACCAAGGCCTAAAACTAATACGATTAGGAAACCATTATGGATCACAAAACTTTAGTAATGTCATACCACTAAAACTTACAACCGTGTAATTGAAATTTATTAATTATTACTATATTACACATCAAATTAAAATAAAAAGAATATATAATAGTTTGACAGTTCCGTAGACTTTGATGAGTATGAATTTGTTAAATTGTAATTTTGATTTGCGTACGAACATGGCCAAGATACTTTCTAAAATTGTATATGTTTCTCATAACCTGACTCTGAAATGAGATAATACATTGAATTTTCGAAATTTGTTTAGAACAGGATCATAAACAAGGATCAGCCTCTGAGAAATCATTGATTTATCTTGTTTACTTACTGCGCTAGTTTATCACTGCATTGCTGTTTAGGCTTAAGTGTGTCATTTAGGGCAGTTGGCAACTTGCTTGAAAATTGCATGCTCTAAATTTTTGTCAATAGAGAATGGAATTTACTAACTGTGCCATTGTATGTATGAGTTATTAGTAACCCTTGGATCTGATGGTATTGTGTAGCAAGTACTAGATATGTTTTTGAAATCGACTTGAGAGTCCTGTTACTATTTGTCACTAGTGGAAACTGGAAAGATTTGTGAAACTGCTAAGGATCATAATTTTTCTTAATGAAGTTGTATAATGATTTTTAAAATATTTGGTTATAAATGTATTCTTATTTATTATGATGAAGTATGCTGGTAAAAACAAGCTGAAAGTAAAAGGTAGGAAATCAATGGCAGAAAGTTCAGGGAAGAAGTTGATAAATATCCTCCTAAACAGGCCTGTCTCTCGGTGAGGTTTCTTCATGTATATTTATTATTTAGTGCACTTATGACTGACCCAACTACCTAAATGATCCATACTCATAGTTGATGTACAATTGATTACGCAAGCAAAAAGTTTGCTTAGATCCTAGAAGCGTTTACATCATGTGTAGTATTAAGTTTCTTGCATGTCATCTCATTTGTATCAAGTTTACTGCCGAGTTTGAGTTGATAGTTATCCCATTGCCTATTCTCAAGTCATGTATAGCAACTATTTACATGGATAACTAAGCCTTTCTCAAATATCTCTCTGCAGGTTTGGTAGCAAGTTGGTAACTGTTTTGTGTAGCTTTTTGGTTGCATCCAAAAGAAGTTTAGCAGAAAAGAAGGGACATTAGAGAGCATCGTAACTGTTCCAAGTCTTTCAATTGAGTAAAACTTTATGACTCTAGATATACTCTGTTTGCTGTAATCGGTTATGGTCCATGGCTGCTCAACTATATGGGTATCACTGATTAAATGAAGATGTGTTATATTATGTTTAGGAGTTTGGCATGAATTTTAATGGAAGTCATTTTTGCAAGACTATAACTTTTGTAGCT
Organism: Kitagawia praeruptora; assembly: GCA_037693485.1. NCBI lineage: Eukaryota > Viridiplantae > Streptophyta > Magnoliopsida > Apiales > Apiaceae > Kitagawia > Kitagawia praeruptora. The sequence goes on from CM075344.1 coordinate 39,042,314, forward strand.
GGCCTAGTGTTTGTTTATCTATTTTACGAAGTTGAAGGTATAACTATTATATTGAAGTACTTAAGAATTCAAGTGATGACATGGTTAAAAAATTTTTTTAAAAAAATTTTCTTTTTAAAAAATAAAAATAAATTCTTTTATTTTTAAAATGAAGTATTTTCTGTGCAATGTATAATATAATCTATATATATTATAATGTCAGGAGATCGGAAATGCATCAGAATCATGTAAAATATTTTTCTTAAATTTTCATTTTTTTATTTATTTTATTTTATTTTTTCTTGCATTAAGTACCATCTTAATGACATCTTAATGGTATCTTAATAATCATTAATTACATTTATGAATATATATATATATATATATATATATATATATTAAATTTACTTCATATTATTTATATAAAAGATTAACAAACTTTATTTGAGCATTATAATTATTATTTAAATTTAAAATATTAATTATATGTATAAACCTAAGATTATTTTCATGAAAATTAACCACTTAAAATTGTTCGCATTGCGTCATTTTTTATTAAATGTTGAAGATTTTTGTAAACTTTTTTCAAACGATTGTAGGAGAAACGATTTTAACTCCTCAAACAATTTTTAATCAATAATTGTGAAAATCGTTATAAGTTATGGAAGTATAATTTTTTGGTTAAAATCTAGAATTATAAAATAATATTGATAGATTTTTTATTTTTTACATAATAAACTCAACCATATTATTGACCGATTAAGTTGTTAAAAATGTTATACACATGTTGTTTCATTATATTGTGTCGTAATATATTAATATTCTTATTAGACTTAATTGCAGGAGGATGGACTCAACAGTTTTTTTTTCCCACAAATATGGTTCAAATATAAAAATAGACAAAGTGATGACCTAACTATTTTTTAAAACAGACGAGTATATTCAGTTTATGATTTAATTACAACATGATGGCTGAACAATGTTTTTTTAAACACAAAATGGCTTAAAAATAAACAGCGATATTTAGACGGAATGCAAGGCATCTGGTTAAAAAAATATTTAGGTCATTTTTGTGTAAAAAAAAAAATTGTTGAGGCTATATATAATTTATCGATTTTTTTTTATTTGCAATCTGAGTCCTACGATTAAGTCTTCTAATTATATAAATTTTTATGCTATTATTGAGCATGTATGTTACGAAAGGGGTATCGGCTTTTTAAAGTATCAATTAAGTTTTTGTACTTAACAATAAAAATTTATTCACCGCACGAAGCGCGGGTAAATTGTCTAGTTTTGATTATGTTAGAGGCCCAACTTCTTACTGGGCTGGACCGAAGTCCCAGTCACCGAAGGAGAAATATTGGTTTGGAGGCTCCAGATTGGCAAAGGCCCATATCGTTCGGCCCAGTTATTTGCAAACGGTCCATTCAGTTGTATGTCCCTGGGAACGTGGGAACGTGGAACACGTTCTCCACTCACCTCACTCTCCGATAACTGCCAGCATAGAGGATAAAGAGGTTAACAAAGGTTTGGGTTCATTCATTCAATCACACACACACAATTTACACGATACAAACACTCTACGTTCAATACTCTCAAAAACCAGTTAACTTATTCTCACACCGGAGGTGAATCGAGGGGCAACACCCTCGCATTCTTCTTCATTTGCAGGTCCGATCGAACGGATACACTGACGGAAACTGGTTGTAACATTTGGCGCCGTCTGTGGGAACGTAGAGATACGTTTGTGTTGAATTATACAGTTAGTAATGGCGAATGAAACCGAGATACCAACAGCTGACGATAGCACTATGGCCGGAAATACTCGCATCACTCCTCCCGTCACCCCAAGGCTTTTGATTTTCGACGAAGAGGGGGACATACCGTCTCCCGAAGAACAACAGGAGATCCTGATGAGGTGGCGAGAGGAACAAAAAGCCAAGGGGAAACGGAGAGAGATAGAGAAAGAGAAGAGCAGCAGGGAGGCCGAACGTCTGGCCAAAAAGAGGGAGGCCGACCGTTTAAGGCTAGAGGCCCTAAAGCTCCAAAGGGAGGAGATCGAGTTACAGGAAAAGGCACTCCGCGAGGCTCTAGAAGCCGAAGACCCGGGGTTCGATGACCGAAGAGACAAGAGACCAAGAACCAGAAATGATGAAGATGAGTCAGGGGACTCTGAATCAAACTCGAGGAGAACCCGGTCAAGGGTAGTTTATTCCTCCGATTCGGAGGAGGAGGGTCCACATACGGACGATCGCATCCGAAGGATTGAGAAGGCCATGTTCGGAGAGAGAAAGGTAAGCCACGAGCCAGTGGTGACCGAAGACGTCGAACACTTTCGACCGCCTCCCGGAAGGCAGTTCCCGAAGATGAATGAATTTAACGGAAAGGGTGACCCCGAAGATCACTGTGAGAAGTATGAATCGCTCATGACTGGGATGGGGCACTGCGACGTGATGCTCTGTAAGATGTTCAAGACCTACCTAAAGGGGAATGCATCCATGTGGTACAGGTCGCTAAGACCTAGATCGATAGGCTCGTATGAACAAGTGAAGAAAAAATTCTTGAGGCACTACTCACATTTGTGCCGAAGAGAGAAGGATACAGAAGCCCTGATCCACTGCAGGCAGGGACCGAACGAAGATTTGGGTGATTACTTAGCAAGGTTCAAAGAGGAAGCCGGTATGGTCACCAACTTGGACAAAGTCAAGGCGGCTGGATTCCTCGCAGCAGGCCTCGACCCTGTTAAAGGTAAGAAGCTTCGGTCTTCTCTTTATGATATGCCTCCCAAATCTTTAAATGATATATATGTGAGAGGAGAGGCTATTAGAAGAAAATTGGAATCAATTGGGGGGTACAAGGAGAACAAGAAAAATGATAGATATGACAGGAGGGACGACCGAAGGGATGAAAGAAGGGACGACCGAAGGGGTCGAGGAGATATTAAGAGCAGGTTGAATGATACGAGGCCCGACAAAGGGGCCGAACGAAGAAGAGATAGGGATAGTACTGTGTTCACACCACTAAACACACCTATCTCGAAGATTCTCCATGAGATAAAGGGTAAGCCTGGGTTTGTCAGACCACCCAAGTTGAAGACCCCCGAGAATAGAAGAAGCGACAGCAAATATTGTGACTACCATCGGGACAAAGGTCACAACACCGATGAGTGCTATCATTTGAAGAAGTTAATTGAAAGGATGATCAAAGATGGGGAACTGACCCAATTTGTGGGTGACTTGAGAGACAAACTCGAGTCCAAGGAGAAAAGGAAGGAAGCTGAAAGTTCCGAGAAGTACCGAGGGGAGGTCAGAACAATTTCCGGAGGAACAGTGCTTGATCGGGACAGTAAGACAGCAAGGAAAAAGTATGCCAGACAGATCTATAACCTGTACCAGTCAAGTTCAGCCAAGCAACCATTGCCTATCTCCTTCACAGAAGATGACTACGAGGATGTGATATGGCCGCACGAAGACCCACTTGTTATAAACCCAGTAATCGGGGAAAACAAGATATGGAGAGTGCTGGTGGACGAAGGGAGCTCAGTCAACATTCTATATCACCGAACATATTGCAAGATGAATTTGGGAGGCGAACAGCTGGAGCCATGCCACGAGGCACCTTTATATGGCTTCGGTAATCAGCCTGTACCGATAGAAGGGACCATCACTTTGTCTGTCATGATGGGAAAAGCGCCATACACTGTGGTGAAGGAAGCAAAGTTCTATGTCGTCCGGGTCGATAGTCCGTACAACGGAATTCTGGGAAGGCCAGCCTTATCTTTGTTCCAGGCTGTATCCTCTGTCCCTCATCTGAAGTTGAAGTTCCCAATAGAGCATGGAGTTGGAGAAATGAGAGGCGATCAGAAAGCCGCCAGAATAATCATGTTGGAGGATTTGGAAAAAGACAAAGACATCGAGATGACCGAAGCCGGAAAGAGGAAAAGAAATGAGACCGAAGCTGGGGGCAGCCACCAACTGCTGAACATTGAGTTGGAAAAATTTGGTGTCGACCTGTCAAGCCCGATTGTTGAGCCGGCTACCGAGACCGAAGAGGTAGAACTATACGTGGGTCAGTCGGGAAAGATGATCCAAATTGGAAAGAGCATGGAGCCGAAATTAAAAGAGAAAGTCATCAAGGTCATTAGGGAATTCCACGACGTATTCGCGTGGAATCCCGAAGATATGCCAGGTTTGGACCCTGCGGTGGCTAAACATTGCTTAAATGTAGCTCCCGAAGCCAAGCCCGTAAGACAAAAGAAGAGGAATTTCGCCATGGAAAGGCAGAAAGTAATTCAAGTTGAAGTCGAAAAATTGCTGGAAGCGAAGTTCATCGAAGAGATAGACTATCCCGATTGGTTGGCAAACGTAGTGGTGGTGAAGAAATCGAATGGCAAGTGGAGAATGTGTGTCGACTACACCGACCTGAATAAGCATTGTCCGAAAGACCATTATCCCTTGCCGAACATTGATCAACTGATAGATGCTACTTCGGGGCATCAAATACTCAATTTCCTGGATGTATTCTCAGGATACCACCAAATTGCCATGAATGCCGAGGATGTTCCAAAGACAGCATTCATTACACCGAATGGCACTTATGCCTACATAAAGATGCCTTTCGGCTTGAAGAACGCCGGGGCAACATTTCAAAAGATGATCAACAAAGTGTTCAAAGCCCAGATCGGTCGGAATATGGAGTGCTACGTGGACGATATGATTGTTAAGTCCCTTTTCAGGGATCATGCAGAGGATCTGAGGGAATGTTTCGAAACGCTCAGAAGAAACAACATGAGGATCAATCCGAACAAGTGTACGTTTGGAGTAAATAGTGGGAAGTTTCTGGGATACATGGTTAGTGCCAGAGGAATTGAAGCAAACCCGGAGAAGATTAAAGCAGTCATCGACATGGAAGCGCCGAAGACGATTAGGGACATTCAAAAGCTGACCGGACGACTAGCAGCCTTGAGGAGGTTCATTTCCAGATCAGCCGAAAATGCCTTACCATTCTTCGAAGTACTTCGGGGGTCCAAGAATTTCGAGTGGGGGCCAAATTGCCAGAAAGCATTCGAAGAAGTTAAAGAGTACTTAGTGAAAGCCCCACTCTTAATGAGACCCGACCCGAAAGAAACATTGCAGCTGTACTTGGCTGTGAACGACCGAACACTCGGAGCCGTGTTGGTCAAAGAGCACGAAGGGAACCATCACCCGGTGTTCAATGTTTCTCATATTCTCAAAGATGCAGAAACAAGATATCCGAATGCAGAGAAGTTCGCCTACGGATTGGTAATGGCTGCAAGAAAGTTAAGGCACTATTTCCAAGGAAGGACGATCAAAGTTGTAACCGATCAGCCGTTAAGGAAAATCTTGCAAAGGCCAGAGGCATCGGGCAGAGTGGTTGCTTGGGCGATCGAACTGGGGGAGCATGATTTGGAATATACACCAAGGACTTCGATCAAAGCCCAAGCCCTAGCAGATTTCATGGTAGAATGCTCTTTCTCGGGGCCGAACGACTTGGCTCCTGAAGAACAAATGATTCAGACACCGGGTAAATGGAAGTTGTTTGTTGACGGGTCGGTCGCCAAGAAAAAGTGCGGGGCAGGGTTAATTCTTACAAGCCCAGAAGGATTTGAGATTTGTCAAGCTATCAGGTTCACCTTCCCGTTGACGAACAATGAGGCCGAATATGAAGCACTCTTGGCAGGGCTAGACTTGGCAAGAAGTCTAGAAGTTAAGCACATTAGGGCGTTCAATGATTCCATGTTGGTGGTAAAACAGTTCTCAGGAGAGTATGGGCAAAAAGATCCCCGAACCAAGGCATACGCCCTTAAGGTACGTGAACAATCTTTGCTGTTCGAAACTTTCGAGTTAACTCAAGTAGCTAGAGAAAACAACAGTCGGGAAGACGCCCTCTCGAGGTTAGCTTCGGCAGAAACCCAGAACCTAAATGGGTCCATCTATCTGACCGAAGTAAAGACGCCTTCGATAGACAAGAAGCAGTGCATGGAAATTCATCAAGGGGTCAATTGGATGACTCCCATCAGGGCATTTTTGGAAAAAGGCACCCTACCACTTGACCGAAGGGAAGCACAGAAGGTGAAGTATCGGTCGGGGAATTATGCTCTGGTCGGGGGCCGTTTGTTCAGACGATCGGCAAGCCAGCCACTACTAAGGTGTTTAGACAAAGATGAACAACAGCTTGCTTTGGAGACGGTTCATGAAGGGATTTGTGGAGAACATTTGGCAGGACGATCCTTAGCCTTCAAGATCCTTAGGCAGGGATTTTTCTGGCCAAAAATGAAAGAAGACGCAACAGAGTATGCAAAGAAATGCAAGCAATGCCAGCTATTCAGCACAATTCCGAAGCAACCTCCCGAAGAGATGTCTTCAGTCCTCAGCCCTATTCCATTTGCTATGTGGGCAGTTGATATCGTGGGAATCTTGCCTACCAGCACCAAACAAGCCAAGTACTGTATCGTGGCGATCGACTATATGACAAAGTGGATAGAAGCCAGGCCACTATCAGTCATCACCGAAGAAGCAGCAAAGAAATTCATGTTGGAGCAAGTAATCCTAAGGTTTGGCATCCCTATGGTATGTGTATCAGATAATGGAACCCAGTTCATCGGAAGCAAATTTAGGAAGTTTTTAGCCAAGTTTGGAATTCAGCAGAAATTTAGTTCAGTCGGGCATCCCCAAGGAAACGGAGCGATTGAAGCAGCCAACAAAATTATCTTCGATGGGATCAAGAAGAGACTGGGCGAAGCTAAGGGACTTTGGGCCGAAGAACTGCCTTGGGTTTTGTGGGCCTACCGAACGACAGCAAGATCATCAACCGGGGAAACACCTTTCAAGTTAGCTTTCGGAACGGATGCCCTTCTGCCTGTTGAAGTCGGCCTGGAATCCTACCGAACACAGATCTTCAACGTAGAAACGAATGAATGGGGACTCCGGGCGAATGTGGATTTACTGGAGGAAGAAAGGGCAGCAGCTCACCAGAGAAATCTAAGGTACCAGCTTTAGGCAGCGCAACACTATGATTCTGGGGTCAAGAAGAGATCCTTCCAAGAGGGGGACTTAGTCCTCCGGGAATTGGCAACTTCCATGCCGACCAAGCAAGGAAAACTTATGCCCAACTGGGAAGGTCCATACGTGGTGACCGAAGTAATTCGACCGGGCACCTACAAACTAACACATCCGGACGGCAGCCCAATTAAGAACACATGGCACGCCACTTGCCTTCGCCGCTTTTACCAGTAAGCTTACTGGACGTATTCTTTAAGCTTTTTCATTCAGTATTTTGCTTTGTGCAAGTTAATTTCGAATTCCCTAAGTGAGCATCAATCTGTAATCTAAAATTATGTACAACCTCTTTGCATGCATAATTAATGAAAGATTGTTTGCCCCATTTCCATATTCATTATTATTAGCCAAGTACACTGATAACCGAACGGTTAAGTACACAAGATTAAGCTAAATGGACCCATGTTTGGGGCCGACCGATTAAAACAAGCGACCTTTATCTTGTTTAACATTTTAATACATCACAAAGGCCTAACGAACCCATATTTGGGGCCGACCGAATGAAATATGAGTCCTTGTAAAAGTCTTAGTATTTAAGTTGCTTCGACATCAATTAAGGCCGGGAAGACATATTTCTCACCGACCGGACGGGACCTTAATCATTTACAAAACCCCTTAAATACTTGGGGGCAGCTAGGTTACGACCAAAGATGCACAAAAAGGCAAGAATTATGCTAAGGCAAAAATGGCCGAAGAGACATAAAAATATAAGTAATTATGCTAAGGCAAAAATGGCCGAAGATGCATAAAACAAGAACAATTACGCTAAGGTAAAACAACCGAAGAGGCATAAAAATACAAGAAAATATGCTAAGGCAAAATAATGCCGAAAACGCATGAACGGAAACAGAAGCCAATTTAAGGCCGAAGCCAACGACGCATAAAAAAGAATATTATGCTAAGGCAAATTTAAATAAAACGAGCCCGAAGGCAAAGTAAAATATTACGAGCCCGAAGGCGAGGACATCACGCCCGAAGGCGAAGTTAGAGTTTACAAGGCCCAAAAACTGGTGAAAATTACAAAGCCCGAAGGCCACCAACAAAAAATAAATATCTAGTCAGAAAGATCCTCATCTTCCCCTGAGGAGACCACCAAGGGACCATCGGCTGTCTCCCTGCCAACCGGATCGGTCATACCAGCCGCAGCATCAATCATTTGAGTATGATCAAAGCCAAGGGAATTCGCCTTCACCATGGCAGCGTCATAACCCATTTGAAAGAACCTCTCCTCATTCAGCTCGAGGGTTTTCTGAAGCTTCCTCACATTCTTCCTCGTAGACTTGAGCTGCTTGTTTCTCCACTCGATACGTGCCCGGAGGGTGTCCAGCTCCTTCAACTGCTCCCTGAGAGCCTCATTATCGGCAGACAGAGTCTTGGCTTGATCGGTGACCCTCTCCAGCTCAATGTCGGAGTTCCGAAGGTCCTCTTCAGCCTTGACAGCCCGAACTTTCAGCTGGTCAACTTCGGTCAGCCTATCCTGTATCCCCTCCACCCGTTCGGCGACTACAGCAGCCCAGGAAACCCCCTGAAAATAAACAAGGGAAAAGGTCAAAAAACCTAAGGGCAAATAAAGTAATGGCACAAAGGAAAAAGGCTTACCATGGAAACGAGGGCTAGCATCTCCGTACACGCTTCAAGGTCATTCGCCTTGGCAATCGTCGGCCGATCGGCCGGAAGGATGAGGCCCCGGCAGAGATCGGGACCCACAACAGTGGATAGCTGTGGAGCAGGAACGATGATTTGGTCAGTTTCGATAACTCCCCAGGGAGGAGAATAAACCTTCGGATCAGCATCTCCCGACCGAAACCTCTTTCGGGAATCGGTCGAGGTGGCCAAACCCAAAGTCAGATCTTGAGGGGAAGAAGCAAGTGGAGCTTCAACCCTCTCTCCCTGGTCGGGGACCGACTTCTCCTCCCCCTCGGCCAAACGAGCAGTGGCCTCTTCTTCGGCTGTAGCGGCTGTAGAAAGCTGAGCCGCCTTCTTTCGCTTGCGCTCAATAATGTCCTGAAGAGAAGACACTGCATAAAACAACAGATTGTTATAGAGCAGAATATTGAAATTGAAAACAAATATCTACGACCGAATATGTAAAGCTGAAAACAAGTATAGGTGTTACCACTACCCCAAAGGGCAACCAGCCAGTCGTTATTCCTTCCGTCTGATCGAGGGACCTGGCCCATGTCAAGCTCGCAGAGTAGGCGGTAATCGTGCACGTCCGCTTGCAACAGGTCGGGATATGTCAACCGGGACGGATCTAAGTCATACCATTGGCCGTATTTTTCCATCCTCGGCCCCGAAATGAATGTCCAGCTCTCATGAGTCCCTTTGTTGCTGGAATTGGTTTGAGCCCAATCGGCCCTACCGGTTCGACGGGCTATGGTGTAGTAGCCGTTGCTCTTCGAGTTCCTTCGCAGCTCATAATGGTGCCAGAACAAGGTGGTCCTTAGAGTCATTTGCTTGGCGAGACATCGAGCCTGGAAAGCGTTGATATGGAAGAAACTGTTCGGGTCTAACTGCCCTATGGCGATCCTCAATTGCTTCAGTATCTTCTTCAAGATTGGCAACATCGGTAACCGGAAGCCACACTTGAACGCCATCTCCGAGATACCGGTCGCCACGCCCCCTCCGCAGAGGGCAGGGATCTCGGGGTTGTGCCAGATGCGGTCCTTCTTCCGCGGTGCGAAGAAGAACCAGACATTCTTCTCCACCATGTACTTAGAATGAAAGCGTTCAATTTTCTCCTCGGTCAGTTGTGACCGAAGGTTAGTGGCCGGGAATAATTTGGCATCACTGAAGGGCGAATCCTCCGAAGGACCAGCACCCTCGGTTGACCGATCCATGTCCCTGCATTCGGAAATGAAGAGACATTAGCTTTGTACTCGGACAAAGAAGAAGAAAACAAAACGGGGGGAGGCCGAGTACAGTGAGCCAGGATCGGTCGGAGAATCCTAAAATCTAAGGTTTGGCAAATTAAGGGTCGTCTAAAAGTTATAAATGATCGGGACAGACCCAAGGGAGTTCTCAGGGTTTGAAAATCCCGAAGGACATCTCAACCCAGACAACTTCCAAGCAAATCTCAAGGTTCAAGTAAGGGGTTATATCAGAGCAACACAATGGAAATTAAAAGGAAAAGACACGCGCATGTTCTACTCAAAACGACAAGAATAAACTGCACAGGTAACTTTGCATATGTGTACATATAGATACATACGTGTGTGTATGGATACGAAAAGCAGATATATACACAAAAGCAGGAATGAAAGTAATACAAGTGTGCGATGAATCGAAAAAGGAAGGGAAATAGTGAGAACTTACTGGTTTGTTTAAGATCTCTGATAAGATCGAGTTCGCGGGGATAGACTTCTTGGACGTGAACGTCGACTGAAACCGGCGATTTGAGGGCCTCCGGTGATGAAACAACGCTCCCAATTGCTATTGAAATATCTCTGGAGGGAGTTTTTGCTTTGAATGTTAAAGAAATGATATGTGCGTAAAAGAAAGAAGGAAAGAAACTGTGGAGTTAAAATAGAGAAGATGTGACGTTTGGACAGAGCCGTTTCATATTCAACGGCGGGGATTGAAGCGCGAATCTCGAGGACAGACAGCTGTCAGCCATAAAGGGACACGGCTCCCCAGGAGGCGTCTCAGTCTTGTCCATCGCCATTCCTATCCGAAGGAAACGTACGAACACAAAATTCCGAAGATGGGCTTGGGCTTTAGCCTTCGTCCTGAGGATAACTCCGAACGAAACCTAGGGACCTGTTAGAGGCCCAACTTCTTACTGGGCTGGACCGAAGTCCCAGTCACCGAAGGAGAAATATTGGTTTGCAGGCTCCAAATTGGCAAAGGCCCATATCGTTCGGCCCAGTTATTTGCAAACGGTCCATTCAGTTGTATGTCCCTGGGAACGTGGGAACGTGGAACACGTTCTCCACTCACCTCACTCTCCGATAACTGCCAGCATAGAGGATAAAGAGGTTAACAAAGGTTTGGGTTCATTCATTCAATCACACACACACAATTTACACGATACAAACACTCTACGTTCAATACTCTCAAAAACCGGTTAACTTATTCTCACACCGGAGGTGAATCGAGGGGCAACACCCTCGCATTCTTCTTCATTTGCAGGTCCGATCGAACGGATACACTGACGGAAACTGGTTGTAACAGATTAAGACAAAAATCAAGTCTGTAACCCAAAGATATTTTTTTGGTAGCCTTCTCCGTTTCCACTTTCCAGTGACCCACGTAGGCACGTACCATAATAGGAATAGATTTTACTTTGATAAAACCACGAAGCTACATCCTCTTACCAAAAACCACCCCCGTCTAGAAATTTGTTTGGCTATTAGCCTAGTTTTTCTCTACATGATTTTCCCTTCTAACTGCTTTTAATTTTTTTATAATTAGTATTTGTTTTTTTCTGATATTGTATTAATATGATATATTATATTTAAGAAATAAATTACGTATGTCCGCTGTCATTGTACTCTTGAATTTTTTTTTTTGTCAAAAATTGTACTCTTTTATTTTAATTGTAAAAGCTATACAGGATTTGGATACAATATTTATAATTAAATAAAGCATTCTTTTTTATAATTACTGAATAATAAGTACTACAACAAACAAATACTGTTTAATTAAATACAATATTGAAATTAATAAATTAAAGAAAAGCCATGCACGCATGTATAGAAAGTTAAAAAAGAAGAATGAATTATGTTTTAAAATTAGTCTTTAATTCCTTCAAAAAAAAAAATTAGTCTTTAATTAATAATATTTAAGAAACTATAATTGTCTTTTTTTTTTCTTTTTATTATCACCGCATCTCCGTGGTTTGAAAAAAGAAAGTACTGGTATCGTATACTACATCGATCCCAGCCCAGGTCGATATATGAATCCACAATTTCACACACGTGATAAATTGCCACACTGGAATTACATATAAATACACAATCCCAATCATTGCTTTGCTTTGCTTTGCTGCTCTATCAATTTCGTGTATACATATACATACAAATTCTACTATACTTACAGATAAGTGAAGCTCAACGATGGACATCGATCCGCGTCAATACGAAAACACTGTAAGTCATCGTATATCTTTGTATATATAGATTGCGAATTCTGTTGATTCTTATCTTGTTTTGTAATTTAGGTCAACTATGATTGATTAATTAGTTTCTGTTTAATTGATATGATATTTTTTTTTTTACTAATTTAGGATTTTTGTAATGAGTTTGTGGACTATGTATATGTTTACAATTCTGGAAGATGTAGGTTTGTTTCTTGAGATTTTGTGATGATTAATTATGCTGATTGCTGATAAGATATGGCAGTTATTGATATGTGGCATTGATATGTTTTTAATCACGATTCGTATTGTATCGTATCTTTGTTGTATTAAATGTCAATCTTGTTTTGGGTGAGGGATTTGATGTTGTACACGAGCAGTGGAACCGCACGAGTGTGTAGGAAAAAAAATGTATTTTTTCCATCTCAAGCGGTTAATTGTATCAAAAGTTATTGAAAATATACTTTCTTTAGAAGAACTCGATGAATGTAATGACAAACTAGAACAAAATTTGTCCAGAATTATGACTTCTCTATTTGTGACTTTTTCTTGTGCCGCGAAAACCTAGAAGTTTGTGTTCCACTTGTAATGCATGGCATCTGCTGCCATGTCAACGGCACATTAGATTTATGCGACATGCCGATACACCAAGATCCCTTCCCTTTTAATTGTTCCAAAAGGTGTCATTGTGCCGAATATATAAATGCAGGAAACAAATATTTGGTGTCCATTCAATCCATGTCTTCTGGAGGGTCGATAGGCTTCAGTACCTCTGTTATGCCTTGACAAAAAAAGACCTACTAGTGGACTGCTAGTATAAGATACCAAGATTTATATTGTTAGAACTAGTAGACTTGGTTAATTACTCTATTATTTGTAACTCTATTAATTCCTTTTGTAGGTCTATTCTTTGTAAAAAAAACATAGGTAATATTGGAATAAGTTTGATTCTACCACTTTATGTTGTTTTCTGTGTAATGAAGTTCCCCTACAATTATTTTATCATTACTCCGGTTAAATATCCCGTATTTGGAACTTATAGATTTATCACTGTTTTGTTTGTTTTTGACAGCCTATCAAGGATGATGACATCCACAGCATTGTTCTTTCATATCTTGTGCATAACTGCTATAAAGACACCGTAGAATCGTTTATTACTGCTACTGGAATGAAGAAGCCCACTGATCATATTGAGGATATGGATAAAAGGAAACGTAAGTCTTTTGATTATTATTCTGTTATTATGGTAGGGAGGTAATTACTACTTAATGCAAGCTACTGAGAATTTAACTATTTCAAGCAATTTCATCTAGTTACTTGATAACAAGGTCAGCAAGTTTAACTCGGTGATTGATGAATCCTGCTAAAATATAATAGTTACCTGCACGATGGCAACTTGATATATTTCTCGGACAGGGTGCATGCTTATGCTTCACTCAAGAAGTCTCATGTAATTTGACGAACAACTTTATATAGTATTTTTTATAACCTGACATTATGACTATTAGTAATTCATGTGGCTACAAGCAGTGGGCAAGATGGAATCATTTATATGAATGATGATGCATAGTTATCAAAATATTAATATTGAAGCGTGCATACATCAGTGATCTTCCTAGTTCCTGAAACTTTTGTTGCTTCTAGTTGTACATATTGCTGACAGTTGGACCTTAAAAAAAATCAAAGAGACTATTAGCCATATAAGCATAAGGAGTCGTTAGTATGCATCTATTTATGCCCCTCATACTGTGATGATATGTGTCTTTGTTCAAATAATACCACTGTACTGTTTGAGGTGCTAATAAAGTTGCACATGTACATATACTTTCAGGAGTTTTTAAGTTGGCACTGGAGGGGGATGCATTAAAAGCCATTGAACTGACTGAACAGCTTTCTCCTGGATTGCTGGATAAAAGTAAGGACTTGCATTTTGATCTTCTGACCCTTCATTTTGTTGAGCTTGTCTGCTCAAGAAGATGGTGAGTAGAGTACAACGCCAAACTCTTTGTTTACGTGTCACATGTTCTCTCCAATTGAAGTATGTCTCTTTCATGGCAGTGCAGAAGCTGTTGAATTCGCTAAAACGGAGTTAACTCCCTTTGGTGATGAGCAGAAGTATGTAGAGAAGCTTGAAGTAAGTACCCTACGTGACAGAATTATCTTTGGCATTTGTCATTCAATTTATGGATCTTCATTGTGAGGAGAAATTTATCTTTCTTCAGGATTTCATGGCACTGCTAGCTTATGAAGAACCAGAAAAATCACCTTTGTTCCATTTACTTAGTTCTGAGTATCGGCAACACGTTGCAGAGTGCTTGAACAGAGCGATACTTGGTGTGTTTCAGTTTTGATCCTACTCATTTTAGCTTTCTAACTTGTCAATATCAATTGGTATGCCTTTTTTTATGGAGTATTTTAATGTGCTGTTCTTCTGCCTTTTGTTGTTGTCAGCACATGCCAACCTACCCAGCTATCCAGCAGTGGAACGGCTAATGCAACAGACAGTAGTTGTCAGACAGTACTTAGATCAAGAGCAGGACAAGGTAACTTTGAGTATTGTTTCCCCCCATTAATGTGATCCATGGGGAGTTTTTTTAATTTATATGAAGCTTGTCAAAATGATTGTTTAGTGAGTACTAGTATATTTTTACTACAGTACTGTTATAACTATCCCTACAAACATAAGAAAAATATCCCTAAACACTAAATCATTTATTAACTAGCTAGGGGCTAGCTTATTGACGATTATTTACATAGTTAACATTTTTAACTTACTAATTTTGTTAGGTTTTGCTAATTGTCTGATTTAAGGAATATTATTATTTTACAAGTAGTTAAATATTTATACTTTAAATATTATATTTTTTTTAATAGTTTGCTGTATTACACGGATAAAAAGTTTGTGCAAATATCAGTAGGACAAGACAGCTTGGCCTTTGAGTATTATCAAACAGTAGTTGTTAGACAATGCTTAGATCAAGAGCAGGACTAGGTATAGCTTTGGGTGTTCGGCCTTGAGTATTTTCTCCTCTACTGTCTACTGATATGGAATAATACATTTTCTTTTTGTTGATGAAAGATGGGTAGTACATTTGCCTGATCACGAACTACCCCCATTTAGCTTATCTTCTTTGCTTACTTTCTACTGTTTTTTTCCTGCTAATTTGCTTACTTCCTAATGTTGTTATGCTGTAGGAAGGTCTTCGGCAGTTCTCTTTGAAGGATTTTTTGAAGAGCTAGAGTGTGGGAGCTGTGTACTTGGAATTACTCAAGATCTCAAAATTATGTTGTGAGATGTTAGTATTGGCATTGTATGGCAAATGCTTCTGCGACGTTTTGCTCAATGTCCTCTACTCTTGTTTTGGGGTTTTTTGAACAGTCTTGTGGGTGGTTTTTTTTTTGGAACCTTGGTTTGGTCATATGTCAATACAACAGCTCGACAAATGGATACAAGTATAATTATGTAGCTATAGTCAACAAACCTATGAATTTGTACTTATGTTTGAATTGTGACCGACCTATTGAAAGTTTCCTGAATACCCTCACAACAGATGTTGCAGTATATGTAGCCGTGATTATATTTTAGCAATTACAAGGACCAAAATATACAAACTTGCTGTACGCCTGTACATAGAAATACAACAATCCACCCCCTAATAAGGGAATACCAAAGTAGACTTCAATTTAATGTCCAACATCATGTTGATTGTTGACTTCGAAAACAGACCATAACAAATTCTAAATGGGGTCCGGTCATGTGCAAACGGTTGCTGACCGTATGCTGTGAAAGTGCTGACCGTATGACCGTATGTTGTGAAAGTGCTGACCGTATGACCGTATGTTGTGAAAGTGCTGACCGTATGTTGTGAAAGATGTACCGCGGTACGTGTACAACCGTATGTTGTGAAAGATGTACCGCGGTACGTGTACAGTACTGTTTTTGGTGTGAAAACATGAGGGCATTTTTTGCGGTACGGAGCACGTACCGCGAAAGTTTCCGCGGTACGGTACATTTTTTTTTTTAAACCCCAGCATCCAACGCCTGGGAAACCGTATGTTCCGTAACAATATTTAGCATACGTATGATGGTGACCGTGAGCCATTCTAAATACACACAAAAAGAAAGCAAAAGTTTTGTTACTTCATATGTCTTTTATTTTTCAGTCAGGTTGAAAAAATGGGAGTAGTTGAATCAAAATTAAATTTTAATAATTTGCTTTGTAAATTCACATTCAGGTTTGAAATAGCTACTTGGAAGTTGGAAGAGATAAAATTTGATCATCAATAAATAGTGCAAAATAAACATTATTGCTCAATGACATTGTGCTCATAGGTTCGCAAATGTCTGAGTGAATTAATTCTAGCTTCTCACTAGCTCTATTGGCTAAAAATTCTGAGGAAAATATTTTCGGTGATGCTTTCCTATCTCACAACTTTCACCAATTTCAACATTAGCTGTAATTTCTGAAATCTCACAACTTTCACCAATTTCAACATTAGCTGTAATTTCTGAAACATATCCTCAACCATACCAATTTCTTGCATGAATTTCAACGACTTGTAATTAAATGACCATATCTTTTGTGCCAAACAATACTCTCATCATTCTAGCACTAAATACATGGCCTTCAACTACATCAAGCTTAAGATAAAAGCTATTTCCATTCACTTTCAGTTTTGCTACCTCTGTTCCATTTACGTCATAGATAAAACACAAATTATCTTTAAAGGAAACTTCATATCTATTTCTAACCATTTGTGCAACGCTAAGAAGTCTTTGATATAAGTCTGGAATGTAGAGAACGTTAGCAATTATTTTCGTACCTAGTTAGGTGTTAATAGTAATTGCTCCTTTTCCTTTCGCCTGCACAACTTCACCAATTCCCAGCTTCACTTAGGCAGTTAGGCTGAACTAATTTGTCAATGAAGGTAAAATTTAAGTAAATATTGACATATATTTGTTATTTGACTGGTACATCCTCTGTCAATGAGCCAAGTGATAGGCTAGAAATAGCCCAGATCCAATTAGGCCCAGACTCAGGCCCAAAATCACAAGCAACCCAATTTATGAGAATAAGAGCAGCCCAGCCCAGGCTAGTGGGCCCCGGACCCGGAGCCACCGCTACGTGGCATGGTCTCCTCCCTAGACTAAGGGACCCCAGATTGGTGACACCTAGCGCACGTGGCACTCCAGCTCAGCCGACATTCCCACACTTGGCGTTGATCAACATTAAAGGCCAAGGAACAACATGTGTCAAATCATGTTCACAACAACACTGCCACACTCAAGTCAACGGTCCCCACAAATAGGGACACGTGTCCTACATCCCGGGAGTCCAGCAGCTTATCTCCCGGATCCAACGGTCAGGAGTAGAGGTAACCTACCCTTAAACCCTAAGCCTAAGGCTATAAATACCCCTAGAAAATAGGGTTTAGGGGCTAGACATTATTACACCTACACACATTTATTACTCTTGATACTCTACTTGATTATTATCTTCCAAAGCCAACTTTTATTCTCACGCCGGAGGCACCTCGGGGCCAAACCCCCCCTCCGGTGTTGTTTTGCAGACACCCCACTACAGCTACACCATTTCCGAGGCAGGAGTTGGCGAGAAAGTACCCGATCAAGATTCAGAGTTATCATTGGCGCTAGAAGGAGGGGCTGAACCTCCGACCCTAAACCAAACAACCGAACTAAACAAACCCGGATCCCTCAGACCAGCAACCATGCCTCGACCAAGCAAGTCCACTCAACGCCAAGCACTCAGTGCCACTAGAGAGGAGCCCCAAGTCCCTATCCCGGAGCAAGCCCCGCCAAACCCGGTCCCGGTCCAAGAGAGGCTCGGGATCGACCCCAATAATGCCCGGGTCACCGTTGAGGTGAACCGATATAAATATACAGACGTGCCTCTTGACTCTGCGCAAATGGAAAATCTGACCCCGAAGGAGCTGGCCGAAGCAATCCGAGCCTACCAAAGCCATCCCCCTCCAATACACGAACCCGAATAAGCGGAAAACTCCGAAGGGTCAGCAAACTCCCACCAATCCCGAGCTTCGGTCTTTGCCCGCCTCGGAAACCAAGGCAAAATAGCTAAGAAAGACAATGCCCAAAGCTTGGTCAGGGATGATGGGACCGACAAACTCAAGAAAATGGAAAGGCTCCGGGAGAGAATAAGGCAGGAGGAACAGGCCAAGTTGGAACTTAGAGTCCAGAGAAGGCTTCAAGAAGAGGAGGAAAGGATAAGAAAGTCCAAATCCAAAAGAACTCACCGAGAGATCAGCCCGGAGGTAATTTCGAATGATGAAGAGCACCCAAACAACTTAGTGCAAATGATCCATGAACTGCAGAGAAAAGTCAATAGTGACTCCGGATTCGAGGTCCAGGACACACTTACCCCTTTCAGCTACTCCCTCGAACCCATACCCAGACAGAAGAATCTCAAGCATTACAACTTCGACTCTTTTGATGGGCTGGACGACCCAGAGGAACACCTCAACTACTTCGAACAGATAGCCCTGATATACTTCTACAATGACCTAACAAAATGTAGATTCTTTGCCTCCACACTAAAGGGAGCAGCCCAGAGGTGGTTTAGCCGGATCCCCTCCCGGAGCATACATAGTTGGAAAGAGTTCAGAGAAGCCTTTCTCCGGAGGTTCCGAGCTAACAAAACCCCAGAATACCATATGTGCCACCTCGAGACAACCAGGCAGCACGACAACGAGGCCCTCTCCGCCTTTATAAAACGATTCCAAGAGGCTATAAACAAAGTCACCAACCTAGATGAGAGAGAAACTTTGAGCATATTCCGGAAGAACCTGGATCCGGAGCATAATGAGCGCTATGTACTAGAACTCGTGCACAAAGAACCCCAGACCCTGGCCGCGGCCTATGCTATGGCTGCCAAGTTCATCAAAGAAACTGATATCTTACAGGCCATGAGAATGACCAGGCAGGGCGCCTCCTCAAGCAGAAACAAAGATGATCGCCCTAGAGGTGAGTACCAACCAGAAAAGAAATTCAACCCCAACAAACAGAGTAACTACATCCCCAGCTCTGAACTAGCTGTCCCGGACAGAAGCCAGTTTTCCAAGCCCAAGTCTGATGCCAGGCCCCCAAGGCCGCAAAAATCCGGGCCACGACCCGAGCCCGAGTGGACACCCCTGAACCAGCCCCGAGCCGACATATTGAAAGAGATCCAGGATAAACCCTTCTACTACCCACCTAAGCCTATGGCAACAGCTCCGGAAAATAGGCCCAAGCACAAGCACTATGATTACCACGCAACCCATGGGCACACCACTGAGAACTGTGTCTCTCTCAAGTTCTTCATTGAGGAACAAATCAAAAGGGAAAACATGAACCAGTATGTAGCCCGGAGAACGGATGAAAGGGGACAAGGACCCGGGGCGCAAAAGGCTAAAAATGTGGTGCATGTAGTGTTGGGAGGCTCCAATTCTCCCCCAAGAGCCCCGGACTCCGGAGACGAGGTAATGATGGTAGAACCCGCTCCGGAGCAAGTCATATCGTTTAGCAGCGTCAATTTTGAGGGAATAGATACCAACCACAACGAAGCCCTGGTTGTGAGCTTGGATATCACTGACAACGAAGTAAAAATGATCATTGTTGACAATGGCTCTTCAGTCAACATACTGTTTAAACATACCATGGACAGGATGCAGCTCGGGAGTGTCAAGATGAACGAATGTAGGGAAGACTCGCTATACGGCTTCGGCCACAACTTGGTCCCTATTCAAGGAACCCTCTACTTACCCGTCCAGTTCGGCACCGCCCCGAAGCAAATAACTCATATGGTTAAATTCTATGTAATCAACAATCCCTCTTCCTACAATGTGATTTTAGGGCGCCCAGCCCTAACCAAGATCCGGGCCGTGACCTCGACCCCGCACCTCAAATTCAAGTTTTCGACAACCGCCGGGGTAGGAGAAGTGAAAGATGACACTGAAACAGCAAGTCGGTGCTATGGACAAGCCCTGGTTATGGCTGAAACTGATCCAGAGAACAACCCAAAACCTCCTCTTACCAAAAGAGCCAAAGTAGAAAGAAACACATGAACTCAACTTATAAGAGCCCCGAGAAAGAGGTCCAGAACATCGAGAGTTCCGAGGCCCCTACCTAGGAAGCAAGAACTGCCACAGCCCGGGAGTACCTAGCCTCAAACTCCCAGGCCCGGGTTCAAAAATCATCCACCATTAAAGATCAAGCCAAAGTTGAGCCCGTAGTAGAAACAGAAACAATTGAGCTAATACCCGAAGATTCCGAAAGGAAAATTAATATAGGGGCAGGGTTAGAAACAACCTTCAAAGAAGACCTTGTGTCGCTACTCCGGGAGTACGCAGATGTGTTTTCCTGGAGCCCGACGGATATGCCAGGACTCCAGGAGTCTCTAGCCATGCACAGCCTGGATGTTGACCCCAGGAGGAAACCAGTGCAACAAAAGAGAAGGAATGTTGCCCCGGAGAGACAAAAGGCCATAGATGAAGAAGTAGACAAACTCCTCAAAGCAGACATAATTTGTGAAATCAAGTATCCGGAGTGGTTAGCCAATGTGGTCCTAGTAAAGAAACCCAGCGGAAGGTGGAGGATGTGTGTCGACTACACCGACCCGAATGAGGCCTGCCCCAAAGACCCCTATCCACTACCAAGTATAGATCAGCTCATCGACGCCACCTCCGGCCATGCGATGCTAAGCTTTATGGATGCCTTTTCCGGATACAACCAAATCAAGATGAACCCTGTTGACTTAGCCAAAACGGCATTCATCACTCATAGAGCCATGTACGCTTACAAGTTCATGCCTTTTGGACTCCGAAACGCCGGAGCCACATACCAGAGAGCCATGGTAGAGGTCTTCAAGGACCAAATAGGCCGCAACCTTGAGTCCTATGTTGATGATTTTATCGCCAAATCTAAGACCATTATGGGAAATGTCCCCAATCTGCGGGAGTGTTTCGAGAACTTAAGAAAAAATAAAATGAAACTGAATCCGGAGAAATGTACCTTTGGAGTAAGGGCGGGAAAATTCTTGGGCTTCATGATCAGCCAAAGGGGGATTGAAGCCAACCCTGAAAAAATCAAGGCAATCTTAGACATGCAACCGCCCCGGACCCAGAAAGACGTCCAAAAGCTAGCTGGGTCATTGGCGGCCTTGAGAAGGTTCATTTCCAAGTTGGCAGAAAAATGTTTGCCTTTCTTCAGTTTGATCAAAGGAGCAAGCAACAGAAAAGAAGTCGTGTGGAGTCCGGAATGCCAACAAGCCCTGGACGTAATAAAAGAATATCTCTCATCACCACCACTGCTAACCAAGCCCGAGCCCGGAGAACCCCTACATCTTTTCCTCTCCGCCGGGCCCTTTACCGTGGCCGCCGCTTTAGTTCAGGAAACCAAGGGAAATCAATAGCCAGTATACTACATCAGCCAGGTCCTAAAAGATGCAGAAACTCGATACTCCAATCTGGAGAAGTTTTCCTTCGCCCTAGTCATCGCATCGAGAAAACTCAGGCACTACTTCCAAGGTAGGGAGATCAAGGTAGTAACAGATCAGCCATTAAGACGGATTGTCCATAAGCCGGATGCATCCGGGAGATTGATAAACTGGGTAATCGAGTTAAGTCAATACCACCTGACCTTCGTACCCCGAATAACAATCAAGGCCCAAGCCCTGGTAGACTTCATAGTGGAATGCTCTTTTCCTGAGCCTCAGCACCCTTCCATTACAGCCGAATATGAGGCAACCCCAGAAAAAAATCTTGAGTCATGGACTCTCCATGTAGATGGTTCCTCAACAGCAGACAGGTCCGGGGCTGGGGTAATCATGAAAATCTTGGACGGTTTTCAGATCAAACAGGCGATAGCTTTCAAATTTCAAGCAACCAACAATCAGGCCGAATATGAGGCTCTCCTCGCCGGGCTAAGATTGGCCCAAACTCTGAAAGTCCGAAACCTGAGCACATATAGTGACTCCCAGATTGTGGTACGACAAACAAAGGGGGAGTACATCGCCAAAGATCCCAAGTTAGCTCAATACCAAGCCCTGGTCAAAAGCCATCTAGCTGCCATTTTGGAACATCAAATCAGCCAGATTAACAGGGAAGATAATTCTGAAGCAATTGAACTCTCCAAACTAGTTCGAAATTCAGCCGAACTAGATAGCTCAGTGTATTTTGAAGAACTGGAAAAGCCAACCATTGATCAAGAAGAAATAATGGAAATTGATGACAACCCGAACTGGATGACCCCTTTTATCCTCTACCTGGAAAAAGGGGATCTGCCCGAGGACAAGAACGAATCTAGGAGGTTGAAAAACAAAGCAGCCAAGTACTTCATTGAAAACAAGCAACTCTATCACAGAACCTTTTCATCCCCAGTACTGAAGTGCGTGGGCCCGGAGGAGGCCAATTACTGCTTGCAAGAGGTGCATGAAGGAATCTATGGCGACCACATGTCCGCAAAAGTCCTTGCCTACAAAATCATAAGGCAAGGTTACTACTGGCCAACCATCCACTCAGATGCAGTAGAGTTTGTCAAGAAATGCAGAAACTGCCAGATCTTCAGCAATGTGCCGAGGCAAAGCCCGGTCCTGCCCTCTCTCCAATCCCCTTTGCTGTATGGGGCATCGACATAGTGGGACCCTTTCCCCGAGCTAAGGGGGACCTGAGGTACCTGCTAGTTGCTATCGACTACATGACTAAGTGGGCGGAGGCCAAAGCAATGAGGACCATAAATCAGCAGGATTGCATCAAATTCATGGACAACATTTTAATGCGGTTCGGACTACCCAGGGTCCTGGTTTCGGATAATGGACCCCAGTTCATCGGTTCAGACTTTGAAAACTACTTGAAAGAGAGAGGCATAAAACACAAGAAGTCATCAGTAGCATATCCTCAGGGCAATGGACAAGTGGAAGTCACAAACATGATTCTACTGAGGGGAATTGTGAAAAGGCTGCAAGAAAGCAAGAACAAGTGGCCCGAAGAGCTACCAAATGTGTTATGGTCATACCGAACAAGCCCGAGGTCCGGGACGGGAGAAACTCCATTCAAGCTAGCTTATGGGACCGAAGCCCTGTTACCAATTGAGGTGGGCTCCCCTTCCCACAGGGTGATTAATTTTGATGAAGTTGCAAATGAAGAAGGGCTGCGAACTAATTAGGAGCTAGTAGATGAGGTCAGGGACAAAGCAGTGGAAAGAATGGAGAAGTACAAAGAAAAAACAAGAGAGTACTTCGGAAAGAAATCAAGGGTCAAGAATTTCCAGGTCGGAGTTTTAGTACTCTGGGACATAGAAGCATCAGATCCCACCAACATGGGTAAACTCATGCCCAAGTGGGAAGGTCCCTACCAGGTCAAAAAAGTACTCCGCCCCAGAACCTACAAGCTTAATCACATGGACGGATCCGAGGTCCCCAATGAAGAAGTTATGGATCTTCTTATGAACAGCATATACAGATAAGAGAAACAAGGAGATTGAGAAAAGATGGTTTGAATATAAAACAAATAAACCAAACAAACGAAGTGAACTTGGAGGACTACATTGTGATCAATTAGTTGTCTTGTAGAGATACAATCAGTTGGTATATATAGTGATGCATTGAACTGGAGAAGGTGGGAGACAAGCAACGGTCTTGTTCCAACGGTCATGAGCAACGGTCTTATTCCTCAATACTTTCCCTCAAGCTAAGAAGCGGAAACGGATTGAAGCTCTTGGCTTGAAATTTATAAACGTTGGCTCTGGCTCTTGTAAATAAAATGCACCGGCTCTTGTAATTTCTGGATATGAGGATTCGTCAAGTAGTATTGTTAGCTTTGCGCATTGAGCCAAGTCATTCCATACATTGTTGGAGACTTTCCCTTTTGTGCTCAAAGTAACGACCTATTGTGATCCCTCTTTTGATCGGCTCTGGCTTTGGTTTTGCATGACCATTATCGATCAATGCATTTTCTGGATATGAGGATTTGTCAAGTAGCGTTGTTAGCTTTGCAAACAACAACTCCTACTATGCTCAGTGATCCTTGTATTTGCTTTGCTCTTTGCCTCTTGCTTTGCCTCTTTGTATCTTCTCATTGCCTTCACCCGTTCACTATTGTTGCTTGCCATTACATAAGACTCCCTCTCTCTCAGTTCCGAGTGCATTTTCTCAGCCTCTTAGACAGCAATACTAGCCAATATTGAAGCTCCTGGACTAAAGGATGAAACTGGTACCAATTCCATTTCTGGACAGCAACAATGTGCCATGTTCATCCCCACCTTTTCAAAAGATGGCACCAGGAGCATCTATAGCAGCATGATCATATGACTGCTTTCCCTTAATTTGAAAAACTTCTGCTGGTCCAGTTTGACAACAGTTTGATACTGAAAGGATGTCCTCTTACATGTCTTGATCTCCAGTTTCAATGTCTCTGCCCAGTTACACAATACAACGGCTGGCCCAAGTAGCTTAGTTGTTCACAAGCTAGCCTCCTCTGTGAGCAATGTTCCTCGAGAAGCAGGGGACATAAATCCAAGGGCTGCAAACAAAATTGTCACGACTGCCATTCCAAGAATCTGGACTCCATCCCCGACCACAACACACAACAACGTAGGATTGCTTGGAGCGCGGAAAACATCAGCCACAACAAGCTTACATCCTGACAACTCTTCATTCATCTGGGCTTGAGCCTCCTTGTCAAGCTCCTCATAACGAGTCAGATCTCTTCTGACAGTCCTTAAGAAGATCACAAGGACGATACCAGCCAAGAACGTGATCACCATAAGAGAGTTAAGAATGGAAAACCAGTGGACTTTTGCTCCGTCCATCTTCAAATAAGCATCCCATCTCGATGGCCATTTGATGTCACTCTCGACAAACGAGACCTCGTAGCTGAAGGCTACTGGCTCATTCTCATTAATAGCCATTGCCACAGTAGTAGGTTCACACTTAATTCGAGATGGGTATTTACCATAAGTTTTCAAGTTCTTCACCGACTTGACATTGTGCTGGACACTGCATGGGATCACTTCGAATCCGACAACCATGTAACCTGGAATCCCAGGTCCAGATTTTCCGACAGTAGGGATCATTTCAGCAGCATCACCAGTACTCATAACACCAGCTACATTGGTCTCCTCGTACTTGTGAACAAGAACGGTAAACTTCAAATGATTGAATACATAATATTTTTCTTGAACCTTGATTCCAACCGGATATCCAGTCCACCTCAAGTAACCAAGGCTCAACAACTAAAAACTTCACACTTAATTCGAGATGGGTATTTACCATAAGTTTTCAAGTTCTTCACCGACTTGACATTGTGCTGGACACTGCATGGGATCACTTCGAATCCGACAACCATGTAACCTGGAATCCCAGGTCCAGATTTTCCGACAGTAGGGATCATTTCAGCAGCATCACCAGTACTCATAACACCAGCTACATTGGTCTCCTCGTACTTGTGAACAAGAACGGTAAACTTCAAATGATTGAATACATAATATTTTTCTTGAACCTTGATTCCAACCGGATATCCAGTCCACCTCAAGTAACCAAGGCTCAACAACTAAAAACTTTCACAAATAAATAGATTTTGTGAGTGAGACCATTGATCAAACACTTGATGTGCAGAAAAGTGTATTTCTCTGAACGTGATGAACAAATGATAAAAACTCAAGAACACAAGGATCGAATCTGTATATGGACGCTCTGATACCATGAAGAAGTTATGGATCTTCTTATGAACAGCATATACAGATAAGAGAAACAAGGAGATTGAGAAAAGATGGTTTGAATATAAAACAAATAAACCAAACAAACGAAGTGAACTTGGAGGACTACATTGTGATCAATTAGTTGTCTTGTAGAGATACAATCAGTTGGTATATATAGTGATGCATTGAACTGGAGAAGGTGGGAGACAAGCAACGGTCTTGTTCCAACGGTCATGAGCAACGGTCTTATTCCTCAATACCCAACACTTGGCACGACCTCAGGCTAAGAAAATACTATCAGTAGATCCAAGGACTTCAGCTAAAGCAACAACTATTTTGTAATAGGAATGCAAAGATTCTTGTAATCAATCAAAGCCATTAATGAAAGTTTACATACTACTTTTCCAAATGTTTTCTTTACAAAGTAAATTCCTACTTGGAAAGTTTGCATACTTTCCAAGTATGGCTGAATCCCTGGTCAAAGGCTAATACCTTGGCCCGGAGCAAAGCAACCAATACAAATTCCTACTTGGAAAGTTTGCATACTTTCCAGGTATGGCTGAATCCCGGGTCAAAGGCCAATACCTTGGCCCGGAGCAAAGCAACAAATACAAATTCCTACTTGGAAAGTTTGCATACTTTCCAAGTATGGCTGAATCCCGGGTCAAAGGCTAATACCTTGGCCCGGAACAAAGCAACCATTCCAACTTCCTACTTGGAAAGTTTGCATACTTTCCAAGTATGGCTGAATCCCGGGTCAAGAGCTTAGTACCTTGACCCGGAGCTAAATAACTAATACAAGTTCCTACTTGGAAAGTTTGCATACTTTCCAAGTATGGCCGAACCTCGGGACACAAGGTGAATACCTTGGCCCGGGGCTACATAAACGTAAAAAAAATTCTTACTCCGAAAACTTCCTGACCACCAACTCCCCTATCCGGGTTACCCGCATAAGGGAGTGGGGGGCAAGACAAGCCACACCAAGCTAAAGTTACATACAGATGAAGGCATAAAATACGTTGCATAAAATAAAAGGAACAGGCCGGGCTGACTAACAGCCCGAAACACCTGACAGTTAAAGATTAAGCTTACAACAATTCAAATAAAATTTCAGCTTGGATGAAATAGTTAAAGATTATACGGGCATAGCCCGAACTCTGGACGTAGCCAGTCTGGAGGATTAAGCTTCAGGAGGAGGAGGAGGAGAAGAGTTGGGAGCAGCATACGGAGTAGGTTCGCCCTCACCCCGGACCAGAGCTTCTTCGGCATCCATGTAAGTTGTAGTAAAGTTGTCCCAGGTGGCGGTTCCGGGATCAGCCTTACACATCTTCTCAGCAACCACCCAGCAATGGTGGATTTTCTTCGAGGCGACGGTGGCAAGATCTTCATCATATGCATTTGATTTTCGGAACTCGACTATCACCTCTTCTTCGGATTTTTTGGCTTTCAGCTCACCCCGAAGTCTGTGCACCTCCTCCCTATACTCCTTGAGCTTAGCCTTGGCGGTGTCTCTTTCCTCAATGAGGATCTTGGCTGCATCCTTAAATTTATTTGTCTGAACTTCAACCAATTTCCTCAGAGCGGCAAGCTCCGTCCTCGTAACTTCCGCCTCCTTCTCCATCTCCTTTCTCTTCTCGGTCACCGAGCTCAGCACATCTCAGGCCTCCTTTATCATCTCCAATTCCCGGCATGCAGCAGCAGCGGTCCCAGTCATCCGAACCCCGAGCTGCCAAAATAAAAATAGAGGTTAAGAAAACAAGAAGTAAACAAGAAGTAAACATAAAAGGAGCCCGGGGAAGGATATACCTGGCCATAAACCGCCATCATATCCTGGAACTGCGAGATGGCCGAAGTCTTACCCATCTCCTCCCACTCCACCTTGCTAGGGAGATCAGCGAGAAACTCGATGAAGTTCCTCTCCTCCGGGGAGACAGGGGCGGGTTCATGAGGCCCGAAGTTAGCGCTCTTCGAGCTACCGTTGGCTGGCTGCTCGACAACAATCTCGTAGTCCGACTGCATGGTCCCAAACTTCTCAGCCTGGACAACAGAAACCCTCGACCTCTTCCTCGGGTTCAGCCCGGACTCCTCAACTCCAATTTCCAAGTTCACAAGCTCCGTAGTCATCTCATTGTTCTCAGGACCCCGGTTCTCCGAACCTCTCTCCTGATTAGCCCGCGAACCACTAGCCTCCCCGGGGGCCTTAGTGTTGTCACGGACAGGCCCAATATTCCGGAGAGCAGCCGCCAGAGCCTTGTTTACCTTGCTCATCTTGACGAATTCCTCAAACTCTGGGTTATAGCTAGGAAGACCTGAAAAGAAGCAGATAAAGCTCATTAGCCCGGAGTCAAACAAATCGCAAAGCATAAACAGAAAGAAAGTAAAACATAACTCGAACTTACATCCTATCTCGAAAAGGTACTTGTGACTCATAAGATCATCCCTGGTCACTTGCCTCTTAAGGCCACAACAGAAGGCGTGAACCCGGTCTAATGCCGCATCCTGGAGGTCGTACACTTCGAAGTGCATAGCCAGGGGCGCCTCTTTGAAGGTGGGCATAAACCGGATGTCAACACCCCGGAGGAATACGAACTCTCCATTCCACCCCTTTAAGGAAGGCAACATGCCAAGGGGCTTGGAGGCTGAAGTAGGGTACCCACAAGCTTTGCTCTGAAATCTAAACTCGAACATGGGCATATTGTTGGAATGAACCAGTCGAAACAAATGATGGAAAAGCTTAAAGGTGTGCAATACCCCGGCGGCCTCATAACACCCCAGAAAATAATATATCCACTTCACCGCGTTCGGGGTAAGCTGAGTTATGGGGATCCCGTACTCAAAAAGGCACAGTGACTTAACGAACTGATGGCACCGGGGCCCGTAGCCTGACCTGAGGTGCTCCAGCCAGACACCGACCCAGCCGCCCTCCGGCCTAAGATAAATCTTTTCTTCGGGCGCCGGCCACCTCCATTCCACATCATTATCCAAGTGGAAAGTATCCCGGAAAATCCGATCCCATTGAACCGGCTCCTCTATATATTGAGCCCTAAACGGACCAATGTCCATCCCAGAGCCAGGCTTATCCCCAAACTTCGAATCTAAGAAGGCCTCATTATATTTCGTCATGAGCGCCACATCTCTATTTTGGGAAAACTCAGTACAAAGGTCCCGATAAAAGTAGGCTTGCGGAATCCCCAGATCCTTCCTAACAAAATAATACTTGGAGTGTCCCCAACTACCATCCGGTTCACTTAGGCTGAACCCCGGACCCATATCTTTGGTCGCAATCTTTGTAAGTACGGGGAGGCTACTCTTCTTTTTGCCCATTATACACCACTCTAAATCTATTAAGTCGAGGCTACTATCCGAAGAACTAACATTGGTAGACGAATCACTGGGGTCGGAGAGAGGAACTAATAATCACCTAGCAGTCACACGGGTTTTCCTAACCATAAGAGGGAAAACTACCCCGGGCTACCCACCAAAGCAAGAAGACAAGAATAAGAAGCTACAGATAGGAAACTACCACGGAGAAAATGACACAATAAAACTAAAAGAGTAAAGAGCCGGAGTAAGGAGACTTACAAAAAATGAAGAAGTTGAAAGAAAGGAAGCAGTTAGGAGACTCTGAATTGCCACTAGCCCGGAGTTTGCGTCCTCAGAGAAGCGTGATAACGATAACAAGTTGAAAACTCGTAAAAGACAATAGTGAAGAGGGTGACAACTATTTATAGGAAAAACTATGGGATTGAATCGTCGAGACACGTGGCAGCCCATGATTGGCCAACGATTCAAAAACTCGGAGAAAAGAAAAAGGAAAAAGCGAAAGAAAATAGCTGGCATCCACTATCCAGACCAAATATCTCCCAAAAAAAAAAAAATTTCAAAACATATATATACAAAAATATACATACATATGTATGTATATGTATACATATATGCGCGAGACAGCCACATCACTCCTAGCCCCGGGGATGCGCCTTTCAGCACACACCCCGGGCCTGGGGGCAACCAAAAGCCAATTTCTCTTCTAAGTTACCAAAAGACATGAAACTTTGGACTTTGGAAGATAGCAAATCACTCCTAGTCCCGGGGATGCGCCTTTCAGCACACACCCCGGGCCTGGGGGGCAACCAAAAGCCAAATTCTTCTTTTAAAGTTACCCAAAGTCATGAAACTTTAGGCTTGCGAAGGAAACACATCACTCCTAGCCCCGGGGTTACGCCTCTCAGCACACACCCCGGGCCTTAGGGGCAACTGAAAGCAGAATTTCTTTTTCAAGGCAACGGAGCTCAAATAATTCCTACTACTCCCCCATCCGGAGAATCCGCATGAGGGAATGGGGGGCAAATAATAGGCTAGAAATAGCCCAGGCCCAATTAGGCCCAGCCTCATGCCCAAAACCACAAGCAACCCAATTTATGAGAATAAGAGCAGCCCAGCCCAGGCTAGTGGGCCCTGGACCCGGAGCCACCGCTACGTGGCATGGTCCCCTCCCCAGACTAGGGGACCCCAGATTGGTGAAACCTAGCGCACGTGGCACTCCAGCTCAGCCGACATTCCCACACTTGGCGCTGACCAACATTAAAGGCCAAGGAATAACATGTGTCAAATCATGTCCACAACAACACAAATAGGGACATGTGTCCTACATCCCGGGAGTCCAGCAGCTTGTCTCCCAGATCCAACGGTCAGGAGTAGAGGTAACCTACCCCTAAACCCTAAGCCTAGGGCTATAAATAACCCTAGAAAATAGGGTTTAGGGGTTAGACATTATTACACACCTACACACATTTATTATTCTTGATACTCTACTTGATTATTATCTTCCAAAGCCAACTCTTATTCTCACGCCGGAGGCACCTCGGGGCCAAACCCCCCCTTCGGTGTTGTTTTGCAGACACCCCACTACAGCTACACCATTTCCGAGGCAGGAGTTGGCGAGGAAGTACCCGATCAAGATTCAGAGTTATCACCAAGTATTATGATCATTTGGACCAAGTGCATAAATAAATGCTCATCATCAATGTTTATTCTGCAATTAAGTTTGCAGTCACCTCTGTTGGCTGCTGAGTTTGTTTCTTTATAGCTCTTCAATACTTCTCACCATGATCCAATTTGTTGCAAAAATTACAACGGAAAGATGGTTTGTCTTTGTACCAACAATCTTTATCAACATGATTTGTTCTTTTTCAATGGGGGCACGCCAAAACTTTTTCCCTTTCTGGAAGACCCTTTGTATCTCTCTTTCTAATTTGCTTGAAATGCTCCTTTAGTAGCTTCATCACCTCTTATTGAAGCCCTTTGCCCTTGTGCATGAAGCTTGCTGGTCATCTCCGCAATTGTCAGGTTTTGCAGGTCACAAGACTCTTCAAATGCAGAGATCTTGACTTCAAACTTTTGAGGCACTAAAACCATGATTTTTTTTAACTACCTTTTGATCAGTGAATGACTCGCCGAGTAGCTTCACTTGATTTACAACATCCATTAACCTGTCAGAATAATATTTGACAGATTAATCATCTTTCATCTTCATTAGTTCAAATTCTCTCTTTAAGGCGAGGAGCTTGAAAGCTTTGACTCTGTTGTTGCACTTGTACGCACTTTAAGCTTTTTCCATACCTGTTTAGGTGTTTCCAAGTCCATAATTTTGGTAAAGATATGGTCAGCAAGCTTTCTTCCTCATGTGCTCTCATCTGAGCAAGGATTTGCTCTTAATGGTGGTGGATCTGTTTGCGTTAACACAACATTCATAAACCTTGAGACTTCAAGTAAAACTTCATCTTGACAGCCCATATGTGATAGTGTTAACCATTAAACATTGGAATTAAAGAATCGTTATACATAGAGTAAAGTGCACTTTGTGTACGTGTAGTTTACCTGTCAGACCACTTTGGATACTAGACTTTAGAAAGTACCACGGGCTATACCGCACTTCACTTTTTGTTACGAGATGCCCCTTTTCGTTAAATGCTTCTAACGCCGTCTGCTGGGCTGGGGGTATAAACGACATTTCATTTGTTGGTATCGTTTCTGCAGTATATGTATCGTTACTTTACCAAAACTAATAAACACTTCAATACACACTTGTATTGGGGGTTATCAAGTGCAAAAAGTGGTGAGGAGAGTAGCAGTGTTCAAAGCTTCGGTGGGTATGAGGTTCGAGGCCGCAGATGGATCACAAAAGAGTACACGGGAAGAGATAGTTAGGAACCCAGGGGAGGAGGTCTGAGTCGTCATTGGATAGATGGTATTGTCTACATGTACATATTTTGAACATACATTCACCAGGCGACTCCTCTTGCAACAGTGCTTCAAGTACATCTGGAATCAATTCACCTTCATCTAGTTTTGTGGAGGAAATTGGTAATTCTTGTTCAAAGGCATCTTGCTATGTGAATATCCATTTGGTATCAGATGATGTCCTGGTCAAAAAATAATGCGAGATTAACTGTCAATATTATTCAATTTACTAGATTTTTATTACATGACGGGTTCTAAAGTTGTATAGAGCCCTCAAATGTTCTCCGTCTGTTTTTGGACTTGTGTACCGTGTGTAATACCTATACCAGTTTACTAGATATATAGTTTGGCCAACTCTAAAAGAACCAAAGCCTTAGATAGGAACAGTGCAACTTTTATAAGCATTGGTCATGGGTGTATCTTCATTTGTTTTCTCAGCCTCGGTTACGTTAATTTCTTTGTCACTTTTCCAGTTACTGTTTTGTTCACACTGATCACTTATATATAGTCAGTTACTGTTTTGTTACGTTAATACCTCATTGCTGAATTGACTAGGCAAATAACAGTTATCTTATTTTGAAAATTTTCATTTATTTCTTGTATGTGAAAGTAAGCGAACAACGTATACAGACTTCGATAAGTTAATATTTATCTACAGACTTCGATAAGTTAATATTTATCTACGTGTCTAGGCACTTCTTGACTAAGAGGCCAAGAACACCAAGATTTGATTTCGTTCACAGGACGATCCTCGGAATAATTTTGGGCTAGATATTGAAACTGCTAGACTCGCAAGCAGCAAATAATAGGATGTGCTAGGACTTGGCTGTACTTGTTTCTGTTCATCTGCTGTAAATGTCATGTGGGAATTTCCTGCAATCAGGATCTGTTGATGTTGACATTACTAATGCGGAAGCAGTGAACGATGGAATTTCATGTTTAGTTCCTGTTAAGTATAATCATTTCGATTGAAGAACATTATCCTAACGGGGTTTTCTCTACGAGTTTAACACTTGTAAGAGCATTCACATCCCATCCCCTATCCCCAAATATTTAGGGAAATATTTAGCTTTTATGCAAAAAATGGCTTCCATCCCATTCCCCATTTTAGGGATTAATTTTGGGGACAAGTTTTGAATCCCCATATTTGGGGATTACTATTTTGAACCCCAAATCATCTCTCTCATCTTTTAAATATATTTAATTGTAGTGGGTGAGTTTTGATTGTTAAAATTTTAGTGAAAGAGAGAGAAAGAAGTAATATAAAAAGGAATGTAGGGATATGGGGATGGAAAATGGGGAATGGGATGTAGAACATTTTTGATAATTTTGGGGATTTACTATTTTTATTTGAGGATTTACTATTTTTAGTAAGGTTTTGGGGATGGGGATGGGGAATGGGATGTGAATGCTCTAAAATGCAAATGAGCGTGTTAAATTTGGAAAACAAACTGTAATCATTGCAACTTTGTTTTCTATTCTAGTGTTTGTAGAGGAGTGGCTTAGTTATACGCTGTTATTGATAAATTCTTAAGTAACTGGAAAACTTTTGTGATTTTATTATTCAAAATTGATATCATATTGTAGAGGAGAAAGAGATGATCTTAATACAATTTAAATGAGCTGATTTGGTTAGGAAATAGAATACTGAAACACAACTTCATATTTTATAAATAGTAAATTACTATACAACATATATAAGAAAATACAAAACAAGAACAAATATAAAACATAAAATACAGAACATAAGGAAATATAGAACACCTAAAAATTAAAATAAAATCACACATATAAGAAAATACAAAACAAGAACAAATACAAAACAAAAAAATATAGACATAAGGAAATACAGAATAACTAAAAAAAAACATTAAAATAAAAACATCAATATAAATTAGAAATTATATCCTTATATATAATAAGTGTAAGAGTGATCTTATCCATAAATTTGGTTTGGTCACTGTACTACCAAAATAATCTCAACCGTTGAATCTAATCTTTTTGAAAATAGATGATCAAGATTATATTATATTAAAAAGAAAATTATAATCCAAAAAGGATATCATTAAAAAAAGTTTTATTGAATTAAATTTAATTTTAAAAGGAAAATTATAATGTATAAAAAGGATATAATAGTCTATCATTGTCCAACAATCTTTCCAGCATACAGTTTTTTATCCGTAAATAAGCGTTATAAAGGACATTGTCCTCATTAGACTCTTTTCGTTTCACTCAAGTATCTACCATGAGAAGGTTTTAATAGTAGTTAATGCCATGCCTTATGCAATTATGAAGTTGGTATGTGGTTTATGATCAACTTTTAATGTGTGTTTGTTGGTTATAGGTAGATTGTTAAAAAGACCGTGTGGTTGTACAGAACTTTTGTGTGATGTACAATTGATTAACTACTTTTTTGTAAAATTTTTGTATTTGTATTGTTTTTATATTCTTTCTTAAAAAATCAAATGAATAAAAATTTATGTTTTTAAAAATAATTTAAAAATTCTGATGTTTGTAAATATTCTATGTTAACTTATTTCTATGTTGTTTTTTATTACTACAATGTTCTCTGAAGAAAGATAAAAATTTGAAATTAATACGTAAGAATTAAAGAACTTGATATAAAAAAAAAACAATTAGAACATGTGTACAAATGAAAATAACTGACAGAGCATTAGTTGTACTAGGTTTTTAATACAAACACATACATTAGTTGTATTAAGTTTTTAATCGAGCTATTGTATAGTAGGGCTCATATTTAGTTACCAAAAGTTACTCAATATATTTAGTTCCTAATTGAACCTATATAATATGGTAAATGAAGTTTACCTTTATTTATAATTTTTAAACTAATATTATAAATGATAATTTTAGCATGTTGGTAGAGAAATTCGAATCTTAGACCATTCTTTATAAAAGTTTGTATATTATGTATAAGAGTAAAGTGCACTTTGTGTACGCGCAATTAGGCTGTCAGACCACTTGGGATACTGAACTTTAGAAAGTACCACGGGCTATACTGCACTTCACTTTTCGTCGTCAAAGTGTATCGCCGTCAAATCAGTTTAACTCCATTAGAAAATGCAGGGGTAAAATTGTCTTTTTATCATCATCTTCTTCATCAACACCCATTCCACCATTAACAATTTATTTAGAACCTGTAGCTTGTATATCTATTTCACTGCTCTCACCGGAGAGAAGGGATCATCTCCAATCTAGTTGTAAGGTCTTATCCCCTTATTAGTAGCCGAAGTGTAGGCCGGCTAATTAAGGAAAAACCTTTCTACATATGCATCGGAAGACTAGAACGTGTTTATGCATACAGATTCAGATAACAAAACATAACAAAAAATTAAAGTATATAATAGATTAGATACAAATTAAATTCATATCGAATTATTAATATCTTAATATTGATATTCAACTCTAACCACGTAAACTAAAAATCCATATCTTAAATTTATAACGAATTATTAATATTGATTTCTTAACTTAACATTGATAAAAAAATTATAATTATTTAAGGATTTTTCTTTGTAAAATATTATTTATAAAATTTAAAATCGTATTGTAAACTATTTAAAAATTTACTCTCAAGTGTAAGAAATAATTTCGATGACGACGTACATAAAAATAACAATTTTCAAAATAAAACACGCAAACATTAATTTATTAAATAAAAAAATTAAAAAAAAGCGTGCATCGCACGGGTTATAAGCTAGTATCTAATAAATATTATAAATAATGAAAACAACATCAACACAAAAATACATAACACAAAATAAATAAAGAACATATAGAAATATAAATTATAAAATTTACAATATAAATTAAAATAACAAAATATTTTGATAAAAATTCATAAAAAGAATGGCAAAATAAATAATTTTTAATCTATCTGGGGTGTACGTATACGTGTAATTGTTCACTATGTCTTCATGTAGTAAATCTGATCCATTAATTCTATTCACTTTTTAAGGGCTAAGATTCTAGTTCCTAAGTTACTCAATTTATGAGTTACTCACTGTTGATACTGGATATATTTTACAATTTTTAGGTTACTTGAAATGTATATTCAAGTAGAGGCTTGAAAATTGTTAAAGATTATTGGACTTAAAAATATTGGTTGGATCAACGAATTACTACTTACCGCTCGTGTTGACGTGCAAGGATTTAAATGGTTCGCTCGCTAGCCCAACATCTAGATTCGGCCCAAGAATATGATCCACCGCCATAACTATTATTATGGAACTTGTCAATTAGAGCGTTACTTGCGCACGAAGAATAATCCGTTACTTGCGCGTGAAGAATAAAGGCGATGAATGAACGAACCCTAGAACTACGTGGGCTTGATTTCCTATATAAAGGATACGTAGGCACCTTGAGAGGGGGTATTCAGAATCCCATACACTCGGATAATACCTCTCAAGCTCAGCCCCAAATTCTTAAAACCCTATTCTATACGTTCAACCCTGATTACAAATTCAATTTAGGGCTTACGAAAATTAGCCTTAACATTTGGTACCGTCTGTGGGAAGGCGTATAGAGATCTTAAACCTTTTAAGCAAACACAATTTACAATTATGGCTCAACCAACAAAAACTCCAATCGCCTTGCCTTTCTCTACAAACTTCATCGAGGGGAAGACCTCCACAAGTTTTCGCTCAACCATCACCCGGGGTGAAGCAGATGCTCAGAATCACCCGATCCACCTAAGTGCTCAGGCCTCTTTAAGTGACGATCGTCGTGAGGCATTGAACCGAACAGCCACACGAGAGGAGCAGAGAATTCGCCGCGATCCAAGCCTACTAGGGGTCACAATTTGGAGAGAGACTTTGATAGAGCGCGCGATAGAACTCCTAATGAAGATGAAGATCAACTCCAGGAACGGATGAGGG
The DNA here is from genome assembly GCA_037693485.1 of Kitagawia praeruptora. Lineage (NCBI taxonomy): Eukaryota > Viridiplantae > Streptophyta > Magnoliopsida > Apiales > Apiaceae > Kitagawia > Kitagawia praeruptora. Next base: position 39,079,295 of record CM075344.1, read on the forward strand.
CGCTGGATGAGCAACAATGAGAAATTACTCGAGAGCGTGAACGCTTAGAACGAAGGTTAGTTCGAAGAGGCTCATCGCCCAGGAGATCTCCTTCGAGAGGTTCGCCACCGCGAAGATCTCCTTCCCCTTGGAGAAGGTCTAGAGACAGATCGCCTAAAAGGGGATGAGGTGGAAGAGGAAGACGTTCTCCTCCGCGTGACCGATCCCGACCTAATGATGATGGTCGAAGGGACAACGATGGTCATAGGAGGAGTGAACGAAGGGAGCATGATGATCGAAGGTATGATGAGGATGGAAGACGTGATGATCATTAGCGTAAATATGACCGACACGCTGATAAGTCTGCAATCCTGAGGGAGAAGTTAGAGAATATGAAGCGAGCTATGCTTGGAGGAGGCACGAGTCATTATTCGACTGAATTTCCCTTGGTTAGATATGTTCATGAATATGTGCCAGCAATTGGACGAACTATCCCTAAGATGACATACTATAATGGTAAAGGAGATCCATACGAGCACGTGACCCAGTATGAGAGGCAGATGAGGCTAGTTGGACATGATGAGACTACCATGTGCCAGATGTTTGAAGTCTACCTAAAAGATGGTGCTCAAGGGTGGTACCACACTCTATTGCCCAACTCTATTACGTCGTATGAATAGATAAGGAGTAGGTTCTTGAAGCACTTTGACTATAATAGGAGGACTGGACAACTGACCGCTTCACTTGTTAATGTAAGGCAGAGTTCAGATGAGTCATTGGCTGTGTACATGAAGCGCTTTAAATAAGAATGTGAGAAGGTGTCATCACTGGACGAATCACAAGCAATGGGTTTCTTCTACAGTGGATTAGACCGCATACAGAGTTGCAAACTACTTTCTTCCTTTTACAAGATTGTTCCACAGAGTCTTAATGATATGTACCAAAGGGCTGAAAATATACGTCGAAAAGAGGAGGCTCTAGGCGTTCTTCCACATAGCCCGGAAAGGGAGACACGTGACATCAAGAAGGACAAAGCAGTTGACTCAGTACTTTGATTCGGGCGTGAAGAAGAGGCTATTCAGAGTTGGAGATTTGGTTCTTCGTGAAGTAGCTGCCTCAAAGCCTACCCCGGCAGGGTAAACTAATGCCAAATTGGGAAGGACCGTACAAAGTAATTGGGATGCCAAGGGTAGGAACATGCAAACTAGCTACCCTGGATGGCCAGCCGATTAAAAATACTTGGAATGCATCCAGACTCAAGAAATACTACCAGTAGGTTGGTGACATTTATATTGATTTATCTATTTACTTATTGAAGGACATGTTGTCATTAAAATAAATAAATTTTGTTTTGGTGTATTCCCAACATCGAACTCAGTTACATATTTCTTATTATTAATAAAATTTTGAGGTTTTTCTTCATATGTTATTGTTATTACATGTGTTTTAGAACTACTTCTTAACCTTCCTTAGACTAGTGATCCTCTAGCAGTTTTAAGTAGAATGATCACTAGGGGGATAAAGTACGAACTATCATAAAATTTTTTAGATAAGCAACAAAACATTGTGCTAACACTCGAAAATGAGCACATATAGTAAAACAATGTTTTATTAGCTTAAAACAAAATAGTGCAAGTAGAATCAAGCATGACTTGGGCCCAAGTCGAATTGCTTGATTCTTGGAAACTAGGGCATTACTCGTAAAACCTCTCACGGATGTTAATTTATGAAAAATGCTAACAGGAAAAATACCTTATATAGGTGTATCCTATCGTCTATGTACACAAAGTGATTAAGTGCTTGGTTATTAGGGATCTCCCATGGAAATACTAAGAGAGTAAGTCATGTGTATGAAATAGAACAAAAAATGCAAAGTTGGGATAACTTATGAAAGTTCTTAAATAAGTTGGGCCTAGATAGGCGAACAACTAAATAAAGGCTTGCAGAAAGTAATCCAGTTACATACGGGAAAATAAACTAGTAAAAGTTTAGTCCAGCCGAACGAAAGTAAATACAGAAAGGAGATCTATGACTCGTCCCCTTGCTCGTCAGGGGTATCCTTAATTGGATCTATCTCATCCTCAAGAAGGAAGTCCGTGTACTTGTCCCCTACGATGGATCGAACTTTGAGCAGGCGATCCTTCAACCCCTCGGCATACCAGATTTCTTGAGCTTCCTCTTCACTCCTCTGGGCCCTAGCTACCTCTATCTTCAATTCTTGAAGAGAAGTAGTAGCGTTTGAGAGGGACTTACCCCTCGGCATACCAGTTTTCTTGAGCTTCCTCTTCGCTCCTCTGGGCCCTAGCTACCTCTATCTTCAATTCTTGAAGAGAAGTAGTAGCGTCTGAGAGGGACTTTTGTAGGTCATCCTTCGCCAGGTTTACCTCAGTTAGCTTTGTTTCTGCTTTGATCTTGAGCTGGTGTTCCTTCTCCAAGTCTTCTTGAATCTTGAGTCTTGCTTCGCTCGCCAGTAAGGATTCCTTCGCCTGAGAGGCAATCCACATCACAGCATGGGAAAAGTAAGGAGTACTTAGATATGGCAAATATATGACTTAATGAAAACAAGAAAGATGAATAAAAAGTATACCTGAGTAGCATGGGCGAGCACTTGCTTATTACCTACCGAAAGAGGAAGATCCCTCTTATCCTGGTCGTCCGGAAGGTAGATGAGTGATGAGACCTGATGACCGAAAGTAAAGGAGGAAGAGCTGCTTAAAACCATAGCAGAACGTGGCAATTGAACACTGAATTCATCTTCACCAATCCTAAGGCATTTGGACACAAAACCTTCAGTAGTTAAATCCATAACATCCATGTGCCTCCTTCTGCTCTGTACTGCCTCTGTAGCTTCTATGTGAGATATGTCTTGGTCATCCGTCTGGTTGTCAGTTGATGCTACACCCAATGCTTTGTCAATAACAAATGATGCAGATTGCTTTGCAAGTGCTTTCACTTTCGTGTTGGCTCTCATCTGTTCTTTCCTCTTCTCAAGATCAACATTTCGTCCGGACACTGAAAAAGAAAGTCAGAAAACAAATTAGTCGTGGCAACAGTCAATAAGTCAATAAGGACGTATAAACATGCAAGAGAACAAAGGAAACAAGAGAGCATAGTAGATAAATAAGAAAGCAAGAGCCGACTCTAAGGTATGTACGAGCGACTCCTTTTACCATGAATTTTAAGTAAGTGACGTTCATCTTCAGCTTCGAACGCTGACATGATGTCATCTTCCGTCCAATCCTCAAGGAGTTTTGCATATTCAACTTTCTCATCGTCCGCCAAGGAGTATTTGGGGATGGGTGTTGGTTCAGCCGCCCAGTTGTTAAGCCCATCTAATCCAGGACCAAACAAGTAAACCCACTCCGTGTAAGCGGTTCTGTTATTTGAGACGGTATATGTCCATTTTTGTATTTTTGGACGAAGCCCGATAGCATAAAATCCGGGACATTTCTTTGAGCCGATTAGATTAAAGTAATGCCAGAATAGTCGGGTGGATAGTTCAACACCTTTAAGTTTACACCTATAGATGAAGGCATTTATCTGGTAAAAACTATTGGGTGCAATCTGGCCGAGAGCGAATCCGGTTTCAAGAACAACCTTTCGGACGAATGGATGAATGGGGACTCGAAGGCCACAAGAGAAGGACGGGCGAGAGATTCCTAACCCATTAACATTATGATACCTTACCTCGGTATACACCTTATCATCAGCATCAGGCATCATAACAAAGTACTCATTTGCGAAGTTAAAATCATCACCCATCCTATTAAACTTTTTTGGTTTTAATTTTGCTTCGCCGATTGAAGCTAGAAAATAGACCAGCGTTACCAACTATGTCTTCGTTCAAAACTACCAGATGACTAGGTCCAACTTCGTGTATGGCTGGGGCTGGCACTAAAGCCATCGAAGGATTATCTTTCGTCCGTTTGGAGGTCATCTGCAAGAAAGAGTCAAAGTGAGCCTGAGCGAAGTACAAAAAAAATTTAGAACAAAAAATATTTAAAGTAATCGCCCGGGGACTTGACACTTCACCTAGGGGTAAGCCCAGAGGATCGCAGGACAATTCCAAAATGAACGGTTGGATGTGCAAAAAACACTTTATCAATGCTATATCCTAATTCCTCACCTTTATAAAGTATAAAATAACTGGCACTGATACGTGTGGACATTAAATTATTTGTTTGGAGACTACTTGATAGAGTAAGGCAGACGAGGCGAACTTGACAGGGCATGAACTTGGACGAGAGGACTCCATTCACGAAGATAAAGTGCTCTAGACCGGGCGAATGAAATATTTCGTCCGACAGTACGAAAGCTAATGGTTAGTTCACTATAAAGCATGAAAGAAATTTATAAAATATATGTGTGAAGTCATTCGACCGCCCGAGCTATAGCTCATTCGCTCGCCATCAACTACAATGAAAAGAAATTGGTTTCCTTTACCAATTACTTTAAAATAGGTGACAAAAGTCACGTGCCACCAAATTGACATGGTGGGAAAGGAAGTGGTCAAAAAAAAAGTTGACCAAAAAATCTAGACATTAGCTTGGCATTTTCTGAAGTTTGATTAGTTAATTTATTATTAACTCAAATGGATTACAAATTTGGATGGCCATGTAAGGTTCGCTCGCCTATATGACAAAATGGTTGACTAAGCAAGAAATCGATTAAATATGAGATAAATATAAAATTGGAAGAGGTTGATTCCACTTTCAAATAAATTTTATAGTCTCGCAAAATATTTGAGTTTTTTTTAGAACTGGTTCTGAAAAAACTGGGGACTTGTTGATACTGGATATATTTTACAATTTTTAGGTTACTTGAAATGTATATTCAAGTAGAGGCTTGAAAATTGTTAAAGATTATTGGACTTAAAAATATTGGTTGGATCAACGAATTACTACTTACCGCTCGTGCTGACGTGCAAGGATTTAAATGGTTCGCTCGCTAGCCCAACATCTAGATTCGGCCCAAGAATATGATCCACCGCCATAACTATTATTATGGAAGGAAACTTGTCAATTAGAGCGTTACTTGCGCACGAAGAATAATCCGTTACTTGCGCGTGAAGAATAAAGGCAATGAACGAACGAACCCTAGAACTACGTGGACTTGATTTCCTATATAAAGGATACGTAGGCACCTTGAGAGGGGGTATTCAGAATCCCATACACTCGGATAATACCTCTCAAACTCAGCCCCAATTTCTTAAAACTCTATTCTATACGTTCAACCCTAATTACAAATTCAATTTAGGGCTTACGAAAATTAGCCTTAACACTCACATAACCTTAGACATGGTTCAATAATAGTTATTGAGTAAGTGGGTAATTAGACGATGACTGTAGGATTAGACAGAACAACTACCACCTACATGCACGGAATAATGTTTCGCCATCCTTACATATCAGTTAAAATTTTAAATAATTTTTTTTTGTAATTAAGTTAACCAATTTATATATATATGAACATGTTATGTATAGGTCGGACATGTTCTGTATTTTTTCTTCAAAAATCATATTTCTACTCTATTGGTCTATGTTTTATATTTTACCAAAAAAAATCATGTGTGTACTGTATTTAGAAATAATGTTAGAAAATATTAGTTACTATGTTATGTGTGGTAAAAGTTATGCATTATATTTTTAAAAATTGATTTGTCAAATTGAATATTCACTATTGAAAAAAAAAATTTGTGTTCTGTATATTAAAAGATTGTAACCTTCATAACTACAAACACAAATTTATGTTCGGTATTTTTGGCTAAATTTTTTATGAAGATTTTGTATTTAATAAATTTTAAAATTTAATATTAAAATATAAATTTATAGAATATATATAACATATGTTCTGTATTTTCGAATGTAGTAAAAAAGACAAAAAAGTACAGAACTTAAAAAAAAATCCATGATACAAAATTTAAAACTTACGACATAAATTATATAATGGAAAATATATAACACAAAAAGTTATTTTAGACACCTATCGTGAGAAAAGTAATACTCCCTCTGTCCCTTTTTATTTTTCTCATTTGCCCAAAAACACAGGTTTTAAGAACAAATATAAACAATGTTTATGTAATGATTGAGCTGTGTTGATTAAGAGGGAAGCTAAGAAAATAAGAGGGAAAAGTACATAAATTTTCCCCCCAATTTACATTACCATTCAAAATAAACCAATCACAAAGCTTTATTACATATACATGGATTACAACTTTCCCCCTAAAAACAGATTACAAACTACAGACAGATTATAAAGAGATTAAACACAACAAATTACAAAAAGTTCGAAAAAACAAAAAAACTGCATCATTGCTTGGCGATCTCTGTTCAGACATGAATGTTGGAGGCTTCCCTTTTGATCTCAATGAACCAGCAGCATCAGATGGATACATGGAAGATGTTATCCACCATTTTAATTTAAATGAACCACCAAAACAAGAACCAACAGGGCGTACACAACAACAGCAAACTGGTAATCATCATAACAAAAATTTTACCAAGCTCAGCTCTGATGCAAGACTGCAAGTACTCTTGTTCTTGCTAAGCAACCATTCAACAGAGGGCAAACCTTACAAAGGTGCCATACAGGAGGCAGCAAAGAAGTTTAATGTCACAAGAAGAACAATTAGCACCATATGGAACAAAGCAAAGAAACAAAAGGCATCAAATCAGGCATACAACATGGCAACAGCTGGACACAATTCCTGAAGGAAAAGAATCCAACTGCCACCTAATGCAGTAACCGACATTAACATGGGAGATAGATCATGCATAAGGGACCTTGCAGTTCAGTTAAAAGTATGCAAAAGTACTGCTAACAGAATGATAAAAAGGGGACTGATCAAACCTCACACAAATCCTCTACATCCTGGATTAAAAGATGCAAATATAATGCAAAGAATGCAATGGATTCTAGACCTACTCATGGGAGACACACCAGCAACAAAAAGGCAGTATAAGGCAATGTATGATTTTGTGCATATAGATGAAAAATGGTTCTACCTTAGCCAAAAAGCACAAAGACTTTACTTAGACAAAAATGAAAGAGGCAAGTACAGATCTGCTAAGTCAGTAAGTTCATACCAAAGGTTATGTTCACAGCTGCAGTTGCAAGACCATGGTTTAATGCACAAGATGAATGCATATTTGATGGAAAAATAGGCATATTTCCATTCACATACAAAGAACCAACAAAGAGAGCATCTAAAAACAGAGCTAAGGTTACTATAATCACAAAGGTGGTTGAGTCAGTAGGCAAGAATGAAACAAGGAGCATGCTTATAAATGAGATAGTACCAGCAATCATGCAAAAATGGCCAACAGTTGAAGGACCAAAGATCATTTTCATACAACAAGACAATGCAAGGACTCACATTACTCAGACAGATGCAGAATGGCAACAAGTTCATCAACAAGGAGACTTCACATTTATTCTTCTACAACAACCACCAAACAGTCCTGACCTAAACATCCTAGACTTGGGTTTTTTTAGAAGTATTCAGTCTTTAATGCACAAGAAGATGCCAAAAGATGTTGATGGAATGATGGATGCAGTCAATCAAGCATTTTATGAGTTAGAGCCAAAAACACTTGCAAATGTATGGTTAACTTTGCAGTATGTCATGAATGAAATTCTTAAAGTAAAGGGCAGCAATGACTACTTAGTACCTCATGTGAACAAGAAGAAATTAGCAAGAGAAGGACAATTACCAGTTCAGGTAACAGCACCAATGTGGGCAGTATATGAAGCATGGAATTTGGTACATGGTCCACAATAATACTAGATGCATGCAATGTTTTATGCACATGTATTAATGTATGCAATGTATGAAGGCAAGACTGAATGTAATGCAGACTCTACATGTATGACAAACAATGTATGCAAGTTTACATTTTGAATGCACTATATGAATGTAATGCAAGTTTACTTTTTGAATGCACTATATGAATGTATGACTGCAATCAATTAGACAGTGCACAATACAATCAATGTATGACTGCAATTAGTGAGTACTAAGTGCCCTAAATACTAAGTGGCCGTGTCCAACAGGGATGCAGATTCAAGGGAGCTCGAATGACCCCCAAGACAGCTCTTATTGGCAGGGCATAATGTGTGTAAAAAGTGTGTGTGCATAGTGTAAACAAGCAGAAGACAATAATTAAACAAGCTGTGAATCATGTAAACAGGCATAAGACAATTCGAATTAACAAATGACAAGAACACATGAACTAAACAATCACATCAATTAAACAATCATAGCAAGTAAGCAGGAATTAAACATCAATTAAACACGAATTAGCCTAAATAATTAAACAATCACAGCAATTAAACACGAATTAAACAACAATTAAACACGAATTAGCCTAAAATAATTAAACAATCACAGCAATTAAACACGAATTAAACAGCAATTAAACACGAATTAGCCTAAAATATTTAAAAAATCACGGCAATTAAACAGGAATTAAACAGCACAAATCGGAATAAAACAGGAATTAAGAGTACGAATAAAGCACAGGAATAAAGAGATCACATAAAAGAGAGAAGAGAGTAAACCATTAAGCACAGGAACATGCATCATCGGAATCGTCAGAGTTAGGTTCGTTGTCGTTAGGGGCATCATCACCGGATTCTGACCACAAATCGCTTGGGGGGGCTTCACCGGAATCCTCATCGTCGTCACAGTCTTCCACAACTGCATGCAAATCGGATCCGGGCGTTCCATCCACCGTACGGTCTTCAGAACCCTCAGATCGTCCCTGATCCAGTCTTGACCGGAGATATTCTTCACTATAAGTGTGGTCGCCGTCACAATCGACGCCTCTATCGCAATGCTCATCGGAACAACTGTACGAACCACTAGCCTCATCATCGGAATCCGAAAAACCATAGTGTGCATCCATTAGAACAGATTTTGTGGGTTAATTAAGAGAGAGGGGAGAGAGAGCGGCGAGAGAGAATTAGGGTTTGAGAGAAAGAGAGGTCGCATAATTGAGAGAATAGAGAGAAGAGAGTGAACCGGGCATAAAGCCCAATGACAACAAAAATATCCCATAATAAACTGAATAAACAAATGAAGGTGGGATAAAATTAAAGTAAAATAATTTTTGGGAAAAAGGGGGATATATTTGTTTAAGTTGGTGGGTTAGTTTTTTAGTATATTTTCTTTGCTAAAAATAGAAAGGGGAAGAGTTTTTTGAATGTCCTGATAAGGAAAGTGGGAAAAGTTTTAAGGGACGGAGGGAGTATAGTTTATAATTTTGATAAGACGTGTCACTGTGTTAGGTTTTAATTGTACTCCATTATCTCCCTTATCTCGTGGCAGTGTATATGTGTGCATGTAGTTAAAGTTAATCTCGTCCATTAATTTCATTTAATATTGAATGATTAAGGGGCCATTTGTTAAATCTGAATCATACTTTCTGAATCAGTAAAATTTTTGGACAATCTGAACGAACAGTTATTCTGAACATCTGAATGATGAATGCTATTTGTTAACAATTTTTGATAAATTATCTGGATGATAGTAATTTACTATTATACCCTGTTGAATGATTAATAATATTTGACAAAAAATATCTATTTATCATCTGAATAATGCCAAATGAATGTTTTTTCAATCATATAAATATTTATTAAAATCTAAAGACAATAAACAAAATTAAGAAGGTTGATATAATTATTAAAGTATTCGATCTTAAATACAATTATATAATTTCCAAGAACTTCTTTAAAGTTTCATAGCAATTTGATCACACCTTTAATAAGACCTAAACTATCTAGAATTGAGTTCTCGTATCACACCTTTACCTTCCAATGTACAACAAAATTTTAACATATATATTTAAAAGTTATAAAATTCGAGCCTGCAGACTAGATTAAAACTGGTCACATATGATCCAACAAGTTTAGTAATTAGTATAGATTATTTGAGCTTCGTTTCACAATTTACAATGAATCATTTTGACAATTTGTAATAAGTGTTGTGTATGTAGCAAAAAGGAAGAGCTAATATAGCAAAACAGAGATTGTATTTTAAGACTAGCTAGAAAGTTTGCACCAGGTAAGTGACGATAATGCCAGCCACCATCAGGTCTGCGTCAATTTCCATTTACAATGTTATAAACCAAAACTTGGTCATTCTCATTCACTTCAGTAAAGTGCTTTGTTTATCATACTCAACATTAAGATAGCCAATATTGTCAAGGCCAATAAACAATATATATAAGTAAAACTGCGGGAGAATAGTAGTTGAAATAGAAGTAAAATAGGATAAAAGAGATTAGAACGAATGATTCAGTGACAAAATTTAGCTAAACTCGTCCAGAAGAATTTAGCAGTCGTCCAGCTGATTTTGAGTGGTCCAGCCCAATAAAAAACGAACCAAACGCTCTGAACGAGTGAACGGTCCAGCAAAAGCCCATTCATATTCTATTCAGTGGTTAACAAATGAGGCCTAAGATATTAGTTCTTAAGTTACTCAATTGCAGAGAAGCACACACAAATATATATAGGGTCCTACTCCACTATAAACTAAAATTAACTACAAACTAAAAACTAAACACTAATCCAACATTTCATGCTAATCTAATGATCAAACTAGGTGTACCCCAATACAAAAAATGCTTAAAATACTTGTCTCTATCCAACAAAAAATAAAAAATAAAAAAACTCACTGTTCACGTGATGACGTGGCAGTGGATTTCATTGGTTAACGGTGCTTCACACCTTCTTGTACGGTGCTTCACGCCTTTATCATTCTAAAGTTGTAAGGAATGGCAATCAATGGTAAAGGCAATAGACGATTGACGGGTGTGTCGAGAGCCTTCGGCCCTCATGATTACCTAACTCATCCGTTTACTGTCTTAAATGCTTCGCATTTCCACGGCAAGAATTTTTTTTTTTTTGTTGGATAGAGCCAATTATTTTAAGCATCTTTCGTGAAGGTACCCTTGGCGGGAAACTTAGAATAGATGAAATATAATTAATTTTGTGTTAGTTTGTAGTTTGTATTTAAGGATTGGTTTGTATTTGAGCAAAAGCCTATAGAGGGCTACTCCAATACAAACCTCCTTAAAATACAAACCTACAAACCAAGTAAAATCTAATATTTCAAGTTAATCTAATGACCAAACTAGGGATACCCCAATACAAAAAACGTATAAACCACTCTATATATATATATAGGGTCCTACTCCACTACAAACTAAAATTAACTACAAATTAAAAAGTAAACACTAATCCAACATTTCATGTTAATCTAATGATCAAACTAGGTATACCCCAATACAAAAAATGCTTAAAATGCTTGGCTCTATCCAACAAAAAAAAATCACTGTTCACGTGATGACGTGGCAGTGGATTTCACTGGTTAACGGTGCTTCACACCTTCTTGTACGGTGATTCGCGCCTTTATCATTCTAAAGTTGTAAGGAATGACAATCAATGGTAAAGGCAATAGACGATTGACGGGTGTGTCGAGGGCCTTCGGCCCTCATGACTACCTAACTCATCCGTTTACTGTCTTAAATGCTTCGTATTTCCACGACAAGTTTTTTTTTTTTGTTGGATAGAGCCAATTAATTTAAGCATCTTTCGTGAAGGTATCCTTGGCGGGAAACTTAGAATAGATTAAATATAATTAATTAAGTGTTAGTTTGTAGTTTGTATTTAAGGATTGGTTTGTATTTGAGCAAAAGCCTATAGAGGGCTACTCCAATACAAACCTCCTTAAAATACAAACCTACAAACCAAGTAAAATCTAATATTTCAAGCTAATCTAATGACCAAACTAGGGATACCCCAATACAAAAAACGTATAAACCACTCTATATATATATATATAGGGTCCTACTCCACTACAAACTAAAATTAACTACAAACTAAAAACTAAACACTAATCCAACATTTCATGCTAATCTAATGATCAAACTAGGTGTACCCCAATACAAAAAATGCTTAAAATACTTGGCTCTATCCAACAAAAAAAAATCACTTTTCACGTGATGACGTGGCAGTGGATTTCACTGGTTAACGGTGCTTCGCACCTTCTTGTACGGTGCTTCGCGCCTTTATCATTCTAAAGTTGTAAGGAATGGCAATCAATGGTAAAGGCAATAGACGATTGACGGGTGTGTCGAGGGCCTTCGGCCCTCATGACTACCTAACTCATCCGTTTACTGTCTTAAATGCTTCGCATTTCCACGACAAGATTTTTTTTTTTGTTGGATAGAGCCAATTATTTTAAGCATCTTTCGTGAAGGTACCCTTGGTGGGAAACTTAGAATAGATGAAATATAATTAATTTAGTGTTAGTTTGTAGTTTGTATTTAAGGATTGGTTTGTATTTGAGCAAAAGCCTATAGAGGGCTACTCCAATACAAACCTCCTTAAAATACAAACCTACAAACCAAGTAAAATCTCATATTTCAAGCTAATCTAATGACCAAACTAGGGATACCCCAATACAAAAAACGTATAAACCATTCTATATATATATATAGGGTCCTACTCCACTACAAACTAAAATTAACTACAAACTAAAAACTAAACACTAATCCAACATTTCATGCTAATCTAATGATCAAACTAGGTGTACCCTATACAAAAAATGCTTAAAATACTTGGCTCTATCCAACGAAAAAAATAAAAAAATCACTGTTCACGTGATGACGTGGCAGTGGATTTCACTGGTTAACGGTGCTTCGCACCTTCTTGTACGGTGCTTCGCGCCTTTATTATTCTAAAATTGTAAGGAATGGCAATCAATGGTAAAGGCAATAGACGATTGACGGGTGTGTCGAGGGCCTTCGGCCCTCATGACTACCTAACTCATCCGTTTACTGTCTTAAATGCTTCGCATTCCACGACAAGTTTTTTTTGTTGTTGGATAGAGCCAATTATTTTAAGCATTTTTCGTGAAGGTACCCTTGGCGGGAAACTTAGAATAGATGAAATATAATTAATTTAGTATTGGTTTGTAGGTTTGTATTTTAAGAGTGGTTTATATTTGAACAAAAGCCTATAGAGGGCTACTCCAATACAAACCTCCTTAAAATACAAACCTACAAACCAAGTAAAATCTAATATTTCAAGCTAATATAATGACCAAACTAGGGATACCCCAATACAAAAAACGTATAAACCACTATATATATATATATATATATATATATATATATATATATAGGGTCCTACTTCACTACAAACTAAAATTAACTACAAACTAAAAACTAATCCAACATTTCATGCTAATCTAATGATCAAACTAGGTGTACCCCAATACAAAAAATGCTTAAAATACTTGGCTCTATCCAACAAAAAAAAAAAATCACTGTTCACGTGATGACGTGGCAGTGGATTTCACTGGTTAACGGTGCTTCGAACCTTCTTGTACGGTGCTTCGCGCCTTTATCATTCTAAAGTTGTAAGGAATGGCAATCAATGGTAAAGTCAATAGACGATTGACGGGTGTGTCGAGGGCCTTCGGCCCTCATGACTACCTAACTCATCCGTTTATTGTCTTAAATGCTTCGCATTTCCACGGCAAGATTTTTTTTTTTTTTGTTGGATAGAGCCAATTATTTTAAGCATCTTTCGTGAAGGTACCCTTGGCGGGAAACTTAGAATAGATGAAATATAATTAATTTAGTGTTAGTTTGTAGTTTGTATTTAAGGATTGGTTTGTATTTGAGCAAAAGCCTATAGAGGGCTACTCCAATACAAACCTCCTTAAAATACAAACCTACAAACCAAGTAAAATCTAATATTTCAAGCTAATCTAATGACCAAACTAGGGATACCCCAATACCAAAAACGTATAAACCATTATATATATATATATAGGGTCTTACTCCACTACAAACTAAAATTAACTACAAACTAAAAACTAAACACTAATCCAACATTTCATGCTAATCTAATGATCAAACTAGGTGTACCCCAATACAAAAAATGCTTAAAATACTTGGCTCAATCCAACAAAAAAAATTCACTGTTCACGTGATGACGTGGCAGTGGATTTCACTGGTTAACGGTGCTTCGGCCTTCTTGTACGGTGCTTCGCGCCATTATCATTCTAAAGTTGTAAGGAATGGCAATCAATGGTAAAGGCAATATACGATTGACGGGTGTGTCGAGGGCCTTCGGCCCTCGTGACTACCTAACTCATCCGTTTACTGTCTTAAATGCTTCGCATTTCCACGGCAAGTTTTTTTTTTTGTTGGATAGAGCCAATTTTTTTAAGCATTTTTTGTGAAGGTACCCTTGGCGGGAAACTTAGAATAGATGAAATATAATTAATTTAGTATTGGTTTGTAGGTTTGTATTTTTAGAGTGGTTTATATTTGAGCAAAAGCCTATATATATATATATATAGGCAAGTGCTCAAAAGAGAACTTATTTTTTGAAGAAAACTAAGGTACTAATACAAACCACTATCTGCACACGCAATTTTACTATCTCCACACCCTATGTTACTATCTCCACCCCTATATGACATCACCCATCCCCAAAATTACATCATCAAACCATCACCCACCCCTTATATGACATCATCATGACTTCAATCACTAACTTTATTTAATTATATAATTTTAATTTATTTTAATTTTCAATTTTAATTTTTTAATCAATTTTATATTTTTTATTTATATTTTTATTTTTTTAATTATATATTTTTTTATTTACAAATATATTTTAAAAAGTTGTTTTATTTCGGAAAAAATATTTCCGAATAAATAATTCGGAAAAAATATTTCAAATATTTCTGAATAAATAATTCGGGAAAAAATATTTCCGAATAAATAATTGTGGAAAAAACATTTCCGAATAAATATGTCGGAAAAAAATATTTCCTAATAAAATATTTCCGAATAAATATTTGGGAAAAAATAATTCCGATTAAATATTTCGAAAAGAATATTTCCGATTAAATATTTCTGAAAAAAATATTTCCGAATCAATATTTCGGAAAAAAATATTTCTGAATAAATATTTCTGAAACAAATATTTCGAATCAATATTTTCCAAAAAAATAATTCCGAATAAATATTTCGGAAAAAAATATTTCCGAATAAATATTTCGGAAAAAAATATTTCCGAATAAATATTTTGAGAAAAAATATTTCGGAATCAATATTTCGGGAAAAAATATTTCCGAATCAGTATTTCGGGAAAAAATATTTCTGAATCAATATTTCGGAAAAGAAATATATCAGATTAAATATTTCGGGAAAAAATATTTCCGAATCAATAAGTCGGGAGAAAATATTTCGGAAAAAAATATTTCCGAATCAATATTTCGAGAAAAAATATTTCTGAATAAATATTTGGGGAAAAAATATTTTCGAATCAATATTTCGGGAAAAAATATTTCCGAATCAATATTTTGTGGAAAAAATTTCCGAATCAAAATTTCTGAAAAAAAATTTCCGAATCAATATTTCGGGAAAAAATATTTCTTATTAAATATTTCCGGAAAAAAATATTTCGGAATCAATATTTCGAGAAAAAATATTTTCGAATAAATATTTCGGTAAAAAATATTTCCGAATCAATATTTCGGGAAAAAATATTTCCGAATCAATATTTCGGGAAAAAATATTTCCGAATCAATATTTCGGAAAATAATATTTCGGAAAAAATATTTCGGATTAAATATTTCGAGAAAAAAATTTTCCGAATCAATATTTCGGAAAAAAATATTTTCGATTAAATATTTCAGGAAAAAAATATTTCGAAATCAATATTTTGCAAAAATATATTTCCAAATCAATATTTAGGAAAAATATTAACTGATTTCCTATATGTTAGTGTGTTCATTCTTTTAGGTGGGGTGGGGTTTTACTGATTTCGGGTGGGTGGGTGGGTGGGGTGATCGTGGTGGTGTTTTTATTTTAGTGATTTTGGCGATGTATATTACTGATTTCAGGTGGGGTGGGGTGGTGGTGGTGGGGTGGGGGTGGGGTGGTGGTGGTGGGGGGTGTTTGTATTTTAGTGATTTTGGGGGTTGTATTTTACTGATTTCAGGTGGGGTGGGGTGGGGGGTGGTTAGGTGGGGTGGGGTGGTGGTGTTGGTGGGGGGTGGGGGTGGAGGGTGTATTTTAGTGATTTTGGGGGGTGTATTTTACTGATTTCAGGTGGGGTGGGGTGGGGTGGGGTGGGGGTGAGGGGGGTGGTTGGGTGGGGTGGTGGTGGTGTATTTTAGTGATTTGGGGGGGGGTGTATTTTACTGATTTCAGGTGGGGTGGGGTGGGGTGGGGTGGGGTGGTGGAGATGGGGGTGGTTGGGTGGGGTGGGATGGGGTGGTGGTGGTGGGGTGGGGGTGTTTGTATTTTAGTGATTTTGGGGTGTGCATTTTATTGATTTCAGGTGAGGTGAGGTGGGGTGGGGTGTGGGATAGTCGTGGTGGGGGGTGTTTGTATTTTAGTGATTTTGGGGGGGTGTATTTTACTAATTTCTGGTGGGGTAGGGTGGGGTGTGGTGGGTTGTGGTGGTGGTGAGGGGGTGATGGTGGGGTGGTGGTGGTGGGGGGTGTTTGTATTTTAGTGATTTTGGAATGTGTATTTTACTGATTTCAGGTGTGGTGGGGGTGTTTGTATTTTAGTGATTTTGGGGGTGTATTTTACTGATTTCCGGTGGGGTAGGTTGGGGTAGGGTAGGGTGGGGTGGGGTGGTGGTGGTGGGTGTTTGTATTTTAGTGATTTGGGGGGTGTATTTTACTGATTTCAGTTGGGGAGGGGTGGGGGTGGTGAGGGGGGTGGTGGTGGGGGGTGGGGTGGGGTGGTGGTGGTGGGGGGTGTTTGTATTTTATTGATTTTGGGGGGTGTATTTTACTGATTTCAGGTGGGGTGGTGATGGGGGGTGGTTGGGTGGGGTGGGGGTGGTTGGGTGGGGGTGTTTGTATTTTAGTGATTTTGGGATGTGTATTTTATTGATTTCAGGTGGGGTGGGGTGGGGTGGGGTGGGGTGGTGGGGGTGGTGGTGGTGGTGGTGAGGGGGGTGGTTCGGTGGGGTGGGGGGTGGTTGGGTGGGGGTGTTTGTATTTAAGTATTGGAGCAAAAACCTATATATGCTAGTGATCAAATAAAAACCAACCTTAGAATACAAACTAGAAACCATTATCTGCACACCCTACTTTACTATTTCCACACCATATTTTACTATCTCCACACCATATTTACTATATCCACTCCTATACATCACCCATCCCAATATGACATCATCATGTCACCCTCCACCCCCACCTGCCACCCCACCCCACCCCACAATGCACCACCACCTCCACCGACGCACCACCACCGCCATCTTCTTTTCCAGCCACAGGCCCCGCAGGGGCTCCGATTTCACCACCAATTTCCGATTCCGATTCCAGATCTGCTTCCTCCCGATCATTAATTGTGCTACTACAAGTATAATTTAGTGATTTCTAACTTCAGATCGTAATCCTATCTTCATCTACTGATTCAGAACATTCTGGTGATGACTTCCAGATCTGAGTTTGTGTATATATGTGTATGTAATGATGTATATGTGTATGTATCTAAACAATCATGGTGGTGGTGGTCGATGGTAGCAATGGCAGGTGGTGGTGGTATTGACAGGTGGTGTGGTGTCGATTGCAGCGATGATAAGTGGTGGTGGTGATGGTAAGTGAAGGTGGGGCTGAGGGTGGGGGTGGGGTGGGTATCACTGATTTTAGATGTATAAATTAGTGATTTCTACCATACTAGTTAGTGATTTCTGCAATACAAATTAGTGATTTCACGTATATCTGGTAATTTATGTTCATAATATGCTTAAATTCAGATCTGATTAGTTTGAATATGACTTCAAGGATATTAATGGAGGTACTTCGGAGTGATTTAAATTGCAGATTTGAAATTGTGTTGTAGTATCCTATATGTGTATATGTTTCAGTGTAGAAAATGTGAAGTAAAATTAATGATCTAAATATACAGTTGTCGGAGTTTATAATATTGACGCTGTGATCTAAATTGGTGATGGACAAACCGCAAAAGTTATGGTGATGAGTAGGAGTTATTAGTGATAATGTGTATTGAAAATGTATCAGGTGGGCAAGTCACGAGAAGTTTGGTAGGAGTGCGGGAAATTAAATAGACAAAATTGTCCTTGATTTCTAGTTTTTAGTTTAAGTTGGTTTCTATTAGAACATGACCCTATATATTAATATAGTATACATTATATCCTATTTAAAATTTACAAAACTAAAAGTTGAATATTAGATTTGAAATAATAAATTATTTGAAAGTAAATAATCCGTACTTTATACGGGATATAAGTTAGTGATATTATTAAAGTCGATTACAATAAACATTTTGGTCGATTGGTCTGTCGGTATTTGGGCCAGTATGTGTGTAGTTTATAATTATATCAAGAGTAAATTGCACTGTAGTGGCCAGATAAATTAATTTTTTGCACTTTGATGGCCAAAGTTGCAAATCTTGCACTATGATGGCTCGAAATTCTTTTTTTAACCACTTAAATGACTGTCGTTATCCTTGTCTTAACGAAGTTAAAATGTCAGGGGTATTATTGTCCTCTTCAATCTCCTCCGCACCTCCGTTTATCTTCACCACCATTCTTCAATTCACCCAGCCCCTCCGTTCGCCCCTTCCACTGCTGCCCCACCGTCCACCGCATCTCCGCACCCTCCGTTCACCTCTCCTCCTTCATTTTTCGGCGCCTCCACCCACCTCCCTTTCTCGCTCAATTTTCAATCCACCTCGCGTCGCAGCCTCTCCATTTCATTTCATCTCCTCCTTCACTTCACCTCCAACTCCGCCCACACATCCTCCGCCCATATCCTTCCCTTGTGCTCTGTTTTTCTCTCGAGTGATATATCTTCCCCCCTGTTCATCACTACGTGTGATTGTGTGTGTGTTGTAGCGTGTGTGTGATTGTGGCTGTGTGTGTGTGACTATGGGTGGGTGTGTATGTGTGTGATTGCTTTAGTTTTGTGTTTCTTTTCTTTGAATGTATCTATATTTCTTAGATGATTGTGGTGAAGAGAAACATAAAAGTAATATGGTTGTTCATTATTAAGTTTTATTCATTGTTTAGCTGGAGTTTCAATACCACAACTAAATTTTTGCATTTACTACATTGTTTTTGTTGCCCTTTGTTTATTTTTAGGCTTTCACGAATTGAGAAAATATGTGTTCAATTGATTTGGCAGATAGAAACTACATTAGTGTATGTCGTATGTATTATTTCATTGTTTTGGCTTATAACTTTGTACTTTCTAAATTGAAGCACATGTTTTGATTCTTAGTGTAGTTACCCAGATACATGAAACACCATAGCACTAACCTTTGTTTTTTGGTTCATTCTTTGTTATAGTCTAGCAAAATTATACAACAACTGAGCCAACAGAGAAGAGGAAGCAGAACATGAGGTTAGAAGAATGGCCAGAACAGCTCATAGTGGGCCTTTACCACAAATTCAGCATGAGAAGGTAATTAATAAACTTTAAAATCGGAGTTAAGCAACAAGAACTTATTGAGAAAAAGTTGCAAAGAACTTGGGAGAAAGCAAGGGAAGTGAAGAAACTTGTATGCCAAAATACTTGCAGCGTGTGTGTGATTGTGGTTATGTGTGTGTAAGACTATATGTGTGTGTGTGTGTTTGGGTCGAGTTCTATAAGCCCTCTATAATCATTTCTTGTGTGCGTGAATGTGTAGATGGGTATGTGGTTGAAAATCGAAAGGGGTTTACAAATTTCCTCATAACCTGAGTTTAATTGAGTGTTCTTGATGATGGTTAGCTGCTGGGTGGTGTTTGTAGCCTTCTATTTAATTAATAGTCAGTAACGGTGCTTTTATTTTTAACGGAAGGATGATGGAAGTCATTTAAATGTCCAGAAAAAGAATTTTGAGCCATCATAGTGCAAGATTTGCAACTTTGGCCATCAAAGTGCAAAAAATTAATTTATCAGCCACTACAGTGCAATTTACTCTTATATCAAACATATAACTTATTTTAGCAAAACTAATTATTTTAAAAATATAAATTTATTCAGGAAATTATAAATGAACTAGTCCAATGTTATTAGTTTAATTTTTTTTAAAACAAAATTGACAAAAAGTTAGGCCACGTTTTTGTTCAAGGAGCTAGTTAAATATTTGTAATTTTGTATAACATAAGTAATTAAACTACTCCCTCCCGGTGATTAGTATACATTGGGTTTGGACACGGAGACCAAGAAAATGTGTAAAAAATGAGTAAAGTTAGATGAAAAGTGGTTGACGTGGTGGGGCTTATCAATTTTTAATAATAGATTTGAGATAGTGGAGGAAAGTAGTTGGTGTAATAATGTTTTATATTATAGATTTGAGATAGTGGAGGAAAGTTAGTGGGTGTAATAGTATTTTTTATTATTAAAATTTTACTATTTTTGGAATGTATAAAAATGATGGGACACCTCAAAATAATAAGTGTATAGAAATGAATGGGACGGAGGGAGTATGTCAGCTGTTAGTGGTATGCCATCATTGGAAGTAATGTCACTAAACTTATATCCATGTATTTTTTTACATGCAATGAGTCCAAAAATTCATCATAATCTACATTTCCGTTACTTCTCTATTTCGTCTTCTAGCTATATTTAGTAAACCTCGTCAGTACGCTCAGCATTTTCATGCATACTGGCCAATTGATGTAATAGCTAATGCCTAATGGTCAAGTAATACACTACCTCTATATGTAAGTGTCGATATCCACACACATTTTTCATATAGTAAATCACCAAAAATAGCTTGTTTGTCTAACTGCAATCAATTATCTGGTTACTGTGCAATGTAATCCGTCTGTGTTACATTTTAACTCTCAATATATATGGATGGCTATCATGTGCAGTGCAATTCAGTAATTTTTGTGTAATTATATGGTTCATAAATTGTGTTGAACAACTATGTTTATTTGTTGCAGAAGTTTTAGAATTTACCACTATGTATGTAATATAAAGATAATTCAGACTTGGACTCCTAGACGACAGCAACTAACCTCCTACTTATTCTCCTCAACTCTACTGATCCTAATAAAACGGAAACAAACAGCTATAACCTAGTCTCAGCTATACAAACACATTGACAGCTGACTTATTCAAAATTCAAATCCTAAAACCAAATTTAAATTATCACCAACAAATACCCCCTTAATCTAAATTTGGTTTCTGCAAATTCCTGATGCCAAGCAGAGCACACAAACGTTCAAACTTCACCGTGGCCATTGCCTTTGTCAACACGTCCGCACGCTGCTCAGATGTTCCAACATGCTTAATCACAATCTCACCACGTTCTACACATTCTCGAATGAAATGGTAACGTATGTCGATGTGCTTGCTGCGTCCATGGAAAACTGGATTCTTGGCCAAATCAATTGCCGATTGATTATCTATGTAGAGAACAACAGGACCTATAACTTTATCTGTCAACTTCCCCAGCAGATTGCGTAGCCACACACCTTGACAGGAAGCTGCTGTGGCTGCCATAAATTCAGCTTCACATGAAGAAAGAGCCACACAACGCTGTTTCTGCGACACCCAAGTAATCAGACTCTCATTAAGATAGAATGCCATTCCCCCCGTGCTCTTCCTATCATCAACCTGTCCCGCCAGATCACTGTCAGAGTAGCCACATAAAACCAAACTGTTGTTGCTTTCCTTCGAATACATCAGTCCAAAGCTTAGAGTACCCTTCAAATAACGGAGGATCCGTTTCACTGCATTCCAGTGCATCACAGTGGGTCGCTCCATATAGCGACTTACAATTCCAACAGCAAAAGCCAAGTCTGGACGAGTATGAACTAAATAACGCAGGCCACCCACAATACTTTTGTACTTAGTTGAGTCTACTGGTTCCCCATTCTCATCCTTGTGTATTTGAGCAGATGGCTCCAGAGGATATTTTGCAGACTTACACTCCGCCATACCACTTCTCTCCAGAACTCTCTTAGCATAAGACGTCTGTTTAAGCTCTATACAGTCCTTCATCTGATTCACCTCTATCCCAAGATAGTGAGACAATTTACCTAGATCACTCATTTCAAAAATTTTGCTCATCTGATTCTTGAATTCTATGATAAGTGATAGTTTCGAACCTGTGATTAACAGATCGTCTACATACACCCCAATTATCAACACTTCTCCGTTCTCACGTTTTGTATATACTGCATGCTCGTATGGGCATTTTGCAAAGCCCAATCCCACTAGACATTTGTTTAACTTCGCATACCAGGCCCGTGGAGCCTGGCGAAGCCCATATAATGCTTTTACCAACTTATACACCATGTTCTCCTTTCCAGGTTTCACAAAACCTTCCGGCTGCAGCACATAAACATCCTCCTGTAAATCTCCATTCAAGAAGGCTGACTTCACATCAAGGTGGTGAATTTCCCAACTATTTTTAGCAGCTAAAGCCAATAACAACCTTACCGTCTCCAAACGAGTGACTGGTGCAAACGCCTCCTCAAAATCTACCCCCTGTCTTTGAACGTACCCTTTCGCCACGAGCCTGGCTTTATACTTTACTATGTCCCCTTCGGTGTTTTTCTTCAATTTGAAAACCCACTTTAGCCCTATCGGTTTCTGTCCTGAAGGTAACTCTACCAACTTCCAGGTGTTGTTGCGTTCAATAGCATCTATTTCTGTCTTCATGGCATCCTTCCAAGAACTGTTTCTGATGGCCTGGTGATAAGTGGCTGGTTCTTCGACACCTAACAGCAACAAATACTCTTCTTCACACTCTATTTCTTCAGTATTTTCATAGATTTCTCTCAATGACTTGAAACGTCTTGGAGGAGTGCTACTTTTGTCTGACTCTTCTGAACTACTTTTATCTGACTCTTCTGAACTATCCTCACTATGTTGAGATGAAACTGAGCTCTGACTTGGTGTTCTTGGTGTTCTTAAACCCTCTGTGTCATCCTCTGTGTCAACCTCTGTATCACCTTCGCCTGCAAACTGTGTATTAGCCTCTCCAATCACAAACTCGACATGGGCTTTATCTCTTTCAGCGCCTGAAACTGTTTCTTTATCGCTCCAGACCCATGAGTTTGACTCCACAAGTTTTACATCCCTACTAATGTGCACCTTTTTCTCCACTGGATCGAATAAACGATGGGCCTTCGTACCAGGCTCCCTTCCAAAATACACCACATATTTACTACGATCGTCTAGCTTTTTTGTATGCACACTGGGTACCTTCATATAAGCACAGCAACCAAAAATTTTAATGTGACTCACATCTGGTTTTGATCCTGACCATACTTTATATGGTGTACAGTTGGATAATGCTCGTGTGGTTAACCTGTTCAACACGTACACAGAGTGACGTACCGCCTCACCCCAAAATTCTGATGGAACATGCTTCTCTTTCAAAAAACTCCTTGCCATAGCCACAACTGTCCTATTCCTTCGTTCAACCACCCCATTTTGTTGTGGGGGTGTAAGGAGCTGTATAGTGTCTAAGTATTCCTGCATCCTCACAATAATTAGTGAATTGTGAAGAACAGAACTCACCACCCCTGTCTGTACGTAGCGTCTTAATCCTTTTCTCAGTCTTAGTTTCAACAAGCACTCTAAATTTTTTAAAAGCCTCAAATTCTTCATCCTTGGTTGATAAAAAATAAACCCACATTATACGACTAAAATCATCAACCAAAAGCAAAAAATACCTCTTTCCTGCTGGTGTTGGTGGTGATATTGGCCCACATATATCACCATGTATCAGCTCCAGGACTTTCTTGGACATATAAGTTGACTGTGAAGGGAATGGAGTTCTTGTTTACTTAGCCATGAGACACCCTCTGCACACCTCTTTGGGCTGTGTTAGTTTTGGTAGGCCTACAACCATGTCATTCTTCTTCATAATTTCCATTGCTCCAAAATTTACATGTCCCAAGCGTGAGTGCCATACCCAGGGATCCCCTTCTGACTTTGCCATCAAACAACTGGGATAAGCCTCCTCGAGTGAGATCTTGTACAGATGATTCATAGATCTCTTCACCTTCATTAACAGCTTCCCTTTATTATCATAAGCCCACAAATACTTCCCTTGCAGTACCACCTTGTTACCTGCTTCTGACATTTGCCCGAGACTGATATTATTATTGCAAAGATTCGGAATGTAGAACACATCATTGAACACTTTTTCTTCTCCAGTTTTGCACTTAAATGCAATCGACCCCTTTCCCCTTATGCTAACAGTTGAGATCCATCTCCGAATTTCACCTCTCCTGTTACCTTCTCATCTAACTTAGAAAATTTCGTTTTATCTCCGGTCATGTGGTTGCTAGCTCCATTGTCTAAGTACCACACTTGTGAAGATTTCTTCTTTCCTTCGTTGGCTTCCAGTTTTGGGATGACATTTCCTTCATTCAGCAGTACCAAGTTTGCCTTGTTTTCATCTATCTCAATCAGTAATAATGCAGACTCATCATCATCCTTAATCTGCACTAGGTTTGCTTCTGACCTTCGATTTTTCTCTCGTCGTGGTGGCCTTTTGCACTCAGCTGCGTAGTGCCCCAGAACATTGCAGTTGAAACACCTTATACTGCTACGACCACCCTGGTATCCACGATCACCACGACCCCTGTAACTTGATTGTCCATCTGTACCTTCCTTGTTTGATCGCTTCAGCCAATCTTCCCTGGTAAGTAACAATTTCCCCTCATTTTTCTCCTTCTTACACCATTCTTCCTCTGTTAACAATAACTTCCCACCTGTCGTATCATTCTGACCCTTGAGCCTCTCATCATGGGCTTGTAAGGAACCCATGGCTTCCTCCACTGACATGTTTTCTAGATCTCCAAACTGTTCAATGGTTGAAGCGATCTGAAGAAATTTTGTGGGAACAGCCCGTAATAATTTCTTAACAACATATGCTTCATTCATCGTTTCACCCAGAGAACGTATAGTTGACACTAAACCGTTCAGTTTCATATAGAAATATTCAAGCTTGTCACTTTCATCCATATGCAAGGACTCAAACTCTGATTTTAATGTCTGAATCCTAGCTTTCTTCACACGGTCAGCTCCTTGGCACATAACTCTGATGGCTTCCCATCCTTCTTTCGCTATTTTCTTCTCCGAGATTGACAATAGCATTTCCTCAGGTATGCCTTGATAGATCATAGCCAAAGCTACCTTGTCCGTCTTCTCGTCAATCACCGCTTTTTCATCACTCGGTTCTACTGCAGTCCAAACACCCTGAGCCTGCATAAAAACCTTCATCTTTAGTGCCCACGCCGTGTAATTTCCCTTTGCTAACATTGGGTAGGTCAGCCCGATCGACCCTGCTTTGCCTTTTCCTGTATCCATGCTGTCTCACTTATTGTGGTACTCTGAATATAACGCTCTGATACCAAATGAAGTATTAAAGCTAATATATATTTAACTCACACACACATTGAGCACGAATAAAACAGAGAACACTTAGATATTGTTAACTGCTCTGTTACTTAGATAAGAGTACTTGCAAAACAATATAAAGATAATTCAGACTTGGACTCCTAGACGACAGCAACTAACCTCCTACTTATTCTCCTCAACTCTACTGATCCTAATAAAACGGAAACAAACAGCTATGACCTAGTCTCAGCTATACAAACACATTGACAGCTGACTTATTCAAAATTCAAATCCTAAAACCAAATTTAAATTATCACCAACATGTAATATGCAAAAAATGAAGTATGTACATGTTTGCTGGTTTCTTTATCAAAAAAACTAATCATTTCAAAATGCAGTCTCTAGCACTCCCAAAGTTCATCCTTATCAACTTGAATAGAGTACATTAAGTGTAATCACTAATCAGTCCAATCTTAATCGCTTTAACTTTTTAAAATTGTCTAGCTACATATAGTGATCTGCATCTGTATGCATGGTGAGCAAGGTACTTGGCCAAATGCTTGTGCCAGTCGAGGTATGCTTGTAAAATGTGCAACTGAATCGAAGAAGCCGCATGCCAAGTGTCCTTCTCTTCCCTGATAGAGCAACACGTAGTCATCAGATATCTCTAAATTTGCTCTCTGTGTTCGAGATGTCCAACAAGGTAGTCTTTCCGTCATCCCCAGAAGAAAGGAAGCCCGATAGGGTTCAAGCAAGCTCAAAGAAGGGGCATATTAAGGAAAATGGTGGCCCTGAGAATGCTAGTTGCAAGTTTAAAGGTTCTAGACAAAGAAAGTGGGGTGGGTAGCCGAGATACCGCAACGCCGAGGACGCTGTCACTGGCTGGGGACATTTGACAATGCAGAGGAAGCTGTAGGAGCATACGACAAGCCTGCCCTCCTCTTCCGTGGAACCCTCACAAAGCTTAACTTTCCAGAGGGTCCACCACCATCTGAAAACACTCCTCCTTCTTGCCAGATGATATCCGAGGCAAAGGTTGATTTAGAGCTTCACCTGGGTCCTCCCCGTATATCATCCCCGTCCTCATCATCTGCATCTCCACCTAATGCGAATGTATTGCAACCTGGTAAGGCATCATTTTCATCAAATGTAGATGTTTATTACCCTGTTTCCTCTGAGGCATCACACCATATTAATCAATATTACAGGTACAGTCATACAGATGCGTACAAACTGAATCCTCTATGCAGCAGATTCAGATTGAGAAAGTATGGAGAGAAGAGAAAAAAGTGTGATTTTATTATAATGAAATTTGGCATCGATTAAAATGGAAGGAGGGCTTATTAAGACAACAACTAAATAATAATAAATGAAATTATCCAATCAAAGGAAACTATTACAATTTTTAATTAAACTATCCAATAATAACAATATTACATATATTAACATCCCCTCAACAAGAAACTGAGCCGAGTATCCAAACGAGCTGCAACCGCAAAAAAAAAGCATCCAAACGAATTCAAGAAACGGAATCACGAATTCAAACGAGTCCAGTACTTCCAAACGAATCTAGAACTGCGCAAAACAAGAAAAGGAGTAATATCCATATCATCTCCAAGAGTAACCAAAATCAAAGCGAACAGAAAAATCCAATCAGCAAGAGAAGAGTAACCATCCATGTCATCGAATAACTAACCAAAACTACTTCCAAATCGATTTGCAACTAACGAAAAAGAAAGAAAATCCAAATATACTGCAACCATCGAAAACAATACCAATACAGAAACCAAAACTGAATCCAAATTCACAAATTGTATCAAAATCTAAAATAAAACCAAATAATTAAGCCAAACCAATTCAAAATCCAAATCTAACCGAAAACAAGAATCGAATCCAATCCGTATCCAAATCTAACAAATAAAATTTATCTGATATGACCAACAAACTGTATTCAAATCTAATATCAAACCAAAACCAAAATCGAATACAAATCCATATCCAAATTATAACCGATAAACCAATTTATATTCTGTGGAGAGAGAAAGAATGAAGAGCCAGCTGAGAAAAAAAAACCTTACGAGAGTTCGTGGGTGTGAGAAGATTCTATGAGATTTCTTGGGAAAGGAAGAGGGAAGGAAGAAAAGAAAATCATGAGAACGAAGATGACGATAAAGCGAAAATAGAATGACGGTGATGATGGGTGTGGTGGATTTGTGGAAGAGATTGTCTCCTACCAATAACGAAAAAATGGGATTTTAGAAAGAATCATGACAAAAATGATGATGGTGACATCGATATTAAAGACGAAAATGAGGACTAGGATGGAGAAGATGATCAAAACGAAGAATCTGAATGAAGCGGGTGATTCTATTGATTGAAGCAGATGATTATACTTTTTTAGATTAAAGGCATACAGATGTGCCTAGAGATACTCCATCATTGAACACGAGAAGGAAGAAGGGTAAAGAAGAAAATAGAAAGAAAAAAATAATTATTATACTAGCGACTAGCGAGCCAATACAATCAACGAGAGAGATACAAAGAGTGTGTGTGAGAGCCCGAACCAAAACAAAACGAAACCAGTAGAAAAAAAAAACCCAACCAAAATTAGTATTTACTCCAACCGATTTGAAGAAGAAAAACACAACCGGTTTGAAGAAGAAAACGAGAAGAAAAAAATAATTGACGCACATGTTTTAATCCAACATGCGGAAGACATCACGTTCAACTCTCAATCAACTGATTCCCGATAGAATCGACCTAGCTCTAGATACCATGAAAAGGTATGGAGTAGAGAGAAAAGTATGATTTTATTACAATAAAATTTGTAATCAATTACAATAATGGAAGTAGGGCTTATAAGCCAACAACTGAACAGTAATAAAGGAAATTATCCAATTAATAAAAGGAAACTATTACAATAATAAACTATTCACTATTCCTTTATATATATTATAGGCCAACAAGGTCTTCCAAGCCTATTTAATAATTTACTAATTTGTCCTTCCATATATTAATATTATTATTAATAAAAAAGTCTGTTAACAAGGTCTTCCATATACATATATTATTATTAATAGGAAAAAGGTGAAGAAGTTGAGCAAGTCACCAAGGCTGTAATCTCTGAGCTTGTGGATATAAAGTCTGTTGACATTGCAAAGACTGTTGACATTGCACAGTCTGTTGATTCTGGAAAGCAACTTGCAAAGAATGATGCACCTGCAGAAACTGTTGCAGAGAATGTTGCTGACAATATTGATCCAGTTGTAGATACAGCTGTGAATGTTGAAGATGAAGAAAGTGAAGAGTTTAATTCTACTCAGAGTGTACCAGTACACACTACAGGAAAGCACACACCATTTGATAAACCCTCAGATGCACATGATGTTGGCAGAATATTTTGATAAATATTCAAGGGATTGGTATCAAGATGATTGTATTTTTCCTGCTGGTCGAGCAGCTAAGTTTGTGAAGAAGGCTGCTAACTCAATTTCAAATCCAGACATTCTCTCTAGTTTGCAATCAACCATAGTTCAAGTCAAGACACCGAATCACAGGTTTGATGATTCTCAAAAATCTATTACTGATCTCAGGGCTGAAGTTGTTGCAAGAGATATGACTATGCAGAGAGAGAATCAACTCAAGCATCAGAAGTTCTCTAAAGCTCAAGAAACTCTGTTTCTAAGACTAGGACAGGTTGAACAGAATCAGATTGTCTTGTCTGAGAAAATTGATTCGATTGCTACCTCATTGGAGCTGATTACATCTATTCTGATTCCTGATGATGTCAAAAAGGGGGAGAGAGTTGCTAAGTCTAAATGCAAGCAATCTCAAACTCTGACTAAGAAGGATGATGCTGGAGATGGAGGAGGAAGTGATAAAGGCAAGAGTTTAAGAGCTGATCCAAATCAAACTCTGAGATCTGGTGGCAAGTCTTTTAAATCACAGTCTGTTGGAATAAACACTGATACTCAAGGTACTTCAAACACCAGGAGTTTTCTATTTACTGAAAATCCACAAACTGATGAAGAATTGGCTACTAGAGTGTTTCTTGAAGAAAATGAAGAAGGAGCTACAATAGAAGACATTCAAGCTGAGGAAAAGAGTTTACAAGAAGAACATCTAAAGGCTTTGAAGTCTAGCAAGTTTAAAAGGAAAGAGAAAGCTTCTAGGCCTATTCTTAAAAGCATTATCATCAAAGAAAATGTTGGTACTGATCAGAGGATGCAAGTGTCCAGAAAACCAACAGAAGTAGAAGCTAAATTGAAGATGAAGGGTAAGGCTGTTGAGGAGGAAAAAGTTTCAAAAAAGGAAAGTACAAACTCTGTTGCTACACATGTTGCATTGATACCTCTATCTAATCAGATGGTCTGGGCTCTCACAGAGAAAATAGGATGTATACTGGTCCTATAGATCCTTCATCATTGGCTGTTCCAGGTCTTGGTGTTACTCAAGAGAATTTAGACAGACTGGAGTCAGTACAGTTGGTTCATCAAAAGAGTTTGGAGAAGGATTTTCTGTTGTACTTCATGGTTGATGGAACAGTGTATAAAATTGGTGAGTTTGATCTTGATCTGAAGTATTATGAAGAATTGAAGTATGTTCTATACATCTTCAAAGTGAAAAATCAAAGAACTCATCGAGCTGCAAATGTGCTAAGAAATAAGATGCTGCATAATATGGCATGCAGAGGTGTAAAATACACAGGTGTGTATGTTCCGAAGTACAGAAATTATCAAGGAAAGATTGTAGAAATGAAGAAGAATAGTGCTAAGTTGAAGACAGATCATGGTATAATTGTCTTGGACTTTAATTCAGAATCAGAAAAAGCACAATTCATCAGACTGGGTAATGAGATGAGAAGAAACAAAATCTACTCTTTGAGATCTGCTATCTACCAAACTAGTGAAGAAGATCCTAAGCTGAAAGAGATTAAAGAGATTATGCAGATGGAACTTGAGAATGCAGAAAGAAGATTGCTAATAGATTATCTCAGAACAACACCAGATGTTGAGGAGATTGGATGAATGATGCTCTGTAAGAATTTCTTGCTTTCTGTAGATTTTGTTTAAGTAGAAGTTTAAACTCTGATTATTTGTTAAACACTACATTTATCTATTTTGTTTTGACATCATCAATTACTATTAACTTGTGCATTTTTGCTAATGAACAAGTTGGGGGAGATTGTTAGATATAATTGATGTATGTATTAATCAGTGTTTAAGTGTAACAGTGATAAATCAGAGTTTAGCTGAAAGCGGTCAGAGTTTAGTTAAACGCTGATGGATGGAAGCTCGACAGAGTTGTTAAACTCTGTATGAGGAAGCGTCTACAGGTCAACAGTGATTGAAGAATAATTGAAGATAATTATGAAAGCAATATCTTTGAAGATTGGATAGCTGTCAAAGAGATTGTGTTGACTAAGGAGACGTGTAGCAATCGTGATTGATATCAATTGTATAGCTGATTTATAGAAGTATCAATTTTACGATTATATAGCAGTTGTATGTTTTATAAATACAGTTAGGTTAACCCTAGAAGGGAATTGAACAACGAATAATTATTCATTGTAACCTAAGCAACTCTCTGTGATAGTTTACATCACTGAGAGAGGAATTATTAATTCCAAACAGTTTTTAATTGTTAAAACGTGTGTTCTTGTTAATCTCTCATACAAATCTTGATTATATTTGTGTATTCGGCCTAACAAAATAAAATTCTAATTTTAAAAGAGCGACACTATATTAATCTAAAAAATTTAACTACGAATTAAAACTAAATTTTATTTTTAGAAAATTTGGACATGACTTATACGTAAATTTAACTAGCCAAAATCGAACCAAAAGCTTTATTCCAAACAAACCATTGAATTAGAGCATAAGCTAAAGACGCAGCCACAAAACTCGGTACCGATTGTAAACCAAAACACAGGAGTAACAAAATACAGAGACTCGAAATAACACGAAATCAAGAAACTTAACATAAACACGATGAGTCAACTCAGCCATAACTCAATTACAACTCGGCACAACTCAGTAACGAACGGAAACATTAAACCGAAAAACTTAAAGAAATTGCAGACAAAAGAAAACAGAGACACCAGACTTGAACTCACTAACATTACATTCTGTAGTAAAACTCGACTAGGCAAAGACAACTCAGCGAATTTCCAGAAATCAAAACTAACAGTGTAGCAAGGACTCAGCAGAACTTGACACCAGTAATTAGTAAACTGCATACTGAAATTAACGAATAGAAAACTCGAAATCAAACAAATCAACCCGTACTGGACTCTAACGAACAACAAGAACAAAACTCTAAGGCCATGTTTGTTTTAGGGGATTATAATCCTTGGAAAATTACACTATCTTTCTTAAATTTAAAGGATTATAATCCCATGGAAGTATATTGCTATAATCTTTTCGATTCATTTCTATGGGATTATAATACCTTCTTTCACAAGGTATTATAATCCCATGGGAGTGAACTAAAACAATGATCAAAATTTGAATTCATGGGATTATAATCCCTTACGTTTGGGATTTATAAGGTAATAATTTGGGGATTATAATCCCTTGAAACAAAAATGGCCTAAGAATTAAACAACGACAATAAACAGCAACTCAGAACATAAACTCAGCAACAACGAAACTCACAAACACTTCGAACACTACAGTACAAACCGAAGAAAACAGTCACAAATTCAAAAACCCAAATCGCGAACTTTGACCAGAACTTGCAGCAAATTACAAACTAAACACTAAATGAAACTCGGTAAAACAAAATTCAACAAACAGTAATTGTAAACCAAAAATTGTGACTCGGTAACCAGCATCAAAACAATAGCAAAAGACTCGGCAATTCACAACAGCAAACGAAAGACTCGACACTCCATGATTCTACAACTCAAGCTCGACATAAACAACTACAGTAACAAACAAAGCCGAACAATGATTAAACAAATAAAGCAGCGATAAAACGGACTCAATAACAGAGAAATTAAAACGAAAAGAAAGGGGAAGGGGGTGTGTTTGTGTGTGTGATTCATAGAAAAAGAAAAAGAAACAGATGGGTTTAATTTAATTGAAGAGGAAAGAAACATGGGCTGGGTTGTATCTATGATTCGACTAAAAAGAAAAGAAACAGGGGAGTGGGTTTTTAAAATTAACCAAAAAGAAACAAAGTGAAAAAAAAGAGCTTAAGGCTTCGAATTAAAACTAAACAAACGAGACAAGAAATTAAGTACTGAAAATAAAACTAACCTTTTTGTTTTTTTTATATACTTTTTTTTATTACTAACACATAAAACAAGAAAATTAGATCTACAATTAACAATTATGAAACCCACAATAAAATGGAAATTTAAAGGGGCAAAACTTTGATATTTAACTAAGAACAAGAAAATAAAATCGTTACTTTCAACCCCAAGTGGTTAGCATTTCGCTACTTTGTCCACTAAACGGATTTACAAAAATAACGAAAGCAAGGCAACATAAACGAGAGAGCAAAGAAATTAAAGGAAATGAAAATTTGCATTAATAAAAAGAGGAGTGTTTACAAGATTTAGAACTATAAAACAAGAAATGAAATCTATCCTAAAACTACACTAAAATCTATGTTGAAAATACAAGGGGGGTGAGGGGGTATTTATAGGATAAGAATTAGGGTTGAGGGGTGTGTTGGGTGAATCTCCACCATACACCTTTTAGTGTGGTGGAGAAATCCTAGCCATCCAATTATTTCCTTCCTCCTTAAGCTTTGTTGAGTGGATCTTGGCCATACACTTATTTAATGTGCTGGGATGATCTCCACCTTCCACATGTTTTCAAAGATTCCTTTTCCTCCAAGCTCCTAATTCTTTATCTTTTTTTCATTTAAGTCCTTTTTCTTCCTCTTTTTCCCTTCCTTGCACTTTATTACTTTATTTTGCCATTTATTTATTTATTCACGAATTTCCTGAAATGCAACAAAATAATTTATTAAATTACGAGTTCAAGCAATAAATAGGTAATAAAAATATGCACTTATCACAAATGTTTTACAGAATTATAAACGTTTTCACTTATATCCCGATTAGAATCATCGTCCGCACACAATTTGTAATAACCCGGATTTTTCAAGAAATGATTTTATTATTATTTCAATAATAATAATGTTTTCCTAAAATGAGGAGGAATTTTTTTTAATTTTATTATTCAATTATTTAATTATTTTCTGTTAAGTGGAGCTTGGTCCTCCTATTTAAAATTATATTGACCTAGTAGATATCTCGAGTCAATAGTTTATTTGGGCAAGGGCTTAATTTTCAAAGTGTGGAATTATTCAGTGTAGATTTTATTTTAAATTACTGAATAATTTGGAGATTTTAAAATACGTAGAAAATGTTTATTTTAGTTATTTGAGGATTTGCAGAAATTACTCGATTAATATATAAAATCGAGAATTCAAGGTTTTACTAAAACAATAGTGTTTGTAGTATTTTAATAAAGTCCTGTAAATTGTGAATTATGAATCACAATTATTATTTTTATGAATTGGTTTTATATTTTTATGAATTGGTTTTATAAATTATTAATAATTTGTAAAATGCATATCAAATTAGAAAAATTGAGATTTAATTCTATTTCTTTCTCCAAAAGTCTTTAAAAATTTTTTAACTCTAAATATTATTTAGAGTATGTAGTGATTAATTGTATTGTTTTAATTGTTATTGGGCTTGAGCCCATTAGGGTTAAACAAAACACACACAGCACACATAGATATACACACAATACACACACAGCCGCAAAAAACACACACACAGTAACAGATCGGGGAGAGAGAGAAGAAGAAAAAAAAGGAGAAAAGAGATTTGGGGTTTTGATTTTAATCAATTGGAACCTATACATACATATATATAATCAGATTGTGTGTGTATATCTCTGTGTGTGTGCGTGCTGTGTGGGTGTGGGTGCGCTCGTAGTGGTGTAGCAGCGGCGGCGATGCCACGGTGGGGGCCGACGGGATCCGTGGTCGCGCGAGGGACAGCAGCCACAGTGGGAGGAGAAGGAAGAAGAAGGGGAGGAGGCTGCCTTGTGGGTGTGTGCAACGGGAAAGAGAGAGAGAGAGAGAGAGAGAGATGGCAGGAGAGAGGGAGAGAGATAGTGGGATTGTTCAATGGTCACCGGAAAATGGTATAATTTCGCGTGTTAATTATTTATTTTTTGTATTAAATTAGTTGTAAATTTTGATATTAATTAATTGTTGTAATTTAATTAGTTTAAATTGTGAGATTATAGTTGTGATTAAATTAGATTTAATTTTTGAGTATAATGTGTAAATTTTTGTGGTAAATTAATTTCCGAGATTTAATTCGGAGGGTCGATATTTGTAAATTATAGTTGTGGAGGACTAAGTGCGAGTCCGATTAAATTTTTGTGTTTAGTAATGATTAATTGTTAATTGTTAATTATGAGAGTCGAATAATATGTAAAGGTTATGCGATTTTGCTAGTTATAAATGTTTACGTGCCTATGTGCTAAATGGTATAAAGCGAGTCGTAATGTGATGGCTTTACTAATTATGAAAGTTATATGTTATTTAGTTTAACTGCGAGGAGTCGTAAAGAGATCATAAGTTCTAAATGTCAGTATTTAAGGACTTGTGTAATTCTCTTCGACTAGTTCCTCGGGCTTACGAATATCAATGATTGATTGTCACAAGTATAATTAATATGCTCAAGTGATATGATCATTGATATAGCGTAAGTAATAGTTAATGCTAGGGGTTGTTCCCTAGGGCTTACGAATATCAATAATTGATTGTCACGTGTATCATTAAAATGCGTGAGTGATACGATTATTGATGTAGCGTAAGTAGTAGTTAATGCTAATATAAGTTATTATGTGTTTACTGCATGTCGAGGCAGAATTTCTTATGTGCCAGGTGCCGCATGTCTGGGCGGGTACTTTTCTTACTTGTTTACTTTGCTGCAAGTTGAGGCAGCTTTATTTTTGCAAAAACAGGGTTGAATTGTATTTGAGGGGCTGTGCCCATAGTCCGATAAACGAATACCTCATGCCGAAATTTTCTGAAAATCCCCTGCATTTAAATTTATTTAACTTATTTGACTTCAATGGTCTAAAGGCATATTTTGGGTGCTAACTGTTTATGTATATATGTGGCAAGGAATTCATTTCGAGGATTAATTGTGTCTTGGGGATTAATTGTCCATTTATGTATTAATTTGAGGATAATTGTTGTCTCGAGGATTTATGTGCTTAGTTGAAGATTAGTTATGATTTGAGGACTATCTATTAATTAAGTTGTCATAGAATGTCAATGGTATTATAGTTGTGTATGTTAAGTGAAATTGATTAAGTGGTATGGTTTGGGGTGGTTAGCACCAGGAAATGTCCACTTTAAAAAGGGGACTCTTCCATGTCATTTTCTTTACTAAATGTGTTATGTGCATTATTTGCACTAAATCACGCAAGCGTACGTGGTCACAAGTAATACAGATATAAGTCGAGTTCGTTCCCACAGAGATCTGGTTATGGTTTTAATTCAGTAGATGTACCTATGCAATAATGTATGGTTATTATGCACTGCTAAGAAAAAATAACAACTTGGGTTTAATTAACTAAATTAACTAATATGTAAATTAACAAACTAAGAATTAACTAACTAACTAGAATTGAAATCTAATTACTTCTGCAAGAAAAATCATGGAATCCTAACTTCATTAAATACTTTGCTTAGATCTGACGCCTTTAATCACTATATGCAATGGTTATGATATCTGATCGGATAACACGAAACAAGTATACGCTACTTCTCAGTATACGTATACCAAACTAAACATACATCCACAAAAGAGATAGAAGATGAATAGACACCAATTATGCTTAGACCCTATATGCATGTCTATAGAATTTGAAAACATAACGGTTGAAGAACAAGTTATCCATAATGATCACATAGGGTAATATAAGTATTTTCATCTCATACTACGAATCATGTTGATAAACAATCATGAACCTATGCTAGCATGGCAAGTTCTAAATCTCAAGATCCACTTTCACTTCACAAGAGATTAACAGATTAGATGTTAGCTACGCATCTAAATACATGAAACACAACTATACAAGGATATCAGATATACATCACACACAGATCTTTAAAGCATCAAGATACTAAAGCTCCATAAATAAATCTGTTAGAATCCCATGACAACGATTAGTTCATAATTGAACCTCTCGTCATCATGGGATCTGATGAAACCATGATAAAAACAAAGTATGAAAAGATACAAATAAAACTAAGTAATTGATATGTAATGGTTCTACTCCTAATGATGATGATAATAATGATCTAATTTTACAAGGGTTGGATGTGTTTATATAGGCTCTAGACATCTTGCCCAACAAGAAAATATCAAAATAGAATTATAATAGAATTTCTGCAAAATACGTTTCCTAAACTGATTCTGTTTTTAAGGAAAATTCGTAGCTGACTTTTCTTCAGTATTTATGGACCGTTCCAAACGTAATTGGACCTCTGGACCACCTTAAAATGATAGAGAATCTCGTTATCTTCGCGTGGACTTCTTACGGGCCTCAAACGGAGTTGTAGAACTCAAGATATGGCCAAAACAGTGAATTAGAAATCTGGCAGAATTTTTCAGGGGGCAACCTGCGCCCAGCAGTCTGTTCTTCGCGCAAATTGCTCCTACCCTGCGCAATTTGCTCCTGGGAATCCTATCCCAAGTTGTAGAAAATCTCCCAGGCTTCGCGTGGGCAGTAAGATCGCTGAAAACTGACTTCTAGAACTCCAAATATGTCCAAAACAATGTAGACTGCGCAACCGTCTCAGAAATCCGAATTTTAATTAATTTATTCTCCAAAAACGATAGAAGCATCAACCTTAATCAACATTCTCGTAAATCTGCACAACTAAACAAAACACATCAAAACCACCACAAACTTGAGTCCAAGACAATCAATTTAAGCCGATATGGAACGCTCCAAGTGGATATAAACTCCACTTATCACACCCCCAAACTTAAACCGATGCTTGTCCTCAAGCATAAATAATTACAACTAACTAACTAACTAGTACCACTTCCGTAGGTGATCACGGTTGCATTTGGCATATGCAACAAGCCCTTTAAACCCCTAGGCAGCCCTAGTGGACGAGTAAGGTCTCGTGAGGGCCTATAGTGAATGTTCCCACAAAATCCATTTAACTAATAATGCAAAAACAATGCAATGCATGCATGCAACTAATATGGAAATGCAAATAATCTAGTACTAATATCCTACCATACCTTCAAATCCTCTCATGTCATATCAACTTAAGAATCAAAGTAATAATGCAATGTCTTGGTGTCGAAAGTGCAAGTATTCACATAGTCTACTCAAAGAACATGCATAAGTTCTTACAAGCCCATGTCAAGTGTAAGAATAAGTTAGTAAACATGCTAAGCCTATAAGAGTACATCTTTGAGACAAAACTCGGGATCTCATACGCAAAAACAAGCAAACTCTCACAATCCACTCACAAAAGAATATTCACTCAAGAACAAGGGTAAGTGTATCACTCAATTCCAACAAAATCATAAGCATGCTTGACATTTGGTATTAATCTAACTCTTAACACAACATACATCAATGACGATAATCAAAAGGTCTTTATTTGGGTTGTAATGGGGCTAGGGACAAGGTATGTCAAATAAGCCAAAACAGGTGAAGTGTCAAAAGCTAGTAAGTACCATAATAAATCATACACAACACCCTATTTCCCCCCCCACAAAATAATTTTTACTAAAACAAACACTCGACTAGTCGACTAAAGTAGGATCACCACAAACACAAATATGCTCTCATAATATATATATTTTTTCTTCTTTTTTTTCTTTTTTTCTTCTTTTTTTCTCTTTTTTTTTCTCTTTTTTTTTTCCGAGAGCTAAATATAACACAAACAATAATATAAACAATAACAATGATCCCACAATTTTATTACACATGCTGACTATCAAGTAAACAAACCTAATTTTCAATATTTCCCCGAAAAGTACGACCAACAATAACCATTCCTTGCACACCTTATTACTCCCTTAAGCACTCTACTAGCCTTTGACAATATGGGTTCAAATTAATGTAAGGCCAATACAAGAAAAAGGTCTAGGCAAGTAATGTGGTATGTCACCGAAAAATAGGATTAAGCTCAACGGGTTAACTAATTGATCATGTAAACATGGTATGGTAATATAGGAAAATATGCGGTTATTCCTAAATGCCTTTATCATTTTAACCGTCAAATAATGTCATGCGATTCAAGAAAGACCTCAAACAACTGCTAGCAATGCAAACAATCCGTGGACACTCAAGCAAACGAATAAATTGCAACAAATATGCAATATGCAATAAGGCTCAAAATCTCACTTGGTGGAAAAACATACTCAATCCCAAGCAAAAAATCTCTCTAATGCACCGACTTGTATTCAAAGCATGCAAACTAAATCATCTTGCACATATTCATGTCCTTCTAATCACTTACAACATTCAATAAGTCTACTAGCTTCAACTTACTAGTGTATGTGTGTGCACAAGAACAAAGCATAACACTTCTCAATCAAAAGCGTCAACAACACAAAATTCCTATCAAGCATGGGTGCAAATGCAACTATTATGAACTCACATGACATACTAACATAAAAACAGAATGTCCTATATGAAACGAACGTAAATAACACAAACATAAATGCATAATTTACTACTACTAATATGCAAAACATGAAATCCTACATGAACACAATGACTAACAATCACATATATATACACTACTTATCCCTCAAACCACCCCCAAACTTAGAATATTCAATGTCCTCATTGAATGGAAGTAAATACAAGGGAAAGTAGAAAACATACCTTGGGTTGCCTCCCAAGAAGCGCTTCTTTAACGTCAATAGCTTGACGTTACTTCCAAGCCTCCATTAAGGATGATAATAGTTTGCCTGGTCATCTCTTCGCGAGACTTCATCATCATCACGGCGACACACTTGCTGCCACTTCTTCTCGCTTGGCCTATTCGT
Source organism: Kitagawia praeruptora (assembly GCA_037693485.1). Taxonomy (NCBI): domain Eukaryota; kingdom Viridiplantae; phylum Streptophyta; class Magnoliopsida; order Apiales; family Apiaceae; genus Kitagawia; species Kitagawia praeruptora. The sequence continues at coordinate 39,118,720 of CM075344.1, forward strand.
GTAACAACTCTGTCCTATTCCAATGCCTTCATCTGTTGACCCAAACTCTGTCAATTTATAGAACAACACACATTCGTGGGCTTTGCTTGAATATAATGGAGGAGGGTAAATGTAAGTTGATGAAGCCTTTGGTTCCTCAAAGAGAACTTCCTCCGTTGGCTCTAATGCGCTACCTCCATCTTCATACTCTGAGACAAGTATAAGACCTGCATCTTTCTCATGTTCATCAGCCTCTTGGTACGCACATACCAATTCTTGAAATTTCTGCAGCTCAACAATGTCTATCCCAAATAGTGCCCGCTCCAAATCATCCACCATCCTAGCATGATCAAATTCCTCACATGGCTTGTGAACACTCACCTCACCTTGGAATTTGTCTTCCTCAAGAAAAGACTCAATTGTACTATCCTCAAGATTTGACCATGAAACAACCTCATCAATCAGCACCTTAGAATCCCAGAGATCAGCCAAGCCGAGCGACTTACACTCTTCCTCCTCATCACTATCCACCACAGGTTCTGACAAAACAGCATGTTCTTCTTTTTCTATAGGATCCTGATCATGAATTCCTTCTTCATCCTCAATTGCTGAATTCTGATCGTTCGTGACTTTTCCAGATCTGAGTGTTATGGCCTTAACCTGCTCCATGCCATCTTCTTTTCCTGGATTCACCTCTGTGTCACTAGGAAGAACTCCATGCGGCCCGTTGAGAAAGGCACTTGAAATTTGCCCAAACTGATTCTCCAATGTCTTGAGAGATTCCGCCTGACTTTCAATCATCAACCTCAATTCATCCAATTCAGATTTTTCATTCGAAGATTGACCATCATCCCCATGAAATTGTTGTTGCTGAAAATCTTGATTGTTGCTCCAGCCGAAATTGGAATGATAGGTTGTTGGAGCTGGTTGCGAAGGTTGCTGGAAGTTGCTCACAAACTGTGCCGCTTCAGAAGATATGGCGCATTGACTTGTCTCATGTACGCCCTCACATAGCTCACAAACACTAGCAACTTGAGGCACCCCATGCTTTGACATAGAATCCAATTTCTTATTAAGTGCCTCTAGCTGAGCTACTAGAGTTGTGACTGTATTAACTTCCAGAATTCCTGCTATCTTGCCATGTGATAATATCTGAGTTGGATTCTGGTATTCATTCGCAGCCATCATCTCAATCAACTCATAAGCTTCCTCGTAGCTCTTAGCCCATAGAGCTCCACCTGATGCTGCATCTAGCATGGGTCTTGACTGTGCACCCAAGCCATTATAAAAAAAGTTAATCACCATCCAATCAGGCATCCCATGATGTGGACACTTCCTTAGCATCTCCTTATATCGCTCCCAAGCCTCACACAAAGATTCTTCAGACTGCTGTGAAAATTGAGTAATAACGTTCCTGATTGCTGCGGTCTTTGCCATGGGGAAAAATTTAGTGAGAAATTTCTGAGCAAGATCCTCCCATGTCAAAATAGAACTTGCTGGTAGAGAGTACAACCAGTCCTTAGCTTTATCCCTCAAAGAGAATGGGAAAAGTCTCAATTTGATAGCATCTTCCGACACCCCGTTGATCTTGAAAGTGTCGCAGATCTCAATAAAGTCCCGGATGTGCATGTCAGGATCCTCCGTAGGAGCACCCCCAAACTGAAACGAATTCTGCACCATCTGAATTATGCTAGACTTGATTTCGAAAGTATTAGCTGCAATAGCTGGCCTGACAATGCTAAATTGGATGTCCTTGATCTTTGGTTGAGAATAATACATTAATGCTTTCGCTACTGCTGCTGGTTCTCCCATTGCTACCTGCAACACATAAAACTAAACAACTATATAAGAAACAATCCGAGTCAGTGAACTCTAACGACCACTGATGACAAGCACATAAACTAAAAATAAAACACCGATGATCCCCGACAGCGGCGCCAAAAACTTGTTTGCACTAAATCACGCAAGCTACGTGGTCACAAGTAATACAGATATAAGTCGAGTTCGTTCCCACAGAGATCTGGTTATGGTTTTAATTCAGTAGATGTACCTATGCAATAATGTATGGTTATTATGCACTGCTAAGAAAAAATAACAACTTGGGTTTAATTAACTAAATTAACTAATATGTAAATTAACAAACTAAGAATTAACTAACTAACTAGAATTGAAATCTAATTACTTCTGCAAGAAAAATCATGGAATCCTAACTTCATTAAATACTTTGCTTAGATCTGACGCCTTTAATCACTATATGCAATGGTTATGATATCTGATCGGATAACACGAAACAAGTATACGCTACTTCTCAGTATACGTATACCAAACTAAACATATATCCACAAAAGAGATAAAAGATGAATAGATACCAATTATGCTTAGACCCTATATGTCTATAGAATTTGAAAACATAACGGTTGAAGAACAAGTTATCCATAATGATCACATAGGGTAATATAAGTATTTTCATCTCATACTACGAATCATGTTGATAAACAATCATGAACCTATGCTAGCATGGCAAGTTCTAAATCTCAAGATCCACTTTCACTTCACAAGAGATTAACAGATTAGATGTTAGCTACGCATCTAAATACATGAAACACAACCATACAAGGATATCAGATATACATCACACACAGATCTTTAAAGCATCAAGATACTAAAGCTCCATAAATAAATCTGTTAGAATCCCATGACAATGATTAGTTCATAATTGAACCTCTCGTCATCATGGGATCTGATGAAACCATGATAAAAACAAAGTATGAAAAGATACAAATAAAACTAAGTAATTGATATGTAATGGTTCTACTCCTAATGATGATGATAATAATGATCTAATTTTACAAGGGTTGGATGTGTTTATATAGGCTCTAGACATCTTGCCCAACAAGAAAATATCAAAATAGAATTATAATATAATTTTTGCAAAATACGTTTCCTAAACTGATTCTGTTTTTAAGGAAAATTCATAGCTGACTTTTCTTCAGTATTTCTGGACCGTTCCAAACGTAATTGGACCTCTGGACCACCTTCAAATGATAGAGATTCTCGTTATCTTCGCGTGGACTGCTTACGGGCCTCAAACGGAGTTGTAGAACTCAAGATATGGCCAAAACAGTGAATTAGAAATCTGGAAGAATTTTTCAGGGGCAACCTGCGCCCAGCAGTCTGTTCTTCGCACAAATTGCTCCTACCCGGCGCAATTTGCTCCTGGGAATCCTATCCCAAGTTGTAGAAAATCTCCCAGGCTTCGCGTGGGCAGTAAGATCGCTGAAAACTGACTTCTAGAACTCCAGATATGTCCAAAACAATGTAGACTGCGCAACCGTCTCAGAAATCCGAATTTTAATTAATTTATTCTCCAAAAACGATAGAAGCATCAACCTTAATCAACATTCTCGTAAATCTGCACAACTAAACAAAACACATCAAAACCACCACAAACTTGAGTCCAAGACAATCAATTTAAGCCGATATGGAACGCTCCAAGTGGATATAAACTCCACTTATCATGCATTAATTGATATTTGAGTAGTCAACTATAGGGATAACAACTATAGTACGACTTTAGGTGACTTAGTGGTAATTCTGAGTTGTGTCTACTCGAGATACGAGGTTGGACTTACACATACTCGTAACTATTTCAGTACCATTAGGGTATAATCAAGTGGAGTGACGTACATCAAAAAGGGAAGATCGAGGCGTCGTATAAAGAAAGGTAAACTCCCTCCATGGAAATGCTTGGACGAGGTTGATAGAGTATATTTTTATATATATTTTAGATGATTTTATTCTCATATTTATTGTGTTTTGCATTGATTTGGATTTTAATTTAATAGATTTGATTGTTTTATTGTAGGAAATAAAGAATTCATGATTTGGAAGGATTTGGAGCAAAAAGAGCTATTTTGGAGATAAAATAGGAGAAAATTCGTATTATTGGGCTACACGGGCTGCCTGCACTATTTGGGCCATATCTTGAGTTCCAGAAGTCAGAATTTGACGATCTTACTGTCCACGCGAAGCTTGTGGAATTTTCTTTAATTCAGAGGTGGTCCAGTAAGCAAAATCCAAATGGAAGAGCCAAAAAACAGAGGAGAAAAAGAAGTGACGAATTTTACAAGAAAATCCTATTCAATTATGGATATCTTTTTGTAAATTGATTAGGATATTAAAAATACTTTTATTAGGATATAGAGATCAGATTTTATTAGGGAGTTTTATTATAAAAGAGAAAAAAGAACGTGGAAAGAGAGATAGACATATAGACGTATATTTTTACAAGAAGCTAGGGTTTTGTTTTTTTCTCTCTTCATCTCTTCCTTTGTAAGCACTTGGTTTAATTTGGATCTTCATTGTTCTTTGTTAATACAAAGTTTGAGGTATTCTTTATTCTCTTGTTTTATTATTATATGTTTTACATGGCTTCTTTCAATATTCTTATTGCTTTTACTTCTAGAATGAGTGAGTAGTTTAATTCTAGGGTATTAAGGGGAGCCATGTTTACACCATGATTTGGGCTTAATTTGATTAGTAAATTGATGGGTAGAGAGTAATTCTGATTGATATGTTATAATTCTTAATTTATGTAATTGCGCAATATCATGGATTAATCGATTGCAATAGGAGTAATAGATCGAAAGATTTTACTACTAGAGGCTTACATACAATTAGCGGAATTGAAGGTGAGTGTGAAAACATCATTAGATATTCTGAGAGTGTTAATGCTTGAAAAAGATTAACCATTGCTTTAATTACTTAATCCCATTGAAAAGCTATACTTTTGTGATTTGTTTGGTGTAAGCATGGTGAACCTGAATTGCCCTAGATCCCTTAATTAATTGATTAAAAACCTTTGTTAAATTTGTTTTAGTAGTTAATAAAATTCCCAAATAATCGTTTGTGACTAGAAACAATTGATAATAGTTGAATTGAAATTGAAAATGTCTCCTTGAGGAATCGACCCGTATTTGCTAGTATCTACTACAATTGATACCGTGCGCTTGCGGTTAGGTATAATTTAACATATCAAGTTTTTGGCGCCGCTGCCGGGGAGACGCCTAGTTTCTATAATTTTAGTTTGATTGTTTTAGATTGTTTCTCTTGTCTCTTTGGAACTCTTGTTCCAACTGAGACCGATCTTACTGCTTTTCCTTGTTTAGTTGTTGATGCCCAAGACCAGGTCTCAAACGAAAGAAGATCAAGCGAAAGAGGATACAACTCCTCTAAGTCCAGATTCTGGAATTACTTGTCAACAATACATAGATCAACAAAGGAAAGAGAAGCAGCAAAAGATATCTGAACCAAAGATTGAGATGGCGGACACTCCCAAATCTTTGAAGAACTACTCATAACCCTCTCCGAGTGGGGTACCTACTGGCCTTGCTATGCCAGCAATTCAAGCAGCAAATTTCGAGATCAAGCCTGCTTTGATCACTATGATCCAACATAATCAATTTGCTGGGCTTGCCTCTGAAGACCCTACAAATCATCTGCAACGCTTTCAACAGCTCTGTTCTACAATTAAACATCAGGGAGTCACTCCAGATCAGTTGAAAGTCATGTTGTTCGGTTTCTCTCTTCGTGATAAAGCTCAAAAATGGTTGAATGATATTGACCTGACCGAGTGGGATAAGATTGCTCAGGCTTTCTTAACTGAGTTCTTCCCTCCTAACAGAACCGACGATTTGATCGACAAGATGATGGGTTTTAAGCAAGATTATGGTGAATCTCTACGGGATGCTTGGGACAGATTCAAGGATTATCAACGTGCATGCCTTCACCATGGTCTTGAGAAGTGGTTTCTGCTTAAACGCTTCTACAATGGTCTTGATCCTGAGACAAAAGGTATGGTTGATAACGCCGCAGGTGGTGTATTTCTGGATAAAGGAGTTGATGATGCACATGCTTTTCTTTCAAATTTGGCTGCTAATCACTTTAGTAATCCGAGAGCAACCAAGAAAGGGGGTAAACTTGAAGTGGATGCTTATTCTTTATTATCGTCTCAACTCGCTGCATTGACTCAAGAGATCCACTCATTGAAGACATCTCAGCCCTCTACTCAACCTATGAGTATCAATGCATTGTCATCCATGGCTCCTATGAATAATCCTGTTTGTGAAGTCTGTGGCATCCAAGGCCACTATGGTAATGATTGCCAATACAATGCTCAAAATTCACAACATTTTCAGATGGAGCAAGCAAATGTTTTCCAACAGAGGCAGCAGTACAATCCATACTCTAACACTTATAATCCTGGTTGAAAAGATCATCCGAACTTCTCATATAGGAACAATAATGCTCAGAATACAAATGTTCCTAATCAGCAGCAATATCAGCAGTCGTACCAGCCTCTTCCACAGCAGCAGTATAGGCCTTCGCAAGGACCTATGAATCCCCCTGGATTCCAAAGGCCTCCTCAGAATTATGCTCCTCAAGCCAATCAAGCTGCACAGGCTAATAATCAAGGTGATATGATGAAGATATTGTTACAAATGCAAAAGAGTATGGAGGATACCAACAGAAAGATGAACCAGATGGAGATACATAATAAGATGTTGGAAACTCAGATTGCTCAAATGGCCAGTTCTTCATCTACAAGGCAACAAGGCTCTCTACCAGCACAATCAACTCAGCCAAAGGAAAATGTGAATGCCATTGCTCTTAGGAGTGGTCGTATATATGATGCTCCTCCAATGCCTACTGACGATGTTCCTACTGAGAAAGAAGAAGAGAATTTCGAGGAAGACAAGGTAGAGAAAGTTGTGGAAGATACAAACGACGATGGAACTGAGGAAAGCAAGAAAAAGGACAAAGAGAAGACTGCAGTTACTCCTCCACCATTTGTGCCAAAGCTCCCATTCCCTAGCAGGATGAACAGAACTAAGGTGGACCAGCAGTTTGGTAAGTTCATGACACTTGTCAAGAATCTTGAGGTAACAGTTCCTTTCACTGATTTAATTTATCAAGTTCCATCATATGCAAAGTTTCTTAAGGATATTCTCACTAAGAAAAGGTCTTTTGGTGAGGTAGAGACAGTAGCTTTTACTGAAGAGTGTAGTGCTATTTTACAGAATAAGTCTCCACCTAAGCTTAAAGATCCTGGTAGTTTTTCGATCCCGTGTCATTTAGGTGCATTGTTCATTGATAAAGCTTTATGTGATTTAGGCGCTAGTGTCTCAGTCATGCCTCTCTCGGTTTTTCAAAAACTAAATATGGGAGAATTAAAATGTACACAGATGACTTTGCAAATGGCAGACCGTTCAATAAAATATCCCCTTGGAATTTTAGAGGATGTGCCTGTTAGGGTTGGAAAATTCTATATTCCTGTAGACTTTGCAGTTCTAGATATGGAAGAGGATAGCCAGATACCTATTATTTTAGGTAGACCATTTCTTTGTACTGCAGGTGCTGTTATTGATGTTAAAAGTGGGACTCTCACATTGAGCGTTGGTGATGATAAAATTGCTTTTACTCTAACCTCTGCTCTTAAATCCCCTTTGCTTGAGAATACTTGCTGCAGGATTGATGTTACAGATGAAATTGTCCAAGATTATACTCCTCAGATTCTATTGAATGCTGCATTGGAAGTAGTGCTCATGCTTGAAGCTTCAGAAGGAGAAGGACATGCTGAAGTCGATTCATTGATTCTTGAGTTGGATGGTGCAGCTGATCCGAATTGTGAGGTAACCAACATTGTCACTTCTTGTGGTCAACCTCAGCCGATAGAGTCGGAGAAGCACTCTAGGGGTGTGAAGAAGAAAAAGAAGAAGATTTGGCCGTTGGGTAGTAAAATCAAGTTGAAGTCTGAGGGGAGATTTTTGTGGAAAGCAAACAATCAAGATGTCAACGTTCGTAGGAATGGTCTTTCTGTTGAGGATGGTTCAGTAATTCTTTTGAGACCGCCTTGAGTTGAGGAAGTGACGTCGAGCCAACGACGTTAAACAAAAGCGCTTCTTGGGAGGCAACCCAAGCCTTGTTGAAAAAAAAAAAAGAGTGTTGTTGAAAAAAAAAAAAAAATTCGAATTTTGAGCAGGTTGCAGCTCTGTAACGCAGGCTGCACCTGCGTTTCTGACATTGGGGCAGTTTGCGGGTGTGTAACGCAGGCGGCGCCTGCGTTACTGGAGTAGGGGCAGACTGTGGAGCTGTAACGCAAGTTGCGGTGGCGCAACTGGTATTGGGGCAATTTGCCTGCCACTCGCGTAGCTTGCGCGTCGGTCAGAGAAAAAAAAAAAAAATTCAGCGTTCAGCCTGTGTAGCGCCTGTTGTATATCTATATATATATAAAAAAAAAAATCTTTCCACCCACTATTCTATTTATACCCCTATTTCACCTAATTCTTTTCCTATTTAAATTCCAAAACCTCCCATATTTTCTTCAAAAATTCTAAACCTATTTCTATTCTAATTCATATTTATTATTATTATTATTATTATTATTATTATTATTATTATTATTATTATTATTATTATTATTATTATTATTTATTATTATTATTATTACTATTTTTTTTATTTTTCTTTTTAATCCCTAAACCCCTCTAAACCCTATTACCTTCTCAAAAAATTTTCTTTTTCACATCAAAATTTTTATATTCATCATATCACTCCATTATCTATATATACCCATACATACACACCCAATTTATTATTTTCTTCCTCTACATCTCTAAAAATTCAAGTTTGGGGGAAAATTAGTACAAGTTCACCTCTTCGATTCGTAGTTGGGATATCTCTTCTATATTTTATTTTTTATTACGAATTTGTGTTCTTGTAAATTGGGGGTTTTGTAATATTCTTGTTAATTGGGTATTTTTGGAGTGATATTGCTTAGTGGTTTTTGGTGGGATATTTCTTGGTGGATTTTGGTGAAGCTATTGTTGAGTGGGGTTTTGGTTATTATGGCTCCTAAGCGACATGAGGGATGGTTTTCGCACCCGACACCTTGATTCCAGGGGAGTTTTCTTTCTTTTCTTTTTAGTGTAGTTTTATTTTGTTTTTAGTTATAGTTTTGTATCTTGTTCATTAGTTCATTGGGGACAATGAACTGCTTAAGTGTGGGGAAGGGTTCTCAATGTTAAAATTAATTAAAAAAAAAATTTAAAAAATTAAAAATACCAAAAATAATTCTAGCCATGCAATTTGATTAGTTGTTGTATTTTGCTTGATACACCCATGCATGCGTAGAATTCTTGTGTTTCTTGACGCTTTTGATTGAGAAGTGACGTGCTTTGTTCTTGTGCACACACTTTCACTAGTAAGTTGAAGCTGGTAGACATAATTGGATGTTGTAAGTGATTAGAATGACATGAATATGTGCAAGATGACTTGGTTTTCATGCTTTGAGTACAAGTAGATGCGTTAGAGAGTCTTGTTACTTGGGATTGATTATGTTTTGTCACACCAAGTGAGTTTTGAGCCTATATGCATATCGTTTGCATGATTTTTCGTTTGCTTGAGTGTCCACATGTTGTTTACATTGCTAGCACTTACTTGAGATCTTTCTTGAAATGCATGACATTACTTGATGATGAGATGATAAAGGCACTTAGGTTTAACCTCGTGTTTCCCATATTTCTACACCTTTTATACATGATCAATTAGTCAACCCGTTGAGCTTAATCATATTCTTTCGGTGACACACCACATTACTTGCCATTATCCTTTTTATTCTATTGGCCTTACATTGAGTTTGAACCTAAATTGTCAAAGGCTAGTATCGTGCTTAAGGGAGTAATAAGGTGTTCATAAAAGGGGGGTTATTGATGATCATACTTTTGGGGAATATTGATTTTGGGTTGATGCTTGCTAGTCGAAATTCATAAAAATATCTATGGATCATTGCTTTATTCCTTAGCTCTCTAAAAAAAAAAAAAAAAAAAATGAATAAATTCGAGAGCATTCTTATGTTTGTATGATTCTTTTTCATTCGACTAGTCAAGTTATTATTATAAGGGATACTGAAAAATCCAAGTGTGGGGAAGTATTTGTTTTAATAGAAAGGGAATTGAATAATGATTATTGTTGGGTACTAGCTTTTGACATTTAACCTGTTTTAGCTTTACTTGACATACCTGGTCCCTAGCCCACGTTACAACCCGAATAAAGACCTTTTGATTGTCGTCAGTGATGTATGTTGTGTTGAGAGTGAGATTGATTGAGAGTGTCAAGTTGTGTTTATGATTTTGTTGGAATTGAGTGATACACTTAACCTTGTTCTTGAGTGAATATTCGTTTTTGAGTGAAAGGTGAGTTATTACTTGTTTTGGCATAGGAGATCCCGGGTTTAGACTTAAAGATGTATTTCTTGTGGGCTTAGCATGATTACCAATGATTTTTACACTTGACATGAATTTTTATGACCTTCTGCATGTTAGTTGAGTAGACTACGTGAATACTTGCACTTTCGACACCAAGACATCGTATGTTTGCTTTGATTCTTAAGTTGATGTGGCATGAGAGGACTTGTGTGTGTGGTGTTGTGTTAGCGTTGATCTTTTGCATGGTTAGATGAATTTTGTGGGTACATTCACTATAAACCCTCACGAGACAACACTCGTCCTACTAGGGCTGCCTAGGGGTTTAACGGCTTGTTGCATATGCTCAATGCAATCGTGTCATCTACGAAAGTGATGTTTGTTAGGACTTAGTTTTTATTTCACTTATTTGCCCGAGGACGTGCAAATGCTTAGTGTGGGGATGTTTGATAGAGTATATTTTTATATATATTTTAGATGATTTTATTCTCATATTTATTGTGTTTTGCATTGATTTGGATTTTTATTTAATAGATTTGATTGTTTTATTGTAGGAAATAAAGAATTCATGACTTGGAAGGATTTGGAGCAAAAAGAGCTATTTTGGAGATAAAATAGGAGAAAATTCGTATTATTGGGCTACACGGGCTGCCTGCACTGTTTGGGCCATATCTTGAGTTCCAGAAGTCAGAATTTGACGATCTTACTGTCCACGCGAAGCTTGTGGAATTTTCTTTAATTCAGAGGTGGTCCAGTAAGCAAAATCCAACTGGAAGAGCCCAGAAACAGAGGAGAAAAAGAAGTGACGAATTTTACAAGAAAATCCTATTCAATTATGGATATCTTTTTGTAAATTGATTAGGATATTAAAAATACTTTTATTAGGATATAGAGATCAGATTTTATTAGGGAGTTTTATTATAAAAGAGAAAAAAGAATGTGGAAAGAGAGATAGACATATAGACGTATATTTTTACAAGAAGCTAGGGTTTTGTTTTTTCTCTCTTCATCTCTTCCTTTGTAAGCACTTGGTTTAATTTGGATCTTCATTGTTCTTTGTTAATACAAAGTTTTAGGTATTCTTTATTCTCTTGTTTTATTATTATATGTTTTACATGGCTTCATTCATTATTCTTATTGCTTTTACTTCTACAGGGTTGAATTGTATTTGAGGGGCTGTGTCCATAGTCCGATAAACGAATACCTCATGCCGAAATTTTCTGAAAATCCCCTGCATTTAAATTTATTTAACTTATTTGACTTCAATGGTCTAAAGGCATATTTTGGGTGCTAACTGTTTATGTATATATGTGTCAAGGAATTCATTTCGAGGATTAATTGTGTGTTGGGGATTAATTACCCATTTATGTATTAATTTTAGGATAATTGTTGTCTCCAGGATTTATGTGCTTAGTTGAAGATTAGTTGTGATTTGAGGACTATCTATTAATTAAGTTGTCATAGAATGTCAATGGTATTATAGTTGTGTATGTTAAGTGAAATTGATTAAGTGGTATGGTTTGGGGTGGTTAGCACCAGGAAATGTCCACTTTAAAAAGGGGACTCATCCATGTCATTTTCTTTACTAAATGTGTTATGTGCATTAATTGGTATTTGAGTATTCAACTATAGGGATAACAACTATAGTACGACTTTAATTAGGTGACTTAATGGTAATTCTGAGTTGTGTCTACTCGAGATACGAGGTTGGACTGACACGTACTCGTAACTATTTCAGTACCATTAGGGTATAATCAAGTGGAGTGACGTACATCAAAAAGGGAAGATCGAGACGTCGTATAAAGAAAGGTAAACTCCCTCCATGGAAATGCTTGGACGAGGTGCGAAGGAATTATTCGCGATTTCTGTTTTCTGCTAAGGACCAGAGGCAAGTTTATTTATGCATACTCTATCGTTCAGAGTATCTGTACTTTGAAATATATGAAATGTGTGGATTAGATTTAAATCCATAGTTACAAGTTTTCCAACCATGTGCTTACTCATCAAAACAAGTATATTTTTGGGCTTTGCTAATGTTATCAAATTCTGCTTATGCCAATTGTCAAAATCCCATGACTTAAAAAGTTGTCGATGGAGACCGATATTTTATGACTCACCTCCCCTTAAACGGTATCTTGTTTATAGAGTACTGCAATATTATACTTGGAATATTTTCGATTAAGAATATCTAGAAGGATATTGATGTATGCTATTGGGAGGAGTTATTTAATTCAATGAATATTATTTATCATATTCATTTAAAAAGGAGTTTATATTTATTTCTTATAGACCGAGAGTCAGCGATAATTATTTTGATAAAGTACTTAAAGTCCGAGAACTGCCGGAGAGGTAACGTATTGGTTTTGATTAGAAATATTCCAAGAGTTACAATTGGGTGTTTTGAGTTTATTGCATATTTTGATATTAGTAGTAAAAATTATCTGAATATTCAATTTATTAAATGATTACTCTTTGGAATATTCTTTTAAAAAGAAGCTATTGAATATTTTATTCAATAAATATTAGGTATCTATTTATTAAATATCCTAAGTGTTTTAAAGGTTATAGAATGTTAATCGGAGGTTATTTAAGGACTTTCATGATTGATTAAAATATTATATTTTGATTCTGCCTATGCAAGGTTTCAAAACCTATACTCTGAAATATTATTTGATACTGCATTTGACAGGTATATTGTTAAACAATTTTGCTATAATCTTATTTCCTGTTGAAATAGAATTTGACCTTTGGATTATATGCGGTCTTTAAAGTTAAGTATTTATGAACCGGTATATCTTGTAGCTCTAGATATAAGAGCATATTCATTGTTTTCGACGTTAAACCGGGAGTTGGTATTTTGTGAAAATGGTAATAGACGTGGAAACCCGGAGGGATTCCAGCGGCAGGTTATGATTGATTTGAGGAGTGTTATTTATAAACATTAATTACTTGATAATCATTCGAGGAATTGAATTTGCTTACTATATCTTTCGATGAATGTTATTTGAGTATTATCTCCATCGAGAAATAACATATGAATTTTATTTCTGTTAAATATGCTATTGGAAGGCATAACTATTTTCGAAAGTATATTATGATACTTGATTACGATCTGAGTAATTGGCTTATAAGCTAGATATGAGGTATTAGTTATAAGCCAGGTTTTGCAAAGGCCCTTAGCGAGGGGCGTATGACTTACATTCCTTAAATATAGATCAGGATTATTTTTTTAGAGGAAAATATTAAGTAGATATTTTCCGATATTTATTTAATGAACATTATTTTAATTATTCATTTGAGATGATGACTCAATGAATATTATTTTGAATATTCATTCGAGATTATTTAGTAAATGAATATCCTTTTAACTATTCACTTGAACTTTATTTAATGAATATCGCCTTTAATATTCATTCAGGGTCGGTTTATTCATCGGGTATTATTTTGAATATTCCTTAAGGATTTAATTAAGTTAAATAATGAATATTATTTCGAATATTCATTCGATCATTATTTATTTAATCAATATCTTTTCGAATATCCAGTTGAGCAATATCTTATATTAAGATTATTCCTTCAATATTTTAGACTTAATAAATATTCTTTGGAATATTTATTTAATTCTTCTAACTCGTTTGAAGAATGATTCGCTTCATTCAAATATTATCTTCGACCTTCGAATATTATGTAGACTATCCATGAGTCTTATTATTAATATTATTTTATCAAGGAAGATTCTCAAACTCTATTCTTCATTCGAATCTATCTCCCGAATTATAAGGGAACCATGAGAGTTGTTATTTACCTTGTTTGACTTCCCGGTCACAAGTCTTTTGAAACTATTCTTTTCACTCGCAACATGGTTGCTATTCATCATATTAAGTCTTTTTGTTACTTCCTCATAATTCGAGGGGTAAGAATGTTGGAACAAGTTGGTATCCATTGACAAACAGCAGCTTGGAAAATATTGGTGAATTTTCCTTTCCAACTAGATACGACTACTTCGTGGAGTCTTATCAACAAGTATTATGCTTGGGGAAAGGGGGACGAGCTTTACATTTCAGAATCATGGATTATTCGAACTAGGAGTATTTGTGTAAGAGGCTGTGGGACAGTCCATCATTGAAACAGGTACAAGAGGCTGTGGGACAGTCCATCCTAGTAATAGGGTCCGAGTGGCGCCGGTCCCGTCTAAGCCCAAAGATGGCTAGGGAGATCCAGCATATGGTGGTGTCCATATGTTTTTCCTTCTACCGGTAGTAAAACAAATCTTGAGATACACAACCTGCGACTGATCATCGTAAGGCGGTGTCATCTGGCGCGACATACTCCAGTATTGGTTCACTATCCAGAATCTAATAATTTTCTACAACATCATCATTGTTGACAGAGTTGAAAAGTGTTTGAAACTGGAATTGCAATATCTTTCTTGCAACTTCCTCTTTTATGAAAATGATGATATCTTGCTTATCTTTGGCATAACAGATATTCCCTCGGAAATATAATTTGAGTTACCTTGTAACTTCATCCTTTATCTTACGATTGATGACTCTGTTGATACCTTACAGAACATGAGTTGTGATAAGGAAGTTTTTGATTTTGGATCACCTTATAACTTCATCTTTTAAGTTATATGTTGATATTCTGCTTATATTCTATATAGCAGATATTTTGCGGAAAGGTTATATTGAACTATCTTATAACTTCATCTTTTACAATATACTAACACCATGTTCGTCAATGCATGGCGTACGGTTTTAAAGATATTCCAGAACTGTTATTATATTGCTGAGGTGCAGTCTATTGATCTGTCAAGTGTTTTGACGAAAATGATGTACATACATATAAATATTTTCAGGCTTGAGAAGTATTGACTTGGTATCTCATAAATGGTTCGTCTAAAAAACCTTGACTCCCTTACTATCAGTTACCTCTGAGTCTTAAACTTATCAAGTGGTTAAAGAAGTTATATCCCATACAGAATATTGAACTGCAGGGTGTTGTGATAAAAAAAAATGATATACTTATATGTATATACTTTCAGACTTGTGGAATACTAAAAAGGGGATCTTTTTATAGTTTGGTTTCTGTTTGATGAAAACACTTGTAGTAACAGTATATTGAACTGCATATTTTGAAGAGTTTTATTAAAGGTTATTGAGACTACAACTTATACCATTTTGCTAAAACAAGATCACTATACTTATATGTATATACTTTCTGAGGAAGTAAAACAAGATCACTATGAAAGATCACTATACTTATATGTATATACTTATATGTATATACTTATATGTATATACATATACTTATATGTATATACTTTCTGATGAAGTAAAACAAGATCACTATGAAAGATTATTAGTCGAAGTTGCGGATGTTTAAACCCTCTCGAGCTTAATAGAGTTTGAGGTAATATTATGAATGGATTGGTGGACAGACGCCGATTGTTTCAATTGATTATAGAAGTAAAATGGTGAAGACGAAATTGGTCAATAAAGATGAAATGTTTTAAGAACCAAGACGGACTGAGAAAGTCTGAGAAAGACTAGTACGAAGGCTGTTATGCCAAAGAGAGATAAGCTTAAGTAGCACATGGAATTGTCATGAGGACAGGAACATGTGGTATAAAGATGGTTATAATGGTGATTGGATCTATAACGACTTAGAAAATTTTGAATTTTGAATTATTTATTTGATATAAATTATGAATTATATTATGGAATTATTGTTGGAAGGAGGAATGAATGTGAAGTTGTGTTTATGTATTTATGTGATTATTTGTGTGTGCCGTGTAAGTCTGTGTATTTTTATTTATATTTTTGAGGATTTAAATGTATTTAAATCAAGCATTATTGATC
Organism: Kitagawia praeruptora; assembly: GCA_037693485.1. Classification (NCBI taxonomy): domain Eukaryota; kingdom Viridiplantae; phylum Streptophyta; class Magnoliopsida; order Apiales; family Apiaceae; genus Kitagawia; species Kitagawia praeruptora. Next base: position 39,134,822 of record CM075344.1, read on the forward strand.
TTTTGAGATTTTTATAAAATCATTGGAGCTGTTAAAAATCATGAAATCTTTTGTGTTATCATCTTTGTGATATTATTTAGTTTTTTTTAAATTATTGGAAGAATTATTTTGGGTGTTTAAGTATTTTAAAATGATTTTAAGAATTTTATTGCATTTAAAGGATTAAAACTTGTAAAATTCATATTTAATTCATCTTTTTTCCCTAAATTTTTTTTAAAAATATGAGGATGTTTGTAATTTTATAAATTATATATATAAGAATTAAAAAAAAAATATTTTTCTAATAATTTTCTGTTTAATTCAGATTTTAAATTAGTTTGGCATATGCAAAATTAGGATTTACCATTGTATTTTATTCAGTAGAAAACCACCATTTCTCTGGATTGTTCTCGGCTGTTCTGTATTGGGTTCTCTCTCTCTCAAATTCTCTCGACAATCTCTCTTCCAATCTCACTCCCTCTCATGTAATCTCTCTTGTAATCTCTTCCATCTCCCTATCCTCTCTCGCACAAAGTCTTGCTCTCCAGCTGCTCTCGATTCACTCTCAATCATGTAAGTTTCGGTTCTAATTTTTGTCAATGATTCTTGTTGCCATGTCTATATCTCTTTCATCTCCTTCACCGCAAAACTCGAACCAATGATTAGTGTGTGTTGAGTTTGGTGGGTGTTCCATCGTTGCTGGTGTGTGTCGTGTGTGTTTATGTGAACATATGTGTGTGCAGGTCAAATTTGTGGTGCCGAGTTTGGGGTTTTCGTTGTGTTTGTTCAATTGGTTGAGGCGGGTTATGGTGTAGATCATCTGGGCGAGAGCTGGAGGTGTACGCGTGGTTGGTTGAGGGCATAAAGCAGAGAGAAGAGGGAGAGAACAGAGAGGGACAGGAGCAGGGGGAGATTGAGGGAAAAGAATAAAGAGAATTAAAAAGAGAAGAAAGGTGGTGAGGCTGTATGTGCGTCTCAGCTGGGGTGCTTGTAAATTATGGTTGTGGAAGTACGAATTAGCCGTGTGTATGTATGGTGTTAAGTCGAACTAGAATGAGGTAGGAGGGTGTAAGTTTGTGGTTGTGTGCTAGTGTGGTTCATAGCACAGAGATATCAGGAGGTGAAAAGGGAGTTGGAGAGAAAGCGAAGTGGGTTGTGTTCGTATGAGTGTTGGTATGTGGGATGGGAGCTGTAGAGCAAGAGGAACCGAGGCTTTGAAGGAAAAGAAGAAGGGTGAAGAGAGTAGAGGTGGTATGGGTGTGTGGAGGTTATGGCTGTTTGTATGTGCCAAGGTGGATTTTTATGTGACGGTGATGGTGTTCGTGTGTGTATGGTATAATTGTGTGGGTAAGTTGTATAAGTTGTTAATTGAGTATGTCTATTGGCTGTTTGTTTAAGGATTTTAGGAGAATTAATGGATATGTTGTGAGTGCGGATGCTTACATTATCTTCTATGAAAGTTATGCTACATCTCATGTTGGTCTAAGCCCAGATTTGCAGGCACCAGATTGGTGTAAATTTTGGTCAAGTTTATGGTCATGGATTATATTAGTAATGATTAATTGATGCTGGTTTTGAGGCTAACTGACTTATTTATGGGGTTATTGATCCTACATATGAATAATTCGAGTTTAACTCGAGTTTTAGCGAATGTTGAATTTTTGAATTCACTCAGATATTGGTACGCTGTTGTTGTTACTTCGGATTATTTATGTCATGACATGTTAAAAATGATTACGGTTAGCTTGATAAAATTCTTTGGAAATCTTAGTGGCCTGATCGACTTTGGTGTTAAATTTCAAAATGATCTTGAGTTGTTAAGTAATAAACGGATTCTTGTAAGTAGTAAAAACTTGCCAATAAATCTTCTTGGCTTGAATGGTATATTGGATGGAGTTTTATATTGGTTTGATTGATTGGGTGTGTCGCTTTGAAGCCGACTGGTAGTGCAAGAATACAAAAGAGGTGATGTCCAAATTGTATTAGAATTATTTTATGATTTCTGATAGTATTTTGATAAGGATTTTTGGTGCGTAAATATTATATGTTATATAAGATATAAGCATAAATTGATAGTAAATATTTATGTGGTTTATATGAGTTCCCTACACTATTATGCGAGTATGATCAATATGTGCCATATGTATTAAGTATAAAGCGTATTAGGACGCGTTTGGGTAGAATAGAATTCGACGGTTAAGGTTATACGCGTACTGAAATGGTATTTTACCTGTATATAGGTACGCATAGGAGGCGAGCAAAGAGCCAACATAAAAGTAAAGGGAATCTTAAGGAATGGAATAATTATCGCAGTTGACATATGTGTTTGCATAGGAGCTGATAAGTAATGAAAGAAAGACAATTGTATGACCGGGTAAGGGCCAGCGAATAAGAAGTAAAGACAGATGGAGAAGGAGTAAAGAATCGAGATATGGAAATGGAAACTGCATGTATTGAGGCAAGTGTTATTGCTATTCACTTATTTTTCAAGTGATGCAGTTCAATTTCTTTGTTGAATAAGATAGATTGGTCAAGCATGTTTAGAAAGTGATGAACTCTTCCAGCTTGCATAATATAGTTAATTCTCCCCACCCAGATCTCAAATATCAAATCTTTCCAAGGACCTTACTAATATTTTTCCCCAAACTATTTCATCCAAGGAATGTTAAAGCTTCCTTAGTGGAGGACTTTTCTTTTATTTTCTTGAAAATGTTAAGGGGCTCTCTAAATAGAGAGAATCCATGTTTTAAACCTCTACAAATACCTGTTAATGAAATTTCTGGTTTTAGCATAATCTTACCAGAAACCCCTTTCTTCTTAAAATTGTTTTCTTCAAAATGATTTAAAATTAATTATCCTAAAACTATATTTTCACAAATAACCGTTTAAGCTGTTTTACTCGCTTATGTGAAATCAAGCCTTATTGTGTGTTGTAAGATTTTATTTAAATCGTGGTGCTCAATTATTTCCCTGCTCTAACTTAGAATTCCAATTGATGATAATCTTGTCGCAATTTATATTTGCTATTGTTGCTCTAGTCGATTATTCCTTCAATCAATTTAATGATGTTACGTTCCCATCTATTTATTCTTATCTTGTCGATATTCATTCAATTGTTGTTATATATATTCTCCACCCCACTTAATACCGAACTTGTCGATATTTACTTAAGTTTTTGATTATCTGGTTATCCCATGTGTTGGATCGAACTCGTCGATACTTGTTGATGATCTTGATTATGCAGTTATTACCATTTATTGTATCGAACTTGTCGACACAGGTTGATCCTGAATTCTTCATTAATTCTTGGATTATGAGTTGTTTTTCTGGAACGTGAGTTTTCCAGATTGCTTGCTGACAGAGGTTGTCGATTGTTCCGACACCTAGTGCGTTCGATATAGAATTGGAATATTTTTGACCGTAAGGTCGGACCATATTGTGGTCGTGATAAAAATGTTTTTACCGAAAGGTCGGACCCTATTGTGGTCGTGATAAAAATATTTTTGGACCGTAAGGTCGGACCAGATTCGTGGTCGGAAGTTATTAAGGACAATGTGTGCCATGGATCCAATTAAGGACAGTGCTGTGAGAGCTTGTCCGGGGTTAGTGCTGACTGATCAGCAGCCTAACCTTAATGATTTTTTTAAATAAATAAAAATTCCAATTCTAATCTATACTCTGAGATTGAGATGTTTAATTCTTGACTCCTTGAAAGTCTATTTTAATAATACCTTGACATCAAAATTCTTGTCAGTTCTATTTCTTGATGCACCTTATAAATGGTGAATTGTTGGCTCTTGTGGCAATCTAAAAATTGATCTCACTGATTCTTCCTAATAATGAGCTGAAACCCCTTTTGTTTATCAGAGTTTTCAACATTTATTTTAAAATTGCTATCACTATTGCACTTGCTGAGCATTGTTGGCTCATCTTGTTTCTATTTATTTCTTCAGTTGTTAAAGATGATCAGAGGAACTAGTGATCAGTTGGTATTGCTCTATAGGCAGTGAGTGGAGACGTTCGGGTTACAGATTCTCATTGGTTAGTGGTTGGGAACTAGTCAAGGTTGAATATCTAGTTAGACGGTGACCTTATTTATTCACAAAAAATGTATATTATTTTATTCGGATTCGGGTTGTAATATTAATTAGTAGTTGTTTCATACTGTGACCTGTGAGCGGTCTTGGTTAGTTAGAATATATATTTCTTTATGATTTTGTCAATATTATGTGGTGAGCAGATTTGGATACAGTTGAATTAGTTTTGTTGATTTGGACAGGTGGTTAGTCATATTTATGAATACATCATGTCAAAATTTTCTGAAATTTCCCTGTAAAAATATTTAATTACTTATAAAAAGCCTGTATATTAATATAGTTAAGTGAGGGTGTTACAAGTTGGTATCAGAGCTACAGGTCACAGTCACTGAAACAATTAGGTGGGAATTTGGGATATAGTAATAGAAAGGTTAGAGTGTGTGTATAAGATAGATGTAGGGTAGAACGACTTAGAATAAGGGTCGCGAAAGGATACTTCGGCAAGCGTTGCGACGTTGAACGGTCTTTTGGAATATCGCACGAGTAGAAGTTCGAATCGTTTACGGATCGAGCTATTAGCGAGACAGCAAACTGGAAGCCGCATAAACCAAGCGGGCAGCTGGAGCTACCAGTCTAGAGGACGTTATCTTGAGATTTTCACGTGTATTTTAGAACCTTTCTACGCTATTAGATACGATGTGAACGTTACGGAGAGAATACGAAAAGGTTACGAGCACGAAGTGGGAAGCAATTATTAGCATGGATTGGAAGTTAAGCATAGCCGTGTACCTCTAATTATTGATTCATTCAAATTTATTGCCTAAAGAAATTTCCTATTCTTTCTTTGAATCATCGTAAATTAATTCCCGGTTGATATCGTTGCTGAGGCATTCGTTGCGCAGTGACGGTCCAAAATCGAGAATGAATTGAGATCTTCTTATTTATTCAACTCATTATTGTCAGGCCGATTTTGGTAGCTAAGTATATTAGTGCTTAGTCGACAAGAGTGAGGTTATGGATAATTAGGAATTTCTTGAATGTTTGCTTGATCAATTATTGATGCATCTATTGGAAATTCTTCTATTTATCAATTGATAAGGAGCTTTATATGTCAGATTTATTCGAATTCAATCCCATTTCTTTCTGAAATATCTATATTTTCCAGAGAATGCTTGATTCAATTTTACATGAAGATTCTTGAAACTCTTGAATCCCTTATGAATGCTTGATTTTCTCTATTCCAGCTGAGATGAATAACCTATGCAGATAGGGATTCAGGGACATCTTATCTTTGTGATAGAAGTCCAGTGGGACGCCACTGATTGTGTTTGTCATGAAGGTACTAAAGACTGGCCATCTTTATGTACTATAGTGGTTGACTAAGTGACAAATGCAACCTGAAAATAGTTCAAAAATCATAATGATCTCTCGGTTGAACTCCTTTATAATCAAATCAACTCAGTGTATATTCATACTTGATGCCATTCATTTTATTGACTTCCTTTGTCAGAAATTCGATGTTTCCAAAAATTCTTAATGATGAAGAAACACGAAGATGGGCGTGACGACGTCTTAAATGATAGAACTATAACTCCATGGACGAAGAATTGGTTATGTAAGTTTAATAAGTTGGTGACTAAGACAAATATGTCATGTCAAATTGGATTATTTACTGGACCGATAAGACATAGACAAGATTTGAGACTAATAAGAATTGAATAAAGGAAAAGAGCAGTGAATAAGAGCACATTATCACAGATATTGCTAAAGGCCGAAAAGAGGGATAAGGCGAATATGTGGAGTAAATGACTTATGCAAGGCTAGTGTAAGAAATCATAGTTATCAAGGATGGTGGGAAGTTAACCGAGATGAAGTAAAATGACGGTAAGGTGGAAGACAGAGAAATCAGAAAGTTTCCAGAAGTGACTAAATAGAAGATATATGAAATTGGCTAAGCAAAGAATGTGGAATCTTGAAGATGTGGAGTTAGAAGAGAAGGGCACCGTGGTTGCCCATAAAAAGAGAACTAGCAGAAATTAACGAGATCCCATGATTAGAAAATAAGATTTCGGGAGTAGAATCCCTAGAGATTTTATTAAGAGTAATGTGGGAAGTTGTGGTTGCAACCAGAAAGGCAGTATGATAACAAGTAGTAGAGTCAGAAGTCAAAGCAATGTGTTATGAGCTTGGAAAGGTGGGAATCTTTGCTAGAAATAGTATCATATCAATCTCGGTGGAATTATGAAGTAATAAGACTACTGCTATAATTATCAAAGAATTGGGAAATTCAATGTGATTATAAAGGAAGTTATCAGAGAGTGGATTGTGATGATTATAAAAAGAGTCAAATTTGAGGACTCGCCAAGTATGCAAAGTTATGAATTGGAAGAAACTCTGAGGATGCAAAGCAGTGAAGTCATAAGCGAGTTTTAAATATGTTGTACCATAAGGGATTAGGTCGAAGCCAAGGTCATGGTTTGCTAATTGATTTTTTTAAAATTTTCAAAAATATTTTGGTTCCAAAAGGCTTTTTGATTAAAACCCTATTATTTTAAATGTTTTCTCTTAAAATGATTTTTCTAAAATATCTTTCAAAAGGATTTTCAGTTGGTTCAAATGGTTTTTAAATTGTTTTAAATCAACAAAATATTTGAGGCTTTCTTTTAAATGTTTTAGCAAACGTATGAAGGTAGAAATTGAGTATTAAACCGAATGGTGGCTGTATAAGTTGGTATAGGGAAATCCCAGAGTTGTAAGATACAACTTGGAAAGTGAAAGTAAAATGTTGAGAAGATCAGAACTGTTATTTGGGTCCTTAGGATTGATTCTGAGGACATAATCCTATTAAGGGGGGAAGGATATAACGACTTAGAAAATTTCGAATTTAGAATTATTTATTTGATATAAATTATGAATTATATTATGGAATTATTGTTGGAAGGAGGAATGAATGTGAAATTGTGTTTATGTATTTATGTGATTATTTGTGTGTGCCGTGTAAGTCTGTGTATTTTTATTTATATTTTTGAGGATTTAAATGTATTTAAATCAAGCACTATTGATCTTTTGAGATTTTTATAAAATCATTGGAGTTGTTAAAAATCATGAAATCTTTTGTGTTATCATCTTTGTGATATTATTTAGTTTTTTTAAAATTATTGGAAGAATTATTTTGGGTGTTTATGTATTTTAAAATGATTTTAAGAATTTTATTGCATTTAAAGGATTAAAACTTCTTGGCAAAAAAAAAAAAAAAAAAGGATTAAAACTTGTAAAATTCATATTTAGTTCATTTTTTTTCCTAAAAATATTTTAAAAATATGAGGATGTTTGTAATTTTATAAATTATATATATAAGAATTAAAAAAAATATTTTTCTAATAATTTTCTGTTTAATTCAGATTTTAAATTAGTTTGGCATATGCAAAATTAGGATTTACCATTGTATTTTATTCAGTAGAAAACCACCATTTCTCTGGATTGTTCTCGGCTGTTCTGTATTGGGTTCTCTCTCTCTCAAATTCTCTCGACAATCTCTCTTCCAATCTCACTCCCTCTCATGTAATCTCTCTTGTAATCTCTTCCATCTCCCTATCCTCTCTCGCACAAAGTCTTGCTCTCCAGCTGCTCTCGATTCACTTTCAATCATGTAAGTTTCGGTTCTAATTTTTGTCAATGATTCTTGTTGCCATGTCTATATCTCTTTCCTCTCCTTCACCGCAAAACTCGAACCAATGATTAGTGTGTGTTGAGTTTGGTGGGTGTTCCATCGTTGCTGGTGTGTGTCATTCAGTGCGTGTGTGTGTTTATGTGAACATATGTGTGTGCAGGTCAAATTTGTGGTGCCAAGTTTGGGGTTTTCGTTGTGTTTGTTCAATTGGTTGAGGCGGGTTATGGTGTAGATCATCTGGGCGAGAGCTGGAGGTGTACGCGTGGTTGGTTGAGGGCGTAAAGCAGAGAGAAGAGGGAGAGAACAGAGAGGGACGGGAGCAGGGGGAGATTGAGGGAAAAGAATAAAGAGAATTAAAAAGAGAAGAAAGGTGGTGAGGCTGTATGTGCGTCTCAGCTGGGGTGCTTGTAAATTATGGTTGTGGAAGTACGAATTAGCCGTGTGTATGTATGGTGTTAAGTCGAACTAGAATGAGGTAGGAGGGTGTAAGTTTGTGGTTGTGTGCCAGTGTGGTTCATAGCACAGAGATATCAGGAGGTGAAAAGGGAGTTGGAGAGAGCGAAGTGGGTTGTGTTCGTATGAGTGTTGGTATGTGGGATGGGAGCTGTAGAGCAAGAGGAACCGAGGCTTTGAAGGAAAAGAAGAAGGGTGAAGAGAGTAGAGGTGGTATGGGTGTGTGGAGGTTATGGCTGTTTGTATGTGCCAAGGTGGATTTTTATGTGACGGTGATGGTGTTCGTGTGTGTATGGTATAATTGTGTGGGTAAGTTGTATAAGTTGTTAATTGAGTATGTCTATTGGCTGTTTGTTTAAGGATTTTAGGAGAATTAATGGATATGTTGTGAGTGCGGATGCTTACATTATCTTCTATGAAAGTTATGCTACATCTCATGTTGGTCTAAGCCCAGATTTGCAGGCACCAGATTGGTGTAAATTTTGGTCAAGTTTATGGTCATGGATTATATTGGTAATGATTAATTGATGCTGGTTTTGAGGCTAACTGACTTATTTATGGGGTTATTGATCCTACATATGAATAATTCGAGTTTAACTCGAGTTTTAGCGAATGTTGAAGTTTTGAATTGACTAAGATATTGGTACGCTGTTGTTGTTACTTCGGATTATTTATGTCATGACATGTTAAAAATGATTACGGTTAGCTTGATAAAATTCTTTGGAAATCTTAGTGGCCTGATCGACTTTGGTGTTAAATTTCAAAATGATCTTGAGTTGTTAAGTAATAAACGGATTCTTGTAAGTAGTAAAAACTTGCCAATAAATATTCTTGGCTTGAATGGTATATTGGATGGAGTTTTATATTGGTTTGATTGATTGGGTGTGTCGCTTTGAAGCCGACTGGTAGTGCAAGAATACAAAAGAGGTGATGTCCAAATTGTATTAGAATTATTTTATGATTTCTGATAGTATTTTGATAAGGATTTTTGGTGCGTAAATATTATATGTTATATAAGATATAAGCATAAATTGATAGTAAATATTTATGTGGTTTATATGAGTTCCCTACACTATTATGCGAGTATGATCAATCTGTGCCATATGTATTAAGTATAAAGCGTATTAGGACGCGTTTTGGTAGAATAGAATTCGACGGTTAAGGTTATACGCGTACGGAAATGGTATTTTACCTGTATATAGGTACGCATAGGAGGCGAGCAAAGAGCCAGCGTAAAAGTAAAGGGAATCTTAAGGAATGGAATAATTATCGCAGTTGACATATGTGTTTGCATAGGAGCTGATGAGTAATGAAAGAAAGACAATTGTATGACCGGGTAAGGGCCAGCGAATAAGAAGTAAAGACAGATGGAGAAGGAGTAAAGAATCGAGATATAGAAATGGAAACTGCATGTATTGAGGCAAGTGTTATTGCTATTCACTTTAATTTTCAAGTGATGCAATTCAATTTCTTTGTTGAATAAGATAAATTGGTCAAGCATGTTTAGAAAGTGATGAACTCTTCCAGCTTGCATAATATAGTTAATTCTCCCCACCCAGATCTCAAATATCAAATCTTTCCAAGGACCTTACTAATATTTTTCCCCAAACTATTTCATCCAAGGAATGTTAAAGCTTCCTTAGTGGAGGACTTTTCTTTTATTTTCTTGAAAATGTTAAGGGGCTCTCTAAATAGAGAGAATCCATGTTTTAAACCTCTACAAATACCTGTTAATGAAATTTCTGGTTTTAGCATAATCTTACCAAAAACCCCTTTATTCTTAAAATTGTTTTCTTCAAAATGATTTAAAATTAATTATCCTAAAACTATCTTTTCACAAATAACCGTTTAAGCTGTTTTACTCGCTTATGTGAAATCAAGCCTTATTGTGTGTTGTAAGATTTTATTTAAATCGTGGTGCTCAATTATTTCCCTGCTCTAACTTAGAATTCCAATTGATGATAATCTTGTCGCAATTTATATTTGCTATTGTTGCTCTAGTCGATTATTCCTTCAATCAATTTAATGATGTTACGTTCCCATCTATTTATTCTTATCTTGTCGATATTCATTCAATTGTTGTTATATATATTCTCCACCCCACTTAATACCGAACTTGTCGATATTTACTTAAGTTTTTGATTATCTGGTTATCCCATGTGTTGGATCGAACTTGTCGATACTTGTTGATGATCTTGATTATGCAGTTATTACCATTTATTGTATCGAACTTGTCGATACCCCTAGAGCTTATTATGCTTTAATTATCACCCAATTATCGTGTCGAACTTGTCGACACAGGTTGATCCTGAATTCTTCATTAATTCTTGGATTATGAGTTGTTTTTCTGGAACGTGAGTTTTCCAGATTGCTTGCTGACAGAGGTTGTCGATTGTTCCGACACCTAGTGCGTTCGATATAGAATTGGAATATTTTTGACCGTAAGGTCGGACCATATTGTGGTCGTGATAAAAATGTTTTGACCGAAAGGTCGGACCCTATTGTGGTCGTGATAAAAATATTTTTGGACCGTAAGGTCGGACCAGATTCGTGGTCGGAAGTTATTAAGGCCAATGTGTGCCATGGATCCAATTAAGGACAGTGCTGTGAGAGCTTGTCCGGGGTTAGTGCTGACTGATCAGCAGCCTAACCTTAATGATTTTTTTTAAATAAATAAAAATTCCAATTCTAATCTATACTCTGAGATTGAGATGTTTAATTCTTGACTCCTTGAAAGTCTATTTTAATAATACCTTGACATCAAAATTCTTGTCAGTTCTATTTCTTGATGCACCTTATAAATGGTGAATTGTTGGCTCTTATGGCAATCTAAAAATTGATCTCACTGATTCTTCCTAATAATGAGCTGAAACCCCTTTTGTTTATCAGAGTTTTCAACATTTATTTTAAAATTGCTATCACTATTGCACTTGCTGAGCATTGTTGGCTCACTCTTGTTTCTATTTATTTCTCCAGTTGTTAAAGATGATCAGAGGAACTAGTGATCAGTTGGTATTGCTCTATAGGCAGCGAGTGGAGACGTTCGGGTTACAGATTCTCATTGGTTAGTGGTTGGGAACTAGTCAAGGTTGAATATCTAGTTAGACGGTGACCTTATTTATTCACAGAAAATGTATATTATTTTATTCGGATTCGGGTTGTAATATTAATTAGTAGTTGTTTCATACTGTGACCTGTGAGCGGTCTTGGTTAGTTAGAATATATATTTCTTTATGATTTTGTCAATATTATGTGGTGAGCAGATTTGGATACAGTTGAATTAGTTTTGTTGATTTGGACAGGTGATTAGTCATATTTATGAATACATCATGTCAAAATTTTCTGAAATTTCCCTGTAAAAATATTTAATTACTTATAAAAAGCCTGTATATTAATATAGTTAAGTGAGGGTGTTACAGGATCTAAGTAGGTATTTTCTAGCAATGATCCGGAATATTGTCTGTTCGACATGTGGAATTCGTCGTTGCTAGGGGCGACACCGTATCGAAGTCTTCTCAAAGAAAAGAACGCTTGCGTGAGATGCTTGCACCGAGTCGAATAGAACTCCTTACGATTGTAAAGGTCGATGGTTGAATCTTTAGCGATTATTACAAGTCGACGATGACGTCAGCTATCGAGCACCTTAGGGTGTGCGTGGAAAAGAAGATCGTTAGAATTGAACCATTATCCGTCAGAGGAGCCGATATAAAAAGGCATCCGTAGAGACCTTGGCAGTACCCTTCCCATTTGGGGAATCATTTTGATTACCTCCCCAATCTGAATTATTTGATATCTCCCCATTTGCAAATTATGTTTATTACCTCCCCAATCTATGAATGATTTGACACCTCCCCGTGCATAAATTATTTTGATTACCCCCTAATCTATGACCTATCTTGACATCTCTCCAAGAGAGAATTTTTAATAAAGAATACATTCCCTCCTCGAAGTTATTCTTTAATACTTGTGTTAAGCCATATTTAATTTCGATTGTGCCAGAAGCTGTCATTATCCCTACCTTCAGATTTCTGAAGCCCTGTCGAATGATGTTATTTCAAACTTCCACTTCCCTTCAATAGTGGATGATTCTATGGTGATATAGCACCACTTGATTGTTGAATACCAGTATCTTTATGGTTACCCTTTTCTTTGGAAATCACACCTTTGGAATCCGTTCAATTCAACTCCAAGGTGTCCCTTTGAGAATTAATTGTCAAAATACAATAACTATTAACTTGACTTTGAATTGCTTTCATACTTCTCAATCTCCACTGAGACGAACAACCCTATCATTATAGGGGCCACAAGGACTTTCTGTCTGTGTGATAGAAGTATGATGGGACGCCGTCACTTGTGAGTTGTAAAAAACAAGAAGGCTAATTACCTTTAGTAATGTCTTAACTGAGACACACAACGTGAGTTCTTATGATCATATTGATCTCTCAGTAAATTCTCTTATCTCAAATAAGGTTTACTTTGTCACTCATAACCTTATGATCATCAATGTGTGACAATAGCCTGGATATGACAGCTATCTTTTCAAAGCTCCATAATTCTTGCTTTCTCTAATAAAATTGAAGGGGATGCCAGCCAGGCCGGCCAAGTCAAAATTCGCTGATAGAAACTAGATTCGCAATGGAATCGCCAAGAGCAGGAGCGAATCCCAAAATGAACAGAATATCCGTTACGTATCAATAGAATTAGTTAATTCTTTCTCTCTCAATGATATTATGTTAATGGAATTAGTGCACTCTCTCTCTCAAGGATGTTATGTGAATAGAATCAGTGAACTCTCTCTCAAGGATAGTATGATAATGGTAAGTTGGTCAAGATATATGTGTGAAAGGAATAATGTGGTAAGACTCCAATGATAACTATGTCAAATAGAGATCCTATGGTTGGATTGAGGTTTCGGAGAAGTTGTTTACGAATGGACACTCTCCGGTTTGGCAGAATAAATGTTGATGATGAAAGAGTTAAGGAATCCCAGTAGTGGCCTTAGCTGATTCCGTGGACGGAATCCTGTTAAGGAGGGTAGACTGTAATAACCCGGATTTTTCAAGAAATGATTTTATTATTATTTCAATAATAATAATGTTTTCCTAAAATGAGGAGGAATTTTTTTTAATTTTATTATTCAATTATTTAATTATTTTCTGTTAAGTGGAGCTTGGTCCTCCTATTTAAAATTATATTGACCTAGTAGATATCTCGAGTCAATAATTTATTTGTGCAAGGGCTTAATTTTCAAAGTGTGGAATTATTCAGTATAGATTTTATTTTAAATTACTGAATAATTTTGAGATTTCAAAATTCGTAGAAAATGTTTATTTTAGTTATTTGAGGATTTGCAGAAATTACTCGATTAATATATAAAATCAAGAATTCAAGGTTTTACTAAAACAATAGTGTTTGTAGTATTTTAATAAAGTCCTGTAAATTGTGAATTATGAATCACAATTATTATTTTTATGAATTGCTTTTATAAATTATTAATAATTTGTAAAATGCATATCAAATTAGAAAAACTGAGATTTAATTCTATTTTTTTCTCCAAAAGTCTTTAAAAATGTTGTAGTATTTAATTGTATTAGAAATTTTATTTTTACAAATTAGAGTTTTTAACTCTAAATATTATTTAGAGTATGTAGTGATTAATTGTATTGTTTTAATTGTTATTGGGCTTGAGCCCATTAGGGTTAAACAAAACACACACAGCACACATAGATATACATACAATACACACACAGCCGCACAAAACACACACACACGGTAACAGATCGGGGAGAGAGAGAGAAGAAGAAAAAGAGGAGAAAAGAGATTTGGGGTTTTGATTTTAATCAATTGGAACCTATACATACATATATATAATTAGATTGTGTGTGTATATCTCTGTGTGTGTGCGTGCTGTATGGGTGTGGGTGCGCTCGTAGTGGTGTAGCAGCGGCGGCGATGCCACGGTGGGGGCCGACGGGATCTGTGGTCGCGCGAGGGACAGCAGCCGCAGTGGGAGGAGAAGGAAGAAGAAGGGGAGGAGGCTGCCTTGTGGGTGTGTGTAGCGGGAAAGAGAGAGAGAGAGAGAGAGAGATGGCATGAGAGAGGGAGAGAGATAGTGGTGTTACCCTAGTGTGTTTTGATGTTATATACAGCAAGCTGATTGCTTATCTTGTATTAGGTTCACTATATCTAGCTTACATTTATATGATTGAATCACTTGATATATCATTTGCATATATATGTGTTTGCTATGTATAAGTATACTCTCAGGTAACTTGGTTGGTGATATGGGAATGCAAAGGTATAAAGCCATATATCTGCTCAGCTCACCAGAAACAAAACAGCAAGCTGATATGAACTCACCAGAACGAAAACAGCAAGCTGACATGAACTCGCCAGAACGAAAACACCAAGCTGATTCGGACTTGGCAGAACCAAATAGCAAGCTGACATGAACTTGCTATGTTATTTCTATATGTACTAAGTTGGTTTTGAAGGATACTCTAGCTTACTGATTGTATAATCAGTCTATCTAACAGCAAGCCAAAGTTGAGACAGTGATAGTTTGGCAAGCCAGTTGCGCAAAATTAATACGTAAACAACAAGCTGTTTGCTTGTAGTTTTATATAAAACATCATGTTATTTCTGTATTGTGCTAACTTGGTTGTGAAGTGTATTGTGATAGCTTGGTCTTGCAGGGGAAAATATCTTACGGAAGAGAATACGCAAACAGCAAGCCAGTTGTACAAACAGCGTGCCAGTTTCACAAATAGCAAGCTGATTGTGTCTGACAGAATTCAAGAACACTTCAGTTTTTCAAAGAGCTTTAAGTGAGAATATTGTTAGAAACGTGTAAGGGCCCTCTGATATGATTTAATATGCCAACACTCATATTCTATACATATTGGGAGACAAACATATTCCTTTCATTTAAATAAGGTCACTTTACCTTATTTTAATACCCCACCATACCTCCACTCAAGAAAAACACATGGGCTTGTCTTCCTCATCATACCAAATATTCTTCACCAGATTATACACGCTCCATCTCTTCCTTGTCAGTTGAATATCAATCTCCTTCCATTTCTTTAATGAACCTATCATCTCTAACGGTCTCATTTTTTCTTCATACCGTTGGAATTATTTTCAAGCTTGAATTCAAGCTCTCTTGTTTACCTATTTAAGAGTTGCTCATTCTCAGTTCTAACTCTCCGATACAAGTACAGAAATAAGACTATATACACAACCAAAAAGTTTACATTGCAAAATCCTTCTAAACCTTTTAAACCCATATATACACGCATATATATATTCGGAGGGGTTTATAGGTTAAGTTGTATTTATTCAAACCTTTGTATTATTCAAATTGTGTTGTATAGTTTCTGTACAAGGTTGGCTGAAGGTTTTGGGTGGATTGAACTAGAATAGATAAGTGTACTTGGGAAGTATTGCTTAGAGAGTTAGTTCAGCACAACAAACAGCAAGCCATTTGTAAGCAGCTGGGTATTTTAGTTGCTGGGCAGATTGGTTAGGGAACAAGGGTTGGTGAACATTGCTAGTGAAGTATACTTGGGAAGTATAGCTTAGAGAGCAGGTTCAGAAACAGGTGTTCAGCAAGCCATTTGTCAGCAGCTAGGAAAAAGGGAGATATATTGTTGTATCTTGTAATTGGATTATCTTTGATCAATAATATATTCTCTTACCAAGTTGGTAAGGGACCAGGACGTAGACCATAGGGGATTAGGGGTCGAACCTGGCTAAAAGATTGTGGTGTTCTTTATTTTTCCTGCTCATTACTTACTGCACTGCATAAACAGCACGCCATTTGTAAACTGCTAAATCAAACAGCAAGCTGTTTCTGGTAAAAATCAAAACAGGTCATAAATAAGCATAATTAGCCATAAACACCTATTCACCCCCCCTCTAGGTGTTGTTTTTAATTGGTATCAGAGCATTAATGTACTAACATTTCTGTAACAGGAAAGTATAGATCCTATGGCACACATTTATGTAGAGGGAGAATCATCGAACATGCCACCACTTCTCGTTGGTACAAAAAATTATGATTTATGGAGACTAAGGATAAAGATGATTCTAATCAGAAATCCACTTGAATGGTTGGTTGTTAAAGATGGTCCATTTACCTTTCTGGATGAAAACGACAAGCCAAAAGATGTTGATGATCTTACCGGGGAAGAATTGATAAAAGCAAGCTATAATGGAAATGCTAAGTACACACTAATTTCTGGTCTTTTAGATTCAGATTTTGGCAAGGTCTCTTCATGCATAACAGCAAAGGACATATGGGATACCTTACAAATGCATTATCAAGCTTCAACAAAATTAGACAAAGTATGTGTCAATCCAAAACAGCAAGCTGATTGTCACTAACAGCAAGCTGCCTCAACAGACAAAAAGTAATGTAAAGCTCAAATGACATGGAGTGATGAAGAATCTAATTCCAGTGAAAACTCAAGTGAAGAGATGATCAATTTTGCATTGGTTGGCATTGACAATGACATGGTTCGAGGAAACAAAGAAGACGTTCGTGTAGAAAGCAAAGATTCGAACTCGGATGTTGAATCTAGTGCGGTAAACTCGTTTCAACTTAAATCATCTTCTGAAAATAATATTTTGGAATCACTAACCATGCAGGAACATAGTAATGTATCCATCATTGAGTTCATGGAGTTGAAAAATAAGAATGGCGAGCTGAAAAAGAAGAATACTCATTTGAAGAAAATCATTTCGGATTTAATGGCTGAGAAGTCTCCAGAAATCAATCATGATGATCTTATTGCTGATTTAAAAGAGAAATTAGTTCAATTCGAAGGAGTCAACAAAGTGATTATACAAAGAAATGAGGCTCTCATGAAAGAACTCAGGGATTTGAGGTCACAAATTGAATCTAGAGATAAATGTATTAAATCATACAAGATCAAAGAATCTAGTCAAGTCGAATCCTTAAAAACTGCTGAGAAGAGAAAACAGCAAGCTGAACTTGTCAAACAGCAAGCTGAATTGATTTCTCTTCTAGAAAAAGAGGTTAAAGATCTTCAGAAAGGGATGGAAACCTTTGTTCAAGGAGAAGACAGCTTAAAGACAATGATGAAGAAGGCAAATGTCCCCTTGGTCAGAGAAGGAGTTGGCATGAACTCAAACAAGAAGCTTGGTGCACTTAAATACGATGGTAGAAATGGCATACCATACAATTATGCCATGCCTTGTAAGATATGCAACAAGTGTGGAGGAAAAGGGCATCTGGAAAAACATTGTGTGGTTCAAGTAAATGTTATAGGGAAAACAGCATACCATAATGAACCAGTCAGGCGACAAACAGCACACTAGAATGCTCCTGACAGAAGACAAACAACACGCCAAAATGCTCCTGACAGAAGACAAACAGCACGCCAGAATGCTCCTGACAGAAGACAAACAGCTTACCAAAAGAGTGAAAGAAAGCAAAATCAGTCATCAAAAGTGATCCAAATGTGGATCAAGAAAGCTGATTTAAATGTGTTATATACTCTTGCTACTAACCAATTTGGACCCAAACCTATATGGGTACCAAAACATTAAGTTGGTATTTATTTGTTTTGTAGATATGTCTTGCCGCTAAAGGGAAGTCAAAACAATGGATTTTGGATAGCGGATGCACTAGACATATGTGTGGAGACAAGTCTCAGTTCATAAAGCTCAAAATGAAGAAGGGTGGAAGAGTTACAATTGGCAATAGCAAGACTCTTCGAATCCTCGGTATTGGTTCTATTGGTAATAGTAATATTTCGATTGATAAAGTTCAATATGTCAAAGGTCTTTCATATAATTTACTTAGTGTCACTCAATTATTTGATGATGGACATTTTGTTCATTTTGGCATTGATCAAACTATTATTACTATTGGAGCTAACAAAATCCCCCTAGTTGCTAGAAGGGAAGGAAATATATATGTATTAGACTTCGAATTGCAGGAAACAGCATGCTGTTTGGCTGCAATAGACAATGATCCATATATATGGCATAGAAGGTTGGGACATGCACACATGGACTTGCTTCATAAACTATCAAGCAAGAATCTGGTCAGAGGACTACCAAAACTGAAATATTCTAAGGTTGAAGTATGTTCAGCATGCCAATTGGGTAAACAAATTCGAAGCACTCACAAAGCAAAGAAAATGGTATCTACTTCTAAACCTTTAGAGCTTCTGCACTTAGATCTTTTTGGTCCAGAATCTTATAAGAGTATTGGAGGTAAACAATATGGTTTTGTAATTGTAGATGATTATTCTAGATTTACTTGGGTATTATTTCTTCGTACTAAAGATTGTGCTTTTATTGAGTTTGATAAACTGATTAAACTACTTGAGAACAAGCTTGATACAAGACTTGTAGGTATAAGAAGTGATAGAGGAGGTGAATTTGTCAATGAAAAATTTATTGCATATTGTGAAGAAAGAGGAATCTCCATTGAATTTTCTGCTCCAAGGACTCCACAATAAAATGGAGTGGTGGAAAGGAAGAATAGGACACTTCAAGAAACAACAAGGACTCTACTGCAAGAAAGCAAGTTGCCTAGGAGTTTTTTGGCCGAAGCTGTGAATACAGCATGCTATTTGTTGAATCGAATCATAATCAGGCCAATTTTTTTTGATAAAACTCCATATCAATTGTTGTGGAACAAAAAGCCAAATATCAGTTACTTCAAGATTTTTGGCTCTAAGTGTTTTATGCTCAAGACAATTGGTAAAGATGGTAAATTCGATGCTAAATCCTATGAGGCTATATTTCTTGGTTATTCTTTAACAAGTAGAGCTTATAGAGTTTATAATGTTAATAAGCATATTGTTGAAGAATCTATTGATGGTATCTAACAATGATCTACCAAGAGATGAGGAAGAATTTGCAGGTGAAAAAAAAAAATTATGCAGCCTCAAGTTTCTGACATCAGCAAGCTGGAAGTGCAAATCAGCAAGCTGCAAGTGCAAGTCAGCAAGCTGGAAATGCAAATCAGCAAGCTGGAAGTGCAAATCAGCAAGCTAGAAGGAAAAATCAGCAAAATGGAAGTTCAAAACATCAAATTGATGATAAAGATGACACTGGAAGTCAGCAAGCTAAGAAGGATGCAGACACTGACAATCAGCAAGCTGGAAGTTCAAATCAGCAAGCTGAAGTTGAAGATGCAGTCTCTAAAATGACAAAAATGACTTTAGAAGGTCCTAGAGATCAAGGACTACTGAGAAACTACCTGCCTATGCATGTTTCAAGAAAATCAAGCTATATCAAATGGACGTGAAGAGTGTGTTCCTAAATGGCATGCTGGAAGAGAAAGTTTTTGTCAAATAGCCTCCTGGATTCGAGAATGATCAATATCCAAAATATGCATTCAAGCTAAACGAGGCTCTTTATGGTTTAAAGCAGACCCCTAGAGCTTGGTACAAGAGGCTTAATATATGTGGATGATATTATTTTTGGAGCCACTAATGAATCTATGTGTAAGTGGTTTTCTAAGTGTATGCATAGTGAGTTCGAAATGAGCATGATGGGTGAGCTCAATTATTTCTCGGGTCTTCAAATCAAGCAATCTAAAGATGGAATTTTTGTGCACCAATCCAAGTATACAAAAAGTCTACTGAAGAGATTCGGTTATGAAGATGTTAAGCCAAAATCAACTCCTATGATTCAAAACAGCAAGTTGTTTGCAGACGAAAATGGTAAGGCTGTTGACATCAAAAATTATCGAGGCATGATTAGAAGTTTACTATATTTAACAGCCTCTCTATTTGCTTACCATTTGTTCTATTTGAATATTACAATTGGTATACTGTTTGTCATCACTTCTGGCTTACCATTTGTTTGAAATTAGATATTTTATGCTTATACGTGATGTGAATTGATTTGTTTTGATTTATAAGTCTATACTTATCTGATTTAACAATAATGTATTAAATGATTATTTGTTTAACTAATGTGATATTTTATATGCTTATCTTCTTGACCCTTTTCTGATGATTTCATAGGGGGAGAAGAACATGAATACATGAGAATAAGATATGAAGGAAGATAATGTTATATGTGTTATATGTTGGATTTATCATCAAATGTTTTATGCAGGGATGAGTCATTTTATATCTTATTGCATATGATGAATTGTACTAACCTGATTACATGATGAGATATTATGTTAATCACGGGGAGCATTGTTTTAGGGGGAGCAACATAGTCTCTCCAATGTATTCAAGTATATCATCATCAAAAAGGGGGAGATTGTTGGCGTGATGTTTTGATGATGAATACAAATGGGGAATTGTAATACTTCATGTGTATTTATCTAATCTTGTTTTGTAGGAAGTATTAATCAATGATTAAGGGGGAGCTTTTAGCTCAATCACATATTAGTATATAATCATCAAAAAGGGGGAGATTGTTACCCTAGTGTGTTTTGATGTTATATACAGCAAGCTGATTGCTTATCTTGTATTAGGTTCACTATATCTAGCTTACATTTATATGATTGAATCACTTGATATATCATTTGCATATATATGTGTTTGCTATGTATAAGTATACTCTCAGGTAACTTGGTTGGTGATATGGGAATGCAAAGGTATAAAGCCATATATCTGTTCAGCTCACCAGAAACAAAACAGCAAGCTAATATGAACTCACCAGAACGAAAACAGCAAGCTGACATGAACTCGCCAGAACGAAAATAGCAAGCTGATTCGGACTTGGCAGAACCAAATAGAAAGCTGACATGAACTTGCTATGTTATTTCTATATGTACTAAGTTGGTTTTGAAGGATACTCTAGCTTACTGATTGTATAATCAGTCTATCTAACAGCAAGCCAAAGTTGAGACAGTGATAGTTTGGCAAGCCAGTTGCGCAAAATTAATACGTAAACAACAAGCTGTTTGCTTGTAGTTTTATATAAAACATCATGTTATTTCTGTATTGTGCTAACTTGGTTGTGAAGTGTATTGTGATAGCTTGGTCTTGCAGGGGAAAATATCTTACGGAAGAGAATACGCAAACAGCAAGCCAGTTGTACAAACAGCGTGCCAGTTTCACAAACAGCAAGCTGATTGTGTCTGACAGAATTCAAGAACACTTCAGTTTTTCAAAGAGCTTTAAGTGAGAATATTGTTAGAAACGTGTAAGGGCCCTCTGATATGATTTAATATGCCAACACTCATATTCTATACATATTGGGAGACAAACATATTCCTTTCATTTAAATAAGGTCACTTTACCTTATTTTAATACCCCACCATACCTCCACTCAAGAAAAACACATGGGCTTGTCTTCCTCATCATACCAAATATTCTTCACCAGATTATACACGCTCCATCTCTTCCTTGTCAGTTGAATATCAATCTCCTTCCATTTCTTTAATGAACCTATCATCTCTAACGGTCTCATTTTTTCTTCATACCGTTGGAATTATTTTCAAGCTTGAATTCAAGCTCTCTTGTTTACCTATTTAAGAGCTGCTCATTCTCAGTTCTAACTCTCTGATACAAGTACAGAAACAAGACTATATACACAACCAAAAAGTTTACATTGTAAAATCCTTCTAAACCTTTTAAACCCATATATACACGCATATATATATTCGGAGGGGTTCATAGGTTGAGTTGTATTTATTCAAACCTTTGTATTGTTCAAATTGTATTGTATAGTTGCTGTACAAGGTTGGCTTAAGGTTTTGGGTGGATTGAACTAGAATAGATAAGTGTACTTGGGAAGTATTGCTTAGAGAGTTAGTTCAGCACAGCAAACAGCAAGCCATTTGTAAGCAGCTGGGTATTTTAGTTGCTGGGCAGATTGGTTAGGGAACAAGGGTTGGTGAACATTGCTAGTGAAGTATACTTGGGAAGTATAGCTTAGAGAGCAGGTTCAGAAACAGGTGTTCAGCAAGCCATTTGTCAGCAGCTAGGAAAAAGGGAGATATATTGTTGTATCTTGTAATTGGATTATCTTTGATCAATAATATATTCTCTTACCAAGTTGGTAAGAGACCAGGACGTAGACCATAGGGGATTAGGGGTCGAACTTGGCTAAAACATTGTGGTGTTCTTTATTTTTCCTGCTCATTACTTACTGCACTGCATAAACAGCACGCCATTTGTAAACTGCTAAATCAAACAGCAAGCTGTTTCTGGTAAAAATCAAAACAGGTCATAAATAAGCATAATTAGCCATAAACACCTATTCACCCCCCCTCTAGGTGTTGTTTTCAAGTGGGATTGTTCGATGGTCACCGAAAAACGGTATAATTTCGCGTGTTAATTATTTAATTTTCGTATTAAATTAGTTGTAAATTTCGATATTAATTAATTGTTGTAATTTAATTAGTTTAAATTGTGAGATTATTGTTGTGATTAAATTAGATTTAATTTTTGAGTATAATGTGTAAATTTTTTTGGTAAATTAATTTCCGAGATTTAATTCGGAGGGTCGATATTTGTAAATTATAGTTGTGGAGGACTAAGTGCGAGTCCGATTAAATGTTTGTGTTTAGTAATGATTAATTGTTAATTGTTAATTGTGAGAGTCGAATAATATGTAAAGGTTATGCGATTTTGCTAGTTATAAATGTTTACGTGCCTATGTGCTAAATGGTATAAAGCGAGTCGTAATGTGATGGCTTTACTAATTATGAATGTTATATGTTATTTATTTTAACTGCGAGGAGTCGTAAAGAGATCATAAGTTCTAAATGTCAGTATTTAAGGACTTATGTAATTCTCTTCGACTAGTTCCTCGGGCTTACGAATATCAATGATTGATTGTCACAAGTATAATTAATATGCTCAAGTGATATGATCATTGATATAGCGTAAGTAATAGTTAATGCTAGGGGTTGTTCCCTAGGGCTTACGAATATTAATAATTAATTGTCACGTGTATCATTAAAATGCGTGAGTGATACGATTATTGATGTAGCGTAAGTAGTAGTTAATGCTAATATAAGTTATTATGTGTTTACTGCATGTCGGGGCAGAATTTCTTATGTGCTAGGTGCCGCATGTCTGGGCGGGTACTTTTCTTACTTGTTTACTTTGCTGCAAGTTGAGGCAGCTTTATTTTTGCAAAAACAGGGTTGAATTGTATTTGAGGGGCTATGCCCATAGTCCGATAAACGAATACCTCATGCCGAAATTTTCTGAAAATCCCCTGCATTTAAATTTATTTAACTTATTTGACTTCAATGGTCTAAAGGCATATTTTGGTTGCTAACTGTTTATGTATATATGTGTCAAGGAATTCATTTCGAGGATTAATTGTGTCTTGGGGTTTAATTGTCCATTTATGTATTAATTTGAGGATAATTGTTGTCTCGAGGATTTATGTGCTTAGTTGAAGATTAGTTGTGATTTGAGGACTATCTATTAATTAAGTTGTCATAGAATGTCAATGGTATTATAGTTGTGTATGTTAAGTGAAATTGATTAAGTGGTATGGTTTGGGGTGGTTAGCACCAGGAAATGTCCACTTTAAAAAGGGGACTCTTCCATGTCATTTTCTTTACTAAATGTGTTATGTGCATTAATTGATATTTGAGTATTCAACTATAGGGATAACAACTATAGTACGACTTTAGGTGACTTAATGGTAAAAGAGTTGTGTCTACTCGAGATACGAGGTTGGACTGACATGTACTCGTAACTATTTCAGTACCATTAGGGTATAATCAAGTGGAGTGACGTACATCAAAAAGGGAAGATCGAGGCGTCGTATAAAGAAAGGTAAACTCCCTCCATGGAAATGCTTGGACGAGGTGCGAAGGAATTATTCGCGATTTCTGTTTTCTGCTAAGGACCAGAGGCAAGTTTATTTATGCATACTCTATCATTCAGAGTATCTGTACTTTGAAATATATGAAATGTGTGGATTAGATTTAAATCCATAGTTGCAAGTTTTCCAACCATGTGCTTACTCATCAAAACAAGTATATTTTTGGGCTTTGCTAATGTTATCAAATTCTGCTTATGCCATTTGTCAAAATCCCATGACTTAAAAAGTTGTCGATGGAGACCGATATTTTATGACTCACCTCCCCTTAAACGGTATCTTGTTTATAGAGTACTGCAATATTATACATGGAATATTTTCGATTAAGAATATCTAGAAGGATATTGATGTATGCTATTGGGAGGAGTTATTTAATTCAATGAATATTATTTATCATATTCATTTAAAAAGGAGTTTATATTTATTTCTTATAGACCGAGAGTCAGCGATAATTATTTTGATAAAGTACTTAAAGTCCGAGAACTGCCGGAGAGGTAACGTATTGGTTTTGATTAGAAATATTCCAAGAGTTACAATTGGGTGTTTTGAGTTTATTGCATATTTTGATATTAGTAGTAAAAATTATCTGAATATTCACTTTATTAAATGATTACTCTTTGGAATATTCTTTTAAAAAGAAGCTATTGAATATTTTATTCAATAAATATTAGGTATCTATTTATTAAATATCCTAAGTGTTTTAAAGGTTATAGAATGTTAATCGGAGGTTATTTAAGGACTTTCATGATTGATTAAAATATTATATTTTGATTCTGCCTATGCAAGGTTTCAAAACCTATACTCTGAAATATTATTTGATACTGCATTTGACAGGTATATTGTTAAACAATTTTGCTATAATCTTATTTCCTGTTGAAATAGAATTTGACCTTTGGATTATATGCGGTCTTTAAAGTTAAGTATTTATGAACCGGTATATCTTGTAGCTCTAGATATAAGAGCATATTCATTGTTTTCGATGTTAAACCGGGAGTTGGTATTTTGTGAAAATGGTAATAGCCGTGGAAACCCGGAGGGATTCCAGCGGCAGGTTATGATTGATTTGAGGAGTGTTATTTATAAACATTAATTACTTGATAATCATTCGAGGAATTGAATTTGCTTACTATATCTTTCGATGAATGTTATTTGAGTATAATCTCAGTCGAGAAATAACATATGAATTTTATTTCTGTTAAATATGCTATTGGAAGGCATAACTATTTTCGAAAGTATATTATGATACTTGATTACGATCTGAGTAATTGGCTTATAAGCTAGATATGAGGTATTAGTTATAAGCCAGGTTTTGCAAATGCCCTTAGCGAGGGGCGTATGACTTACATTCCTTAAATATAGATCAGGATTATTTTTTTAGAGGAAAATATTAAGTAGATATTTTTCGATATTTATTTAATGAACATTATTTTAAATATTCATTTGAGATGATTACTCAATGAATATTATTTTGAATATTCACTCGAGATTATTTAGTAAATGAATATCCTTTTAACTATTCACTTGAACTTTATTTAATGAATATCGCCTTTAATATTCATTCACGGTCGGTTTATTCATCGGGTATTATTTTGAATATTCCTTAAGGATTTAATTAAGTTAAATAATGAATATTATTTCGAATATTCATTCGATCATTATTTATTTAATCAATATCTTTTCGAATATCCAGTTAGCAATATCTTATATTAAGATTATTCCTTCAATATTTTTGACTTAATAAATATTCTTTGGAATATTTATTTAATTCTTCTAACTCGTTTCAAGAATGATTCGCTTCATTCAAATATTATCTTCGACCTTCGAATATTATGTAGACTATCCATGAGTCTTATTATTAATATTATTTTATTAAGGAAGATTCTCAAACTCTATTCTTCATTCGAATCTATCTCCCGAATTATAAGGGAACCTTACATGAGAGTTGTTATTTACCTTGTTTGACTTCCCGGTCACAAGTCTTTTGAAACTATTCTTTTCACTCGCAACATGGTTGCTATTCATCATATTAAGTCTTTTTGTTACTTCCTCATAATTCGAGGGGTAAGAATGTTGGAACAAGTTGGTATCCATTGACAAGCAGTAGCTTGGAAAATATTGGTGAATTTTCCTTTCCAACTAGATGCGACTACTTCGTGGAGTGTTATCAACAAGTATTATGCTTTGGGAAAGGGGGACGAGCTTTACATTTCAGAATCATGGATTATTCGAACTAGGAGTATTTGTGTAAGAGGCTGTGGGACGGTCCATCATTGAAACTGGTATAAGAGGCTGTGGGACAGTCCATCCTAGTAATAGGGTCCGAGTGGCACCGGTCCCGTCTAAGTCCAAAGATTGCTAGGGAGATCCGTCGTATGGTGGTGTCCATATGTTCTTCTTTCTACCGGTAGTAAAACAAATCTTGAGATACACAACCTGCGACTGATCATCGTAAGGCGGTGTCATCTGGCGCGACGTACTCCAGTATTGGTTCACTATCCAAAATCTAATGATTTTCTGCAACATCATCATTGTTGACAGAGTTGAAAAGTGTTTAAAACTGGAATTGCAATATCTTTCTTGCAACTTCCTCTTTTATGAAAATGATGATATCTTGCTTATCTTTGGCATAGCAGATATTCCCTCGGAAATATAATTTGAGTTACCTTGTAACTTCATCCTTTATCTTACGATTGATGACTATGTTGATACCTTACATAACATGAGTTGTGATAAGGAGGTTTTTGATATTGGATCACCTTATAACTTCATCTTTTAAGTTATATGTTGATATTCTGCTTATATTCTATATAGCAGATATTTTGCGGAAAGGTTATATTGAACTATCTTATAACTTCATCTTTTACAATATACTAACACCATGTTCGTCAATGCATGGCGTACGGTTTTAAAGATATTCCAGAACTGTTATTATATTGCTGAGGTGCAGTCTCTTGATCTATCAAGTGTTTTGACGAAAATGATGTACATACATATAAATATTTTCAGGCTTGAGAAGTATTGACTTGGTATCTCATAAATGGTTCGTCTCAAAAACCTTGACTCCCTTACTATCAGTTACCTCTAAGTCTTAAACTTATCAAGTGGTTAAAGAAGTTATATCCCATACAGAATATTGAACTGCAGGGTGTTGTGATAAAAAAAATGATATACTTATATGTATATACTTTCAGACTTGTGGAATACTAAAAAGGGGATCTTTTTATAGTTTGGTTTCTGTTTGATGAAAACACTTGTAGTAACAGTATATTGAACTGCATATTTTGAAGAGTTTTATTAAAGGTTATTGAGACTACAACTTATACCATTTTGCTAAGGTATGAAGCTTACTATGGTTATTATGATCTCAGATTGTTCATTTGATGTTATATTAAAGGTTATACTTCCCTTATTGAAATTCTATAGTTAAATGTTTCAGAAATGATAGTAAATATCGTTAGATATTGAATACCCTTGTGTGTATTGATATATATATATTTATATATATTTATATATTGTGAAGTTCTATTATTAACTTGCTGAGCAATTCTTTCGCTCATTCTTGCTTGTTTCAAATATTAACCTTTCAGATGAAGGTAGATGGTTGAGGCTTATCTGCATGGCTCAGAAGAAGCAGGCAGTACGCCCTTATGAAAATGATATGATCCAGAAAGTTATAGCTGGAATAAGTTATATATAAGTATATCGATGTGTAATATTTATGTTACTTTGTACTGAGTAGCTCCAGTTGCTGGTATACTTCTCAACGAAGCTATGCTGGTAATACAAGATAAGATTTGTAAGACACAGTGCAATGTAATAGGATGGATGTAATGAGAAATGTAAGTATTTGAATTCTTATTTCTAGCACTATGACCTAAAAGATGCTTGGTGGTTGGGGTCGCAGAGTTATATTTCAATTTTAATGATTACAGATGGTTTGATGTTGTTAAACAAGTAATTTGACATTGAGGATTTCCGCATAGCTACCAAATCCTTGACCCCGGATTTGGGGGTTTTACAGAAATGGTATCAGAGCTTAGGTTATAGTAAACTAGAAACGAGAGTGAGTAGGAGTGTGTATAGTTATGTGAGAACGTCAGAACTCATGTAGAGTTCATGTTGGACTATTGGATGTAGTGCCAATTCTTAAGTTAAGATTGGAATGTTATAATAAGGAATATGTTGAGGAGGACCTCACCTTGGGTGGTTGTGGATGTCTGCTAAAGGATCCCTAGAGACAAGTATTAGTTGGCGAGGGCATAGATCGCCCGAGACCTGAATTTAAGATGATTTTAGGGGATTCATGGAAACAGTTATGTACTCCCCGAACTACAGAAAATTTCAATAGGATATTGTAGGAACTAGGATGTAAAGTTGGCATCTAGTATTGTGGCAAGGATGTGTTGAGAACGTACTCATGCTGTTAAAATTCCGAAGAAAGAAGTAAAACAAGATCACTATGAAAGATTATTAGTCGAAGTTGCGGATGTTTAAACCCTCTCGAGCTTAATAGAGTTTGAGGTAATATTATGAATGGATTGGTGGACAGACACCGATTATTTCAATTGATTATAGAAGTAAAATGGTGAAGACGAAATTGGTCAATAAAGATGAAATGTTTTAAGAACCAAGACGGACTGAGAAAGTCTGAGAAAGACTAGTACGAAGGCTGTTATGCCAAAGAGAGATAAGCTTAAGTAGCACATGGAATTGTCATGAGGATAGGAACATGTGGTATAAAGATGGTTATAATGGTGACTGGATCTAAGTAGGTATTTTCTAGCAATGATCCGGAATATCGTCCGTTCGACATGTGGAATTCGTCGTTGCTAGGGGCGACACCGTATCGAAGTCTTCTCAAAGAAAAGAACGCTTGCGTGAGATGCTTGCGCCGAGTCGAATAGAACTCCTTACGATTGTAAAGGTCGATGGTTGAATCTTTAGCTATCGAGCACCTTAGGGTGTGCGTGAAAAAGAAGATCGTTAGAATCGAACCATTATCCGTCAGAGGAGCCGATATAAAAAGGCATCCGTAGAGACCTTGGCAGTACCCTTCCCATTTGGGGAATCATTTTGATTACCTCCCCAATCTGAATTATTTGATATCTCCCCATTTGCAAATTATGTTTATTACCTCCCCAGTCTATGAATGATTTGACACCTCCCCGTGCATAAATTATTTTGATTACCCCCTAATCTATGACATATCTTGACATCTCTCCAAGAGAGAATTTTTAATAAAGAATACATTCCCTCCTCGAAGTTATTCTTTAATACTTGTGTTAAGCCATATTTAGTTTCGATTGTGCCAGAAGTTGTCATTATCCCTACCTTCAGATTTCTGAAGCCCTGTCGAATGATATTATTTCAAACTTCCACTTCCCTTCAATAGTGGATGATTCTATGGTGATATAGCACCACTTGATTGTTGAATACCAGTATCTTTCTGGTTACCCTTTTCTTTGGAAATCACACCTTTGGAATCCATTCAATTCAACTCCAAGGTGTCCCTTTGAGAATTAATTGTCAAAATACAATAACAATTAACTTGAATTTGAATTGCTTTCATACTTCTCAAACTCCACTGAGACGAACAACCCTATCATTATAGGGGCCACAAGGACTTTCTGTATGTGTGATAGAAGTATGATGGGACGCCGTCACTTGTGAGTTGTGAAACACAAGAAGGCTAATTACCTTTGGTAATGTCTTAACTGAGACACACAACGTGAGTTCTTATGATCATATTGATCTCTCAGTAAATTCTCTTATCTCAAATAAGGTTTACTTTGTCACTCACAACCTTATGATCATCAATGTGTGACAATAGCCTGGATATGACAGCTATCTTTTCAAAGCTCCATAATTCTTGCTTTCTCTAATAAAATTGAAGGGGATGCCAGCCAGGTCGGCCAAGTCAAAATTTGCTGATAGAAACTAGATTCGCAATGGAATCGCCAAGAGCAGGAGCGAATCCCAAAACGAACAGAATATCAGTGACGTATCAATAGAATTAGTTAATTCTTTCTCTCTCAATGATATTATGTTAATGGAATTAGTGCACTCTCTCTCTCAAGGATGTTATGTGAATAGAATCAGTGAACTCTCTCTCAAGGATCGATAGTATGATAATGGTAAGTTGGTCAAGATATATGTGTGAAAGGAATAATGTGGTAAGACTCCAATGATAACTGTGTCAAATAGAGATCCTATGGTTGGATTGAGGTTTCGGAGAAGTTGTTTACGAATGGACACTCTCCGGTTTGGCAGAATAAATGTTGATGATGAAAGAGTTAAGGAATCCCAATAGTGACCTTAGCTGATTCCGTGGACGGAATCCTGTTAAGGAGGGTAGACTGTAATAACCCGGATTTTTCAAGAAATGATTTTATTATTATTTCAATAATAATAATGTTTTCCTAAAATGAGGAGGAATTTTTTTTTAATTTTATTATTCAATTATTTAATTATTTTCTGTTAAGTGGAGCTTGGTCCTCCTATTTAAAATTATATTGACCTAGTAGATATCTCGAGTCAATAGTTTATTTGGGCAAGGGCTTAATTTTCAAAGTGTGGAATTATTCAGTATAGATTTTATTTTAAATTACTGAATAATTTTGAGATTTTAAAATCCGTAGAAAATGTATATTTTAGTTATTTGAGGATTTGCAGAAATTACTCGATTAATATATAAAATCAAGAATTCAAGGTTTTACTAAAACAATAGTGTTTGTAGTATTTTAATAAAGTCCTTTAAATTGTGAATTATGAATCACAATTATTATTTTTATGAATTGCTTTTATAAATTATTAATAATTTGTAAAATGCATATCAAATTAAAAAAATTGAGATTTAATTCTATTTCTTTCTCCAAAAGTCTTTAAAAATGTTCTAGTATTTAATTGTATTAAAAAATTTATTTTTACAAATTAGAGTTTTTAACTCTAAATATTATTTAGAGTATGTAGTGATTAATTGTATTGTTTTAATTGTTATTGGGCTTGAGCCCATTAGGGTTAAACAAAACACACACAGCACACATAGATATACACACAATACACACACAGCCGCACAAAACACACACACACGGTAACAGATCGGGGAGAGAGTGAAGAAGAAAAAGAGGAGAAAAGAGATTTGGGGTTTTGATTTTAATCAATTGGAACCTATACATACATATATATAATCAGATTGTGTGTATATATCTCTGTGTGTGTGCGTGCTGTATGGGTGTGGGTGCGCTCGTAGTGGTGTAGCAGCGGCGGCGACGCCACGGTGGGGGCCGACGGGATCTGTGGTCGCGCGAGGGACAGCAGCCGCAGTGGGAGGATAAGGAAGAAGAAGGGGAGGAGGCTGCCTTGTGGGTGTGTGCAGCGGGAAGGAGAGAGAGAGAGAGAGAGAGATGGCAGGAGAGAGGGAGAGAGATAGTGGGATTGTTCAATGGTCACCGGAAAACGGTATAATTTCGCGTGTTAATTATTTAATTTTTGTATTAAATTAGTTGTAAATTTTGATATTAATTAATTGTTGTAATTTAATTAGTTCAAATTGTGAGATTATTGTTGTGATTAAATTAGATTTAATTTTTGAGTATAATGTGTAAATTTTTGTGGTAAATTAATTTCCGAGATTTAATTCGGAGGGTCGATATTTGTAAATTATAGTTGTGGAGGACTAAGTGCGAGTCCGATTAAATGTTTGTGTTTAGTAATGATTAATTGTTAATTGTTAATTATGAGAGTCGAATAATATGTAAAGGTTATGCGATTTTGCTAGTTATAAATGTTTACGTGCCTATGTACTAAATGGTATAAAGCGAGTCGTAATGTGATGGCTTTACTAATTATGAATGTTATATGTTATTTATTTTAACTGCGAGGAGTCGTAAAGAGATCACAAGTTCTAATTGTCAGTATTTAAGGACTTGTGTAATTCTCTTCGACTAGTTCCTCGGGCTTACGAATATCAATGATTGATTGTCACAAGTATAATTAATATGCTCAAGTGATATGATCATTGATATAGCGTAAGTAATAGTTAATGCTAGGGGTTGTTCCCTAGGGCTTACGAATATCAATAATTGATTGTCACGTGTATCATTAAAATGCGTGAGTGATACGATTATTGATGTAGCGTAAGTAGTAGTTAATGCTAATATAAGTTATTATGTGTTTACTGCATGTCGAGGCATAATTTCTTATGTGCTTCTGGTTGTTCATGCTAGACTATTCATTAAAAAAACTAAGAGTAGCCCAAGGAATAAGGCCTATTTATGAGTTCTTGGATTGCTTTCGCATGTCTGGGCGGGTACTTTTCTTACTTGTTTACTTTGCTGCAAGTTGAGGCAGCTTTATTTTTGCAAAAACAGGGTTGAATTGTATTTGAGGGGCTGTGTCCATAGTCCGATAAACGAATACCTCATGCCGAAATTTTCTGAAAATCCCCTGCATTTAAATTTATTTAACTTATTTGACTTCAATGGTCTAAAGGCATATTTTGGGTGCTAACTGTTTATGTATATATGTGTCAAGGAATTCATTTCGAGGATTAATTGTGTCTTGGGGATTAATTGTCCATTTATGTATTAATTTGAGGATAATTGTTGTCTCGAGGATTTATGTGCTTAGTTGAAGATTAGTTGTGATTTGAGGACTATCTATTAATTAAGTTGTCATAGAATGTCAATGGTATTATAGTTGTGTTTGTTAAGTAAAATTGATTAAGTGGTATGGTTTGGGGTGGTTAGCACCAGGAAATGTCCACTTTAAAAAGGGGACTCTTCCATGTCATTTTCTTTACTAAATGTGTTATGTGCATTAATTGGTATTTGAGTAGTCAACTATAGGGATAACAACTATAGTATGACTTTAGGTGACTTAGTGGTAATTCTGAGTTGTGTCTACTCGAGATACGAGGTTGGACTGACACGTACTCGTAACTATTTCAGTACCATTAGGGTATAATCAAGTGGAGTGACGTACATCAAAAAGGGAAGATCGAGGCGTCGTATAAAGAAAGGTAAACTCCCTCCATGGAAATGCTTGGACGAGGTGCGAAGGAATTATTCGCGATTTCTGTTTTCTGCTAAGGACCAGAGGCAAGTTTATTTATGCATACTCTATCGTTCAGAGTATCTGTACTTTGAAATATATGAAATGTGTGGATTAGATTTAAATCCATAGTTGCAAGTTTTCTAACCATGTGCTTACTCATCAAAACAAGTATATTTTTGGGCTTTGCTAATGTTATCAAATTCTGCTTATGCCAATTGTCAAAATCCCATGACTTAAAAAGTTGTCGATGGAGACCGATATTTTATGACTCACCTCCCCTTAAACGGTATCTTGTTTATAGAGTACTGCAATATTATACTTGGAATATTTTTGATTAAGAATATCTAGAAGGATATTGATGTATGCTATTGGGAGGAGTTATTTAATTCAATGAATATTATTTATCATATTCATTTAAAAAGGAGTTTATATTTATTTCTTATAGACCGAGAGTCAGCGATAATTATTTTGATAAAGTACTTAAAGTCCGAGAACTGCCGGAGAGGTAACGTATTGGTTTTGATTAGAAATATTCCAAGAGTTACAATTGGGTGTTTTGAGTTTATTGCATATTTTGATATTAGTAGTAAAAATTATCTGAATATTCACTTTATTAAATGATTACTCTTTGGAATATTCTTTTAAAAAGAAGCTATTGAATATTTTATTCAATAAATATTAGGTATCTATTTATTAAATATCCTAAGTGTTTTAAAGGTTATAGAATGTTAATCGGAGGTTATTTAAGGACTTTCATGATTGATTAAAATATTATATTTTGATTCTGCCTATGCAAGGTTTCAAAACCTATACTCTGAAATATTATTTGATACTGCATTTGACAGGTATATTGTTAAACAGTTTTGCTATAATCTTATTTCCTGTTGAAATAGAATTTGACCTTTGGATTATATGCGGTCTTTAAAGTTAATTATTTATGAACCGGTATATCTTGTAGCTCTAGATATAAGAGCATATTCATTGTTTTCGACGTTAAACCGGGAGTTGGTATTTTGTGAAAATGGTAATAGCCGTGGAAACCCGGAGGGATTCCAGCGGCAGGTTATGGCAGGTTATGATTGATTTGAGGAGTGTTATTTATAAACATTAATTACTTGATAATCATTCGAGGAATTGAATTTGCTTACTATATCTTTCGATGAATGTTATTTGAGTATTATCTCCGTCGAGAAATAACATATGAATTTTATTTCTGTTAAATATGCAATTGGAAGGCATAACTATTTTCGAAAGTATATTATAATACTTGATTACGATCTGAGTAATTGGCTTATAAGCTAGATATGAGGTATTAGTTATAAACCAAGTTTTGCAAAGGCCCTTAGCGAGGGGCGTATGACTTACATTCCTTAAATATAGATCAGGATTATTTTTTTAGAGGAAAATATTAAGTAGATATTTTCCGATATTTATTTAATGAACATTATTTTAAATATTCATTTGAGATGATTACTCAATGAATATTATTTTGAATATTCATTCGAGATTATTTAGTAAATGAATATCCTTTTAACTATTCACTTGAACTATATTTAATTAATATCGCCTTTAATATTCATTCAGGGTCGGTTTATTCATCGGGTATTATTTTGAATATTCCTTAAGGATTTAATTAAGTTAAATAATGAATATTATTTCGAATATTCATTCGATCATTATTTATTTAATCAATATCTTTTCGAATATCCAGTTGAGCAATATCTTATATTAAGATTATTCCTTCAATATTTTTGACTTAATAAATATTTTTTGGAATATTTATTTAATTCTTCTAACTCGTTTCAAGAATGATTCGCTTCATTCAAATATTATCTTCGACCTTCGAATATTATGTAGACTATCCATGAGTCTTATTATTAATATTATTTTATTAAGGAAGATTCTCAAACTCTATTCTTCATTCGAATCTATCTCCCGAATTATAAGAGAACCTTACATGAGAGTTGTTATTTACCTTGTTTGACTTCCCGGTCACAAGTCTTTTGAAACTATTCTTTTCACTCGCAACATGGTTGCTATTCATCATATTAAGTCTTTTTGTTACTTCCTCATAATTCAAGGGGTAAGAATGTTGGAACAAGTTGGTATCCATTGACAAGCAGCAGCTTGGAAAATATTAGTGAATTTTCCTTTCCAACTAGATACGACTACTTCGTGGAGTCTTATCAACAAGTATTATGTTTGGGGAAAGGGAGCGAGCTTTACATTTCAGAATCATGGATTATTCGAACTAGGAGTATTTGTGTAAGAGGTTGTGGGACAGTCCATCATTGAAACTGGTATAAGAGGCTGTGGGACAATCCATCCTAGTAATAGGGTCTGAGTGGTGCCGGTCCCGTCTAAGCCCAAAGATGGCTAGGGAGATCCGGCGTATGGTGGTGTCCATATGTTCTTCTTTCTACTGGTAGTAAAACAAATCTTGAGATACATAACCTGCGACTGATCATCGTAAGGTGGTGTCATCTGGCGCGATATACTCCAGTATTGGTTCACTATCCAGAATCTAAAAATTTTCTGCAACATCATCATTGTTGACAGAGTTGAAAAGTGTTTGAAACTGGAATTGCAATATCTTTCTTGCAACTTCCTCTTTTATGAAAATGATGATATCTTGCTTATCTTTGGCATATAAGATATTCCCTCGGAAATATAATTTGAGTTACCTTGTAACTTCATCCTTTATCTTACGATTGATGACTCTGTTGATAACTTACATAACATGAGTTGTGATAAGGAGGTTTTTGATATTGGATCACCTTATAACTTCATCTTTTAAGTTATATGTTGATATTCTGCTTATATTCTATATAGCAGATATTTTGCGGAAAGGTTATATTGAACTATCTTATAACTTCATCTTTTACAATATACTAACACCATGTTCGTCAATGCATGGCGTACGGTTTTAAAGATATTCCAGAACTGTTATTATATTGCTGAGGTGCAGTCTCTTGATCTGTCAAGTGTTTTGACGAAAATGATGTACATATATATAAATATTTTCAGGCTTGAGAAGTATTGACTTGGTATCTCATAAATGGTTCGTCTCAAAAACCTTGACTCCCTTACTATCAGTTACGTACCTATGAGTCTTAAACCTATCAAGTGGTTAAAGAAGTTATATCCCATACAGAATATTGAACTGTAGGGTGTTGTGATAAAAAAAATGATATACTTATATGTATATACTTTCAGACTTGTGGAATACTAAAAAGGGGATTTTTTTATAGTTTGGTTTCTGTTTGATGAAAACACTTGTAGTAACAGTATATTGAACTGCATATTTTGAAGAGTTTTATTAAAGGTTATTGAGACTACAACTTATACCATTTTGTTAAGGTATGAAGCTTACTATGGTTATTATGATCTCAGATTGTTCATTTGATGTTATATCAAAGGTTATACTTCCCTTATTGAAATTCCATAGTTAAATGTTTCAGAAATGATAGTAAATATCGTTAGATATTGAATACCCTTGTATGTCTTGATATGTATATATATATATATATATATATATATATATATATATATATATATATATATATATATTGTGAAGTTCTATTATTAACTTGCTGAGCAATTCTTTCGCTCATTCTTGCTTGTTTCAAATATTAACCTTTCAGAGGAAGGTAGACGGTTGAGGCTTATCTGCATGGCTCAGAAGAAGCAGGCAGTACACCCTTATGAAGATGATATTATCCAGAAAGTTATAGCTGGAATAAGTTATATGTAAGTATATCGATGTGTAATATTTATGTTACTTTGTACTGAGTAGCTCCAGTTGCTGGTATACTTCTCAACGAAGCTATGCTGGTAATATAAGATAAGATTTGTAAGACACAGTGCAATGTAATAGGATGGATGTAATGAGAAATGTAAGTATTTGAATTGTTTTTCTAGCCCTATGACCTAAAAGATGCTTGGTGGTTGGGGTCGCAGAGTTATATTTCAGTTTTAATGATTAGAGATGGTTTGATGTTGTTAAACAAGTAATTTGACATTGAGGATTTCCGCGTACCTACCAAATCCTTGACCCCGGATTTGGGGGTGTTACACAATTCTTCCAACGATTCTTTCTTCGACGATTTTAGGTTACGCTTAATAATTTTTTAAAAATATCTATTGAATTCTTTAGATATTTAACAATAAATTTAAAAAAGTGTAAAATTAATGATATTTATTTATGTAATGAAATTAAGACATTTTTTATTTCTCAATCAATCAGATTGTGTTGTGAGTTCGGGGGTTTTTTCCGGCTGATTTAGTGAATCCTTTTTAATTGTTTGTCAAAAAAAGTATGGAATATATGTAAATTTAAGATTAATAATAAAATTTATTAAAATAAATTAAACTTTTATATTAAATCAAATAATTAATATATTAATTCATAATAATAATAATAATAATAATATAGCCCGTGCTTTGCACGGGTTATAGGTTAGTACTTTTTATTTTCAGTTATTTCTATAAATATTTATTTATCCATTTTCAATTTTTTGTTAACTTTCTTTTTTCACGGATTTTAAGATACATGTAAAATATTATTTAATAAGTTGATTTACTTTTATAAAAATGAGAAAATAATCAAAATGCCTCATTTTGGGAGTCAACTGCACGAAATACCCATTTTCAAAGTCGTGGTCCCGAGTACCCACGGGACACGCCGCGCCAAGTTCATTTTTTTCCAAAAAATACGGTAAGTCGTGGGCTGCTCTCCCCCTCCCCTCCGTCGGCGAATCGTACAACCCCTCCCCTACCTTCGTTTTGTGAATCTCCGATCCATATGACCACATAAAAATGATGGTCACACCTTGCTCATCATTTTAAGCAATCGTGTTGTTGAAATCTGGCCTCGTAGTTGCATGTCTGACCAGATCGTAAAACGAAAACGGAAAATAGCTTCGATTTAGGTGTTTACAATACGGCATTAGAATCGATTAATTAATGACATAGGGTTGTAGAGGACGATGAGGTGATCAGTTTGGTATATAGAACTCTACGGGAAAATGAATGAGCTGGGACAACGAAGGAATCGAAAAAATGGCAAAAAATCGCCCGACGAGTCGCCCAACGAGTCTCCTGGAGAAGATGATGATGACGTAAGATACGCATCTCCGGAATGCGTATCTTACAATACGCATCTCCAAGTAGCGTATCTCACGCTACAGTGAATGCCTGACAATGGCGTGTCTTAATGTTGCGTCATTACCGGCCATTAGCGTGTCTCCATGACACTCTTCTGCTAGTAGCGTATCTCCATGACGCTCCATCACCAGTAGCGTGTACCGTGGGTATTTAGGGTTTTGGTTATGTGTATTTAATTTGTGGGTATTCTGGGCCATCACAAAAAAATACT
Organism: Kitagawia praeruptora; assembly: GCA_037693485.1. Classification (NCBI taxonomy): domain Eukaryota; kingdom Viridiplantae; phylum Streptophyta; class Magnoliopsida; order Apiales; family Apiaceae; genus Kitagawia; species Kitagawia praeruptora. The sequence continues at coordinate 39,173,187 of CM075344.1, forward strand.
ATCTAAACGAACAAAGCAGAGCATTATCTTTTAGTACTAATTTAGCAAAAAAATAAAAATATTATCTCAGAGTAGACGGAATTATAGAACCGGTGAAATGACATTTTCTAACAACTTAAATCACCGTTTTAGAACTGACTCGCCTGGAATTTTGGTATTCAAATAACAACCTAATTGATATTTATCTTCTGACCCCACAAAATATTATCAGAAGCAAGAAAGTGAGAGTGAGAGAGAGAGAACGAGAGAGAGAGGCGTGGAAAAAAGAGTTTAAAAATCAAAATCTCGTAATGAAGCTAGAATACCCCGTGCCTTGCACGGGTAATGAAGCTAGTAATAATATTATATAAGTTAACACATATGTGATGAGTCCTCCCGGCACGAGCTCCCTGTGTGAAGTACCAAATTATTAAAAATATCCATCATTTAATCCAATGGAGGAAGTGATTGGAACAAAGATATTGGGTCATTTACAATATTAGTGATTTGTATAAACTTATGTATCGAGTTTGTAGGATAAAATAATGTTGTTCCTCTTGAGTTAAAATTTCCTGAATTACCTTAATTAAAGTTAAATTGCTTTAGTTAATTAGTTTTGTTTTGCTTTGTTTTTCACGTATGATCAGACAAAGGTTCAATTAGCGATCGAGATCTTGTATAACAGTAAGGTTGCGTTTTTAGGTAAAACACCCCAGGAAGTTGCTAGACAATCTGTGAATATAGTACAGAATAAAAACGCTAATAGCTGTCGTGTGTGTGAGTAACAAAATAATAAAAACAAGTAAAAAAGGAGGCAGGAACGAAAAGCCCGAGTCTAGTGCTTACTGTCTCCTTAAAACGTATTAGCCCTAGTATGTGCGAGCGAAACGCATCTCCTTAAAGCGTATTAGCCCTCACCGTATGTACGAGCGAAATGCCTCCAAGGATAAAACGGATTGCAGTGAGGCTACAGAAGCATAACATTCAGCGAGCTTGAGACGAACAAGAATATCACCGAAGGAAGAGAAGGCTGTATATGAGAGGATGATGAGGATGTGTGTTTTCGAGTGAATAACCCTAACGCTCTAGGTGAGTATTTATAGGCTAAGAAAACTTGTGCGCAACACAATTGCCATAATTAATTAGCCGCGCTAATCAATTAAGTCGGTGGTGGCAAAAAATTCGTTATAAAAACGAAATTGATTTTACCTTAATTAATTCCGAATTTTAATTAACTTAGTCAGATTTTAACTAGTCCGATTTTAATTGGCCCAATTTTCTGCTGCATGCTGCAGCACATAGGTGATGGAGCAACACACAAATAACACATTTGGACACTACACAAGTATCTTGCTATATAAACCTATAAAAGGCTCTTTACCATTTCAATGGGGTGAAATGGCAAAATCGTCACTCAACTGGAACTCAACTTGCAATCAGGTCATCGAACTCAAAAAGCTTACAAACGGGTCACTCAACTAATTAAAACTTTCTTATCCATCATTAAACTCAAAAATCTTACAATCGGGTCATCGAACTCAAAAAACTTACAATCAGGTCATCAAACCCTCCATAATATAAGTTCACAATATACAATTTTATTGAATTGTTTAATACAAATAAATACATGATAAATATTTGTCTTTTATAATTATTTTCTTCCCTAAAAATTAGGATATTGAAAAAGGAACTTTAGTTTTAAAAATTAAATTATAAATAAATTCAAATTTTCATTCCTACAAATTTGAAAACCATTTCTATTTCGAATATGTTAATAATTATTTTCCTCTCTAAAAATTAGGACATTAAATAAAGAAATTTGATTTTTTTATATTTAATTAGAGGAGTTTTAGGAAAAATAAATAAATATGATTCAGACGATTTTAAACCTCCTGAGTATTCTCCTTTATATAAATTTGGCTTAGAAAAAATTGTGAGTATGTATGCTAGTGACTCAGAATAATGCTCATGTGTATCTGTCTACTGTCTAATATAAGACTGGTTTGAAATTTAAGTTGTTAGAGTTTTACCGGTCTCTAAGATTGAACAGGCCAATAAGATTGTATACTGTGAACTTATACTATGGAGGGTTCGATGACCTGATTGTAAGTTTTTTGAGTTCAATGACCTGATTGTAAGATTTTTGAGTTTAATGATGGATAAGAAAGTTTTAATTAGTTGAGTAACCCGTTTGTAAGATTTTTGAGTTCGATGACCTAATTGCAAGTTGAGTTCCAGTTGAGTGACGATTTTGCCATTTCACCCCATTTCAATGTGGGACTTCAAGGTTCTACTTCCATTTTCCACTTCCAAGGGAGCAACTTTGGATAATCATAATTCATCAATCCCTTAGTCGTTTTGAGTATTTGAACATGCATTGGAAAGCTCTCACGGAGGAGAACACTCTCCAATCACAACTTGTTGCAAACACGCACACAAGGCACACTCAAATCGGAGCTCAAAATGACTCGATGTGGGTCTAAAAACCCACATTTTCCAAAAGAAGTTTCCCGAGATGATCTTCAAAACTTTATCTTCTAAAGGTAGCATGTTTTAACAGGTGTTGCACAACACGGGTTTCTCTCGAGGTCCACTTCGCCAATGTCTTGAGCCTGTTTAAATCAGATTTACAAAAGTAGAAAAATATGAATCCAAAAATAGGTAAAATGCATTTCAATATTACGAATTTTGAATCGTATTTAGAGCAATTTAATATAATACAAATTGCTTGTTTTTGCAAGCAGTTAAAAGCCAAATTCCTCAAAAAGTAATAAAGTTCACAAAATCACAAATTATATTTGTAGCCCAAAGTATATTCTACTAGAACCAAGATGGGTTGCAAGGGTGCTTCTACCACTAAAGAGACTGAGGTCCTTCAGCCGAAAACTTGTACCATATATATGGTATGGCATGAAAAATTTTATTCCTCATTTTTTAAACTATACGGCCCTTTAGAATCTGCACAATATTATTATAGGTTCGAGTACACATGGAGATACGTTAAGACTTAAGGATATGTATTTCTCGTTTAATTGTATTTAATTAATTTAATTTAATTTGTTGTAAATCAAAGTGCTTGTAAAAGAAGATTAGTTTGAATAATTTTTGCTGGAGTGTTTATTTGACACTTTTAAAAAAACTAACAAATAAAATATATGTAATATGGAACACATGTCCTAATTAATTATTACTCTCCCATCCCACCAATTGTTTACATTTAGGTTGTACATGTAGATTAAGAAAAATGGTTAAAGTTTACATTTGGATTGTAGACGGAAATTAAGAAAAATAGGTAAAATAGTGGAAAAAGGTAAAAAGAATGGGCAAAATGACGGATTCATCAATATTTAATGTATAAAATAAGTAACTTGGAGGAAAGTAGTGAAAGTAATTAAATTTTATATTATAAAATTACACTAATTTTTTAAAATTTTGAAAAGTAAAAAAATAGTAAAGACATTTTAAATGGATTTTTTTTTAAAAATGGATGAAACAAAAGGAACATATTAAGAGGAATTATAGTAAGGAAATACCAAAAGTCAAGACTCACCCACAACCTACTTTATTGTAAGATCGAAATGACTCAAGTGTCAAGTGTTCAAAACTCAACAATAACGCATTAAAATTTATAAATAATACAAATTAAAATTTGTAATTATACTATGCATTTCAAAGTTTAGTTTTCAAACATGTATGCATTTGTTTTCAAATGTATACAAAGAAGTTTTGTCAAAATACTACGAGAAGATAACAATTGGATTATGTATTGTTCAACATTTGCTTTTAATCGTATAATTATAAACTCATACATTAGTCCAATAATCGAAGGATTGTCTAACTTGTTAGTAGCTAGTACATTTAAAATTTTAAAAGTGTTAGCAAATCTTAACTGAATCATATATTATTCAATGTTTTCCCTTAATCGTTCGATTGACCAAACAAATAATAAACAGAACCTTACAGACATAAATAATTAAATTAAACGAATGGAAAAGACTCGAATACGAGACCCCTCCCTAAATCAAGTTCTAATACGATGTTTAGTAATCAAGGCATTTAAAAGCCATAAAATGTTAAATGAAGACAACAACTAGATCATATATTATAATAAAACACAATCGACCAAAATTTTTATGTTTCGGGTTTGATAATATAGTAAGTTCGTTGTTAACAAAAAATATATATCAGTCGAACAATTTTATTTAAAATTTTCAAAGGCGAGGTATAAATCTTTTAACGATATGCCACACAAGTTTATACATACTAATCTTTTTGACTAACTGTAAATAGTTGTAAAAAGAATAGAGGAAGAAGCTGACTTTAGTAAATTAGAAATAAATATTTAATACACATATAACATGCATAATTAATAAATAAAATAAAATAAAAATATTGAGCAAGTTTTTCGTAAATGAATAAATTACCGGTAATATTCAGAACGAAAAATCGATATGTTCTGGAGCACTTTCTTCATCATTTACTGCACATATAAAAATTTCATAAAGTAATTAGTTGAAAAAAATATAGCACATGAATTTTGTAGTAGAACTTTCTATGTCCCGAATTTGAAGAGTTCATAAATTTGCGTGTGAGTGTGTGTATTACTCGAAAAAAGTTCATGTTAAATAATGTTTATATTCTAGTAAAATTATTCAACTTAAAATTAACATCTATGTCAAATCACAACTATCTATATCTTAATAATAATTAGAAATTTAAGATTGATAAATATCTCGATTTAGTTACACATAAAAATAAAAATATAAATTAAGACTTCTAGATTTAAAAAATAAAAACATAAGGTTTTGGTTGAGTTCAAAATTTAATTAAAATAAAAGAGGAATTCATCGATTCTCATGTACACATATGCAATATTCTACAAATTGATTAATTACTTACCGAGTCGATTTAGATGAAATCGAAATAATAAGCATTTCGCACGCAAAATCAAGAAGATCAGTGAGCAAATTGGGCAATAATCAGAAAATAACATGGATGTAACTTTGATATTAGATTGTATAAAAGGAGTATTTACTTTGTTAACATAGTAAGAGGGCAAAGAATAGAAAGAGAGATGAGGAGGGGAAGACGAGAAGCGGCGGATGAAAAATGTAGTAAAAGGATTGCATACGAATGAATTTTTGATGTAAAAAAAGAAGATATATATGATATGAATTGGGCCGGATCCTAAAAGTTTTAGGCACAATGCGGAGAACCAACATGACCTTTGATAGGCTAAAAATAACCAGAAGCCTAGCAAAGCGCAACTTGGGGCCCAAACAATGGTAACAGGCCTAGCTTGCGAGAATGAGACACTTCGGCCCAGACCAGTGGACCTCAGTCTAGTGATAACACCAACACGTGGTACCCTAGCCCAGGCTGGTAGAGCCCAGACTAATGACGACTACGACACGTGAATCTCCAGCTCAGAAAAGTCGTCCCAACCAGTCAGTGACTAGTACTAAATGCCAATGATTAGCATGTGCCAATCATGAATGGAATAATCCTCGCACACTCTGACTACTTCCTCATCAAGGGGACACGTGTTCAGCATCTCCACAGTTTAGGAGCCTGTACCACTGAGATTCAACGATCACGATTAAGAGGTAACACTCCCCAAACCCTACTCCTAGGGCTATAAATACCCCAAAGGAATTAGGTTTTGGGGATGGTCACATCACTCACCTGCACACACACTTATTACTCTTGTGATACTCGCTTGATTATTATCTTCCAAAGCCAACTCTTATTCTCATCCAAAGCCAACTCTTAGAATTAGGTTTTGGGGATGGTCACATCACTCACCTGCACACACTTATTACCCTTGTGATACTCGCTTGATTATTATCTTCCAAAGCCAACTCTTATTCTCATCCAAAGCCAACTCTTCTTCTCACGTCGAAGGCACCTCGGGGCCAAACCCCCCTCCGGTGTCGTTTTGCAGACACCCCACCATAACTACACCACTTCCGAGCAGGAGTTGGCGAGGAAGAACTCGGTCAAGTTTCAGAGTTATCAACTTTCAATACAAAATTTTAGTTACTAAATATAATGAGAGTCATCAACTTTCAGAGTTATCAACTTTCAACTTTCAATACAAAATGTTAGATAGTCATGCACTGTATTTATATAAATATAATGAGGCCGATTCAAATAAAATTTAATAATAAAATAAAAATTCAAATCAATATCAGTCATATTTTTTTTAACGAAAAGGTAGTACTGTATTTTTTTAATAATGTTCTGTAGCATTATATGTGAAGTAGTTTTAATATTCTAATATTACGGTGGTTATAAATGGAACCTAACCCATTATATAACAATATCTATACTATTATATTAAAGACAAAATATTGAAAGTATCATTTGGTCGGTCGATCTATTGTTTGGTCACGCAATTCATATTTGTTATAATTTTTAATCAAATTGATGAGGATCGTACATATAATATTCCAAGTTTTTATATAGAGTGGTATAAGATTCGAATTCCTACAACAACATACTAAAATTATCATTAATAATATTACATTTAAAATAAATAAAGGTGAAATTTCATTAATCATATTATATATATCTATACTATACTATTATAAGCAAAACAAGGTATATTTGGTTAGTTGGTTGGCTGGTTAACACCTTCCAAAAAAATCGTTAACACCTTCCTAAAATAACAAGTTAAAAAATTATTTTAAAAATATTAATTTATTTATTATAAACAACAAAATTTACCAATAAGACACCAAAGTTCGTTTTTAAAAATTCAAAAAAAAAAAACAAATCTATACTATACTATTATAAGCAAAACAAAGTATATTTGGTTAGTTGGTTGGTTGGTTAACACCTTCAAAAAAAATCGTTAACACCTTCCTAAAAATAACAAGTTAAAAAATTATTTTAAAAATATTAATTTATTTATTATAAACAACAAAATTTACCAATAAGGCACAAAAGTTCGTTTTTAAAAATTAAAAAATGTATTAAAAATTCAAAATTCAATTAAACTATACTCTCTTCCGTTTATATTAATCATCAATCAAAAAACACGTATTGAGCAATCAAATGAAAACTGCCAAACTTACTCTCAAGTGTTTACATATTTAGAAAAACTTAACATATCTATACCATACTATTATAAGCAAAACAAGGTATATTTGGTTAGTTGGTTGGTTAGTTAACACCTTCTAAAAAAATTGTTAACACCTTCCTAAAAATAACAAGTTAAAAAATTATTTTAAAAATATTAATTTATTTATTATAAACAACAAAATTTACCACAAATTTAAGAACAGAAATTCTTCACCTTAAGAAAATAATCTTCAATAGAAAGTGTACCTTGAACTGTCACTGCTAGTTTGTTCTCAAGATACTGTAATCGAGTAGTGTTCTTTCTGGTAAACAGCTTCCCAAGTGTCTCCCAAACCTCCTTTGGTGATGTTGAATCCCGTACATGCTTAATATATTTTTTTATTGATTTATATCCTCAAGGCAAATAAAGCTTTTCCACTCTTTATCTTCTATTTACGACGTAACTCAGCATTCTGGGGAGTATCTGCAGGAATTTTCGTTTCATCACCAGATATGAGATACCATAGATCCTGCCCCTGTAGATAGGCTTCCATACATAGCTTCCAGTAGCTATAATTGTTACCAACAAGCTTATCAACAGAGGGGTTAGATAAAGCACTTCCACCATTCATATTTTGTTTAATAATAATGTATCAATGCTTGATTAAATTTCCACAACACTGATACCATGAAACAAAATAGATAGAGAGATTTGCAACGAAGAATGTTATTACTGAATAAAACAAGCTTATAAGCACACAGACAACTCAACAACTGAAGTGCTTCAAGAACCATCTATCTAAAGCATATCCTAATTTATAGAAAAGAAGAAAACTAAACCAACTAAAAACAAGGAACACTACTCTGACTAGTGGAGTTTGACACTCCTGATTTTATTCAACTACTTCTACTACTATAATCTAATCCCTACAAAATAGAAATCAGAATAGACCAATTCAAACTTATTTCCACGTTCAGTGATTTGCACTAATTTGTAACATAATACACTACCTCTATCTGTAAGTGTCGATATCCACTCACATTTGTCATATAGTAAATCACCAAAAATAGCTTGTTTCTCCACTATGAAATTATTTGGTTACTGTGCAATGTAATCCGTCAGTGTTATATTTAAACTCTCAATGGATGGCTATCATGTGCAATTCAGTAATTTTTGTATAATTTGATTCATGCTGAAATGATTCACAATTTGTATTGAGCAACTCTGTTTATTTGCTCTAGAAGTTTTATACTTTACCACTACATATGTTATATGCAGAGAATGGAGTATGTGTTATTTGCTGGATTCTTGATCAAAAGCTAATCATGTTAAATATGATGCCTAGTACTCCCAGAAGTTCATCCTTATCGACTAGAGTAGAGTACAATAAATGTAATGAGTCCAATCTTATTTGCTTTTAACTTTTCAAAATTGTCTAGCTATATATAGTAATCTGCATCTGCATGCTCAGCATTTGCATGCATGATGAGCAAGGTACTTCTAAAATGTGCAACAGATCCCCGGTCCAATACTCCCATTTGTGAATCCTCAAAGGGGACCACCCGCTCATCAATGTTTACATTCTCATCTTGAGTTGTTCCATTTGCCACAATCTCCACCTGCCCTCACCTTCCAAAGACTAAAGTCTCCTCATTTTGATCTTCATCGTCCTCTTTTTTCCCTTCCTTCTCGGTTTCGTCCTAGTCATTAAAACTTTCTTCACTAGAATCTTCACTTGGGTCTTCCTCCGAGCTAGGATCATCGTTCTCAACTACTACAGATTTGCACATGCATAGCATTTTTTTAGCACTTGCATATTGCTTTTGAGCGCTGTGTAAGGCGATGCATGCTATGCATAGGGGTGTAAATGAGTCGAGTCGAGGCGAACTTTAGAATGTTCATGTATTGTTTGTTAAGAAATTATCAAACTCGAGCTCGAACTTGAATCGAGCCAAAAAATGTGTTTAAGCTCGGTTCGTTAAGAAAAAAAATTGTTCTCGAACGGTTCACGAACAACTCATGAACAAGTCTCATGAGCTTCGAACAACTCATTAACCAGCTTGTTCATGAAATTGTACTAACGAACAAGTCTTAAATATTTGAGAAACATTTTATTATTAATATTTCACGAGAAACTTGTAATCTACTTAAAAGTTAACTCATTTTTTTGTAAATCGTAAAAAAAGATTGATTTTTTAACAAAATAATATAAATTAAGTTAAATTTATATATTGTGAACTTAAAATATTACTGATCGTTACTATCATCGTACTCTTACAGAAATACTAGTTTTTTTACATAAAATCTATAAACTATCATACTCATACAAAAATATTAGTGTTCTTATATAGAAATTACATAGAAAGTACAATCTTATATGTAAATTTTGACATAGATTATACATTTACTATATTATCTCCTGATATTATATAAATCCGAAGTACAATTTGTAGAAAAAACAATTAATAATGTAATTGTCATGTTAAAATAACTCATTTTGGTTTTGAATTACATATTTGCATGTATAACAAGTTATTTTAGTTTTAAATTTTGCACAATCATTAAGATATATTAATACCTTTTTATGTATTTAAGTAGTATAAATAAATTTATACATCACTGATATTTAATATTAAAATTTAGCACTTAAAATAATGTAAAATTTAATTTGATAACAAATTTTGACAAATATAAACTAGTTATACTAATTACAAGACAAAGTTATTATTGTTATTATTGTTATTATTGTTATTATTATTATTAAAATTAATTAAAATTATAAAATAAATAAAATTATATTATCTAGCATAACATATAAGATATTCTAATTAATGGTGTACAGTTAATAAGAGTTTCAAGAGTATATTCTAATAATCAAACATTTATTATTAATTATATATACGAGATTATTTATTGAATTTGTTTATGAACCGTTAATGAACTCGTATATCAAGCATGTTAACGAGCTCAATTATCGAACTTATTCACGAACATTTCATGAGCTATGTTCACGAGCCTGTTCACGAACTATGTTCACGAGCACGTTAATCGATCTTGTTCGCGAGCTATCGAGTCGAACTTTACCATGATCAAGTTAAGCACATTTATAAATCGATCCTTAAAATCATGTTCAAGATCGACTTGTTTGTGAATCAAACCGAAATCGAGTTTTTTTCAAACAGAATGCCAAGCCGTTCGCGAGTGTATCAGTTCATTTACAACTCTAGCTATGCAAATGCATAGTTAAAAAAAAAAAAAATCTATGCGAGTGCATATGACTTACATAATTCTTTTTTCGGTTGATATGCAAGTGTTGTACTTTGATAGCACTTGTGGAAGTGGCAAGTGAGTAAGCAATAACCAAGTGCAAATTCTAATATAGCACTTCAAAAACGTTATCTAAATCTTTTTTATTATTAGATTATAGCCCGTGCTACGTACACGGTAATTTAAATTTAAATTTCATAATAATTATGATATATAATAATAATGATTAAATAAAGAAAATAACTTTATATTTAAAATCAAATAAATTAATATTGAAAGAAATAATATTAATAAAATATTATTTTTCTATATTATAACAAATACAATCAAAGATAAAATTATTTAGATTTTCTATATATATTATGTGATAATATGTATTAATAACCTTACTAAAATTAAAAGATTTACTTAAATTTTCATTAATAATCTTACCATAAATATTAAGAGAATATATTAATTGTATTTAAATTTGTATACAAACTTTTTTTAATTAATAATTGGTCAAATAATGAATTTGGATCTTTCCCAAACATAATATGGATACCAAACCTAAAAATAAGTTATCCAGTGGTCAAAATCAATACAAAATATTGTCCAAACTAAAATGTGGATACCAAACCACTAATTTATAATATATAGATACATGATATATTAGTTACATAGCTTTTTTTAGCGCTAAGTTATCGAGTTCTGATTTTTTTTTCATTGTTTTTGCTATTCTTTATCCATATTATCGTTAAAAAATTAATAAATGCAATAAAAAAAGACAAAAGCTCAAATCCAAAATGGAACTAGTGACAATTCCTTTTAAAAAGCAATCCTTTCATTACTTTAACATGGTTAATACACAAACCAAAAGAAATACATATATCTTACATCTCATTCTTGTGCATAATGAGTCTTATATTTCCATTAATTAATAGATAAAGGGAAAGCATACATGAGCAATTGCAAACTATACTACTAGAAACATCATATATCTCTATAGTATTAATCTATCAGAGTACAAGAAGTTTTCATTCAACAACACCGGATTCCTCCAGCATCTTCTTCATCCTACAAAATATGTATAATCCAAACCTCAGACTTGGACTTTGCCAACTTCCTTGTGATTACCAAAATATAATCCATTATTACATTCTCAAAAAATACAAAAGCAGGTATATAAAAAATGAAATGAAATACAAAAAAAATAAAAATAAGTTGTACCTTTTTATAGATAGTAGATCAGTACTCTCTTTTCATAATCCTTTTTCCTTTGCTCTAAGTTCCAAGCATGTGGAGTTTTCGACTACACATTGTCACATAAATAAAAGATATAAAGTTAACATAGCACGAGTTGGAGGTTCAGGACAACACTCAGCAATACAAAATTGTAGAAAACATATAAAGTGGCATTCCGATAAGAAAAGGAAAACAAAGATCAGCTACCACACATCTGGTGAAAATACTTAAATCTAGATAAACTAAAAAACCTTCACTACAGAAAAGATCTACTGCGGTTGCGGCAGAAGTTAAAGCTCTTTTCATGGGTATAATGCAAATTCCAAATATTTCATAGTTCACATTTGTTTTCAGAAACCAGGAAGCTAGTATAAAAGCATCTCAATACGGTTGTGAAAAATCTTTAACGCCTATATAACTAGTTCCCATAAAGCGATTAAAACTTACATTTTACTATCCTCCTAGTCTGCTTCCAGTGGTAATATTATCGCTAGCTGCTAAACTCTACATTAAGAATTAAGGGATTCTCTTTTGGTTGCCCTGTTTCTGTAACATTTTTTTGGGCTAAATGCCTTAGTAACATTTTAAGAGTAATAAACTACTGATAGGTGTAATATAAGGCAAACAAGACATATGGAAGTTAAAGCCAGTTGATATGCTAGGCTTATAGTTGGAGCAAGCTCTACTAGTAACAGTAACAGAAAAGGAAGAGGGAATTCAAAGTTCGTGTAGCAGAAAAATTTGGAAACAATTGGTACAATATTTTCTTGCATTCACTTATACCTGATTTCTCGCCCTTCCTGATTTCTCGCCCTTCTATCTGCTTGCAATGATACTCCAGCAGATCCAGCCTCAGAAATGATGGCAATTAACTTCGTTCCATCCATGAATGATTGTTTTTCATACATGTTGACCATTTCCATGCTAACACCATCTCTGCAGCAAGAAAACAAAGCATGTAAGCAGCTTCAAGATAAATTTAAAAGAAGGCAAGCAAGCCAAGACTTACGAGTTCTGAAGCTCATAACTGACAGCATTTCCGTTAGATGCCCTGATAAGCCTGTGACGCCTTCCTGTAATTTCTGCCACCTTATCAGGACCCCCAAGCTGCAAATCATTTGAATTCAGTCACAGGCTTACACACTAATCTTTTTGATAAATTATAAAGATATAATAATTTGTAAAAGAAAAAAAGAAGAAGAGGAAGAAGACAACTTTAGGAAATCTATACTATTATATAAATTCCGAAACATTGAAAGTTTTGGTACCTGTTTTTTGGTACCAATTTTTTGGTACTTCGTGAATTTACTTATTTACCCTTTGTTAAAAAGAAAATAAATATATGATATTTATACTTTTAAAACACCTATAATAAATAATAACATAATACAATTAATGGTAATTAGTCGCTTGCCTTTTTTCACATTTACTTTTAATTGAAGATATTACCTTTTATAAACACCTAAAAACATCAATGTATCTTCCAATCATAAATATTGAATTAAAACACGTTACATTTTTAATTTTCTATACTATTATATAAATTCCGAAACATTGAAAGTTTAGGTACCTGTTTTTTGGTACCTGTTTTTTGGTACCAGTTTTTTTGGTACTTCGTGAATTTACTTATTTACCCTTTGTTAAAAAGAAAATAAATATATGATATTTATACTTTTAAAACACCTATAATAAATAATAACATAATACAATTAATGATAATTAGTCGCTTGCCTTTTTTCACATTTACTTTTAATTGAAGATATTACCTTTTATAAACACCTAAAAACATCAATGTATCTTCCAATCATAAATATTGAATTAAAACACGTTACATTTTTAATTTAAAACTAATCTTAATTAATATTTTCTTTTGAACTAAAACACGTTACCTTTTTAATTTAAAACTAATTTTACAATCATTAATATATACCCGAAAATATCACACCATATTTTTCAATTGTTAATAAAATATATTAATAACCTGCATGTGTTGTTTATAATAAGGAAATATTAGTATAATCCGTAAACATGAGTATATTAAAATTATATTAAATTAAAATTAATTAATAATTATATAACTGTCGAAACATTAAAAATTTTGGTACCTATTTTTTGATATATGTTTTTTGGTATTTCGTGAATTTACTTATTTACCCTTTATTATAAAGAAAAATATATATGATATTTATACTATTAAAACACCAAAAATAAATAAAACATAATACAATTAAGATTGTCTTTTTCACATTTACTTTTAGTTGAAGATATTACTTTTTATAAACACCTAAAAACCTCAATCATATCATATTTTTCAATCAATTCATATCAAGCAATAATTAACCAAAAATAAATAATAACATAATACAATTAAAGGTAATTAGTCGATTGCCTTTTTCACAATTACTTTTAGTTGAAGATATTACCTTTTATAAACACCTAAAAACCTCAATCATATCATATTTTCCAATCAATTCATATCTAGCAATAATTAATATATACTCAAAAATATCACATCATATCATATAATCAGTAACAAAATATAATAGAAATTCGTATTACGAATAATGACCATTAAATTTTTAGTAAAAAAATCAGAATCATTAGATCTAATTATTAAATATATTATATGATTAAATTAATTTACTAAAATTTCAAGTTTCAAATTTTATCAACGACATATTTATTTTAAAATTTTATAATATAAGTTTTAAACCATGCATATCATTAACTAATTTTATATTAAATTATTAAAATTAAAATTAAAATAAAAAATTTTAAATAATGATTATATAAAAATATTATGATGACATAAAATAAAATTTATTAAATATCAACAAAAATCCGTGCATCGCACGGGTTATAAGCTAGTTAAAGATAAATATTCAATGAGTTAATGGCAAAAAAGTGGCTAGACTTTACACTCATTTTCAAAAAAGTGGTCAGGGTTTCAATTTTGCAAAATGGTGGTCAGACTTGCCTTTTTCCTATCAAAAAGGTGGCCGGAGGCGATTTTCAGTTTTTTGGCAGGGGTAAAATGGAAAAAAAATGCTACAGCCCAAAAATTGTCCAAAAAAATCCCCAAATTAATATGTGTCCCTATATGATTGGTTATATTCGTAATAATAATAATAATAATAATGCTTCCCATGTATGCACATCAATTCAAAAAAAAAACCACAAATATGAGTTGTCAAGATTTAATTGGTCGATTTATGTGCATAAATTGGGGGGTATTATTATTATTATTATTATTACGAATATAACCAATCATATGGTGACACATATAATTTGGGGATTTTTTGGATAATTTTTGAGGTCTCTAGCATTTTTTAAGTGAAATAACATATTTTCCCATTTTACTCATGCCAAAAAAACTAAAAATCGCCTCCAGCCACTTTTTTGAAAGGAAAAAGGCAAGTCTAACTACCATTTTGCAAAATTGAAATTCTGGCGTAATATAAATAAATTACCAGCACATATTCGAAGGAGAACCCGATCTTTTTTGGAGCACTTTCTTCATCATTTACTGCACATATAAAACTTTCATAAATTAATAAATAGAACCAAAGGACATGAAATATGAATCTTAATTGTACGTAATGAAACTTTCTATGCCCCGAGGTTGGAGAGTTCATAAATGTGTGTGTGTGAATTACCAAGAAAATGGTTAAACTATGTGACATTCTCGTGCAATAATTCGGCTTAAAACTAACAATTATGTTAAATCACAATTAATTCACATTTAATAATAACTAGAAATTTAAAATTGATAGAAAAAATTAAACTGAAACGTTTCCAGATTTGAAAAATAACAACATGAAATTTTGGTTGAGTTCGAAATTCAATACAAACAAAAGATGAATCAATCTTACATATGGAATAATCAAAAAAATCAATTTAGATGATTACTTACCGAGTTGATTTAGACGAAATAGGGATAATAAGCATTTCGCACGTAGAAAAGGGAAGATCCGTGAACAAATTGGGAAATAATCAGAAAATAACATAACACTTCGATTTTAGATTGTATAAAAGGTTTATTTACTTTGTTAACATGGTGAGATGACAGAGAATTTTACAGATAAAGAGATGGAGAAGGGGAGACGAGAAGCGGCTGATGAAAAAAGGTAGTAAAAGGATTCCATACTAATGTATTTATAATGAAATAGAGTATGATATGATATGAATTGGGCCGGACCCTAAATTTTGTAGGCACAATGCGGAGAACGAGCATTGCCTTTTAATACCAAATATTATTATTTAAAAAATGAATAAGAATTCTTTTTTGTGA
Source organism: Kitagawia praeruptora (assembly GCA_037693485.1). Lineage (NCBI taxonomy): Eukaryota > Viridiplantae > Streptophyta > Magnoliopsida > Apiales > Apiaceae > Kitagawia > Kitagawia praeruptora. Next base: position 39,189,014 of record CM075344.1, read on the forward strand.
GACAAACATGTACTATATTTATGAGACCCTTCTTAAAATGAGAACTAAGACTAAATCTCAACCCCACATTTCTTAAACTATTTTTAATCATAGCCACATGTTTCTTTAATTAGAAAAATCAAAATCCCGATTATTCACCATCAATGCTCATCTCCAGTGACCTACATCACCACCGTCGATCCCCCAAAGCACATCTACCTACCATTCTATCTCTTCTCCACCTTTACCTATCTCTCCTCCATTTCCAATCGCCTCAATCTCTTTATACTACCCCCGATCTCCATCAAACTCCATTTCTTACTGTCGCCACACACCCACTAGCCTCTATGACAACCAAGGCGTTAACTTTTATTTCAATATGATACGATAATATATCTGGAAAATGGTAAATGTATATTGATCATTCGTATTATTAAATCTATCTTTTCTAATGATGATCATGTGTTTGAAATTGATGATTAATAAGATCTAGGCGGCCAGCTCCTAAGAGTTGCAAAAATGTCTAGTTTTTGTGAAAATTTGTCAATTTTTTCCCCAAAAATCGACGATTAATAATATCTAGGCGGATTTAGGCAGTTTAGGCGAGATTAATCGGTAAAAATTTAGGCAAAATTAATTGGTCAACATAATGAAAACGGTCAAATTAAGAATAAAATTGTAAAAATGTAATTTTTTTTAATGAAAAATATAACTTACACATGAAAGGATAAATTCACTCATCATGTTTGATAATAAAATTAAAATATTTTAACTTTAATTTGTATAAAAGGTATTTTTCAACATTATAATTAAATTATATAAAAAATGATATATAAATACATATGATTAATGTTCTGATTAATCACCGCTTAACTGATTAATCGCTGGAAGGTAGGCACACCACCTAGACCGGTCTAGTGATTTTTAGAACACTGGTTTAAGAAAGAAAGCTCGTTAGATATAACATCTACTTATTAAAAATCTAACTGTCATTATTTTTGGGAAAAGAGAATCTGAAGGTCACAATAGAAAAGTTTTTTATAAGTACGAGTCAAATTCACGATTTTTAAACATTTAATTAAAAATATTAGTGATTTGTATCAACGTATGTATCGAGTTTTAGGATAAAATAATGTTGTTCCTCTTGAGTTAAAATTTCCTGAATTACCTTAATTAAAGTTAAATTGCTTTCGTTAATTAGTTTTGTTTTTCTTTGTTTTTTACGTACGATCAGACAAAGGTTCAATTAGCGGTCGAGATCTTGTATAAAAGTAAGGCTGCGTTTTTAGGTAAAACAACCTAGGAAGTTGTTAGACAATCTGTGAATATAGTACAGAATAAAAACGCTAATAGCTGTCGTGTGTGTGAGTAACAGAATTATAAAAACAAGTAAAAAAGGAGGCAGGAACAAAAAGCCCGAGTCTAGTGCTTACTGTCTCCTTAAAACGTATTAGCCCTCGTATGTGCGAGCGAAACGCATCTCCTTAAAGCGTATTAGCCCTCACCGTATGTACGAGCGAAATGCCTCCAAGGATAAAACGGATTGCAGTGAGGCTACAGAAGCATAACTTTCAGCGAGCTTGAGACGAACAAGAATATCACCGAAGGAAGAGAAGAGGCTGTATATGAGAGGAGGATGGGGATGTGTGTTTTCGAGTGAATAACCCTAACGCTCTAGGCGAGTATTTATAGGCTAAGAAAACTTGTGCGCCACACAATGGCCCTAATTAATTAGCCGTGCTAATCAATTAAGTCGGTGGTGGCAAAAAATTCGTTATAAAAACGAAATTGATTTTACCTTAATTAATTAAAAACCAAACCAAACCAAACATACCCAGTATATCCCGCATGAAGCAGGGTCTGGGGAGGGTAAAATGTACGCAGACCATACCCCTACTTTACAGTAGAGAGGCTGTTTCCGTGAAGACCCCCGGCTTAGTGCACCGAATAGCAAAGAGAATTTTATACAAAGATGATAATGATGGGTAAAGTAGTTGACCTAACCTGGGCCCATGGCCTGGATCTCATGGGGCTTACCTACTCGGGCAAGGGGCACTCCTCTCCTGATCTAGGAAGACCTCCGGCCAAGCTCCTTGCGCCTGCAAAAACAGAAAACAGAAGACAATATTAAGATGAAAAGCCAAGCTTCTAAGCTAAAGCTAACCGAGAGAGCCCAACTCTGAGGCTCTCAACCACAGAACCACTCCCTAGAAGGGAATCAACAACTCTAATCTGGCGCCTCCAACAACTCCTATCAGCTATCGAGTTCTCATCCAAGTTTAAGGCCTTCAAATCCATCCTGAGCTGTTCTTCCCACGACCTCCTCGGTCTGCCTCTTCTCCGCACCCCAACAACCGTAAGACTCTCGACCCTCCTCACTGGGGCTTCCGGAAGCCTCCTACGAACGTGGCCGAACCGTCTCAACCTCCCTTCCCTAACTTTCGCAGAAAAAGGCGCCACCTCCAACTCGCTCCTGAAAACCACATTCGGGATTCTATCTAACATCGTGCGGCCACAGGACCACCGCAACATCCTCATTAATTCCAAATTTTAATTAACTTAGTCAGATTTTAACTAGTCCGATTTTAATTGGCCCAATTTTCTGCTGCATGCTGCATTCGTGTTCGCAGGTCGCACACGCGAAAAGCCCGAAGGCTTGCGAAGCCACGAATTTTCCCTCGAAATCCCATGATTTGCACCCCTGCGCGCACATAGGTGATGGAGCAACACACAACTAACACACTTGGACACTACACAAGTATCTTGCTATATAAACCTATAAAAGGCTCTTTTCCATTTCAATGTGGGACTTCAAGGTTCTACTTCCATTTTCCACTTCCAAGGGAGCAACTTTGGATAATCATAATTCATCAATCCCTTAGTCGTTTTGAGTATTTGAACATGCATTGGAAAGCTCTCACGGAGGAGAACACTCTCCTATCACAACTTGTTGCAAACACGCACACAAGGCACACTCAAATCGGAGCTCAAAATGACTCGATGTGGGTGTAAAAACCCACATTTTCCAACAGAAGTTTCCCGAGATGATCTTCCAAAATTTATCTTCTAAAGGTAGCATGTTTTAATAACTGGAATGAGATTTATAATTTAAACAAATAAATGATTCTCATGATTGGTAGACGTGTATACCAGCATAATAACCTATGATTCAAAGCCCATATACGCATTTGTCAAATGCATCTTATGTGGTACTTTCCATTCCATCGTTCTTCGTTCCAATAATCACTACTTGGTATAGCCATACTCAAGGAAATTTTTCTCTAAAACTTGATTATCAGAGTGAATAGAGGATTTTTTTTAAAATGCTTAATTAACAACACCCAAGCAAGATTTTCAAAATAAGGGCCAGGCAACTCCAAACAAAAAGCACAGTATAGACAATCAACATTTGTACATAACAGAATACAGACTATGCCAATTAACTATGCCAATCTTTCGTCTTGAACAAAAAGGCTTTTAGGGCTCAAAATGATCCATGGCTCGTATGACTGAACTCGTGAGCTCCGCAAAAGCTCGGAGATCTAGACCGCGTCGAAACACTTAAGGAAGTTTCTACTAGTGGTTCATTATGTCTACGTTTACAGTTAAGCACTCGCATTTGAGCTTTAGGGCCGAGATATGAGCCTGCAGCATGTCGTTTCTTTCCAAACTTTTTAGGCATATCAGCTCGTTTTGCTTTTTTTTCAACTGCTCTTTCAGTTTCTGAATTTGTGCAAAAAGACTTTCAGGAGGATATTCAACCTCAAGCTGATGGTCTTTAATGCACTTGACAACTTCTCTACGGGAAGCTAGTTGTTTGCCGCGTTAACCTGTTAAAAAAGTTGAGACAAGTATGAATTCAGCCTGGCAGTACTTGTATTGGAAGACTAAAAATAAAGTAGCAAGAAATGTAAAAACAACATATACTTCTGGTTCATCAGACGTTTTCTGCTCCTGTACTTCCTCAGCAAGCAATTTGTTGAAGCGTATATGATCTTTTAGGATAGGCACCGGCGGGAACTTCCCAACAAGCCGGTTCCCCTTTTGAATAAGGCCCACCTACAACCACAGGTGTTGCACAACACGGGTTTCTCTCGAGGTCCACTTCGCCAATGTCTTGAGCCTGTTTCAATCAGATTTACAAAAGTAGAAAAAGTATGAATCCAAAAATAGTTAAAATGCATTTCAATATTACGAATTTTGAATCATATTTAGAGCAATTTAATATAATACAAATTGCTTGTTTTTGCAAGCAGTTAAAAGCCAAATTCCTCAAAAAGTAATAAAGTTCACAAAATCAGAAATTATATTTGTAGCCCAAAGTATATTCTACTAGAACCAAGATGGAGACTGAGGTCCTTCAGCCGAAAACTTGTACCATATATATGGTATGGCATGAAAAATTTTATTCCTCATTTTTTAAACTATACGGCCCTTTAGAATCTGCACAATATTATTATAGGTTCGAGTACACATGGAGATACGTTTAGACTTAAGGCTATGTATTTCTCGTATAATTGTATTTAATTAATTTAATTTGTTGTAAATCAAAGTGCTTGTAAAAGAAGATTAGTTTGAATAATTTTTGCTGGAGTGTTTATTTGACACTTTTTAAAAAACTAACAAATAAAATCTATCTATACTCTATATTAATGTGCAAAACCATGTTTTAATGGTACATGGTACACAATAGTACCAAAATACCAAATTTGGTTATCACTTAACTCGGGGTTCGATTCCTTCCAACTACATAATTATACAAGATTTATCTATTTAATTTAATTTCTTTAATTTCACTCCGTGTTCGATTCCCTATCACCACATTATTAAATAGCATTTATTTGTTATATACTTTTATCATTCAATTCTTTACAAGTTTATATTTAAATAAAACTTATTAATTATATTTTTTTATTTATCTATTTTAATTTTTTAAATTTCACCCGTATTCAATTCCCTATAATTACATAATTTAATAGTTGTAAATTACATAATTACAACTGTAATTCCCTATACTAACTGTAAATAGTTGTAATTTAATAGTTATAATTACATAATTCCCTATACTAACTGTAAATAGTTGTAAAAAGAATAGAGGAAGAAGCTGACTTTAGTAAATTAGAAATAAATATTTAATACACATATAACATGCATAATTAATAAATAAAATAAAATAAAAATATTGAGCAAGTTTTTCGTAAATGAATAAATTACCGGTAATATTCGGAACGAAAAATCGATCTGTTCTGGAGCACTTTCTTCATCATTTACTGCACATATAAAAATTTCATAAAGTAATTAGTTGAAAAAAATATAGCACATGAATTTTGTAATAGAACTTTCTATGTCCCGAATTTGAAGAGTTCATAAATTTGCGTGTGAGTGTGTGTATTACTCGAAAAAAGTTCATGTTAAATAATGTTTTTTTTCTCGCTAAATTCATGTTAAATAATGTTTATATTCTAGTAAAATTATTCGACTTAAAATTAACATCTATGTCAAATCACAACTATCTATATCTTAATAATAATTAGAAATTTAAGATTGATAACTATCTCGATTTAGTTACACATAAAAATAAAAATATAAATTAAGACTTCTGGATTCAAAAAATAAAAACATAAAGTTTTGGTTGAGTTCAAAATTTAATCAAAATAAAAGAGGAATTCATCGATTCTCATGTACACATATGCAATATTCTACAAATTGATTGATTACTTACCGAGTCGATTTAGATGAAATCGAAATAATAAGCATTTCGCACGCAAAATCAAGAAGATCAGTGAGCAAATTGGGCAATAATCAGAAAATAACATGGATGTAACTTTGATATTAGATTGTATAAAAGGAGTATTTACTTTGTTAACATAGTTAGAGGGCAAAGAATAGAAAGAGAGATGGGGAGGGGAAGATGAGAAGCAGCGGACGAAAAATGTAGTAAAAGGATTGCATACGAATGAATTTTTGATGTAAAATAAGAAGATATATATGATATGAATTGGGCCGGATCCTAAAATTTTTAGGCACAATGCGGAGAACCAACATGACCTTTGATAGGCTCAAAATAGCCTGATGCCTAGCAAAGCACAACTTTGGGCCCAAACAATGGTAACAGGCCCAGCTTGCGAGAATGATACACTTCGGCCCAGACTAGTGGACCTCAGTCTAGTGATAACACCAACACTATTGATAACACCAACACGTGGTACCCTAGCCCAGGCTGGTGGAGCCCAAACTGTTGACGACTACGACACGTGGAGCTCCGGCTCAGAAAAGTCGTCCCAACCAGTCAGTGACTAGCAATAAATGCCAATGATTAACATGTGCCAATCATGAATGGAATAATCCTCGCACACTCTGACTACTTCCTCATCAAGGGGACACGTGTTCAGCATCTCGACAGTTTAGGAGCCTGTACCACTGAGATTCAACGATCACAATTAAGAGGTAACACCCCCAAACCCTACTCCTACGTGGTACCCTCACCTGCACACACTTATTACTCTGTGATACTCGCTTGATTATTATCTTCCAAAGCTAACTCTTATTCTCATTCAAAGCCAACTCTTAGAATTAGGTTTTGGGGATGGTCACAACACTCACCTGCACATACTTATTACTCTTGTGATACTCGCTTGACTATTATCTTCCAAAGCCAACTCTTATTCTCATCCAAAGCCAACTCTTATTCTCACGTCGAAGGCATCTCGGGGCCAAACCCCCCTCCGGTGTTGTTTTGCAGACACCCCACCACAACTACACCATTTCCGAGCAGGGGTTGGCGAGGAGGAACTCGGTCAAGTTTCAAAGTTATCAACCTTTCAATACAAAATTTTAGTTACTGAAAAATGAACAAGAATTTTATTTTGTGAGATAGTCATGCACTGTATTTATATAAATATAATGAGGCCGATTCAAATAAAATTTAATAATAAAATAGAAATTCAAATCAATATCAGTCATATTTTTTTAAACGAAAAGGTAGTACTGTATTTTTTTTAATAATGTTCTGTAGCATTATATGTGAAGTAGTTTTAATATTCTAATATTACGGTGGTTATAAATGGAACCTAACCCATTATATAACAATATCTATACTATTATATTAAAGACAAAATATTGAAAGTATCACTTGGTCGATCGATCTATTGTTTGGTCACGCAATTCATAATTGTTAAAATTTTTAATCAAATTGATGAGGATCGTACATATAATATTCCAAGTTTTTATACAGAGTGGTATAAGATTCGAATTCCTACAACAACATACTAAAATTAGCATTAACAATATTACATTTAAAATAAATAAAGGTGAAATTTCATTAATCATATTATATATATCTATACTATACTATTATAAGCAAAACAAGATATATTTGGTTAGTTGGTTGGCTTGTTAACACCTTCCAAAAAAATCATTAACCCCTTCCTAAAATAACAAGTTAAAAAATTATTTTAAAAATATTAATTTATTTATTATAAACAACAAAATTTATAAATAAGGCACAAAAGTTCGTTTTTAAAAATTCAAAAAAAACGAATCTATACTATACTACTATAAGCAAAACAAGGTATATTTGGTTAGTTGGTTGGTTGGTTAACACCATGAAAAAAAATCGTTAACACCTTCCTAAAAATAATAAGTTAAAAAATTATTTTAAAAATATTAATTTATTTATTATAAACAACAAAATTTACCAATAAGGCACAAAAGTTCGTTTTTAAAAATTAAAAAAATGTATTAAAAATTCCAAATTCAATTACATTATACTCCATTCCGTTTATATTAATCATCAATCAAAAAACACGTATTGAGCAATCAAATGAAAACTGCCAAACTTACTAAGTGTTTACATATTTAGAAAAACTTAACATATCTTGGTTAGTTGGTTGGTTAGTTAACACCTTCCAAAAAAATTGTTAACACCTTTCTAAAAATAACAAGTTAAAAAATTATTTTAAAAATATTAATTTATTTATTATAAACAACAAAATTTACCACAAATTTAAGAACACAAATTCTTCACCTTACGAAAATAATCTTCAATAGAAAGTGCACCTTGAACTGTCATTGCTAGTTCGTTCTCAAGATACTGTAATCGAGCCGTGTTCTTTCTAGTAAACAGCTTCTCAAGTGTCTCCCAAACCTCCTTTGGTGATGTTGAATCCCGTACATGCTCAATATATTTTTTATTGATTGATATCCTCAAGGCAAATAAAGCTTTTCCACTATCTTTATCTTCCATTTACGACGTAACTCAGCATTCTGGGGAGTATCTGCAGGAATTTTCGTTTCATCACCGAATATGAGATCCCATAGATCCTGCCCCTGTAGACAGGCTTCCATACATAGCTTCCAGTTCTATAATTGTTACCAACAAGCTTATCAACATAGGGGCTAGATAAAGCACTTCCACCACTCATATTTTGTTTAGTAATAATGTATCAATGCTTGATTAAATTTCCATAGCTCTGATCCCATGAAACAAAATAGATAGAGAGATTTGCAACGAAGAATGTAATTACTGAATAAAACAAGCTTATAATCACACAGACAACTCAACAACTGAAGTGCTTCAAGAACCATCTATCTAAAGCATATCCTAATTTATAGAAAAGAAGAAAACTAAACCAACTAAAAACAAGGAACACTACTCTGAGTCTCTGACTGGAGTTGACACTCCTGATTTTATTCAACTACTTCTACTACTATAATCTAATCCCTACAAAATAGAAATCAGAATAGACCAATTCAAACTTATTTCCACGTTCAGTGATTTGCACTAATTTGTAACATAATACACTACCTCTATCTGTAAGTGTCGATATCCACACACATTTTTCATATAGTAAATCACCAAAAGTAGCTTGTTTCTCCACTATGCAATTATTTGGTTACTGTGCAATGTAATCCGTCAGTGTTATATTTAAACTCTCAATGGATGGCTATTATGTGCAATTCAGTAATTTTTGTATAATTTGATTCATGCGGACATGATTCACAATTTGGATTGAGCAACTCTGTTTATTTGCTCTAGAAGTTTTATACTTTACCACTACATATGTTATATGCAAAGAATGGAGTATGTGCTATTTGTTGGATTCTTGATCAAAAGCTAATCATGTTAAATATGATACCTAGTACTCCCAGAAGTTCATCCTTATCAACTTATCAACTAGAGTCGAGTACACTAAATGTAATGAGTCCAATCTTATTTGCTTCTAACTTTTCAAAATTGTCTAGCTATATATAGTAATCTGCATCTGCATGCTCAACATTTGCATGCATGATGAGCAAGGTACTTCTAAAATGTGCAACAAATCCCCGGTCCAATACTCCCATTTGTGAATCCTCAAAGGGGACCACCCGCTCATCAATGTTTACATTTTCATCTTGAGTTGTTCCATTTGCCACAATCTCCACCTGCCCTCACCTTCCAAAGACTAAAGTCTCCTCATTTTGATCTTCATCGTCCTCTTTTTTCCCTTCCTTCTCGGTTTCGTCCTAGTCATTAAAACTTTCTTCACCAGAATCTTCACTTGAGTCTTCCTCCGAGCTAGGATCATCGTTCTCAACTACTACAGATTGCACATGCATAGCATTTTTTTAGCACTTGATAGCGCTTTTGAGCGCTATGTAAGGCGATGCATGCTATGCATAGGGGTGTAAATGAGTCGAGTCGAGACGAACTTTAGAATATTGATTTTTGTAAATCGTAAAAAAAGATTGATTTTCTTACAAAATAATATAAATTAAGTTAAATTTATATATTGTGAACTTAAAATATTACTGATCGTTACTATCATCGTAATCTTACAAAAATACTAGTTTTTTTACATAAAATCTATAAACTATCATACTCATACAAAAATATTAGTGTTCTTATATAGAAATTACATAGAAAGTACAATCTTATATGTAAATTTTGACATAGATTATACATTTACTATACTATCTCCTGATATTCTATAAATCCGAAGTACAATTTGTAGAAAAAACAATTAATAATGTAATTGTCATGTTAAAATAACTCATTTTGGTTTTGAATTACATATTTGCATGTATAACAAGTTATTTTAGTTTTAAATTTTGCACAATCATTAAGATATATTAATACCTTTTTATGTATTTAAGTAGTATAAATAAATTTATACATCACTGATATTTAATATTAAAATTTAGCACTTAAAATAATGAAAAATTTAATTTGATAACAAATTTTGACAAATATAAACTATTTATACTAATTACAAGATAGAGTTGTTATTGTGATTATTATTATTATTGTTATTGTTATTATTATTATTATTAAAATTAATCAAAATTATAAAATAAACAAAATTATATTATCTAGCATAACATATAAGATATTACAATTAATGGTGATAAGAGTTTCAAGAGTATATTCTAATAATCAAACATTTATTATTAATTATATATACGAGATTATTTATTGAATTTGTTTATGAACCGTTAATGAACTCGTATATCAAGCATGTTAAGGAGCTCAATTATCGAACTTATTCAAGAACATTTCATGAGCTATGTTCACGAGGCTGTTCACGAACTATTTTTACGAGCACGTTAATCGATCTTGTTCGCGAGCTATCGAGTCGAACTTTACCATGATCAAGTTAAGCACATTTATAAATCGATCCTTAAAATCATGTTCAAGATCGACTTGTTTGTGAATCAAACCCAAATCAAATTTTTTTCAAACAGAATGCCAAGCCGTTCGCGAGTGTATCAATTCATTTACAACCCTAGCTATGCAAATGCATAGTTTCAAAAAAAAAATCTATGGGAATGCATATGACTTACATAATTCTTTTTTCTGTAGATATGCAAGTGTTGTACTTTGATAGCACTTGTGGAAGTGGTATGTGAGTAAGCAATAACCAAGTGCAAATTCTAATATAGCACTTCAAAAACGCTATCCAAATCTTTTTTATTATTAGATTATAGCCCTTGCTACGTACACGGTAATTTAAATTTAAATTTCATAATTATTATGATATATAATAATAATGATTAAATAAAGAAAATAACTTTATATTTAAAATCAAATAAATTAATATTTAAAGAAATAATATTAATAAAATATTATTTTTCTATATTATAACAAATACAATCAAAGATAAAATTATTTAGATTTTCTATATATATTATGTGATAATATGTATTAATAAGCTTACCAAAATTAAAAGATTTACTTAAATTTTCATTAATAATCTTACCATAAATATTAAGAGAATATATTAATTATATTTAAATTTGTATACAAAATTTTTTTAATTAATATAATGGGTCAAATAATAAATTTTAATTTTTCTCAAACATAATATGGATACCAAACCTAAAAATGGATTATCCAGTGAGTCAAAATCAATACAAAATATTGTCCAAACTTAAATATGGATACCAAACCACTAATTTATAATATATATATAGATACATGATATATTAGTTACATAGCTTTTTTTAGCGCTAAGTTATCGAGTTCCGATTTTTTTTCATTGTTTTTGCTATTCTTTATCCATATTATCGTTAAAAAATTAATAAATGCAATAAAAAAAAAGACAAAAGCTCAAATCCAAAATGGAACTAGTGACAATTCCTTTTAAAAAGCAATCCTTTCATTACTTTAACATGGTTAATACACAACCAAATTAAAAGAAATACATATATCTTACATCTCATTCTTGTGCATAATGAGTCTTATATTTCCATTAATTAATAGATAAAGGGAAAGCATACATGAGCAATTGCAAACTATACTACTAGAAACATCATATATCTCTATAGTAATCTATCAGAGTACAAGAAGTTTTCATTCAACAACACCGGATTCCTCCAGCATCATCTTCATCCTACAAAATATGTATAATCCAAACCTCAGACTTGGACTTTGCCAACTTCCTTGTGATTACCAAAATATAATCCATTATTATATTCTCAAAAAATACAAAAGCAGGTATATAAAAAATGAAATGAAATACAAAAAAATTAAAAATAAGTTGTACCTTTGTATAGATAGTAGATCAGTACTCTCTTTTCGTAATCCTTTTTCCTTTGCTCTAAGTTACAAACATGTCGAGTTTTCGACTACACATTGTCACATAAATAAAAGATACCCGTTAAGTGTCAACATTGCATGAGTTGGAGGTTCACGACAACACTCAGCAATACAAAATTGTAGAAAACATATAAAGTGGCAATGCGATAAGAAAAGGAAAACAAAGATCAGCTACCACACATCTGGTGAAAATACTTAAATCTAGATAAAACTAAAAAACCTTCACTACAGAAAAGATCTATTGAGGCAGAAGTTGAAGCTCTTTTCATGGGTATATTGCAAATTCCAAATATTTTATAGTACACATCATTTGTTTTCAGAAACCAGGAAGCTAGTATAAAAGCATCTCAATACATTTGTGAAAAATCTTTAACGCCTATATAACTAGTTCTCATAAAGCGATTTACATTTTACTATCCTCCTAGTTTGCTTCCAGTGGTAATATTATCGCTAGCTGCTAAACTGTAAATTAAGAATTAAGGGATTCTCTTTTCGTTGCCCTGTTTCTGTAACATTTTTTTGGGCTAAATGCCTTAGTAACATTTTAAGAGTAATAAACTACTGATAGGTGTAATATAAGGCAAACAAGACATATGGAAGTTAAAGCTAGTTGATATGCTAGGCTTATAGTTGGAGCAAGCTCTACTAGTAACAGTAACAGAAAAGGAAGAGGGAATTCAAAGTTCGTGTAGCAGAAAAATTTGGAAACAATTGGTACAATATTTTCTTGCATTCACTTATACCTGATTTCTCGCCCTTCTATCTGCTTGCAATGATACTCCAGCAGATCCAGCCTCAGAAATGATGGCAATTAACTTCATTCCATCCATGAATGATTGTTTTTCATACATGTTGACCATTTCCATGCTAACACCATCTCTGCAGCAAGAAAACAAAGCATGTCAGCAGCTTCAAGATAAATTTAAAAGAAGGCAAGCAAGCCAAGACTTACGAGTTCCGAAGCTCATAACTGACAGCATTTCCGTTAGATGCCCTGATAAGCCTGTGATGCCTTCCTGTAATTTCTGCCACCATATCAGGACCCCCAAGCTGCAAATCATTTGAATTCAGTCACAGGCTTACACACTAATCTTTTTGATAAATTATAAAGATAAAATAATTTGTAAAAGAAAAAAAGAAGAAGAGGAAGAAGACAACTTTAGGAAATTAAAGATAAATATTCAATGAGTTAATTGCAAAAAAGTGGCTAGACTTTACACTCATTTTCAAAAAAGTGGTCAGGCTTTCAATTTTACGAAATGGTGGTCAGACTTGCCTTTTTCCTCTCAAAAAGGTGGCCGGAGTTGATTTTCAGTTTTTTGGCAGGGGTAAAATGGGAAAAAATGCTACAGCCCCGAAAATTGTCCAAAAAAATCCCCAAATTAATATGTGTCCCTATATGATTGGTTATATTCGTAATAATAATAATAATGCTCCCCATGTTTATTTCAAAAAAAAAAAAATGCTCCCCATGTATGCACATCAATTCAAAAAAAAAAAACCACAAATATGAGTTGTCAAGATTTAATTGGTCGATTTATGTGCATACATTGGAGGTATTATTATTATTATTACGAATATAACCAATCATATGGTGACACATATAATTTGGGGATTTTTTGGATAATTTTTTAGGTCTCTAGCATTTTTTTAAGTGAAATAACATATTTTCCCATTTTACCCATGCCAAAAAAACTGAAAATCGCCTCCAGCCACTTTTTTGAAAGGAAAAAGGCAAGTCTAACTACCATTTTGCAAAATTGAAAGTCTGGCCACTTTTTTAAAAATGAATGTAAAATCTACCCACTTTTTTGCAATTAACTCATACTCAATACACATATAACATACATCACTAAATAATGAGCAAGTTTTCGTAATATAAATAAATTACCAGCACATATTCGAAGCAGAACCCGATCTTTTTTGGAGCACTTTCTTCATCATTTACTGCACATATAAAACTTTCATAAATTAATAAATATAACCAAAAGGACATGAAATATGAATCTTAATTGTACGTATTGAAACTTTCTATGCCCCGAGGTTGGAGAGTTCATAAATGTGTGTGTGTGAATTACCAAGAAAATGGTTAAACTATGTGACATTCTCGTGCAATAATTCGGCTTAAAACTAACAATTATGTTAAATCACAATTAATTCACATTTAATAATAACTAGAAATTTAAAATTGATAGAAAAAATTAAACTGAAACGTTTCCAGATTTGAAAAATAACAACATGAAATTTTGGTTGAGTTCGAAATTCAATACAAACAAAAGAGGAATCAATCTTACATATGGAATAATCAAAAAAATCAATTTAGATGATTACTTACCGAGTTGATTTAGACGAAATAGGGATAATAAGCATTTCGCACGTAGAAAAGGGAAGATCCGTGAACAAATTGGGAAATAATCAGAAAATAACAAAAAACACTTCGATTTTAGATTGTATAAAAGGCTTATTTACTTTGTTAACATGGTGAGATGACAGAGAATTTTACAGATAAAGAGATGGAGAAGGGGAGACGAGAAGCGGCTGATGAAAAAAGGTAGTAAAAGGATTCCATACTAACATATTTATAATGAAATAGAGTATGATATGATATGAATTGGGCCGGACCCTAAATTTTGTAGGCACAATGCGGAGAACGAGCAATGCCTTTTAATACCAAATATTATTATTTAAAAAATGAATAAGAATTCTTTTTTGTGAGACAAACATGTACTATATTTATGAGACCCTTCTTAAAATGAGAATTGAGACTCAAACTCAACCCCACATTTCTTAAACTATTTTTAATCATAGCCACATGTTTCTTTAATTAGAAAAATCAAAATCCCGATTATTCACCATCAATGCTTATCTCTAGTGACCTACATCACCACCGTCGATCCCCCAAAGCACATCTACCTACCATTCTATCTCTTCTCCACCTTTACCTATCTCTCCTCCATTTCCAATCGCCTCAATCTCTTTATACTACCCCCGATCTCCATCAAACTCCATTTCTTACTGTCGCCACACACCCACTAGCCTCTATGACAACCAAGGCGTTAACTTTTATTTCAATATGATACGATAATATATCTGGAAAATGGTAAATGTATATTGATCATTCGTATTATTAAATCTATCTTTTCTAATGATGATCATGTGTTTGAAATTGATGATTAATAAGATCTAGGCGGCCAGCTCCTAAGAGTTGCAAAAACGTCTAATTTTTGTGAAAATTTGTCAATTTTTTCCCCCAAAAATCGATGATTAATAATATCTAGGCGGATTTAGGCAATTTAGGCGAGATTAATCGGTAAAAATTTAGGCAAAATTAATCGGTCAACATAATGAAAACGGTCAAATTAAGAATAAAATTGTAAAAATGTAATTTTTTTAATGAAAAATATAACTTACACATGAAAGGATAAATTTACTCATCATGTTTGATAATAAAATAAAAATATTTTAACTTTAATTTGTATAAAAGATATTTTTCAACATTATAATTAAATTATATAAAAAATGACATATAAATACATATGATTAATGTTCTGATTAATCACCGCTTAACTGATTAATCGCTGGAAGGTAGGCACACCACCTAGACCGGTCTAGTGATTTTTAGAACACTGGTTTAAGAAAGAATGCTCGTTAGATATAACATCTTCTTATTAAAAATCTAACTATCATTATTTTTGGGAAAAGAGAATCTGAAGGTCACAATAGAAAAGTTTTTTATAAGTGCGAGTCAAATTCATGATTTTTAAACATTTAATTAAAAATATTAGTGATTTGTATCAACGTATGTATCGAGTTTGTAGGATAAAATAATGTTGTTCCTCTTGAGTTAAAATTTCTTGAATTACCTTAATTAAAGTTAAATTGCTTTCGTTAAATAGTTTTGTTTTGCTTTGTTTTTCACGTACGATCAGACAAAGGTTCAATTAGCGGTCGAGATCTTGTATAACAGTAAGGCTGCATTTTTAGGTTAAACACCCCAGGAAGTTGTTAGACAATCTGTGAATATAGTACAGAATAAAAACGCTAATAGCTGTCGTGTGTGTGAGTAACAGAATAATAAAAACAAGTAAAAAAGGAGGCAGGAACGAAAAGCCCGAGTCTAGTGCTTACTGTCTCCTTAAAACGTATTAGCCCTCGTATGTGCGAGCGAAACGCATCTCCTTAAAGCGTATTAGCCTTCACCGTATGTATGAGCGAAATGCCTCCAAGGATAAAACGGATTGCAGTGAGGCTACAGAAGTATAACTTTCAGCGAGCTTGAGACGAACAAGAATATCACCGAAGGAAGAGAAGAGGCTGTATACCAGAGGAGGATGAGGATGTGTGTTTTCGAGTGAATAACGCTAACGCTCTTCGTTCCAATAATCACTACTTGGTATAGCCATACTCAGGGAAATTTTATGTGGTACTTTCCATTCCATCGTTCTTCGTTCCAATAATCACTACTTGGTATAGCCATACTCAGGGAAATTTTTCTCTAAAACTTGATTATCAGAGTCAATAGAGGATTTTTTTAAAATGCTTAATTAACAACACCCAAGCAAGATTTTCAAAATAAGGGCCAGGCAACTCCAAACAAAAAGCACAGTATAGACAATCAATATTTGTACATAACAGAATACAGACTATGCCAATTAACTATGCCAATCTTTCATCTTGAACAAAAAGGCTTTTAGGGCTCAGAATGATCCATGGCTCGTATGACTGAACTTGTGAGCTCCGCAAAAGCTCGGAGATCTAGACCGCGTCGAAACACTTAAGGAAGTTTCTACTAGTGGTTCATTATGTCTACGTTTACAGTTACGCACTCGCATTTGAGCTTTAGGGTTACCGGCTAGTATATGGAATATGGAACACATGTCCTAATTAATTATTACTCTCCCATCCCACCAATTGTTTACATTTAGGTTGTACATGTAGATTAAGAAAAATGGTTAAAGTTTACATTTGGATTGTAGACGGAAATTAAGAAAAATAGGTAAAATTGTGGAAAAAGGTAAAAAGAATGGGCAAAATGACGGATTCATCAATATTTAATGTATAAAATAAGTAACTTGGAGGAAAGTAGTGAAAGTAATTAAATTTTATATTATAAAATTACACTATTTTTTTAAAATTTTGAAAAGTAAAAAAATAGTAAAGACATTTTAAATGGAATTTTTTTTAAAAATGGATGAAACAAAAGGAACATATTAAGAGGAATTATAGTAAGGAAATACCAAAAGTCAAGACTCACCCACAACCTACTTTATTGTAAGATCGAAATGACTCAAGTGTCAAGTGTTCAAAACTCAACAATAACGCATTAAAATTTATAAATAATACAAATTAAAATTTGTAATTATACTATGCATTTCTAAGTTTAGTTTTCAAACGTGTATGCATTTGTTTTCAAATGTATACAAAGAAGTTTTGTCAAAATACTACGAGAAGATAACAATTGGATTATATATTGTTCAACATTTGGTTTTAATCGTATAATTATAAACTCATACATTAATCCAATAATCGATGGATTGTCTAACTTGTTAGTAGCTAGTACATTTAAAATTTTAAAAGTGTTAGCAAATCTTAACTGAATCATATATTATTCAACGTTTTCCATTAATCGTTCGATTGACCAAACAAATAATAAACCGAACCTTACAGACATAAATAATTAAATTAAACGAATGGAAAAGACTCGAATACTAGACCCCTCCCTAAATCAAGTTCTAATACGATTTTTAGTAATCAAGGCATTTAAAAGCCATAAAATGTTAAATGAAGACAACAACTAGATCATATATATTATAATAAAACACTATCGACCAAAATTTTTATGTTTCGGGTTTGATAATATAAAAAGTTCGTTGTTAACAAAAAATACATATCAGTCGAACAATTTTATTTAAAATTTTCAAAGGCGAGGTATAAATCTTTTAACGATATGCCACACAAGTTTATACATACTAATCTTTTTGACTAACTGTAAATAGTTGTAAAAAGAATAGAGGAAGAAGCTGACTTTAGTAAATTAGAAATAAATATTTAATACACATATAACATGCATAATTAATAAATAAAATAAAATAAAAATATTGAGCAAGTTTTTCGTAAATGAATAAATTACCGGTAATATTCAAAACGAAAAATCGATCTGTTCTTGAGCACTTTCTTCATCATTTACTGCACATATAAAAATTTCATAAAGTAACTAGTTGAAAAAAATATAGCACATGAATTTTGTAGTAGAACTTTCTATGTCCCGAATTTGAAGAGTTCATAAATTTGCGTGTGAGTGTGTGTATTACTCGAAAAAAGTTCATGTTAAATAATGTTTATATTCTAGTAAAATTATTTGACTTAAAATTAACATCTATGTCAAATCACAACTATCTATATCTTAATAATAATTAGAAATTTAAGATTGATAAATATCTCGATTTAGTTACACATAAAAATATAAATATAAATTAAGACTTCTAGATTTAAAAATTAAAAACATAAAGTTTTGGTTGAGTTCAAAATTTAATCAAAATAAAAGAGGAATTCATCGATTCTCATGTACACATATGCAATATTCTACAAATTGATTAATTACTTACCGAGTCGATTTAGATGAAATCGAAATAATAAGCATTTCGCACGCAAAATAAAGAAGATCAGTGAGCAAATTGGGCAATAATCAGAAAATAACATGGATGTAACTTTGATATTAGATTGTATAAAAGGAGTATTTACTTTGTTAACATAGTAAGAGGGCAAAGAATAGAAAGAGAGATGAGGAGGGGAAGACGAGAAGCGGCGGATGAAAAATGTAGTCAAAGGATTGCATACGAATGAATTTTTGATGTAAAAAAAGAAGATATATATGATATGAATTGGGCCGGATCCTAAAATTTTTAGGCACAATGCGGAGAACCAACATGACCTTTGATAGGCTCAAAATAGCCAGATGCCTAGCAAAGCGCAACTTTGGGCCCAAACAATGGTAACAGGCCCAGCTTGCGAGAATGAGACACTTCGGCCCAGACCAGTGGACCTCTGATAACACCAACACGTGCTACCCTAGCCCAGGCTGGTGGAGCCCAGACTAGTGACGACTACGACACGCGAATCTCCAGCTCAGAAAAGTCGTCCCAACCAGTCAGTGACTAGTACTAAATGCCAATGATTAGCATGTGCCAATCATGAATGGAATAATCCTCGCACACCCTGACTACTTCCTCATCAAGGGGACACGTGTTCAGCATCTCGACAGTTTAGGAGCCTGTACCACTGATATTCAACGATCACAATTAAGAGGTAACACCCCCCAAACCCTACTCCTAGGGCTATAAATACCCCAAAGGAATTTGGTTTTGGGGATGGTCACATCACTATCCAGCACACACACTTATTACTCTTGTGATACTCGCTTGATTATTATCTTCCTAAGCCAACTCTTATTCTCATCCGAAGCCAACTCTCTTAGAATTAAGTTTTGGGAATGGTCACATCACTCACCTGCACACACTTATTACCCTTGTGATACTCGCTTGATTATTATCTTCCAAAGCCAACTCTTATTCTCATCCAAAGCCAACTCTTCTTCTCACGTCGAATGCACCTCGGGGCCAAACCCCCCTCCGGTGTTGTTTTGCAGACACCCAACATAACTACACCACTTCCGAGCAGGAGTTGGCGAGGAAGAACTCGGTCAAGTTTCAGAGTTATCAACCTTTCAATACAAAATTTTAGTTACTAAAAAATGAACAAGAATTTTATTTTGTGAGATAATCATGCATTGTATTTATATAAATATAATGAGGCCGATTCAAATAAAATTTGATAATAAAATAAAAATTCAAATCAATATCAGTCATATTTTTTTTAACGAAAAGGTAGTACTGTATTTTTTTAATAATGTTCTGTAGCATTATATGTGAAGTAGTTTTAATATTCTAATATTACGGTGGTTATAAATGGAACATAACCCATTATATAACAATATCTATACTATTATATTAAAGACAAAATATTGAAAGTATCATTTGGTCGGTCGATCTATTGTTTGGTCATGCAATTCATAATTGTTAAAATTTTTAATCAAATTGATGAGGATCGTACATATAATATTCCAAGTTTTTATATAGAGTGGTATAAGATTCGATTTCCTACAACAACATACTAAAATTATCATTAATAATATTACATTTAAAATAAATAAAGGTGAAATTTCATTAATCATATTATATATATCTAGGCCATTATTCTAGAGAGGACCTCCTTATATGGAGAATATGAGAGAACTACTAATTTTATATGATTCTATAGTAGAATCAAAGTTTTAATTTTTGGTTCTATAAAAAAAAAGAGACCAATTTGAAGATTCTATGATAGAACCAAACATTTATTTTATTTTTTTAAAAAAAATTAAAAAAAGTAATTTTTTTTAAAAAAAATTAAAATCTGTCTGCTGACGTGGCAGTGCCACGCCAGCAGTGACGTCAGCAGTGCTGACGTGGCACTGCCACGTGTCACTACCACGTCAGCAGTGACGTCATCAGTGCTGACGTGGCAGTGTCACGTGGCAGTGCCACGTTAGCACTGATGGCGTGGCAGTGATGACGTGGCAGGTCAGAATTTTTTTTAAAAAAAAAAATTTAGAATTTTTTTTTTTTGAAAAAAATACAAAAAAATCTAGTTCTAGTATAGAATCAGAAAAAATACATGGTTCTCTCTTATTCTCCATATAAGGAAGTTCTCTCTAGAAGGGGACTCTATATATCTATACTATACTATTATAAGCAAAACAAGGTATATTTGGTTAGTTGGTTGGCTGGTTAACACCTTCCAAAAAAATCGTTAACACCTTCCTAAAATAACAAGTTAAAAAATTATTTTAAAAATATTAATTTATTTATTATAAACAACAAAATTTACCAGTAAGACACAAAAGTTCGTTTTTAAAAATTCAAAAAAAAAACGAATCTATACTATACTATTATAAGCAAAACAATGTATATTTGGTTAGTTGGTTGGTTGGTTAACACCTTCAAAAAAAATCGTTAACACCTTCCTAAAAATAACAAGTTAAAAAATTATTTTAAAAATATTAATTTATTTATTATAAACAACAAAATTTACCAATAAGGCACAAAAGTTCGTTTTTAAAAATTAAAAAATGTATTAAAAATTCCAAATTCAATTAAACTATACTCTCTTCCGTTTATATTAATCATCAATCAAAAAACACGTATTGAGCAATCAAATGAAAACTGCCAAACTTACTCTCAAGTGTTTACATATTTAGAAAAACTATTATAAGCAAAACAAGGTATATTTGGTTAGTTGGTTGGTTAGTTAACACCTTCCAAAAAAATTGTTAACACCTTCCTAAAAATAACAAGTTAAAAAATTATTTTAAAAATATTAATTTATTTATTATAAACAACAAAATTTACCACAAATTTAAGAACACAAATTCTTCACCTTAAGAAAATAATCTTCAATAGAAAGTGTACCTTGAACTGTCACTGCTAGTTTGTTCTCAAGATACTGTAATCGAGTAGTGTTCTTTCTGGTAAACAGCTTCCCAAGTGTCTCCCAAACCTCCTTTGGTGATGTTGAATCCCGTACATGCTTAATATATTTTTTATTGATTTATATCCTCAAGGCAAATAAAGCTTTTCCACTCTTTATCTTCCATTTACGACGTAACTCAGCATTCTGGGGAGTATCTGCAGGAATTTTCGTTTCATCACCAGATATGAGATACCATAGATCCTGCCCCTGTAGATAGGCTTCCATACATAGCTTCCAGTAGCTATAATTGTTACCAACAAGCTTATCAACAGAGGGGTTAGATAAAGCACTTCCACCATTCATATTTTGTTTAATAATAATGTATCAATGCTTGATTAAATTTCCACAGCTCTGATACCATGAAACAAAATAGATAGAGAGATTTGCAACGAAGAATGTTATTACTAAATAAAACAAGCTTATAAGCACACAGACAACTCAACAACTGAAGTGCTTCAAGAACCATCTATCTAAAGCATATCCTAATTTATAGAAAAGAAGAAAACTAAACCAACTAAAAACAAGGAACACTACTCTGACTAGTGGAGTTTGACACTCCTGATTTTATTCAACTACTTCTACTACTATAATCTAATCCCTACAAAATAGAAATCAGAATAGACCAATTCAAACTTATTTCCACGTTCAGTGATTTGCACTAATTTGTAACATAATACACTACCTCTATCTGTAAGTGTCGATATCCACTCACATTTTTCATATAGTAAATCACCAAAAATAGCTTGTTTCTCCACTATGCAATTATTTGGTTACTGTGCAATGTAATCCGTCAGTGTTATATTTAAACTCTCAATGGATGGCTATCATGTGCAATTCAGTAATTTTTGTATAATTTGATTCATGCTGATATGATTCACAATTTGGATTGAGAAACTCTGTTTATTTGCTCTAGAAGTTTTATACTTTACCACTACATATGTTATATGCAAAGAATGGAGTATGTGCTATTTGCTGGATTCTTGATCAAAAGCTAATCATGTTAAATATGATGCCTAGTACTCCCAGAAGTTCATCCTTATCGACTAGAGTAGAGTACACTAAATGTAATGAGTCCAATCTTATTTGCTTTTAACTTTTCAAAATTGTATAGCTATATATAGTAATCTGCATCTGCATGCTCAGCATTTGCATGCATGATGAGCAAGGTACTTCTAAAATGTGCAACAGATCCCCGGTCCAATACTCCCATTTGTGAATCCT
Organism: Kitagawia praeruptora; assembly: GCA_037693485.1. Classification (NCBI taxonomy): domain Eukaryota; kingdom Viridiplantae; phylum Streptophyta; class Magnoliopsida; order Apiales; family Apiaceae; genus Kitagawia; species Kitagawia praeruptora. The sequence goes on from CM075344.1 coordinate 39,211,857, forward strand.
CAAAGGGGACCACCCGCTCATCAATGTTTACATTCTCATCTTGAGTTGTTCCATTTGCCACAATCTCCACCTGCCCTCACCTTCCAAAGACTAAAGTCTCCTCATTTTGATCTTCATCGTCCTCTTTTTTCCCTTCCTTCTCGGTTTCGTCCGAGTCATTAAAACTTTCTTCACTAGAATCTTCACTTGGATCTTCCTCCGAGCTAGGATCATCGTTCTCAACTACTACAGATTTGCACATGCATAGCATTTTTTTAGCACTTGTATAGCGCTTTTGAGCGCTATGTAAGGCGATGCATGCTATGCATAGGGGTGTAAATGAGTCGAGTCGAGGCGAACTTTAGAATGTTCATGTATTGTTTGTTAAGAAATTATCAAACTCGAGCTCGAACTTGAATCGAGCCAAAAAATGTGTTTAAACTCGGTTCGTTAAGAAAAAAATTGTTCTCGAACGGTTCACAAACAACTCATGAACAAGTCTCATGTGCTTCGAACAACTCATTAACCAGCTTGTTCATGAAATTGTACTAACGAACAAGTATTAAATATTCGAGAAACATATTATTATTAATATTTCACGAGAAACTTGTAATCTACTTAAAAGTTAACTCATTTTTTTGTAAATCGTAAAAAAAGATTGATTTTCTTACAAAATAATATAAATTAAGTTAAATTTATATATTGTGAAATTAAAATATTACTGATCATTACTATCATCGTAATCTTACAAAAATACTAGTTTTTTTTACATAAAATCTATAAACTATCATACTCATACAAAAATATTAGTGTTCTTATATAGAAATTACATAGAAAGTACAATCTTATATGTAAATTTTGACATAGATTATACATTTACTATATTATCTCCTGATATTCTATAAATCCGAAGTACAATTTGTAGAAAAAACAATTAATAATGTAATTGTCATGTTAAAATAACTCATTTTGGTTTTGAATTACATATTTGCATGTATAACAAGTTATTTTAGTTTTAAATTTTGCACAATCATTAAGATATATTAATACCTTTTTATGTATTTAAGTAGTATAAATAAATTTATACATCACTGATATTTAATATTAAAATTTAGCACTTAAAATAATGTAAAATTTAATTTGATAACAAATTTTGACAAATATAAACTAGTTATACTAATTACAAGACAGAGTTGTTATTGTTATTATTATTGTTATTATTGTTATTATTATTACTATTAAAATTAATTAAAATTATCAAATAAATAAAATTATATTATCTAGCATAACATATAAGATATTCTAATTAATAGTGTACAGTTAATAAGAGTTTCAAGAGTATATTCTAATAATCAAACATTTATTATTAATTATATATACGAGATTATTTATTGAATTTGTTTATGAACCGTTAATGAACTCGTATATCAAGCATGTTAACGAGCTCAATTATCGAACTTATTCACGAACATTTCATGAGCTATGTTCACGAGCCTGTTCACGAACTATGTTCACGAGCACGTTAATCGATCTTGTTCGCGAGCTATCGAGTCGAACTTTACCATGATCAAGTTTAGCACATTTATAAATCGATCCTTAAAATCATGTTCAAGATCGACTTGTTTGTGAATCAAACCGAAATCGAGTTTTTTTCAAACAGAATGCCAAGCCGTTCGCGAGTGTATCAGTTCATTTACAACCCTAGCTATGCAAATGCATAGTTTAAAAAAAAAATCTATGCGAGTGCATATGACTTACATAATTCTTTTTTCTGTTGATATGCAAGTGTTGTACTTTGATAGCACTTGTGGAAGTGGCATGTGAGTAAGCAATAACCAAGTGCAAATTCTAATATAGCACTTCAAAAACGTTATCTAAATCTTTTTTATTATTTGATTATAGCCCGTGCTACGTACACGGTAATTTAAATTTAAATTTCATAATAATTATGATATATAATAATAATGATTAAATAAAGAAAATAACTTTATATTTAAAATCAAATAAATTAATATTGAAAGAAATAATATTAATAAAATATTATTTTTCTATATTATAACAAATACAATCAAAGATAAAATTATTTAGATTTTCTATATATATTATGTGATAATATGTATTAATAACCTTACTAAAATTAAAAGATTTACTTAAATTTTCATTAATATTCTTACCATAAATATTAAGAGAATATATTAATTATATTTAAATTTGTATACAAACTTTTTTTAATTAATAATTGGTCAAATAATGAATTTGGATCTTTCCCAAACATAATATGGATACCAAACCTAAAAATAAGTTATCTAGTGGGTCAAAATCAATACAAAATATTGTCCAAACTTAAATGTGGATACCAAACCACTAATTTATAATATATAGATACATGATATATTAGTTACATAGCTTTTTTTAGCGCTAAGTTATCGAGTTCTGATTTTTTTTTCATTGTTTTTGCTATTATTTATCCATATTATCGTGAAAAAATTAATAAATGCAATAAAAAAAGACAAAAGCTCAAATCCAAAATGGAACTAGTGACAATTCCTTTTAAAAAGCAATCCTTTCATTACTTTAACATGGTTAATACACAACCAAATTAAAAGAAATACATATATCTTACATCTCATTCTTGTGCATAATGAGTCTTATATTTCCATTAATTAATAGATAAAGGGAAAGCATACATGAGCAATTGCAAACTATACTACTAGAAACATCATATATCTCTAGTAATCTATCAGAGTACAAGAAGTTTTCATTCAACAACACCGGATTCCTCCAGCATCTTCTTCATCCTACAAAATATGTATAATCCAAACCTCAGACTTGGACTTTGCCAACTTCCTTGTGATTACCAAAATATAATCCATTATTACATTCTCAAAAAATACAAAAGCAGGTATATAAAAAATGAAATGAAATACAAAAAAAATAAAAATAAGTTGTACCTTTTTATAGATAGTAGATCAGTACTCTCTTTTCATAATCCTTTTTATAAGCATGTGGAGTTTTCGACTACACATTGTCACATAAATAAAAGATATAAAGTTAACATAGCATGAGTTGGAGGTTCAGGACAACACTCAGCAATACAAAATTGTAGAAAACATATAAAGTGGCATTCCGATAAGAAAAGGAAAACAAAGATCAGCTACCACACATCTGGTGAAAATACTTAAATCTAGATAAACTAAAAAACCTTCACTACAGAAAAGATCTACTGCGGTTGCGGCAGAAGTTAAAGCTCTTTTCATGGGTATAATGCAAATTCCAAATTTTTCATAGTACACATTTGTTTTCAGAAACCAGGAACACTACACCAAATCTGCTATCAGACAACACTGATCAGACAACACTCTGCAAAAAAAGTGTTGCCCGAAAAGATCAGACAACGGTTCCCGTGTTCAAGAAAAAAAAGTATTGTCTGATCCCAGGTTTTACAACGAGCAAAAAACCATTGTCTATTAGATGAAGTCAGACAACGGTATTTAAAATGTAGTGTTGCACAGATTTCATATTTAGACAACAGTTTTCCGGAACCATTGTCTGAAAATGTTTCAGACAAGAGCACACAAAACTGTTGTTAGAAAGAGACAACAGTTTTTATGATCCGTTGTTTAAGTTTAATTCAAACAACACACAGAAAATACAGTTGTCTGACTCTTGCCATTCATACGACGGTTTTTGGGACTGTTGTTGGAATTTAAAAAAAAACCGTTGTATGATTCATACAACGGTTTTTTAAATATGCAAAGGGTTGTTGGAAAGAATATTGCAAAACAGAATTTCAAATATTTCCGTTGTCTGAATTATACCACGGTATTTTGGAAAAAAGACTTGTCTGAGGTGCTTTGGCACAACGGTTTTGGCGGCAAAACCGTTGTCTTTATTTTCCAGCTATTTAAATCAATTTGTACCGTTTATACGGCTTCGAATGTGTTATTATGTTGAAACATAATAACGTAAGACATTTTTGACCGTATTTACTTATACTTATTCGAATAATACATGGGTAATGTAAAATCCGTATCACGTGTTAGGGTTTAGGGTTTCGATAACTTTATTTTATCAAGAATCGCGAACACGAGACTGGTTGATATTTCATTTATATAAATAACAAATTTATTGGATATATGAACGATAATTTCCTTTGCAAATAAATAGTACCACGTATTAATAGAGTGCTATATATATATATAAATAGTTCTTGTTATCGATCGATTTATAAACCACGATATAATCACACTCACAATATTGAACAAATTAACATATTAATTACTTATTAATAATATAAGATTCAAAGGATAGGAACGGGAGTGAAAAATTTATAAATTAAAAGCGTTATTTTGGGCGAAAACAAAATAGTATTCAGACAATGGTTTCTGTTAAAAAAATGCTTGTGCAAACTGCAATCTTACAACAGAAATTTAAAAAAAACTGTTGTATGATTCATACAACGGTTTTTTAAATATGCAAAGGGTTGTTGGAAAGCATATTGCACAACAGAATTTCAAATATTTCCGTTGTCTGAATTATACAACGGTATTTTGGAAAAAAAACTTGTCTGAGGTGCTTTGGCACAACGGTTTTGGCGGCAAAACCGTTGTCTTTATTTTCCAGCTATTTAAATCAATTTGTACCGTTTATACGGCTTCAAATGTGTTATTAAGTTGAAACATAATAACGTAAGACATTTTTGACCATATTTACTTATACTTATTTGAATAATACATGGGTAATGTAAAATCCGTATCACGTGTTAGGGTTTAGGGTTTCGATAACTTTATTTTATCAAGAATCGCGAACACGAGACTGGTTGATATTTCATTTATATAAATAACAAATTTATTGGATATATGAACGATATTTTCCTTTGCAAATAAATAGTACCACGTATTAATAGAGTGCTATATATATATAAATAGTTCTTGTTATCGATCGATTTTTAAACCACGATATTATCACACTCACAATATTGTACAAATTAACATATTAATTACTTATTAATAATATAAGATTCAAAGGATAGGAACGGGAGTGAAAAATTTATAAATTAAAAACGTTATTTTGGGCGAAAACGAAATAGTATTCAGACAATGGTTTCTGTTAAAAAAATGCTTGTGCAAACTGCAATCTTACAACAGAAATTTAAAAAAAACCGTTGTATGATTCATACAACGGGTTTTTAAATATGCAAAGGGTTGTTGGAAAGCATATTGCACAACAGAATTTCAAATATTTCCGTTGTCTGAATTATACAACGGTATTTTGGAAAAAAGACTTGTCTGAGGTGCTTTGGCACAACGGTTTTGGCGGCAAAACCGTTGTCTTTATTTTCCAGCTATTTAAATCAATTTGTACCGTTTATACGGCTTCGAATGTGTTATTAAGTTGAAACATAATAACGTAAGACATTTTTGACCGTATTTACTTATACATTTTTGACCACATCTGTTGGCAAAAACACAAAGGGTTCGTTGAGAGCTTCGATTTGACTACAGGAGCGTCAAAATCCGAATTCAATACGTCTTCGAATTAGACTTTGACCTTCAAGAAGAATATTTACCGGAATCCACACTATTACAACAATTTCGTTTTTGTTAAAATCTCGTACAACCCGATTTTTTTATTTTTCGATTATTTTTTTTCAACACTAAAATGAGTGTTTATTAACATCCGTACGGTTGGATCGTCGAACAAATCATTCAAAAAATTTGTTCAGTGAATCTGGATCGTGCCTCGTTAAAGGAAGCAACACTTTTACTACGTTTTTGTTAAAATCTCGTACAACCCGACCTTTTTATTTTTCGATAATTTTTTCCCAACACTAAAATGAGTGTTCATTACCTTTCGTATGGTTCAATCATCGAAGAAATTATTCAAAAAAAATTATTCATTTAATCGGGATCGTGCCTCGTTACGAGAAGCAGCACTTTAACTACTTTTTTGTTAAAATCTCGTACAACCCGACCTTTTTATTTTTCAATTATTTTTTCCAACACTAAAATGAGTGTTTATTAACATCCGTACAGTTGGATCGTCGAACAAATCATTCAAAAAATTTATTCAGTGAATCTGGATCGTGCCTCGTTAAAGGAAGCAACACTTTTACTACATTTTTGTTAAAATCCCGTACCACCTGACCTTTTTATATTTTGATTATTTTTTCCCAACACTAAAATGAGTGTTTATTAACATCCGTAAGGTTCAATCGTCGAAGAAATCATTCAAAAAAATTATTAAGTGAATCTGGATCGTGCCCCGTTATAGGAAACAACACTTTTACTATGTTTTTGATAAAATCCCGTACTACCCGACCTTTTTATTTTTTGATTATTTTTTTTCAACACTAAAATTAGTGTTTCTCAACACTCATTTTTCTCAACACTAAAATTTATTTAGTGAATCTAGATCGTGCCCCGTTAAAGGAAACAACATTTTTACTACGTTTTTGTTAAAATCTTGAACAAGACGACCTTTTTATTTTTTGATTATTTTTTCCCAACACTAAAATGAGTGTTTATTAACATCCGTACGGTTCGATCGTCGAAGAAATCATTCAAAAAAATTTAATATTATTCTTTGCTTAATATTTAAAATATTTTTCCCGATTTTACACAATATTTTTTAAAAAATTTTACAAAATAAGTTTTTTATTTACATCATAAATATTATATATAAGTACATACATATATGTAAAATTTATATTTATAAAATTGAAATCAAATAAATTCTTGATAAAGTTAAAACAAAACTAGAATGTTTACCAAAATATTTACAAAAATTAAAAATGAAATGAAACAACTGTAAAATGTTGAAGGCGCACAAATTCCCCCCAAACCAAAAAATTTTAGCGTTTCGTTTCCCCCCTTTTCCCCCATTATCTCCCCCCAAACTTTCATCTCCACATTTTCTAAACTTTACTCTTATCTCTTTTTCTCCATCTCACACACAGCTCCCTCTATCCTCTTCTCTCTCTCTCTCACACCATTTTCATCTACCGTCTCACCATAGAATTAACGGTCACACATTCAAATTGTAGTTTTATTTAGCACAAATTAGTAAACCCTAATTGATTCAATTGGTTCGATTGGCCATCATACTTCTTGAGTGGCCAGGTTTCACCAACCTCTCTACATACTCAAGAGTTTCAACAATCAGCGTTGTGGTCTCTCTCTCTCTCTCTCTCTCTCTCTCTCTCTCGTCTTGAGTGGTATAAATTGAATGGTTCCATCCAGATTTGTAAATGGTTTGTGGTGTATACGGTTTGTGGTCTCTCTCTCCTTCTCTCCCTCAATCTCTCTCTCTGTCTCTCCCATATACAACTAATGTATGGTTCAAAAACCTTCTTTTTTTGGTGTCTCTGTATAATCTATGGATGAGGTTCGTGTTAGCAGTCTGTATACCTCTGAACGCGTTACTGGTGGAACTCCTGCTGCCAATGAGCGAGTGAGGAAAGTGGTAAGATAAATCCTTATTATTGAATTATGCTGGAATATGTTGAGAAATTTACCTTTTTCGGATATTGCTAAGTGGTTACCTTTCTATATGTAGCTCGAACTTGAAAGGAAAATATTGCAAGCAAAGCAGCTCATATGGGGATTGCTTGAGAGACTCTCTTCACAGGATTTGACAGAAATTATAAGTAAGCCCGAGTCCCCTCAAAATCTGAATCTATCTGGTTCACCAAGCGTAATACCTGAAAGGTGAGTTTGGTAAAACCCTTATATTTTATTATCATTAGTATTCAGATGCTTGGTACTTCAATCTAGTTTATTAAACTAGATTAAACTGAAATTCTTATGCTTGGTACCTGAAAGCGTAATTAAACTGATTTAATCTAGTTTATTATGCTTCAGGTTGCTGCATTGGATGACAAAGAAATTCTCTGTTATCACAAGAAGCTGATGAGGTGAAACTAAACTTGAATATATGTCCCAATTTATTTAGTGACTTCAGCATTTATTTTGCTTACACCTTGGCTGGTTTATAAATTCTAGGTTCACAGCATAGCAGATTGCTTAGTTGCTGAGGCGTGTAATGCTCTTCGTCAGATCTCCAAGATAAAATTAATTGAGACTGTTGACAAGGTATCTGAATTAAAACATATAATTGGCAAACTGGAGAGGATATTACAGGAGGAGAAAACAGAATTTGAGGTAATTTGCATTTGATTCCTCTGTATTTTTTCCTTTTTTAAGGATAGATTTGCATATTAAAGAGTCTTGGTATAAACACATGATGCAATGCTAGAGCATGTAATGGTTTGTTCGATAAACTAGGAGAAGCGCACTGGTTAGTTTTTACATTATCATGCATGTATAAAACAGAATTTGGCATAAAGAATTTGTATGATCAATTGCACTAAAGTAGATAATTCAATGTAAAGCCTCATACTCTCATTTTGTTTTTTTAGGGGAACTTTAAATTTATTAACTCTAAAATTCTACAGTAAGGTGACACCGTACCCACACAACCACAAAGAAATGGAATGTTGCAGCTCTTTGATGTTTAATTTAGTTTCTTACGAATATTTTCAGGAATCACTTCGGAAAGTGCTGAAGAAGAATATAATGGTCGGAAAACCGAATACAGACATTCTTGAAATCAATAGATTACGGAAATAGTTGATTTTCCATGCTTATATATGGGATTAACGTTTGATTTATGTTTCCAATCTGAACAACATTATGCAAAGAGATATTAGCAGTTGTGTGGTATCATGTTTCCAGAAAAGATTATGAAGTTGTGGTAATATTCTAACTCCTACAATTTACTTGTTATGTAGGTACTCTTTTGAATTTCTCGCAAGCATTCCTGTCAAACCACCCTACTTCACTAAGATGTACCTGGATGTAAAGAAAGTGAGGGAGTTTACAGCCCATCTGTTCAGGCCACTGTGTATCAGATGGGAAAGGCTTAACATTATAAATAAGTTTTCCAAAAGATACATCCCTTGAAGAGTTCAATATTTAATAATAATTTGAGGTTGGAACTCTATTAGTATGAAGCAATGTGTAGGGAATCTGGCATTCTGCTGTGTATGTGATATTATATATCTTAGTTGCTGACTTAGGTGATGCATGCTGCTCCTATCTACATTGCAGTGACTTAGGTGAGCATCAGTAAGAAATTAATCATGCCCCCGGGAAATAGTCAGCCGCTGAAGAAGCCAGTACAACAGTAGGACATATTTTGACCTCGAGAACAAACTTTGAAGTGGTTGTGTGATTCTTGGGAATTTCACTACAAGGAAAATTGGATTTGGATTTTATGGTTGGAATTTTAGTAATGTTATTTACTAAAGGTTTTAGACAATGCCATTTAGTAGTTTGTTTACTTTGCATATTTAAATTATACCTTTGTCTAATGTACTTGTAGATAATACTATTAAAAACGAAAGTATTGTCAAAATAGAACCTAGACAAGAAGAAAATTAATTGAAGCTTGTGTTACAGTTGCTCAGACAACACACAAAAGTAAACAATAAGATAAAAATACTTGTATTACAGTTACTCATACAACACACAAATGAAAACCCTAAAACAGAAAAACTTGTGTAAAAAAAGCTCAGACAACACTTTATAAAACTCGTACATTGTCTAAACTGTATAAGAACAACAGTTTCGGGAATAAGGACCCATTGTTGTAATGTGCTTTGGACAATACTTTTTAAAATCATACTGTTGTAGTTTCTGGTAGTCATACAACGGCTTTTTAAATACGGCCTGTTGTGGAAGAGAGATCACACAACAACTGTAAAATAAGAAACTCTTGTCTAAACTGCATACAAACAACGGTTTCTAGAATAAGGACCCATTGTTGTAATGTGGTTTGGACAATGCTTGTTAAAATCATACTGTTGTTGGTTATGGTAGTCACACAACGGAGCTTTAAATACTGCATGTTGTCGAAGAAGGCTCACACAACGGTTTTCGTACCGTTGTCTGATATAGGCGTCAGACGGCGCCTCAATAGACAACAGGAAAACAGGGCATCAGACAACGGGCAAAAACCGTTGTCTGAGCCTGTTTTCCTTGTAGTGGAAGCTAGTATAAAAGCATCTCAATACGGTTGTGAAAAATCTTTAACGCCTATATAACTAGTTCCCATAAAGCGATTAAAACTTACATTTTACTATCCTCCTAGTCTGCTTCCAGTGGTAATATTATCGCTAGCTGCTAAACTCTACATTAAGAATTAAGGGATTCTCTTTTCGTTGCCCTATTTCTGTAACATTTTTTTGGGCTAAATGCCATAGTAACATTTTAAGAGTAATAAACTACTGATAGGTGTAATATAAGGCAAACAAGACATATGGAAGTTAAAGCCAGTTGATATGCTAGGCTTAGAGTTGGAGCAAGCTCTACTAGTAACAGTAACAGAAAAGGAAGAGGGAATTCAATGTTCGTGTAGCAGAAAAGGTTGGAAACAATTGGTACAATATTTTCTTGCATTCACTTATACCTGATTTCTCGCCCTTCTATCTGCTTGCAATGATACTCCAGCAGATCCAGCCTCAGAAATGATGGCAATTAACTTCATTCCATCCATGAATGATTGTTTTTCATACATGTTGACCATTTCCATGCTAACACCATCTCTGCAGCAAGAAAACAAAGCATGTCAGCAGCTTCAAGATAAATTTAAAAGAAGGCAAGCAAGCCAAGACTTACGAGTTCGGAAGCTCATAACTGACAGCATTTCCGTTAGATGCCCTGATAAGCCTGTGACGCCTTCCTGTAATTTCTGCCACCTTATCAGGACCCCCAAGCTGCAAATCATTTGAATTCAGTCACAGGCTTACACACTAATCTTTTTGATAAATTATAAAAAATTATAAAAATGCTACAGCCCCAAAAATTGTCCAAAAAAATCCCCAAATTAATATGTGTCCCTATATGATTGGTTATATTCGTAATAATAATAATAATGCTTCCCATGTATGCACATCAATTCAAAAAAAAAACCACAAATATGAGTTTCAAGATTTAATTGGTCGATTTATGTGCATAAATTGGGGGGTATTATTATTATTATTACGAATATAACCAATCATATGGTGACACATATAATTTGGGGATTTTTTGGATAATTTTTTAGGTCTCTAGCATTTTTTAAGTGAAATAACATTTTTTCCCATTTTACCCATGCCAAAAAAACTGAAAATCGCCTCCAGCGACTTTTTTGAAAGGAAAAAGGCAAGTCTAACTACCATTTTGCAAAATTGAAATTCTGGCCACTTTTTGAAAAATGAATGTAAAATCTAGCAAATTTTTTGCAATTAACTCATATTCAATACACATATAACATACATCACTAAATAATGAGCAAGTTTTCGTAATATAAATAAATTACCAGCACATATTCGAAGGAGAACCCGATCTTTTTTGGAGCACTTTCTTCATCATTTACTGCACATATAAAACTTTCATAAATTAATAAATAGAACCAAAGGACATGAAATATGAATCTTAATTGTACGTAATGAAACTTTCTATGCCCCGAGGTTGGAGAGTTCATAAATGTGTGTGTGTGTGAATTACCAAGAAAATGGTTAAACTATGTGACATTCTCGTGCAATAATTCGGCTTAAAACTAACAATTATGTTAAATCACAATTAATTCACATTTAATAATAACTAGAAATTTAAAATTGATAGAAAAAATTAAACTGAAACGTTTCCAGATTTGAAAAATAACAACATGAAATTTTGGTTGAGTTCGAAATTCAATACACACAAAAGAGGAATCAATCTTACATATGGAATAATCAAAAAAATCAATTTAGATGATTACTTACCGAGTTGATTTAGACGAAATAGGGATAATAAGCATTTCGCACGTAGAAAAGGGAAGATCCGTGAACAAATTGGGAAATAATCAGAAAATAACATAACACTTCGATTTTAGATTGTATAAAAGGTTTATTTACTTTGTTAACATGGTGAGATGACAGAGAATTTTACAGATAAAGAGATGGAGAAGGGGAGACGAGAAGCGGCTGATGAAAAAAGGTAGTAAAAGGATTCCATACTAACGTATTTATAATGAAATAGAGTATGATATGATATGAATTGGGCCGGACCCTAAATTTTGTAGGCACAATGCGGAGAACGAGCATTGCCTTTTAATACCAAATATTATTATTTAAAAAATGAATAAGAATTCTTTTTTGTGAGACAAACATGTACTATATTTATGAGACCCTTCTTAAAATGAGAACTGAGACTCAATCCCAACCCCACATTTCTTAAACTATTTTTAATCATAGCCACATGTTTCTTTAATTAGAAAAATAAAAATCCCGATTATTCACAATCAATGCTCATCTCCAGTGACCTACATCACCACCGTCGATCCCCCAAAGCATATCTACCTACCATTCTATCTCTTCTCCACCTTTACCTATCTCTCCTCCATTTTCAATCGCCTCAATCTCTTTATACTACCCCCGATCTCCATCAAACTCCATTTCTTACTGTCGCCATACACCCACTAGCCTCTATGACAACCAAGGCGTTAACTTTTATTTCAATATGATACGATAATATATCTGGAAAATGGTAAATGTATATTGATCATTCGTATTATTAAATCTATCTTTTCTAATGATGATCATGTGTTTGAAATTGATGATTAATAAGATCTTGGCGGCCAGCTCCTAAGAGTTGCAAAAACGTCTAATTTTTGTGAAAATTTGTCAATTGTTTCCCCAAAAATCGACTATTAATAATATCTAGGCGGATTTAGGCAGTTTAGGCGAGATTAATCGGTAAAAATTTAGGCAAAATTAATCGGTCAACATAATGAAAACGGTCAAATTAAGAATAAAATTGTAAAAATGTAATTTTTTTTAATGAAAAATATAACTTACACATGAAAGGATAAATTCACTCATCATGTTTGATAATAAAATTAAAATATTTTAACTTTAATTTGTATAAAAGATATTTTTCAACATTATAATTAAATTATATAAAAAATGATATATAAATACATATGATTAATGTTCTGATTAATCACCGCTGGAAGGTAGGCACACGACCTAGACCGGTCTAGTGATTTTTAGAACACTGGTTTAAGAAAGAATGCTCGTTAGATATAACATCAACTTATTAAAAATCTAACTGTCATTATTTTTGGGAAAAGAGAATCTGAAGGTCACAATAGAAAAGTTTTTTATAAGTGCGAGTCAAATTCACGATTTTTAAACATTTAATTAAAAATATTAGTGATTTGTATCAACGTATGTATCGAGTTTTAGGATAAAATAATGTTGTTCCTCTTGAGTTAAAATTTCCTGAATTACCTTAATTAAAGGTAAATTGCTTTCGTTAATTAGTTTTGTTTTGCTTTGTTTTTCACGTACGATCAGACAAAGGTTCAATTAGCGGTCGAGATGTATAAAAGTAAGGCTGCTTTTTTAGGTAAAACACCCCAGGAAGTTGTTAGACAATCTGTGAATATAGTACAGAATAAAAACGCTAATAGCTGTCGTGTGTGTGAGTAACAGAATAATAAAAACAAATAAAAAATGAGGCAGGAACGAAAAGCCCGAGTCTAGTGCTTACTGTCTCCTTAAAACGTATTAGCCCTCGTATGTACGAGCGAAACACATCTCCTTAAAGCGTATTAGCCCTCACCGTATGTACGAGCAAAATGCCTCCAAGGATAAAACGGATTGCAGTGAGGCTACAGAAGTATAACTTTCAGCGAGCTTGAGACGAACAAGAATATCACCGAAGGAAGAGAAGAGGCTGTATATGAGAGGAGGATGGAGATGTGTGTTTTTGAGTGAATAACCCTAACGCTCTAGGCGAGTATTTATAGGCTAAGAAAACTTGTGCGCAACACAATTGCCCTAATTAATTAGCCGTGCTAATCAATTAAGTCGGTGGTGGCAAAAAATTCGTTATAAAAACGAAATTGATTTTACCTTAATTAATTCCGAATTTTATTTAACTTAGTCAGATTTTAACTAGTCCGATTTTAATTGGCCCAATTTTCTGCTGCATGCTGCATTCGTGTTCGCAGGTTGCATACGCGAAAAGCCCGAAGGCTTGCGAGCCACGAATTTTCCCTCGAAATCCCATGATTTGCACCCTTGCGTGCATATAGGTGATGGAGCAACACACAACTAACACATTTGGACACTACACAAGTATCTTGCTATATAAACCTATAAAAGGCTCTTTACCATTTCAATGTGGGACTTCAAGGTTCTACTTCCATTTTCCACTTCCAAGGGACCAACTTTGGATAATCATAATTCATCAATCCCTTAGTCGTTTTGAGTATTTGAAAATGCATTGGAAAGCTCTCACGGAGGAGAACACTCTCCAATCACAACTTGTTGCAAACACGCACACAAGGCACACTCAAATCGGAGCTCAAAATGACTCGATGTGGGTCAAAAAACCCACATTTTCCAACAGAAGTTTCCCGAGATGATCTTCCAAACTTTATCTTCTAAAGGTGGCATGTTTTAATAACTGGAATGAGATTTATAATTTAAACAAATAAATGATTCTCATGATTGGTAGACATGTATACAGCATAATAACCTATGATTCAAAGCCCATATACGCATTTGTCAAATGCATCTTATGTGGTACTTTCCATTCCATCGTTCTTCGTTCCAATAATCACTACTTGGTATAGCCATACTCAAGGAAATATTTCTCTAAAACTTGATTATCAGAGTGAATAGAGGATTTTTTTTAAATGCTTAATTAACAACACCCAAGCAAGATTTTCAAAATAAGGGCCAGGCAACTCCAAACAAAAAGCACAGTATAGACAATCAATATTTGTACATAACAGAATACAGACTATGCCAATTAACTATGCCAATCTTTCATCTTGAACAAAAAGGCTTTTAGGGCTCAGAATGATCCATGGCTCGTATGACTGAACTCGTGAGCTCCGCAAAAGCTCGGAGATCTAGACCGCGTCGAAACACTTAAGGAAGTTTCTACTAGTGGTTCATTATGTCTACGTTTACAGTTACGCACTCGCATTTGAGCTTTAGGGCCGAGATCTGAGCCTGCAGCATGTCGTTTCTTTCCAAACTTTTTAGGCATATCAGCTCGTTTTGCATTTTTTTCAACTGCTCTTTCAGTTTCTGAATTTGTGCTAAAATACTTTCAGGAGGATATTCAACCTCAAGCTGATGGTCTTTAATACACTTGAAAACTTCTCTACGGGAAGCTAGTTGTTTGCCTATGGCGTTAACCTGTTAAAAAAGTTAAGACAAGTATGAATTCAGCCTGGCAGTACTTGTATTGGAAGACTAAAAAGAAAGTAGCAAGAAATGTAAAAACAACATATACTTCTGGTTCATCAGAGGTTTTCTGCTCCTGTACTTCCTCAGCAAGCAGTTTGTTGAAGCTTATATGATCTTTTAGGATAGGCACCGGCGGGAACTTCCCAACAAGCCGGTTCCCCTTTTGAATGAGGCTTTTAGCATCAAGATCACATGAAGGCCATCAAGTTGATGGTTTTTGGCCCACCTACAACCACAGGTGTTGCACAACACGGGTTTCTCTCGAGGTCCACTTCGCCAATGTCTTGAGCCTGTTTCAATCAGATTTACAAAAGTAAAAAATGTATGAATCCAAAAATAGTAAAAATGCATTTCAATATTACGAATTTTGAATCGTATTTAGAGCAATTTAATATAATACAAATTGCTTGTTTTTGCAAGCAGTTAAAAGCCAAATTCCTCAAAAAGTAATAAAGTTCACAAAATCACAAATTATATTTGTAGCCCAAAGTATATTCTACTAGAACCAAGATGGGTTGCAAGGGTGCTTCTACCACTAAAGAGACTGAGGTCCTTCAGCCGAAAACTTGTACCATATATATGGTATGGCATGAAAAATTTTATTCCTCATTTTTTAAACTATACGGCCCTTTAGAATCTGCACAATATTATTATAGGTTCGAGTACACATGGAGATACGTTAAGACTTAAGGCTATGTATTTCTAGTTTAATTGTATTTAATTAATTTAATTTAATTTGTTGTAAATCAAAGTGCTTGTAAAAAAAGATTAGTTTGAATAATTTTTGCTGGAGTGTTTATTCGACACTTTTTAAAAAACTAAAAAATAAAATCTATACTATATATATTAATGTGCAAAACCATGTTTTAATGGTACATGGTACACAATAGTACCAAAATACCAAATTTGGTTATCACTTAACTCGGGGTTCGATTCCTTCCAACTACATAATTATACAAGATTTATCTATTTAATTTAATTTCTTTAATTTCACCCCGTGTTCGATTCCCTATCACCACATTATTAAATAGAGTTTATTTGTTATATACTTTTATCATTCAATTCTTTACAAGTTTATATTTAAATAAAACTTAATAATTATATTTTTTTGTTTATCTATTTTATTTTTTTAATTTCACCCGTATTTAATTCGCTATAATTACATAATTTAATAGTATTCACCCGTTTATAGTGTCCGTCCGGCTCGTGCTTATGTAATATGGAACACATGTCCTAATTAATTATTACTCTCCCATCCCACGAATTGTTTACATTTAGGTTGTACATGTAGATTAAGAAAAATGGTTAAAGTTTACATTTGGATTGTAGACGGAAATTAAGAAAAATAGGTAAAATAGTGGAAAAAGGTAAAAAGAATGGGCAAAATGATGGATTCATCAATATTTAATGTATAAAATAAGTAACTTGGAGGAAAGTAGTGAAAGTAATTAAATTTTATATTATAAAATTACACTATTTTTTTAAAATTTTGATAAGTAAAAAATTAGTAAAGACATTTTAAATGGAATTTTTTTTAAAAAATGGATGAAACAAAAGGAACATATTAAGAGGAATTATAGTAAGGAAATACAAAAAGTCAAGACTCACCCACAACCTACTTTATTGTAAGATCGAAATGACTCAAGTGTCAAGTGTTCAAAACTCAATAATAACGCATTAATATTTATAAATAATACAAACTAAAATTTGTAATTATATTATGCATTTCTAAGTTTAGTTTTCAAACGTGTATGCATTTGTTTTCAAATGTATACAAAGAAGTTTTGTCAAAATACTACGAGAAGATAACAATTGGATTATATATTGTTCAACATTTGCTTTTAATCGTATAATTATAAACTCATACATTAGTCCAATAATCGATGGATTGTCTAACTTGTTAAGTAGCTAGTACATTTAAAATTTTAAAAGTGTTAGCAAATCTTAACTGAATCATATATTATTCAACGTTTCCCCTTAATCGTTCGATTGACCAAACAAATAATAAACAGAACCATACAGACATAAATAATTAAATTAAACGAATGGAAAAGACTCGAATACGAGACCCCTCCCTAAATCAAGTTCTAATACGATGTTTAGTAATCAAGGCATTTAAAAGCCATAAAATGTTAAATGAAGACACCAACTAGATCAGATATTATAATAAAACACAATCGACCAAAATTTTTATGTTTCGGGTTTGATAATATAATAAGTTCGTTGTTAACCAAAAATACATATCAGTCGAACAATTTTATTTAAAATTTTCAAAGGCGAGGTATAAATCTTTTAACGATATGCCACACAAGTTTATACATACTAATCTTTTTGACTAACTGTAAATAGTTGTAAAAAGAATAGAGGAAGAAGCTGACTTTAGTAAATTAGAAATAAATATTTAATACACATATAACATGCATAATTAATAAATAAAATAAAATAAAAATATTGAGCAAGTTTTTCGTAAATGAATAAATTACCTGTAATATTCGGAACGAAAAATCGATCTGTTCTGGAGCACTTTCTTCATCATTTACTGCAAATATAAAAATTTCATAAAGTAATTAGTTGAAAAAAATATAGCACATGAATTTTGTAATAGAACTTTCTATGTCCCGAATTTGAAGAGTTCATAAATTTGCGTGTGAGTGTGTGTATTACTCGAAAAAAGTTCATGTTAAATAATGTTTATATTCTAGTAAAATTATTCGACTTAAAATTAACATCTATGTCAAATCACAACTATCTATATCTTAATAATAATTAGAAATTTAAGATTGATAACTATCTCGATTTAGTTACACATAAAAATAAAAATATAAATTAAGACTTCTAGATTCAAAAAATAGAAACATAAAGTTTTGGTTGAGTTCAAAATTTAATCAAAATAAAAGAGGAATTCATCGATTCTCATGTACACATATGCAATATTCTACAAATTGATTAATTACTTACCGAGTCGATTTAGATGAAATCGAAATAATAAGCATTTCGCACGCAAAATCAAGAAGATCAGTGAGCAAATTGGGCAATAATCAGAAAATAACATGGATGTAACTTTGATATTAGATTGTATAAAAGGAGTATTTACTTTGTTAACAAAGTAAGAGGGCAAAGAATAGAAAGAGAGATGGGGAGGGGAAGATGAGAAGCGGCGGACGAAAAATGTAGTAAAAGGATTGCATACGAATGAATTTTTGATGTAAAATAAGAAATATATATGATATGAATTGGGCCGGATCCTAAAATTTTTAGGCACAATGCGGAGAACCAACATGACCTTTGACAAGCTCAAAATAGCCTGATTCCTAGCAAAGCACAACTTTGGGCCCAAACAATGGTAACAGGCCCAGCTTGCGAGAATGATACACTTCGGCCCAGACTAGTGGACCTCAGTCTAGTGATAACAGCAACACTAGTGATAACACCAACACGTGGTACCCTAGCCCAGGCTGGTGGAGCCCAAACTATTGACGACTACGACACGTGGAGCTCCAGCTCAGAAAAGTCGTCCCAACCAGTCAGTGACTAGCACTAAATGCCAATGATTAACATGTGCCAATCATGAATGGAATAATACTCGCACAGTCTGACTACTTCCTCATCAAGGGGACACGTGTTCAGCATCTCGACAGTTTAGGAGCCTGTACCACTGAGATTCAACGATCACGATTAAGAGGTAACACCCCCGCCCCAAACCCTACTCCTACGTGGTACCCTCACCTGCACACACTTATTACTCTGTGATACTCGCTTGATTATTATCTTCCAAAGCCAACTCTTATTCTCATCCAAAGCCAACTCTTAGAATTAGGTTTTGGGGTGGTCACATCACTCACCTGCACATACTTATTACTCTTGTGATACTCGCTTGATTATTATCTTCCAAAGCCAACTCTTATTCTCATCCAAAGCCAACTCTTATTCTCACGTCGAAGGCATCTCGGGGCCAAACCCCCCTCCGGTGTTGTTTTGCAGACACCCCACCACAACTACACCACTTCCGAGCAGGGATTGGCGAGGAAGAACTCGGTCAAGTTTCAAAGTTATCAACCTTTCAATACAAAATTTTAGTTACTGAAAAATGAACAAGAATTTTATTTTGTGAGATAGTCATGCACTGTATTTATATAAATATAATGAGGCCGATTCAAATAAAATTTAATAATAGAATAGAAATTCAAATCAATATCAGTCATATTTTTTTAAACGAAAACGTAGTACTGTATTTTTTTTAATAATGTTCTGTAGCATTATATGTGAAGTAGTTTTAATATTCTAATATTACGGTGGTTATAAATGGAACCTAACCCATTACATAACAATATCTATACTATTATATTAAAGACAAAATATTGAAAGTATCACTTGGTCGATCGATCTATTGTTTGGTCACGCAATTCATAATTGTTAAAATTTTTAATCAAATTGATGAGGATCGTACATATAATATTCCAAGTTTTTATACAGAGTGGTATAAGATTCGAATTCCTACAACAACATACTAAAATTAGCATTAACAATATTACATTTAAAATAAATAAAGGTGAAATTTCATTAATCATATTATATATATCTATACTATACTATTATAAGCAAAACAAGATATATTTGGTTAGTTGGTTGGCTGGTTAACACCTTCCAAAAAAATCATTAACCCCTTCCTAAAATAACAAGTTAAAAAATTATTTTAAAAATATTAATTTATTTATTATAAACAACAAAATTTACCAATAAGGCCCAAAAGTTCGTTTTTAAAAATTCAAAAAAAAAAACGAATCTATACTATACTATTATAAGCAAAACAAGGTATATTTGGTTAGTTAGTTGGTTGGTTGGTTAACACCTTGAAAAAAAATCATTAACACCTTCCTAAAAATAATAAGTTAAAAAATTATTTTAAAAATATTAATTTATTTATTATAAACAACAAAATTTACCAACAAGGCACAAAAGTTCGTTTTTAAAAATTAAAAAAATGTATTAAAAATTCCAAATTCAATTAAATTATACTCCATTCCGTTTATATTAATCATCAATCAAAAAACACGTATTGAGCAATCAAATGAAAACTGCCAAACTTACTAAGTGTTTACATATTTAGAAAAACTTAACATATCTTGGTTAGTTGGTTGGTTAGTTAACACCTTCCAAAAAAATTGTTAACACCTTTCTAAAAATAACAAGTTAAAAAATTATTTTAAAAATATTAATTTATTTATTATAAACAACAAAAATTACCACAAATTTAAGAACACAAATTCTTCACCTTAAGAAAATAATCTTCAATAGAAAGTGCACCTTGAATTTCATTGCTAGTTCATTCTCAAGATACTGTAATCGAGCCGTGTTCTTTCTGGTAAACAGCTTCTCAAGTGTCTCCCAAACCTCCTTTGGTGATGTTGAATCCCGTACATGCTCAATATATTTTTTATTGATTGATATCCTCAAGGCAAATAAAGCTTTTCCACTATCTTTATCTTCCATTTACGACGTAACTCCGCATTCTAGGGAGTATCTGCAGGAATTTTCGTTTCATCACCGAATATGAGATCCCATAGATCCTGCCCCTGTAGATAGGCTTCCATACATAGCTTCCAGTTCTATAATTGTTACCAACAATCTTATCAACATAGGGGATAGATAAAGCACTTCCACCATTCATATTTGGTTTAGTAATAATGTATCAATGCTTGATTAAATTTCCACAGCTCTGATCCTATTAAACAAAATAAATAGAGAGATTTGCAACGAAGAATGTAATTACTGAATAAAACAAGCTTATAAGCACACAGACAGCTCAACAACTGAAGTGCTTCAAGAACCATCTATCTAAAGCATATCCTAATTTATAGAAAAGAAGAAAACTAAACCAACTAAAAACAAGGAACACTACTCTGAGTCTCTGACTAGTGGAGTTGACACTCCTGATTTTATTCAACTACTTCCACTACTATAATCTAATCCCTACAAAATAGAAAACAGAATAGACCAATTCAAACTTATTTCCACGTTCAGTGATTTGCACTAATTTGTAACATAATACACTACCTCTATCTATAAGTGTCGATATCCACACACATTTTGCATATAGTAAATCACCAAAAGTAGCTTGTTTCTCCACTATGCAATTATTTGGTTACTGTGCAATGTAATCCGTCAGTGTTATATTTAAACTCTCAATGGATGGCTATCATGTGCAATTCAGTAATTTTTGTATAATTTGATTCATGCTGACATGATTCACAATTTGGATTGAGCAACTCTGTTTATTTGCTCTAGAAGTTTTATACTTTACCACTACATATGTTATATGCAAAGAATGGAGTATGTGCTATTTGCTGGATTCTTGATCAAAAGCTAATCATGTTAAATATGATGCCTAGTACTCCCAGAAGTTCATCCTTATCAACTTATCAACTAGAGTAGAGTACACTAAATGTAATGAGTCCAATCTTATTTGCTTTTAACTTTTCAAAATTGTCTAGCTATATATAGTAATCTGCATCTGCATGCTCAGCATTTGCATGCATGATGAGCAAGGTACTTCTAAAATGTGCAACAGATCCCCGGTCCAATACTCCCATTTGTGAATCCTCAAAGGGGACCACCCGCTCATCAATGTTTACATTTTCATCTTGAGTTGTTCCATTTGCCACAATCTCCACCTGCCCTCACCTTTAAAGACTAAAGTCTCCTCATTTTGATCTTCATCGTCCTCTTTTTTCCCTTCCTTCTCGGTTTCATCCTAGTCATTAAAACTTTCTTCACTAGAATCTTCACTTGAGTCTTCCTCCGAGCTAGGATCATCGTTCTCAACTACTACAGATTTGCACATGCATAGCATTTTTTTAGCACTTGCATAGCGCTTTTGAGCGCTATGTAAGGCGATGCATGCTATGCATATGGGTGTAAATGAGTCGAGTCGAGACGAACTTTAGAATATTGATTTTTGTAAATGGTAAAAAAAGATTGATTTTCTTACAAAATAATATAAATTAAGTTAAATTTATATATTGTGAACTTAAAATATTACTGATCCTTACTATCATCGTAATCTTACAAAAATACTAGTTTTTTTTACATAAAATCTATAAACTATCATACTCATACAAAAATATTAGTGTTCTTATATAGAAATTACATAGAAAGTACAATCTTATATGTAAATTTTGACATAGATTATACATTAAATATATTATCTCCTGATATTCTATAAATCCGAAGTACAATTTGTAGAAAAAACAATTAATAATGTAATTGTCATGTTAAAATAACTCATTTTGGTTTTGAATTACATATTTGCATGTATAACAAGTTATTTTAGTTTTAAATATTGCACAATCATTAAGATATATTAATACCTTTTTATGTATTTAAGTAGTATAAATAAATTTATACATCACTGATATTTATTATTAAAATTTAGCACTTAAAATAATGTAAAATTTAATTTGATAACAAATTTTGACAAATATAAACTAGTTATACTAATTACAAGACACAGTTGTTATTGTGATTATTATTATTATAGTTATTGTTATTATTATTATTATTATTATTATTATTATTATTAAAATTAATCAAAATTATAAAATAAACAAAATTATATTATCTAGCATAACATATAAGATATTATAATTAATGGTGTACAGTTAATAAGAGTTTCAAGAGTATATTCTAATAATCAAACATTTATTATTAATTATATATACGAGATTATTTATTGAATTTGTTTATGAACCGTTAATGAACTCGTATATCAAGCATGTTAACGAGCTCAATTATCGAACTTATTCAAGAACATTTCATGAGCTATGTTCACGAGCCTGTTCACGAACTATGTTCACGAGCACGTTAATCGATCTTGTTCGCGAGCTATCGAGTCGAGCTTTACCATGATCAAGTTAAACACATTTATAAATCGATCCTTAAAATCATGTTCAAGATTGACTTGTTTGTGAATCAAACCCAAATCAAATTTTTTTCAAACAGATGTCAAGTCGTTCGCGAGTGTATCAGTTCATTTACAACCCTAGCTATGTGAATGCATATGACTTACATAATTCTTTTTTTTTGTAGATATGCAAGTGTTGTACTTTGATAGCACTTGTGGAAGTGGTATGTGAGTAAGCAATAACCAAGTGCAAATTCTAATATAGCACTTCAAAAACGCTATCCAAATCTTTTTTATTATTAGATTATAGCCCTTGCTACGTACACGGTAATTTAAATTTAAATTTCATAATAATTATGATATATAATAATAATGATTAAATAAAGAAAATAACTTTATATTTAAAATCAAATAAATTAATATTTAAAGAAATAATATTAATAAAATATTATTTTTCTATATTATAACAAATACAATCAAAGATAAAATTATTTAGATTTTATATATATATTATGTGATAATATGTATTAATAAGCTTACCAAAATTAAAAGATTTACTTAAATTTTCATTAATAATCTTACCATAAATATTAAGAGAATATATTAACTGTATTTAAATTTGTATACAAACTTTTTTTAATTAATATAATGGGTCAAATAATAAATTTAGATACCAAACCTAAAAATGGATTATCCACTTAGTCAAAATCAATACAAAATATTGTCCAAACTTAAATATGGATACCAAACCACTAATTTATAATATATAGATACATGATATATTAGTTACATAGCTTTTTTTAGCGCTAAGTAATCGAGTTCTGATTATTTTTCATTGTTTTTGCTATTCTTTATCCATATTATCGTTAAAAAATTAATAAATGCAATAAAAAAAAAAAGACAAAAGCTCAAATCCAAAATGGAACTAGTGACAATTCCTTTTAAAAAGCAATCCTTTCATTACTTTAACATGGTTAATACACAACCAAATTAAAAGAAATACATATATCTTACATCTCATTCTTCTGCATAATGAGTCTTATATTTCCATTAATTAATAGATAAAGGGAAAGCATACATGAGCAATTGCAAACTATACTACTAGAAACATCATATATCTCTATAGTAATCTATCAGAGTACAAGAAGTTTTCATTCAACAACACCGGATTCCTCCAGCATCTTCTTCATCCTACAAAATATGTATAATCCAAACCTCAGACTTGGACTTTGCCAACTTCCTTGTGATTACCAAAATATAATCCACTATTATATTCTCAAAAAATACAAAAGCAGGTATATAAAAAATGAAATGAAATACAAAAAAAAATAAAAATAAGTTGTACCTTTGTATAGATAGTAGATCAGTACTCTCTTTTCGTAATCCTTTTTCCTTTGCTCTAAGTTACAAACATGTCGAGTTTTCGACTACACATTGTCACATAAAAAAAAGATACCCGTTAAGTGTTAACATTGCATGAGTTGGAGGTTCACGACAACACTAAGCAATACAAAATTGTAGAAAACATATAAAGTGGCAATGCGATAAGAAAAGGAAAACAAAGATCAGCTACCACACATCTGGTGAAAATACTTAAATCTAGATAAAACTAAAAAACCTTCACTACAGAAAAGATCTATTGCGGCAGAAGTTAAAGCTCTTTTCATGGGTATATTGCAAATTCCAAATATTTCATAGTACACATCATTTGTTTTCAGAAACCAGGAAGCTAGTATAAAAGCATCTCAATACATTTCTGAAAAATCTTTAACGCCTATATAACTAGTTCTCATAAAGCGATTTACATTTTACTATCCTCCTAGTTTGCTTCCAGTGGTAATATTATCGCTAGCTGCTAAACTGTACATTAAGAATTAAGGGATTCTCTTTTGGTTGCCCTGTTTCTGTAACATTTTTTTGGGCTAAATGCCTTAGTAACATTTTAAGAGTAATAAACTACTGATAGGTGTAATATAAGGCAAACAAGACATATGGAAGTTAAAGCCAGTTGATATGCTAGGCTTATAGTTGGAGCAAGCTCTACTAGTAACAGTAACAGAAAAGGAAGAGGGAATTCAATGTTCGTGTAGCAGAAAAGTTTGGAAACAATTGGTACAATATTTTCTTGCATTCACTTATACCTGATTTCTCGCCCTTATATCTGCTTGCAATGATACTCCAGCAGATCCAGCCTCAGAAATGATGGCAATTAACTTCATTCCATCCATGAATGATTGTTTTTCATACATGTTGACCATTTCCATGCTAACACCATCTCTGCAGCAAGAAAACAAAGCATGTCAGCAGCTTCAAGATAAATTTAAAAGAAGGCAAGCAAGCCAAGACTTACGAGTTCCGAAGCTCATAACTGACAGCATTTCCGTTAGATGCCCTGATAAGCCTGTGACGCCTTCCTGTAATTTCTGCCACCTTATCAGGACCCCCAAGCTGCAAATCATTTGAATTCAGTCACAGGCTTACACACTAATCTTTTTGATAAATTACAAAGATATAATAATTTGTAAAAGAAAAAAAGAAGAAGAGGAAGAAGACAACTTTAGGAAATTAATGATAAATATTCAATGAGTTAATTGCAAAAAAGTGGCTAGACTTTACACTCATTTTCAAAAAAGTGGTCAGGCTTTCAATTTTGCAAAATGGTGGTCAGACTTGCCTTTTTCCTTTCAAAAAGGTGGCCGGAGGCGATTTTCAGTTTTTTGGCAGGGGTAAAATGGGAAAAAAATGCCACAGCCCCAAAAATTGTCCAAAAAAATCCCCAAATTAATATGTGTCCCTATATGATTGCTTATATTCGTAATAATAATAATAATGCTCCCCATGTATGCACATCAATTAAAAAAAACCCACAAATATGAGTTATCAAGATTTAATTGATCGATTTATGTGCATACATTGGGGGTGGGGTATTATTATTATTATTATTACGAATATAACCAATCATATGGTGACACATATAATTTGGGGATTTTTTGGATAATTTTTGAGGTCTCTAGCATTTTTTTTAAGTGAAATAACATATTTTTCCATTTTACCCATGCCAAAAAAACTGAAAATCGCCTCCAGCCACTTTTTTGAAAGAAAAAAGGCAAGTCTAACTACCATTTTTCAAAATTGAAAGTCTGGCCACTTTTTTAAAAATGAATGTAAAATCTAACCAATTTTTTGCAGTTAACTCATACTCAATACACATATAACATACATCACTAAATAATGAGCAAGTTTTCGTAATATAAATAAATTACCAGCACATATTCGAAGGAGAACCCGATCTTTTTTGGAGCACTTTCTTCATCATTTACTGCACATATAAAACTTTCATAAATTAATAAATAGAACCAAAGGACATGAAATATGAATCTTAATTGTACGTAATGAAACATTCTATGCCCCGAGGTTGGAGAGTTCATAAATGTGTGTGTGTGAATTACCAAGAAAATGGTTAAACTATGTGACATTCTCGTGCAATAATTCGGCTTAAAACTAACAATTATGTTAAATCACAATTAATTCACATTTAATAATAACTAGAAATTTAAAATTGATAGAAAAAATTAAACTGAAACGTTTCCAGATTTGAAAAATAACAAAATGAAATTTTGGTTGAGTTCGAAATTCAATACAAACAAAAGAGGAATCAATCTTACATATGGAATAATCAAAAAAATCAATTTAGATGATTACTTACCGAGTTGATTTAGACGAAATAGGGATAATAAGCATTTCGCACGTAGAAAAGGGAAGATCCGTGAACAAATTGGGAAATAATCAGAAAATAACATAACACTTCGATTTTAGATTGTATAAAAGGTTTATTTACTTTGTTAACATGGTGAGATGACAGAGAATTTTATAGATAAAGAGATGGAGAAGGAGAGACGAGAAGCGGCTGATGAAAAAAGGTAGTAAAAGGATTCCATACTAACGTATTTATAATGAAATAGAGTATGATATGATATGAATTGGGCCGGACCCTAAATTTTGTAGACACAATGCGGAGAACGAGCATTGCCTTTTAATACCAAATATTATTATTTAAAAAATGAATAAAAATTCTTTTTTGTGAGACAAACATGTACTATATTTATGAGACCCTTCTTAAAATGAGAACTGAGACTCAATCTCAACCCCACATTTCTTAAACTATTTTGAATCATAGCCACAAGTTTCTTTAATTAGAAAAATCAAAATCCCGATTATTCACCATCAATTCTCATCTCCAGTGACCTACATCACCACCGTCGATACCCCAAAGCACATCTACGTACCATTCTATCTCTTCTCCACCTTTACCTATCTCTCCTCCATTTCCAATCGCCTCAATCTCTTTATACTACCCCCGATCTCCATCAAACTCCATTTCTTACTGTCGCCACACACCCACTAGCCTCTATGACAACCAAGGCGTTAACTTTTATTTCAATATGATACGATAATATATCTGGAAAATGGTAAATGTATATTGATCATTCGTATTATTAAATCTATCTTTTCTAATGATGATCATGTGTTTGAAATTGATGATTAATAAGATCTAGGCGGCCAGCTCCTAAGAGTTGCAAAAACGTCTAATTTTTGTGAAAATTTGTCAATTTTTTTCCCCAAAAATTGACGATTAATAATATCTAGGCGGATTTAGGCAATTTAGGAGAGTTTAATCAGTAAAAATTTAGGCAAAATTAATTGGTCAACATAATGAAAACGGTCAAATTAAGAATAAAATTTTAAAAATGTAATTTTTTTAATGAAAAATATAACTTACACATGAAAGGATAAATTCACTCATCATGTTTGATAATAAAATAAAAATATTTTAACTTTAATTTGTATAAAAGGTATTTTTCAACATTATAATTAAATTATATAAAAAATGATATATAAATACATATGATTAATGTTCTGATTAATCACCGCTTAACTGATTAATCGCTGGAAGGTAGGCACACCACCTAGACCGGTCTAGTGATTTTTAGAACACTGGTTTAAGAAAGAATGCTCGTTAGATATAACATCTACTTATTAAAAATCTAACTATCATTATTTTTGGGAAAAGAGAATTTGAAGGTCACGATAGAAAAGTTTTTTATAAGTGCGAGTCAAATTCACGATTTTTAAACATTTAATTAAAAATATTAGTGATTTGTATCAACGTATGTATCGAGTTTGTAGGATAAAATAATGTTGTTCCTCTTGAGTTAAAATTTCCTGAATTACCTTAATTAAAGTTAAATTGCTTTCGTTAATTAGTTTTGTTTTGCTTTGTTTTTCACGTACGATCAGACAAAGGTTCAATTAGCGGTCGAGATCTTGTACAACAGTAAGGCTGCGTTTTTAGGTTAAACACCCCAGGAAGTTGTTAGACAATCTGTGAATATAGTACAGAATAAAAACGCTAACAGCTGTCGCGTGTGTGAGTAACAGAATAATAAAAACAAGTAAAAAAGGAGGCAGGAACGAAAAGCCCGAGTCTAGTGCTTACTGTCTCCTTAAAACGTATTAGCCCTCGTATGTGCGAGCGAAACGCATCTCCTTAAAGGGTATTAGCCCTCACCGTATGTATGAGCGAAATGCCTCCAAGGATAAAACGGATTGCAGTGAGGCTACAGAAGCATAACTTTCAGCGAGCTTGAGACAAACAAGAATATCACCGAAGGAAGAGAAGAGGCTGTATATGAGAGGAGGATGAGGATGTGTGTTTTCGAGTGAATAACCCTAACGCTCTAGGCGAGTATTTATAGGCTAAGAAAACTTGTGCGCAACACAATTGCCCTAATTAATTAGCCGTGCTAATCAATTAAGTCGGTGGTGGCAAAAAATTCGTTATAAAAACGGAATTGAATATACCTTAATTAATTATGAATTTTAATTAACTTAGTCAGATTTTAACTACTTTGAATTTAATTGGCCCAATTTTTTGCTGCATGCTGCAGCACATAGGTGATGGAGCAACACACAACTAACACATTTGGACACTACACAAGTATCTTGCTATATAAACCTATAAAAGGCTCTTTACCATTTCAATGTGGGACTTCAAGGTTCTATTTCCATTTTCCACTTCCAAGGGAGCAACTTTGGATAATCATAATTCATCAATCCCTTAGTCGTTTTGAGTATTTGAACATGCATTGGAAAGCTCTCACGAAGGAGAACACTCTCCAATCACAACTTGTTGCAAACACGCACCAAGTGCAAATTCTAATATAGCAATTCAAAAACGTTATCTAAATCTTTTTTATTATTAGATTATAGCCCGTGCTACGTAAACGGTAATTTAAATTTCATAATAAGTATGATATATAATAATAATGATTAAATAAAGAAAATAACTTTATATTTAAAATCAAATAAATTAATATTGAAAGAAATAATATTAATAAAATATTATTTTTCTATATTATAACAAATACAATCAAAGATAAAATTATTTAGATTTTCTATATATATTATGTGATAATATGTATTAATAACCTTACTAAAATTAAAAGATTTACTTAAATTTTCATTAATAATCTTACCATAAATATTAAGAGAATATATTAATTGTATTTAAATTTGTATACAAACTTTTTTTAATTAATAATTGGTCAAATAATGAATTTGTATCTTTCCCAAACATAATATGGATACCAAACCTAAAAATAAGTTATCCAGTGGGTCAAAATCAATATAAAATATTGTCCAAACTTAAATATGGATACCAAACCACCACTACACCATATATTGCATATTGCAACGACAGGAAAACATTGCCTTAAGGCCTATATTCGTTGCAGTAGAGTCTATGGCAACAAATTTGCAAAATTTGAGCGTTGCATCCGGTTGCCTTGCAATAGGTCGATTTAGCAACGTTTTTGATACCATACAGCAACATAATTAAATCGTTGCAATAAATTTCAGTAGCAACATTTTAGACTCTATAGCAACAATTAAAAACTATTGCAATAGCATAAGAAGGTAGTTTATTAACACTTAAAGGCAACATTTTTCAAACCAATTGCAATGATTTTTTATAGATTAATGCAACATATTTTGCCCTTATTGTAACATTTTTTCAAAAAAAAAATTGTAGGGTCATGCTAAAAATACACTAAACCATGCCATTTATAGCCACAATCCAAGCATCATCAATATTTCATAAACCAGGGCAACTTAATGCCAAATATCCAGTTACATGTGTTTGTTCAAAGTCAAATAAAATTACAATTCCTTACATCAAATTTTCCTCAACAATTATTATATCGAAAAACAAAAATAAAGTTCAAAAATACAAATGCCGGTTGTTTTTTCCATATATTGGTGCTTGGATTTTGCAAATCAACAACGAGAAATTCGTGATGAGCCTACAGACCCAATGATCTTAACCCACGCTCTGCAGACTTATCAATCATTGCATGGACCTTCTTCTTTAGAGATTCCTTGCAATTGCAGAGAGTAAGGATCTGAAATAAAATGAGATCGTACAACCCAAGTAAGCGATTAACAAAAATACATATATTCTGATGCTACAAATAGGTTAAGGAGATTTGATTTAGATTTAATTGTTTAAAGCTTTTTATACTATGGAAGGAAAAGTGAATTTAAGGATACATGTAGCAGAACATATACACCTCTCAACTAATGTAGGGGACACACACACCCACTGCCATTATTAATTAAGGGATGGGTTTGTTCACAATTAGCTTTCTGAATTTCGGACTAATTACTAACCATACTGATTATTACTATAATTACTCCATGATAGAAGAGGTGATATCTACTCAAATTGAAATCTAACCAGAAAACTTCTGACTCGGAAAGTTAAACTCATTCGCTGCAGCTTCAATATCTGAGATATGCTCCCTCAAAAACAGAATGCGATTGCCACTGCAAGGTAAGTCAAGTAACTTGACATCTGAATTTGACAATCAAAATAACAGAAACAATTAACAAAATGGCAACCATATAAAATAAGACATTACATATATAATTATCCCCATTTGCTGATAGAATATCGTGGGCATACACATGCTCCCGGACCACTTTCTCAAAATCCAAAGCTCATGACCAGGAATGCATGACCAGGAATTCCATCTTGTGGTTTTATTGAGCTATAAGGCTGAATTTGTGATGAGATCATTTTTTCTCTGTCCTCAGCTTTTAGTGAGCTTCATCCATATTGTCTGATCATATTAATCTAAGTAATGTCATTTCAGATGCTACCAGTTCCCTTAAATCTATACCAAGAGGAGATAATTATTCCAGCAAGTTCTTTTTACTAATTTCCTTTTCGTTAATGGACAAGTGAATTGGTAAGGCAATGTTCTCACAGCATTCCTGCTTTATATGTCACAAAAATTCAAGTAAACTAGCCATTGGCCAGGACATTACCTGCTCACTTGGCCCAACTTGCTTGGATGCAATGCTCTGTACCTGTAAAAATAATATCTTAATTATTAAGTGCAGCTTAAAGATAAGCTACTAATAGCGAGGTACATATTCAGGAGCTATAAACTCACACATGGTGACCCAATAGCAGCCAAAAGAGTGACCATAACAGCCATGTAAGGAACCTATTGTTTTTGTCAATGATAGCAAAATATGACTTAATACAAGGCAGCATATCGAAGTGAAGCATAAAAATTAAAACATGAAAATAAAAAACTTAAAAGCCTGTTCAGCGAAGCAAGTACCCAGGTAGACCATGCAATGCTGTACAGCAACATCTGCATAAAACATCAATCGCCTCAAATAAAATCCTTCAATGATGTTTTTAGCTTCACATATAGTCCTTTAATGTGCATTTTGTATGAAATATGTGTGCGATATCGAATATGTTATTTCCAACTTTTAATGTATCTCACTGGGTATCAAGTCTAGTACAGAAGATATCTAATAGAGGTGCAAAGTAAGCCACTTACATGTACACAGCTGAAAAAAGCCCTGTTGCAAGTATTTTCTCTTCTTTTATATAACGAGCAACTAGGGGCATGAGAACCATCTGAAAATTTTCATATGCATTCCCAAAATAGTATGTAAAAAGAATTAGTAGGAAACAAAATGAAGCTGGATCAGAAACTGATGGGTGATTTACAAGTGGTTGAGAGTTAATAATCAAAATAAAAATATTATATCTGTATGACAACAATAAATCTGTAAGGCCACCTGTGAAGTTGTCGCAGCAATCCCATTAATCACCATGAGATCAGCAAACTGGTCCTTGCTATATTGAAATTGAGCATTCAAAAATTATTGGATAGCACAATCATGATACAGAGGTGATAGGTCAGCTATAGAGAGTTTCAAGTGTGCAACTAAAGAGAAACATGTGATAACTATGAATCTCAAGTACTTAATTTTCTTCTGATGGTCTCTGTCATGGAATTGCGTCCTAATATCGTTAAATCTAAAGATCACCCAGAAAAATATCAACACTTTATGTACAAAAATTTATAAAGAGGAAATGGCCAAGGAAATGACTAACTTCTAGAATTTAGCATGAGTAAGTAATTTTCAATGTCATTCATAAACATTTGCCACAATGGAAATATGGCACTAAACAATGTCAAAGCAAGCAGGCCACAGAAATACACACGTTTAAACGTTAACTATGCGCAAATAAACATGTATCTATTGGATGCACTACTTCAGGTCTGTAACACATTTGCTAAGTCCTGTTTTATTTAGTTAGAAGTGAAAGAAAAAAAAACATACACCATTTATTGTGGTTCCTCACATGAAAATAGCCTTTGAGCCAGTTTGTTTACTGGTGTCCAAGAGAAGTAACAGTTCATTATATAGTTATTCGACTGTAGAATCATGTTCTGAAAAATCCAACCCTAATAAAAGAAAATTGCAATGGGTATAATACCTTTTTAAGTGTTCGACAAATCTATGTAAAATCACCAGGAGCTATCCTTTTTGTTGAAAAATCCTTTTCTGTAAAATTGACACATTGATAAGCTCAGCCTCCAACTCTTTTTTCTTTAAAAATCAAAAAGAGAGACAACATTATCATATTCCAAGAGAGCTAAAAACAAGAATTTACAAGGATGAGCATACCAATAGATGATTTACACACCATCGTGTCACACATTTTCTCAAATAAAATTGATTTCACTGGATCATTTCCAATCCAACGACAAAGCTCAAGTGTTACTCTAAATAGATGAGGCACATTCTAAAAAAAAAGTTGATTTATGCCATAGATACCTCGTCAGAAGTGCATCCTCTGTCCATTTCAGAGCTTGAGAGCTCGGACTCCTGAACAAGAAAATAAGATATTACTATACTTGAACAAGCTAACCTACATAGACCAAGCAGGAGAATGGAAAGCTCTGAGTTGAATACAATATCCCCAAATTCGAAACATAGCATACAATTATACAAAAAATGTATAAAAAATCTTATAAAGAAAAAACCCCAATTTGAAACATACATAAGAACCCTAAATTGAAACACAAAAAATGTATCCCCAAATCAACACAATAAAATAACCCCAAATATACATTAACATACATAAATAAACCCCCAATTACAACTCAAAATACCTAACCCTAAACTAAAACACCAAAATCGATTACAGAAATTTGTTTGGGGAAGAAGTGTAAAAATTGATATAAAGAACAACATACCTGCTTCAAACTTCAATCTTCTTAGAGCTTGAATTGTCGAGTTTGAGTCGATGTCTTCTTCGAGCTTGAACGAGTTTGAGGATTTGGGATCGATGTTCAAGGTGTCTGCGTTGTGTTGTATCTGTGTAGGTTAGTGTCTGTGTGTTATGTTTTTTTTTTCTTTTTTGTTTTGTTATTTTGGTAAGCCCGGCAAAAGAAATCCCGCTCAACACCTTTTAGAACACATTTAAAAGGCCGCCAATTTTTTTTGGCCCAAAAATCATATTTATTGCAACGATTTAAGAAAATTGTTGCAATAGACTGAATGTTTTTAACTCTCTAAATTTTTTTCAATGCTATTGCAACATTTTTCATAGCCGTTGCAATTTGTGTGATTTGGTTTCTCAATAGCAACGTTTTTTGACAAACCTAAGAAACTATCGTTGCAATAGCCATTATATGGTGTAGTGCACTAATTTATAATATATAGATACATGATATATTAGTTACATAGCTTTTTTTAGCGCGAAGTTATCGAGTTCTGATTTTTTTTCATTGTTTTTGCTATTCTTTATCCATATTATCGTGAAAAAATTAATAAATGCAATAAAAAAAGACAAAAGCTCAAATCCAAAATGGAACTAGTGACAATTCCTTTTAAAAAGCAATCCTTTCATTACTTTAACATGGTTAATACACAAACCAAAAGAAATAAATATATCTTACATCTCATTCTTGTGCATAATGAGTCTTATATTTCCATTAATTAATAGATAAAAGGAAAGCATACATGAGCAATTGCAAACTATACTACTAGAAACATCATATATCTCCATAGTAATCTATCAGAGTACAAGAAGTTCTCATTCAACAACACCGAATTCCTCCAGCATCTTCTTCATCCTACAAAATATGTATAATCCAAACCTCAGACTTGGACTTTGCCAACTTCCTTGTGATTACCAAAATATAATCCATTATTACATTCTCAAAAAATACAAAAGCAGGTATATAAAAAATGAAATGAAATACAAAAAAAATTAAAATTAGTTGTACCTTTTTATAGATAGTAGATCAGTACTCTCTTTTCATAATCCTTTTTCCTTTGCTCTAAGTTCCAAGCATGTGGAGTTTTCGACTACACATTGTCACATAAATAAAAGATACCCGTTAAGTGTTAACATAGCATGAGTTGGAGGTTCAGGACAACACTCAGCAATACAAAATTGTAGAAAACATATAAAGTGGCATTCCGATAAGAAAAGGAAAACAAAGATCAGCTACCACACATCTGGTGAAAATACTTAAATCTAGATAAACTAAAAAACCTTCACAACAGAAAAGATCTACTGCGGTTGCGGCAGAAGTTAAAGCTCTTTTCATGGGTATAATGCAAATTCCAAATATTTCATAGTACACATTTGTTTTCAGAAACCAGGAAGCTAGTATAAAAGCATCTCAATACGGTTGTGAAAAATCTTTAACGCCTATATAACTAGTTCCCATAAAGCGATTAAAACTTACATTTTACTATCCTCCTAGTCTGCTTCCAGTGGTAATATTATCGCTAGCTGCTAAACTCTACATTAAGAATTAAGGGATTCTCTTTTGGTTGCCCTGTTTCTGTAACATTTTTTTGGGCTAAATGCCATAGTAACATTTTAAGAGTAATAAACTACTGATAGGTGTAATATAAGGCAAACAAGACATATGGAAGTTAAAGCCAGTTGATATGCTAGGCTTAGAGTTGGAGCAAGCTCTACTAGTAACAGTAACAGAAAAGGAAGAGGGAATTCAATGTTCGTGTAGCAGAAAAGTTTGGAAACAATTGGTACAATATTTTCTTGCATTCACTTATACCTGATTTCTCGCCCTTCTATCTGCTTGCAATGATACTCCAGCAGATCCAGCCTCAGAAATGATGGCAATTAACTTCATTCCATCCATGAATGATTGTTTTTCATACATGTTGACCATTTCCATGCTAACACCATCTCTGCAGCAAGAAAACAAAGCATGTCAGCAGCTTCAAGATAAATTTAAAAGAAGGCAAGCAAGCCAAGACTTACGAGTTCCGAAGCTCATAACTGACAGCATTTCCGTTAGATGCCCTGATAAGCCTGTGACGCCTTCCTGTAATTTCTGCCACCTTATCAGGACCCCCAAGCTGCAAATCATTTGAATTCAGTCACAGGCTTACACACTAATCTTTTTGATAAATTATAAAAAATTATAAAAATGCTACAGCCCCAAAAATTGTCCAAAAAAATCCCCAAATTAATATGTGTCCCTATATGATTGGTTATATTCGTAATAATAATAATAATAATAATGCTTCCCATGTATGCACATCAATTCAAAAAAAAAACCACAAATATGAGTTGTCAAGATTTAATTGGTCGATTTATGTGCATAAATTGGGGGTATTATTATTATTATTACGAATATAACCAATCATATGGTGACACATATAATTTGGGGATTTTTTGGATAATTTTTTAGGTCTCTAGCATTTTTTTAAGTGAAATAACATATTTTCCCATTTTACCCATGCCAAAAAAACTGAAAATCGCCTCCAGCCACTTTTTTGAAAGGAAAAAGGCAAGTCTAACTACCATTTTTCAAAATTGAAAGTCTGGCCACTTTTTTAAAAATGATTGTAAAATCTAACCAATTTTTTGCAGTTAACTTATACTCAATACACATATAACATACATCACTAAATAATGAGCAAGTTTTCGTAATATAAATAAATTACCAGCACATATTCGAAGGAGAACCCGATCTTTTTTGGAGCACTTTCTTCATCATTTACTGCACATATAAAACTTTCATAAATTAATAAATAGAACCAAAGGACATGAAATATGAATCTTAATTGTACGTAATGAAACTTTCTATGCTCCGAGGTTGGAGAGTTCATAAATGTGTGTGTGTGAATTACCAAGAAAATGGTTAAACTATGTGACATTCTCGTGCAATAATTCGGCTTAAAACTAACAATTATGTTAAATCACAATTAATTCACATTTAATAATAACTAGAAATTTAAAATTGATAGAAAAAATTAAACTGAAACGTTTCCAGATTTGAAAAATAACAACATGAAATTTTGGTTGAGTTCGAAATTCAATACAAACAAAAGAGGAATCAATCTTACATATGGAATAATCAAAAAAATCAATTTAGATGATTACTTACCGAGTTGATTTAGACGAAGTAGGGATAATAAGCGTTTCGCACGTAGAAAAGGGAAGATCCGTGAACAAATTGGGAAATAATCAGAAAATAACATAACACTTCGATTTTAGATTGTATAAAAGGTTTATTTACTTTGTTAACATGGTGAGATGACAGAGAATTTTACAGATAAAGAGATGGAGAAGGGGAGACGAGAAGCGGCTGATGAAAAAAGGTAGTAAAAGGATTCCATACTAACGTATTTATAATGAAATAGAGTATGCTATGATATGAATTGGGCCGGACCCTAAATTTTGTAGGCACAATGCGGAGAACGAGCATTGCCTTTTAATACCAAATATTATTATTTAAAAAATGAATAAGAATTCTTTTTTATGAGACAAACATGTACTATATTTATGAGACCCTTCTTAAAAAGAGAACTGAGACTCAATCTCAACCCCACATTTCTTAAACTATTTTTAATCATAGCCACATGTTTCTTTAATTAGAAAAATCAAAATCCCGATTATTCACCATCAATGCTCATCTCCAGTGACCTACATCACCACCGTCGATCCCCCAAAGCACATCTACCTACCATTCTATCTCTTCTCCACCTTTACCTATCTCTCCTCCATTTCCAATCGCCTCAATCTCTTTATACTACCCCCGATCTCCATCAAACTCCATTTCTTACTGTCGCCACACACCCACCAGCCTCTATGACAACCAAGGCGTTAACTTTTATTTCAATATGATACGATAATATATCTGAAAAATGGTAAATGTATATTGATCATTCGTATTATTAAATCTATCTTTTCTAATGATGATCATGTGTTTGAAATTGATGATTAATAAGATCTAGGCGGCCAGCTCCTAAGAGTTGCAAAAACGTCTAATTTTTGTGAAAATTTGTCAATTTTTTCCCCAAAAATCGACGATTAATAATATCTAGGCGGATTTAGGCAGTTTAGGTGAGATTAATCGGTAAAAATTTAGGCAAAATTAATCGGTCAACATAATGAAAACGGTCAAATTAAGAATAAAATTGTAAAAATGTAATTTTTTTTAATGAAAAATATAACTTACACATGAAAGGATAAATTCACTCATCATGTTTGATAATAAAATTAAAATATTTTAACTTTAATTTGTATAAAAGATATTTTTCAACATTATAATTAAATTATATAAAAAATGATATATAAATACATATGATTAATGTTCTGATAATCACCGCTGGAAGGTAGGCACACCACCTAGACCGGTCTAGTGTTTTTAGAACACTGGTTTAAGAAAGAATGCTCGTTAGATATAACATCTACTTATTAAAAATCTAACTGTCATTATTTTTGGGAAAAGAGAATCTGAAGGTCACAATAGAAAAGTTTTTTATAAGTGCGAGTCAAATTCACGATTTTTAAACATTTAATTAAAAATATTATTGATTTGTAT
Organism: Kitagawia praeruptora; assembly: GCA_037693485.1. NCBI lineage: Eukaryota > Viridiplantae > Streptophyta > Magnoliopsida > Apiales > Apiaceae > Kitagawia > Kitagawia praeruptora. The sequence continues at coordinate 39,250,279 of CM075344.1, forward strand.
CAACGTATATATCGAGTTTTAGGATAAAATAATGTTGTTCCTCTTGAGTTAAAATTTCTTGAATTACCTAAATTAAAGTTAAATTGCTTTCGTTAATTAGTTTTGTTTTGCTTTGTTTTTCACGTACGATCAGACAAAGGTTCAATTAGCGGTCGAGATGTATAAAAGTAAGGCTGCGTTTTTAGGTAAAACACCCCAGGAAGTTGTTAGACAATCTGTGAATATAGTACAGAATAAAAACGTTAATAGCTGTCGTGTGTGTGAGTAACAGAATAATAAAAACAAGTAAAAAAGGAGGCAGGAACGAAAAGCCCGAGTCTAGTGCTTACTGTCTCCTTAAAACGTATTAGCCCTCGTATGTGCGAGCGAAACACATCTCCTTAAAGCGTATTAGCCCTCACCGTATGTACGAGCGAAATGCCTCCAAGGATAAAACGGATTGCAGTGAGGCTACAGAAGCATAACTTTCAGTGAGCTTGAGACGAACAAGAATATCACCGAAGGAAGAGAAGAGGCTATATATGAGAGGAGGATGGGGATGTGTGTTTTGGAGTGAATAACCCTAACGCTCTAGGCGAGTATTTATAGGCTAAGAAAACTTGTGCGCAACACAATTGCCCTAATTAATTAGCCGTGCTAATCAATTAAGTCGGTGGTGGCAAAAAATTCGTTATAAAAATGAAATTGATTTTACCTTAATTAATTCCGAATTTTAATTAACTTAGTCAGATTTCAACTAGTCCGGTTTTAATTTGCCCAATTTTCTGCTGCATGCTGCATTCGTGTTCGCAGGTCGCACACGCGAAAAGCCCGAAGGCTTGCGAAGCCACGAATTTTCCCTCGAAATCCCATGATTTGCACCCCTGCGCGCACATAGGTGATGGAGCAACACACAACTAACACATTTGGACACTACACAAGTATCTTGCTATATAAACCTATTAAAGGCTCTTTACCATTTCAATGTGGGACATCAAGGTTCTACTTCCATTTTCCACTTCCAAGGGAGCAACTTTGGATAATCATAATTCATCAATCCCTTAGTCGTTTTGAGTATTTAAACATGCATTGGAAAGCTCTCACGGAGGAGAACACTCTCCAATCACAACTTGTTGCAAACACGCACAAAAGGCACACTCAAATCGGAGCTCAAAATGACTCGATGTGGGTCTAAAAACCCACATTTTCCAACAGAAGTTTCCCGAGATGATCTTCCAAACTTTATCTTCTAAAGGTAGCATGTTTTAATAACTGGAATGAGATTTATAATTTAAACAAATAAATGATTCTCATGATTGGTAGACGTGTATACCAGCATAATAACCTATGATTCAAAGCCCATATACGCATTTGTCAAATGCATCTTATGTGGTACTTTCCATTCCATCGTTCTTCGTTCCAATAATCACTACTTGGTATGGCCATACTAAAGGGAAATTTTCTCTAAAACTTGATTATCAGAGTCAATAGAGGATTTTTTTTAAAATGCTTAATTAACAACACCCAAGCAAGATTTTCAAAATAAGGGCCAGGCAACTCCAAACAAAAAGCACAGTATAGACAATCAACATTTGTACATAACAGAATACAGACTATGCCAATTAACTATGCCAATCTTTCATCTTGAACAAAAAGGCTTTTAGGGCTCAGAATGATCCATGGCTTGTATGACTGAACTCGTGAGCTCCGCAAAAGCTCGGAGATCTAGACCGCGTCGAAACACTTAAGGAAGTTTCTACTAGTGGTTCATTATCTCTACGTTTACAGTTACGCACTCGCATTTGAGCTTTAGGGCCGAGATCTGAGCCTGCAGCATGTCGTTTCTTTCCAAACTTCCAAACTTTTTAGGCATATCAGCTCGTTTTGCATTTTTTTCAACTGCTCTTTCAGTTTCTGAATTTGTGCTAAAAGACTTTCAGGAGGATATTCAACCTCAAGCTGATGGTCTTTAATGCACTTAACAACTTCTCTACGGGAAGCTAGTTGTTTGCCTATGGCGTTAACCTGTTAAAAAAGTTAAGACAAGTATGAATTCAGCCTGGCAGTACTTGTATTGGAAGACTAAAAAGAAAGTAGCAAGAAATGTAAAAACAACATATACTTCTGGTTCATCAGAGGTTTTCTGCTCCTGTACTTCCTCAGCAAGCAGTTTGTTGAAGCTTATATGATCTTTTAGGATAGGCACCGGCGGGAACTTCCCAACAAGCCGGTTTCCCTTTTGAATGAGGCTTTTAGCATCAAGATCACATGAAGGCCCTCAAGTTGATGGTTTTTGGCCCACCTACAACCACAGGTGTTGCACAACACGGGTTTCTCTCGAGGTCCACTTCGCCAATGTCTTGAGCCTGTTTCAATCAGATTTACAAAAGTAAAAAAAGTATGAATCCAAAAATAGTTAAAATGCATTTCAATATTACGAATTTTGAATCGTATTTAGAGCAATTTAATATAATACAAATTGCTTGTTTTTGCAAGCAGTTAAAAGCCAAATTCCTCAAAAAGTAATAAAGTTCACAAAATCACAAATTATATTTGTAGCCCAAAGTATATTCTACTAGAACCAAGATGGGTTGCAAGGGTGCTTCTACCACTAAAGAGACTGAGGTCCTTCAGCCGAAAACTTGTACCATATATATGGTATGGCATGAAAAAATTTATTCCTCATTTTTTAAACTATACGGCCCTTTAGAATCTGCACAATATTATTATAGGTTCGAGTACACATGGTGATACGTTAAGACTTAAGGCTATGTATTTCTCGTTTAATTGTATTTAATTAATTTAATTTAATTTGTTGTAAATCAAAGTGCTTGTAAAAGAAGATTAGTTTGAATAATTTTTGCTGGAGTGTTTATTTGACACTTTTTAAAAAACTAACAAATAAAATCTATACTCTATATTAATGTGTAAAACCATGTTTTAATGGTACATGGTACACAATAGTACCAAAATACCAAATTTGGTTATCACTTAACTCGGGGTTCGATTCCTTCCAACTACATAATTATACAAGATTTATCTATTTAATTTAATTTCTTTAATTTCACCCCGTGTTCGATTCCCTATCACCACATTATTAAATAGCGTTTATTTGTTATATACTTTTATAATTCAATTCTTTACAAGTTTATATTTAAATAAAACTTATTAATTATATTTTTTTATTTATCTATTTTAATTTTTTTAATTTCACCCGTATTCAATTCCCTATAATTACATAATTTAATAGTATTTATTTATTATATATTTTTATCATTCAATTTTTTTACAAATACATTTTAAAATAATATTCATTAATTATATTTATTATCGATAATTTACACGTGTCCGGCCGGCCCGTTCTTCGCACGGGTTACCGGGTAGTATATGTAATATGGAACACATGTCCTAATTAATTATTACTCTCCCATCCCACCAATTGTTTACATTTAGGTTGTACATGTAGATTAAGAAAAATGGTTAAAGTTTACATTTGGATTGTAGACGGAAATTAAGAAAAATAGGTAAAATAGTGGAAAAAGGTAAAAAGAATGGGCAAAATGATGGATTCATCAATATTTAATGTATAAAATAAATAACTTGGAGGAAAGTAGTGAAAGTAACTAAATTTTATATTATAAAATTACACTATTTTTTAAAAATTTTGAAAAGTAAAAAATTAGTAAAGACATTTTAAATGGATTTTTTTTTAAAAATGGATGAAACAAAAGGAACATATTAAGAGGAATTATAGTAAGGAAATACCAAAAGTCAAGACTCACCCACAACCTACTTTATTGTAAGATTGAAATGACTCAAGTGTCAAGTGTTCAAAACTCAACAATAACGCATTAAAATTTATAAATAATACAAATTAAAATTTGTAATTATACTATGCATTTCTAAGTTTAGTTTTCAAACGTGTATGCATTTGTTTTCAAATGTATACAAAGAAGTTTTGTCAAAATACTACGAGAAGATAACAATTGGATTATATATTGTTCAACATTTGCTTTTAATCGTATAATTATAAACTCATACATTAGTCCAATAATCGATGGATTGTCTAACTTGTTAAGTAGCTAGTACAATTAAAATTTTAAAAGTGTTAGCAAATCTTAACTGAATCATATATTATTCAACGTTTCCCCTTAATCGTTCGATTGACCAAACAAATAATAAACAGAACCTTACAGACATAAATAATTAAATTAAACGAATGGAAAAGACTCGAATACGAGACCCCTCCCTAAATCAAGTTCTAATACGATGTTTAGTAATCAAGGCATTTAAAAGCCATAAAATGTTAAATGAAGACACCAACTAGATCAGATATTATAATAAAACACAATCGACCAAAATTTTTATGTTTCGGGTTTGATATTATAATAAGTTCGTTGTTAACCAAAAATACATATCAGTCGAACAATTTTATTTAAAATTTTCAAAGGCGAGGTATAAATCTTTTAACGATATGCCACACAAGTTTATACATACTAATCTTTTTGACTAACTGTAAATAGTTGTAAAAAGAATAGAGGAAGAAGCTGACTTTAGTAAATTAGAAATAAATATTTAATACACATATAACATGCATAATTAATAAATAAAATAAAATAAAAATATTGAGCAAGTTTTTCGTAAATGAATAAATTACCGGTAATATTCGGAACGAAAAATCGATCTGTTCTGGAGCACTTTCTTCATCATTTACTACACATATAAAAATTTCATAAAGTAATTAGTTGAAAAAAATATAGCACATATTTGTAATAGAAATTTCTATGTCCCGAATTTGAAGAGTTCAAAAATTTACGTGTGAGTGTGTGTATTACTCGAAAAAAGTTCATGTTAAATAATGTTTATATTCTAGTAAAATTATTCGACTTAAAATTAACATCTATGTCAAATCACAACTATCTATATCTTAATAATAATTAGAAATTTAAGATTGATAACTATCTCGATTTAGTTACACATAAAATAAAAATATAAATTAAGACTTCTAGATTCAAAAAATAAAAACATAAAGTTTTGGTTGAGTTCAAAATTTAATCAAAATAAAAGAGGAATTCATCGATTCTCATGTACACATATGAAATATTCTACAAATTGATTAATTACTTACTGAGTCGATTTAGATGAAATCGAAATAATAAGCATTTCGCACGCAAAATCAAGAAGATCAGTGAGCAAATTGGGCAATAATAAGAAAATAACATGGATGTAACTTTGATATTAGATTGTATAAAAGGAGTATTTACTTTGTTAACATAGTAAGAGGGCAAAGAATAGAAAGAGAGATGGGGAGGGGAAGATGAGAAGCGGTGGACGAAAAATGTAGTAAAAGGATTGCATACGAATGAATTTTTGATGTAAAATAAGAAGATATATATGATATGAATTGGGCCGGATCCTAAAATTTTTAGGCACAATGCGGAGAACCAGCATGACCTTTGATAGGCTCAAAATAGCCTGATGCCTAGCAAAGCACAACTTTGGGCCCAAACAATGGTAACAGGCCCAGCTTGCGAGAATGATACACTTCGGCCCAGACTAGTGGACCTCAGTCTAGTGATAACACCAACACTAGTGATAACACCAACACGTGGTACCCTAGCCCAGGCTGGTGGAGCCCAAACTATTGACGACTACGACACGTGGAGCTCCAGCTCAGAAAAGTCGTCCCAACCAGTCAGTGACTAGCACTAAATGCCAATGATTAACATGTGCCAATCATGAATGGAATAATCCTCGCACACTCTGACTACTTCCTCATCAAGGGGACACGTGTTCAGCATCTCGACAGTTTAGGAGCCTGTACCACTGAGATTCAACGATCACGATTAAGAGGTAACACCCCCCAAACCCTACTCCTACGTGGTACCCTCACCTGCACACACTTATTACTCTGTGATACTCGCTTGATTATTATCTTCCAAAGCCAACTCTTATTCTCATCCAAAGCCAACTCTTAGAATTAGGTTTTGGGATGGTCACATCACTCACCTGCACATACTTATTACTCTTGTGATACTCGCTTGATTATTATCTTCCAAAGCCAACTCTTATTCTCATCCAAATCCAACTCTTATTCTCACGTCGAAGGCATCTCGGGGCCAAACCCCCCTCCGGTGTTGTTTTGCAGACACCCCACCACAACTACACCACTTCCGAGCAGGGGTTGGCGAGGAAGAACTCGGTCAAGTTTCAAAGTTATCAACCTTTCAATACAAAATTTTAGTTACTGAAAAATGAACAAGAATTTTATTTTGTGAGATAGTCATGCACTGTATTTATATAAATATAATGAGGCCGATTCAAATAAAATTTAATAATAAAATAGAAATTCAAATCAATATCAGTCATATTTTTTTAAACGAAAAGGTAGTACAGTATTTTTTTAATAATGTTCTGTAGCATTATATGTGAAGTAGTTTTAATATTCTAATTTTACGGTGGTTATAAATGGAACCTAACCCATTATATAACAATATCTATACTATTATATTAAAGACAAAATATTGAAAGTATCACTTGGTCGATCGATCTATTGTTTGGTCACGCAATTCATAATTGTTAAAAATTTTAATCAAATTGATGAGGATCGTACATATAATATTCCAAGTTTTTATATAGAGTGGTATAAGATTCGAATTCCTACAACAACATACTAAAATTAGCATTAACAATATTACATTTAAAATAAATAAAGGTGAAATTTCATTAATCATATTATATATATCTATACTATACTATTATAAGCAAAACAAGATATATTTGGTTAGTTGGTTGGCTGGTTAACACCTTCCAAAAAAATCATTAACACCTTCCTAAAATAACAAGTTAAAAATATTTTTTTAAAAAATTAATTTATTTATTATAAACAACAAAATTTACCAATAAGGCACAAAAGTTCGTTTTTAAAAATTCAAAAAAAAAATGAATCTATACTATACTATTATAAGCAAAACAAAGTATATTTGGTTAGTTGGTTGGTTAGTTAACACCTTGGAAAAAAAATCGTTAACACCTTCCTAAAAATAATAAGTTAAAAAATTATTTTAAAAATATTAATTTATTTATTATAAACAACAAAATTTACCAATAAGGCACAAAAGTTCGTTTTTAAAAATTAAAAAAATGTATTAAAAATTCCAAATTCAATTAAATTATACTCCATTCCGTTTATATTAATCATCAATAAAAAAACACGTATTGAGCAATCAAATGAAAACTGCCAAACTTACTAAGTGTTTACATATTTAGAAAAACTTAACATATCTTGGTTAGTTGGTTGGTTAGTTAACACCTTCCAAAAAAATTGTTAACACCTTTCTAAAAATAACAAGTTAAAAAATTATTTTAAAAATATTAATTTATTTATTATAAACAACAAAATTTACCACAAATTTCACAACACAAATTCTTCACCTTAAGAAAATAATCTTCAATAGAAAGTGCACCTTGAACTATCATTGCAAGTTCATTCTTAAGATACTGTAATCGAGCCGTGTTCTTTCTGGTAAACAGCTTCTCAAGTGTCTCCCAAACCTCCTTTGGTGATGTTGAATCCCGTACATGCTCAATACATTTTTTATAGATTGATATCCTCAAGGCAAATAAAGCTTTTCCACTATCTTTATCTTCCATTTACGACCTAACTCAGCATTCTGGGGAGTATCTGCAGGAATTTTCGTTTCATCACCGAATATGAGATCCCATAGATCCTGCCCCTGTACATAGGCTTCCATACATAGCTTCCAGTTCTATAATTGTTACCAACAAGCTTATCAACATAGGGGCTAGATAAAGCACTTCCACCATTCATATTTTTTTTAGTAATAATGTATCAATGCTTGATTAAATTTCCACAGCTCTGATCCCATGAAACAAAATAGATAGAAAGATTTGCAACGAAGAATGTAATTACTGAATAAAACAAGCTTATAAGCACACAGACAACTCAACAACTGAAGTGCTTCAAGAACCATCTATCTAAAGCATATCCTAATTTATAGAAAATAAGAAAACTAAACCAACTAAAAACAAGGAACACTACTCTGAGTCTCTGACTAGTGGAGTTGACACTCCTGATTTTATTCAACTACTTCCACTACTATAATCTAATCCCTACAAAATAGAAAACAGAATAGACCAATTCAAACTTATTTCCACGTTCAGTGATTTGCACTAATTTGTAACATAATACACTACCTCTATCTATAAGTGTCGATATCCACACACATTTTGCATATAGTAAATCACCAAAAGTAGCTTGTTTCTCCACTATGCAATTATTTGGTTACTGTGCAATGTAATCCGTCAGTGTTATATTTAAACTCTCAATGGATGGCTATCATGTGCAATTCAGTAATTTTTGTATAATTTGATTCATGCTGACATGATTCACAATTTGGATTGAGCAACTCTGTTTATTTGCTCTAGAAGTTTTATACTTTACCACTACATATGTTATATGCAAAGAATGGAGTATGTGCTATTTGCTGGATTCTTGATCAAAAGCTAATCATGTTAAATATGATGCCTAGTACTCCCAGAAGTTCATCCTTATCAACTTATCAACTAGAGTAGAGTACACTAAATGTAATGAGTCCAATCTTATTTGCTTTTAACTTTTCAAAATTGTCTAGCTATATATAGTAATCTGCATCTGCATGCTCAGCATTTGCATGCATGATGAGCAAGGTACTTCTAAAATGTGCAACAGATCCCCGATCCAATACTCCCATTTGTGAATCCTCAAAGGGGACCACCCGCTCATCAATGTTTACATTTTCATCTTGAGTTGTTTAGGGATGGCAATCGGGTCGGGTCGGCTCGGGTTTTGCACTATCCAAATCCAAACACGATTTTTTGGATAAAACCCGAACCCGACCCGAACCCGAAAAATACCCGAAAACTGAAACCCGAACCCGATCCACTGGATTTCGGGTATAACCGAAACCCGAAAATATTATGATTTGGATATTATCCGAAACCCAAAAACCCGAAAACCCGAAAATAAGATGATTTATTGATTTGTCACTACCTTAAATCCTAAAATTATTTTGCAAAAATCCTAAAGTTTTCAAATTACAACCAGGAATAACAAAGAATTAAAACCTTTTATCATGCTTAGTATAAGCTGTATTGATGCAAACCAATAACTGCGATTCAACCTTCTATCTGCTTGCAATGATACTCCAGCAGATCCAGCCTCAGAAATGATGGCAATTAACTTCGTTCCATCCATGAATGATTGTTTTTCATACATGTTGACCATTTCCATGCTAACACCATCTCTGCAGCAATAAAACAAAGCATGTCAGCAGCTTCAAGATAAATTTAAAAGAAGGCAAGCAAGCCAAGACTTACGAGTTCCGAAGCTCATAACTGACAGCATTTCCGTTAGATGCCCTGATAAGCCTGTGATGCCTTCCTTGTGATTACCAAAATATACCATTATTACATTCTCAAAAAATACAAAAGCAGGTATATAAAAAATGAAATGAAATACAAAAAAAATAAAAATAAGTTGTACCTTTTTATAGATAGTAGATCAGTACTCTCTTTTCATAATCCTTTTTCCTTTGCTCTAAGTTCCAAGCATGTGGAGTTTTCGACTACACATTGTCACATAAATAAAAGATATAAAGTTAACATAGCATGAGTTGGAGGTTCAGGACAATACTCAGCAATACAAAATTGTAGAAAACATATAAAGTGGCAATCCGATAAGAAAAGGAAAACAAAGATCAGCTACCACACATCTGGTGAAAATACTTAAATCTAGATAAACTAAAAAACCTTCACTACAGAAAAGATCTACTGCGGTTGCGGCAGAAGTTAAAGCTCTTTTCATGGGTATAATGCAAATTCCAAATATTTCATAGTTCACATTTGTTTTCAGAAACCAGGAAGCTAGTATAAAAGCATCTCAATACGGTTGTGAAAAATTTTTAACGCCTATATAACTAGTTCCCATAAAGCGATTAAAACTTACATTTTACTATCCTCCTAGTCTGCTTCCAGTGGTAATATTATCGCTAGCTGCTAAACTCTACATTAAGAATTAAGGGATTCTCTTTTGGTTGCCCTGTTTCTGTAACATTTTTTTGGGCTAAATGCCTTAGTAACATTTTAAGAGTAATAAACTACTGATAGGTGTAATATAAGGCAAACAAGACATATGGAAGTTAAAGCCAGTTGATATGCTAGGCTTATAGTTGGAGCAAGCTCTACTAGTAACGGTAACAGAAAGGAAGAGGGAATTCAATGTTCGTGTAGCAGAAAAGTTTGGAAACAATTGGTACAATATTTTCTTGCATTCACTTATACCTGATTTCTCGCCCTTCTATCTGCTTGCAATGATACTCCAGCAGATCCAGCCTCAGAAATGATGGCAATTAACTTCATTCCATCCATGAATGATTGTTTTTCATACATGTTGACCATTTCCATGCTAACACCATCTCTGCAGCAAGAAAACAAAGCATGTCAGCAGCTTCAAGATAAATTTAAAAGAAGGCAAGCAAGCCAAGACTTACGAGTTCCGAAGCTCATAACTGACAGCATTTCCGTTAGATGCCCTGATAAGCCTGTGACGCCTTCCTGTAATTTCTGCCACCTTATCAGGACCCCCAAGCTGCAAATCATTTGAATTCAGTCACAGGCTTACACACTAATCTTTTTGATAAATTATAAAGATATGATAATTTGTAAAAGAAAAAAATAAGAAGAGGAAGAAGACAACTTTAGGAAATTAAAGATAAATATTCAATGAGTTAATTGCAAAAAAGTGGCTAGACTTTACACACATTTTCAAAAAAGTGGTCAGGCTTTCAATTTTGCAAAATGGTGGTCAGACTTGCCTTTTTCCTTTCAAAAAGGTGGCCGGAGGCGATTTTCAGTTTTTTGGCAGGGGTAAAATGGGAAAAAAATGCTACACCCCCAAAAATTGTCCAAAAAAATCCCCAAATTAATATGTGTCCCTATATGATTGGTTATATTTGTAATAATAATAATAATGCTCCCCATGTATGCACATCAATTAAAAAAAACTACAAATATGAGTTGTCAAGATTTAATTGGTCGATTTATGTGCATACATTGGGGGTATTATTATTATTATTACGAATATAACCAATCATATGGTGACACATATAATTTGGGGATTTTTTGGATAATTTATGAGGTCTCTAGCATTTTTTTTAAGTGAAATAACATATTTTCCCATTTTACCCATGCCAAAAAAACTGAAAATCGCCTCCAGCCACTTTTTTGAAAGGAAAAAGGCAAGTCTAACTACCATTTTGCAAAATTGAAAGTTTGGCCACTTTTTTAAAAATGAATGTAAAATCTAGCCACTTTTTTGCAATTAACTCATACTCAATACACATATAACATACATCACTAAATAATGAGCAAGTTTTCGTAATATAAATAAATTACCAGCACATATTCGAAGGAGAACCCGATTTTTTTTGGAGCACTTTCTTCATCATTTACTGCACATATAAAACATTCATAAATTAATAAATAGAACCAAAGGACATGAAATATGAATCTTAATTGTACGTAATGAAACTTTCTATGCCCCGAGGTTGGAGAGTTCATAAATGTGTGTGTGTGAATTACCAAGAAAATGGTTAAACTATGTGACATTCTCGTGCAATAATTCGGCTTAAAACTAACAATTATGTTAAATCACAATTAATTCACATTTAATAATAACTAGAAATTTAAAATTGATAGAAAAAATTAAACTGAAACGTTTCCAGATTTGAAAAATAACAACATGAAATTTTGGTTGAGTTCGAAATTCAATACAAACAAAAGAGGAATCAATCTTACATATGGAATAATCAAAAAAATCAATTTAGATGATTACTTACCGAGTTGATTTAGACGAAATAGGGATAATAAGCATTTCGCACGTAGAAAAGGGAAGGTCCGTGAACAAATTGGGAAATAATCATAAAATAACATAACACTTCGATTTTAGATTGTATAAAAGGTTTATTTACTTTGTTAACATGGTGAGATGACAGAGAATTTTATAGATAAAGAGATGGAGAAGGGGAGACGAGAAGCGGCTGATGAAAAAAGGTAGTAAAAGGATTCCATACTAATGTATTTATAATGAAATAGAGTATGATATGATATGAATTGGGCCGGACCCTAAATTTTGTAGGCACAATGCGGAGAACGAGCATTGCCTTTTAATACCAAATATTATTATTTAAAAAATGAATAAGAATTCTTTTTTGTGAGACAAACATGTACTATATTTATGAGACCCTTCTTAAAATGAGAACTGAGACTCAATCTCAACCCCACATTTCTTAAACTATTTTTAATCATAGCCACAAGTTTCTTTAATTAGAAAAATCAAAATCCCGATTATTCACCATCAATGCTCATCTCCAATGACCTACATCACCACCGTCGATCCCCCAAAGCACATCTACCTACCATTCTATCTCTCCTCACCTTTGCCTATCTCTCCTCCATTTCCAATCGCCTCAATCTCTTTATACTACCCCCGATCTCCATCAAACTCCATTTCTTACTGTCGCCACACACCCACTAGCCTCTATGACAACCAAGGCGTTAACTTTTATTTCAATATGATACGATAATATATCTGGAAAATGGTAAATGTATATTGATCATTCGTATTATTAAAATCTATCTTTTCTAATGATGATCATGTGTTTGAAATTGATGATTAATAAGATCTAGGCGGCCAGCTCCTAAGAGTTGCAAAAACGTCTAATTTTTGTGAAAATTTGTCAATTTTTTCCCCAAAAATCGACGATTAATAATATCTAGGCGAATTTAGGCAATTTAGGCGAGATTAATCGGTAAAAAGTTAGGCAAAATTAATTGGTCAACATAATGAAAACGGTCAAATTAAGAATAAAATTGTAAAAATGTAATTTTTTTAATGAAAAATATAACTTACACGTGAAAGGATAAATTCACTCATCATGTTTCATAATAAAATAAAAATATTTTAACTTTAATTTGTATAAAAGATATTTTTCAACATTATAATTAAATTATATAAAAAATGATATATAAATACATATGATTAATGTTCTGATTAATCACCGCTTAACTGATTAATCGCTGGAAGGTAGGCACACCACCTAGACCGGTCTAGTGATTTTTAGAACACTGGTTTAAGAATGAATGCTCGGTAGATATAACATCTACTTATTAAAAATCTAACTATCATTATTTTTGGGAAAATAGAATCTGAAGGTCACAATAGAAAAGTTTTTTATAAGTGCGAGTCAAATTCACGATTTTTAAACATTTAATTAAAAATATTATTGATTTGTATCAACGTATGTATCGAGTTTGTAGGATAAAATAATGTTGTTCCTCTTGAGTTAAAATTTCCTGAATTACCTTAATTAAAGTTAAATTGCTTTCCTTAATTAGTTTTGTTTTGCTTTGTTTTTCACGTACGATCAGACAAAGGTTCAATTAGCGGTCGAGATCTTGTATAACAGTAAGGCTGCGTTTTTAGGTTAAACACCCCAGGAAGTTGTTAGACAATCTGTGAATATAGTACAGAATAAAAACGCTAACAGCTATCGTGTGTGTGAGTAACAGAATAATAAAAACAAGTAAAAAAGGAGGCAGGAACGAAAAGCCCGAGTCTAGTGCTTACTGTCTCCTTAAAACGTATTAGCCCTCGTATGTGCGAGCAAAACGCATCTCCTTAAAGCGTATTAGCCCTCACCGTATGTATGAGCGAAATGCCTCCAAGGATAAAACGGATTGCAGTGAGGCTACAGAAGCATAACTTTCAGCGAGCTTGAGACGAACAAGAATATCACCGAAGGAAGAGAAGAGGCTGTATATGAGAGGAGGATGAGGATGTGTGTTTTCGAGTGAATAACCCTAACGCTCTAGGCGAGTATTTATAGGTTAAGAAAACTTGTGCGCAACACAATTGCCCTAATTAATTAGCCGTGCTAATCAATTAAGTCGGTGGTGGCAAAAAATTCGTTATAAAAACGGAATTTATTTTACCTTAATTAATTATGAATTTTAATTAACTTAGTCAGATTTTAACTAGTCTGAATTTAATTGGCCCAATTTTTTGCTGTATGCTGCTGCACATGGGTGATGGAGCAACACACAACTAACACATTTGGACACTACACAAGTATCTTGCTATATAAACCTATAAAAGGCTCTTTACCATTTCAATGTTGGACTTCAAGGTTCTATTTCCATTTTCCACTTCCAAGGGAGCAACTTTGGATAATCATAATTCATCAATCCCTTAGTCATTTTGAGTATTTGAACATGCATTGGAAAGCTCTCACGGAGGAGAACACTCTCCAATCACAACTTGTTGCAAACACGCACACAAGGCACACTCAAATCGGAGCTCAAAATGACTCGATGTGGGTCTAAAAACCCACATTTTCCAACAGAAGTTTCCCGAGATGATCTTCCAAACTTTATCTTCTAAAGGTAGCATGTTTTAATAACTGGATTGAGATTTATAATTTAAACAAATAAATGATTCTCGTGATTGGTAGACGTGTATACCAGTATAATAACCTATGATTCAAAGCCCATATACGCATTTGTCAAATGCATCTTATGTGGTACTTTCCATTCCATCATTCTTCGTTCCAATAATCACTACTTGGTATAGCCATACTCAGGGAAATTTTTCTCTAAAACTTGATTATCAGAGTCAATAGAGGAATTTTTTTAAATGCTTAATTAACAACACCCAAGCAAGATTTTCAAAATAAGGGCCAGGCAACTCCAAACAAAAACCACAGTATAGACAATCAACATTTGTACATAACAAAATACAGACTATGCCAATTAACTATGCCAATCTTTCATCTTGAACAAAAAGGCTTTTAGGGCTCAGAATGATCCATGGCTCGTATGACTGAACTTGTGAGCTCCGCAAAAGCTCGGAGATCTAGACCGCGTCGAAACACTTAAGGAAGTTTCTACTAGTGGTTCATTATGTCTACGTTTACAGTTACGCACTCGCATTTGAGCTTTAGGGCCGAGATCTGAGCCTGCAGCATGTCGTTTCTTTCCAAACTTTTTAGGCATATCAGCTCGTTTTGAGTTTTTTTCAACTGCTCTTTCAGTTTCTGAATTTGTGCTAAAAGACTTTCAGGAGGATATTCAACCTCAAGCTGATGGTCTTTAATGCACTTGACAACTTCTCTACGGGAAGCTAGTTATTTGCCTATTGCGTTAACCTGTTAAAAAAGTTGAGACAAGTATGAGTTCAGCCTGGCAGTACTTGTATTGGAAGACTAAAAAGAAAGTAGCAAGAAATGTAAAAACAACATAGTTAAAATAGTATGAATATCCAAAAGTTACAAAAGTAGAAAAAGTATGAATCCAAAAATAGTTAAAATGCATTTCAATATTACGAATTTTGAATCGTATTTAGAGCAATTTAATATAATACAAATTGCTTGTTTTTGCAAGCAGTTAAAAGCCAAATTCCTCAAAAAGTAATAAAGTTCACAAAATCACAAATTATATTTGTAGCCCAAAGTATATTCTACTAGAACAAAGATGGGTTGCAAGGGTGCTTCTACCACTAAAGAGACTGAGGTCCTTCAGCCGAAAACTTGTACCATATATATGGTATGTGATGTGTAAAATAACTGCAAGCGCACAGTGTTTAGTTGTAGCAAATACAGATCGATCCTCAGAGACTATGAATTTTCAAAACCCTAATAATTAACTCAGGCGAACTAGACAAATAGGTTTGAGATGAGTTTTAATTAACCTAATTAGCAAAGATTATCAAATAATATGGAAAACCTTGGAATCCGAATCCATTAATCAATCACAATTAATATCAACTCGCCCTAAAATCAATCCTCTTTTCTTCACAAATAAGATATATCAATTAATGAGACAAGCATATACTATGAAACTTGTTATCTAACAATAACCTATCAAAACTTCAAGGAGCAAGCATAGGCTATGAAAAATAAATCCGGTAACAATAATATATCAAAATCACTTTGTCAATTGAACAATTAAGAACCAAGAAAAATTATTAGAACCAATTAATAGGAACGAGAAGAAATCAAGAGCAATTAAATTAACTTCATCTTCATCCTAGGACAAGAGATTTAACTAGACATAATTAATTAAACAACACAATTAATCAAACTAATATTATAAATCAATTTACGTTAACAATAAGAAAAATAAAGTAATTAATGGTTACTATTTAATTAATATAAAACATGGCATACGAATTCAAAAGCAGGAGTGGACAAAACTAAAGTTATAAAGCAATCGGTACTTCCTTGCCGAGTGGAAATTGTAAATCAATGATAAGAATTGCTGAATAAAGTGCTCGCCGATAAGTAAAATAACGAAATAAAATTGCTGAATCAAAAATATAAAAAGAGTGTTTGAATTGAAAGGTAATAAAATCTAATCCTACTCCTAATTATCAGAATTAAATTGATGTATAAAGTGGTGTCTCAAATACAAGAGAGAAGCCCCATATATATAGGGAAAAACTTGGGCTTGGATCTTCGATTACAAATTTGATATTGAATATAATTTCTTCAATTTCCTTTTCTTCTCTAATAAGTATTTGATTTTTCCTCCAATTTCTTTGACTTCAAGAATTTTCCACCTCCTTTCCCTTTTTGCACCTTTTCCTGCTAGAAATCTGTTTTTATATATTTTCCTACAAAACAAAATAAAACATTTTATTAAATAATAAAATTACGAAAACGGACATAAAATAGGTATTAAAAATATTATGAATTATGGACCTATCAGTATGGCATGAAAAATTTTATTCCTCATTTTTTAAACTATACGGCCCTTTAGAATGTGCGCAATATTATTATAGGTTCGAGTACACATGGAGATACGTAAAGACTTAAGGCTATGTATTTCTCGTTTAATTGTATTTAATTAATTTAATTTAATTTGTTGTAAATCAAAGTGCTTGTAAAAGAAGATTAGTTTGAATAATTTTTGCTGGAGTGTTTATTTGACACTTTTTAAAAACTAACAAATAAAATATATGTAATATGGAACACATGTCCTAATTATTACTCTCCCATCCCACCAATTGTTTACATTTAGGTTGTACATGTAGATTAAGAAAAATGGTTAAAGTTTACATTTGGATTGTAGACGGAAATTAAGAAAAATAGGTAAAGTAGTGGAAAAAGGTAAAAAGAATAGGCAAAATGATGGATTCATCAATATTTAATGTATAAAATAAGTAACTTGGAGGAAAGTAGTGAAAGTAATTAAATTTCATATTATAAAATTACACTATTTTTTAAAATTTTGAAAAGTAAAAAATTAGTAAAGACATTTTAAATGGAAAAATTTTAAAAAATGGATGAAACAAACGGAACATATTAAGAGGAATTATAGTAAGGAAATACCAAAAGTCAAGACTCACCCACAACCTACTTTATTGTATGATCGAAATGACTCAAGTGTCAAGTGTTCAAAACTCAACAATAACACATTAAAATTTGTAATTATACTATGCATTTCTAAGTTTAGTTTTCAAACGTGTATGCATTTGTTTTCAAATGTATACAAAGAAGTTTTGTCAAAATACTACGAGAAGATAACAATTGGATTATATATTGTTCAACATTTGCTTTTAATCGTATAATTATAAACTCATACATTAGTCCAATAATCGATGGATTGTCTAACTTGTTAAGTAGCTAGTACATTTAAAATTTTAAAAGTGTTAGCAAATCTTAACTGAATCATATATTATTCAACATTTCCCCTTAATCGTTCGATTGACCAAACAAATAATAAACAGAACCTTACAGACATAAATAATTAAATTAAACGAATGGAAAAGACTCGAATACGAGACCCCTCCCTAAATCAAGTTCTAATACGATGTTTAGTAATCAAGGCATTTAAAAGCCATAAAATGTTAATTGAAGACACCAACTAGATCATATATTATAATAAAACAGAATCGACCAAAATTTTTATGTTTCGGGTTTGATAATATAATAAGTTCGTTGTTAACAAAAAATACATATCAGTCAAACAATTTTATTTAAAGTTTTCAAAGGCGAGGTATAAATCTTTTAACGATCAAGTTTATACATACTAATCTCTTTGACTAACTGTAAATAGTTGTAAAAAGAATAGAGGAAGAAGCTGACTTTAGTAAATTAGAAATAAATATTTAATACACATATAACATGCATAATTAATAAATAAAATAAAATAAAAATATTGAGCAAGTTTTTCGTAAATGAATAAATTACCGGTAATATTCAGAACGAAAAATCGATCTGTTCTGGAGCACTTTCTTCATCATTTACTGCACATATAAAAATTTCATAAAGTAATTAGTTGAAAAAAATATAGCACATGAATTTTGTAATAGAACTTTCTATGTCCCGAATTTGAAGAGTTCATAAATTTGTGTGTGAGTGTGTATTACTCGAAAAAAGTTCATGTTAAATAATGTTTATATTCTAGTAAAATTATTCGACTTAAAATTAACATCTATGTCAAATCACAACTATCTATATCTTAATAATAATTAGAAATTTAAGATTGATAACTATCTCGATTTAGTTACACATAAAAATAAAAATACAAATTAAGACTTCTAGATTCAAAAAATAAAAACATAAAGTTTTGGTTGAGTTCAAAATTTAATCAAAATAAAAGAGGAATTCATCGATTCTCATGTACACATATGCAATATTCTACAAATTGATTAATTACTTACCGAGTTGATTTAGATGAAATCGAAATAATAAGCATTTCGCACGCAAAATCAAGAAGACCAGTGAGCAAATTGGGCAATAATCAGAAAATTACATGGATGTAACTTTGATATTAGATTGTATAAAAGGAGTATTTACTTTGTTAACATAGTAATAGGGCAAAGAATAGAAAGAGAGATGGGGAGGGGAAGACGAGAAGCGGAGGATGAAAAATGTAGTAAAAGGATTGCATACGAATGAATTTTTGATGTAAAATAAGAAGATATATATGATATGAATTGGGTCGGATCATAAAATTTTTAGGCATAATGCGGAGAACCAACATGACCTTTGATAGGCTCAAAATAGCCCGATGCCTAGCAAAGCGCAACTTTGGACCCAAACAATGGTAACAGGCCCAGCTTGCGAGAATGAGACACTTCGGCCCAAACCAGTGGACCTCAGTCTAGTGATAACACCAACACGTGGTACCCTAGCCCATGCTGGTGGAGCCCAGACTAGTGACGACTACGACACGTGAAGCTCCATCTCAGAAAAGTCGTCCCAACCAGTCAGTGACTAGCACTAAATGCCAATGATTAGCATGTGCCAATCATGAATGGAATAATCCTCGCACACTCTGACTACTTCCTCATCAAGGGGACACGCGCGTGTTCAGCATCTCGACAATTTAGGAGCCTGTACCACTGAGATTCAACGATCATGATTAAGAGGTAACACCCCCCAAACCCTACTCCTAGGGCTATAAATACCCCAAAGGAATTAGGTTTTGGGGATGGTCACATCACTCACCTGCACACACTTACTACTCTTGTGATACTCGCTTGATTATTATCTTCCAAAGCCAACTCTTATTCTCATCCAAAGCCAACTCTTAGAATTAGGTTTTGGGGATGGTCACATCACTCACCTGCACACACTTATTACTCTTGTGATACTCGCTTGATTATTATCTTCCAAAACCAACTCTTATTCTCATCCAAAGCCAACTCTTATTCTCACGTCGAAGGCACCTCGGGGCCAAACCCCCCTCCGGTGTTGTTTTGCAGACACCCCACCACAACTACACCACTTCCGAGCAGGAGTTGGCGAGGAAGAACTCGGTCAAGTTTCAGAGTTATCAACCTTTCAATACAAAATTTTAGTTACTAAAAAATGAACCAGAATTTTATTTTGTAAGATAGTCATGCACTGTATTTAATAATAAAATAGAAATTCAAATCAATATCAGTCATATTTTTTTTAACGAAAAGGTAGTACTGTATTTTTTTAATAATGTTCTGTAGCATTATATGTGAAGTAGTTTTAATATTCTAATATTATGGTGGTTATAAATGGAACCTAACCCATTATATAACAATATCTATACTATTATATTAAAGACAAAATATCGAAAGTATCATTTTGTCGATCGATCTATTGTTTGGTCACGCAATTCATAATTGTTAAAATTTTTAATCAAATTGATGAGGATCGTACATATAATATTCCAAGTTTTTATATAGAGTGGTATAAGATTCGAATTCCTACAACAACATTCTAAAATTAGCATTAACAATATTACATTTAAAATAAATAAAGGTGAAATTTCATTAATCATATTATATCTGTACTATACTATTATAAGCAAAACAAGGTATATTTGGTTAGTTGGTTGGCTGGTTAATACCTTCCAAAACAATCGTTAACACCTTCCTAAATAACAAGTTAAAAATTAATTTTAAAAATATTGATTTATTTATTGTAAACAACAAAATTTACCAATAAGGCACAAAAGTTCGTTTTTATAAATTGAAAAAATACGAATCTATACTATACTATTATAAGCAAAACAAGGTATATTTGGTTAGTTGGTTAACACCTTCAAAAAAAATTGTTAACACCTTCCTAAAAATAACAAGTTAAAAAATTATTTTAAAAATATTAATTTATTTATTATAAACAACAAAATTTACCAATAAGGCACAAAAGTTCATTTTTAAAAATTAAAAAATGTATTAAAAATTCCAAATTCAATTAAATTATACTCCATTCCGTTTATATTAATCATCAATCAAAAAACACGTATTGAGCAATCAAATGAAAACTGCCAAACTTACTCTCAAGTGTTTACATATTTAGAAAAACTTGACATATCTATACCATACTATTATAAGCAAAACAAGGTATATTTGGTTAGTTTGTTGGTTAGTTAACACCTTCCAAAAAAATTGTTAACACCTTCCTAAAAATAACAAGTTAAATAATTATTTTAAAAATATTAATTTATTTATTATAAACAACAAAATTTACCACAAATTTCAGAACACAAATTCTTCACCTTAAGAAAATAATCTTCTGTAGAAAGTGTACCTTGAACTGTCATTGCTAGTTCGTTCTCAAGATACTGTAATCGAGCCTTGTTCTTTCTGGTAAACAGCTTCTCAAGTGTCTCCCAAACCTCCTTTGGTGATGTTGAATCCCGTACATGCTCAATATATTTTATATTGATTGATATCCTCAAGGCAAATAAAGCTTTTCCACTCTTTATCTTCCATTTACGACGTAACTCAGCATTCTGGGGAGTATCTGCAGGAATTTTCGTTTCATCACCGGATATGAGATCACATATATAGATCCTGCCCCTGTAGATAGGCTTCCATACATAGCTTCCAGTAGCTATAATTGTTACCAACAAGCTTATCAACAGAGGGGTTAGATAAAGCACTTCCACCATTCATGTTTTGTTTAGTAATAATGTATCAATGCTTGATTAAATTTCCATAGCTCTGATCCCATGAAACAAAATAGATAGAGAGATTTGCAACGAAGAATGTAATTACTGAATAAACAAGCTTATAAGCACACAGACAACTCAACAACTGAAGTGCTTCAAGAACCATCTATCTAAAGCATATCCTAATTTATAGAAAAGAAGAAAACTAAACCAACTAAAAACAAGGAACACTACTCTGACTAGTGGATTTGACACTCCTGATTTTATTCAACTACGACTTCCACTATTATAATCTAATCCCTACAAAATAGAAAATAGAATAGACCAATTCAAACTTATTTCCACGTTCAGTGATTTGCACTAATTTGTAACATAATAAACTACCTCTATCTGTAAGTGTCGATATCCACACACATTTTTCATATAGTAAATCACCAAAAATAGCTTGTTTCTCCACTATGCAATTATTTGGTTACTGTGCAAAGTAATCCATCAGTGTTATATTTAAACTCTCAATGGATGGCTATCATGTGAAATTCAGTAATTTTTGTATAATTTGATTCATGCTGACATGATTCACAATTTGTATTGAGCAACTCTGTTTATTTGCTCCAGAAGTTTTATACTTTACCACTACATATGTTATATGCAAAGAATGGAGTATGTGTTATTTGCTGAATTCTTGATCAAAAGCTAATCATGTTATAAATATGATGCCTAGTACTCCCAGAAGTTCATCCTTATCAACTAGAGTATAGTACACTAAATGTAATGAGTCCAATCTTATTTGCTTTTAACTTTTCAAAATTGTCTAGCTATATATAGTAATCTGCATCTGCATGCTCAGCATTTGCATGCATGATGAGCAAGGTACTTCTAAAATGTGCAACAGATCCCCGGTCCAATACTCCCATTTGTGAATCCTCAAAGGGGACCACCCGCTCATCAATGTTTACATTTTCATCTTGAGTTGTTCCATTTGCCACAATCTCCACCTGCCCTCACCTTCCAAAGACTAAAGTCTCCTCATTTTGATCTTCATCGTCCTCTTTTTTCCCTTCCTTCTCGGTTTCGTCCTAGTCATTAAAACTTTCTTTACTAGAATCTTCACTTGGGTTTTCCTCTGAGCTAGGATCATCGTTCTCAACTACTACAGATTTGCACATGCATAGCATTTTTTTAGCACTTGCATAGCGCTTTTGAGCGCTATGTAAGGCGGTGCATTCTATGCATAGGGGTGTAAATGAGTCGAGTCGAGGCGAACTTTAGAATGCTCATGTATTGTTTGTTAAGAAATTATCAAACTCGAGCTCGAACTTGAATCGAGCCAAAAAATGTGTTTAAGCTCGGTTCGTTAAGAAAAAAATTGTTCTCGAACGGTTCACGAACAACTCATGAACAAGTCTCATGAGTTTCGAACAACTCATTAACCAGCTTGTTCATGAAATTGTACTAACGAACAAGTCTTAAATATTTGAGAAACATATTATTATTAATATTTCACGAGAAACTTGTAATCTACTTGAAAGTTAACTTAATTTTTTGTAAATCGTAAAAAAATATTGATTTTCTTACAAAATAATATAAATTAAGTTAAATTTATATATTGTGAACTTAAAATATTACTGATCGTTACTATCATCGTAATCTTACAAAAATACTAGTTTTTTTACATAAAATCTATAAACTATCATACTCATACAAAAATATTAGTGTTCTTATATAGAAATTACATAGAAAGTACATTCTTATATGTGAATTTTGACATAGATTATACATTTACTATATTATCTCCTGATATTCTATAAATCTGAAGTACAATTTGTAGAAAAAACAATTAATAATGTAATTGTCATGTTAAAATAACTCATTTTGGTTTTGAATTACATATTTGCATGTATAACAAGTTATTTTAGTTTTAAATTTTGCACAATCATTAAGATATATTAATACCTTTTTATGTATTTAAGTAGTATTAATAAATTTATACATCACTGATATTTAATATTAAAATTTAGCACTTAAAATAATGTAAAATTTAATTTGATAACAAATTTTGATAAATATAAACTAGTTATACTAATTACAAGACAGAGTTGTTATTGTTATTATTATTATTATTATTGTTATTATTAAAATTAATCAAAATTATATTATCTAGCATAACATATAAGATATTCTAATTAATGGTGTACAATTAATAAGAGTTTCAAGAGTATATTCTAATAATCAAACATTTATTATTAATTATATATACGAGATTATTTATTGAATTTGTTTATGAACCGTTAATGAACTCGTATATCAAGCATGTTAACGAGCTCAATTATCGAACTTATTCACGAACATTTCATGAGCTATGTTCACGAGCCTGTTCACGAACTATGTTCACGAGCCTATTCACGAACTATGTTCACGGGCACGTTAATCGATCTTGTTCGCGAGCTATCGAGTCGAACTTTACCATGATCATGTTAAGCACATTTATAAATCGATCCTTAAAATCATGTTCAAGATCGACTTGTTTGTGAATCAAACCCAAATCAAATTTTTTTCAAACAGAATGTCAAGCCGTTCGCGAGTGTATCAGTTCATTTACAACCCTAGTTATGCAAATGCATAGTTTCAAAAAAAAATCTATGGGAGTGCATATGACTTACATAATTCTTTTTTCTCTAGATATGCATGTGACGCCCCCAAATCTGCCCTGTCCGGGGACCCGGGTCGTCACATCAGGTCTCAGCATCTTGCAACACACGTTAGCTCGATAATAATAACATCTTTATTACAACGGAGCGGAACAGTCCCACTCCACAGATCCAAGATCAGTCTCACGCTTCATTACAATACGATTATTACATCTCCGAATAAAATCCTTCAAAAGTCTATAAAGATAGAAAAGATAAAAGGTTCCAGCTGGCCATTCTAGTCTTTGTCAGCATAGCCTGGAGCTTTCTCATTCCCTTTGTTTCTCTGGCTGGATGTCTCGCCTTTCTCCATCTTGACAGCTGAACAAATGTTGTAAAGCAAGAGTGAGCAACTATGGTGCTCAGCAAATTCTCTCCTTGCTCGGTACATAATTATAGTAATATATATACCGAAAGAATTGCTCGAAATTTAAATAAATAGATAAGATATCAGAACTCTGAAAATCTGACTCAAGACTCGTCTCGAAAATAGAATACTCGAAATGACTCTTTTGGTGAAACTCTGATGACTCATGATAAAAGAATAACTGGTCTTCCATCATTTCGGTATCTCGGCGGGACGATCAACTATCCGATCGGGAATATCGTCCTCCAATGACACCGCACTTCGCCCAATCACGGCTACAATACGATATCAACGAATATAATATATAGTATGAATGCTAGCATCATAGTGGGTGATTATATCAACCCTGGCATCATAGTGCCTAAAATATTCTTATGTCCATATAAAGGTACACAAGTCTCTCTTTCTCTAAAATGGGCCTCTTTCCTAAAATTGACCACTAGAATACAGAATTCCCGAATATTTAATGAACTGACATTGTAGATAAACTTCACAGGAAAGTATTTAATTGATCTGGCGGACTGCCAGTGTTTTACTCAATGTACCACCAATCCGAACAATGGACTGATGTAATTCTCAATAGACATATTTAAATTGGTTGACACGAACAAAGTGCCAACCCTCGACAAGAAAGGCAACTATCTCGAAATAATGAGAATAGTCTCAAAACAAAATATGATGAGTCGTACTGAACAAATAGTACCACTCGAATATTTGTAATACTCACAATTGATGAACGTTAAATAGAATGCTTTTCACTTGATCAATGAGTAAAACTCTAAAGATTTAAATAGTATACTCCTATTGGTTGATTCGAACAATGAACCAACTAAAAGATAATCAATAAATGTTGTCGAATTTGTACAATAAATCCGACTGAGAGAATGAACTTAACTATCTCGAACGAATGAGAATAGTTCCACTGAATTGAAATAAATAGTCGTCTCGAATTAAAGAGACCGACCCGATAGCAACGAAATTGCTTCTACGCTTATAGGGAATGTATTTCGCAAGTAAACTAAATTAACAGTATCGTAATATTTAACGAGAAATAATGCTCAAAAGAAATTATTGCATCATAAAGAGCAGCAAATAAATCTCATAATTGATAGCTCGAAAATAATCAATAAATGAAATAATACAAACAGAAATACAAAGTTTCCGAGAGTTAGGGTAGGAATGAACTTGCCTCTATCTCGATGCTAAAAGAACCGAATAAATAAAAGCGTTACCCGCGAGCGAAAATCTCAATTCTCGAAAAGGGAAACTCTATAATAATTATCAGAATAATTTCAGTACTCGAGTAAGGATTTAATCATGTACTATCAAAATAATTCGGTAATCATGCTCTTGATAACTAAATAATTCTCGAACAAATAATTGGGAATATTCTCGAAGTTTAAAATCTCATTGATGCCTTATTTGCAAACTATAATGAATTAAATGGAGGCTCTATTTGATTTTCCTATACTTTTTAATATCTCGGGTTTTATACATTATTCAACTCAAATACAATTATTCGCAAGGGAGATTTTTATAAGAAGGCCTCTAATTATTTCTAAATATGTGGCACTAATTTAATTGTTTGAAGACATATCTCGAATAAAACAAGTATTTTTATAAGGTCATCACTATTTATCGAAATTCTCATTTCATGACGAAAGTCACTAATTTGATTAATTATTTAACTCGCACCTCTAATTTAAATTTGGCTAGTAAAATTCACATCTCGAAATTAAGACGGCATTTATAAATTTCTCTTTGATTTTCTAAAATTCTCAATTTATTTAGCATTATCTAATGCACTTAAATCCTTCCTATCTCATTATTGAAATAAAATGGTGCAAGTATTCATTTTATAAAACCTTTAATCCATAAGTATTATTATTAATACTAATTTTATTAATCCCGCTAACTTCAAATTTCTTTCCTATTTTAATATTCTTTTAAAACCAATTATTCCACTAAATCAAGAAGTCTCTTTTACCTTAATTTAATAAATCTCAAGTAAATGAATCAAGTAAAAGGACTAAACTTTACTCCATTTATTCTCTCTATTTTCTTTTCAAATCCCCATTTTTTATAATTAAATTTCTATTTTACTTAACACACTTTTATTAATTAATTAATTAAACCCATTTTATATGTATATATATAACCTGTACGCATGCACCACCACCAATGGGTGGTCGCCGGCCGGATGGTCGCGTCGGCGGCGGCGACGATCACCACCACCAACAGCCTCCTATCTCTCTCTCTCTCTCCCCCTCTCTCTCTCTCGATCTCTCTTTCTCCCTCAATCTCTCGCTCTCTCTTCCCCCGATCTCTCCCCGTCGATCTCTCTCTCCCCCCGCCTCTCTTTCTCTCCGTCTCCATCTCTCTCCCTCTTAATCTCTCTTCCGCCTCCCTCTCTTATCTCTCTCTCTCTCCTTCATCTCTGTCTCGCCCCCGCCCCTCACAATCTCTCTCAACCTCCTCACCCAATCCCTCCGATCTCTGATCTCTTCTCTCATTCCACCCTCTTCTCTCTACCTCCGCCCATCTCCGTCCCTCCCTCTCTTGTATCTCACCATCCCCCCTAGATTTCTCCCTTTCTCCCCTTCGATTACCCCGCTCACTCTCTCTGTTCTACTACCGGCGCCTCCCACCACCGCCGGTCACCTCTACCGCCGCGGTGGTTGCCCCCAAATTGACATGCAATACACAAAATCCCCAAATTCACAATTTAAAAATAATCAGCCCCTAATTATCTATATATTTTATCCAAAAACAATATAAGCACCACAATTATTTAAAACCCTTACACATAAATTAAGAATTCATGATTTAGAAACATGAGCACCTCAAAATTACATGATCCATATAATTAAAAGCATGATCAAGGGTTTTTAAAGACTCAAAAGCATACCTTTTTTACAAATACACAAATTAATCAAGCTTGATTTTAATCCAACTCCTCGGAATCACTACTTTAATACACGGATATGAAGGGCTGATTACGGGGAGCAATAATCTCCCATTGCATGTAAGATTGGGCTAAAATTTAAGGGTGTATAAGCTTTAGAGTGTGTGGGTTTTAATGGTGGAAAAGGAGAGTATATGTTTTGTTCTTTTTTTTTATACGGGTGTTTGTAACAAATGAGGGAGATGAGCTCATTTTACCCTTTTTATTGTATAAGTAATATTTCCCCTCTTGGGCTCTCAATGGACTAACTATCTCGAGCTTTATATTTAATTACACACTAATTTTAATTAAGTCCATCTAATTAAGTTTTATCAAGATTACTTGGGCTCACAATCTGATCCACTACACAAAATTCTATTTATTCTACATAATGAGAATGATAATAACTCCATAATGGTAATGATAATAAGATAAAATATTATAGTCTAGTCTAGTATTGCACTAAAATAATTAAATATTTGCACGCATACTTAAAGTTTACGGAGAATATTAAATTACCAAATGAATTCTAAGGGGGCTCGTCATTGATAAAATATTAATAAATTTTACGGTTATTACAGTCTCCCCCCCTTAAAAGGATTCCGTCCTCGGGATCATCTCTATTGGCTAAACAACTCAGGGTATTTACTACGCATTTCATTCTCAAGCTCCCAAGTGGCTTCCTCAATTTGACGGTTTTCCAGATTACTTTTACCAAATTTATTTTCTTATTTCGCAGCTCATGCACTTTATAGTCCACAATCTTCACTGGTTGCTCCACGTAGGTCAGGTCGGCTTTGACATCGATGGGTTCATATTCTAACACGTGTCGATGGTCAGGATGATAAGCTCTCAATATTGATACGTGGAAAACATCATGAACATGCTGAAGATCTGGCGGTAAGGCCAATTGATATGACATGGCTCCAACCTTCTTAAGAATCTCAAAGGGTCCAATATACCTAGGACTCAGTTTCCCTTTCTTCCCGAATCTCATCACTCCTTTCCACAGAGCAATTTTCAACAATACTTTGTCTCCTATCTCGAATGATTTATCTTTTCTCTTCAGATCTGCATATTTTCGCTGACGGTCTTGAGCAGCAACTAATCTCTTCTGAATCGTCTCAATGGATTGCTTTGTCTGATGGACCATATCTGGCCCGAGTAATCTACCTTCACCGACTTCATTCCAACAAAGTGGAGATCTGCACTTCCTTCCATATAGAGCTTCATACGGGGCCATACCGGTACTGGAGTGATAATTATTATTGTAAGCAAATTCTACTAACGGTAGATGATCATCCCAACTTCCCTTGAAGTCTAAGGCGCAGGCTCGCAGCATATCTTCTATCGTTTGAATTGTCCTTTCACTCTGTCCGTCTGTCTGCGGATGATAGGCCGTGCTCAAATTTAGCTTGGTGCCAAGGCATTCTTGAAAACTCTTCCAGAATCTTGAAGTAAAACGGGCATCTCTGTCTGACACGATTGACACAGGCACACCATGACGAACTACCACTTCCTTCAAATATAGACCTACTAGTCTCTCTACTGAATACCTTTCGCTGATCGGCAGAAAATGAGCGGACTTCGTAAGTCTATCAACTATAACCCAAATAGCATCAAAATCCGCTCTGGTTCGAGGTAAACCTACTACAAAATCCATGGTGATGTGCTCCCACTTCCACTCTGGAATCTCTAAGGATTGGAGTAATCCACTGGGTCGTTGATGTTCCACTTTCACTCTCTGATAGGTCAAACACTTGCTTACCCATTTTGCAATCTCTCTCTTCATATTAGGCCACCAATAATTCTGCTTGATATCTTGATACATTTTTGTGCTTCCTGGGTGAATGGAATATCTCGAGTTATGCGTTACGCTCATGATTTCTTCTTTCAATTCTGTAACATTGGGAACCCAAATTCTCGATGCAAATCGCTTAATTCCTTTATCATCTTTTGAACTCAGAAATTCTTCTCCGGTCAACTCTGATCTACTTTCTTCCATTACTTGCTCCTGACAACGGCGAATCTTTTCCAACAGCTCTGGTTGAAAATGAATGGTATAGACTCTTTCATTGTTTTGGACTGGGTCCTTGACTTCTAACTCCATTTTCTCAAATTCTTTGACTAGTTCTTCTGAGGTTGTCAACAGATTGAGTCTTTCCTTTCTACTTAAAGCATCAGCTACCATATTAGCTTTCCCTGGATGATAGTTTATCGAGCAATCGTAGTCTTTGATCAATTCCAACCATCTTCTCTGTCTCATGTTTAATTCCTTCTGCGTGAATATGTACTTTAAACTCTTGTGATCTGTGAATATCTCGCATTTTTCTCCATACAGGTAATGTCTCCAAATCTTAAGTGCAAAAACAATGTCAGCAAGTTCTAAGTCGTGAGTAAGGTATCGGGATTCATATTCCTTAAGTTGACGAGAGGCATAAGCTATCACTTTCCCGTGCTGCATTAATACACAACCTAAACCTTTGTGAGAAGCATCGCTGAAAATCACGAAGTCGTCTTTTTCATCGGGTAGGGTCAAAATTGGGGCAGTAGTTAGTCTCTTCTTCAATTCTTGAAAACTGTCTTCACACTTGGGGGTCCACTCAAACTTTTCACTCTTCCTGGTAAGTCTAGTCAGTGGCGTAGCTATCTTTGAGAAATCTTTCACGAATCTGCGATAATAACCAGCCAGTCCAAGGAAACTTCTAACCTCTGTTGGAGTCTTAGGTCTCTCCCAGTCTGCTACGGCTTCTATCTTAGCGGGGTCTACAGAAATTCCTTCACCACTCACAATATGTCCTAAAAATTGTACTTCTTTCAGCCAGAATTCACATTTTGAAAATTTAGCATACAACTTTTCCTTCCTTAGTGCTTCCAAAACTAGACGGAGATGTTCTGCATGATCTTCAGGAGACTTCAAGTATATCAGAATGTCATCAATAAATACAATCACGAACTTATCCAAGTATCTCTTGAATACACGGTTCATTAAATCCATGAAAGCAGCAGGAGCATTCGTCAAACCAAAAGACATCACTAGAAACTCGTAATGTCCATATCGAGTCCTAAAGGTAGTCTTGGGAATATCCTCAGGCTTGATCTTCAGTTGATGGTAGCCGGATCTCAAATCAATCTTCGAAAAATGCGTATCTCCTTTAAGTTGGTCAAATAGATCGTCGATTCTAGGCAGAGAGTACCTGTTCTTGATAGTCATCTTGTTCAGCTCGCGATAATCGATACATAGCCGCATAGATCCGTCCTTCTTTTTTATTAACAAAACTGAAGCTTCCCACAGGGATACACTAGGTCTGATTACACCTTTTTCAAGTAACTCTTGCAGTTGTGTTGCCAATTCCTTCATTTCTACTGGTGCCATTCGGTAAGGTGCTTTTGAGATTGGTGCGGTTCCTGGTGCTAGATCAATTGTGAATTCTATCTCTCGATCTGGTGGCATCCCAGGCAAGTCATCGGGAAAAACATATTTAAACTGATTAACTACAGGAATCTCATCAATGGTAGGGGTTTGCTTCTTGGTATCTATTACATGAGCCAGATAGGCTTGACATCCTTGTCGAAGTAATTCCTTAGCTTGAATTATTGATAGAAAATCTTTAGCCGGTTTTTGTCCGCGAAACGGGATTCTGATACCGTTATGTCCACTTAAACTAACCTTTTTCCGACGACAATCGATTTGGGCATCGTAACGTGCTAACCAATCCATCCCTAGGATTACGTAGAATTCCCCTAACTTAAAGGGAATGAGGTCTGTGTCGAAACGTTGACCCTGAATCTCTATAGAGTAGTTCGGGCATAAACGGTTTACTGGAATGACTTCCTGATTTGCTACTTCTATGCTCAAAATTCCCTCTAAGGGTACAGACTCAAGATTAAGCTTATTCATGAAGCTCTCAGAAATAAAAGATTTGGTAGCACCAGAATCAACTAAAACATACGCATCCTCAGAGTTTACTAGAAGCGTACCTGCAATCACATCGCTGTCATCAATAGCATCTCTCACTGTCATGTTGAAAGTCCTTGCTGTCGGCTTGTTGTTGGGAGGTGCTGTGAGTCGAAGCACTGGATTTTCCTTAGCAGTCTGTCGGCACTCTCGGGACACGTGACCTTTCTTTCCACAGTTGAAGCAGGTGACAGATTTATCCTTGCAACTAGAAGCATAATGACCCTTCTATCCGCGGTTATAGCAATTCATAGTAGCTTGTTGGCAGGGTCCAGGGTGTTTCTTGCACTCTAGAAATGGTGGTCTTTCTTGCATCATATTCACTGTCTGCTGAGGTTTGGTCCTCTGATTGCTTCCTCTAGTGTCGTGGTTCCCAATTCTCTTAGTATCTGAGCTTCTATCTTCTCTCTTCACAAACGGCCTCTTGACACCACGAGTATCAGTTCTCCTCACAAAACTACTTCCACCACTCTGAAACTTTCTCTTCTTCCCATATCTATCCTTTGGGTACAACTCACTTCCACTTTCTACTATAGCCGCTTTCTGAACTAAGGTTGCATAGTTGGTGATCTCAAATACGGCAACTCGATTCTGGATCCAGGGCTTCAGCCCTTGCTGGAAATGCTTGGCTCTCTTCTCTTCAGTGTCTACATGATAGGGTACAAACCTTGAGAGTTCTGAAAACTTGGCTTCGTAGTCTGCGACAGTCATCATCCCTTGCTTGAGTTCCAAAAACTTGATCTCCATCTGATTCTCTAGATACTTAGGAAAGTACCTCTCTAAAAACAATGTTATAAATCTAGTCCATGGAATAACCGCATTGCCCTCCAAAGTCCTTTGTGCTTCCCACCAGTAATTAGCTTCACCTTTTAACATGTACGCTGCAAACACTGTCTTATTATCCTCCTCTACTCCCACAATCTCAAAAGTCTTCTCTATTTCTCGTAACCAAATTCTGGCCTCCACGGGATTAGTGGTACCTTTAAACTCAGGTGGGTTCAGAGATTTAAATGATTTGAACGTCACTGTAGCATGGGTCAGCTGAGCTGGAGGTGGATTTCCTCCCACTGGGTTAGGGTTCTGCTGAGGCTGAGGGTTCTGGGCATGTTGAAGAAGAAAGTCCAAAAGCAGGTTCATCGGGTTGTTACCCTGGTTTGGATTCTGTGCGGGCTCTGGTTCCGAGTTTGGAACTGGATTAGGAACTGGGTTCCGAGGTTGAACCTCATTCTCTGGATTTTCTTCAGGTTGAGGACGAGGGTTTCTTGGGGGTCTTCCTCCCTTAGGTGGCATCTTTTCTATAAGAGCGAAAACAATATGGTATGTTATATCACGGGTATGCAGTTATATGACACCATTGCTGGCACAGTTATGACAGGCATTCAAAATTATTTATTTGGTCAAAATCCCTTGTTTCTCAAAATAAACCACACTCAAAATCATGAGTTTCTCTTTTATCTCTTTATAAAACATTTACTCTTTTTCCTTATTATAAAAAGGTTCAGGGTACTCGTGAAAAGAAAACTAATTCCGGTTTTACTGGTAATTCTTATAAAATCCTTAAGTTCTATAACTCAATCGTCGTTTTAAATCCTTGGTTTTCGAAAACTCTCTTTTTTTCTTTTCTTTTTTTTTTTCTTTTTTTGAACTCATTTTAAGTCGCAGTATCTAAGAAGAATTTACTATATCAGGAGTATCAGGGAAAATAATCTAGCATGCTCTTCTAACATAATACATTTCTACAACAGATAAAATAAGATAACAGTACTACTAGCAGATATATATATATATATATATATATATATATATATATATATATATATATATCACAAGGTACCATACTGGTATAGTCCAGGTCATAATACTGAATACATCATCATAATAATACAGACCCATCATCAGAATATAAATACATCGTGGAACATCTACTGTCATGCTAGTACGGAAAGATAATAAGATAACTACCCAACAAGCTGGGCATAGAGTCAACTACGTCGAATACATCGATCAACAGAATATGTGCACCCTATACAGAAAGATCTATCATGACGCAATACAAAAAGCAGGTCACCACTAGCTATAATATACATGCTAACTAAAAGATGGGAATGCGCAAGCGTAGATATATGACATCCCCTAAAACCAAAAAGACTATGTTAAGTCAACAGCAGCAGCAAGTCAAGTCAAACCATCACGGGCAAACATCTCGCCCACCCTCCTATGGAACTCTGCAATGATGTCTGAGATCAGGGTAGAAACTCTGGTGCGATCAATCTGTCCGGTACTAGATGACGTCAAAGTAGCTAAGTCAGTCTGAAGCCCGGTCAACACAGTCAGGGCTATCTGATGCACATTCTCCATAGGTATGTCTCTCACCAACAGACTACCTCCATGATGCATGGCAAGGGGATCTAGAACAGACAAGAGTCGGAGAATACCATCCCTAGTAGCAAAGATCTCCTCATAACGAGACCATAACCAACGGTACTGCTGGAACAGGGTATGATGGATATGCCATGGAACCATCTCTCCGGCCACAACAGGATGCTCAGAGGAAGCAGGTGGCATAGCAGCAGTAGCAGCAGCCACTGGAGGCTGAGCAGGAACAGGTACAGGTATGGTAGGTGCAGATGGTGCAGTATCACAAGTAGGAGTAGCACGGACAGGTGGAAACATGTAGTCTGGTATAGTAGGGACTGTCGGAGCTGCAGCATACACTGGAACTGGAGTAGCAAACAAATTAGCAAAAGCTGATACTCTGGTAGGTGTATCAACTCTAGTCACTGGAGCAGATAAGCTGGGTAAAGTCTCAGTACGGACGGGCGAAAGCTGGCCCTCATCAATCGGCTTAGAAGTAATAGGCTCGGGTGTCTCAAATTTGAACATCTCAGGAGTATACAGTGATACTCCTATGGTTTTGATGATCACATTCAGCAAGCTATTTGCTTGTAGTTTGATATAAAACATTGTGTTATGGTTGTACTAACTTGGTTTTGCAGGGTATATTAAGTCTACTAATTGTTTACAGAAAATATATATACAGCAAGCCATTTGGTGTTACAACAGAGACAGTTTGGCAAGCCATTTGCACTGACAGACACAAACAGCAAGCCATTTGCAAACTGCCAGAAATCCTGAAGATAAATATCAAGACAAATTCTCATGGATTTATTTCAGGAAATATATTGTGAGGATTCTTTATTATATAATACGTACACAATATATTCTAGAGCTCAAATCTTTTCAAAATATCTTTCTTTAAATTATTTTATAAAACTTATAGGAGTTTCCTTATTTAAAAGATTTTCTTTCTTCAAAATCTCCTATACGCGTTTTATATACATACGAACAGAAGGGATATGTTTTTCATTGATCTTTTTCTCTCAAACCCTCTGTCTAACGTTCACAAGAACGTTTGTAAAATCTCTAACCAATTGAACGTTGGAAATTGATTTCAAATCGTTCGAATAATTGGTGATTGATTTTCTGAACGTTGGTGTGAAGCTTTATAAACCTGAGTCTTGTGTTCATTCGTGGCTATGAATTCAGAGAAAAATATTCAAGCACACAAGATTACAAACAACTCAGTTTTTCATTGTTATATTCTTTTGATTCTCTCGAGCTCTTAATATATATATACGTGATATATCCTAGAGAGTTCATAGTTTGAGTTGTATTCACCTATTGATTGTATTGTTCGATTTGTAAGGTTTAGTTGTTGGACAAGTTGGCTTGGGAACTAGGGTTTGGTGATCGTTGCTAGAGAAGTATACTTTGGAAGTATAGCTTAGAGAGCAAGTTCAGAAACAGGAGTTCAGCACGCCATTTGTCAACAGCTGGGTATTAAGGGGATATATTATTGTATCTTGTAATTGGTTTTATTTTAGTGATCAATAATATATTCTCTTACCAAGTTGGTAAGGGACCAGGGCGTAGACCATAGGGGTTAGGGGTCGAACCTGGCAAAAAGTCTTTGTGTTCTTTATTTTCTGTTCTTTACTTACTGTTTGCATTTAGCTTACTGTTTATGCACTTTACTGTACTTATTGTCTTTACATTCAGCATACTGTTTGCAATCAGCATACCATTTGTCTCTACATAAAACGAAATCAGTAAGCTGTTTCTGGTAATTTTTAAAATCGGTTTTAGTTAAACATAGTTAGCCATTTACACCTATTCACCCCCCTCTAGGTGTGCATTTTCAATTGGTATCAGAGCTTTGGTATACTAACAATTCTGTAACAGGAAAGTATTCGATCATAATGGCTGAAAACTATCCCGAAGGAAAATCTGATTTTAGGCCTCCACTTCTTCATGGCACACACAACTACCACTAGTGGAAAAGCAGCATGGAAACTCACTTATCCAGAGATCCACTAGTTCTGAGAGTTATGCAAAAAGGTCCATATGTCTTTCTTGATAAGGATGGCAAGCCAAAGGATGTTGATGATCTCACTCTGGATGAATTAATCAAACTTGGCTACAATGGAAAGGCAAGGAGTTCTCTTATGAATGGTTTGAACCAGGCTGAATATGATAAAGTATCTTCACTCAAATCAGCAAAAGAAATGTGGGATGCTTTGGAGACTTATCATGAAGGTTCGAAATCTCTAAAGAAGGTAAAACTTAGCAAGCTAATGAATGACTTTGGAAACTTCAAGCTTAATGAAGGTGAAACTATCAAGGATAGTCAAGCACGGTTTCAAGTTACTATTAACTCACTAAAGAGGCTTGGAAAATCTATACCACAAGATGAAATCAATATGAAGGTCTTAAGTGCAGTACCATTTATCTACGAAGCCAAAGTTATTGCCTTGGAATCCTCACCACTTATTGATACTATGGATCACTTGGCTGTATTTGCTGAGCTAGAGCAATTTGAAAGCAAAATAAATGGAAATCAGGTGGGAAGTTCAAGTGTTAAAGCTCCAACAGAAAAGATGAAGAATATGGCTCTCCATTCTAGAAACAGCAAGCCAATTGACTCTAATGGTGAATCTGATTCAGATGAGGAACTTGCACTTATTTCAAAGAAGATCAAGAGGCTGATAGAAAAGAAGAATATGATGAAAAGGGAAAGAGGTGGCTACTACAACAACAAGAAAGGCTCAAAAGATTCTAAGGAGGAAACTTGTTTCGAATGTGGCAAGCCAGGTCATTATAAAAGGAACTGCTACAAACTGAAGTCAAATGGGTCTAGTGCCAACTTATTATTCTGGGCCTAGTGCCAACTTATTATTCTGGGCCCTCCTAGTTATTGTTTAAAAAAAAACTAAAATGTCTATTTTATAAGATTTAGTAGAGTGTATGTTAATCAGGAAATTCATTCTTGTATTAGTGGGAATATATTAATAAAATAAAGTAAAAAACACATGTAAAAATTGTTTTAGCATAGTAAATTCATCTAAAAAATTTGAAAAAACAATATTGGAACTAGTTTGGTGAAGCATTTAGTAACTACTGTTTTTAAACGAAGAACTATTATTAGAAAACAATCTCTCCTGCTCACATAATACCTAAAATTAGTTACATTTTAATTTAGAGAAAACGAATCAATCAAAATTAGATTCTAATAATATTCATTTTATTTGAAGCCACAAGCAGCTAGATGAAAATTTTAAAATAAAGAAGGAAATTGTTGATTTAGAAAAGGAGAGACTTCATAATGGCGATCAATCTCTATAAACGCTAAACAAAACTTAACCAAAAACTAAATAATAAATAATTAATAACTTCACAATCAAGTTAAAATTTAGAAACAAACTTAAAACTTAATTTTAGCGAGAATAGAAGATTTAATAATTGACCTATTATTTAAAATTTTAACTATGATACAAGAAGAAATTACAAATTTTAAGATTTTAAAATATTCACATAAATACCGGATTTTAAACTCTCCCTACTCAAGCTAGAACAAAGGTAAAGGATCGTGTTGTACATATACTCATATAGCAGGCTGACATCTTTTTGGGCCCCTGACACTAGTGGGCCTAGTGCGGTTGCACTGCTTGCACTGGGTCAGGACCGCCCCTGCCCCCGCCTCTCTTTCTCTCAATGAGGAGAGTATATGTTTTGTTCTCTCTTTTTTTTATACGGGTGTTTGTAACAAATGAGGGAGATGAGCTCATTTTACCCTTTTTATTGTATAAGTAATATTTTCCCTCTTGGGCTCTCAATGGACTAACTATCTCGGGCTTTATATTTAATTACACACTAATTTTAATTAAGTTCATCTAATTAAGTTTTATCAAGATTACTTGGGCTCACAATCTGATCCACTACACAAAATTCTATTTATTCTACATAATGAGAATGATAATAACTCCATAATGGTAATGATAATAAGATAAAATATTATAGTCTAGTATTGCACTAAAATAATTAAATATTTGCACGCATACTTAAAGTTTACGGAGAATATTAAATTACCAAATGAATTCTAAGGGGGCTCGTCATTGATAAAATATTAATAAATTTTACGGTTATTACAATGCAAGTGTTGTACTTTGATAGCACTTGTGGAAGTGGTATGTGAGTAAGCAATAACCAAGTGCAAATTCTAATATAGCACTTCAAAAACGCTATCCAAATCTTTTTTATTATTAGATTATAGCCCTTGCTATGTACACGGTAATTTAAATTCAAATTTCAAAATAATTATGATATATAATAATAATGATTAAATAAAGAAAATAACTTTATATTTAAAATCATAGAAATTAATATTGAAAGAAATAATATTAATAAAATTTTATTTTTTTATATTATAACAATTACAATCAAAGATAAAATTATTTAGATTTTCTATATATATTATGTGATAATATGTATTAATAAGCTTACCAAAATGAAAAGATTTACTTAAATTTTCATTAATAATCTTACCATAAATATTAACAGAATATATTAATTGAATTTAAATTTGTATACAAACTTTTTTTAATTAATAATGAGTCAAATAATAAATTTGGATCTTTCCCAAACAAAATATGGATACCAAACCTAAAAATGGATTATCTAGTGAGTCAAAATCAATACAAAATATTGTCCAAACTTAAATATGGATACCAAACCACTAATTTATAATTTATAGATACATGATATATTAGTTACATGGCTTTTTTTTAGCGCTAAGTTATCGAGTTCTGATTTTTTTCATTGTTTTTGCTATTCTTTATCCATATTATCGTTAAAAAATTAATAAATGCAATAAAAAAGACAAAAGCTCAAATCCAAAATGGAACTAGTGACAATTCCTTTAAAAAAGCAATCCTTTCATTACTTCAACATGGTTAATACACAAACCAAAAGAAATACATATATCTTACATCTCATTCTTGTGCATAATGAGTCTTATATTTCCATTAATTAATAGATAAAGGGAAAGCATACATGAGAAATTGCAAACTATAATACTAGAAACATCATATATCTCTATAGTAATCTATCGGAGTACAAGAAGTTTTCATTCAACAACACCGGATTCCTCCAGCATCTTCTTCATCCAACAAAATATGTATAATCCAAACCTCAGATTTGGACTTTGCCAAATTCCTTGTGATTAGCCAAAATAGAATCCATTATTATATTCTCAAAAAATACAAAAGCAGGTATATAATATAAAAAATGAAATGAAATACAAAAAAAATTAAAAATAAGTTGTACCTTTGTATAGATAGTAGATCAGTACTCTCTTTTCGTAATCCTTTTTCCTTTGCTCTATGTTCCAAACATGTCGAGTTTTCGACTACACATTGTCACATAAATAAAAGATACCCGTTAAGTGTTAACATAGCATGAGTTGGAGGTTCAGGACAACACTCAGCAATACAAAATTGTAGAAAACATATAAAGTGGCATTCCGATAAGAAAAGGAAAACAAAGATCAGCTACCACACATCTGGTGAAAATACTTAAATCTAGATAAACTAAAAACCTTCACTATAGAAAAGATCTATTGCGGCAGAAGTTAAAGCTCTTTTCATGGGTATATTGCAAATTCCAAATATTTCATAGTACACATCATTTGTTTTCAGAATCCAGGAAGCTAGTATAAAAGCATCTCAATACATTTGTGAAAAATCTTTAACGCCTATATAACTAGTTCTCATAAAGCGATTTACATTTTACTATCCTCCTAGTTTGCTTCTAGTGGTAATATTATCGCTAGCTGCTAAACTGTACATTAAGAATTAAGGGATTCTCTTTTGGTTGCCCTGTTTATGTAACATTTTTTTGGGCTAAATGCCTTAGTAACATTTTAAGAGTAATAAACTACTGATAGGTGTAATATAAGGCAAACAAGACATATGGAAGTTAAAGCCAGTTGATATGCTAGGCTTATAGTTGGAGCAAGCTCTACTAGTAACAGTAACAGAAAAGAAAGAGGGAATTCAAAGTTCGTGTAGCAGAAAAATTTGGAAACAATTGGTACAATATTTTCTTGCATTCACTTATACCTGATTTCTCGCCCTTCTATCTGCTTGCAATGATACTCCAGCAGATCCAGCCTCAGAAATGATGGCAATTAACTTCGTTCCATCCATGAATGATTGTTTTTCATACATGTTGACCATTTCCATGCTAACACCATCTCTGCAGCAAGAAAACAAAGCATGTAAGCAGCTTCAACATAAATTTAAAAGAAGGCAAGCAAGCCAAGACTTACGAGTTCCGAAGCTCATAACTGACAGCATTTCCGTTAGATGCCCTGATAAGCCTGTGAGGCCTTCCTGTAATTTCTGCCACCTTATCAGGACCCCAAGCTGCAAATCATTTGAATTCAGTCACAGGCTTACACACTAATCTTTTTGATAAATTATAAAGATATAATAATTTGTAAAAGAAAAAAAGAAGAAGAGGAAGAAGACAACTTTAGGAAATTAAAGATAAATATTCAATGAGTTAATTGCAAAAAAGTGGCTAGACTTTACATTCATTTTTTAAGTGAAATAACATATTTTCCCATTTTACCCCTGCCAAAAAAAC
This sequence comes from Kitagawia praeruptora, assembly GCA_037693485.1. Lineage (NCBI taxonomy): Eukaryota > Viridiplantae > Streptophyta > Magnoliopsida > Apiales > Apiaceae > Kitagawia > Kitagawia praeruptora. The sequence goes on from CM075344.1 coordinate 39,290,694, forward strand.
TGAAAATCGCCTCCAGCCACTTTTTTGAAAGGAAAAATGCAAGTCTAACTACCATTTTGCAAAATTGAAAGTCTGGCCACTTTTTTAAAAATGAATGTAAAATCTAGCCACTTTTTTGCAATACTCATATTCAATACACATATAACATAATATAACATACATCACTAAAAAATGCTCTCTAAAGTACACTTAACCGGAAAACACCTCAAACCTTAACTTTGACTGCGCTGTTCACCTCCAAACTCAACCTCACTTGCTCCACGCACCATTTATTCTTACTCCTCTCATTTCATTCTTTTAGATCAACTCTCTTTCAACCTCGATCTGAATCTACTGATGGGATCTCGGAACTCAGAGCATTCAGGTTCGATGGATTCTGACGAATTCTTGGCTTTCTTAGGCCATAACTATTCGATCCCTGCTCCTATCATGCAAAATCAGCTTCTTTTCCAAGTTGATAATGAATCCTTTACCACGAATGAAGTTTTGGGAGAACCGTTATCCCCTGCAGCTCAAGCACGGATGAGGGAACAAACCCAGCTAATCTTGAATGATGGAACAATACAAAATGCTACTGGCCCTATAGATGTAACTTCGCTAGCATCTAATGGTGGTTCAAATGAAAAAACTACCTCTCATGTGGAAATCAATTCTGGAAGGGCTGCTAACACTCATGGTAATACTCATCAACCCTCTGCTACTATAAAACAACCACAAAATGCTTTACACGTTGAGGTGGAGGAGGGTGAAATTCCACCTGTAGAAAAGCAAAATAAAACTTGGAGTAATGTTGTAGCTCAAATTATTATTAATCCTACTGCTAGTAATGCAATAGATGATGAGCCAATCATCAATTACCATGAGGATGGCTCTGCATCAGTTGAATTTTCTCGAGAATTCATGGTTCAAGCTCAGAAAAAGTGGGAAACAAGTATCATTGGACATTTTGTTGGAGGTAATTTTGCTTTTAAATTTGTCCGTGAACAAGCTCAACGGATTTGGAAAAATAAAGGATTAACGGGTGTATTTTATAGTTCAAAAGGCTATTACACTTTTCGTTTTAGCTCAATGGAGGAGAAGAATAAGGCATTAAATCTAAATGTGGTTCAGATAGGGGGGAAAACTATGTACTTAAGGCCTTGGATGGAAGGTTCAAACTTTAAACGAAATGTCGTTGATAAAGTGCCTTGTTGGATACGTTTGGTCGACGTCCCATACTCCTTATGGTCCAAAAATAGCTTGTCCTCCATTGCTCGTGCGGTGGGACGCCCACTAAGATTTGATGAGGCTACAGCTAGGTTCGAGCCTTTGAAATATGCAAATGTGCAAGTTGAGCTTTCGTACACTTCTCCTAGACCTGATTATGTGTGGGTAACCGTTCTGAACCCAAGTGGTGTTAAAGAAAGAGAAAGAGTTGAAGTTCAATACTCTCAATTGCCATACTCGTGCAGTCTATGTGAAGCATTCGGTCATTCTTTGGCCAGGTGCATAAATAATCCAAACAGAGTTAACAAAAAACAAAAGATGGCTCAAAATGGAGACAAGAATGGTGGCTTTACTTCAACAGCTGAGCCTGTGTCACCCACGAAATTAGAGTATCTAAGTAACATGGAAATGGTGCCATACAAAATAGGTGAATTCTGTAGATGCGATGTAGTGATGGATGAGGACGATGTCCTAAAAGAATTGGAAAAGAATGACAACCTAGACGAATTTGATAAATTTCCAATGCTACTGGGCCCACATGATGCTTCTAACGAAAACCATGACAATACAGTTACTGAAATGGAACCATTTGCATCTGTAAATGGTTTTGATATTCTAGCTGATTTAGCTGAGGACCAGATTAATGATACTATCAAATTGTCGGATAATAAACGGAAGAAAGGTGTGGCATTTTCGCAAGATGGGAAGGGAATAGATAAAAATGCACATTCTTTGGTGGTTGATCTTAGAGTTCAGAGAAAACCTACAATACCTAGACCGTCGAACAGAAAAGATAAAGCAGTTGTTGAAAATGATGGTTTCACACAGGTATCTTACAAGCGTAGCCCCAGGTTGGCAGGACTGTCAACATCTTCTAAACGTCCCCAATGAATGTTGCCTCATGGAACGTTAGAGGTTTAAATAAGAGTACTCATCAACGTGAGCTCATCAATTTCATTGCTGTCAATTCTCTTTCTTTTATTGGCTTAATGGAAACAAAAGTTAAGGAAAAGCATTCGCTGGTTGTCTCAAAGAAGATTAAGAAATCTTGGAGCTGGTTATTCAATTATGATCATCACTATAATGGGCGTGTTTGGGTAGGATGGGATCCTTCTATTTGGCATGTCACTGTTTATACAAAATCTGCTCAACATATAACTTGTTTTGCTACATTTCTGGAGAAGAATTTAACTTTCATGGTAACGTTTGTTTATGCTTATAACGAAGCACAGGATCGTGTGCCTCTTTGGCAAGATTTAAACTCTCTCAGCTCCACAAATTTACCTTGGTGTTGCTTAGGCGACTTCAACTGTGTCCTCAGCATAAACGAGGTTCGTGGGGGAAGAGAACACTGGACACCTGCAATGCAGGCTTTCAAGGACTGTCTTTCTAATGCTGGCCTTACCACCATAAGAACAGTAGGGGATCTATTCACATGGACGGATAAGCGTGCTGATCCGATTCTAAAACGTCTAGACAGGGTGGTTGGCAATGGATTGTGGCTAAATACTCATACAGAAGGGTACGTGATTAATAAAAATAGGAGTATAATGGACCATAATCCTCTAATTCTGTCCGTGCCTATGCAGCTAACTCGTTACAGTAAACCTTTCCAGTTTTATAACTTCATGATTAACATTCCTAATTTCCTACAAACTGTCTTAGAAGCTTGGAATTCAACAGTTTTGTTTGGCAATCCTATGGCGATCTTATGCAGAAAACTCAAGGTTGTTAAAGAAGCTCTAGTGAATATGAATAAAAGGCATGGTAACCTTCAATCAAATGTGAAAGTAGCTCGTGATGCTCTAGCCGAAATCCAAGACAGGCTTGCTGTTGCACCATCGGATGAACTTTGGGATAATGAAGCTAGTACTATTGTTATGCTTAATCAAGCCTTATTACAGGAGGAGTCTTTACTTCTTCAAAAATCTAGGGTAAAATGGCTTTCCAAAGGAGATGGTAACAATAAATTTTTCCACAATCAATGCAAGTCGAACTGGAACCAAAATAAGGTGTTAGCTTTGGTAAATCAGTCAGGAACGATGTTACATGGTCAAAGAGATTGTGCAAAAATTGATGTGGATTATTTCACGGATGTTCTAGGTTCTCCTAGTCATACCTCTATTATGGAGAATGATGATATTCTAGAGGGGATTAATTGTCCAAATATCACTCAAACTCAAGCTGCAATGCTTGAAGCTCCTGTAACTAGAGACATTATCTACTCAACTTTAAAGAAGATGGGCAAGAACAAGGCCCCTGGGCCCGATGGCTTTAATTCGAAATTCTTTTTGGCTACTTGGAGCATTGTAGGCGATTGTTTCTGCAACGCGGTACTCTCCTTATTTAATGACCTCAACATGCACAAAGGTGTAAACTCTACTAATATAGCTCTTATCTCAAAGGTGCTTACCCCTGCCAATATGCGAGACTTTAGACCCATCTCTCTATGTACTGTGGCTTATAAGTGCATCTCCAAAATCATTGCAAATCGTTTTAAATTGGTCTTGCCTAGTACTGTGGATATTGCTCAGTCAGCATTTATTCCTGGCAGAAACATCTCTGATAATATTCTGCTAGCTCAAGAACTCTTTCGTGGTTATGATAGAGAATCAGGGGCATCGAGATGTGCTTTGAAAATTGATCTTCACAAGGCTTTTGATTCGGTTAAATGGGATTTCATCTTTGCTGTCCTACATAGAATGAAATTCCCAGCTCGTTTTATAAGCTGGATTCGTCTGTGCATCACTGGAGCCATGTACTCTGTAAAGCTTAATGGTACGATCCATGGTTACTTCAAAGGCACTAAAGGCATTCGATAAGGAGATCCTTTATCTCCTTACATCTTTGTTCTATGCATGAACATTTTGTCTCAAATACTGAAACCTAAACCTATGGGGTTTAAACACCACTGGCGTTGTAGAGAGATGGATCTAACACATCTATTTTTTGCTGATGATGTTCTTTTCTTCAGTCATGGAGATCAAACTTCCATCTCACATATCATGGACTCGGTCCAAAGGTTTTCTCAGATAAGTGGCTTGGTTCCTAGTGCTCAAAAAAGCACTAGTTTTTTCTGTGACTGCACTAATACTCTTCTTAATTGGTTTGATGACAGATTTGGAATTCCTCGAGGCACCCTCCCTGTTCGATTTCTGGGTGTGCCCCTTATCTCTTCACAGCTTTCTGTGAATGACTGCATGCCTTTAATTGAGAAGCTCACTGCCAGAATCTCTATATGGACCTCTGTTTTCTTATTTCTTGCAGGAAGAGTACAATTGGTTAAATCGATACTCTTTGGAATGCAAGCATTCTGGTCTAACCACTTCATTCTTCCAAATACTATACATGAAACCGTTCAATCTATGTTAACTAGATTCATTTGGAAAGGGAACATAGAAAACAAGGGAGGTGCAAAAATTGGTTGGAAAACTATTTGTCTACCTAGAATGGAAGGTGGCCTAGGTTTGAAAAACACTTCTGAATGGAACAAGGCTCAAATCATTTGACAGCTTATCAAAATCATCACTCACTCTCCATCTCTCTGGGCCTCTTGGGTTAATAAAACGATCCTCAGGCATAAGCGTTTCTGGACTATGAGCATACCGTCTGACTGTTCTTGGATTTGGAAGAAAGTCTTAAGATTACGCTCCTTAGCTCTCCAGTTCATCTCTTATTCGATTGGAGATGGGACAACAATTTCTTTATGGTTCGACCCTTGGTGGAATAGTTCATGTCTTGCTCAAAGCACTAATGCAGCAATCATTTCACAATGTGGTATGTCTGAAAGGGTGCTAGTTCACGACATCATCAGTTCGGGATCTTGGTTCCTACCTCAAACAAATCCTAGACATCATCATATAGACCCTGCATTATCGAATTGGCTGCAAAACTTCACTTTTCCCAGGTTTGATCTGAATTCTCGTGATGTAATTCTTTGGGATGCTATGGACATACGAAAGATTAAAACTTGGCATATATGGGAAAGTATCAGGCACCGTAGCCACCATGTTTTATGGTTTAAAGTAGTGTGGCATCACCTCAAGATCGAAAGATACGCCCACCACCAATGGCTTTTAAGCCATGGAAGACTGAGCACCCTTCATTGCCTTGCAAGATTTGGACTCACGATTGATCAGCAGTGTTTCTTATGTATTGGAGGTTGAGAAACCGATACACACCTATTCCTGCATTGCTTATATAGCATGCATGTTCTTGCATTGATTCTTGCAACCTTTAACCTGGGCATCAACGGTTATACTTGGAATGACTTTCAGCAAAACCTCCTTCAAATTCAAGACGGGGACAAACGCAGAATAATTCTTCTGATGATTCAAGTGTATACTTACTTCATATGGAGAGAACGAAATGCTCGGAAACATGATAAGGGTGTCATCCATCCACAGTCGCTATGGAAGGGTATTATGGCTGACACTAGAGCAAAGCTTGCCTCATCTACTTGGTTCTCTAATGTTGTTGTAACTAGGCCTGAATTAATAGTCTGATGTTTGTTTGTTCCATTGTTTTCCTATTTCAATCCTAATAGATTGATAATAGATTTCGCTATGGCTTGTCATAGTGCATGGGCTACTCTTGTATTCTTTTTCTCTTAAATATATATTAATTTAGCAAAAAAAAAAACATACATCACTAAATAATGAGCAAGTTTTCGTAATATAAATAAATTACCAGCACATATTCGAAGGAGAACCCGATCTTTTTTGGAGCACTTTCTTCATCATTTACTGCACATATAAAACTTTCATAAATTAATAAATAGAACCAAAGGACATGAAATATGAATCTTAATTGTACGTAATGAAACTTTCTATGCCCCGAGGTTGGAGAGTTCATAAATGTGTGTGTGTGAATTACCAAGAAAATGGTTAAACTATGTGACATTCTCGTGCAATAATTCGGCTTAAAACTGACAATTATGTTAAATCACAATTAATTCACATTTAATAATAACTAGAAATTTAAAATTGATAGAAAAAATTAAACTGAAACGTTTCCAGATTTGAAAAATAACAACATGAAATTTTGGTTGAGTTCGAAATTCAATACAAACAAAAGAGGAATCAATCTTACATATGGAATAATCAAAAAAATCAATTTAGATGATTACTTACCGAGTTGATTTAGATGAAATAGGGATAATAAGCATTTAGCACGTAGAAAAGGGAAGATCCGTGAACAAATTGGGAACTAATCAGAAAATAACATAACACTTCGATTTTAGATTGTATAAAAGGTTTATTTACTTTGTTAACATGGTGAGATGATAGAGAATTTTACAGATAAAGAGATGGAGAAGGGGAGACGAGAAGCGGCTGATGAAAAAAGGTAGTAAAAGGATTCCATACTAACGTATTTATAATGAAATAGAGTATGATATGATATGAATTGGGCCGGACCCTAAATTTTGTAGGCACAATGCGGAGAACGAGCATTGCCTTTTAATACCAAATCTTATTATTTAAAAATGAATAAGAATTCTTTTTTGTGAGACAAACATGTACTATATTTATGAGACCCTTCTTAAAATGAGAACTGAGACTCAATCTCAACCCCACATTTCTTAAACTATTTTTAATCATAGCCACATGTTTCTTTAATTAGAAAAATCAAAATCCCGATTATTCACCATCAATGCTCATCTCCAGTGACCTACATCACCACCGTCGATCCCCCAAAGCACATCTACCTACCATTCTATCTCTTCTCCACCTTTACCTATCTCTCCCCCATTTCCAATCGCCTCAATCTCTTTACACTACCCCCGATCTCCATCAAACTCCATTTCTTACTGTCGCCACACACCCACTAGCCTCTATGACAACCAAGGCGTTAACTTTTATTTCAATATGATACGATAATATATCTGGAAAATGGTAAATGTATATTGATCATTCGTATTATTAAATCTATCTTTTCTAATGATGATCATGTGTTTGAAATTGATGATTAATAAGATCTAGGCGGCCAGCTCCTAAGACTTGCAAAAACGTCTAATTTTTGTGAAAATTTGTCAATTTTTTCCCCAAAAATCAACGATTAATATTATCTAGGCGGATTTAGGCAGTTTAGGCGAGATTAATCGGTAAAAATTTAGGCAAAATTAATCGGTCAACATAATGAAAACGGTCAAATTAAGAATAAAATTGTAAAAAGGTAATTTTTTTTAATGAAAAATATAACTTACACATGAAAGGATAAATTTACTCATCATGATTGATAATAAAATAAAAATATTTTAACTTTAATTTGTATAAAAGATATTTTTCAACATTATAATTAAATTATACAAAAAATGATATATAAATACATATGATTAATGCACCCCTGCGCGCACATAGGTTATGGAGCAACACACAACTAACACATTTGGACACTACACAAGTATCTTGCTATATAAACCTATAAAAGGCTCTTTACCATTTTAATGTGGGACTTCAAGGTTCTACTTCCATTTTCCACTTCAAAGGGACCAACTTTGGATAATCATAATTCATCAATCCCTTAGTCGTTTTGAGTATTTGAACATGCATTGGAAAGCTCTCACGGAGGAGAACACTCTCCAATCACAACTTGTTGCAAACACGCACACAAGGCACACTCATATCGGAGCTCAAAATGACTCGATGTGGGTCTAAAAACCCACATTTTCCAACAGAAGTTTCCCGAGATGATCTTCCAAACTTGATCTTCTAAAGGTAGCATGTTTTAATAACTGGAATGAGATTTATAATTTAAACAAATAAATGATTCTCATGATTGGTAGACATGTATACAGCATAATAACCTATGATTCAAAGCCCATATACGCATTTGTCAAATGCATCTTATGTGGTACTTTCCATTCCATCGTTCTTCGTTCCAATAATCACTACTTGGTATAGCCATACTCAAGGAAATATTTCTCTAAAACTTGATTATCAGAGTGAATAGAGGATTTTTTTTAAAATGCTTAATTAACAACACCCAAGCAAGATTTTCAAAATAAGGGCCAGGCAACTCCAAACAAAAAGCACAGTATAGACAATCAACATTTGTAAATAACAGAATACAGACTATGCCAATTAACTATGCCAATCTTTCACCTTGAACAAAAAGGCTTTTAGGGCTCAGAATGATCCATGGCTCGTATGACTGAACTCGTGAGCTCCGCAAAAGCTCGGAGATCTAGACCGCGTCGAAACACTTAAGGAAGTTTCTACTAGTGGTTCATTATGTCTACGTTTACAGTTACGCACTCGCATTTGAGCTTTAGGGCCGAGATCTGAGCCTGCAGCATGTCGTTTCTTTCCAAACTTTTTAGGCATATCAGCTCGTTTTGCATTTTTTTCAACTGCTCTTTCAGTTTCTGAATTTGTGCTAAAATACTTTCAGGAGGATATTCAACCTCAAGCTGATGGTCTTTAATACACTTGAAAACTTCTCTACGGGAAGCTAGTTGTTTGCCTATGGCGTTAACCTGTTAAAAAAGTTAAGACAAGTATGAATTCAGCCTGGCAGTACTTGTATTGGAAGACTAAAAAGAAAGTAGCAAGAAATGTAAAAACAACATATACTTCTGGTTCATCAGAGGTTTTCTGCTCCTGTACTTCCTCAGCAAGCAGTTTGTTGAAGCTTATATGATCTTTTAGGATAGGCACCGGCGGGAACTTCCCAACAAGCCGGTTCCCCTTTTGAATGAGGCTTTTAGCATCAAGATCACATGAAGGCCCTCAAGTTGATGGTTTTTGGCCCACCTACAACCACAGGTGTTGCACAACACGGGTTTCTCTCGAGGTCCACTTCGCCAATGTCTTGAGCCTGTTTCAATCAGATTTACAAAAGTAAAAAAAGTATGAATCCAAAAATAGTAAAAATGCATTTCAATATTACGAATTTTGAATCGTATTTAGAGCAATTTAATATAATACAAATTGCTTGTTTTTGCAAGCAGTTAAAAGCCAAATTCCTCAAAAAGTAATAAAGTTCACAAAATCACAAATTATATTTGTAGCCCAAAGTATATTCTACTAGAACCAAGATGGGTTGCAAGGGTGCTTCTACCACTAAAGAGACTGAGGTCCTTCAGCCGAAAACTTGTACCATATATATGGTATGGCATGAAAAATTTTATTCCTCATTTTTTAAACTATACGGCCCTTTAGAATGTGCGCAATATTATTATAGGTTCGAGTACACATGGAGATACGTTAAGACTTAAGGCTATGTATTTCTCGTTTAATTGTATTTAATTAATTTAATTTAATTTGTTGTAAATCAAAGTGCTTGTAAAAGAAGATTAGTTTGAATAATTATTGCTGGAGTGTTTACTTGACACTTTTTAAAAAACTAAAAAATAAAATATATGTAATATGGAACACATGTCCTAATTATTACTCTCCCATCCCACCAATTGTTTACATTTAGGTTGTACATGTAGATTAAGAAAAATGGTTAAAGTTTACATTTGGATTGTAGACGGAAATTAAGAAAAATAGGTAAAATAGTGGAAAAAGGTAAAAAGAATGGGCAAAATGATGGATTCATCAATATTTAATGTATAAAATAAGTAACTTGGAGGAAAGTAGTGAAAGTAATTAAATTTTATATTATAAAATTACACTATTTTTATAAAATTTTGAAAAGTAAAAAATTAGTAAAGACATTTTAAATGGAAAAATTTTTAAAAATGGATGAAACAAAAGGAACATATTAAGAGGAATTATAGTAAGGAAATACCAAAAGTCAAGACTCACCCACAACCTACTTTATTGTAAGATCGAAATGACTCAAGTGTCAAGTGTTCAAAACTCAACAATAACGCATTAAAATTTATAAATAATACAAATTAAAATTTGTAATTATACTATATATTTCTAAGTTTAGTTTTCAAACATGTATGCATTTGTTTTCAAATGTATACAAAGAAGTTTTATCAAAATACTACGAGAAGATAACAATTGGATTATATATTGTTCAACATTTGCTTTTAATCGTATAATTATAAACTCATACATTAGTCCAATAATCGATGGATTGTCTAACTTGTTAAGTAGCTAGTACATTTAAAATTTTAAAAGTGTTAGTAAATCTTAACTGAATCATATATTATTCAACGTTTCCTCATAATCGTTCGATTGACCAAACAAATAATAAACAGAACCTTACAGACATAAATAATTAAATTAAACGAATGGAAAAGACTCGAATACGAGACCCCTCCCTAAATCAAGTTCTAATACGATGTTTAGTAATCAAGGCATTTAAAAGCCCTAAAATGTTAAATGAAGACACCAACTAGATCATATATTATAATAAAACACAATCGACCAAAATTTTTATGTTTCGGGTTCGATAATATAATAAGTTCGTTGTTAACAAAAAATACATATCAGTCGAACAATTTTTTTTAAAATTTTCAAAGGCGAGGTATAAATCTTTTAACGATATGCCACACAAGTTTATACATACTAATCTTTTTGACTAACTGTAAATAGTTGTAAAAAGAATAGAGGAAGAAGCTGATTTTAGTAAATTAGAAATAAATATTTAATACACATATAACATGCATAATTAATAAATAAATAAAATAAAAATATTGAGCAAGTTTTTCGTAAATGAATAAATTACCGGTAATATTCAGAACGAAAAATCGATCTGTTCTGGAGCACTTTCTTCATCATTTACTCCACATATAAAAATTTTATAAAGTAATTAGTTGAAAAAAATATAGCACGTACATGAATTTTGTAATAGAACTTTCTATGTCCCGAATTTGAAGAGTTCATAAATTTGCGTGTGAGTGTGTGTATTACTCGAAAAAAGTTCATGTTAAATAATGTGATATTCTAGTAAAATTAATCGACTTAAAATTAACATCTATGTCAAATCACAACTATCTATATCTTAATAATTATTAGAAATTTAAGATTGATAACTATCTCGATTTAGTTACACATAAAAATAAAAATATAAATAAAGACTTCTAGATTCAAAAAATAAAAACATAAAGTTTTGGTTGAGTTCAAAATTTAATCAAAATAAAAGAGGAATTCATCGATTCTCATGTACACATATGCAATATTCTACAAATTGATTAATTACTTACCGAGTCGATTTAGATGAAATCGAAATAATAAGCATTTCGCACGCAAAATCAAGAAGATCAGCGAGCAAATTGGGCAATAATCAGAAAATAACATTGATGTAACTTTGATATTAGATTGTATAAAAGGTGTATTTACTTTGTTAACATAGTAAGAGGGTAAAGAATAGAAAGAGAGATGGGGAGGGGAAGACGAGAAGCGGCGGATGAAAATGTAGTAAAAGGATTGCATACGAATGAATTTTTGATGTAAAATAAGAAGATATATATGATATGAATTGGGCCGAATCCTAAAATTTTTAGGCATAATGCGGAGAACCAACATGACCTTTGATAGGCTCAAAATAGCCTAATGCCTAGCAAAGCGCAACTTTGGGCCCAAACAATGGTAACAGGCCCAGCTTGCGAGAATGAGACACTTCGGCCCAGACTAGTGGACCTCAATCTAGTGATAACACCAACACGTGGTACCCTAGCCCAGGCTGGTGGAGCCCAGACTAGTGTCGACTACAACACATGGAGCTCCAGCTCAGAAAAGTCGTCCCAACCAGTCAGTGACTAGCACTAAATGCCAATGATTAGCATGTGCCAATCATGAATGGAATAATCCTCGCACACTCTGACTACTTCCTCATCAAGGGGACACGTGTTTAGCATCTCGACAGTTTAGGAGCCTGTACCACTGAGATTCAACGATCACGATTAAGAGGTAACACCCCCCAAACCCTACTCCTAGGGCTATAAATACCCCAAAGGAATTAGGTTTTGGGGATGGTCACATCACTCACCTGCACACACTTACTACTCTTGTGATACTCGCTTGATTATTATCTTCCAAAGCCAACTCTTATTCTCATCCAAAGCCAACTCTTAGAATTAGGTTTTGGGGATGGTCCCATCACTCACCTGCACACACTTATTACTCTTGTGATACTCGCTTGATTATTATCTTCCAAAGCCAACTCTTATTCTCATCCAAAGCCAACTCTTATTCTCACGTCGAAGGCACCTCGGGGCCAAACCCCCCTCCGGTGTTGTTTTGCAGACACCCCACCACAACTACACCACTTCCGAGCAGGAGTTGGCGAGGAAGAACTCGGTCAAGTTTCAGAGTTATCAACCTTTCAATACAAAATTTTAGTTACTAAAAAATGAACAAGAATTTTATTTTGTGAGATAGTCATGCACTGTATTTATATAAATATAATGAGGCCGATTCAAATAAAATTTAATAATAAAATAGAAATTCAAATCAATATCAGTCATATTTTTTTTAACGAAAAGGTAGTATTGTATTTTTTTAATAATGTTCTGTAGCATTATATGTGAAGTAGTTTTAATATTCTAATATTACGGTGGTTATAAATGGAACCTAACCCATTATATAACAATATCTATACTATTATATTAAAGACAAAATATTGAAAGTATCATATTGTTTGGACACGCAATTCATAATTGTTAAAATTTTTAATCAAATTGATGAGGATCGTACATATAATATTCCAAGTTTTTATATAGAGCGGTATAAGATTAGAATTCCTACAACAACATACTAAAATTAGCATTAACAATATTACATTTAAAATAAATAAAGGTGAAATTTCATTAATCATATTATATCTATACTATACTATTATAAGCAAAACAAGGTATATTTGGTTAGTTGGTTGGCTGGTTAATACCTACCAAAAAAATCGTTAACACCTTCCTAAAATAACAAGTTAAAAATTAATTTTAAAAATGTTAATTTATTTATTATAAACAACAAAATTTACCAATAAGGCACAAAAGTTCGTTTTTATAAATTCAAAAAATACGAATCTATACTATACTATTATAAGCAAAACAAGGTATATTTGGTTAGTTGGTTGGTTGGTTAACACCTTCAAAAAAATCGTTAACACCTTCCTAAAAATAACAAGTTAAAAAATTATTTTAAAATTATTAATTTATTTATTATAAACAACAAAATTTACCAATAAGGCACAAAAGTTCGTTTTTAAAAATTAAAAAATGTATTAAAAATTCCAAATTCAATTAAATTATACTCCATTCCGTTTATAGTAATCATCAATCAAAAAACACGTATTGAGCAATCAAATGAAAACTGCCAAACTTACTCTCAAGTGTTTACATATTTAGAAAAACTTGACATATCTATACCATACTATTATAAGCAAAACAAGATATATTTGGTTAGTTGGTTGGATAGTTGACACCTTCCAAAAAAATTGTTAACACCTTCCTAAAAATAACAAGTTAAAAAATTATTTTAAAAATATTAATTTATTTATTATAAACAACAAAATTTACCACAAATTTCAGAACACAAATTCTTCACATTAAGAAAATAATCTTATATAGAAAGTGTGTTAATCCAAAGTTTTTAATATGATCTTTTTGAATGAGTCTGCGAATTAAATTATGGAGATTTGATTTCAAGTTTCCATATTCGACTGCATTATCTGTTACAGGATATATATATATATCATATTTATTGCAGGGCATACATCTTGGAATATCTATCAGAGATATCATTTGATTTGATTGAGATTCAAATCCTAAAAGAGTCGTTGCTAATAATCTTTGATTGATTGATCATATAATCTCTAATCTATGCTTGATTGATTCTTATTCTAACAGCTATATTATCAAGGATTCATCTCTAACGGCTACATGATCTTATGCTATATAAAGATGATCTTTTGGTAAGGACAATAACAACTCAACACATCTGCAATACAACTTCTTACAAAGACTATCAAGCTTATACACTACGTACAGAAGTTACAGTTCATCGAGTTGTAATCTTATATTGATATTATTCATACTTGTGCCGGGTTGTGGCAATTAGATAGGATTGCAAGTCATAAGCCAAGGTAGCAAGTGGGCTAGGTAGCAGGTTTGCTTAATGACAAGTGTGTCAAGGGAAGGGTTCTTCCAAGAGGCTTTAAACTTGTAATCGGGAAAGACTGTAAGCTTTATATTATTGTTATAATAATATAATCTTTATGCTAGTTGGCATAGGGACTTGGATGTAGGCCATAGATTGGGTAGGGGCCGAACCAAGTGAAAATTCCTGGTGTTCTTGCTTTATTTCCTGTCATTTACTTTCTGCTGCTTATTTACTCTGTTAGTTTATTGAGACACTCTCACACACAAAAGAGACAGTCTCATTGTAATTTGAGACAGTCTCATTTACTTGACAGTTAAATATATTGTGCTACTAGATTTACATATGGTATCAGAGCAGGTGCATTTAACCCTTGTTTAAGTGTTTATTTTGTTAGATCCATGGCACAGTCAGGTTGGCAAGAACGTCGCTCTATCAATGTTCCGCCACTCTTGCTTGGAACGGAAAATTATCATGACTGGAAGTTTCTAATGAAAATATTTCTCCAGAAGGATACATATGAATGGGATGCTGTTGAAAATGGAATCACCATTCCCATGAAGGATGACAAACCCAAACCAGTAAAGGATCTCACTGTTGATGAAGTCAATTCTCTGAATTATAATGCTCGAGCTATGAACTCTTTACTCAATGGACTATGTGCTACTGAACTTCGAAAAGTGTCAGCATGCACCTCGGCTAAAAAAGTTTGGGATACTATTGTGGTGAGTCATGAAGGCATGTCAAAGGTTCGTGAGGTCAAGCTTGATCTTCTTCTAAGCGACTATGAAAGCTTCAGATTGGAAAAAGATGAAAGCATAAAAGAAGCTCAGGGATGATTTCTTACACTGATGAATTCTATCGCTCTCCTCGAAAGACACATTCCTCAGGTAGAAATTAACAGAAAAATTCTTCGATCTCTGCCCAAAAAGTTTGCTCTTAAAGTAACAACTCTACAGGATTCTTCCTTGATCTCAAAAATGGATACACTCACTCTATTCAGTGAATTAAAAGAATTCGAGAACCAGTTAAGAAGATATGATGAGGAAGAAGAAATACCAAGGAAAAAGACTCTAGCTCTTAAGACTATCGCATACTCTAGTGATGACTCAGATGAGGAGATTGCTCTCTTAACAAAGAAGTTTCAAAAGTTTTTATCCAAGAAGAAAGCAGCTAGTCGACCTATTCAAAGATCTTATGGAGTCAGAAAGGAATTCAGAAACAACAATAACGATGAAGTATGTTTCGAATGTGGTAATAAGGGTCATATAAAAAAGAATTGTTTTCAGCTAAAGGCAAAATTGAAAGCTTCTGAATCAAAGGATCAAGACAAGGAGAAGAAAAAGAGTAAAGCATTTCTAACATGGAGCGATGACGAATCTGATATAGAAATTGATTCTGATGATGAAGTTACTCAAATGTGTTTTGCTGGACTTGATGAAAGCTTCAGTGAAAACGAAGAGGTATTTTCAACTCCTCCAAAATCATTCATTGTTGAAGATGTATTAACCTTGCAGGCACAAAATAAAAAATTGCGTAGCAAAAATGCATATTTAAAGCAAGCATTAAATGAAGTGCTAAGTGAGATGTATGATTCTATGAAAGAGGAATCATTTGTTGAAGAGATCAAATTGCTTCATGAAAAGATGAAAAAGCTTGCTGAAGAAAATACACATCTGAAAAGTGAGATTGAAAGAAAGGACGCATGTTTGGCGACACTAAGGCAGAAAAAAGAGTCTTCCAAAGAAACAGAAAGCAAAAAGGAGGAAACAGAACAAAAGTTCAATGAATTACAAGAAAAGATTGATCGTCTCAAGAAAGATCTAGCAAAATTCGTGCACGGTGAAGGCACATTAGATGTAATGCTGGCAGTCCAAAAATCTTCCTTAGGAAAGGAAGGACTGGGTTTCAACACAGGCAAAAGGAATGTATTTCAAAAGACCAATAAGAGGACTACTATGAAGTACAATATGCCGTATGAGAAATGCAAGGATTGCGGAAAAAGGGGACATGTCTCAGCAGAATCCAAATTCTGTAACATCAAGGGTCAAACTGCTAAATCATATTATTCATATGTGCATGATTCCTCTAATACTGCTCAAATTTGGATTAAGAAAAAAGAAAGACATTTATATAATATCATAGATACTAACAATGCAGGACCCAAATCAAGGTGGGTACCTAAGACATGAATATATATATGTTTTGCAGGTGTGCTTGAAGGTTCACGTCCCAAAGAATAAGTGGATCATAGACAGTGGTTGCTCTCGTTATATGACAGGAGACAAGTCGAAATTTCTATCTCTAATTGCGTCAGATGGAGGATTAGTTACCTTGGATGATTCCAATATGGTAAGGATTATTGGAAAAGGCACCATAGGTAATGAAAAATTCTCTATTAATGATGTAAGATTGGTTGATGGTCTTAAGTACAATCTTATCAGTGTTAGTCAACTCACAGATTCTGGTCATAAGGTTAATTTTGATAAAAATGTTTGTTTTATTGGTACTAATTCTAATGAGGCTCCCTTAGCAGCCAAACGAAAAGGAAACATCTTTGTGTTAGATTTTGATGAACAACAGGAAGAAATTTGTCTAGCTTCTATTCAAGAACAGCAGCATCTATGGCATAGAAGACTTGGACATGTTCATATGGATCTCTTGAAGAAAATTTCATCTCGTGGTCTAGTCAAAGGTCTGCCTAAGCTCAAATATAAAATGACGGAGCCTTGTTCTGCTTGTCAATTAGGAAAGCAAATCAAGACATCTTTCAAAACCAAAAATCAGGTTTCTACAACTGATTCATTGCAGTTGTTGCATCTCGACCTTTTTGGACCTGAAAGGTATGTGAGTGTTGGAGGTAAGAAATATGCTTTTGTTATAGTTGATGATTTTTCTCGATTCACTTGGGTACTATTTCTTCGTACTAAAGATGAAGCTTTTAGTGAATTTCAAGATTTAATTGCTAACCTTGAAACCAAGTACTCCAAAAAGCTGAGAACTATCAGGAGTGATCATGGTGGTGAATTCGAGAAAGACTTTGTCACATTTTGCAAAGCCAGAGGCATATCACATGAATTTTCTGCTCCACGTACTCCTCAACAGAACGGAGTAGTTGAACGCAAGAATAGAACACTACAAGAAACTGCTAGAACGTTGCTTCATGAGAGTAAGTTGCCTCGAAAATTCTGGGCAGAAGCGGTAAATACTTCTTATTATGTTCTTAATAGAGTGTTAATTCGTCCTATTTTGTTGAAAACTCCATATGAATTGCTTAATAATAAAACTCCTAACATTAGCTATTTTCGAGTTTTTGGTTCTAAATGCTTTATTCTAGATACTCAGCCAAATCGTGGGAAATTTGATCCCCGTGCTACCGAAGGTATATTCTTGGGTTACTCCACTTCGAGTAAGACATATCGTGTCTATAATCCTGAGAAGAATAAAGTAGAGGAATCTATTAATATTACTTTCAATGAGTCTAATCTTGATCTAGCCAAAGGTTGGGAAGTTTCTGCAGATGATGATTCTCATGTTCAAAAGGATCAGTCTCAATCCGGAAAGAGACAGCCCCAATCGTAAAAGAGATAGTCTCAATTTGAAAAGGAACTGCCTCATTCTTCAACAGAACATGAGACACCTCAAAGGAATTCTACTCTCTCTCAATCATTTCCAGAGTTTTCTGAAGCATCTGACAATCAATCTTCTGGAACTGAAAGAAACTTGTCAGAAATTCCTTATCAATCAGATAATGCAAATGAAGAAGAAATAAGTCGATTGAATCTTCCTAAATCCTCCAGAGTTGTGAAGAATCATCCTCCAGACAATCTGCTTTCGGATTTAAATCAAGGAATCACTACTCGAAGCAGGGTTAGAAACTTTTGTGCATTCTATGCCTTTGTAGCTGAATTCGAGCCCAAAAATGCTCAAGAGGCAGTGGAAAATGAACAATGGTCAATAGCAATGCAAGAGGAACTTAACCAATTTGAACGCTGTGACGTGTGGGAACTTGTACCACCTCTAAATGATGTCACAGTCATTGGTACTCGCTGGGTTTTCAAGAATAAAAAGGATGAAGATGGAAACATTATCAGAAATAAAGCTCGTCTCGTGGCTCAAGGCTATAATCAACAGAAGGGTATCAACTACGACGAGAACTATGCTTCAGTAGCTCGTCTAGAAGCTATACGTATTCTTATGGCATTTGCAGCATACAAGAACTTCAAGCTTTATCAGATGGACGTCAAAAGCACATTCTTAAATGGATATCTACAGGAAGAAGTCTATGTAAAGCAACCTCCAGGTTTCATTCATGAGAAGTATCCACACTTCGTATACAAACTCAAGAAGTCTGTCTATGGTCTTAGACAGTCTCCCAGGTGTTGGTATGATCGTCTCAGTACATTCCTTGTTGACTCAGGTTTTACACGTGGTACACTCGATCCTACTCTTTTTATATTTCATAAGAAAAATAATATTTTATTGGTTCAAGTATACGTTGATGATATTGTGTTTGGAGCTTCAGATGAGGTTTTATGTAAATGGTTTTCAGACTGTATGCATAAGGAGTTTGACATGAGTCTTATGGGAGAATTACAATCCTTTCTTGGACTTCAAATTAACCAGTCTAATGCAGGTATCTTTATCCATCAGAGTAAGTATATTAAAGATCTACTCAAAAGGTTTGATTTAGAGCATGTCACTGCCAAATCAACTCCAATGAGTGTCACCACCAAACTTACTAAGGATGAAAATGGTAAGTCTGTTGATATTACCAAATACAGAGGTATGATTGGTTCTTTGTTATATCTTACTCCATCTCGTCCAGATATCATGTTTAGTGTTTGCTTGTGTGCTCGCTTTCAAGCAGACCCTAAGGAATTCCATCTTAATGCTGTAAAGCGAATATTTAAATATTTAAAGGGAACTGACGACTTGGGACTATTCTATCCCAGTTCCTCGTCTTTCGATTTAATCAGTTTTTCAGATGCTGACTACGCAGGATCACAAGTTGATCGTAAAAGTACTAGTGGAGCATGTGAATTTTTAGGTGATTGTCTAGTAGCTTGGCACAGTAAGAAACAAACATCTGTTGCAATGTCGACAGCAGAAGGAGAATATATAGCTGCAGGTAGCTGCTGTGCATAAATCCTTTGGATGCAGCAAACCTTGAAAGATTTTGGTATAAAATGTTCAAATATCCCAATTTATTGTGATAATACTTCTGCTATTAATATTTCCAAAAATCCTGTCATACACTCCCGTACTAAACATATTGATGTTCGTCATCATTTTATTCGAGATCATGTTACAAAAGGTAATATCGAGCTTATTTTTATTCCTACTGAAAATCAAAAAGCTGATATTTTTACTAAGCCTTTATCTGAGGACAGGTTTTGCATGCTTCGAAGGGAGCTTGGTATGTGCACCCTTTAATTGATCGATTGGTAAATAGTATTTATGTATTGTGACTTAATTTTCCTTAATTCGTGATTGTGTGCATATGTGAATTTGTTTAAGTATTTAAAATTGATTTAATTGTAAATTTGTGGTAGTTTTATTTGTTAGTAATGGGCATCAATTTATGCTATTTTCTTGCATGGTTAACACCTGTATCCCTTAATTGCTTCTTTCTCGGGCACGCTTCCCTATAAGTGTCTCTACAACTTTCTTTTCTCTTACTTTGTGTTTATTATCTCTCCTTTTCTCTCTCTGTTTTTCCCCTTTCTCTTCTAATGGCGAAACAAAAACATCGATTGGTTGCTACTCGTTCCGGCAAGCTTCCTAATAAGTCCGAGTCTTCTAAAAGACTAAAGGCAGGGACCTCTGAAGATCATTCCAACTCTGAATCTTCCATTCCAGAGCCCAGTCTGAAAGCTGAGTTCCTGACTACTGAGGGTTCTTCTAGAAACAAGGCTAAACCGATTCTCAAAGAAAGGATGGTCGATAGTGACTTACTTCAGCGCATTGGTATAGTGCAGATGTTTGAGACTCTCAAGTGTGCATCTCTCTTGTCGCCTCCGACGAAATTTTACCCCTCTCTGGTTCGTGATTATTACTCTAATTTGACTAAAGGGCATAACGAGATGGTGTATTCAAATGTCAAGGGTGTTCCTATTGTTCTTACTGCGGACTGGATTGGATCTATTCTTGGAGTTGCTGCTAGTGGACCTTGTCCATTCACTTCTCATCAACCATTTTCAGAGATTGAAGACCTCTCATATGAAGAACAGATTCGAACTATTCTCGGTGATTCTTCGATCTCGGCTGACTCCAAACCCTTGGTATCATCTCTTACTCCTACTTGTCTTTTACTATTCAAGTTCTTTCATACAAACCTTTTACCGCGTAAAAGTGGTCGAGATAGGGTCACCTATCAAGATTCAATTTTGCTATCTTTATTTGTCAAGCAAATTCATTTCAATGTTGCTTCTTTCTTAATTCGTAACATGATTCATTGTGCTTCTCATGACTCTATGCATTTGCCATACCCCTGTCTTTTGACCAAAGTTTTTGAATACTTCAAAGTGATTGAGGACACTGATGAAGTGGATAATTTGTCTGAAACTTTTGATTCAAATACCCTAACTCGTAATCATCTTTCGGTTAATGAGTTCAATCAGCTTGTTTTTGAGAATGATGATTCTCGGTCAGATACTTTTGTGCCACACTCTCCCATTGCTCCACCCTCTTTTGGTAATGTTCAACTGAATGCTTTTCTTGATGGTCTCTCTGCTCAAGTTGGAGCTAACTCTAAAGCCATCGAGTCCTTTCAAGCCAAATTGATTTCTGTTGAATCTTCTCTTGCTTTGATGACCAAGTCTATAGAGTTATTACATTCCAAATTGGATGTATTAAAAGCCAATGATCGAAGCATCACTAGAAGAATGGATTTCGAATTTGGCTCGCTTCAGGAAGGAATGACTCATACTGCCAAAGCTTGGGAAAAAGAATTTGTTAAGCTTTTCTTTAAGTTGGGTTCTGAGACACAATTCTTGTCAAAACAGCTTACTTCTCTGCATGGTAAGCATGTCACTCCATGGCATAAAAAGAAAGATTAGATTGAAGATTGCTCGCTTGAAGAAATCACTGCACCTCTTCCTCTCCCAGCAATTCCACCTCCTGCTGCTTTTGGACTTACAAAGGATGAATATATGGAGAAGCTTTTCCAGTGGATGGATGCTCGTGATGGCAAACCTCCTTCTACAGATTTCTTTGCTCAGAATTTTTCAACCTATGGGGATTCTCCAAAGTACAAGCAAAAGGGCAAAGGCAAAGATCCAGTTGATATTCCTGATGATGATTAAGTCTGTTTTTATGTTGATGAAAGGGGGAGAACTTAGTTGCTTTTGAATGTTTTTCGAATGTGTTCTGAATATTCTGTGTTTGACTATGTGGTTGCTTTGAATGTTCTGATGTGGTTGTTCTTTTAAAATTCGTGGTTGTTTGAATATCTAGCGTATTTGTGGTTTACTTGAAATATTTGGGGTTTATTTGATATCATGTCTTGATTTATTCTCAGACTATTGGATTATATTGTTTGCATTGTCTATATAAGTGTTTTTGACAGGGGGACATTCAAAAATGTTCATCATCATAAAAAAGGGGGAGATTGTTAATCCCAAGTTTTTAAGATGATCTTTTTGAATGAGTCTGCGAATTAAATTATGGAGATTTGATTCCAAGTTTCCATATTCGACTGCATTATCTGTTACAGGATATATATATCATATTTATTGCAGGGCATACATCTTGGAATATCTATCAGAGATATCATTTGATTTGATTGAGATTCAAATCCTAAAAGAGCCGTTGTTAGAATCTTTGATTGATTGATCATATAATCTCTAATCTATTCTTGATTGATTCTTATTCTAATAGCTATATTATCAAGGATTCATCTCTAACGGCTACATGATCTTATGCTATATAAAGATGATCTTTTGGCAAGGACAATAACAACTCAACACATCTGCAATACAACTTCTTACAAAGACTATCAAGCTTATACACTACGTATAGAAGTTACAGTTCATCGAGTTGTAATATTATATTGATATTATTCATACTTGTGCCGGGTTGTGGCAATTAGATAGGATTGCAAGTCATAAGCCAAGGTAGCCAGTGGGCTAGGTAGCAGGTTTGCTTAGTGACAAGTGTGTCAAGGGAAGGGTTCTTCCAAGAGGCTTTAAACTTGTAATGGGGAAAGACTGTAAGCTTTATATTATTGTTATAATAATATAATCTATGTGCTAGTTGGCATAGGGACTTGGATGTAGGCCATAGATTGGGTAGGGGCCGAACCAAGTGAAAATTCCTGGTGTTCTTGCTTTATTTTCTGTCATTTACTTTCTGCTGCTTATTTACTCTGTTAGTTTGTTGAGACACTCTCACACACAAAAGAGACAGTCTCATTGTAATTTGAAACAGTCTCATTTACTTGACAGTTAAATATATTGTGCTACTAGATTTACAAAGTGTACCTTGAACTATCATTGCTAGTTCGTTCTCAAGATACTGTAATCGAGCCTTGTTCTTTCTGGTAAACAGCTTCTCAAGTGTCTCCCAAACCTCCTTTGGTGATGTTGAATCCCGTACATGCTCAATATATTTTTTATTGATTGATATCCTCAAGGCAAATAAAGCTTTTCCACTCTTTATCTTCCATTTACGACGTAACTCAGCATTCTGGGGAGTATCTGCAGGAATTTTCGTTTCATCACCGGATATGAGATCACATAGATCCTGCCCCTGTAGATAGGCTTCCATACATAGCTTCCAGTAGCTATAATTGTACCAACAAGCTTATCAACAGTGGGGTTAGATAAAGCACTTCCACCATTCATATTTTGTTTAGTAATAATGTATCAATGCTTGATTAAATTTCCATAGCTCTGATCCCATGAAACAAAATAGATAGAGAGATTTGCAACGAAGAATGTAATTACTGAATAAAACAAGCTTATAATCACACAGACAACTCAACAACTGAAGTGCTTCAAGAACCATCTATCTAAAGCATATCCTAATTTATAGAAAAGAAGAAAACTAAACCAACTAAAAACAAGGAACACTACTCTGAGTCTCTGACTAGTGGAGTTGAAACTCCTGATTTTATTCAACTACTTCCACTACTATAATCTAATCCCTACAAAATAGAAAACAGAATAGACCAATTCAAACTTATTTCCACGTTCAGTGATTTGCACTAATTTGTAACATAATACAATACCTTTATCTATAAGTGTCGATATCCACACACATTTTTCATATAGTAAATCACCAAAAATAGCTTGTTTCTCCACTATGCAATTATTTGGTTACTGTGCAATGTAATCCATCAGTGTTATATTTAAACTCTCAATGGATGGCTATCATGTGCAATTCAGTAATTTTTGTATAATTTGATTCATGCTGACATGATTCACAATTTGTATTGAGCAACTCTGTTTATTTGCTCTAGAAGTTTTATACTTTACCACTACATATGTTATATGCAAAGAATGGAGTATGTGTTATTTGTTGGATTCTTGATCAAAAGCTAATCATGTTAAATATGATGCCTAGTACTCCCAGAAGTTCATCCTTATCAACTAGAGTAGAGTACACTAAATGTAACGAGTCCAATCTTATTTGCTTTTAACTTTTCAAAATTGTCTAGCTATATATAGTAATCTGCATCTGCATGCTCAGCATTTGCATGCATGATGAGCAAGGTACTTCTAAAATGTGCAACAGATCCCCGATCCAATACTCCCATTTGTGAATCCTCAAAGGGGACCACCCGCTCATCAATGTTTACATTTTCATCTTGAGTTGTTCCATTTGCCACAATCTCCACCTGCCCTCACCTTCCAAAGACTAAAGTCTCCTCACTTTGATCTTCATCGTCCTCTTTTTTCCCTTCATTCTCGGTTTCGTCCTAGTCATTAAAACTTTCTTTACTAGAATCTTCACTTGGGTCTTCCTCCGAGCTAGGATCATCGTTCTCAACTACTACAGATTTGCACATGCATAGCATTTTTTTAGCACTTGCATAACACTTTTGAGCGCTATGTAAGGCGATGCATGCTATGCATAGGGGTATAAATGAGTCGAGTCTAGGCGAACTTTAGAATGCTCATGTATTGTTTGTTAAGAAATTATCAAACTCGAGCTCGAACTTGAATCGAGCCAAAAAATGTGTTTAAGCTCGGTTCGTTAAGAAAAAAAATTGTTCTCGAACGGTTCACGAAAAACTCATGAACAAGTCTCATGAGCTTCGAACAACTCATTAACCAGCTTGTTCATGAAATTGTACTAACGAACAAGTCTTAAATATTCGAGAAACATATTATTATTAATATTTCACGTGAAACTTGTAATCTACTTAAAAGTTAACTTATTTTTTTGTAAATCGTAAAAAAATATTGATTTTCTTACAAAATAATATAAATTAAGTTAAATTTATATATTGTGAACTTAAAATATTACTGATCGTTACTATCATCGTAATCTTACAAAAATACTAGTTTTTTACATAAAATCTATAAACTATCATACTCATACAAAAATATTAGTGTTCTTATATAGAAATTACATAGAAAGTATAATCTTATATGTAAATTTTGACATAGATTATACATTTACTATATTATCTCCTGATATTCTATAAATCCGAAGTACAATTTGTAGAAAAAACAATTAATAATGTAATTGTCATGTTAAAATAACTCATTTTGGTTTTGAATTACATATTTGCATGTATAAGAAGTTATTTTAGTTTTAAATTTTGCACAATCATTAAGATATATATATTAATACCTTTTTATGTATTTAAGTAGTATAAATAAATTTATACTTCACTGATATTTAATATTAAAATTTAGCACTTAAAATAATGTAAAATTTAATTTGATAACAAATTTTGACAAATATAAACTAGTTATACTAATTACAAGACAGAGTTGTTATTGTTATTATTATTATTATTGTTATTATTATTATTATTATTATTATTATTAAAATTAATCAAAATTATAAAATAAACAAAATTATATTATCTAGCATAACATATAAGATATTCTAATTAATGGTGTACAGTTAATAAGAGTTTCAAGAGTATATTCTAATAATCAAACATTTATTATTAATTATATATACGAGATTATTTATTGAATTTGTTTATGAACCGTTAATGAACTCGTATATCAAGCATGTTAACGAGCTCAATTATCGAACTTATTCACGAACATTTCATGAGCTATGTTCACGAGCCTGTTCACGAACTATGTTCACGAGCACGTTAATCGATCTTGTTCGCGAGCTATCGAGTCGAACTTTACCATGATCATGTTAAGCACATTTATAAATCGATCCTTAAAATCATGTTCAAGATCGACTTGTTTGTGAATCAAACCCAAATCAAATTTTTTTCAAACAGAATGTCAAGCCGTTCACGAGTGTATCAGTTCATTTACAACCCTAGTTATGCAAATGCATAGTTTCAAAAAAAAAATTGTATGGGAGTGCATATGACTTACATAATTCTTTTTTCTCCAGATATTCAAGTGTTGTACTTTGATAGCACTTGTGGAAGTGGTATGTGAGTAAGCAATAACCAAGTGCAAATTCTAATATAGCACTTCAAAAAGGCTATCCAAATCTTTTTTATTATTAGATTATAGCCCTTGCTACGTACACGGTAATTTAAATTTAAATTTCATAATAATTATGATATATAATAATAATGATTAAATAAAGAAATAACTTTATATTTAAAATCATAGAAATTAATATTGAAAGAAATAATATTAATAAAATTTTATTTTTCTATATTATAACAAATACAATCAAAGATAAAATTATTTAGATTTTCTATATATATTATGTGATAATATGTATTAATAAGCTTACCAAAATGAAAAGATTTACTTAAATTTTCATTAATAATATTACCATAAATATTAAGAGAATATATTAATTGTATTTAAATTTGTATACAGACTTTTTTTAATTAATAATGGGTCAAATAATATAAAAATGGATTATCCAGTGAGTGAAAATCAATACAAAATATTGTCCAAACTTAAATATGGATACCAAACCACTAATTTATAATTTATAGATACATGATATATTAGTTACATGGCTTTTTTTTAGCGCTAAGTTATCGAGTTCTAATTTTTTTTCATTGTTTTTGCTATTCTTTATCCATATTATCGTTAAAAAATTAATAAATGCAATTAAAAAAGACAAATGCTCAAATCCAAAATGGAACTAGAGACAAATCCTTTTAAAAAGCAATCCTTTCATTACTTTAACATGGTTAATACACAAACCAAAAGAAATACATATATCTTACATCTCATTCTTGTGCATAATGAGTCTTATATTTCCATTAATTAATAGATAAAGGGAAAGCATACATGAGCAATTGCAAACTATACTACTAGAAACATCATATATCTCTATAGTAATCTATCAGAGTACAAGAAGTTTTCATTCAACAACACCGGATTCCTCCAGCATCTTCTTCATCCTACAAAATATGTATAATCCAAACCTCAGACTTGGACTTTGCCAACTTCCTTGTGATTACCAAAATATAATCCATTATTACATTCTCAAAAAATACAAAAGCAGGTATATAAAAAATGAAATGAAATACAAAAAAAATAAAAATAAGTTGTACCTTTTTATAGATAGTAGATCAGTACTCTCTTTTCATAATCCTTTTTCCTTTGCTCTAAGTTCCAAGCATGTGGAGTTTTCGACTACACATTGTCACATAAATAAAAGATATAAAGTTAACATAGCATGAGTTGGAGGTTCAGGACAACACTCAGCAATACAAAATTGTAGAAAACATATAAAGTGGCATTCCGATAAGAAAAGGAAAACAAAGATCAGCTACCACACATCTGGTGAAAATACTTAAATCTAGATAAACTAAAAAACCTTCACTACAGAAAAGATCTACTGCGGTTGCGGCAGAAGTTAAAGCTCTTTTCATGGGTATAATGCAAATTCCAAATATTTCATAGTTCACATTTGTTTTCAGAAACCAGGAAGCTAGTATAAAAGCATCTCAATACGGTTGTGAAAAATCTTTAACGCCTATATAACTAGTTCCCATAAAGCGATTAAAACTTACATTTTACTATCCTCCTAGTCTGCTTCCAGTGGTAATATTATCGCTAGCTGCTAAACTCTACATTAAGAATTAAGGGATTCTCTTTTGGTTGCCCTGTTTCTGTAACATTTTTTTGGGCTAAATGCCTTAGTAACATTTTAAGAGTAATAAACTACTGATAGGTGTAATATAAGGCAAACAAGACATATGGAAGTTAAAGCCAGTTGATATGCTAGGCTTATAGTTGGAGCAAGCTCTACTAGTAACAGTAACAGAAAAGGAAGAGGGAATTCAATGTTCGTGTAGCAGAAAAGTTTGGAAACAATTGGTACAATATTTTCTTGCATTCACTTATACCTGATTTCTCGCCCTTCTATCTGCTTGCAATGATACTCCAGCAGATCCAGCCTCAGAAATGATGGCAATTAACTTCATTCCATCCATGAATGATTGTTTTTCATACATGTTGACCATTTCCATGCTAACACCATCTCTGCAGCAAGAAAACAAAGCATGTCAGCAGCTTCAAGATAAATTTAAAAGAAGGCAAGCAAGCCAAGACTTACGAGTTCCGAAGCTCATAACTGACAGCATTTCCGTTAGATGCCCTGATAAGCCTGTGACGCCTTCCTGTAATTTCTGCCACCTTATCAGGACCCCCAAGCTGCAAATCATTTGAATTCAGTCACAGGCTTACACACTAATCTTTTTGATAAATTATAAAAAATTATAAAAATGCTACAGCCCCAAAAATTGTCCAAAAAAATCCCCAAATTAATATGTGTCCCTATATGATTGGTTATATTCGTAATAATAATAATAATGCTTCCCATGTATGCACATCAATTCAAAAAAAAAAACCACAAATATGAGTTTCAAGATTTAATTGGTCGATTTATGTGCATAAATTAGGGGGTATTATTATTATTATTACGAATATAACCAATCATATGGTGGCACATATAATTTGGGGATTTTTTGGATAATTTTTGAGGTCTATAGCATTTTTTAAGTGAAATAACTTATTTTCCCATTTTACCCATGCCAAAAAAACTGAAAATCGCCTCCAGCGACTTTTTTGAAAGGAAAAAGGCAAGTCTAATTACCATTTTGTAAAATTGAAATTCTGGCCACTTTTTTAAAAATGAATGTAAAATCTAGCCACTTTTTTGCAATTAACTCATATTCAATACACATATAACATACATCACTAAATAATGAGCAAGTTTTCGTAATATAAATAAATTACCAGCACATATTCGAAGGAGAACCCAATCTTTTTTGGAGCACTTTCTTCATCATTTACTGCACATATAAAACTTTCATAAATTAATAAATAGAACCAAAGGACATGAAATATGAATCTTAATTGTACGTAGTGAAACTTTCTATGCCCCGAGGTTGGAGAGTTCATAAATGTGTGTGTGTGTGACTTACCAAGAAAATGGTTAAACTATGTGACATTCTCGTGCAATAATTCGGCTTAAAACTAACAATCATGTTAAATCACAATTAATTCACATTTAATAATAACTAGAAATTTAAAATTGATAGAAAAAATTAAACTGAAACGTTTCCAGATTTAAAAAATAACAACATGAAATTTTGGTTGAGTTCGAAATTCAATACAAACAAAAGAGGAATCAATCTTACATATGGAATAATCAAAAAAATCAATTTAGATGATTACTTACCGAGTTGATTTAGACGAAATAGGGATAATAAGCACTTCGCACGTAGAAAAGGGAAGATCCGTGAACAAATTGGGAAATAATCAGAAAATAACATAACACTTCGATTTTAGATTGTATAAAAGGTTTATTTACTTTGTTAACATGGTGAGATGACAGAGAATTTTACAGATAAAGAGATGGAGAAGGGGAGCCAAGAAGCGGCTGATGAAAAAAGGTAGTAAAAGGATTCCATACTAACGTATTTATAATGAAATAGAGTATGATATGATATGAATTGGGCCGGACCCTAAATTTTGTAGGCACAATGCGGAGAACGAGCATTGCCTTTTAATACCAAATATTATTATTTAAAAAATGAATAAGAATTCTTTTTTGTGAGACAAACATGTACTATATTTATGAGACCCTTCTTAAAATGAGAACTGAGACTCAATCTCAACCCCACATTTCTTAAACTATTTTTAATCATAGCCACATGTTTCTTTAATTAGAAAAATAAAAATCCCGATTATTCACCATCAATGCTCATCTCCAGTGACCTACATCACCACCGTCGATCCCCCAAAGCACATCTACCTACCATTCTATCTCTTCTCCACCTTTACCTATCTCTCCTCCATTTTCAATCGCCTCAATCTCTTTATATTACCCCCCATCTCCATCAAACTCTATTTCTTACTGTCGCCACACACCCACTAGCCTCTATGACAACCAAGGCGTTAACTTTTATTTCAATATGATACGATAATATATCTGGAAAATGGTAAATGTATATTGATCATTCGTATTATTAAATCTATCTTTTCTAATGATGATCATGTGTTTGAAATTGATGATTAATAAGATCTAGGCGGCCAGCTCCTAAGAGTTGCAAAAACGTCTAATTTTTGTGAAAATTTGTCAATTTTTTCCCCAAAAATCGACTATTAATAATATCTAGGCGGATTTAGGCAGTTTAGGCGAGATTAATCGGTAAAAATTTAGGTAAAATTAATCGGTCAACATAATGAAAACGGTCAAATTAAGAATAAAATTGTAAAAATGTAATTTTTTTTAATGAAAAATATAACTTACACATGAAAGGATAAATTCACTCATCATGTTTGATAATAAAATTAAAATATTTTAACTTTAATTTGTATAAAAGATATTTTTCAACATTATAATTAAATTATACAAAAAATGATATATAAATACATATGATTAATGTTCTGATTAATCACCGCTGGAAGGTAGGCACACCACCTAGACCGGTCTAGTGATTTTTAGAACACTGGTTTAAGAAAGAATGCTCGTTAGATATAACATCAACTTATTAAAAATCTTACTGTCATTATTTTTGGGAAAAGAGAATCTGAAGGTCACAATAGAAAAGTTTTTTATAAGTGCGAGTCAAATTCACGATTTTTAAACATTTAATTAAAAATATTAGTGATTTGTATCAACGTATGTATCGAGTTTTAGGATAAAATAATGTTGTTCCTCTTGAGTTAAAATTTCCTGAATTACCTTAATTAAAGTTAAATTGCTTTCGTTAATTAGTTTTGTTTTGCTTTGTTTTTCACGTACGATCAGACAAAGGTTCAATTAGCGATCGAGATGTATAAAAGTAAGGCTGCTTTTTTAGGTAAAACACCCCAGGAAGTTGTTAGACAATCTGTGAATATAGTACAAAATAAAAACGATAATAGCTGTCGTGTGTGTGAGTAACAGAATAATAAAAACAAGTAAAAAATGAGGCAGGAACGAAAAGCCCGAGTCTAGTGCTTACTGTCTCCTTAAAACGTATTAGCCCTCGTATGTGTGAGCGAAACGCATCTCCTTAAAGCGTATTAGCCCTCACCGTATGTACGAGCAAAATGCCTCCAAGGATAAAACGGATTGCAGTGAGGCTACAGAAGCATAACTTTCAGCGAGCTTGAGACGAACAAGAATATCACCGAAGGAAGAGAAGAGGCTGTATATGAGAGGAGGATGGAGATGTGTGTTTTTGAGTGAATAACCCTAACGCTCTAGGCGAGTATTTATAGGCTAAGAAAACTTGTGCGCAACACAATTGCCCTAATTAATTAGCCGTGCTAATCAATTAAGTCGGTGGTGGCAAAAAATTCGTTATAAAAACGAAATTGATTTTACCTTAATTAATTCCGAATTTTATTTAACTTAGTCAGATTTTAACTAGTCCGATTTTAATTGGCCCAATTTTCTGCTGCATGCTGCATTCGTGTTCGCAGGTTGCACACGCGAAAAGCCCGAAGGCTTGCGAGCCACGAATTTTCCCTCGAAATCCCTTGATTTGCACCCCTGCGCGCACATAGGTTATGGAGCAACACACAACTAACACATTTGGACACTACACAAGTATCTTGCTATATAAACCTATAAAAGGCTCTTTACCATTTTAATGTGGGACTTCAAGGTTCTACTTCCATTTTCCACTTCAAAGGGACCAACTTTGGATAATCATAATTCATCAATCCCTTAGTCGTTTTGAGTATTTGAACATGCATTGGAAAGCTCTCACGGAGGAGAACACTCTCCAATCACAACTTGTTGCAAACACGCACACAAGGCACACTCATATCGGAGCTCAAAATGACTCGATGTGGGTCTAAAAACCCACATTTTCCAACAGAAGTTTCCCGAGATGATCTTCCAAACTTGATCTTCTAAAGGTAGCATGTTTTAATAACTGGAATGAGATTTATAATTTAAACAAATAAATGATTCTCATGATTGGTAGACATGTATACAGCATAATAACCTATGATTCAAAGCCCATATACGCATTTGTCAAATGCATCTTATGTGGTACTTTCCATTCCATCGTTCTTCGTTCCAATAATCACTACTTGGTATAGCCATACTCAAGGAAATATTTCTCTAAAACTTGATTATCAGAGTGAATAGAGGATTTTTTTAAAATGCTTAATTAACAACACCCAAGCAAGATTTTCAAAATAAGGGCCAGGCAACTCCAAACAAAAAGCACAGTATAGACAATCAACATTTGTACATAACAGAATACAGACTATGCCAATTAACTATGCCAATCTTTCATCTTGAACAAAAAGGCTTTTAGGGCTCAGAATGATCCATGGCTCGTATGACTGAACTCGTGAGCTCCGGAAAAGCTCGGAGATCTAGACCGCGTCGAAACACTTAAGGAAGTTTCTACTAGTGGTTCATTATGTCTACGTTTACAGTTACGCACTCGCATTTGAGCTTTAGGGCCGAGATCTGAGCCTGCAGCATGTCGTTTCTTTCCAAACTTTTTAGGCATATCAGCTCGTTTTGCATTTTTTTCAACTGCTCTTTCAGTTTCTGAATTTGTGCTAAAATACTTTCAGGAGGATATTCAACCTCATGCTGATGGTCTTTAATGCACTTGAAAACTTCTCTACGGGAAGCTAGTTGTTTGCCTATGGCGTTAACCTGTTAAAAAAGTTAAGACAAGTATGAATTCAGCCTGGCAGTACTTGTATTGGAAGACTAAAAAGAAAGTAGCAAGAAATGTAAAAACAACATATACTTCTGGTTCATCAGAGGTTTTCTGCTCCTGTACTTCCTCAGCAAGCAGTTTGTTGAAGCTTATATGATCTTTTAGGATAGGCACCGGCGGGAACTTCCCAACAAGCCGGTTCCCCTTTTGAATGAGGCTTTTAGCATCAAGATCACATGAAGGCCCTCAAGTTGATGGTTTTTGGCCCACCTACAACCACAGGTGTTGCACAACACGGGTTTCTCTCGAGGTCCACTTCGCCAATGTCTTGAGCCTGTTTCAATCAGATTTACAAAAGTAAAAAAAGTATGAATCCAAAAATAGTAAAAATGCATTTCAATATTACGAATTTTGAATCGTATTTAGAGCAATTTAATATAATACAAATTGCTTGTTTTTGCAAGCAGTTAAAAGCCAAATTCCTCAAAAAGTAATAAAGTTCACAAAATCACAAATTATATTTGTAGCCCAAAGTATATTCTACTAGAACCAAGATGGGTTGCAAGGGTGCTTCTACCACTAAAGAGACTGAGGTCCTTCAGCCGAAAACTTGTACCATATATATGGTATGGCATGAAAAATTTTATTCCTCATTTTTTAAACTATACGGCCCTTTAGAATCTGCACAATATTATTATAGGTTCGAGTACACATGGAGATACGTTAAGACTTAAGGCTATGTATTTCTAGTTTAATTGTATTTAATTAATTTAATTTAATTTGTTGTAAATCAAATAATTTTTGCTGGAGTGTTTATTTGACACTTTTTAAAAAACTAAAAAATAAAATCTATACTCTATATTAATGTGCAAAACCATGTTTTAATGGTACATGGTACACAATAGTACCAAAATACCAAATTTGGTTATCACTTAACTCGGGGTTCGATTCCTTCCAACTACATAATTATACAAGATTTATCTATTTAATTTAATTTCCTTAATTTCACCCCGTGTTCGATTCCCTATCACCACATTATTAAATAGAGTTTATTTGTTATATACTTTTATCATTCAATTTTTTACAAGTTTATATTTAAATAAAACTTATTAATTATATTTTTTTATTTATCTATTTTATTTTTTTAATTTCACCCGTATTCAATTCCCTATAATTACATAATTTAATAGTATTCACCCGTTTACAGTGTCCGTCCGGCTCGTGCTTCGCACGGGTTACCGGCTATTATATGTAATATGGAACACATGTCCTAATTAATTATTACTCTCCCATCCCACCAATTGTTTACATTTAGGTTGTACACGTAGATTAAGAAAAATGGTTAAAGTTTACATTTGGATTGTAGACGGAAATTAAGAAAAATAGGTAAAATAGTGGAAAAAGGTAAAAAGAATGGGCAAAATGATGGATTCATCAATATTTAATGTATAAAATAAGTAACTTGGAGGAAAGTAGTGAAAGTAATTAAATTTTATATTATAAAATTACACTATTTTTTTAAAATTTTGAAAAGTAAAAAATTAGTAAAGACATTTTAAATGGAATTTTTTTAAAAAAATGGATGAAACAAAAGGAACATATTAAGAGGAATTATAGTAAGGAAATACAAAAAGTCAAGACTCACCCACAACCTACGTTATTGTAAGATCGAAATGACTCAAGTGTCAAGTGTTCAAAACTCAACAATAACGCATTAAAATTTATAAATAATACAAACTAAAATTTGTAATTATACTATGCATTTCTAACTTTAGTTTTCAAAAGTGTATGCATTTGTTTTCAAATGTATACAAAGAAGTTTTGTCAAAATACTACGAGAAGATAACAATTGGATTATATATTGTTCAACATTTGCTTTTAATCGTATAATTATAAACTCATACATTAGTCCAATAATCGATGGATTGTCTAACTTGTTAAGTAGCTAGTACATTTAAAATTTTAAGAGTGTTAGCAAATCTTAACTGAATCATATATTATTCAACGTTTCCCCTTAATCGTTCGATTGACCAAACAAATAATAAACAGAACCATACAGACATAAATAATTAAATTAAACGAATGGAAAAGACTCGAATACGAGACCCCTCCCTAAATCAAGTTCTAATACGATGTTTAGTAATCAAGGCATTTAAAAGCCATAAAATGTTAAATGAAGACACCAACTAGATCAGATATTATAATAAAACACAATCGACCAAAATTTTTATGTTTCGGGTTTGATAATATAATAAGTTCGTTGTTAACCAAAAATACATATCAGTCGAACAATTTTATTTAAAATTTTCAAAGGCGAGGTATAAATCTTTTAACGATATGCCACACAAGTTTATAAATACTAATCTTTTTGACTAACTGTAAATAGTTGTAAAAAGAATAGAGGAAGAAGCTGACTTTAGTAAATTAGAAATAAATATTTAATACACATATAACATGCATAATTAATAAATAAAATAAAATAAAAATATTGAGCAAGTTTTTCGTAAATGAATAAATTACCGGTAATATTCGGAACGAAAAATCGATCTGTTCTGGAGCACTTTCTTCATCATTTACTGCAAATATAAAAATTTCATAAAGTAATTAGTTGAAAAAAATATAGCACATGAATTTTGTAATAGAACTTTCTATGTCCCGAATTTGAAGAGTTCATAAATTTGCGTGTGAGTGTGTGTATTACTCGAAAAAAGTTCATGTTAAATAATGTTTATATTCTAGTAAAATTATTCGACTTAAAATTAACATCTATGTCAAATCACACCTATCTATATCTTAATAATAATTAGAAATTTAAGATTGATAACTATCTCGATTTAGTTACACATAAAAATAAAAATATAAATTAAGACTTCTAGATTCAAAAAATAGAAACATAAAGTTTTGGTTGAGTTCAAAATTTAATCAAAATAAAAGAGGAATTCATCGATTCTCATGTACACATATGCAATATTCTACAAATTGATTAATTACTTACCGAGTCGATTTAGATGAAATCGAAATAATAAGCATTTCGCACGCAAAATCAAGAAGATCAGTGAGCAAATTGGGCAATAATCAGAAAATAACATGGATGTAACTTTGATATTAGATTGTATAAAAGGAGTATTTACTTTGTTAACATTGTAAGAGGGCAAAGAATAGAAAGAGAGATGGGGAGGGGAAGATGAGAAGCGGCGGACGAAAAATGTAGTAAAAGGATTGCATACGAATGAATTTTTGATGTAAAATAAGAAGATATATATGATATGAATTGGGCCGGATCCTAAAATTTTTAGGCACAATGCGGAGAACCAACATGACCTTTGATAGGCTCAAAATAGCCTGATGCCTAGCAAAGCACAACTTTGGGCCCAAACAATGGTAACAGGCCCAGCTTGCGAGAATGATACACTTCGGCCCAGACTAGTGGACCTCAGTCTAGTGATAACACCAACACTAGTGATAACACCAACACGTGGTACCCTAGCCCAGGCTGGTGGAGCCCAAACTATTGACGACTACGACACGTGGAGCTCCAGCTCAGAAAAGTCGTCCCAACCAGTCAGTGACTAGCACTAAATGCCAATGATTAACATGTGCCAATCATGAATGGAATAAAACTCGCACACTCTGACTACTTCCTCATCAAGGGGACACGTGTTCAGCATCTCGACAGTTTAGGAGCCTATACCACTGAGATTCAACGATCACGATTAAGAGGTAACACCCCCGCCCCAAACCCTACTCCTACGTGGTACCCTCACCTGCACACACTTATTACACTACAAGGAATTTCGATTCAGACAACGGATTTTATCCGTAGTCTGATACTGACAATCCCCGTTGTCTATCGGAGTGTCGTCTGTTACACGCCACAGACAACGGTTCGAAATGTTGTGTGTTAGAGCGAGGGACAACGACTTCATCTCTAGACGCCGTTGTCTGATAGCCAGAAACAACAACAATCGATTTAGAAACCGTTGTTGTTTGGGATGCTACACAATAGTTTTAATTGAATACACACTTGTCTAAAAGGAAATCACACAATAGTTTTAATTTAATGCACACTTGTCTGAAAGGAAATCACACAATAGTTTTATCTCAATACACACTTGTCTAAAAGTAAATCACACAACATTATTATAGAATTTTTCCATTGTTGTTTAGGATGCTACACAATAGTTTTAATTGAATAAACACTTGTCGGAATGGAAATCACACAACATTCTTGTTGAATTTATCCATTGTTGTTAGGAATTATAGACAATAGTTTTAATTGCATACACACTTATTTGAATGGAAATCACACAACATTCTTATAGAATTTATCCGTTGTTGTTTGGAACTATACACAATAGTTTGTTTAATTTGAACTATTGTTTTTGCCATCTATAGACAAGTGCTTTTTTATATTTAAATTGTTGTTGGATGCGTTAGAAAACAATGTTTGTAACCATTGAATAGGTGTCGTTCTTTTAACATTGGTACAACCATTTTTTTGCTCTTGTATTGTGTTTCAATTTCACACACAACGGTTTATATATATCAGAAATGATTCTTACACAATGCAATAAATAAGCATAAAAGGAGCGAATAATAAATCATAAAAAATTACATAAATTCTATTTACATAGGGAAATGTCTGAAAAGCAACAAGAACCATCTCTAATTAATTGCCAAGGAAGCACAATAGCAGCAATTGGATCGTGCTCTCGTCCGCCGCTCTCATCAATGATCATTTGAAGTCCTTAAATGTGGAGCTTTCTCAGCAATTGGTTCTGTGGATTGTGTTTTAACCCTGCTTGATACGTTTCCAAAGCTTTGTCATAATCTAGCTACTCAGACAAATGATCCAGCTGTTACAATTACTCAATACAGGGCATTAAATACTATCAATAAATCCAGGAACATACTATGCTTAAAATCAGAACTTTCAAGTAAATATCAAACAATAGACATATAAAAGCTATGTGAGATAAAATGCACTTAATCAAACGATACATAAAACATATCACACACATCCAAAAGTCTAATTAAAAGGAGATAGAGTAATTCAGCCTCATTAAGGACCAGGCACTGAAAAATGCACATGTCCAAACAAAGATGCAATATTCCAACAAAATGTAGATAACATCTCAACGACTTATACCTGAGAAACAAGTCTGTTAAGGTTGGTGTAGATAACATCTCAACGACTTAAGCCTCAGCAAACCTGTGATAATGGAACCACAAAAAACAGATTAAAGTTGGGAGGATTACATAAAACACTAAACTTATATGTTGTTCCCTAGAAACGGAGGTGCATATATCACATATATAAATTAATTACCCAAGTTCAGATAGCTTCATGTGAGATTCTACATAGTCGGCAAAGAAGGCATCCTCATCCTGATAAACAAAACACATTTAGTAAACAATATTGAAAATACACTTCAGCTTACAGCATGCATAACACAGGATGTTAGGAAAGACTTGGGGATAAGTCTTTAGAAAAGTATGCAGGAAAAGAGGGGGGGGGCTGGTTACACAGGATGTTAGGAAAGACATGGGGATAAGTCTATAGAAAAGTATGCAGGAAAAATTTAGTTGTGAAAGTCAAATTGCTAATTTTGGAGCCAGTGTCATAGACTAACATAAAACTTTACTGTTTTTCATTTTTTGTTAAGTTGTATAAATTGGATGGTAAACAGTAAACACATGCAAAGCTCATTAATATTACATACGGTTTTGTTTTTTTTTTTTTGCCAAGTCATGCGGTTTTATTTATATTACAAAACATGACACATGTCAGTTCAACTTACGAAAATAACAACTTAATAGACAAACTCACCCTAGGCCGAAACTATATCGAGATGTTCTCGATTCATGACATGTTTCTCCTTCAGCCTGAACCCGAGAAGCTTGGCATCAGATAGCATCCTGACCACATCTCTCATATCAGGACGCAAGCTCGGGCGCTCTGTGGTGCAAAGTGTTGCAATCTTCAAAACCTTCATCATCTCATTTTCGTGATAGTCCAAAGCTAGCTTATGATCAAGAACTTTGAAGGCATGTTCGTAGCGGTCTAGGTGGGCTGAGACCCAGGTAACTACATCTCTCCCTTCTCCGTTTGTCTCCTCTATTGCTCTTCTACCGGTCACTAGCTCTAGCAACACAACTCCAAAACTATAAACATCACACTTTTCCGTCATTCTTGGAGTGTAAGCCAGCTCTGCAATTAATAACTTGTCATATGACAATTCTATGTTTCTCTATTTGCATTTCTACTGGAAAAACTCGTAGTTACAACTAAAAATTTCTACCATATTGATAACTTCTACGGACAGCAGCATATTTGTCAACAAGGGGACGGAAGACAGGGTCTTCAAGAAGAGACTTGTCAGTTGGCTCCCTGTAGAAGAAATAAACAATTTAAGATGTAGAACAGCCTAGTAATTGGAAGATAATGACAAGAAAGTCAAGACTGTAGTCTAACCCAGAACGCTTCTTGTGAGCGCGTCCCTAAACCCAGAACGCACTTGAAGTAGAAGTTATCAAAAATGAGAGGGTTGGTTGTCCAGGGTCCTTCAAACCCAGAAAAATTCTTGTGAGCGCGTCCCTAAAGGAAAAAACGAGAAAACATCAAGCTACAGATACAATGATTGATACCAGCATCACAATTTATAAGCATATAGTCTGTAAAATGTTTAGGCTTAAGAAGCACTATAAACAACACTATCTACCCAAGTTACAGACTTGAACAACCACAGTAGATTCAGGGATCTCTTACTGACAGAAGAAGGTACTTCTGATATCATAGTGCTGCTTTACTGCTTAGCACACGATGCCTGGCAGATCTCTTCTCGAAACTCCCTCCATGTTTGGAGGTTGAAGCTTTGTTCTGTAATAAGTTTAAAAGCAAGCATATCAGAGTGTGAAACAAACAATGAAACAAAAAGTTAATTCATAAATTCAAAAAGTTCCCAATAAAGAATTACAAAAAGGATCAAGACTTTGGTCAAACAATGTAACGAGAGAGAGAAAGATATGAAAGCAATAAGAAAATAAACCTGAGAAAGTTGAGGTTCATCTCTATCAACAGAATCACTTACAAAAGCAATGATCTTGAAGCAAGATGCAGTGGATCTTCCCATTCAAATTGAAGAAAAATATTGATTGAATCGAATTGAAAATGTGTGTGAGAGAGAGGGGGGAAATGCCTAAATCGAGAGTCAAATCAGAAAGCCCTAAATTGAAGAGTAATCACCTGAAATAGAGACAGATCGAGAGAAAGAGAACAGAGAATAGCCTCACATATACATACACACGTACAAAACAGGACTCAGCCATCATTCGCCAGCGAACCAGATTCAGCGAATTAGCGAACCAGTTCACATAGCAACTATGACTTAAAACGAAACCAAACACCAAACTTGAACTCGTTGTGTGTTTACAGCGAGGAAGAAGAAGAGATTAAGAAGAAGAAAACAGAAAACAAGTTGGGTTTGTTTATAGGTAAGAAGAAAAAGAAACAGGGGATGGGAACTAAATCTTGAACCTCAATCTAGATTTAGGGTTCATGTTATGTATTTGTGTTAGGCGGCTGTTTCTATTATTTAGAGATAAAGGGGGAAGTGAAAGGTTAATTAAGGGGGAAGTGAAAT
The DNA here is from genome assembly GCA_037693485.1 of Kitagawia praeruptora. NCBI lineage: Eukaryota > Viridiplantae > Streptophyta > Magnoliopsida > Apiales > Apiaceae > Kitagawia > Kitagawia praeruptora. The sequence goes on from CM075344.1 coordinate 39,330,791, forward strand.
AAGGGTGGGAAATGAAATTTTGATAAGGGGGGAAATGAATTTAGAGAGGAACTAAAATTTGGACAAGGAAATTCTCCCGAGACTTATAGAATTTTAATTATATATATATATATATATATATATATAGGCAAGTGCTCAAATACAAACCATTCTTAAAATACAAACCTACAAACCAACACTAAATTAATTATATTTCATCTATTCTAAGGTTTCCGCCAAGGGTACCTTCACAAAAAATGCTTAAAATAATTGGCTCTATCCAACAAAAAAAATAAAAAAATTTCAAAAAAAAAAAAAAAAATCTTGCCGTGGAAATGCGAAGCATTTAAGACAGTAAACGGATGAGTTAGGTAGTCATGAGGGCCGAAGGCTCTCGACACACCCGTCAATCGTCTATTGCCTTTACCATTGATTGCCATTCCTTACAACTTTAGAATGATAAAGGCGCGAAGCGCCGTACAAGAAGGTGCGAAGCACCGTTAACAAGTGAAATCCACTGCCACGTCATCACGTGAACAGTGAATTTTTTTTTTATTTTTATTTTTTTTTTATTTTTTTTTGTTGGATAGTGCCAATTATTTTAAGCATTTTTTGTATTGGGGTACCCCTAGTTTGGTCATTAGATTAGCTTGAAATATTAGATTATGCTTGGTTTGTAGGTTTGTATTTTAAGGAGGTTTGTATTGGAGTAGCCCCCTATATATATATATATATATATATATGGGCTACTTCAATACAAACCTACTTATAGAATTTGGATCATCGAAAAAATATTTTAAAAAAATAGAGTACGTTCAATCGGAACGAGACTAGTTAGAAGGAGTACTTTTGGAGTATTTATATTATAAACTCATACGAGAATAATTTCAAATATTTTAATTCTTTTGCACATCAATATATTCAGTATATATCATCATCCATACGGTTGGATTATGAAAACGTAGTAAAAGTGTTACTTCTTGTAACGGGGCATGATCCAGATTCACTAAATATTCACTAAATGATTTCATTTTAGTGTTGGAAAAAAAATAATCAAAAAATAAAAAAGTTAAGATATAAAAATAAAAAATAATAAAAATATTTTAAAAAATATTTTCGACGATCCAACCGTACGGATGTTAAGATATATCTAATATATTGATATTCCCAAATTTTCAAAAAAAAAATATTAATTTGGTTGGAGATCTTAATAGATCACTAGTATATTGACTAGTACCCATAACTCGTGCTTTGTCACTGATTATTGTTTCTATTTTTTAAAAACTATTTCTCGACGATCCAACTGCATGGATCTTAAGATATATCTAATATATTGATATTCCCAAATTGTCAAAAAATAAAAAATTAATTTGGTTGGAGATCTTAGTAGATCACTAGTATATTGACCAGTACCCGTAACTCGTGCTTTGTCACTGATTATTGTTTCTATTTTTTAAAACTATTTCTCGACGATCCAGCCGTACGGATGTTAAGATATATCTAATATACTGATATTCCCAAATTTTCAATAAATAAAAAATTAATTTGATTGGAGATCCTAGTAGATTAATACTATATTGACTAGTACTCTTAACTAGTGCTTTGTCACGGATTGTTGTTTCTATTTTTCTAAAAATATTTCTCGACAATCCAACTTTACGGATGTCAAGATATATCTAATATAATGATATTCATAAATTTTCAAAAAATAAAAAATTAATTTGGTTTGTAAAATTTAATATTTAATAAACGAAGTGGTCTTGCTAAACGAAGTGATTATTTGTCAAATACCGTTGTCTCGAGTGATACCAGACAACTGTTTTGGATAAATTATCTGTTGTCTGATAACAGACAACGGTATTTTAACAAATACAGTTGTAATGTGAAGCTTCCGACAACGGTATGTTGTAAAGATACCGTTGTCTGACAGTGGTTATGTTTTTTTTGAACATAAATATAAATTAACATAGTAAATTTGAAAATTTTTAATAATATATTCAGTCACATTTCTCGACGATCCAATGGTACGGATGTCAAAATATATCTAATATATTGATATTCCAAAAAATTTCAAAAAATAAAAAATTGATTTGGTTAGAGATCTTAGTAGATCACTAGTATATTGACTAGTACCCATAACTAGTGCTTTGTCACGGATTGTTGTTTCTATTTTTCTAAAAATATTTCTCGACAATCCAACTTTACGGATGTCAAGATATATCTAATATAATGATATTCACAAATTTTCAAAAAATAAAAAATTAATTTGGTTTGTAAAATTTAATATTTAATAAACGAAGTGGTCTTGCTAAACGAAGTGATTATTTGTCAAATACCGTTGTCTCGAGTGATACCAGACAACTGTTTCGGACAAATTATCCGTTGTCTGATAACAGACAACGGTATTTTAACAGATACAGTTGTAATGTGAAGTTTCAGACAACGGTATGTTGTAAAGATACCGTTGTCTGACAGTGGTTATGTTTTTTTTTTAACATAAATATAAATTAACATAGTAAATTTGAAAATTTTTAATAATATATTCAGTCACATTTCTCGACGATCCAATGGTACGGATGTCAAAATATATCTAGTATATTGATATTCCAAAAAATTTCTAAAAATAAAAAATTGATTTGGTTAGAGATCTTAGTAGATCACTAGTATATTGACTAGTACCCTTAACTAGTGCTTTGTCACGGATTGTTGTTTCTATTTTTCTAAAAATATTTCTCGACAATCCAACTTTACGGATGTCAAGATATATCTAATATAATGATATTCACAAATTTTCAAAAAATAAAAAATTAATTTGGTTTGTAAAATTTAATATTAGAATCCGGCGAGATTTTGCAATTTCTGGCGAGCAACGACAGCTCCGATGATCTTCCTTAGCACACCAAATCGACACGAACATGTTCCACAGTCACTGAACATATACGAAAAATCATTGAACAATCAAATTTAACTTCGAGTTAATATCCGAAAATTATGAAATTATGAACCAATCATATTCGAATATACACACACACATAAACATGTAGTACAGATCATGAGATTCAATTTGATTACTCATATGAAGGATTTGAATTTCAGAATCACCTTCAAAAGGCTGTTTGATCTTCAAGAACTATTTATAAAAATGTTGTGCTTAATATCACACAACATTTTTTATAACAAAACTGTTGTCTGATTTTTTCATTGTTTCCCACCAAATCTAATTCAATTTTTTCATTTCCCACCAAATTCAATTCAAATTATTTCATTATTCCCACCAAATTCAATTCAAAATTTTCTGTAGTTCAGATAACGGTTTCTTGAAAATACGTTGTCTGATAAAATCATTCAGACAACACAATTATAAATCGTTGTCTGAGCCAACTCGTTTGCACAACAGAATTGAAAAAACACTTGTCTATTTAAATCAGACAAACAACGGTAATTAAAACATTGTCTGAAGTCTTTTCAGACAACAGCTTAAAAAACACCATAAAAAAAACACTTGTCTGCTTCAGTTTGTTAGACAACAGAATTAAATTGTCAAAACCCCGTTGTCTGAAGGCTGGATCAGACGATGTTTTTAAAAAAAAAAAAAAAAAAACTCTTGTCTGTTGATTTTGAACAACACTTTTTCCACTTTACGTTGTCTGATAAGTGTTGTCTGATGCTGTTTTTTTTGTAGTGTTACTCTGTGATACTCGCTTGATTATTATCTTCCAAAGCCAACTCTTATTCTCATCCAAAGCCAACTCTTAGAATTAGGTTTTGGGGTGGTCACATCACTCACCTGCACATACTTATTACTCTTGTGATACTCGCTTGATTATTATCTTCCAAAGCCAACTCTTATTCTCATCCAAAGCCAACTCTTATTCTCACGTCGAAGGCATCTCGGGGCCAAACCCCCCTCCGGTGTTGTTTTGCAGACACCCCACCACAACTACACCACTTCCGAGCAGGGATTGGCGAGGAAGAACTCGGTCAAGTTTCAAAGTTATCAACCTTTCAATACAAAATTTTAGTTACTGGAACCTAACCCATTACAAAACAATTTCTATACTATTATATTAAAGACAAAATATTGAAAGTATCACTTGGTCGATCGATCTATTGTTTGGTCACGCAATTCATAATTGTTAAAATTTTTAATCAAATTGATGAGGATCGTACATATAATATTCCAAGTTTTTATACAGAGTGGTATAAGATTCGAATTCCTACAACAACATACTAAAATTAGCATTAACAATATTACATTTAAAATAAATAAAGGTGAAATTTCATTAATCATATTATATATATCTATACTATACTATTATAAGCAAAACAAGATATATTTGGTTAGTTGGTTGGCTGGTTAACACCTTCCAAAAAAATCATTAACCCCTTCCTAAAATAACAAGTTAAAAAATTATTTTAAAAATATTAATTTATTTATTATAAACAACAAAATTTACCAATAAGGCACAAAAGTTCGTTTTTAAAAATTTAAAAAAAAAACGAATCTATACTATACTATTATAAGCAAAACAAGGTATATTTGGTTAGTTAGTTGGTTGGTTGGTTAACACCTTGAAAAAAAATCGTTAACACCTTCATAAAAATAATAAGTTAAAAAATTATTTTAAAAATATTAATTTATTTATTATAAACAAAAAAATTTACCAACGAGGCACAAAAGTTCGTTTTTAAAAATTAAAAAAATGTATTAAAAATTCCAAATTCAATTAAATTATACTCCATTCCGTTTATATTAATCATCAATCAAAAAAGACGTATTGAGCAATCAAATGAAAACTACCAAACTTACTAAGTGTTTACATATTTAGAAAAACTTAACATATCTTGGTTAGTTGGTTGGTTAGTTAACACCTTCCAAAAAAATTGTTAACACCTTTCTAAAAATAACAAGTTAAAAAATTATTTTAAAAATATTAATTTATTTATTATAAACAACAAAAATTACCACAAATTCTTCACCTTAAGAAAATAATCTTCAATAGAAAGTGCACCTTGAACTTTCATTGCTAGTTCATTCTCAAGATACTGTAATCGAGCCGTGTTCTTTCTGGTAAACAGCTTCTCAAGTGTCTCCCAAACCTCCTTTGGTGATGTTGAATCCCGTACATGCTCAATATATTTTTTATTGATTGATATCCTCAAGGCAAATAAAGCTTTTCCACTATCTTTATCTTCCATTTACGACGTAACTCCGCATTCTAGGGAGTATCTGCAGGAATTTTCGTTTCATCACCGAATATGACCATAGATCCTGCCCCTGTAGATAGGCTTCCATACATAGCTTCCAGTTCTATAATTGTTACCAACAAGCTTATCAACATAGGGGCTAGATAAAGCACTTCCACCATTCATATTTTGTTTAGTAATAATGTATCAATGCTTGATTAAATTTCCACAGCTCTGATCCTATTAAACAAAATAAATAGAGAGATTTGCAACGAAGAATGTAATTACTGAATAAAACAAGCTTATAAGCACACAGACAACTCAACAACTGAAGTGCTTCAAGAACCATCTATCTAAAGCATATCCTAATTTATAGAAAAGAAGAAAACTAAACCAACTAAAAACAAGGAACACTACTCTGAGTCTCTGACTAGTGGAGTTGACACTCCTGATTTTATTCAACTACTTCCACTACTATAATCTAATCCCTACAAAATAGAAAACAGAATAGACCAATTCAAACTTATTTCCACGTTCAGTGATTTGCACTAATTTGTAACATAATACACTACCTCTATCTGTAAGTGTCGATATCCACACACATTTTTCATATAGTAAATCACCAAAAGTAGCTTGCATGTTTCTCCACTATGCAATTATTTGGTTACTGTGCAATGTAATCCGTCAGTGTTATATTTAAACTCTCAATGGATGGCTATCATGTGCAATTCAGTAATTTTTGTATAATTTGATTCATGCTGACATGATTCACAATTTGGATTGAGCAACTCTGTTTATTTGCTCTAGAAGTTTTATACTTTACCACTACATATGTTATATGCAAAGAATGGAGTATGTGCTATTTGCTGGATTCTTGATCAAAAGCTAATCATATTAAATATGATGCCTAGTACTCCCAGAAGTTCATCCTTATCAACTTATCAACTAGAGTAGAGTACACTAAATGTAATGAGTCCAATCTTATTTGCTTTTAACTTTTCAAAATTGTCTAGCTATATATAGTAATCTGCATCTTCATGCTCAGCATTTGCATGCATGATGAGCAAGGTACTTCTAAAATGTGCAACAGATCCCCGGTCCAATACTCCCATTTGTGAATCCTCAAAGGGGACCACCCGCTCATCAATGTTTACATTTTCATCTTGAGTTGTTCCATTTGCCACAATCTCCACCTGCCCTCACCTTCCAAAGACTAAAGTCTCCTCATTTTGATCTTCATCGTCCTCTTTTTTCCCTTCCTTCTCGGTTTCGTCCTAGTCATTAAAACTTTCTTCACTAGAATCTTCACTTGAGTCTTCCTCCGAGCTAGGATCATCGTTCTAACTACTACAGATTTGCACATGCATAGCTTTTTTTTAGCACTTGCATAGCGCTTTTGAGCGCTATGTAAGGCGATGCATGCTATGCATAGGGGTGTAAATGAGTCGAGACGAACTTTAGAATATTGATTTTTGTAAATCTTAAAAAAAGATTGATTTTCTTACAAAATAATATAAATTAAGTTAAATTTATATATTGTGAACTTAAAATATTACTGATCCTTACTATCATCGTAATCTTACAAAAATACTAGTTTTTTTACATAAAATCTATAAACTATCATACTCATACAAAAATATTAGTGTTCTTATATAGAAATTACATAGAAAGTACAATCTTATATGTAAATTTTGACATAGATTATACATTAAATATATTATCTCCTGATATTCTATAAATCCGAAGTACAATTTGTAGAAAAAACAATTAATAATGTAATTGTCATGTTAAAATAACTCATTTTGGTTTTGAATTACATATTTGCATGTATAACAAGTTATTTTAGTTTTAAATTTTGCACAATCATTAAGATATATTAATACCTTTTTATGTATTTAAGTAGTATAAATAAATTTATACACTGATATTTAATATTAAAATTTAGCACTTAAAATAATGTAAAATTTAATTTGATAACAAATTTTGACAAATATAAACTAGTTATACTAATTACAAGACAGAGTTGTTATTGTGATTATTATTATTATAGTTATTGTTGTTATTATTATTATTATTATTAAAATTAATCAAAATTATAAAATAAACAAAATTATATTATCTTGCATAACATATAAGATATTATAATTAATGGTGTACAGTTAATAAGAATTTCAAGAGTATATTCTAATAATCAAACATTTATTATTAATTATATATACGAGATTATTTATTGAATTTGTTTATGAACCGTTAATGAACTCGTATATCAAGCATGTTAACGAGGTCAATTATCGAACTTATTCAAGAACATTTCATGAGCTATGTTCACGAGCCTGTTCACGAACTATGTTCACGAGCACGTTAATCGATCTTGTTCGCGAGCTATCGAGTCGAGCTTTACCATGATCAAGTTAAGCACATTTATAAATCGATCCTTAAAATCATGTTCAAGATTGACTTGTTTGTGAATCAAACCCAAATCAAATTTTTTTCAAACAGAATGTCAAGTCGTTCGCGAGTGTATCAGTTCATTTACAACCCTAGCTATGCAAATGCATAGTTTCAAAAAAAAAATCTATGTGAATGCATATGACTTACATAATTCTTTTTTTTGTAGATATGCAAGTGTTGTACTTTGATAGCACTTGTGGAAGTGGTATGTGAGTAAGCAATAACCAAGTGCAAATTCTAATATAGCACTTCAAAAACGCTATCCAAATCTTTTTTATTATTAGATTATAGCCCTTGCTACGTACACGGTAATTTAAATTTAAATTTCATAATAATTATGATATATAATAATAATGATTAAATAAAGAAAATAACTTTATATTTAAAATCAAATAAATTAATATTTAAAGAAATAATATTAATAAAATATTATTTTTCTATATTATAACAAATACAATCAAAGATAAAATTATTTAGATTTTCTATATATATTATGTGATAATATGTATTAATAAGCTTACCAAAATTAAAAGATTTACTTAAATTTTCATTAATAATATTACCATAAATATTAAGAGAATATATTAATTGTATTTAAATTTGTATACAAACTTTTTTTAATTAATATAATGGGTCAAATAATAAATTTAAATACCAAACCTAAAAATGGATTATCCAGTGAGTCAAAATCAATACAAAATATTGTCCAAACTTAAATATATATGGATACCAAACCACTAATTTATAATATATAGATACATGATATATTAGTTACATAGCTTTTTTTAGCGCTAAGTTATCGAGTTCTGATTTTTTTTCATTGTTTTTGCTATTCTTTATCCATATTATCGTTAAAAAATTAATAAATGCAATAAAAAAAAAAGACAAAAGCTCAAATCCAAATGGAACTAGTGACAATTCCTTTTAAAAAGCAATCCTAGCTATCATTACTTTAACATGGTTAATACACAAACCAAAAGAAATACATATATCTTACATCTCATTCTTGTGCATAATGAGTCTTATATTTCCATTAATTAATAGATAAAGGGAAAGCATACATGAGCAATTGCAAACTATACTACTAGAAACATCATATATCTCTATAGTCTATCAGAGTACAAGAAGTTTTCATTCAACAACACCGGATTCCTCCAGCATCTTCTTCATCCTACAAAATATGTATAATCCAAACCTCAGACTTGGACTTTGCCAACTTCCTTGTGATTACCAAAATATAATCCACTATTAAATTCTCAAAAAATACAAAAGCAGGTATATAAAAAATGAAATGAAATACAAAAAAATTAAAAATAAGTTGTACCTTTGTATAGATAGTACGTAGATCAGTACTCTCTTTTCGTAATCCTTTTTCCTTTGCTCTAAGTTACAAACATGTCGAGTTTTCGACTACACATTGTCACATAAATAAAAGATACCCGTTAAGTGTTAACATTGCATGAGTTGGAGGTTCACGACAACACTCAGCAATACAAAATTGTAGAAAACATATAAAGTGGCAATGCGATAAGAAAAGGAAAACAAAGATCAGCTACCACACATCTGGTGAAAATACTTAAATCTAGATAAAACTAAAAAACCTTCACTACAGAAAAGATCTATTGCGGCAGAAGTTAAAGCTCTTTTCATGGGTATATTGCAAATTCCAAATATTTCATAGTACACATCATTTGTTTTCAGAAACCAGGAAGCTAGTATAAAAGCATCTCAATACATTTCTGAAAAATCTTTAACGCCTATATAACTAGTTCTCATAAAGCGATTTACATTTTACTATCCTCCTAGTTTGCTTCCAGTGGTAATATTATCGCTAGCTGCTAAACTGTACATTAAGAATTAAGGGATTCTCTTTTGGTTGCCCTGTTTCTGTAACATTTTTTTGGGCTAAATGCCTTAGTAACATTTTAAGAGTAATAAACTACTGATAGGTGTAATATAAGGCAAACAAGACATATGGAAGTTAAAGCCAGTTGATATGCTAGGCTTATAGTTGGAGCAAGCTCTACTAGTAACAGTAACAGAAAAGGAAGAGGGAATTCAATGTTCGTGTAGCAGAAAAGTTTGGAAACAATTGGTACAATATTTTCTTGCATTCACTTATACCTGATTTCTCGCCCTTCTGTCTGCTTGCAATGATACTCCAGCAGATCCAGCCTCAGAAATGATGGCAATTAACTTCATTCCATCCATGAATGATTGTTTTTCATACATGTTGACCATTTCCATGCTAACACCATCTCTGCAGCAAGAAAACAAAGCATGTCAGCAGCTTCAAGATAAATTTAAAAGAAGGCAAGCAAGCCAAGACTTACGAGTTCCGAAGCTCATAACTGACAGCATTCCGTTAGATGCCCTGATAAGCCTGTGACGCCTTCCTGTAATTTCTGCCACCTTATCAGGACCCCCAAGCTGCAAATCATTTGAATTCAGTCACAGGCTTACACACTAATCTTTTTGATAAATTATAAAGATATAATAATTTGTAAAAGAAAAAAAGAAGAAGAGGAAGAAGACAACTTTAGGAAATTAATGATAAATATTCAATGAGTTAATTGCAAAAAAGTGGCTAGACTTTACACTCATTTTCAAAAAAGTGGTCAGACTTTCAATTTTGCAAAATGGTGGTCAGACTTGCCTTTTTCCTTTCAAAAAGGTGGCCGGAGGCGATTTTCAGTTTTTTGGCAGGGGTAAAATGGGAAAAAAATGCTACAGCCCCAAAAATTGTCCAAAAAAATCCCCAAATTAATATGTGTCCCTATATGATTGCTTATATTCGTAATAATAATAATAATGCTCCCCATGTATGCACATCAATTCAAAAAAAAAACCACAAATATGAGTTATCAAGATTTAATTGATCGATTTATGTGCATACATTGGGGGGGTATTATTATTATTATTACGAATATAACCAATCATATGGTGACACATATAATTTGGGGATTTTTTGGATAATTTTTGAGGTCTCTAGCATTTTTTTAAGTGAAATAACATATTTTCCCATTTTACCCATGCCAAAAAAACTGAAAATCGCCTCCAGCCACTTTTTTGAAAGGAAGAAGGCAAGTCTAACTACCATTTTTCAAAATTGAAAGTCTGGCCACTTTTCTAAAAATGAATGTAAAATCTAGCCAAATTTTTGCAGTTAACTCATACTCAATACACATATAACATACATCACTAAATAATGAGCAAGTTTTCGTAATATAAATAAATTACCAGCACATATTCAAAGGAGAACCCGATCTTTTTTGGAGCACTTTCTTCATCATTTACTGCACATATAAAACTTTCATAAATTAATAAATAGAACCAAAGGACATGAAATATGAATCTTAATTGTACGTAATGAAACTTTCTATGCCCCGAGGTTGGAGAGTTCATAAATGTGTGTGTGTGAATTACCAAGAAAATGGTTAAACTATGTGACATTCTCGTGCAATAATTCGGCTTAAAACTAACAATTATGTTAAATCACAATTAATTCACATTTAATAATAACTAGAAATTTAAAATTGATAGAAAAAATTAAACTGAAACGTTTCCAGATTTGAAAAATAACAAAATGAAATTTTGGTTGAGTTCGAAATTCAATACAAACAAAAGAGGAATCAATCTTACATATGGAATAATCAAAAAAATCAAATTAGATGATTACTTACCGAGTTGATTTAGACGAAATAGGGATAATAAGCATTTCGCACGTAGAAAAGGGAAGATCCGTGAACAAATTGGGAAATAATCAGAAAATAACATAACACTTCGATTTTAGATTGTATAAAAGGTTTATTTACTTTGTTAACATGGTGAGATGACAGAGAATTTTATAGATAAAGAGATGGAGAAGGAGAGACGAGAAGCGGCTGATGACAAAAGGTAGTAAAAGGATTCCATACTAACGTATTTATAATGAAATAGAGTATGATATGATATGAATTGGGCCGGACCCTAAATTTTGTAGACACAATGCGGAGAACGAGCATTGCCTTTTAATACCAAATATTATTATTTAAAAAATGAATAAGAATTCTTTTTTGTGAGACAAACATGTACTATATTTATTAGACCCTTCTTAAAATGAGAACCGAGACTCAATCTCAACCCCACATTTCTTAAACTATTTTGAATCATAGCCACAAGTTTCTTTAATTAGAAAAATCAAAATCCCGATTATTCACCATCAATTCTCATCTCCAGTGACCTACATCACCACCGTCGATCCCCCAAAGCACATCTACCTACCATTCTATCTCTTCTCCACCTTTACCTATCTCTCCTCCATTTCCAATCGCCTCAATCTCTTTATACTACCCCCGATCTCCATCAAACTCCATTTCTTACTGTCGCCACACACCCACTAGCCTCTATGACAACCAAGGCGTTCACTTTTATTTCAATATGATACGATAATATATCTGGAAAATGGTAAATGTATATTGATCATTCGTATTATTAAATCTATCTTTTCTAATGATGATCATGTGTTTGAAATTGATGATTAATAAGATCTAGGCGGCCAGCTCCTAAGAGTTGCAAAAACGTCTAATTTTTGTGAAAATTTGTCAATTTTTTTCCCCAAAAATCGACGATTAATAATATCTAGGCGGATTTATGCAATTTAGGCGAGTTTAATCGGTAAAAATTTAGGCAAAATTAATTGGTCAACATAATGAAAACGGTCAAATTAAGAATAAAATTGTAAAAATGTAATTTTTTTAATGAAAAATATAACTTACACATGAAAGGATAAATTCACTCATCATGTTTGATAATAAAATAAAAATATTTTAACTTTAATTTGTATAAAAGGTATTTTTCAACATTATAATTAAATTATATAAAAAATGATATATAAATACATATGATTAATGTTCTGATTAATCACCGCTTAACTGATTAATCGCTGGAAGGTAGGCACACCACCTAGACCGGTCTAGTGATTTTTAGAACACTGGTTTAAGAAAGAATGCTCGTTAGATATAACATCTACTTATTAAAAATCTAACTATCATTATTTTTGGGAAAAGAGAATCTGAAGGTCACAATAGAAAAGTTTTTTTATAAGTGTGAGTCAAATTCACAATTTTTAAACATTTAATTAAAAATATTAGTGATTTGTATCAACGTATGTATCGAGTTTGTAGGATAAAATAATGTTGTTCCTCTTGAGTTAAAATTTCCTGAATTACCTTAATTAAAGTTAAATTGCTTTCGTTAATTAGTTTTGTTTTGCTTTGTTTTTCACGTACGATCAGACAAAGGTTCAATTAGCGGTCGAGATCTTGTATAACAGTAAGGCTGCGTTTTTAGGTTAAACACCCCAGGAAGTTGTTAGACAATCTGTGAATATAGTACAGAATAAAAACGCTAACAGCTGTCGCGTGTGTGAGTAACAGAATAATAAAAACAAGTAAAAAAGGAGGCAGGAACGAAAAGCCCGAGTCTAGTGCTTACTGTCTCCTTAAAACGTATTAGCCCTCGTATGTGCGAGCGAAACGCATCTCCTTAAACCGTATTAGCCCTCACCGTATGTATGAGCGAAATGCCTCCAAGGATAAAACGGATTGCAGTGAGGCTACAGAAGCATAACTTTCAGCGAGCTTGAGACGAACAAGAATATCACCGAAGGAAGAGAAGAGGCCGTATATGAGAGGAGGATGAGGATGTGTGTTTTCGAGTGAATAACCCTAACGCTCTAGGCGAGTATTTATAGGCTAAGAAAACTTGTGCGCAACACAATTGCCCTAATTAATTAGCCGTGCTAATCAATTAAGTCGGTGGTGGCAAAAAATTCGTTATAAAAACGGAATTGAATATACCTTAATTAATTATGAATTTTAATTAACTTAGTCATATTTTAACTAGTTTGAATTTAATTGGCCCAATTTTTTGCTGCATGCTACAGCACATAGGTGATGGAGCAACACACAACTAACACATTTGGACACTACACAAGTATCTTGCTATATAAACCTATAAAAGGCTCTTTACCATTTCAATGTGGGACTTCAAGGTTCTATTTCCATTTTCCACTTCCAAGGGAGCAATTTTGGATAATCATAATTCATCAATCCCTTAGTCGTTTTGAGTATTTGAACATGCATTGGAAAGATCTCACGAAGGAGAACACTCTCCAATCACAACTTGTTGCAAACACGCACCAAGTGCAAATTCTAATATAGCACTTCAAAAACGTTATCTAAATCTTTTTTATTATTAGATTATAGCCCGTGCTACGTACACGGTAATTTAAATTTAAATTTCATAATAATTATGATATATAATAATAATGATTAAATAAAGAAAATAACTTTATATTTAAAATCAAATAAATTAATATTGAAAGAAATAATATTAATAAATATTATTTTTCTATATTATAACAAATACAATCAAAGATAAAATTATTTAGATTTTCTATATATATTATGTGATAATATGTATTAATAACCTTACTAAAATTAAAAGATTTACTTAAATTTTCATTAATAATCTTACAATAAATATTAAGAGAATATATTAATTGTATTTAAATTTGTATACAAACTTTTTTTAATTAATAATTGGTCAAATAATGAATTTGGATCTTTCCCAAACATAATATGGATACCAAACCTAAAAATAAGTTATCCAGTGGGTCAAAATCAATACAAAATATTGTCCAAACTTAAATGTGGATACCAAACCACTAATTTATAATATATAGATACATGATATATTAGTTACATAGCTTTTTTTAGCGCGAAGTTATCGAGTTCTGATTTTTTTTTCATTGTTTTCGCTATTCTTTATCCATATTATCGTGAAAAAATTAATAAATGCAATAAAAAAAGACAAAAGCTCAAATCCAAAATGGAACTAGTGACAATTCCTTTTAAAAAGCAATCCTTACATTACTTTAACATGGTTAATACACAAACCAAAAGAAATACATATATCTTACATCTCATTCTTGTGCATAATGAGTCTTATATTTCCATTAATTAATAGATAAAGGGAAAGCATACATGAGCAATTGCAAACTATACTACTAGAAACATCATATATCTCTATAGTAATCTATCAGAGTACAAGAAGTTCTCATTCAACAACACCGGATTCCTCCAGCATCTTCTTCATCCTACAAAATATGTATAATCCAAACCTCAGACTTGGACTTTGCCAACTTCCTTGTGATTACCAAAATATAATCCATTATTACATTCTCAAAAAATACAAAAGCAGGTATATAAAAAATGAAATGAAATACAAAAAAAATAAAAATAAGTTGTACCTTTTTATAGATAGTAGATCAGTACTCTCTTTTCATAATCCTTTTTCCTTTGCTCTAAGTTCCAAGCATGTGGAGTTTTCGACTACACATTGTCACATAAATAAAAGATATAAAGTTAACATAGCATGAGTTGGAGGTTCAGGACAACACTCAGCAATACAAAATTGTAGAAAACATATAAAGTGGCATTCCGATAAGAAAAGGAAAACAAAGATCAGCTACCACACATCTGGTGAAAATACTTAAATCTAGATAAACTAAAAAACCTTCACTACAGAAAAGATCTACTGCGGTTGCGGCAGAAGTTAAAACTCTTTTCATGGGTATAATGCAAATTCCAAATATTTCATAGTACACATTTGTTTTCAGAAACCAGGAAGCTAGTATAAAAGCATCTCAATACGGTTGTGAAAAATCTTTAACGCCTATATAACTAGTTCCCATAAAGCGATTAAAACTTACATTTTACTATCCTCCTAGTCTGCTTCTAGTGGTAATATTATCGCTAGCTGCTAAACTCTACATTAAGAATTAAGGGATTCTCTTTTGGTTGCCCTGTTTCTGTAACATTTTTTTGGGCTAAATGCCTTAGTAACATTTTAAGAGTAATAAACTACTGATAGGTGTAATATAAGGCAAACAAGACATATGGAAGTTAAAGCCAGTTGATATGCTAGGCTTATAGTTGGAGCAAGCTCTACTAGTAACAGTAACAGAAAAGGAAGAGGGAATTCAATGTTCGTGTAGCAGAAAAGTTTGGAAACAATTGGTACAATATTTTCTTGCATTCACTTATACCTGATTTCTCCCTTCTATCTGCTTGCAATGATACTCCAGCAGATCCAGCCTCAGAAATGATGGCAATTAACTTCATTCCATCCATGAATGATTGTTTTTCGTACATGTTGACCATTTCCATGCTAACACCATCTCTGCAGCAAGAAAACAAAGCATGTCAGCAGCTTCAAGATAAATTTAAAAGAAGGCAAGCAAGCCAAGACTTACGAGTTCCGAAGCTCATAACTGACAGCATTTCCGTTAGCTGCCCTGATAAGCCTGTGACGCCTTCCTGTAATTTCTGCCACCTTATCAGGACCCCCAAGCTGCAAATCATTTGAATTCAGTCACAGGCTTACACACTAATCTTTTTGATAAATTATAAAAAATTATAAAAATGCTACAGCCCCAAAAATTGTCCAAAAAAATCCTCAAATTAATATGTGTCCCTATATGATTGGTTATATTCGTAATAATAATAATAATAATAATAATAATGCTTCCCATGTATGCACATCAATTCAAAAAAAAAACCACAAATATGAGTTGTCAAGATTTAATTGGTCGATTTATGTGCATAAATTGGGGGTATTATTATTATTATTACGAATATAACCAATCATATGGTGACACATATAATTTGGGGATTTTTTGGATAATTTTTGAGGTCTCTAGCATTTTTTTTAAGTGAAATAACATATTTTCCCATTTTACCCATGCCAAAAAAACTGAAAATCGCCTCCAGCCACTTTTTTGAAAGGAAAAAGGCAAGTCTAACTACCATTTTGCAAAATTGAAAGTCTGGCCACTTTTTTAAAAATGAATGTAAAATCTAGCCACTTTTTTGCAATTAACTCATATTCAATACACATATAACATACATCACTAAATAATGAGCAAGTTTTCGTAATATAAATAAATTACCAGCACATATTCGAAGGAGAACCCGATCTTTTTTGGAGCACTTTCTTCATCATTTACTGCACATATAAAACTTTCATAAATTAATAAATAGAACCAAAGGACATGAAATATGAATCTTAATTGTACGTAATGAAACTTTCTATGCCCCGAGGTTGGAGAGTTCATAAATTTGTGTGTGTGAATTACCAAGAAAGTGGTTAAACTATGTGACATTCTCGTGCAATAATTCGGCTTAAAACTAACAATTATGTTAAATCACAATTAATTCACATTTAATAATAACTAGAAATTTAAAATTGATAGAAAAAATTAAACTGAAACGTTTCCAGATTTGAAAAATAACAACATGAAATTTTGGTTGAGTTCGAAATTCAATACAAACAAAAGAGGAACCAATCTTACATATGGAATAATCAAAAAAATCAATTTAGATGATTACTTACCGAGTTGATTTAGACGAAATAGGGATAATAAGCATTTCCCACGTAGAAAAGGGAAGATCCGTGAACAAATTGGGAAATAATCAGAAAATAACATAACACTTCGATTTTAGATTGTATAAAAGGTTTATTTACTTTGTTAACATGGTGAGATGACAGAGAATTTTACAGATAAAGAGATGGAGAAGGGGAGACGAGAAGCGGCTGATGAAAAAAGGTAGTAAAAGGATTCCATACTAACGTATTTATAATGAAATAGAGTATGATATGATATGAATTGGGCCGGACCCTAAATTTTGTAGGCACAATGCGGAGAACGAGCATTGCCTTTTAATACCAAATATTATTATTTAAAAAATGAATAAGAATTCTTTTTTGTGAGACAAACATGTACTATATTTATGAGACCCTTCTTAAAATGATAACTGAGACTCAATCTCAACCCCACATTTCTTAAACTATTTTTAATCATAGCCACATGTTTCTTTAATTAGAAAAATCAAAATCCCGATTATTCACCATCAATGCTCATCTCCATCTCCAGTGACCTACATCACCACCGTCGATCCCCAAAGCACATCTACCTACCATTCTATCTCTTCTCCACCTTTACCTATCTCTCCTCCATTTCCAATCGCCTCAATCTCTTTATACTACCCCTGATCTCCATCAAACTCCATTTCTTACTGTCGCCACACACCCACTAGCCTCTATGACAACCAAGGCGTTAACTTTTATTTCAATATGATACGATAATATATCTGAAAAATGGTAAATGTATATTGATCATTCGTATTATTAAATCTATCTTTTCTAATGATGATCATGTGTTTGAAATTGATGATTAATAAGATCTAGGCGGCCAGCTCCAAAGAGTTGCAAAAACGTCTAATTTTTGTGAAAATTTGTCAATTTTTTCCCCAAAAATCGACGATTAATAATATCTAGGCGGATTTAGGCAGTTTAGGCGAGATTAATCGGTAAAAATTTAGGCAAAATTAATCGGTCAACATAATGAAAATGGTCAAATTAAGAATAAAATTGTAAAAATGTAATTTTTTTTAATGAAAAATATAACTTACACATGAAAGGATAAATTCACTCATCATGTTTGATAATAAAATTAAAATATTTTAACTTTAATTTGTATAAAAGATATTTTTCAACATTATAATTAAATTATATAAAAAATGATATATAAATACATATGATTAATGTTCTGATTAATCACCGCTGGAAGGTAGGCACACCACCTAGACCGGTCTAGTGATTTTTAGAACACTGGTTTAAGAAAGAATGCTCGTTAGATATAACATCTACTTATTAAAAATCTAACTGTCATTATTTTTGGGAAAAGAGAATCTGAAGGTCACAATAGAAAAGTTTTTTATAAGTGCGAGTCAAATTCACGATTTTTAAACATTTAATTAAAAACATTATTGATTTGTATCAACGTATGTATCGAGTTTTAGGATAAAATAATGTTGTTCCTCTTGAGTTAAAATTTCCTGAATTACCTAAATTAAAGTTAAATTGCTTTCGTTAATTAGTTTTGTTTTGCTTTGTTTTTCACGTACGATCAGACAAAGGTTCAATTAGCGGTCGAGATGTATAAAAGTAAGGCTGCGTTTTTAGGTAAAACACCCCAGGAAGTTGTTAGACAATCTGTGAATATAGTACAGAATAAAAACGCTAATAGCTGTCGTGTGTGTGAGTAACAGAATAATAAAAGGAGGCAGGAACGAAAATTGAAGGGTTTCGAGCATCAAACGCAGCGGAAATCAATAATAAAAAACAATAAAATCGAAACCCAATCGCAGGATCCATGCAAAACAGACGTGTAATTCGTAATTATGAACGTTTACCTTAAAACGAAGCTTTAACAGTTGATGACAGATGGAGGTCCAAAGCAACTTGAATCACCACGCATCCCGCTCTCGCGATCTACGCTCTACCGGTATCCACACGAACGCTTTTCTCGAAGGATTGATGTGTACTAGCACTCGAAAACTGCTTCTCACTCTATCTTCTTTATCTCTCTCAAGAACGGCTAGGGTTTTGTAAAACTTGCATCACCATGTAAAATTAGCCATAAAGAGATATATATAGAGAGAAGAGAATTAGTTTTCTAATTATAATCCAATTATAATTAATACTAATCCGAAATTCCAATTTATTATTTAATTAAGTCTCACTTAATTAATTAATAACTAATTTCGGAATTAGTTAAAGTAATTCCATTTTTTTCTATTTAATTAATTAATTAAGTCAAACTTAATTAACATTATAAATAGAATAAATTACTTATTTAATTTAAATTCATAATTTAAATTATTTCTCCTTCAAGCGTTCTTTGTGTGTGATCCTATAGGTTATTATTACGTTGGCAACAATTTTAATATCTAATTAAAATTGTAAACAATGAGCGGCATCTAGTAATACATCATTGTTACCCAAGTAATAATAATTAACTGGTGATCCAATTAAACCTTTCGTGATTAATGTTTCCGTGTAATATAATCCCTTTAACCATATATTATAGATTAAACTCGAGGCATGTAATTAGTCATCCTCTTCAACGTTTAATCCGGGTTTCCTTGATCAATGAGTAGATTATTAAAAACAAATCAATATTTGAGCATGGCCATGCATTTTCATAATCTCACTCAATCAAGAGGCCAATAACATCTCTCCTAATAATAGGAGGGTTAAATCCTTTATCTATCATTCATATTTCTCATACGTCTCATAATATACCCGATGTACACTTTTATCATCACCCGGTCAAAGGTAACTTTTAATGTAGTCAAAGTATATTAATCCTCGTATAGAAATATAATGATCTCAAGTCTAAGGATCATTACACCATTATCACTGTGAGTCTTTCTAATGACATTATCAACATGTAGAAACTCACTGTGGGTTAATCCAGTGTCATGTAGAATATTACATGCACCTATGTTCTTGACTTTAGTATCACTATACCTATGACCAATGAGATGTGGTCATCAGTCAACAAACATACTAATCTTTATGCATTATAATTGTCCCATATTATTAATGCTCGATTAGGGATATTTAGGAATATAAACACTATTCATATAATCTCATTTTTAAGTCACATACTTAAAGATATAGAATACATGTTACATATTCCAAGGACATTTATTATTCTAATATTTATTTCGCAGTAAATAAAGACATAATAAATCAATATAGAAATAATCGTGGAACATAACAAAATAGTCTTTCCTAGAAGCACAACTACATTGTCTCTAGGGCACTAACACTATCAATCTCCCACTTGCACTAGAGCCAATCGCCCATGTATCTAATACTCATGGAACTAGTGTGACCTTCGTGCTTCTGCTGCGACAAAGCCTTGGTCAGTGCTTCCGCAACATTATCATTAATATGCACATTACATTTATGTATATCTCCTTGACCATTAATCTCATTAATAAGGTGATATCGCCTAAGTAAATTCTCAACCAACCTTCTTGGTTGCTTCGCAAGCATCAATATACTCAGCCTCCATTGTAGAATCATTTACTGTGAACTATTCCAGCTTACAACACTTCTATTTAGACAGAAACCGAATCCAGACTGGGACACAGAATCGTCCCTATCTGTCTAGAAACTAGCATTAGTGTAACCTCTTACAACCAGCTTCTCATCTCCTCCGTATATCAAGAACGAATCTTCAGTCCATTTAAGGTACTTAAGAATATTCTTGAAAGCTATCCAGTGACCCTCACCTGGATTAGACTGGTATCTGCTCATCATGTTTAAAGCATACGAGATATCAGGACGAGTACATATCATTGCACACATTATAGAACCAATTGCCGAAGCAGTACTTGACTCATACGGTCCTTATCATCTGATGATTTAGGACAGTTTCCCTTTGAGATCACTATCCCATGAGACACCGAGACATAGCCCTTCTTTGCCTGTTGCATCCCAAAACGATGCAACACTTTGTCAATGTATGTACTCTTACTCAAGCCCATTAATCTTTTAGATCTATCTCTATAGATCCTGATCCCTAAGATATAGGTAGCATCGCCTAAGTCTTTCATCGAAAAACTTTTTCGCAACCAAGTCTTCACAGCCTGTAGAGAAGGAATGTTATTCCCTATTAGTAATATGTCATCTACATATAATACTAGGAATGCCACATGGCTCCCACTAACCTTCTTATAAACACACGGCTCATCCTCATTTTGTATGAAGCCAAACTCTTTGACTGTTTCATCAAAATGGATGTTCCATCTCCTTGAGGCCTGCTTCAATCCATAAATGGATCGTCGCAAGTTACAAACCATTCTAGCAAACCTTGAATCGATAAAACCCTGAGATTGTGTCATGTACACATCCTCTTCTAAGCTCCCATTTAAGAAAGCAGTCTTGACATCCATTTGCCAGATCTCATAGTCATAATAAGCTGCTATCGCAAGCAAAATCCTGATGGATTTGACCATAGCTACCGGTGAGAAAGTTTCATCATAGTCAATACCATAAATTTGCTTAAAACCTTTCGCCACTAGTCTTGCCTTGTAGGTCTGTAAGTTTCCATCCATGTCAGTTTTCTTTTTGAAAAACCACTTGCACTCTATGGGTTTTACCCCATCCGGTGGTGCAACCAAAGTCCACACTTGGTTTTCATACATGGAATCCATCTCAGATTTCATGGCCTCCAGCCATCTCTCAGAATCTGGACTGTTCATAGTCATCCTTGTAGGTGAGAGGCTCATCATCATCTATAAGCATTACATCGCCACTTCAAGTCAGGAGAAATCTATAATATCTCTCTGGCTACTGGCGAATCCTACTAGATCTACGAACAACCTGTGTTTCTTGAGCAGTATTGTTCTCAACATCTTGAGTCTCATTCTGCTCATGTTCCAACTCTGGTTCAACATTATCTTGTAGTTCTCGATCCTCATCAAGTTCTATTGTCCTCCCACTATTTTTCTTAGAAAGCAGTTCTCTCTCTAGAAACACAGCCGTTCGAGCAACAAATAATTTGTTCTCTGAAGGTTTATAGAAATAATACCCTTTAGTTTCTAATGGGTATCCTACACAATTACATTTATCTGATTTCGGTCCTAGCTTATCAGAGACCAAGCATTTCACAAACGCTTATCATCCCCAAACTTTCATAAATGACACGCTATTACGTTTATCAGTCCATATCTCATATGGTGTCTTTTGAACCGATTTTGAAGGAACTCGGTTTAGTGTTTGTGTAGCCGTCTCTAGGGCATAACCCCAGAAACAAATTGGAAGATCCGTATGACTCATCATCGATCGCACCATGTCCAACAAGGTACGATTTCTCCTTTCAAACACCCCATTCCATTGTGGTGTTCCAGGAGGAGTGAGTTGTGATACGTTACCACACTCCTTTAGGAAATTCTTAAATTCCAAGCTTAAGTATTTTCCCCCACGATCAGATCGTAGAGTTTTAATACTTTCGCCTAATTGCTTTTCAACTTCAGCCTTATACTCTTTGAATTTTTGAAACGATTCGGATTTGTTCTTCAAAAGATACATATATCCGAATCTACTAAAATCATCAGTAAAGGTTATGAAATAATAAAATCCACCTCTTGCCATCGTACGCATTGGACCACATACATCACTATGTATCAATTCCAATCGTTTGGTGGCCCTCTCACCTTGTCTGGTAAAAGGAGCTTTAGTCATTTTGCCAATGAGACATGGTTCACATTCCTCGTATGATTCGAAATCAAACTTATCCAAGTATCCATCCTTATGTAACTTGGAAATGCGATTCTCATTTATATGGCCTAAACGACAGTGCCAGAGGTATATGTTTGATTTGAGTCATTTGTCTTAAGACGTTTATTATTTATGTTATAGACAGGATTATCAAGATCAAGAACATACAAACCATTAAACAAACGTGCAACCCCATAGGTAACATTATTCAATGAAAACGAACAACCATTGTTCTGAATCAAAAACGAAAAACCAATCTTGTCCAAACAAGAAATGGAAATAATGTTTCTGCAAATCGCAGGCACATAAAACAGTTCTCTAGTTCTAAAATAAGCCCAGTGGACAACGAGAAATAATAAGTCCCTACAACTAAGGCAGCAACCTTTGCTCCATTGCCAACATGTAGGTCGACTTTTCCTTTCGCCAAAGTTCTACTCCTTCGGAGTTCTTGCACATTTATACAAATGTGGGAATCACATCCAGTATCTAATGCCCATGATGTAGAAGTAGACAAATTGACTTCTATAACATAATTACCTGAATCAGAAATCTGAACAACCTTCAGTTTCTTTAGATCGTCCAAATAATTTTGACAGTTTCTCTTCCTTTTACCCTGTTTACACGCATAAAAAGCCTTGCTTGTATCAAATCTCTCTTGACGAGCCTGTCCTTTAAACATACGTTTAAGGTGCTCGATCATGATATAAGAATCAAAATTCTCATAATGTTTTTGCAGCTCAGGACTCATAGTCGCAAGCATAAAATAGGTGACATCGGTGTCATCATCCAAATGCTTCTAATAAGCATTTCGTTGAGCCTCCGTTGCACCTTCAGAGAGAGGTCCAGGGTAAGGAATATCTATGACATAGAGCTTTCGCTCTTGCCTGAGGACAATCCTCAAATTCCTTTGCAAATCTAGGAAGTTAGTTCTTGTCAACTTGTCCTTCTCAAGGACTGATCGTACAGAGAAGTTATTTGAGTTATTTGCCATTTCGAATTTCTACAATGTTAAAATGCATAAAATAATTAGTCTACGGAATTATTAAATTATGTTCAAGTGATTATTCATATATATTCAAAATATATATATCTCTCACTATTTTTATCAAATTAATAGCCCTACCTATCAATTCGGAAAAGTTTCTCTGAACCTTTCTAGTGAGCCAAGATCCATATTTCATCCCTTTTAAGGTCAGCTTTGGCTTTTCTCCTTAAAATGATTATTTAGGTAGACAACATTTGTCAATTATATCATATATAACTCTTGGATAGTTTGGTAGAACAACATTTGTTCATATAACAACATTTGTTCCTATTTATCTAATAAATCTTACCAAACTCTATGCCTCTAAGTTCACAATCCTATTGTGGTCACTTAGTTAAGTCAAACCCAATGGTCTAACAGTTAAGTATCACTAACTTACTCGATCGGGTCTTACCAAGATAAATGAGGGTACTCCACTTTGGCACACTTACCCTTTGTCGATCTAGGTCTTGACGAGTGTTTCCCATTGGAAGGCATCTTAAACTTAATATTTTTCTTAGGGGTTTTAGTTAAAACGACCATGATCCCATCATAAAGAGATTCCCAATTTTTCCTTGAATTAAATACTTCAAATCAAGATTCATCAATGGTTTGATTTCCAGGTTATCGGAGAAGACACAATGGTATCACTTAATACCCGACTTCCTTACAGGCATGGCCCGTTGTTGACAAAATCTCCCCATATCAAAATCATTGAAAATTCGTATTTAATTCCGTGTTTCGTAAACACAGAAATCTCATGATCATTATGTTTAATTATAAAATCTCGAGTCGTTACAGATTTTATCTTGTTTAAGCAAGCATGGCATGGGTGATGTATCTAATACATTCAATCATACATGATTAATCTAATTAAAGCACGCATCTCTATGTATTCTACACATACATTCATACATTATATGTAAAGTGCAGTATGTAAACGTGGTTGGTTATGGCCTTGATCCTATGTGATCCTTCCAAGCTAATGGAAGGATCAATAGTCAGTCTAAGGTTTAAAATAAATACAGCATTACAAATCTTACTTTCTTCTTGTCTTGCTCCTTGCTCCTCCTTGGTTGGTTGTCCTTCATTCTCCAAGTACAATTACAAAAGATAATAGAAATATAACCTATACTAATCAACTTACATAATTAAACTCGAGTTACATTCGAGATAGAACAGTTACAAGAAAAGAAGACGACATGCAAGTCGTATTTATCAAAACCATAATTACATATCAAAACCACTAACCTATGGGTCATTAAGGCCATAACCAATCACCATGCTCAAGTAACAATTAAAGAACATGTCATGTTATCTAATCATATTAAATCATATCATATTTCATATGATCCAATCAAAGAAATCATAAAAAGCAAAAATCAAAAAAATCATAATCAAATTCTGAAAACAATAAATCACCGTTTTCAGGCACTAAACGGCGTCAAACGCCTTACAGACGAGTCGGTGATAGCTATGCTATCAGTTTTGTTCAGACACTCGTTTCCAGTCAGAAAACACATATCGTTTGCGAAAATCGGACACTGGACACAGATTTCACCAAATCTTAACAGCGTTTACAGAAATCATATCGTATACAATCCCCATATCAAGAACAAACATAAATTTTATATATATCAATATATATACAGATTATATGATCATCATCATATCCAATATGATCTAATAAGTTATAACTCATATAACAATTTTCAGAAAAACCGAAATTAAATCAGAAAACCATAAATCGCTGTTTATAAGCAGTAAACGACCTCAAACGGCTTACAGATACGAACCTGACTTTGTCAGTCTTGTTCAGTGGCTCGATTCCAGTCAGAAAACATATATCGTTTGTGAAAATCGGACACAGTACGCAAATTTCACTAAATCTGCGCAATTTTCAGAAATCGTATCGTATACAATCTCCAAAAATATTAACAAGCATGTATCATACACATAAAACAATATATACAATCATCCCATGATTATACAATCCACTAATATGTCATATGTTCAAAACATATACATACACATCTTGTATCATCACAAAATCATGGCGAATCATATACATGCTTATATACACCAAAACTGTTAAACACATAAACGAATTAAAAGCTTTTTGCAAGTAGCTCTGATGCCATTGAAGGGTTTCGAGCATCAAACGCAGCGGAAATCAATAATAAAAAACAATAAAATCGAAACCCAATCGCAGGATCCATGCAAAACAGACGTGTAATTCGTAATTATGAACGTTTACCTTAAAACGAAGCTTTAACAGTTGATGACAGATGGAGGTCCAAAGCAACTTGAATCACCACGCATCCCGCTCTCGCGATCTACGCTACCGGTATCCACACGAACGCTTTTCTCGAAGGATTGATGTGTACTAGCACTCGAAAACTGCTTCTCACTCTATCTTCTTTATCTCTCTCAAGAACGGCTAGGGTTTTGTAAAACTTGTATCACCATGTAAAATTAGCCATAAAGAGATATATATAGAGAGAAGAGAATTAGTTTTCTAATTATAATCCAATTATAATTAATACTAATCCGAAATTCCAATTTATTATTTAATTAAGTCTCACTTAATTAATTAATAACTAATTTCGGAATTAGTTAAAGTAATTCCATTTTTTTCTATTTAATTAATTAATTAAGTCAAACTTAATTAACATTATAAATAGAACAAATTACTTATTTAATTTAAATTCATAATTTAAATTATTTCTCCTTCAAGCGTTCTTTGTGTGTGACCATATAGGTTATTATTACGTTGGCAACAATTTTAATATCTAATTAAAATTGTAAACAATGAGCGGCATCTAGTAATACATCATTGCTACCCAAGTAATAATAATTAACTGGTGATCCAATTAAACCTTTCGTGATTAATGTTTCCGTGTAATATAATCCCTTTAACCATATATTATAGATTAAACTCGAGGCATGTAATTAGTCATCCTCTTCAACGTTTAATCCGGGTTTCCTTGATCAATGAGTAGATTATTAAAAACAAATCAATATTTGAGCATGGCCATGCATTTTCATAATCTCACTCAATCAAGAGGCAAATAACATCTCTCCTAATAATAGGAGGGTTAAATCCTTTATCTATCATTCATATTTCTCATACGTCTCATAATATACCCGATGTACACTTTTATCATCACCCGGTCAAAGGTAACTTTTAATGTAGTCAAAGTATATTAATCCTCGTATAGAAATATAATGATCTCAAGTCTAAGGATCATTACACCATTATCACTGTGAGTCTTTCTAATGACATTATCAACATGTAGAAACTCACTGTGGGTCAATCCAGTGTCATGTAGAATATTACATGCACCTATGTTCTTGACTTTAGTATCACTATACCTATGACCAATGAGATGTGGTCATCAGTCAACAAACATACTAATCTTTATGCATTATAATTGTCCCATATTATTAATGCTCGATTAGGGATATTTAGGAATATAAACACTATTCATATAATATCATTTTTAAGTCACATACTTAAAGATATAGAATACATGTTACATATTACAAGGACATTTATTATTCTAATATTTATTTCGCAGTAAATAAAGACATAATAAATCAATATAAAAATAATCGTTGGAACATAACAAAATAGTCTTTCCTAGAAGCACAACTACATTGTCTCTAGGGCACTAACACTATCAAAAAGCCCGAGTCTAGTGCTTACTGTCTCCTTAAAACGTATTAGCCCTCGTATGTGCGAGCGAAACGCATCTCCTTAAAGCGTATTAGCCTTCACCGTATGTATGAGCGAAATGCCTCCAAGGATAAAAGGGATTGCAGTGAGGCTACAGAAGCATAACTTTCAGCGAGCTTGAGACGAACAAGAATATCACCGAAGGAAGAGAAGAGGCTATATATGAGAGGAGGATGGGGATGTGTGTTTTCGAGTGAATAACCCTAACGCTCTAGGCGAGTATTTATAGGCTAAGAAAACTTGTGCGCAACACAATTGCCCTAATTAATTAGCCGTGCTAATCAATTAAGTCGGTGGTGGCAAAAAATTCGTTATAAAAATGAAATTGATTTTACCTTAATTAATTCTGAATTTTAATTAACTTAGTCAGATTTCAACTAGTCCGATTTTAATTTGCCCAATTTTCTGCTGCATGCTGCATTCGTGTTCGCAGGTCGCACACGCGAAAAGCCCGAAGGCTTGCGAAGCCACGAATTTTCCCTCGAAATCCCATGATTTGCACCCCTGCGCGCACATAGGTGATGGAGCAACACACAACTAACACATTTGGACACTACACAAGTATCTTGCTATATAAACCTATTAAAGGCTCTTTACCATTTCAATGTGGGACTTCAAGGTTCTACTTCCATTTTCCACTTCCAAGGGAGCAACTTTGGATAATCATAATTCATCAATCCCTTAGTCGTTTTGAGTATTTGAACATGCATTGGAAAGCTCTCACGGAGGAGAACACTCTTCAATCACAACTTGTTGCAAACACGCACAAAAGGCACACTCAAATCGGAGCTCAAAATGACTCGATGTGGGTCTAAAAACCCACATTTTCCAACAGAAGTTTCCCGAGATGATCTTCCAAACTTTATCTTCTAAAGGTAGCATGTTTTAATAACTGGAATGAGATTTATAATTTAAACAAATAAATGATTCTCATGATTGGTAGACGTGTATACCAGCATAATAACCTATGATTCAAAGCCCATATATGCATTTGTCAAATGCATCTTATGTGGTACTTTCCATTCCATCGTTCTTCGTTCCAATAATCACTACTTGGTATAGCCATACTCAAGGAAATTTTTCTCTAAAACTTGATTATCAGAGTCAATAGAGGATTTTTTTTAAAATGCTTAATTAACAACACCCAAGCAAGATTTTCAAAATAAGGGCCAGGCAACTCCAAACAAAAAGCACAGTATAGACAATCAACATTTGTACATAACAGAATACAGACTATGCCAATTAACTATGCCAATCTTTCATCTTGAACAAAAAGGCTTTTAGGGCTCAGAATGATCCATGGCTCGTATGACTAAACTCGTGAGCTCCGCAAAAGCTCGGAGATCTAGACCGCGTCGAAACACTTAAGGAAGTTTCTACTAGTGGTTCATTATGTCTACGTTTACAGTTACACACTCGCATTTGAGCTTTAGGGCCGAGATCTGAGCCTGCAGCATGTCGTTTCTTTCCAAACTTCCAAACTTTTCAGGCATATCAGCTCGTTTTGCATTTTTTTCAACTGCTCTTTCAGTTTCTGAATTTGTGCTAAACGACTTTCGATCAGGAGGATATTCAACCTCAAGCTGATGGTCTTTAATGCACTTGACAACTTCTCTACGGGAAGCTAGTTGTTTGCCTATGGCGTTAACCTGTTAAAAAAGTTAAGACAAGTATGAATTCAGCCTGGCAGTACTTGTATTGGAAGACTAAAAAGAAAGTAGCAAGAAATGTAAAAACAACATATACTTCTGGTTCATCAGAGGTTTTCTGCTCCTGTACTTCCTCAGCAAGCAGTTTGTTGAAGCTTATATGATCTTTTAGGATAGGCACCGGCGGGAACTTCCCAACAAGCCGGTTCCCCTTTTGAATGAGGCTTTTAGCATCAAGATCACATGAAGGCCCTCAAGTTGATGGTTTTTGGCCCACCTACAACCACAGGTGTTGCACAACACGGGTTTCTCTCGAGGTCCACTTCGCCAATGTCTTGAGCCTGTTTCAATCAGATTTACAAAAGTAAAAAAATATGAATCCAAAAATAGTTAAAATGCATTTCAATATTACGAATTTTGAATCGTATTTAGAGCAATTTAATATAATACAAATTGCTTGTTTTTGCAAGCAGTTAAAAGCCAAATTCCTCAAAAAGTAATAAAGTTCACAAAATCACAAATTATATTTGTAGCCCAAAGTATATTCTACTAGAACCAAGATGGGTTGCAAGGGTGCTTCTACCACTAAAGAGACTGAGGTCCTTCAGCCGAAAACTTGTACCATATATATGGTATGGCATGAAAAATTTTATTCCTCATTTTTTAAATTATACGGCCCTTTAGAATCTGCACAATATTATTATAGGTTCGAGTACACATGGTGATACGTTAAGACTTAAGGCTATGAATTTCTCGTTTAATTGTATTTAATTAATTTAATTTAATTTGTTGTAAATCAAAGTGCTTGTAAAAGAAGATTAGTTTGAATAACTTTTGCTGGAGTGTTTATTTGACACTTTTTAAAAAACTAACAAATAAAATCTATACTCTATATTAATGTGCAAAACCATGTTTTAATGGTACATGGTACACAATAGTACCAAAATACCAAATTTGGTTATCACTTAACTCGGGGTTCGATTCCTTCCAACTACATAATTATACAAGATTTATCTATTTAATTTAATTTCTTTAATTTCACCCCGTGTTCGATTCCCTATCACCACATTATTAAATAGCATTTATTTGTTATATACTTTTATCATTCAATTCTTTACAAGTTTATATTTAAATAAAACTTATTAATTATATTTTTTTATTTATCTATTTTAATTTTTTTAATTTCACCCGTATTCAATTCCCTATAATTACATAATTTAATAGTATTTATTTATTATATATTTTTATCATTCAATTTTTTATAAATACATTTTAAAATAATATTCATTAATTATATTTATTATCGATAATTTACACGTGTCCGGCCGGCCCGTTCTTCGCACGGGTTACCGGGTAGTATATGTAATATGGAACACATGTCCTAATTAATTATTACTCTCCCATCCCACCAATTGTTTACATTTAGGTTGTACATGTAGATTAAGAAAAATGGTTAAAGTTTACATTTGGATTGTAGACGGAAATTAAGAAAAATAGGTAAAATAGTGGGAAAAGGTAAAAAGAATGGGCAAAATGATGGATTCATCAATATTTAATGTATAAAATAAGTAACTTGGAGGAAAGTAGTGAAAGTAACTAAATTTTATATTATAAAATTACACTATTTTTTTAAAATTTTGAAAAGTAAAAAATTAGTAAAGACATTTTAAATGGAATTTTTTTTTAAAATGGATGAAACAAAAGGAACATATTAAGAGGAATTATAGTAAGGAAATACCAAAAGTCAAGACTCACCCACAACCTACTTTATTGTAAGATCGAAATGACTCAAGTGTCAAGTGTTCAAAACTCAACAATAACGCATTAAAATTTATAAATAATACAAACTAAAATTTGTAATTATACTATGCATTTCTAAGTTTAGTTTTCAAACGTGTATGCATTTGTTTTCAAATGTATACAAAGAAGTTTTGTCAAAATACTACGAGAAGATAACAATTGGATTATATATTGTTCAACATTTGCCTTTAATCGTATAATTATAAACTCATACATTAGTCCAATAATCGATGGATTGTCTAACTTGTTAAGTAAATCTTAACTGAATCATATATTATTCAACGTTTCCCTTTAATTGTTCGATTGACCAAACAAATAATAAACAGAACCTTACAGACATAAATAATTAAATTAAACGAATGGAAAAGACTCGAATACGAGACCCCTCCCTAAATCAAGTTCTAATACGATGTTTAGTAATCAAGGCATTTAAAAGCCATAAAATGTTAAATGAAGACACCAACTAGATCAGATATTATAATAAAACACAATCGACCAAAATTTTTATGTTTCGGGTTTGATAATATAATAAGTTCGTTGTTAACCAAAAATACATATCAGTCGAACAATTTTATTTAAAATTTTCAAAGGCGAGGTATAAATCTTTTGACGATATGCCACACAAGTTTATACATACTAATCTTTTTGACTAACTGTAAATAGTTGTAAAAAGAATAGAGGAAGAAGCTGACTTTAGTAAATTAGAAATAAATATTTAATACACATATAACATGCATAATTAATAAATAAAATAAAATAAAAATATTGAGCAAGTTTTTCGTAAATGAATAAATTACCGGTAATATTCGGAACGAAAAATCGATCTGTTCTGGAGCACTTTCTTCATCATTTACTGCACATATAAAAATTTCATAAAGTAATTAGTTGAAAAAAATATAGCACATATTTGTAATAGAAATTTCTATGTCCCGAATTTGAAGAGTTCATAAATTTACGTGTGAGTGTGTGTATTACTCGAAAAAAAGTTCATGTTAAATAATGTTTATATTCTAGTAAAATTATTCGACTTAAAATTAAAATCTATGTCAAATCACAACTATCTATATCTTAATAATAATTAGAAATTTAAGATTGATAACTATCTCGATTTAGTTACACATAAAATAAAAATATAAATTAAGACTTCTAGATTCAAAAAATAAAAAGATAAAGTTTTGGTTGAGTTCAAAATTTAATCAAAATAAAAGAGGAATTCATCGATTCTCATGTACACATATGCAATATTCTACAAATTGATTAATTACTTACTGAGTCGATTTAGATGAAATCGAAATAATAAGCATTTCGCACGCAAAATCAAGAAGATCAGTGAGCAAATTGGGCAATAATCAGAAAATAACATGGATGTAACTTTGATATTAGATTGTATAAAAGGAGTATTTACTTTGTTAACATAGTAAGAGGGCAAAGAATAGAAAGAGAGATGGGGAGGGGAAGATGAGAAGCGGCGGACGAAAAATGTAGTAAAAGGATTGCATAAGAATGAATTTTTGATGTAAAATAAGAAGATATATATGATATGAATTGGGCCGGATCCTAATATGCAATATTCTACAAATTGATTAATTACTTACTGAGTCGATTTAGATGAAATCGAAATAATAAGCATTTCGCACGCAAAATCAAGAAGATCAGTGAGCAAATTGGGCAATAATCAGAAAATAACATGGATGTAACTTTGATATTAGATTGTATAAAAGGAGTATTTACTTTGTTAACATAGTAAGAGGGAAAAGAATAGAAAGAGAGATGGGGAGGGGAAGATGAGAAGCGGCGGACGAAAAATGTAGTAAAAGGATTGCATAAGAATGAATTTTTGATGTAAAATAAGAAGATATATATGATATGAATTGGGCCGGATCCTAAAATTTTTAGGCACAATGCGGAGAACCAACATGACCTTTGATAGGCTCAAAATAGCCTGATGCCTAGCAAAGCACAACTTTGGGCCCAAACAATGGTAACAGGCCCAGCTTGCGAGAATGATACACTTCGGCCCAGACTAGTGGACCTCAGTCTAGTGATAACACCAACACTAGTGATAACACCAACACGTGGTACCCTAGCCCAGGCTGGTGGAGCCCAAACTATTGACGACTACGACACGTGGAGCTCCAGCTCAGAAAAGTCGTCCCAACCAGTCAGTGACTAGCACTAAATGCCAATGATTAACATGTGCCAATCATGAATGGAATAATCCTCGCACACTCTGACTACTTCCTCATCAAGGGGACACGTGTTCAGCATCTCGACAGTTTAGGAGCCTGTACCACTGAGATTCAACGATCACGATTAAGAGGTAACACCCCCCAAACCCTACTCCTACGTGGTACCCTCACCTGCACACACTTATTACTCTGTGATACTCGCTTGATTATTATCT
Organism: Kitagawia praeruptora; assembly: GCA_037693485.1. NCBI lineage: Eukaryota > Viridiplantae > Streptophyta > Magnoliopsida > Apiales > Apiaceae > Kitagawia > Kitagawia praeruptora. The sequence continues at coordinate 39,364,207 of CM075344.1, forward strand.
TCCAAAGCCAACTCTTATTCTCATCCAAAGCCAACTCTTAGAATTAGGTTTTGGGGATGGTCACATCACTCACCTGCACATACTTATTACTCTTGTGATACTCGCTTGATTATTATCTTCCAAAGCCAACTCTTATTCTCATCCAAATCCAACTCTTATTCTCACGTCGAAGGCATCTCGGGGCCAAACCCCCCTCCGGTGTTGTTTTGCAGACACCCCACCACAACTACACCACTTCCGAGCAGGGGTTGGCGAGGAAGAACTCGGTCAAGTTTCAAAGTTATCAACCTTTCAATACAAAATTTTAGTTACTGAAAAATGAACAAGAATTTTATTTTGTGAGATAGTCATGCACTGTATTTATATAAATATAATGAGGCCGATTCAAATAAAATTTAATAATAAAATAGAAATTCAAATCATTATCATTCATATTTTTTTAAACGAAAAGGTAGTACTGTATTTTTTTAATAATGTTCTGTAGCATTATATGTGAAGTAGTTTTAATATTCTAATATTACGGTGGTTATAAATGGAACCTAACCCATTATATAACAATATCTATACTATTATATTAAAGACAAAATATTGAAAGTATCACTTGGTCGATCGATCTATTGTTTGGTCACGCAATTCATAATTGTTAAAAATTTTAATCAAATTGATGAGGATCGTACATATAATATTCCAAGTTTTTATATAGAGTGGTATAAGATTCGAATTCCTAAAACAACATACTAAAATTAGCATTAACAATATTACATTTAAAATAAATAAAGGTGAAATTTCATTAATCATATTATATATATCTATACTATACTATTATAAGCAAAACAAGATATATTTGGTTAGTTGGTTGGCTGGTTAACACCTTCCAAAAAAATCATTAACACCTTCCTAAAATAACAAGTTAAAAAATTATTTTAAAAATATTAATTTATTTATTATAAACAACAAAATTTACCAATAAGGCACAAAAGTTCGTTTTTAAAAATTCAAAAAAAAACGAATCTATACTATACTATTATAAGCAAAACAAAGTATATTTGGTTAGTTGGTTGGTTGGTTAACACCTTGGAAAAAAATCGTTAACACCTTCCTAAAAATAATAAGTTAAAAAATTATTTTAAAAATATTAATTTATTTATTATAAACAACAAAGTTTACCAATAAGGCACAAAAGCTCGTTTTTAAAAATTAAAAAAATGTATTAAAAATTCCAAATTCAATTAAATTATACTCCATTCCGTTTATATTAATCATCAATAAAAAAACACGTATTGAGCAATCAAATGAAAACTGCCAAACTTACTAAGTGTTTACATATTTAGAAAAACTTAACATATCTTGGTTAGTTGGTTGGTTAGTTAACACCTTCCAAAAAAATTGTTAACACCTTTCTAAAAATAACAAGTTAAAAAATTATTTTAAAAATATTAATTTATTTATTATAAACAACAAAATTTACCACAAATTTCAGAACACAAATTCTTCACCTTAAGAAAATAATCTTCAATAGAAAGTGCACCTTGAACTATCATTGCTAGTTCATTCTCAAGATACTGTAATCGAGCCGTGTTCTTTCTGGTAAACAGCTTCTCAAGTGTCTCCCAAACCTCTTTTGGTGATGTTGAATCCCGTACATGCTCAATACATTTTTTATTGATTGATATCCTCAAGGCAAATAAAGCTTTTCTGTAATAACCCTGATTTTTGTAATATTTTTAAGAATATAATATCATATGACATTGTGAATTCGGGACCTTTTGAGTCACCCTTGTTGTTTAATAGAATTGATTATCTGAGAAATTTATGTTGTTACATTTACTGTGTAAGAAAAAGGGAAGATTGTTGAAGGCAAGAGGCCTACTGCTATTAAGATTTATAAAAAAACTTGGGATTTGAGAGTTATTAGAGTATTAAAAGATTTTAAGAGACTATGACAAGGAGTTATGGATATTTAAAGGATTTACCCAATTAAGTACTTAAGGAATTACAAGAGAAATCTCTACGCGACAAAATAGTATTATGAGGAATTAATTAAGATACAATATGAATTAAGGATTAAGTGACAACCATTGGTGGAGAAATAATAATACAAGGAAGGATATTACATGCAAGTGTCATGTAACTAGATAGTTAGAAAAGCAAACCAAAAAAGCAAAAAGCAACTAGATGAATAGTAAAAAGTGGATGCATCTTACTTTAGGAGACAAGGAGGTATGGTTGGCACCTAGGCTATTAGTAGAGTGGCAACATGTGACTTCTTTATACACACATATCAAGCATATCAATCATACACTACATTATTTTCAAACAACACAAAACAAAAAAAAACTCCCCCCCCCCCATTTTGAAGCTCTCGGCCGAACTACAAGGAGGAAGAAGAAGAAATTCTTTCTTCAACTTCCCCTCACTCACAAATCCAAGCAAAAATACTAGGGCTCCCTTGCATCATTATAGAGGTATGGTATTAATTTCAACCCCATCCATCCATTAGATCTTGAGTTATAAATTGTTGAAGGTTGGATGAAAATTTACCAAAGTTGTTCATCTTTTAGATCATGAAGGTTTAAGGTTTGTAAGGGCTCATCCAAGTGTTCTTAGAGGATATAAAGCTCACCCAAGGCCCCTAGCTACTCAAGAAGGTATAAAAACTCTCACCACTCTTAGTCATGAAGTGTTTATGGTTTATATTGTTAGATCTAAAAGTTTTAGTGTATATCTTGGTTATAAAAGTTATGGATGATGTAAATCTTGAGGATATATGTTGTTGGTGTGATTTTAAAGCTTGTACTTAGAGTATGTAACCCCATGTATGTTGTAGAGATGAGCCTTGATGATTTTAATGGTAGATATGATGTATAAGTTGAGTTCTTGAAAGATTAAACAAAGAAGTATGCTGAGTAAAAAGTCTGGGAGTGTGTACTGCCTTGCCGTGGACTTTTGAACCCATTAAACTTGTCTCCCGAAGGTCTAATACATATGTCTAGAAAGGTATTTTAATGTAGTTTCCAGAAATATAAAGTTCATAACTAGGTGATGTATAGATTTTGAGTTATGACCAGAAGAGTGAGGAGTGGTTCTGAAATCCGGACTGCACTGTATGGTCTGTTTGTGAACTGTCATTGGACCCCCAAACTTTCTGCAAACATTGTGAAAAATTGAGGTTAGCTAGGTCTTACAGTAAGGAAGGCTTCCCAAAAAGAATCTGATTAAAACTCGAATTTTTCAATTTTATAAAAATGTTAGAGCGAGGTGTGCGCAAGTGAAAAATCACTTAGGGGATTAGTTTAAAGTAGTTTTAAGAATATTCACTTGAGTTTCGAGTTCGAGGAATAGATTTGAGTCGAATGGGTAACGAAAGTGATAATGTGACGACATGGTCATATGAGAGGGTTAGTGGTCACAAGTGGAGTCGTTAAGTTGGTTTTACGATTTTTAAAACCTTATGATTAAGTAGCGTTGTTAAGGCACTAACGTGCGAATATTGATTATGTATAGATTTCCATTCCACTCCGCAAGCCCGACCACCCCAACCTCACCAAGGCAGGTTTTCCAACTCTAAGTATTTAATTTCAAAAGATTATATTCTTGATTTTACCTATGCAAGTTTACTTCTCAAAACTTATATATAAGGATTTTCACTATTGTGTTTATAGCTTCCAAACGTATTATATGCTTATGCTTTACGAGATTATGTTGAAGTTTGAGATATATGCATATGTGTTTGTACACCCTTGAACTTAGAATGAAAGTGTTTTCTTCGGACAACGACTCTAGCAATAGAGGTCGTAGCGGTCCAAATATACTATTGACCGGGGAGCGGTATATTGTTGCATCGTGATTAAATTGCGAAAACCCGAAGAGTCATTCGGGAAGTATTGTGTACCTAAGTAATTATTATTTTTACGTTGTTAAAAATACTCAAAAATATTTATCTTGGATTAAAAACTTATTTTAATTAAATAATTATTTTATTAATTGTTTATATTAAATCTCAAAATATTATTTATTAATTATCGTTCATTATTTTAAAGACAAAACTAATCCAAGATACCTTTAGCATTTTCAAACTCGAACTCTTTCGAACCCAAAACATTTTCGAAAACCCCCGGTCAGGTTTTGCTTCTTGAACGTTTTTTCAAGAATTATCGGTCGACTGAGGTCGAACTTCAACTACTCGAATTTTCTATCAAAATGATTTTTGAAAAGAAAAGAAAAAGGGGACTCTGGCAGGTGTGGGAATCGTTGACGAACGATTCCCGGGATGTGTAAGCGGTCGTGAGCCAGGCGGTCCATCAATTATTATTCCGGCCCAGGTGTTGCCGAAGGATGATTACGGATGTAGTTTTCATCGAGGGTGATTACGGATGTAGTTTTCACCCAAGGGTAGTTACGGATGTAGTTTCTATCCTTCTACTAGTAGAGAAGACCCGCTGATTGTTGGACTTGGTTGTGGCGACTGATCATCGTCAATCCTTGTCAGGTTTTTATGTTTTCTTCGAGTCCCATCCTCCACTTTGGAAAAATACTCAAACACTGCTTCTTGGGCATAAGTTCCAAGTTGCCGATAGTGTGGTTTTTGATAAGAAAAATATTGACATCGTGCAGTATCTAGAACTGCAAGATTTTCTATAGAGATTGGCACGTGTTAGTGCACTCTTGCAATTATTTCAAAGAATGAAATGTTTTTGAATGAGAAACCTTCTAAGCTAATGGAAGGAAAGAGGTTTTGCATCAATGCATTCCCTGTACATTATGTTAACCGTAGAGTGTTTTGCCGAAACTGATATACTCATACGTATATATTTTCAAACTTGAGATATATTGAAATGAGAACCTTATAAAGGATTCATATGTTATTCTTAAAGCTCCTTAGTGAGTATAAATGTTTAATTCAAACTCGGACATATATATTGTCGAGTTATGTTTTGTAATCTGAGATATGTACCCATACAGTTGGGAACGTTTTCAAAATAAACCACTTTATTATTTTTCAAAATGGTGAACTTGCTGAGCATTATGTAGCTCATTCTTGCTTTATAAAAACTTTTCAGAAAGAGAAGAATTTGGTCGGTTAACTCCGTACCAACAGAAGAGGAGTAAGAGATTTACCCCGGAGATGATTTAGTTCCTGAAAAATACTATAGAGTAAGTATGATAGGTTTTCAACTGTAATAGTAAGACTTGTCTTCAAGTGTAGTTGTATAAGTGGAAGTGCGTAAGATTCCGGATTGTACAGATGAATTGTAATATTTAGTGTTACTTTTGATTATCGTTTCTGAGGCTCTAACTTGTATGTGCGTAAGATTGAGGTCTGGATGGATGTATTGTTGAGTTGTAAAGTTAATACAGGTATGATATGGTTGGATGGTGATGTGACGACCTGAATCTCTGACCTCGGATTTGGGGGCGTCACAGAAATGGTATCAGAGAGATAAGTTACAGTACTCGGAAACGAGAGTGTTGAGAGTTAAGTCTAAGTCGGAGAATGACATAAGAGATTGTAGTAAACTTATCATTGGACTACCGGAAGAGGTACCGGTGAGTAGAATGGACTGGAGTGTTTACTGGAGGTATTATACTAGGGTCGATAGAATCCTTAGAGACCTTCAGAATGATGAATAGAGGTTTGAGAGTCGTACATGACCTATCATATGTAATGATATAGGAAGTAGAGCAAAATCTCAAGAGCAGCTGAGGTAGAGGCGATATTGCCAATATGATCGGATGACTAGGCTGGCATAAATTTTGTGGCCCGTAGTCCTCCACAGTTTAGGAAGCGGCATTTTAAGAATCAAAAAGTTTAGACTTCCCTACATAATTAAGGGTACTTAGTACTTGGAATAATGAAAGTCTTTTACTTTGGCTATAAGATCCGATTTTCGATAAGTAACGGGTTTACCTGAAAGGTGGTTACTATGCCGTTGTGGATTTCATTACCCTTGATGGTGAATTTTACATGTGTTATATGAGAATGCTATCATAAGACGAGCGTGCTAGATAATTCCATGCATGATTCGGACACTAGAGCATGGTAGTTCACCTTAGAGAACAAACAAGTAGAATTAACAAAGGGACTCAAGTGAAGTTGAATATGGTTGCAACGAGCGATACAGTGATCTCAGAGTCTACCAAAAGAAAAGACCAGTGGGTCTAGAGTGGGATCCTTTGATAGAGATGTTATCAGGGACTACGTATATATGTGTTGTAGACCTCAATATTTTGGTGTATGTTCACATGCACACACCCGCCACTGAACCTATGGACTGCACTGAGATCCCTGAGAGATCTCTTTGATCTGTTCCTAGGGGGAACTGGCCACTTATGATTCATGTCGGAAGGCATGAAGTAGGACCCTATGGACTTAGCAGGTGTCCCCGGAATGATGTGAAGCTTGGTCTTCAGGATAAAGCACGGAAATGATAGATATATTTATGAAACCCTAACTGGATAAATGACTTTAAGATGATGATTGGGAGACGCACTAGTTGGTGTCTTGTATTATGAAGAAGAAGAGATGGAGTTACCCTCATAATGGTGATAATGAGATGCACGAATGATTATTAACTTATTTTGGTAACTACTGGCTGGTGCACTACTTCATTTTTAAACTGTTCACTAACCATGTTACCTCGATTAGTTTATATCGGGTAACCCTTCTAGCTTTCTACTTCAAACTTGTGGAATAACAACCAGTGATATACTTTCCCTAAAGCAGGACTTATCCGAAGTAATTTTATTTGATCCATGAACATTCTATTCAAAAATTTATGATGATCTTGTTCGGCTCAGGCCTATTTACACTTTTTTTCAATTATCCAAGGAATGCTCAACAAATATTTCCTTAATTAATCGATGAATATTACTTAACGAATATTGATATTTGATTGCTTCTTTCATACTTACACTCTTCAGTTGAGCTCATAAATATTTAATAAATTACGGAGGACCTGGATGATCTAATGTCCAGACATCCCTCACGAATTCTTTTCTTCTATTCAAGATGAGATTGTACATCGTACAGTGAAATCATAGTAAGGATATCATTTTGATATTGGTATTCCGAATTTAATTCTATTATAGGATCTGATAAAGCATGTGTACGGAGGCACCCTTGGGTGGACCGTTTCATTGATAAGTAATATTTGATAGGAGGTTATCGATTGTTCTGATACCTAGAACATTCTCTTTAAATTTTATAGTTTTCTTTTTTTTATAACTTCTTATTTCCATTCGTTGTCCGAGTAGCCTAAAGTTTCTTCAGTGGCTACGATGTTGAAATTCCGTTCTAGCCAATTGAAACTGGCTAGTCGATATGTCAATATGAATGACTAGTTGATTGTTCTAACTAGCCAAAATTGTAATGTTATGGAGAACACCTAGCTAATTGTCCTAGCTAGTGGTGATGTCTCAAACAGGTGAACTAGCAAGTTTTGTCTAGCTAGTTGCTAGTGTTTCTTGAAAAGGACTAGTTATTGTTTCACTGGTCCAACTCCAAATTTAATTCATTCAGCAATTCCGCAATGCATTTTGCATATGGTAAAGTATGATGATGAAAGTTTTGACGAATAACTTGATTGAGACCCAGTGAGGTCGCCCACTCAACTTGAATTCTACCCATCTTCGTATCAGACTTTATGTCACTTGAATATTCTGTTCTTTCATTCATATAATGAAGATTCATTTGAAACCATAGATTACTTGAATGATAAACTGCTTCTTTTTTTTTTGTCATAGAGTAGAATTGCTTTCGATCGGTTGACCTTTATCAATGGGACTTTTTAGATCCTCTATTTTTCAAGAGGAAAAGTATTCACTAGATGTAAGAATTGTATAAAGACCGTCTTTATGACTTTTGTATCCAACAATCATTGCCCTCGTACAACATTCTCCATGATATCACATTACAGAATTATCTGGACATGAAGGAATAAACCTTGTTGTATTCTTTCTGTCCATCCTTACATCTCCGAAAATCGAGACTCCTGGTATTTGGAACCATCAGCATTCTTGGAACATCCAATGTGGAATTCTTATTGAAATTATCTATTGGACCCTGTTATTTTGAAACCATTCCTTTCAAAAGTGATTACTCTAAAGTGAACGGGAGGTACACTTGTGAACCGTTGCACCAATATGAGATCAAAAACCAAATGTTGTAATTGTGCAGCCAGAGCGTTATGCCGAGTAATTAATTAAAGTAGGAATAACATGTCGGGGCATACCACAGGACCTTTAATATTAGTGTGAGGAAGGTTATAAGAAATGATGAGGTGGTTGGGAGTACGCTCCTACCAACCATTGTCAGGATGTAATATTAATGAATTCTGGAGTTACCAAGCCTTTTCCTGATCCGAGAAATGTAAATCGATTGCGATGTAAGAGATATCCTTAGAGGAAACTAACATGGAAGTGAGATGGACAAGAAAAGAAGAAATATCGTGGCAAGAATGTGAAGCTTTACTTAGCTTAAAGGGATTGATGCATATAGAGAGACATAAAGTTTAAAAGGCCCCTAATAGTAAATGGATGCATGTATATATGCCAATGATCCTTCGAGATTACCACCTAATCAACTTTATTGGGAATCGCAGCAGCATGCAGGCCTTAGGCTGATTGGTGCCAGTTGTGAAAGAGGACGAGCGTATGACATCTTACATATACCATCGAGAATCGATACCCCTAACCGGAGATGTAAGGATTGTTGACCAGTTAAAACGCGTAGTTGTTTTTCAAGGATAGGGTTGAAAAGCGGGTTTCACCAACTCACGATCGACCTCTGTACTGTGCCAAAGTTGGCATTTCACACTAATATAAACATTATAAAATTATGGTAGTATCGTTTGAGTGGACTAATGAGTTAGAAGCCTTTATGGATTAATGAACAAAGTTTTAGAATGAAATGAGGTATTAGCAACAACCTCGTTGTTAGCTATACTTGATGATAAAAAGAGGACTTTAAGACTCACGATGATGCGTCTTTCAAGAGTTTAAGAGGTGTGCTGATGCAGTAGAAAGGGGATGATAGCCTATACTTCTAAACAACATAAAGGTTACGAGATAGGATATACTAACCGTGAGTCGGGGATTAGTCATGATAGCGTTCACGCATAAAACTGAGACGTTAAACTTATGAGAAAAGTGTGAAATTTTTTTTCCACAAGTGCCATAAGTATATCTTCATATTAGAACTAAACATGAGAATGAGAAAGTGACGAAAGGGAGCAGGGAGTATAATGGAGAAATTTGTTATTACCCAGGAAAGGCCAGTATGGTGGCCGATACCTATAGAAGGATTAGTCGAAATTGGAATTCGGTCAGTATTGACCAAGAAAATAGAGTATATACAATAAAGAATAATGTTGGAGGAAAATGACTAAACTATGGGGAAGGACAAAGATGTATAGAGAATTAAGAGAATGTTTGGCAAACGGGTATGAGGAATGGTATTGGCAAACTATTAAGTACAAACGCGACATGTCAAAAGCAGAATGATAGAGATCTAGTGGATTAATTCCGCCTGTAGAAAATCTTGAACGTGGACAGAATTATAATGGATTTCATAAGTAAGTCGCCGAAGACCGAGCCAAGAGATGGCCCTAGTTGATTTATAATTGTTGAACCAAGTGATTTACCTACGAGGGACTTTCCATTTAGAAGATTATCGATTTATATACGGAAGAGATGGTGGTGCAATATAAAACTTCTGCAGGGATTACGTCAGACAAAGACTTAAGGTTGAACTTCGAATATTGAAGGTGCTTTCAAGTATATTTAACAAAGAGATTGAGTGTATGTACTAATTTGATCTGTGGTTGACGAACAGGGAATAAGAATTATCCAGACGATCGAATTTATATTTAGTGTCGTGCCTTAGATTTCACGGGGCAGTCGAGAATAAAAACTTATCCATGAAATGAATGTTGTTATCACGATCGTCACCATGCGAACGTAAGGACGTCTCTTGTAAATCATACTGCGAAAGAAGAAGTTTCGCTTTTCTTGCATTACGAAGAAGTCAATGAACGAGGGATATAGTAGCTGAACTGGTTCGACGTATACCGAAGACTATACAATATCCATAGCAAGTGGTAACGGCTGACGGGAGGCAACACATGCGTGCTAATCAAGTCAAGGAATATGAGGAATACCGTGCGTATTGTCGTTGTCTCAGATTAGAAAACACGACCACAAAGTATTCACGGGCCAACGATACAAGGACTCAACACGGATACTATGAACAAGGTAGGAAGGGAATGTATAAGTAGTGGGATAGAAATTTTCATTCATAGAACAACCGATAAGGAATACAGGTCGAGGAGAGCATGCGTTGAGAAACAACATTAAAGCGTTGGGGAGACAAAGGTGAGAGAACAAAAGGGTTGAAGTGTCAACCTGAGAGTTGGAAAGGGTAAAGTTGGAATTGTATCCATAACTAATTTCCTTAGGTTCTTAAGATAGAATCCTTTTAAGGAGAGGAGACTATAATGATCCTAATTATCTTGAATATTTGAAACCTGGATGAATAGTAATTTTATGGGTGGACGAGAAATTTTTGCAACCACGATATGTACGAATTATTAAATGAAGATTTTGAATTGATATTACGTTTTTACGGTGCAGATGAGTGTATGTATAAGTCGTTAGTTTTTTTTTTTTTTTTTTTACGAAACCCATTATTTTGAATGGTCAAATTTTATGAGATATCAAAGGAGTATGAGGTGGGAGACTTCGTGATGCTAAAGGTATCCCCATGGAAATGATTGATACGGTTTGGTAAGAAAGGAAAGCTAAGTCCGAGGTTTATTGGACCTTTTAAGATTTTGAGGCGTGTTGGAAAGTTAGCCTATGAACTAGCCTTGCCCCCGAGATTACAACAAGTGCATAATGTGTTTCATGTGTCCACGCTACGACCCTACCATACGGACTTTCGGCATGTGATAGAATACGATCAGGTAGACCTGCAACCAGATTTGACCTATGTGGAACAACCCGTGGAAATCATGGATAGAAAGGAACAGGTGCTGAGAAACAAGATTGTCAAGCTAGTGAGAGTTTTGTGGAGGAACCAGAACGTCGAGGAATCAACGTGGGAACTAGAAAGCGCGATGCGTGAAAAGTACCCCCAACTGTTTTCAACCTGATTCCGGGACGGAATCCTTTTAAGGAGGGGAGGCTGTAAGAACCCTGATTTTTGTAATATTTTTAAGAATATAATATCATATGACATTGTGAATTCGGGACCTTTTGAGTCACCCTTGTTGTTTAATAGAATTGATTATCTGAGAAATTTATGTTGTTACATTCACTGTGTAAGAAAAAGGGAAGATTGTTGAAGGCAAGAGGCCTACTGCTATTAAGATTTATAAAAAAACTTGGGATTTGAGAGTTATTAGAGTATTAAAAGATTTTAAGAGACTATGACAAGGAGTTATGGATATTTAAAGGATTTACCCAATTAAGTACTTAAGGAATTACAAGGGAAATCTCTACGCGACAAAATAGTATTACGAGGAATTAATTAAGATACAATATGAATTAAGGATTAAGTGACAACCATTGGTGGAGAAATAATAATACAAGGAAGGATATTACATGCAAGTGTCATGTAACTAGATAGTTAGAAAAGCAAACCAAAAAAGCAAAAAGCAACTAGATGAATAGTAAAAAGTGGATGCATCTTACTTTGGGAGACAAGGAGGTATGGTTGGCACGTAGGCTATTAGTAGAGTGGCAACATGTGACTTCTTTATACACACATATCAAGCATATCAACAATACACTACATTATTTTCAAACAACACAAAACAAAAAAAAACTCCCCCCCCCCATTTAGAAGCTCTCGGCCGAACTACAAGGAGGAAGAAGAAGAAATTCTTTCTTCAACTTCCCCTCACTCACAAATCCAAGCAAAAATACTAGGGCTCCCTTGCATCATTATAGAGGTATGGTATTAATTTCAACCCCATCCATCCATTAGATCTTGAGTTATAAATTGTTGAAGGTTGGATGAAAATTTACCAAAGTTGTTCATCTTTTAGATCTTGAAGGTTTAAGGTTTGTAAGGGCTCATCCAAGTGTTCTTAGAGGATATAAAGCTCACCCAAGGCCCCTAGCTACTCAAGAAGGTATAAAAACTCTCACCACTCTTAGTCATGAAGTGTTTATGGTTTATATTGTTAGATCTAAAAGTTTTAGTGCATATCTTGGTTATAAAAGTTATGGATGATGTAAATCTTGAGTATATATGTTGTTGGTGTGATTTTAAAGCTTGTACTTAGAGTATGTAACCCCATGTATGTTGTAGAGATGAGCCTTGATGATTTTAATGGTAGATATGATGTATAAGTTGAGTTCTTGAAAGATTAAACAAAGAAGTATGCTGAGTAAAAAGTCTGGGAGTATGTACTGCCTTGCAGTGGACTTTTCAACCCCTTAAACTTGTCTCCCGAAGATCTAATACATATGTCTAGAAAGGTATTTGAATGTAGTTTCCAGAAATATAAAGTTCATAACTAGGTGATGTATAGATTTTGAGTTATGACCAGAAGAGTGAGGAGTGGTTCTGAAATCCGGACTGCACTGTATGGTCTGTTTGTGAACTGTCTTTGGACCCCCAAACTTTCTGCAAACATTGTGAAAAATTGAGGTTAGCTAGGTCTTACAGTAAGGAAAGCTTCCCAAAAAGAATCTGATTAAAACTCGAATTTTTCAATTTTATAAAAATGTTAGAGCGAGGTGTGCGCAAGTGAAAAACCACTTAGGGGATTAGTTTAAAGTAGTTTTAAGAATATTCACTTGAGTTTCGAGTTCGAGGAATAGATTTGAGTCGAATGGGTAACGAAAGTGATAATGTGACGACATGGTCATATGAGAGGGTTAGTGGTCACAAGTGGAGTCGTTAAGTTGGTTTTACGATTTTTAAAACCTTATGATTAAGTAGCGTTGTTAAGGCACTAACGTGCGAATATTGATTATGTATAGATTTCCATTCCACTCCGCAAGCCCGACCACCCCAACCTCACCAAGGCAAGTTTTCCAACTCTAAGTATTTAATTTCAAAAGATTATATTCTTGATTTTACCTATGCAAGTTTACTTCTCAAAACTTATATATAAGGATTTTCACTATTGTGTTTATAGCTTCCAAACGTATTATATGCTTATGCTTTACGAGATTATGTTGAAGTTTGAGATATATGCATAAGTGTTTGTACACCCTTGAACTTAGAATGAAAGTGTTTTCTTCGGACAACGACTCTAGCAATAGAGGTCGTAGCGGTCCAAATATACTATTGACCGGGGAGCGGTATATTGTTGCATCGTGATTAAATTGCGAAAACCCGAAGAGTCATTCGGGAAGTATTGTATACCTAAGTAATTATTATTTTTACATTGTTAAAAATTTTCAAAAATATCTATCTTGGATTAAAAGCTTATTTTAATTAAATAATTATTTTATTAATTGTTTATATTAAATCTCAAAATATTATTTATTAATTATCGTTCATTATTTTAAAGACAAAACTAATCCAAGATACCTTTAGCATTTTCAAACTCGAACTCTTTCGAACCAAAAACATTTTCGAAAACCCCCGGTCAGGTTTTGCTTCTTGTACGTTTTTTCAAGAATTATCGGTCGACTGAGGTCGAACTTCAACTACTCGAATTTTCTATCAAAATGACTTTTGAAAAGAAAAGAAAAAGGGGACTCTGGCAGGTGTGGGAATCGTTGACGAACGATTCCCGGGATGTGTAAGCGGCCGTGAGCCAGGCGGTCCATCAATTATTATTCCGGCCCAGGTGTTGCCGAAGGATGATTACGGATGTAGTTTTCATCGAGGGTGATTACGGATGTAGTTTTCACCCAAGGATAGTTACGGATGTAGTTTCTATCCTTCTACTAGTAGAGAAGACCCGCTGATTGTTGGACTTGGTTGTGGCGACTGATCATCGTCAATCCTTGTCAGGTTTTTATGTTTTCTTCGAGTCCCATCCTCCACTTTGGAAAAATACTCAAACACTGCTTCTTGGGCATAAGTGCCAAGTTGCCGATAGTGTGGTTTTTGATAAGAAAAATATTGACATCGTGCAGTATCTAGAACTGCAAGATTTTCTATAGAGATTGGCACGTGTTAGTGCACTCTTGCAATTATTTCAAAGAATGAAATGTTTTTGAATGAGAAACCTTCTAAGCTAATGGAAGGAAAGAGGTTTTCATCAATGCATTCCCTGTACATTATGTTAACCGTAGAGTGTTTTGCCGAAACTGATATACTCATACGTATATATTTTCAAACTTGAGATATATTGAAATGAGAACCTTATAAAGGATTCATATGTTATTCTTAAAACTCCTTAGTGAGTATAAATGTTTTATTCAAACTCGGACATATATATTGTCGAGTTATGTTTTGTAATCTGAGATATATACCCATACAGTTGGGAACGTTTTCAAAATAAACCACTTTATTATTTTTCAAAATGGTGAACTTGCTGAGCATTATGTAGCTCATTCTTGCTTTATAAAAACTTTTCAGAAAGAGAAGAATTTGGTCGGTTAACTCCGCACCAGCAGAAGAGGAGTAAGAGATTTACCCCGGAGATGATTTAGTTCCTGAAAAATACTATAGAGTAAGTATGATAGGTTTTCAACTGTAATAGTAAGACTTGTCTTCAAGTGTAGTTGTATAAGTGGAAGTGCGAAAGATTCCGGATTGTACAGATGAATTCTAATATTTAGTGTTACTTTTGATTATCGTTTCTGAGGCTCTAACTTGTATGTGCGTAAGATTGAGGTCTGGATGGATGTATTGTTGAGTTGTAAAGTTAATACAGGTATGATATGGTTGGATGGTGATGTGACGACCTGAATCTCTGACCTCGGATTTGGGGGCATCACATTTTCCACTATCTTTATCTTCCATTTACGACGTAACTCAGCATTCTGGGGAGTATCTGCAGGAATTTTCGTTTCATCACCGAATATGAGATCCCATAGATCCTGCCCCTGTACATAGGCTTCAATACATAGCTTCCAGTTCTATAATTGTTACCAACAAGCTTATCAACATAGGGGCTAGATAAAGCACTTCCACCATTCATATTTTTTTTAGTAATAATGTATCAATGCTTGATTAAATTTCCACAGCTCTGATCCCATGAAACAAAATAGATAGAGAGATTTGCAACGAAGAATGTAATTACTGAATAAAACAAGCTTATAAGCACACAGACAACTCAACAACTGAAGTGCTTCAAGAACCATCTATCTAAAGCATATCCTAATTTATAGAAAAGAAGAAAACTAAACCAACTAAAAACAAGGAACACTACTCTGAGTCTCTGACTAGTGGAGTTGACACTCCTGATTTTATTCAACTACTTCCACTACTATAATCTAATCCCTACAAAATAGAAAACAAAATAGACCAATTCAAACTTATTTCCACGTTCAGAGATTTGCACTAATTTGTAACATAATACACTACCTCTATCTATAAGTGTCGATATCCACACACATTTTGCATATAGTAAATCACCAAAAGTAGCTTGTTTCTCCACTATGCAATTATTTGGTTACTGTGCAATGTAATCCGTCAGTGTTATATTTAAACTCTCAATGGATGGCTATCATGTGCAATTCAGTAATTTAAATTTGTATAATTTGATTCATGCTGACCTGATTCACAATTTGGATTGAGCAACTCTATTGATTTGCTCTAGAAGTTTTATACTTTACCACTACATATGTTATATGCAAAGAATGGAGTATGTGCTATTTGCTGGATTCTTGATCAAAAGCTAATCATGTTAAATATGATGCCTAGTACTCCCAGAAGTTCATCCTTATCAACTTATCAACTAGAGTAGAGTACACTAAATGTAATGAGTCCAATCTTATTTGCTTTTAACTTTTCAAAATTGTCTAGCTATATATAGTAATCTGCATCTGCATGCTCAGCATTTGCATGCATGATGAGCAAGGTACTTCTAAAATGTGCAACAGATCCCCGGTCCAATACTCCCATTTGTGAATCCTCAAAGGGGACCACCCGCTCATCAATGTTTACATTTTCATCTTGAGTTGTTTAGGGATGGCAATCGGGTCGGGTCGGCTCGGGTTTTGCACTATCCAAATCCAAACCCGATTTTTTGGATAAAACCCGAACCCGAAAAATACCCGAAAACTGAAACCCGAACCCGATCCACTGGATTTCGGGTATAACCGAAACCCGAAAATATTATGATTTGGATATTATCCGAAACCCGAAAACTCGAAAACCCGAAAACCCGAAAACCCGAAAATAAGATGATTTATTGATTTGTCACTACCTTAAATCCTAAAATTATTTTGCAAAAATCCTAAAGTTTTCAAATTACAACCAGGAATAACAAAGAATTAAAATCTTTTATCATGCTTAGTATAAGCTGTATTGATGCAAACCAATAACTGCGATTCAACCTTCTATCTGCTTGCAATGATACTCCAGCAGATCCAGCCTCAGAAATGATGGCAATTAACTTCGTTCCATCCATGAATGATTGTTTTTCATACATGTTGACCATTTCCATGCTAACACCATCTCTGCAGCAATAAAACAAAGCATGTAAGCAGCTTCAAGATAAATTTAAAAGAAGGCAAGCAAGCCAAGACTTACGAGTTCCGAAGCTCATAACTGACAGCATTTCCGTTAGATGCCCTGATAAGCCTGTGACGCCTTCCTGTAATTTCTGCCACCTTATCAGGACCCCCAAGCTGCAAATCATTTGAATTCAGTCACAGGCTTACACACTAATCTTTTTGATAAATTATAAAGATATAATAATTTGTAAAAGAAAAAAATAAGAAGATGAAGAAGACAACTTTAGGAAATTAAAGATAAATATTCAATGAGTTAATTGCAAAAAAGTGGCTAGACTTTACACACATTTTCAAAAAAGTGGTCAGGCTTTCAATTTTGCAAAATGGTGGTCAGACTTGCCTTTTTCCTTTCAAAAAGGTGGCCGGAGGCGATTTTCAGTTTTTTGGCAGGGGTAAAATGGGAAAAAAATGCTACAGCCCCAAAAATTATCCAAAAAAATCCCCAAATTAATATGTGTCCCTATATGATTGGTTATATTTGTAGTAATAATAATAATAATGCTCCCCATGTATGCACATCAATTCAAAAAAAAACCACAAATATGAGTTGTCAAGATTTAATTGGTCGATTTATGTGCATACATTGGGGGTATTATTATTATTATTACGAATATAACCAATCATATGGTGACACATATAATTTGGGGATTTTTTGGATAATTTATGAGGTCTCTAGCATTTTTTTTAAGTGAAATAACATATTTTCCCATTTTACCCATGCCAAAAAAACTGAAAATCGCCTCCAGCCACTTTTTTGAAAGGAAAAAGGCAAGTCTAACTACCTTTTTGCAAAATTGAAAGTTTGGCCACTTTTTTAAAAATGAATGTAAAATCTAGCCACTTTTTTGCAATTAACTCATACTCAATACACATATAACATACAACACTAAATAATGAGCAAGTTTTCGTAATATAAATAAATTACCAGCACATATTCGAAGGAGAACCCGATCTTTTTTGGAGCACTTTCTTCATCATTTACTGCACATATAAAACATTCATAAATTAATAAATAGAACCAAAGGACATGAAATATGAATCTTAATTGTACGTAATGAAACTTTCTATGCCCCGAGGTTGGAGAGTTCATAAATGTGTGTGTGTGAATTACCAAGAAAATGGTTAAACTATGTGACATTCTCGTGCAATAATTCGGCTTAAAACTAACAATTATGTTAAATCACAATTAATTCACATTTAATAATAAACTAGAAATTTAAAATTGATAGAAAAAATTAAACTGAAACGTTTCCAGATTTGAAAAATAACAACATGAAATTTTGGTTGAGTTCGAAATTCAATACAAACAAAAGAGGAATCAATCTTACATATGGAATAATCAAAAAAATCAATTTAGATGATTACTTACCGAGTTGATTTAGACGAAATAGGGATAATAAGCATTTCGCACGTAGAAAAGGGAAGATCCGTGAACAAATTGGGAAATAATCAGAAAATAACATAACACTTCAATTTTAGATTGTATAAAAGGTTTATTTACTTTGTTAACATGGTGAGATGACAGAGAATTTTATAGATAAAGAGATGGAGAAGGGGAGACGAGAAGCGGCTGATGAAAAAAGGTAGTAAAAGGATTCCATACTAACGTATTTATAATGAAATAGAGTATGATATGATATGAATTGGGCCGGACCCTAAATTTTGTAGGCACAATGCGGAGAACGAGCATTGCCTTTTAATACCAAATATTATTATTTAAAAAATGAATAAGAATTCTTTTTTGTGAGACAAACATGTACTATATTTATGAGACCCTTCTTAAAATGAGAACTGAGACTCAATCTCAACCCCACATTTCTTAAACTATTTTTAATCATAGCCACAAGTTTCTTTAATTAGAAAAATCAAAATCCCGATTATTCACCATCAATGCTCATCTCCAATGACCTACATCACCACCGTCGATCCCCCAAAGCACATATACCTACCATTATATCTCTTCTCCACCTTTACCTATCTCTCCTCCATTTCCAATCGCCTCAATCTCTTTATACTACCCCCGATCTCCATCAAACTCCATTTCTTACTGTCGCCACACACCCACTAGCCTCTATGACAACCAAGGCGTTAACTTTTATTTCAATATGATACGATAATATATCTGGAAAATGGTAAATGTATATTGATCATTCGTATTATTAAAATCTATCTTTTCTAATGATGATCATGTGTTTGAAATTGATGATTAATAAGATCTAGGCGGCCAGCTCCTAAGAGTTGCAAAAACGTCTAATTTTTGTGAAAATTTGTCAATTTTTTTCCCCAAAAATCGACGATTAATAATATCTAGGCGGATTTAGGCAATTTAGGCGAGATTAATCGGTAAAAATTTAGGCAAAATTAATTGGTCAACATAATGAAAACGGTCAAATTAAGAATAAAATTGTAAAAATGTAATTTTTTTAATGAAAAATATAACTTACACATGAAAGGATAAATTCACTCATCATGTTTGATAATAAAATAAAAATATATTAACTTTAATTTGTATAAAAGATATTTTTCAACATTATAATTAAATTATATAAAAAATGATATATAAATACATATGATTAATGTTCTGATTAATCACCGCTTAACTGATTAATCGCTGGAAGGTAGGCACACCACCTAGACCGATCTAGTGATTTTTAGAACACTGGTTTAAGAAAGAATGCTCGTTAGATATAACATCTACTTATTAAAAATCTAACTATCATTATTTTTGGGAAAATAGAATCTGAAGGTCACAATAGAAAAGTTTTTTATAAGTGCGAGTCAAATTCACGATTTTTAAACATTTAATTAAAAATATTATTGATTTGTATCAACGTATGTATCGAGTTTGTAGGATAAAATAATGTTGTTCCTCTTGAGTTAAAATTTCCTGAATTACCTTAATTAAAGTTAAATTGCTTTCCTTAATTAGTTTTGTTTTGCTTTGTTTTTCACGTACGATCAGACAAAGGTTCAATTAGCGGTCGAGATCTTGTATAACAGTAAGGCTGCGTTTTTAGGTTAAACACCCCAGGAAGTTGTTAGACAATCTGTGAATATAGTACAGAATAAAAACGCTAACAGCTGTCGTGTGTGTGAGTAACAGAATAATAAAAACAAGTAAAAAAGGAGGCAGGAACGAAAAGCCCGAGTCTAGTTCTTACTGTCTCCTTAAAACGTATTAGCCCTCGTATGTGCGAGCGAAACGCATCTCCTTAAAGCGTATTAGCCCTCACCGTATGTATGAGCGAAATGCCTCCAAGGATAAAACGGATTGCAGTGAGGCTACAGAAGCATAACTTTCAGCGAGCTTGAGACGAACAAGAATATCACCGAAGGAAGAGAAGAGGCTGTATATGAGAGGAGGATGAGGATGTGTGTTTTCGAGTGAATAACCCTAACGCTCTAGGCGAGTATTTATAGGTTAAGAAAACTTGTGCGCAACACAATTGTCCTAATTAATTAGCCGTGCTAATCAATTAAGTCGGTGGTGGCAAAAAATTCGTTATAAAAACGGAATTGATTTAACCTTAATTAATTATGAATTTTAATTAACTTAGTCAGATTTTAACTAGTCTGAATTTAATTGGCCCAATTTTTTGCTGCATGCTGCAGCACATGGGTGATGGAGCAACACACAACTAACACATTTGGACACTACACAAGTATCTTGCTATATAAACCTATAAAAGGCTCTTTACCATTTCAATGTGGGACTTCAAGGTTCTATTTCCATTTTCCACTTCCAAGGGAGCAACTTTGGATAATCATAATTCATCAATCCCTTAGTCGTTTTGAGTATTTTAACATACATTGGAAAGCTCTCACGGAGGAGAACACTCTCCAATCACAACTTGTTGCAAACACGCACACAAGGCACACTCAAATCGGAGCTCAAAATGACTCGATGTGGGTCTAAAAACCCACATTTTCCAACAGAAGTTTCCCGAGATGATCTTCCAAACTTTATCTTCTAAAGGTAGCATGTTTTAATAACTGGATTGAGATTTATAATTTAAACAAATAAATGATTCTCGTGATTGGTAGACGTGTATACCAGTATAATAACCTATGATTCAAAGCCCATATACGCATTTGTCAAATGCATCTTATGTGGTACTTTCCATTCCATCATTCTTCGTTCCAATAATCACTACTTGGTATAGCCATACTCAGGGAAATTTTTCTCTAAAACTTGATTATCAGAGTCAATAGAGGAATTTTTTTTAAATGCTTAATTAACAACACCCAAGCAAGATTTTCAAAATAAGGTCCAGGCAACTCCAAACAAAAACCACAGTATAGACAATCAACATTTGTACATAACAGAATACAGACTATGCCAATTAACTATGCCAATCTTTCATCTTGAACAAAAAGGCTTTTAGGGCTCAGAATGATCCATGGCTCGTATGACTGAACTTGTGAGCTCCACAAAAGCTCGGAGATCTAGACCGCGTCGAAACACTTAAGGAAGTTTCTACTAGTGGTTCATTATGTCTACGTTTACAGTTACGCACTCGCATTTGAGCTTTAGGGCCGAGATCTGAGCCTGCAGCATGTCGTTTCTTTCCAAACTTTTTAGGCATATCAGCTCGTTTTGCGTTTTTTTCAACTGCTCTTTCAGTTTCTGAATTTGTGCTAAAAGACTTTCAGGAGGATATTCAACCTCAAGCTGATGGTCTTTAATGCACTTGACAACTTCTCTACGGGAAGCTAGTTGTTTGCCTATTGCGTTAACCTGTTAAAAAAGTTGAGACAAGTATGAGTTCAGCCTGGCAGTACTTGTATTGGAAGACTAAAAAGAAAGTAGCAAGAAATGTAAAAACAACATAGTTAAAATAGTATGAATATCCAAAAGTTACAAAAGTAGAAAAAGTATGAATCCAAAAATAGTTAAAATGCATTTCAATATTACGAATTTTGAATCGTATTTAGAGCAATTTAATATAATACAAATTGCTTGTTTTTGCAAGTAGTTAAAAGCCAAATTCCTCAAAAAGTAATAAAGTTCACAAAATCACAAATTATATTTGTAGCCCAAAGTATATTCTACTAGAACCAAGATGGGTTGCAAGGGTGCTTCTACCACTAAAGAGACTGAGGTCCTTCAGCCGAAAACTTGTACCATATATATGGTATGGCATGAAAAATTTTATTCCTCATTTTTTAAACTATACGGCCCTTTAGAATGTGCGCAATATTATTATAGGTTCGAGTACACATGGAGATACGTAAAGACTTAAGGCTATGTATTTCTCGTTTAATTGTATTTAATTAATTTAATTTAATTTGTTGTAAATCAAAGTGCTTGTAAAAGAAGATTAGTTTGAATAATTTTTGCTCGAGTGTTTATTTGACACTTTTTAAAAACTAACAAATAAAATATATGTAATATGGAACACATGTCCTAATTATTACTCTCCCATCCCACCAATTGTTTACATTTAGGTTGTACATGTAGATTAAGAAAAATGGTTAAAGTTTACATTTGGATTGTAGACGGAAATTAAGAAAAATAGGTAAAGTAGTGGAAAAAGGTAAAAAGAATAGGCAAAATGATGGATTCATCAATATTTAATGTATAAAATAAGTAACTTGGAGGAAAGTAGTGAAAGTAATTAAATTTCATATTATAAAATTACACTATTTTTTAAAATTTTGAAAAGTAAAAAATTAGTAAAGACATTTTAAATGGAAAAATTTTAAAAAATGGATGAAACAAAAGGAACATATTAAGAGGAATTATAGTAAGAAAATACCAAAAGTCAAGACTCACCCACAACCTACTTTATTGTAAGATCGAAATGACTCAAGTGTCAAGTGTTCAAAACTCAACAATAACACATTAAAATTTATAAATAATACACATTAAAATTTGTAATTATACTATGCATTTCTAAGTTTAGTTTTCAAACGTGTATGCATTTGTTTTCAAATGTATACAAAGAAGTTTTGTCAAAATACTACGAGAAGATAACAATTGGATTATATATTGTTCAACATTTGCTTTTAATTGTATAATTATAAACTCATACATTAGTCCAATAATCGATGGATTGTCTAACTTGTTAAGTAGCTAGTACATTTAAAATTTTAAAAGTGTTAGCAAATCTTAACTGAATCATATATTATTCAACATTTCCCCTTAATCGTTCGATTGACCAAACAAATAATAAACAGAACCTTACATACATAAATAATTAAATTAAACGAATGGAAAAGACTCGAATACAAGACCCCTCCCTAAATCAAGTTCTAATACGATGTTTAGTAATCAAGGCATTTAAAAGCCATAAAATGTTAATTGAAGACACCAACTAGATCATATATTATAATAAAACAGAATCGACCAAAATTTTTATGTTTCGGGTTTGATAATATAATAAGTTCGTTGTTAACAAAAAATACATATCAGTCAAACAATTTTATTTAAAGTTTTCAAAGGCGAGGTATAAATCTATTAACGATCAAGTTTATACATACTAATCTCTTTGACTAACTGTAAATAGTTGTAAAAAGAATAGAGGAAGAAGCTGACTTTAGTAAATTAGAAATAAATAATTAATACACATATAACATGCATAATTAATAAATAAAATAAAATAAAAATATTGAGCAAGTTTTTCGTAAATGAATAAATTACCGGTAATATTCCAAACGAAAAATCGATCTGTTCTGGAGCACTTTCTTCATCATTTACTGCACATATAAAAATTTCATAAAGTAATTAGTTGAAAAAAATATAGCACATGAATTTTGTAATAGAACTTTCTATGTCCCGAATTTGAAGAGTTCATAAATTTGTGTGTGAGTGTGTATTACTCGAAAAAAGTTCATGTTAAATAATGTTTATATTCTAGTAAAATTATTCGACTTAAAATTAACATCTATGTCAAATCACAACTATCTATATCTTAATAATAATTAGAAATTTAAGATTGATAACTATCTCGATTTAGTTACACATAAAAATAAAAATATAAATTAAGACTTCTAGATTCAAAAAATAAAAACATAAAGTTTTGGTTGAGTTCAAAATTTAATCAAAATAAAAGAGGAATTCATCGATTCTCATGTACACATATGCAATATTCTACAAATTGATTAATTACTTACCGAGTTGATTTAGTTGAAATCGAAATAATAAGCATTTCGCACGCAAAATCAAGAAGACCAGTGAGCAAATTGGGCAATAATCAGAAAATTACATGGATGTAACTTTGATATTAGATTGTATAAAAGAAGTATTTACTTTGTTAACATAGTAATAGGGCAAAGAATAGAAAGAGAGATGGGGAGGGGAAGACGAGAAGCGGAGGATGAAAAATGTAGTAAAAGGATTGCATACGAATGAATTTTTGATGTAAAATAAGAAGATATATATGATATGAATTGGGTCAGATCATAAAATTTTTAGGCATAATGCGGAGAACCAACATGACCTTTGATAGGCTCAAAATAGCCTGATGCCTAGCAAAGCGCAACTTTGGACCCAAACAATGGTAACAGGCCCAGCTTGCGAGAATGAGACACTTCGGCCCAGACCAGTGGACCTCAGTCTAGTGATAACACCAACACGTGGTACCCTAGCCCAGGCTGGTGGAGCCCAGACTAGTGACGACTACGACACGTGAAGCTCCAGCTCAGAAAAGTCGTCCCAACCAGTCAGTGACTAGCACTAAATGCCAATGATTAGCATGTGCCAATCATGAATGGAATAATCCCCGCACACTCTGACTACTTCCTCATCAAGGGGACACGCGCGTGTTCAGCATCTCGACAGTTTAGGAGCCTGTACCACTGAGATTCAACGATCACGATTAAGAGGTAACACCCCCCAAACCCTACTCCTAGGGCTATAAATACCCCCAAAGGAATTAGGTTTTGGGGATGGTCACATCACTCACCTGCACACACTTACTACTCTTGTGATACTCGCTTGATTATTATCTTCCAAAGCCAACTCTTATTCTCATCCAAAGCCAACTCTTAGAATTAGGTTTTGGGGATGGTCACATCACTCACCTGCACACACTTATTACTCTTGTGATACTCGCTTGATTATTATCTTCCAAAACCAACTCTTATTCTCATCCAAAGCCAACTCTTATTCTCACGTCGAAGGCACCTCGGGGCCAAACCCCCCTCCGGTGTTGTTTTGCAGACACCCCACCACAACTACACCACTTCCGAGCAGGAGTTGGCGAGGAAGAACTCGGTCAAGTTTCAGAGTTATCAACCTTTCAATACAAAATTTTAGTTACTAAAAAATGAACCAGAATTTTATTTTGTAAGATAGTCATGCACTGTATTTATATAAATATAATGAGGCCGATTCAAATAAAATTTAATAATAAAATAGAAATTCAAATCAATATCAGTCATATTTTTTTTAACGAAAAGGTAGTACTGTATTTTTTTAATAATGTTCTGTAGCATTATATGTGAAGTAGTTTTAATATTCTAATATTATGGTGGTTATAAATGGAACCTAACCCATTATATAACAATATCTATACTATTATATTAAAGACAAAATATCGAAAGTATCATTTGGTCGATCGATCTATTGTTTGGTCACGCAATTCATAATTGTTAAAATTTTTAATCAAATTGATGAGGATCGTACATATAATATTCCAAGTTTTTATATAGAGTGGTATAAGATTCGAATTCCTACAACAACATACTAAAATTAGCATTAACAATATTACATTTAAAATAAATAAAGGTGAAATTTCATTAATCATATTATATCTATACTATACTATTATAAGCAAAACAAGGTATATTTGGTTAGTTGGTTGGCTGGTTAATACCTTCCAAAACAATCGTTAACACCTTCCTAAAATAACAAGTTAAAAATTAATTTTAAAAATATTAATTTATTTATTATAAACAACAAAATTTACCAATAAGGCACAAAAGTTCGTTTTTATAAATTGAAAAAATACGAATCTATACTATACTATTATAAGCAAAACAAGGTATATTTGGTTAGTTGGCTGGTTGGTTAACACCTTCAAAAAAATCGTTAACACCTTCCTAAAAATAACAAGTTAAAAAATTATTTTAAAAATATTAATTTATTTATTATAAACAACAAAATTTACCAATAAGGCACAAAAGTTCATTTTTAAAAATTAAAAAATGTATTAAAAATTCCAAATTCAATTAAATTATACTCCATTCCGTTTATATTAATCATCAATCAAAAAACACGTATTGAGCAATCAAATGAAAACTTCCAAACTTACTCTCAAGTGTTTACATATTTAGAAAAACTTGACATATCTATACCATACTATTATAAGCAAAACAATGTATATTTGGTTAGTTGGTTGGTTAGTTAACACCTTCCAAAAAAATTGTTAACACCTTCCTAAAAATAACAAGTTAAAAAATTATTTTAAAAATATTAATTTATTTATTATAAACAACAAAATTTACCACAAATTTCAGAACACAAATTCTTCACCTTAAGAAAATAATCTTCTATAGAAAGTGTACCTTGAACTGTCATTGCTAGTTCGTTCTCAAGATACGGTAATCGAGCCGTGTTCTTTCTAGTAAACAGCTTCTCAAGTGTCTCCCAAACCTCCTTTGGTGATGTTGAATCCCGTACATGCTCAATATATTTTTTATTGATTGATATATTTAAACTCTTTATCTTCCATTTACTGATGTAATCCGTCAGTGTTATATTTAAACCTCGGGGCCAAACCCCCCTCCGGTGTTGTTTTGCAGACACCCCACCACAACTACACCACTTCCGAGCAGGAGTTGGCGAGGAAGAACTCGGTCAAGTTTCAGAGTTATCAACCTTTCAATACAAAATTTTAGTTACTAAAAAATGAACCAGAATTTTATTTTGTAAGATAGTCATGCACTGTATTTATATAAATATAATGAGGCCGATTCAAATAAAATTTAATAATAAAATAGAAATTCAAATCAATATCAGTCATATTTTTTTTAACGAAAAGGTAGTACTGTATTTTTTTAATAATGTTCTGTAGCATTATATGTGAAGTAGTTTTAATATTCTAATATTATGGTGGTTATAAATGGAACCTAACCCATTATATAACAATATCTATACTATTATATTAAAGACAAAATATCGAAAGTATCATTTGGTCGATCGATCTATTGTTTGGTCACGCAATTCATAATTGTTAAAATTTTTAATCAAATTGATGAGGATCGTACATATAATATTCCAAGTTTTTATATAGAGTGGTATAAGATTCGAATTCCTACAACAACATACTAAAATTAGCATTAACAATATTACATTTAAAATAAATAAAGGTGAAATTTCATTAATCATATTATATCTATACTATACTATTATAAGCAAAACAAGGTATATTTGGTTAGTTGGTTGGCTGGTTAATACCTTCCAAAACAATCGTTAACACCTTCCTAAAATAACAAGTTAAAAATTAATTTTAAAAATATTAATTTATTTATTATAAACAACAAAATTTACCAATAAGGCACAAAAGTTCGTTTTTATAAATTGAAAAAATACGAATCTATACTATACTATTATAAGCAAAACAAGGTATATTTGGTTAGTTGGCTGGTTGGTTAACACCTTCAAAAAAATCGTTAACACCTTCCTAAAAATAACAAGTTAAAAAATTATTTTAAAAATATTAATTTATTTATTATAAACAACAAAATTTACCAATAAGGCACAAAAGTTCATTTTTAAAAATTAAAAAATGTATTAAAAATTCCAAATTCAATTAAATTATACTCCATTCCGTTTATATTAATCATCAATCAAAAAACACGTATTGAGCAATCAAATGAAAACTTCCAAACTTACTCTCAAGTGTTTACATATTTAGAAAAACTTGACATATCTATACCATACTATTATAAGCAAAACAATGTATATTTGGTTAGTTGGTTGGTTAGTTAACACCTTCCAAAAAAATTGTTAACACCTTCCTAAAAATAACAAGTTAAAAAATTATTTTAAAAATATTAATTTATTTATTATAAACAACAAAATTTACCACAAATTTCAGAACACAAATTCTTCACCTTAAGAAAATAATCTTCTATAGAAAGTGTACCTTGAACTGTCATTGCTAGTTCGTTCTCAAGATACGGTAATCGAGCCGTGTTCTTTCTAGTAAACAGCTTCTCAAGTGTCTCCCAAACCTCCTTTGGTGATGTTGAATCCCGTACATGCTCAATATATTTTTTATTGATTGATATATTTAAACTCTTTATCTTCCATTTACTGATGTAATCCGTCAGTGTTATATTTAAACTCTCAATGGATGGCTATCATGTGCAATTCAGTAATTTTTGTATAATTTGATTCATGCTGACATGATTCACAATTTGTATTGAGCAACTCTGTTTATTTGCTCCAGAAGTTTTATACTTTACCACTACATATGTTATATACAAAGAATGGAGTATGTGTTATTTGCTGAATTCTTGATCAAAAGCTAATCATGTTATAAATATGATGCCTAGTACTCCCAGAAGTTCATCCTTATCAACTAGAGTATAGTACACTAAATGTAATGAGTCCAATCTTATTTGCTTTTAACTTTTCAAAATTGTCTAGCTATATATAGTAATCTGCATCTGCATGCTCAGCATTTGCATGCATGATGAGCAAGGTACTTCTAAAATGTGCAACAGATCCCCCGTCCAATACTCCCATTTGTGAATCCTCAAAGGGGACCACCCGCTCATCAATGTTTACATTTTCATCTTGAGTTGTTCCATTTGCCACAATCTCCACCTGCCCTCACCTTCCAAAGACTAAAGTCTCCTCATTTTGATCTTCATCGTCCTCTTTTTTCCCTTCCTTCTCGGTTTCGTCCTAGTCATTAAAACTTTCTTTACTAGAATCTTCACTTGGGTTTTCCTCTGAGCTAGGATCATCGTTCTCAACTACTACAGATTTGCACATGCATAGCATTTTTTAGCACTTGCATAGCGCTTTTAAGCGCTATGTAAGGCGATGCATTCTATGCATAGGGGTGTAAATGAGTCGAGTCGAGGCGAACTTTAGAATGCTCATGTATTGTTTGTTAAGAAATTATCAAACTCGAGCTCGAACTTGAATCGAGCCAAAAAATGTGTTTAAGCTCGGTTCGTTAAGAAAAAAATTGTTCTCGAACGGTTCACGAACAACTCATGAACAAGTCTCATGAGTTTCGAACAACTCATTAACCAGCTTGTTCATGAAATTGTACTAACGAACAAGTCTTAAATATTTGAGAAACATATTATTATTAATATTTCACGAGAAACTTGTAATCTACTTGAAAGTTAACTTATTTTTTTGTAAATCGTAAAAAAATATTGATTTTCTTACAAAATAATATAAATTAAGTTAAATTTATATATTGTGAACTTAAAATATTACTGATCGTTACTATCATCGTAATCTTACAAAAATACTAGTTTTTTTACATAAAATCTATATACTATCATACTCATACAAAAATATTAGTGTTCTTATATAGAAATTACATAGAAAGTACAATCTTATATGTAAATTTTGACATAGATTATACATTTACTATATTATCTCATGATATTCTATAAATCTGAAGTACAATTTGTAGAAAAAACAATTAATAATGTAATTGTCATGTTAAAATAACTCATTTTGGTTTTGAATTACATATTTACATGTATAACAAGTTATTTTAGTTTTAAATTTTGCACAATCATTAAGATATATTAATACCTTTTTATGTATTTAAGTAGTATTAATAAATTTATACATCACTGATATATAATATTAAAATTTAGCACTTAAAATAATGTAAAATTTAATTTGATAACAAATTTTGACAAATATAAACTAGTTATACTAATTACAAGACAGAGTTGTTATTGTTATTATTATTATTATTATTATTATTATTATTATTATTATTATTAAAATTAATCAAAATTATAAAATAAATAAAATTATATTATCTAGCATAACATATAAGATATTCTAATTAATGGTGTACAATTAATAAGAGTTTCAAGAGTATATCCTAATAATCAAACATTTATTATTAATTATATATACGAGATTATTTATTGAATTTGTTTATGAACCGTTAATGAACTCGTATATCAAGCATGTTAACGAGCTCAATTATCGAACTTATTCACGAACATTTCATGAGCTATGTTCACGAGCCTGTTCACGAACTATGTTCACGAGCCTGTTCACGAACTATGTTCACGAGCACGTTAATCGATCTTGTTCGCGAGCTATCGAGTCGAACTTTACCATGATCATGTTAAGCACATTTATAAATCGATCCTTAAAATCATGTTCAAGATCGACTTGTTTGTGAATCAAACCCAAATCAAATTTTTTTCAAACAGAATGTCAAGCCGTTCGCGAGTGTATCAGTTCATTTACAACCCTAGTTATGCAAATGCATAGTTTCAAAAAAAAATCTATGGGAGTGCATATGACTTACATAATTCTTTTTTCTCTAGATATGCATGTGACGCCCCCAAATCTGCCCTGTCCGGGGACCCGGGTCGTCACATCAGGTCTCAGCATCCTGCAACACACGTTAGCTCGATAATAATAACATCTTTATTACAACGGAGCGGAACAGTCCCACTCCACAGATCCAAGATCAGTCTCACGCTTCTTTACAATACGATTATTACATCTCCGAATAAAATCATTCAAAAGTCTATAAAGATAGAAAAGATAAAAGGTTCCAGTTGGCCATTCTAGTCTTTGTCAGCATAGCCTGGAGCTTTCTCATTCCCTTTGTTTCTCTGGCTGGATGTCTCGCCTTTCTCCATCTTGACAGCTGAACAAATGTTGTAAAGCAAGAGTGAGCAACTATGGTGCTCAGCAAATTCTCTCCTTGCTCGGTACATAATTATAGTAATATATATACCGAAAGAATTGCTCGAAATTTAAATAAATAGATAAGATATCAGAACTCTGAAAATCTGACTCAAGACTCGTCTCGAAAATAGAATACTCGAAATGACTCTTTTGGTGAAACTCTGATGACTCATGATAAAAGAATAACTGGTCTTCCATCATTCGGTATCTCGGCGGGGCGATCAACTATCCGATCGGGAATACCGTCCTCCAATGACACCGCACTTCGCCCAATCACGGCTACAATACGATATCAACGAATATAATATATAGTATGAATGCTAGCATCATAGTGGGTGATTATATCAACCCTGGCATCATAGTGCCTAAAATATTCTTATGTCCATATAAAATTACACAAGTCTCTCTTTCTCTAAAATGGGCCTCTTTCCCAAAATTGACCACTAGAATACAGAATTTCCGAATATTTAATGAACTGACATTGTAGATAAACTTCACAGGAAAGTATTTAATTGATCTGGCGGACTGCCAGTGTTTTACTCAATGTACCACCAATCCGAACAATGGACTGATGTAATTCTCAATAGACATATTTAAATTGGTTGACACGAACAAAGTGCCAACCCTCGACAAGAAAGGAAACTATCTCGAAATAATGAGAATAGTCTCAAAACAAAATATGATGAGTCGTACTGAACAAATAGTACCACTCGAATATTTGTAATACTCACAATTGATGAACGTTAAATAGAATGCTTTTCACTTGATCAATGAGTAAAACTCTAAAGATTTAAATAGTATACTCCTATTGGTTGATTCGAACAATGAACCAACTAAAAGATAATCAATAAATGTTGTCGAATTTGTACAATAAATCCGACTGAGAGAATGAACTTAACTATCTCGAACGAATGAGAATAGTTCCACTGAATTGAAATAAATAGTCGTCTCGAATTAAAGAGACCGACCCGATAGCAATGAAATTGCTTCTACGCTTATAGGGAATGTATTTCGCAAGTAAACTAAATTAACAGTATCGTAATATTTAACGAGAAATAATGCTCAAAAGAAATTATTGCATCATAAAGAGCAACAAATAAATCTCATAATTGATAGCTCGAAAATAATCAATAAATGAAATAATACGAACAGAAATACAAAGTTTCCGAGAGTTAGGGTAGGAATGAACTTGCCTCTGTCTCGATGCTAAAAGAACCGAATAAATAAAAGCGTTACCCGCGAGCGAAAATCTCAATTCTCGAAAAGGGAAACTCTATAATAATTATCAGAATAATTTCAGTACTCGAGTAAGGATTTAATCATGTACTATCAAAATAATTCGGTAATCATGCTCTTGATAACTAAATAATTCTCGAACAAATAATTGGGAATATTCTCGAAGTTTAAAATCTCATTGATGCCTTATTTGCAAAGTATAATCAATTAAATGGAGGCTCTATTTGATTTTCCTATACTTTTTAATATCTCGGGTTTTATACATTATGCAACTCAAATACAATTATTCGCAAGGGAGATTTTTATAAGAAGGCCTCTAATTATTTCTAAATATGTGGCACTAATTTAATTGTTTGAAGACATATATCGAATAAAACAAGTATTTTTATAAGGTCATCACTATTTATCGAAATTCTCATTTCATGACGAAAGTCACTAATTTGATTAATTATTTAACTCTCACCTCTAATTTAAATTTGGCTCGTAAAATTCACATCTCGAAATTAAGATGGCATTTATAAATTTTTCTTTGATTTTCTAAAATTCTCAATTTATTTAGCATTATCTAATGCACTTAAATCCTTCCTATCTCATTATTGAAATAAAATGGTGCAAGTATTCATTTTATAAAACCTTTAATCCATAAGTATTATTATTAATACTAATTTTATTAATCCCGCTAACTTCAAATTTCTTTCCTATTTTAATATTCTTTTAAAACCAATTATTCCACTAAATCAAGAAGTCTCTTTTACCTTAATTTAATAAATCTCAAGTAAATGAATCAAGTAAAAGGACTAAACTTTACTCCATTTATTCTCTCTATTTTCTTTTCAAATCCCCATTTTTTATAATTAAATTTCTATTTTACTTAACACACTTTTATTAATTAATTAATTAAACCCATTTTATATGTATATATATAACCTGTACGCATGCACCACCACCGCTGGGTGGTCGTCGGCCGGATGGTCGCGGCGGCGTCGGCGGCGGCGACGATCACCACCACCAACAGCCTCCTATCTCTCTCTCTCTCCCCCTCTCTCTCTCTCTCGATCTCTCTTTCTCCCTCAATCTCTCGCTCTCTCTTCCCCCGATCTCTCCCCGTCGATCTCTCTCTCCCCCCGCCTTTCTTTCTCTCCGCCTCCATCTCTCTCCCTCTTAATCTCTCTCCCGCCTCCCTCTCTTATCTCTCTCTCTCCTTCATCTCTGTCTCGCCCCCGCCCCTCACAATCTCTCTCAACCTCCCCACCCAATCCCTCCGATCTCTGATCTCTTCTCTCATTCCACCCTCTTCTCTCTACCTCCGCCCATCTCCGTCCCTCCCTCTCTTGTATCTCACCATCCCCCCTAGATTTCTCCCTTTCTCCCCTTCGATTACCCCGCTCACTCTCTCTGTTCTACTACCGGCGCCTCCCACCACCGCCGGTCACCTCTACCGCCGCGGTGGTTGCCCCCAAATTGACATGCAATACACAAAATCCCCAAATTCACAATTTAAAAATAATCAGCCTCTAATTATCTATATATTTTATCCAAAAACAATATAAGCACCACAATTATTTAAAACCCTTACACATAAATTAAGAATTCATGATTTAGAAACATGAGCACCTCAAAATTACATGATCCATATAATTAAAAGCATGATCAAGGGTTTTTAAAGACTCAAAAGCATACCCTTTTTACAAATACACGAATTAATCAAGCTTGATTTTAATCCAACTCCTCGGAATCACTACTTTAATACACGGATATGAAGGGCTGATTACGGGGAGCAATAATCTCCCATTGCATGTAAGATTGGGCTAAAATTTAAGGGTGTATAAGCTTTAGAGTGTGTGGGTTTTAATGGTGGAAAAGGAGAGTATATGTTTTGTTCTCTTTTTTTTTTATACGGGTGTTTTTAACAAATGAGGGAGATGAGCTCATTTTACCCTTTTTATTGTATAAGTAATATTTCCCCTCTTGGGCTCTCAATGGACTAACTATCTCGGGCTTTATATTTAATTACACACTAATTTTAATTAAGTCCATCTAATTAAGTTTTATCAAGATTACTTGGGCTCACAATCTGATCCACTACACAAAATTCTATTTATTCTACATAATGAGAATGATAATAACTCCATAATGGTAATGATAATAAGATAAAATATTATAGTCTAGTATTGCACTAAAATAATTAAATATTTGCATGCATACTTAAAGTTTACGGAGAATATTAAATTACAAAATGAATTCTAAGGGGGCTCGTCATTGATAAAATATTAATAAATTTTACGGTTATTACAGTCTCCCCCCCTTAAAAGGATTCCGTCCTCGGGATCATCTCTATTGGCTAAACAACTCAGGGTATTTACTACGCATTTCATTCTCAAGCTCCCAAGTGGCTTCCTCAATTTGACGGTTTTTCCAGATTACTTTTACCAAATTAATTTTCTTATTTCGCAGCTCATGCACTTTATAGTCCACAATCTTCACTGGTTGCTCCACGTAGGTCAGGTCGGCTTTGACATCGATGGGTTCATATTCTAACACGTGTCGATGGTCAGGATGATAAGCTCTCAATATTGATACGTGGAAAACATCATGAACATGCTGAAGATCTGGCGGTAAGGCCAATTGATATGACACGGCTCCAACCTTCTTAAGAATCTCAAAGGGCCTAATATACCTAGGACTCAGTTTCCCTTTCTTCCCGAATCTCATCACTCCTTTCCACAGAGCAATTTTCAACAATACTTTGTCTCCTATCTCGAATGATTTATCTTTTCTCTTCAGATCTGCATATTTTCGCTGACAGTCTTGAGCAGCAACTAATCTCTTCTGAATCGTCTCAATGGATTGCTTTGTCTGATGGACCATATCTGGCCCGAGTAATCTACCTTCACCGACCTCATTCCAACAAAGTGGAGATCTGCACTTCATTCCATATAGAGCTTCATACGGGGCCATACCGGTACTGGAGTGATAATTATTATTGTAAGCAAATTCTACTAACGGTAGATGATCATCCCAACTTCCCTTGAAGTCTAAGGCGCAGGCTCGCAGCATATCTTCTATCGTTTGAATTGTCCTTTCGCTCTGTCCGTCTGTCTACGGATGATAGGCCGTGCTCAAATTTAGCTTGGTGCCAAGGCATTCTTGAAAACTCTTCCAGAATCTTGAAGTAAAACGGGCATCTCTGTCTGACACGATTGACACAGGCACACCATGACGAACTACCACTTCCTTCAAATATAGACCTACTAGTCTCTCTACTGAATACCTTTCGCTGATCGGCAGAAAATGAGCGGACTTCGTAAGTCTATCAACTATAACCCAAATAGCATCAAAATCCGCTCTGGTTCGAGGTAAACCTACTACAAAATCCATGGTGATGTGCTCCCACTTCCACTCTGGAATCTCTAAGGATTGGAGTAATCCACTGGGTCGTTGATGTTCTGCTTTCACTCTCTGACAGGTCAAACACTTGCTTACCCATTATGCAATCTCTCTCTTCATATTAGGCCACCAATAATTCTGCTTGATATCTTGATACATTTTTGTGCTTCCTGGGTGAATGGAATATCTCGAGTTATGCGCTACGCTCATGATTTCTTCTTTCAATTCTGTAACATTGGGAACCCAAATTCTCGATGCAAATCGCTTAATTCCTTTATCATCTTTTGAACTCAGAAATTCTTCTCCGGTCAACTCTGATCTACTTTCTTCCATTACTTGCTCCTGACAATGGCGAATCTTTTCCAACAGCTCTGGTTGAAAATGAATGGTATAGACTCTTTCATTGTTTTGGACTGGGTCCTTGACTTCTAACTCCATTTTCTCAAATTCTTTGACTAGTTCTTCTGAGGTTGTCAACAGATTGAGTCCTTCCTTTCTACTTAAAGCATCAGCTACCACATTAGCTTTCCCTGGATGATAGTTTATCGAGCAATCGTAGTCTTTGATCAATTCCAACCATCTTCTCTGTCTCATGTTTAATTCCTTCTGCGTGAATATGTACTTTAAACTCTTGTGATCTGTGAATATCTCGCATTTTTCTCCATACAGGTAATGTCTCCAAATCTTAAGTGCAAAAACAATGGCAGCAAGTTCTAAGTCGTGAGTAAGGTATCGGGATTCATATTCCTTAAGTTGACGAGAGGCATAAGCTATCACTTTCCCGTGCTGCATTAAGACACAACCTAAACCTTTGTGAGAAGCATCGCTGAAAATCACGAAGTCATCTTTTTCATCGGGTAGGGTCAAAACTGGGGCAGTAGTTAGTCTCTTCTTCAATTCTTGAAAACTGTCTTCACACTTGGGGGTCCACTCAAACTTTTCACTCTTCCTGGTAAGTCTAGTCAGTGGCGTAGCTATCTTTGAGAAATCTTTCACGAATCTGCGATAATAACCAGCCAGTCCAAGGAAACTTCTAACCTCTGTTGAAGTCTTAGGTCTCTCCCAGTCTGCTACGGCTTCTATCTTATCGGGGTCTACAGAAATTCCTTCACTGCTCACAATATGTCCTAAAAATTGTACTTCTTTCAGCCAGAATTCGCATTTTGAAAATTTAGCAATCAACTTTTCCTTCCTTAGTGCTTCCAAAACTAGACGGAGATGTTCTGCATGATCTTCAGGAGACTTCAAGTATATCAGAATGTCATCAATAAATACAATCACGAACTTATCCAAGTATCTCTTGAATACACGGTTCATTAAATCCATGAAAGCAACTGGAGCATTCGTCAAACCAAAAGACATCACTAGAAACTCGTAATGTCCATATCGAGTCCTAAAGGCAGTCTTGGGAATATCCTCAGGCTTGATCTTCAGTTGATGGTAGCCGGATCTCAAATCAATCTTCGAAAAATGCGTAGCTCCTTTAAGTTGGTCAAATAGATCGTCGATTCTAGGCAGAGAGTACCTGTTCTTGATAGTCATCTTGTTCAGCTCGCGATAATCGATACATAGCCGCATAGATCCGTCCTTCTTTTTCATGAACAAAACTGGAGCTTCCCACGGGGATACACTAGGTCTGATTACACCTTTTTCAAGTAACTCTTGCAGTTGTGTTACCAATTCCTTCATTTCCACTGGTGCCATTCCGTAAGGTGCTTTTGAGATTGGTGCGGTTCCTGGTGCTAGATCAATTGTGAATTCTATCTCTCGATCTGGTGGCATCCCAGG
Source organism: Kitagawia praeruptora (assembly GCA_037693485.1). Taxonomy (NCBI): domain Eukaryota; kingdom Viridiplantae; phylum Streptophyta; class Magnoliopsida; order Apiales; family Apiaceae; genus Kitagawia; species Kitagawia praeruptora. The sequence goes on from CM075344.1 coordinate 39,401,132, forward strand.
CAAGTCATCGGGAAAAACATATTTAAACTGATTAACTACAGGAATCTCATCAATGGTAGGGGTTTGCTTCTTGGTATCTATTACATGAGCCAGATAGGCTTGACATCCTTGTCGAAGTAATTTCTTAGCTTGAATTATTGACAAAAAATCTTTAGCCGGTTAAGCTAACCTTTTTCCGACGACAATCAATTTGGGCATCGTAACGTGCTAACCAATCCATCCCTAGGATTACGTAGAATTCCCCTAACTGAAAGGGAATGAGGTCTGTGTCGAAACGTTGACCCTGAATCTCTATAGAGCAGTTCGGGCACAAACGGTTTACTGGAATGACTTCCTGATTTGCTACTTCTATGCTCAAAATTCCCTCTAAGGGTACAGACTCAAGATTAACCTTATTCATGAAGCTCTCAGAAATAAAAGATTTGGTAGCACCAGAATCAACTAAAACATACGCATCCTCAGAGTTTACTAGAAGCGTACCTGCAATCACATCGCTGTCATCAATAGCATCTCTCACTGTCATGTTGAAAGTCCTTGCTGTCGGCTTGTTGTTGGGAGGTGCTGTGAGTCGAAGCACTGGATTTTCCTTAGCAGTCTGTCGGCACTCTCGGGACACGTGACCTTTCTTTCCACAGTTGAAGCAGGTGACAGATTTATCCTTGCAACTAGAAGCATAATGACCCTTCTGTCCGTAGTTGTAGCAATTCATAGTAGCTTGCTGGCAGGGTCCAGGGTGTTTCCTCCCACATGTCTTGCACTCTGGAAATGGTGGTCTTCCTTGCATCATATTCACTGTCTGCTGAGGTTTGGTCCTCTGATTGCTTCCTCTAGTGTCGTGGTTCCCAATTCTCTTAGTATCTGAGCTTCTATCTTCTCTCTTCACAAACGGCCTCTTGACACCACGAGTATCAGTTCTCCTCACAAGACTGCTTCCACCACTCTGAAACTTTCTCTTCTTCCCATATCTATCCTTCGGGTACAACTCACTTCCACTTTCTACTATAGCCGCTTTCTGAACTAAGGTTGCATAGTTGGTGATCTCAAATACGACAACTCGATTCTGGATCCAGGGCTTCAGCCCTTGCTGGAAACGCTTGGCTCTCTTCTCTTCAGTGTCTACATGATAGGGTACAAACCTTGAGAGTTCTGTAAACTTGGCTTCGTAGTCTGCGACAGTCATCATCCCTTGCTTGAGTTCCAAAAACTTGATCTCCATCTGATTCTCTAGATACTTAGGAAAGTACCTCTCTAAAAACAATGTTATAAATCTAGTCCATGGAATAACTGCATTGCCCTCCAAAGTCCTTTTTGCTTCCCACCAGTAATTAGCTTCACCTTTTAACATGTACGCTGCAAACACTGTCTTCTTATCCTCCTCTACTCCCACAATCTCAAAAGTCTTCTCTATTTCTCGTAACCAAATTCTGGCCTCCACGGGATTAGTGGTACCTTTAAACTCAGGTGGCTTCAGAGATTTAAATGATTTGAACGTCACTGTAGCATGGGTCAGCTGAGCTGGAGGTGGATTTCCTCCCACTGGGTTAGGGTTCTGCTGAGGCTGAGGGTTCTGGGCATATTGAAGAAGAAAGTCCAAAAGCAGGTTCATCGGGTTGTTACCCTGGTTTGGATTCTGTGCGGGCTCTGGTTCCGGGTTTGGAACTGGATTAGGAACTGGGTTCCGAGGTTGAACCTCATTCTCTGGATTTTCTTCAGGTTGAGGACGAGGGTTTCTTGGGGGTCTTCCTCTCTTAGGTGGCATCTTTTCTATAAGAGCAAAAACAATATGGTATGTTATATCACAGGTATGCAGTTATATGACACCATTGTTGGCACAGTTATGACAGGCATTCAAAATTATTTATTTGGTCAAAATCCCTTGTTTCTCAAAATAAACCACACTCAAAATCATGAGTTTCTCTTTTGTCTCTTTATAAAACAGTTACTCTTTTTCCTTATTATAAAAAGGTTAAGGGTACTCGTGAAAAGAAAACTAATTCCGGTTTTACTGGTAATTCTTATAAAATCCTAAAGTTCTAAAACTCAATCGTCGTTTTAAATCCTTGGTTTTCGAAAACTCTTTTTTTTCTTTTCTTTTTTTTTTCTTTTTTTGAACTCATTTTAAGTCGCAGTATCTAAGAAGAATTTACTATATCAGGAGTATCAGGGAAAATAATCTAGCATGCTCTTCTAACATAATACATTTCTACAACAGATAAAATAAGATAACAGTACTACTAGCAGATATATATATATATATATATATATATATATATATATATATATATATATATATCACAAGGTACCATACTGGTATAGTCCAGGTCATAATACTGAATACATCATCATAATAATACAGACCCATCATCAGAATATAAATACATCGTGGAACATCTACTGTCATGCTAGTATGGAAAGATAATAAGATAACTACCCAATAAGCTGGGCATAGAGTCAACTATGTCGAATACATCGATCAACAGAATATGTGCACCCTATACAGAAAGATCTATCATGACGCAATACAAAAAGCGGGTCACCACTAGCTATAATATACATGCTAACTAAAAGATGGGAATGCGCAAGCGTAGATATATGACATCCCCTAAAACCAAAAAGACTATGCTAAGTCAACAGCAGCAGCAAGTCAAGTCGAACCATCACGGGCAAACATCTCGTCCACCCTCCTATGGAACTCTGCAATGATGTCTGAGATCAGGGTAGAAACTCTGGTGCGATCAATCTGTCCGGTACTAGATAACGGCAAAGTAGCTAAGTCAGTCTGAAGCCCGGTCAACACAGTCAGGGCTATCTGATGCACAATCTCCATAGGTATGTCTCTCACCAACAGACTACCTCCATGATGCATGGCAAGGGGATCTGGAACAGACAAGAGTCGGAGAATACCATCCCTAGTAGCAAAGATCTCCTCATAATGAGACCATAACGAACGGTACTGCTGGAACAGGGTATGATGGATATGCCATGGAACCATCTCTCTGGCCACAACAGGATGCTCAGAGGAAGTAGGTGGCATAGCAGCAGCCACTGGAGGCTGAGCAGGAACAGGTACAGGTATGGTAGGTGCAGATGGTGCAGTATCACAAGTAGGAGTAGCATGGACAGGTGGAAACATGTAGTCTGGTATAGTAGGGACTGTCGGAGCTGCAGCATACACTAGAACTGGAGTAGCAAACAAATCAGCAAAAGCTAATACTCTGGTAGGTGTATCAACTCTAGTCACTGGAGCAGATAAGCTGGGTAAAGTCTCAGTACGGACGGGCGAAAGCAGGCCCTCATCAATCGGCTCAGAAATAATAGGCTCGGGTGTCTCAAATCTGAACATCTCAGGAGTATACAGTGATACTCCTATGGTTTTGATGATCACATTCAGCAAGCTATTTGCTTGTAGTTTGATATAAAACATTGTGTTATGGTTGTACTAACTTGGTTTTGCAGGGTATATTAAGTCTACTAATTGTTTACAGAAAATATATATACAGCAAGCCATTTGGTGTTACAACAGAGACAGTTTGGCAAGCCATTTGCACTGACAGACACAAACAGCAAGCCATTTGCAAACTGCCAGAAATCCTGAAGATAAATATCAAGACAAATTCTCATGGATTTATTTCAGGAAATATATTGTGAGGATTCTTTATTATATAATACGTACACAATATATTCTAGAGCTCAAATCTTTTCAAAATATCTTTTTTTAAATTATTTTATAAAACTTATAGGAGTTTCCTTATTTAAAAGATTTTCTTTCTTCAAAATCTCCTATACGCGTTTTATATACATACGAACAGAAGGGATATGTTTTTCATCGATCTCTTTCTCTCAAACCCTCTGTCTAACGTTCACAAGAACGTTTGTAAAATCTCTAACCAATTGAACGTTGGAAATTGATTTCAAATCGTTCAAATAATTGGTGATTGATTTTCTGAACGTTGGTGTGAAGCTTTATAAACCTGAGTCTTGTGTTCATTCGTGGCTATGAATTCAGAGAAAAATATTCAAGCACACAAGATTACAAACAACTCAGTTTTTCATTGCTATATTCTTTTGATTCTCTCGAGCTCTTAATATATATATACGTGCTATATCCTAGAGAGTTCATAGTTTGAGTTGTATTCACCTATTGATTGTATTGTTCGATTTGTAAGGTTTAGTTGTTGGACAAGTTGGCTTGGGAACTAGGGTTTGGTGATCGTTGCTAGAGAAGTATACTTTGGAAGTATAGCTTAGAGAGCAAGTTCAGAAACAGGAGTTCAGCACGCCATTTGTCAACAGCTGGGTATTAAGGGGATATATTATTGTATCTTGTAATTGGTTTTATTTCAGTGATCAATAATATATTCTCTTACCAAGTTGGTAAGGGACCAGGACGTAGACCATAGGGGTTAGGGGTCGAACCTGGCAAAAAGTCTTTGTGTTCTTTATTTTCTGTTCTTTACTTACTGTTTGCATTTAGCTTACTGTTTATGCACTTTACTGTACTTATTGTCTTTACATTCAGCATACTGTTTGCAATCAGCATACCATTTGTCTCTACATAAAACGAAATCAGTAAGCTGTTTCTGGTAATTTTTAAAATCGGTTTTAGTTAAACATAGTTAGCCATTTACACCTATTCACCCCCCTCTAGGTGTGCATTTTCAATTGGTATCAGAGCTTTGGTATACTAACAATTCTGTAACAGGAAAGTATTCGATCATAATGGCTGAAAACTATCCCGAAGGAAAATCTAATTTTAGGCCTCCACTTCTTCATGGCACACACAACTACCACTAGTGGAAAAGCAGCATGGAAACTCACTTATCCAGAGATCCACTAGTTCTGAGAGTTGTGCAAAAAGGTCCATATGTCTTTCTTGATAAGGATGGCAAGCCAAAGGATGTTGATGATCTCACTCCGGATGAATTAATCAAACTTGGCTACAATGGAAAGGCAAGGAGTTCTCTTATGAATGGTTTGAACCAGGCTGAATATGATAAAGTATCTTCACTCAAATCAGCAAAAGAAATGTGGGATGCTTTGGAGACTTATCATGAAGGTTCGAAATCTCTAAAGAAGGTAAAACTTAGCAAGCTAATGAATGACTTTGGAAACTTCAAGCTTAATGAAGGTGAAACTATCAAGGATAGTCAAGCACGGTTTCAAGTTACTATTAACTCACTGAAGAGGCTTGGAAAATCTATACCATAAGATGAAATCAATATGAAGGTCTTAAGTGCAGTACCATTTATCTACGAAGCCAAAGTTACTGCCTTGGAATCCTCACCACTTATTGATACTATGGATCACTTGGCTGTATTTGCTGAGCTAGAGCAATTTGAAAGCAAAATAAATGGAAATCAGGTGGGAAGTTCAAGTGTTAAAGCTCCAACAGAAAAGATGAAGAATATGGCTCTCCATTCTAGAAACAGCAAGCCAATTGACTCTAATGGTGAATCTGATTCAGATGAGGAACTTGCACTTATTTCAAAGAAGATCAAGAGGCTGATAGAAAAGAAGAATATGATGAAAAGGGAAAGAGGTGGCTACTACAACAACAAGAAAGGCTCAAAAGATTCTAAGGAGGAAACTTGTTTCGAATGTGGCAAGCCAGGTCATTATAAAAGGAACTGCTACAAACTGAAGTCAAAACAGCCTACTGTTTTCAAGGATAAGAAGAAATCAAAGGCTCTACTGACTTGGAGTGATGATGATTCAGATTCCAGTGATGACTCAAGTGAAGAAATGGTGAACTTAGCACTTGTTGGAATTGAAGATGAATCTACTCAAGGAAATTCAGAAGGAGTGTATGCTGAAACTGATTCTGAAGAGGATTCTAGTGAGGTAAACTCTTCTAATGATTACATTTCTTCAGATGATACATTGTTAGATTCACTAACCATGCAGGAACAAAATAGTGTTACAATTGAAGAACACATGGCACTAAAGGCTGAAATCAGCAAGCTGACTGATAAGAATGCCTATTTATCCAAAATGGTAAAAGATCTGTTGCCAAAAATGGAAGAATGGGATTCAACTTCATTCAGTAAAGCTACAGAGATCAAGGAACTAAATACTAAGAACAGACATTTAGAGGATAATGTCAAGTTACTTGAAAAGAGAAACAAGACCTTGACTGAAGAAATCAAAGAGCTAAGGTCTGATGTCAAAACTAAAGATAAAGCATTGGAATCATACAAAATGAAGGAATCTAGTCAAGCCGAATCCTCAAAAACTGCTGAACTCATCAAACAGCAAGCTGAAGTGATCACCCTCCTAGAAACAGAAGTTAAAGATCTCAAGAAGGGCATGGAAACTTTTGTTCAAGGTGAAGACACTTTAAAAACAATGATGAAGAAGGCAAATGTACCTTTGGTCAGAGAAGGTGTTGGTCTAAACTTCAACAAGAAAGATAAGGTGCTCAAATATGATGGAAGGAATGGCATACCCTATGACTATGCTATGCCCTGGAAGACATGCAACAAATGTGGTACAAAAGGTCATCTGGAAAAACATTGTGTGGTTCAAGTAAATCATAAAGTGAAAACAGCTTACTAGAATGGACCAGTCAGGCGACAAACAGCTTACCAGAATGGACCAAACAGGAGACAAACAGCATACCAGAATGCAAATAGCAGGAGACAAACAGCATACCAGGATGCAAATAGCAGGAGACAAATAGCTTACCAACAGAATGATCAGTCCCCAAAAGTGGTCCAAATGTGGATCAAGAAATCTGATTTAAATGCTTTATATATTCTTGCTACTAACCAACCTGGACCCAAACCTATATGGGTACCAAAACATTGAGTTATTTTTGTTTATTTTGTAGATGTGCCTTGCTGCTAAGGTCAAGTCAAAGCAATAGATCTTGGACAGTGGATGCACAAGACATATGTGTGGAGACAAATCTCAGTTTATGAATCTCAAAATGAAAAAGGGTGGAAGAGTGACAATTGGGAATAGCAAAACTCTTCAAATCCTTGGTACCGGTTCTATTGGTAATAGTAATATTTCAATTGATAAAGTTCAATATGTCAAAGGTCTTTCTTATAATTTGCTTAGTGTTACTCAATTATTTGATGATGGACATCATGTTGAATTAGGCATTGATAAAGCTATTATTACTATTGGTACTAACAAAATCCCCCTAGTTGCTAGAAGGGAAGGAAATATATATGTATTAGACTTTGATATGCAGGAAATAGCGTGCTGTTTGGCTGCAGTGGATAATGACCCATTTATTTGGCATTGAAGATTGGGACATGCACACATGGATTTGCTCAGAAAGTTATCAAGCAAGAAACTAGTGAGAGGGCTGCCCAAGCTAAAGTATGTCAAAACAGAAGTATGTTCAGCTTGCCAATTGGGAAAACAGCTTCGAAGTACTCACAAGTCAAAGAAAATGGTATCTACTTCTAAACCCTTAGAGCTTCTGCATTTGGACTTATTTGGTCCAGAAGCTTACAAGAGTATTGGAGGTAAATAATATGGTTTTGTGATTGTAGATGATTATACTAGATTTACATGGGTATTATTTCTTCGTACTAAAGATTGTGTTTTTGATGAGTTTAAGAAGCTAATCAAATTACTTGAGAACATGTTGAATACAAAGCTTGTAGGTATAAGGAGTGATAGAGGAGGTGAATTTCTCAACAAAGACTTCATTGATTATTGTGAAAAAGGAGGAATTACACATGAATTTTCTGCACCAAGGACTCCACAGCAAAACGGAGTGGTAGAAAGGAAGAACAGGTCACTACAAGAAACAGCAAGGACTCTATTGCAAGAAAGCAAGCTGCCTAGAAGTTTTTGGGTAGAAGCAGTGAATACAGCATGCTATGTGTTGAACAGAGTCATATCAGGCCTATTTTTAACAAAACTCCGTATGAATTGTTGAGGAAAAAGAAGCCAAACATTAGTTACTTCAAAATCTTTGGCTCAAAGTGTTTTGTGCATAAGACAATTGATAATGATGGTAAATTCGATGCTAAATCTTATGAAGCTATTTTTCTTGGCTATTCTTTAACTAGTAGAGCATATAGAGTTTATAACTTAAATAAACATATAGTTGAAGAATCTATTGATGTTACTTTTCAAGAACCTAACAATGATCTGCCAAGAGATGAGGAAGAATTTGCAGGTGAAACTGATAACATACAACCTCAAGTTACTGGAAATCAGCAAGCCAACAATTCTGCTGAAATTGGAAGTCAGCAAGCCAACAACACTACTGAGAATGGAAAACAGCAAGCTGGAACTCCAGAACAGCAAGCTGAAGTGGTCAGAATCACTTCACATGAAGAAATTGCTCAACATTCTCTACCAAAGGCTACAAGGACAGTAAAGAATCATCCTCCAGAACTTGTTATTGGAAATATTTCAGATGGAATCACAACAAGGAGAGGAAAAACAAACTTTTGTGCTTATGCTGCCTTTTTAGCTCAAGAAGAACCCAAAAATATCAAGGAAGCATTAGAAGATGAAAATTGGATCATGGCAATGCAAGAGGAACTCAACCAATTCGAGAGATGTGATGTTTGGAAACTTGTAAAACCACCAGAAGATGCTTCTATCATAGGAACCAAATGGGTGTTCAAGAACAAAGTGGATGAATTTGGAACAGTTACTCGAAATAAGGTAAGGCTCGTGGCTCAAGGCTATAATCAACAAGAAGGAATTGATTTTGAAGAAACATATGCACCTGTAGCTCGTTTAGAATCAATCAGAATGCTTCTTGTCTATGCATGCTACAAGAAATTCAAGTTATATCAAATGGACGTAAAAAGCGCATTTCTAAATGGCGTGCTGGATGAGGAAGTCTATGTCAAACAGCCTCCTGGATTCGAACATGAGAAGTTTCATGACTATGTTTACAAGCTCAAGAAGGCATTATATGGTTTAAGGCAGGCCCCTAGAGCATGGTATGAGAGGCTTAGTAAGTTTCGTCTCAAAAATGGATTCATTCGAGGTAATATCGATCCCACATTATTTACAAAGCAAAATGGTAAAGATATTCTTGTTATACAAATATATGTGGATGATATTGTATTCGGTGCTACTAATGAATCTATGTGTGAGTGGTTTTCTAAGTGCATGTACAATGAATTTGACATGAGCATGATGGGGGAACTCAACTATTTCTTGGGTCTCCAAATAAAGCAAACCATTGATGGTATTTATGTGCATCAATCCAAGTATACAAAGAATCTGCTCAAAAGATTTGGTTTTGAAGATGTCAAAGCAAAAACAACTCCTATGACTCAAAACAGCAAGCTGTTTGCAGATGAGAATGGTAAGGATGTGGATGTCAAAAGGTATAGAGGTATGATTGGAAGTCTATTATATTTAACAACCTCAAGACCTGATATCATGTATAGTGTATGTGTTTGTGCAAGGTTTCAATCCAACCCTAAAAAGTCTCACTTAAATGCGGTTAAAAGAATTTTTAAATACTTAAGTGGTATTATCAATCTTGGTTTGTTCTATCCTGTCACAAATACTTTTGATCTCGTGGGGTATAGTGATGCAGATTATGTAGGGTCTCAAACTGATAGAAAGAGTACAAGTGGTGTTTGTACATTCCTTGGACAAAGCTTGGTTTCATGGCAAAGCAAAAAGCAAGCTTCTGTTGCTCTATCTACGGCCGAAGGAGAATATCTAGCAGCTGGTAGCTGTTGTTCTCAAATTTTATGGATGATTCAAACTCTAAGGGATTTTAATATCAAGTGTGGCAAGATTCCAATATATTGTGACAACACGAGTGCTATCAATATCTCCAAGAATCCTGTGAATCACTCAAGAACAAAGCATATCGACGTTCGTCATCATTTCTTGAGAAATAATGCAGCAAAAGGGAAGATTGAGTTGATATTTGTCTCAACTGAAGTTCAACTAGCAGATATATTCACAAAGCCATTAGCTGAAGAAAGATTTGCAGCCATACGAATGGAGCTTGGCATGTGTACTGTGTAGTCAGCAAGCTGACAAGCACAGAATGGGTAACGTTGGCTTACCACTTGTATCTGAACAGTTTATATGCCATTACCATGATTTTATTTTTTAAATTTTATTTCTCTATGCTTATTCCAGACCTGGACTAATATTCTTTTTGTTGAATTGTTTTGATGGATTAAGGGGGAGAAATTTAGGAGAACCGTTTGGTCAAGATATTCGATTTGGATATGATTGATTATGCTTGTTTATCTTGAATCTGTTTTATATCAAAATGTACTAATATGCAGGGATTTAGGGGGAGCTTTCTTATTCTCCTAAATAATGTGTAATCATCAAAAAGGGGGAGATTGATACTCCTATGGTTTTGATGATCACATTCAGCAAGCTATTTGCTTGTAGTTTGATATAAAACATTGTGTTATGGTTGTACTAACTTGGTTTTGTAGGGTATATTAAGTCTACTAATTGTTTACAGAAAATATATATACATCAAGCCATTTGGTGTTACAACAGAGACAGTTTGGCAAGCCATTTGCACTGACAGACACAAACAGCAAGCCATTTGCAAACTGCCAGAAATCCTGAAGATAAATATCAAGACAAATTCTAATGGATTTATTTCAGGAAATATATTGTGAGGATTCTTTATTATATAATACGTACACAATATATTCTAGAGCTCAAATCTTTTCAAAATATCTTTCTTTAAATTATTTTATAAAACTTATAGGAGTTTCCTTATTTAAAAGATTTTCTTTCTTCAAAATCTCCTATACGCGTTTTATATACATACGAACAGAAGGGATATGTTTTTCATCGATCTCTTTCTCTCAAACCCTCTGTCTAACGTTCACAAGAACGTTTGTAAAATCTCTAACCAATTGAACGTCGGAAATTGATTTCAAATCGTTCGAATAATTGGTGATTGATTTTCTGAACGTTGGTGTGAAGCTTTATAAACCTGAGTCTTGTGTTCATTCGTGGCTAAGAATTTAGAGAAAAATATTCAAGCACATAAGATTACAAACAACTCAGTTTTTCATTGTTATATTCTTTTGATTCTCTCGAGCTCTTAATATATATATACGTGCTATATCCTAGAGAGTTCATAGTTTGAGTTGTATTCACCTATTGATTGTATTGTTCGATTTGTAAGGTTTAGTTGTTGGACAAGTTGGCTTGGGAACTAGGGTTTGGTGATCATTGCTAGAGAAGTATACTTTGGAAGTATAGCTTAGAGAGCAAGTTCAGAAACAGGAGTTCAGCACGCCATTTGTCAACAGCTGGGTATTAAGGGAGATATATTATTGTATCTTGTAATTGGTTTTATTTCAGTGATCAATAATATATTCTCTTACCAAGTTGGTAAGGGACCAGGACGTAGACCATAGGGGTTAGGGGTCGAACCTGGCTAAAAGTCTTTGTGTTCTTTATTTTCTGCTCTTTACTTACTGTTTGCATTTAGCTTACTATTTATGCACTTTACTGTACTTATTGTCTTTACATTCAGCATACTGTTTGCAATCAGCATACCATTTGTCTCTGCATAAAACGAAATCAGTAAGCTGTTTCTGGTAATTTTTAAAATCGATTTTAGTTAAACATAGTTAGCCATTTACACCTATTCACCCCCCTCTAGGTGTGCATTTTCATACAGAAGTGTGGTCTCTGCAGTCATGGTAGATACTGGAAGCTGAGCTGGCTGCTCAATCTCTGGAGTAGGTGCCTCTAAGTCAATCACTGGCACAGGAGAATTATCTACCTCAACGATCTGGTCAGGAGAATAAACCAAATCTATCACATGAGGTGGAGAAGGTGTAAGAATCCAGATAGAAGAGTCCTCTGAGTCACTTTCATCGGTACAATCTCCTCAGACGGGTCATTGTCTGAACCTGAGCTGGGATCTAGGGGTCCCTGAGGGTAAGGTGTAGGAGATCTATCTCTAGCTGAGCGGAAATAATCAAGTCCTGGAGTAGTCATCTACAAAAGTACAAGTAATCTCGGTCACAACAGGTTCTAATCGATTAGATACTTATATAGATATACTTATATAAGGGTGAAGGCACTTAGTGCTAAAATCTCAACATCGCAATATATCTCTAAACTCTCACGTCGCGTTATAATTCTAGGCTCGTACGATTCCTAAAATATAACTAACGCTCTGATACCAACGCTGTGACGCCCCCAAATCCGCCCTGTCCGGGGACCCGGGTCATCACATCAGGTCTCAGCATCCTGCAACACACGTTAGCTCGATAATAATAACATCTTTATTATAACGGAGCGGAACAGTCCCACTCCACAGATCCAAGATCAGTCTCACATTTCATTACAATACGATTATTACGTCTCCGAATAAAATCCTTCAAAAGTCTATAAAGATAGAAAAGATAAAATGTTCCAGCTGGCCATTCTAGTCTTTGTCAGCATAGCCTGGAGCTTTCTCCTTCCCTTTGTTTCTCTGGCTGGATGTCTCGCCTTTCTCCATCTTGACAGCTGAACAAATGTTGTAAAGCAAGAGTGAGCAACTATGGTGCTCAGCAAATTCTCTCCTTGCTTGGTACATAATTATAGTAATATATATACCAAAAGAATTGCTCGAAATTTAAATAAATAGATAAGATATCAGAACTCAGAAAATCTGACTCAAGACTCGTCTCGAAAATAGAATACTCAAAATGACTCTTTTGGTGAAACTCTGATGACTCATGATAAAAGAATAACTGGTCTTCCATCCTTTCGGTATCTCGGCGGGGCGATCAACTATCCGACCGGGAATACCGTCCTCCAATGACACTGCACTTCGCCCGATCACGGCTACAATACGATATCAACGAATATAATATATAGTATGAATGCTAGCATCATAGTGGGTGATTATATCAACCCTGGCATCATAGTGCCTAAAATATTCTTGTGTCCATATAAAGGTACACAAGTCTCTCTTTCTCTAAAATGGGCCTCTTTCCCAAAATTGACCAGTAGAATACAGAATTCCGAATATTTAAAGAACTGACATTTGTAGATAAACTTCACAGAAAAGTATTTAATTGATCTAGCGGACTGCCAGTGTTTTACTCAATGTACCACCAATCCGAACAATGGACTGATGTAATTCTCAATAAACATATTTAAATTGGTTGACACGAACAAAGTGCCAACCCTCGACAAGAAAGGCAACTATCTCGAAATAATGAGAATAGTCTCAAAACAAAATATGATGAGTCGTACTGAACAAATAGTACCACTCGAATATTTGTAATACTCACAATTGATGAACGTTAAATAGAATGCTTTTCACTTGATCAATGAGTAAAACTCTAAAGATTTAAATAGTATACTCCTATTGGTTGATTCGAACAATGAACCAACTAAAAGATAATCAATAAATGTTGTCGAATTTGTACAATAAATCCTACTGAGAGAATGAACTTAACTATCTCAAACGAATGAGAATAGTTCCACTGAATCGAAATAAATAGTCGTCTCGAATTAAAGAGACCGACCCGATAGCAACGAAATTGCTTCTATGCTTATAGGGAATGTATTTCGCAAGTAAACTAAATTAACAGTATCGTAATATTTAACGAGAAATAATGCTCAAAAAAAATTATTGCATCATAAAGAGCAGCAAATAAATCTCATAATTGATAGCTCGAAAATAATCAATAAATGAAATAATACGAACAGAAATACAAAGTTTCCGAGAGTTAGGGTAGGAATGAATTTGCCTCTGTTTCGACGCTAAAAGAACCGAATAAATAAAAGCATTACCCACGAGCGAAAATCTCAATTCTCGAAAAGGGAAACTCTATAATAATTATCAGAATAATTTCAGTACTCGAGTAAGGATTTAATCATGTACTATCAAAATAATTCGGTAATCATGCTCTTGATAACTAAATAATTCTCGAACAAATAATTGGGAATATTCTCGAAGTTTAAAATCTCATTGATGCCTTATTTTCAAAGTATAGTGAATTAAATGGAGGCTCTATTTGATTTTCCTATACTTTTTAATATCTCGAGTTTTATACATTATGCAACTCAAATACAATTATTCGCAAGGGAGATTTTTATAAGAAGGCCTCTAATTATTTCTAAATATGTGGCACTAATTTAATTGTTTGAAGACATATCTCGAATAAAACAAGTATTTTTATAAGGTCATCACTATTTATCGAAATTCTCATTTCATGACGAAAGTCACTAATTTGATTAATTGTTTAACTCGCACCTCTAATTTAAATTTGGCTCGTAAAATTCACATCTCGAAATTAAGACGGCATTTATAAATTTCTCTTTGATTTTCTAAAATTCTCAATTTATTTAGCATTATCTAATGCACTTAAATCCTTCCTATCTCATTATTGAAATAAAATGGTGCAAGTATTCATTTTATAAAACCTTTAATCCATAAGTATTATTATTAATACTAATTTTATTAATCCCGCTAACTTCAAATTTCTTTCCTATCTCTCTCTCTCTCTCTCTCTTTCTCTCTCTCCCTCTCTCTCTCTCTCGATCTCTCTTTCTCCCTCAATCTCTCGCTCTCTCTTCCCCCGATCTCTTCCCGTCGATCTCTCTCTCCCCCCGCGGCCCCGCCTCTCTTTCTCTCAATGAGGAGAGTATATGTTTTGTTCTCTCTTTTTCTTTATACGGGTGTTTGTAACAAATGAGGGAGATGAGCTCATTTTACCCTTTTTATTGTATAAGTAATATTTTCCCTCTTGGGCTCTCAATGGACTAACTATCTCGGGCTTTATATTTAATTACACACTAATTTTAATTAAGTTCATCTAATTAAGTTTTATCAAGATTACTTGGGCTCACAATCTGATCCACTACACAAAATTCTATTTATTCTACATAATGAGAATGATAATAACTCCATAATGGTAATGATAATAAGATAAAATATTATAGTCTAGTATTGCACTAAAATAATTAAATATTTGAAAGCATACTTAAAGTTTACGGAGAATATTAAATTACAAAATGAATTCTAAGGGGGCTCGTCATTGATAAAATATTAATAAATTTTACGGTTATTACAATGCAAGTGTTGTACTTTGATAGCACTTGTGGAAGTGGTATGTGAGTAAGCAATAACCAAGTGCAAATTCTAATATAGCACTTCAAAAACGCTATCCAAATCTTTTTTATTATTAGATTATAGCCCTTGCTATGTACACGGTAATTTAAATTTAAATTTCAAAATAATTATGATATATAATAATAATGATTAAATAAAGAAAATAACTTTATATTTAAAATCATAGAAATTAATATTGAAAGAAATAATATTAATAAAATTTTATTTTTTTATATTATAACAATTACAATCAAAGATAAAATTATTTAGATTTTCTATATATATTATGTGATAATATGTATTAATAAGTTTACCAAAATGAAAAGATTTACTTAAATTTTCATTAATAATCTTACCATAAATATTAAGAGAATATATTAATTGAATTTAAATTTGTATACAAACTTTTTTTAATTAATAATGGGTCAAATAATAAATTTGGATCTTTCCCAAACATAATATGGATACCAAACCTAAAAATGGATTATCCAGTGAGTCAAAATCAATACAAAATATTGTCCAAACTTAAATATGGATACCAAACCACTAATTTATAATTTATAGATACATGATATATTAGTTACATGGCTTTTTTTTAGCGCTAAGTTATCGAGTTCTGATTTTTTTTCATTGTTTTTGCTATTCTTTATACATATTATCGTTAAAAATTTAATAAATGCAATAAAAAAGACAAAAGCTCAAATCCAAAATGGAACTAGTGACAATTCCTATTAAAAAGCAATCCTTTCATTACTTCAACATGGTTAATAGGGATGGGAAAAAAATCCGATCCGACGGATACCCGATTCGAAATCCGATTTTTTATCTGATCCGAACCCGATATTTTGGATTTGGATATGGATATGGATTTAAATTTTAAACCCGAAAGATTTTGGATATGGATATGGATTTCATGAAACCCGATCCGAAACCCGAAACCCGATCAAAACCCGAGCCGAACCCGAAACCCGAAAAATACCCGACTTTTATTTATTATATTTTATATTTTATATATTATATATAAATGTATATTATAAATACATATTATACATACAATATTATATATATATATATATATTATATAAATGTATATTATAAATACATATTATACATACACATATCTTTGAGACATAAGATATGGAAAGATCGAGAAAATAAATTGTCATGGATGTAGCGGTATTTTTTAACTTATTTACACAATTTTTTTTATTTTTTTGTTAAGCAACTTATTTACACTATTTTTAATTTTGAATACCCGAAAAAAACCCGATCCGATCCGAAACCCGACGGATTTGGATTTGGATATTGAGTTTTGGATCCGAAACCCGATACGATCCGAAACCCGAAACCCGAAAATATTTGAATTTGGATTTGGATTTTGCAAAACCCAAGCCGAACCCGACCCGTTCCCATGCCTAATGGTTAATACACAAACCAAAAGAAATACATATATCTTACATCTCATTCTTGTGCATAATGAGTCTTATATTTCCATTAATTAATAGATAAAGGGAAAGCATACATGAGCAATTGCAAACTATACTACTAGAAACATCATATATCTCTATAGTAATCTATCGGAGTACAAGAAGTTTTCATTCAACAACACCGGATTCCTCCAGCATCTTCTTCATCCAACAAAATATGTATAATCCAAACCTCAGATTTGGACTTTGCCAAATTCCTTGTGATTAGCCAAAATAGAATCCATTATTATATTCTCAAAAAATACAAAAGCAGGTATATAATATAAAAAATGAAATGAAATACAAAAAAAATTAAAAATAAGTTGTACCTTTGTATAGATAGTAGATCAGTACTCTCTTTTCGTAATCCTTTTTCCTTTGCTCTAAGTTCCAAACATGTCGAGTTTTCGACTACACATTGTCACATAAATAAAAGATACCCGTTAAGTGTTAACATAGCATGAGTTGGAGGTTCAGGACAACACTCAGCAATACAAAATTGTAGAAAACATATAAAGTGGCATTCCGATAAGAAAAGGAAAACAAAGATCAGCTACCACACATCTGGTGAAAATACTTAAATCTAGATAAACTAAAAACCTTCACTATAGAAAAGATCTATCGCGGCAGAAGTTAAAGCTCTTTTCATGGGTATATTGCAAATTCCAAATATTTCATAGTACACATCATTTGTTTTCAGAATCCAGGAAGCTAGTATAAAAGCATCTCAATACATTTGTGAAAAATCTTTAACGCCTATATAACTAGTTCTCATAAAGCGATTTACATTTTACTATCCTCCTAGTTTGCTTCTAGTGGTAATATTATCGCTAGCTGCTAAACTGTACATTAAGAATTAAGGGATTCTCTTTTGGTTGCCCTGTTTCTGTAACATTTTTTTGGGCTAAATGCCTTAGTAACATTTTAAGAGTAATAAACTACTGATAGGTGTAATATAAGGCAAACAAGACATATGGAAGTTAAAGCCAGTTGATATGCTAGGCTTATAGTTGGAGCAAGCTCTACTAGTAACAGTAACAGAAAAGAAAGAGGGAATTCAAAGTTCGTGTAGCAGAAAAATTTGGAAACAATTGGCAATTAACTTCGTTCCATCCATGAATGATTGTTTTTCATACATGTTGACCATTTCCATGCTAACACCATCTCTGCAGCAAGAAAACAAAGCATGTCAGCAGCTTCAACATAAATTTAAAAGAAGGCAAGCAAGCCAAGACTTACGAGTTCCGAAGCTCATAACTGACAGCATTTCCGTTAGATGCCCTGATAAGCCTGTGACGCATTCCTGTAATTTCTGCCACCTTATCAGGACCCCCAAGCTGCAAACCATTTGAATTCAGTCACAGGCTTACACACTAATCTTTTTGATAAATTATAAAGATATAATAATTTGTAAAAGAAAAAAAAAAGAAGAAGAGGAAGAAGACAACTTTAGGAAATTAAAGATAAATATTCAATGAGTTAATTGCAAAAAAGTGGCTAGACTTTACACTTATTTTCAAAAAAGTGATCAGGCTTTCAATTTTGCAAAATGGTGGTCAGACTTGCCTTTTTCCTTTCAAAAAGGTGGCCGGGGGCGATTTTCAGCTTTTTGGCAGGGGTAAAATGGGAAAAAAATGCTAGAGTCCCAAAAATTTTCCAAAAAAATCCCCGAATTAATATGTGTCACCATATAATTGGTTATATTCGTAATAATAATAATGCCCCCCATGTATGCACATCAATTCAAAAAAAAATCCACAAATATGAGTTGTCAAGATTTAATTAGTCGATTTATGTGCATACATTGGGGGTATTATTATTATTATTACGAATATAACCAATCAAATGGTGACACATATTAATTTGGGGATTTTTTGGATAATATTTGAGGTCTAGCATTTTTTTTAAGTGAAATAATATATTTTCCCATTTTACCAATGCCAAAAAAGCTGAAAATCGCCTCCAGCCACTTTTTTGAAAGGAAAAAGGCAAGTCTGACTACAATTTTGCAAAATTGAAAGTCTGACCACTTTTTTAAAAATGAATGTAAAATCTAGCCACTTTTCTGCAATTAACTCATATTCAATACACATATAACATACATCACTAAATAATGAGCAAGTTTTCGTAATATAAATAAATTACCAGCACATGTTCGAAGGAGAACCCGATCTTTTTTGGAGCACTTTCTTCATCATTTACTGCACATATAAAACTTTCATAAATTAATAAATAGAACCAAAGGACATGAAATATGAATCTTAATTGTAATGAAACTTTCTATGCCCCGAGGTTGGAGAGTTCATAAATGTGTGTGTGTGAATTACCAAGAAAATGGTTATAACTATGTGACATTTTGGTGCAATAATTCTGCTTAAAACTAACAATTATGTTAAATTAAAATTAATTCACATTTAATAATAACTAGAAATTTAAAATTGATATAAAAATTAAACTGAAACGTTTCCAGATTTGAAAAATAAGAACATGAAATTTTGGTTGAGTTCGAAATTCAATACAAACAAAAGAGGAATCAATCTGCATGTACACATCCATGGTTGTAAAAATCGGTAATCGGTATAAATCGGTTGAGGTACCGATTTAAGATTAATCGGTTAATCGGGGATTAATCGGAAGGATTAATCGGTGTATTAATCGGATATTATAATAATATTTAATATATTAGTCTAATTTACAATTAAACATATCATTTTAAATAAATTCACAGGATTAATCGGATTTCAAAAATCGAATCGGTTGATTAGCTTACAGAGGATTAATCGGGGATTAATCGGCTAAATCGGGGAGTTTTAGAACCATGTACACATCACATATTACATATGGAATAATAAAAAAAATCAATTTAGATGATTACTTACCAAGTTGATTTAGATGAAATAGGGATAATAAGCATTTCGCACGTAGAAAAGGGAAGATCCGTGAACAAATTGGGAAATAATCAGAAAATAACATAACACTTCGATTTTAGATTGTATAAAAGGTTTATTTACTTTGTTAACATGGTGAGATGACAGAGAATTTTACAGATAAAGAGATGGAGAAGGGGAGACGAGAAGCGGCTGATGAAAAAAGGTAGTAAAAGGATTCCATACTAACGTATTTATAATGAAATAGAGTATGATATTATATGAATTGGGCCGGACCCTAAATTTTGTAGGCACAATGCGGAGAACGAGCATTGCCTTTTAATACCAAATGTTATTATTTAAAAAATGAATAAGAATTCTTTTTTGTGAGACAAACATGTACTATATTTATGAGACCCTTCTTAAAATGAGAACTGAGACTCAATCTCAACCCCACATTTCTTAAACTATTTTTAATCACAGCCACATGTTTCTTTAATTAGAAAAATCAAAATCCCGATTATTCACCATCAATGCTCATCTCCAGTGACCTGCATCACCACCGTCGATCCCCCAAAGCACATCTACCTACCATTCTATCTCTTCTCCACCTTTACCTATCTCTAGACCTGGCAAATTGGGTCTGTATCTGAAAAACCGATCCGAAATTCATGGAACCGATATCCAATTTTATATCCGAAATAGATTAACCGAAATTTAACCAAATCCGAAACAATTCGATCTGAACCGAAATCCGATCCGATATAGTCAAATCTGATCAACCAAACATTTTCCGACGAGTCAAAACAAATTTGAAAAAATCTCAATTTAATATATATATATATATATATATATATATATATATACATATATATACACACAAACACGAGCATGCGACGATATATACAATAGTCAAAACAGAAAATTAAAAAGAAATTATAATAATCGATACCGGCAACCACAAGAATTTTCTAATGAAATAAAAAGCACCCAAAAAATTATGAAATTAATACCTAAGCACAAATAAATATCGATATACAACCTTGCAGGCTCAAAATCATCAAAAACTCCATCAAACCTTCAAATTGAATTAAATTCCAAATATTACCCAGAAAAATATTTGTTCGAAATAAGAAAATATTTATATCAATGTATAGAGCTCGATTTGTAGAACACATACATATTTAAATCATTAATTTTGGTTGAGTAGATTGAGAGATAAAAAATTTTGAAATTAAATTTTTATGTACATGTGAGAGAGAGACTGCTTAAGTGGATTGAGCTGCGGAAGGGGGGGCGGCAACGGGGTGGGGTGTAGGGGTGGCAAACGGGGGGGGGGGGGATCGGAGGAGTGAGTAGTTAATTAAGCTATATGTATATGTATTATATTATATACTAGCTTAAAGTTCGTGCAAAAGATTTACTTAAAAAATAAAAAAATTCCCAGAAATTCTCAAATATTCAGAAAAATATTCTTTACTAGAATATGATTTTCTTAAATATTTATTACCAAACAATAATTTTGCAGAATTTCTAAATGACTTTAAATATTTAAAATAATATCTAATTTTGTAGAAATCATTCGGATTTTTCATTTTTCCGATGATTTAATCATATCGATAATAATATCGTATCTTATTAATTTATCATAATAATATTTTTTTCGATGATTGAACAGAGAAATTAGTAGTCAACTATATATTTGACCAGTACTAATAACCGGTGGTTTGTCCCGAATTGATGTTTCTATTTTTTTAAAAATATTCATCGACGATCCAACCGTACGGATGCCAATATATATCTAATTTAGTGATACTCCCAAAATTTTAGAAAAATTAAAAATTAATTTGGATAGTGAAATTACTATTGATTTGACTAGTACTACTAACTAATACTTTGTCCCAAATTATTGTTTTTATTTCTTTAAAAATATTTATCGACGATCCAACTGTACGGATATATCTAATTTAGTGATATACCAAAATTTAAAAAATTTAAAAATTAATTTGGATAGCAAAATTAGTAGTCAACTATTGATTTGACAAGTACTACTAACTAGTATTTTGTCACATATTGTTATTTCTATTTGCTAAAAATATTTATCTACTATCCAACTGTACGAATGTCAATATATATCTAATTTAGTGATATACCCAAAATTTTAAAAAATAAAAAATTAATTTGGATATTAAAATTAGTAGTCAACTATTGATTTGACTAATACTACTAACTAGTACTTTGTCCCATATTTTTGTTTATATTTTTTTAAATATATTTTTCGCTGATCCAAACGCACGTATGATAATATCTAATGATTTTAGTTATGTGCATATTTTTTTATAAAATTTCAAATTAATCTTGTATGATTTTTTTAAATAAATCACTCTTATTCTCCCCCCTCTCGTTAATGTACCAAGTTCAGAAGAATTATTTTTTTAATCATAATTACTCTTCCAATTTTTTTATTACATGTAATATGTCATCCTAAAACACACATATTTTTTATATTTTTTAAAAATTAGTAGCCATTAATTTATATTTCTTAAACTATTAAATAAATGAAAATTCGATGTTTTCTTATTATATTTAACATTTCTTGATAATTTTTAAACATATTAAATTTTAACTTGTAATAAACGTTATACTCGTATGTTTACATTTTTTTTGATTATGTATAAAGATCTTTATAATTATTAATTTTTGAAATTTTCTAAAAATATAAATTCAACCGAAACCGGTCAAATTTATCAAAAATAACTTAAGTCGGTCAAAAATATATTTGATTATTTTGACAAAAATTAGGCGGCAAATTTCCCTCCAAATAGGTTAAATTCGACCGACCCCCAATTCAACCGATATCGGTCAAATTTATAAAGCACTAGTTACTAGGACTAGTCAATTTAGTTGTTTATTGCTAAGATCTCAAAACAATATAATTTTTTATTTTTTTTAAATTTGGGAACATCAATAAATTAGATATATATTAATATTATTATCGTTGGATCATCGAGAATTATTTTTAAATAAATCGAAACAAAATTCTGTGATAAAGAACTAGTTATTAGTATTAGTCAATTTAGTTGTTTATTGCTAAGATCTCAAACCAAAATAATTTTTATTTTTTGAAAATTTGGAAACATTAATAAATTATATATATTTTAACATCCATACGATTGGATCGTCGAGGATTATTTTTAAAAAAATTGAAACAACAGTCCGTGACAAAATACTAATTACTAGTACTAGTCAATTTAGTTATTTATTGCTAATATCTCAAACCAAAATAATTATTTTTTTGAAAATTTTGGAATATCAATAAATTAGATATATCTTAACATCCATACGGTTGGATCGTCGAGAATTATTTTTTAAAACAATCGAAACAAAAGTTCGTGACAAAGTACTAGTTATTAGTACCAGTCAATTTAGTTGTTTATTGCTAAAATTTCAAACCAAAATAATTCTTTATTTTTTGAAAATTTGGGAACACCAATAAATTAGATATATCTTCACATCTGTACGGTTAGATGATCGAGAATTATTTTTGAAAAAATAGGAAGAATGATCCGTGACAAAGCACTAGTTACTAGTTACCGTCAATTTAGTTGTTTATTGCTAAGATTTAAAAACAAAATAATTTTTTATTTTTTGAAAATTTGGGAACATCAATATATTAGATTTATTTTAACATCCGTACGGTTGGATCATCGAGAAATATTTTTAAAAAAATCGAAACAACATTCCGTGACAAAGCACTAGTTACTAGTATTAGTCAATTTAATTATGAGATTAAGGTTCCTGAGGTAACCTCAGGTAAATTTTCCTGAGATTAAAAAAGTTTACATACAAATACACAAGGACATTATTGTAATTACAGATAATTATATGCATTTACAAAAATACCATTATTATTTTACATGAAAATACACTAGTGCCTCAGGTAAAGTTCCTGAGGTAATCTCAGGAACTTTATTCTCTTTAATTATTTATTACTAAGATCTCAAACCAAAATAATTTTGTATTTTTTTAAATTTTGGAAAAATCACTAAATTAGATATATCTTGACAAATGCGACCCGAACCGAATATTCCTACATCCAAACAGAATCATATCTAAAACAGTAATATCCGAAAAAGAACCGAATCCAATTTGATCCGATCTTAATCCAAAACCGATTTTAATCCAAATTTGACCCGAACCGAATTAAATCCGATCCGAACTGAACTGAACAATCCCAAAAATATATTTTAACCGAAACTGGATCCGAACCGAATCATATCCGATCTGAACCAAACGGGCTTTAGATATATCATAACCGAAAGTGGATCCGATCCGAAACAGATCTGATCTGAAACCGATCCGTTTATCCGATTTTTCAGGTCTACCTATCTCTCCTCCATTTCCAATCGCCTCAATCTCTTTATACTACCCCCGATCTCCATCAAACTCCATTTCTTACTGTCGCCACACACCCACTAGCCTCTATAACAACCAAGGCGTTAACTTTTATTTCAATATGATACGATAATAGATCTGAAAAATGGTAAATGTATATTGATCATTCGTATTATTAAATCTATCTTTTCTAGTGCTGATCATGTGTTTGAAATTGATGATTAATAAGATCTAGGCGGCCAACTCCTAAGAGTTGCAAAAACGTCTAATTTTTGTGAAAATTTGTCAATTTTTTTTCCCATAAATCGACGATTAATAATATCTGGGCGGATTTAGGCAGTTTAGGCGAGATTAATCGGTAAAAATTTAGGCAAAATTAATCGGTCAACATAATGAAAACGGTCAAATTAAGAATAAAATTGTAAAAATGTAATTTTCTTAATGAAAAATATAATTTACACATGAAAGGATAAATTCACTCATCATGTTTGATAATAAAATAAAAATATTTTAACTTTAATTTGTATAAAAGATATTTTTCAACATTATAATTAAATTATATAAAAAATGATATATAAATACGTATGATAAATGTTCTAATTAATCACCGCTTAACTGATTAATCGCTGGAAGGTAGGCACACCACCTAGACCGGTCTAGTGATTTTTAGAACACTGGTTTAAGAAAGAATGCTCGTTAGAAAAGAGAATCTGAAGGTCACAATAGAAAAGTTTTTTATTAGTGCGAATCAAATTCACGATTTTTAAACATTTAATTAAAAATCCAACCGTGCAAATGTAAATATCTTGTATAATTAAATTAGTATGCAAAATGGATAACATATTATTATTGATGTAAGACAGGAAGTTACCGTAATTATCATTATTAATGAATAAGGATAGTTTCCTTATTATATTACTCCCTCCGTCCCATTTTGTATGACACTCTTCTTTTTGCACGCATTTCAATGTGCTTGGACGGGATACTTATAGATAATATTTTTAAATTTTTTTTGTTTTGTATAAAAATATAGATTCAATATTTTTATAAAAATATAGATTCAATATTTTTATACAAATCGAAAAAAATTAAAAAAATGTAATTCACAAGTACCCGGTCAGAGCACATTGAAATGCGTGAAAAGTCAGAGGATCTTACATTTTGGGACGGAGGGAGTAGTTACCTTTATTATCGATTAGTTATTGGCTATGTAAGCGATCATTGAATTGTAAACGAATTAAAATTTTATGCCTTCACGATTTAAGAAGAAGAGATTTTGTGACTACTCTATCATGGTATTAAGAGCTTAGATTATTAACAAAGTTGATGATGAGGAGAAACTACAACAACGATTATGATGGTTTGTGGGAGAAACTGTTTCAATCCAACGACGATGAGACAACTTAAACAAGATTAAACGATCATTTATCTTTTTTTTCAATTGAAAATGATGACGATTTACAATAAGAACAATGACAACCCGATGATTGTTTCTTGATGAGAAACAACGACGACGACTCTAATCGTTTCTCGATAAAAACGATGACCGACGACCATTTTCTTAATTGAAAACAATGACGACGATTACTTTCAGTATTTTTTTTATTTTCTCATTATTTTGCAGACTCTCGATACTTACTGTTTTGAGTATCTTCAATTGAGGGGGTGTTAACATGTTATTATTGATGTAATACGTGAATTATCATTATTAACGAATAGGGATAGTTTCCTTATTATTTTAGTTACTTTATTACCAATTAGCTATTGGCTATATAAACGATCATTTTATTATAAACGAATTAATGCTTTATGACTTCACGATTTAATATGAGAATAAACTTTGCGACTATTTATCAAAAATTTCAAAAGATTGAGTGATTTGGATCAATCACTTTTTAACAAAAGATAAATGATCAATAACTACCATTAAAAGTATATAATAAATTTTACTATTATAAAAGAAATACTCTACAACTTATATTTACATGAAAATTATTTTATAACAATATTTTGACATAATCTTCACATCCGTACTATCGCATCGTCAAAAAACATTGATTACGCGTGATCATTATAGACCACACTAATAGAAAAATATTCTATAATGATCTTTGGAAACTTCAAACCCTTTTTTTAATAATTTAACGAACTAAATTACAAATAATTATACCTGTTAATAGGGAAATGTTGTTTCCGGAACAAGTTTTTTTGCTTTCACAGCAAATTGCTCTGGAAATAACATTTCCATTAGGCTGTGGTTATTGCCAGAGCTACTATTTTGCATACTGGGGGATTTTGCTCCGGAAATAAGAATGTTGCTCTGGGATAAAATTGCTCTGCTAATATTATATAGTTAAGTAGTATTGATATTGATCTATAGAGGGAATAAAGAGGCCATCGAGTGCTGTGATGTCTCTATGACGCAGATTCCCAATAGTGCACGAGGGCACTGGGAGTAGAGAGCGTTGAGCTGACTGACACTTGTTGAAGTACAGTATTACTTCAAATAGATTTATAATTAAAGGCCCTTTTTCATTTTGGCCTGCACTTTGAATAATTCTTACCTTTCTCAGAACATTTCCAGGGGTTTAAATTATGTTTTTTCTCATCATTTAGCTCAAGAACAAGGTAATAAAAACATTCATTGCCGTCTAATTCAGTAGATGCCAACCAAAGATTCTAGAAAATAACCTCCAAATGACCATACTATCTCCTTTAGTCAAACATAACTCCGATTTACAGGCCGAATAACAATGAAAAAGATAGAAGACTTGGTTCATTATATATAGACTATAAACACAATGGTGGTGGATTCAAAATACTAAACGTTAACCAACTTGTCAGGAGCAAGGGATACAAAAGAAAAACGACTTGTTCGTAAGTAGATTCAGATATCTTGACATGATGAATAAGTCATATACTGAGCCATCGATTGCTAATATTGAGCCTTCTATGTCTGCATTTGTGTTTGATGATCTGAAGCAGCAAAGCATGCAGGTATGACTACTCCAGCTCGTGTTTTATTGTTTCGGTTGAGGCTCGAACACTCAAAATTTTGTTACTATGAGAAGATGAGTATCGGTACAATGATAGGGATAACTCGTGCTTGTATTCAACGGTTATATAACTGAAATTCAAGCTTTAAAATGAAATGGTAGTATGTTTGATTCACAGGATGAAAGAGGACTAGAATTAACAACGTTGGTAAGCAATGGTTGTGTCAATTATAAAGGAATAACTGCTGATAAACAAACAACTGGAGGATGGAATGCTTCACCATTCGTCATAGGTTTGTAATTTTACATAAATTTCTTAGGATTAGACTGCAATTATCAAACTTTTGATAACAAATTATGTTTTGTAGTTAATGAGATTGCGGAGAGATTAGCATTCTTCGCAGTTGGAGTGAGCTTGGTAGGTTATCTAGTAAGGGAAATGCATGAATCATTACCTACTGCTGCTACACATGTTACTGATTGGATTGGAGCGGCCTATGTTCTAACCATCCTCGGAGCATTTCTAGCAGACGCTTACCTAGGACGATTCTTGACCATCATTGTCTTCTCTTGTGTCTATGCAGTGGTATTTAATTATAGAACCTGTATCTCTGAAATCCTTACTTTCTGTTGATAACTTCGCTAATCCTACTCAGCTATTTGATTGTTAACTGTATCAGGGGATGATATTACTGACAATCTCAGCATCAATAGACAGCTTGAGGCCAGCATTATGCACAGCAAGGCCTTGCATTCCAGCAACAGATGGACAATCAGCATTCTTGTATTGCTCACTGGCGCTTATAGCATTGGGTACTGGTGGCATTAAGCCTTGTGTATCCTCATTTGGAGCAGATCAATTCGATGAGGCTGATGAGAAAGAAGTTTTAAAAAAGTACGCTTTTTTCAACTGGTTCTTTTTCGCCATCAACATGGGGGCACTTCTAGGTATCACTGTAATGGTGTATATACAACAGGAGAAAGGGTTTGGTTGGGGTTTTGCTGTTCCAACAGTGATAATGATTTGCTCCATATTAATATTGGGTGCTGGATTTTTTAAGTATCGATACAAGAAGCCAATGGGGAGTCCTTTTACTAGATTTGTTCAGGTGATTGTGGCTTCTGTGAGAAACCATATGAAAGGCATCACTGTGGAAAGCGAAGCTGATCTTTATGAAGTTAGGACTCAAGAATCTGCTATTCTTGGTGCCCAAAAGCTTGCTCATTCCTCACAATATAGGTAAGTATCACACACAGAATCTATTATTCCGGGTCCAAATTATCTATACCATGTACGTGTTGCATCAGATTCACAAACAAGTTTTATGTACCTTTTAGAGCACCTTTGTTGGTAAATATACAGGCCTTCTGCTCAACTAAAATACTGATTTACAGATGACAAACAACACATTTGTAACTGGTTTTTTAAAGCTTGTAGTGGAATATACCTCTATTTTTGTAACTGGATGGGTTCGAACTTTGTTAGTGAAATTAAAACAATATTTTATTTATTTTGGCCTGCAGATTTTTGGACAAAGCAGCTGTTATATCAGACCCTGAGGCATTCAACGCAACAAACAGATGGAGACTATGCACAGTGACACAAGTTGAAGAATTCAAATGCTTCATTAGAGTATTACCCATATGGGCTTCAACAATTGCCCTCTCCATTTCCTTCGCTCAGCTCTCCACATTCTTCCTTAGCCAAGCTTCTATCATGGACCGCAAGCTAGGCTCAAGCTTTGTCATCCCTTCAGGCTCCGTACCCGTTTTCTCTGCCATTAACGCCATCATACTAGTCCCAGTCTATGAAAAAATCATCGTCCCTTTTCTCCGTAAAAGAACAGGCCACCGACGTGGCCTCACATCACTTCAACGGATGGGCGTAGGCTTATTCATATCAATCTTTGCCTTGATTTCTGCAGCCGTGATTGAAAAGAACCGGCGTGAAGACCCCACTTCTGTTAAAATGAGTGTGTTTTGGTTGTTCCCTCAGTTTTTCCTAATGGGAAGTGCCGAAGTATTTACTTACGTTGGACAACTGGAGTTCTTCTATGACGAAGCTACAGAAGGTACTAAAAGTATCAGCAGTGCAATATTCTTGAGTGAAATCGGGATTGGAAGCTGGCTGAGTACTGCGATTGTTAAGATTATTGAAAGGGCAACAGGTGGTCAGAAAGAAGGCTGGTTGAGGAATGATCTGAACAAAAGTAAGTTGGATTATTTGTACTGGATCTTGGCGGGGATCAATGGCGTCAACTTCTTAGTTTATGTTTTTATTGCGTGGAGGTACAGAGGAAAAGATGGAGCTAGTGCGAGTGGGATGGTGAGACAGGAAGTTCTAACAGATATGGCTTCTCCTGCAGTAAGAAATCCGGTGAATGTTGGCAAAACGAAAGATGATGAAGTGTCTTTAACAAGTATGGCTTTTTAGAAGGAAACACAATGGTCAGGGAGATGGATCGTGTAATCAATTTTTGTTTTAGTATACAGATTCTGATATGGAGTATAAGATTATTGTTTTATAAAGCTAAGATTAAATATATCCTTGAATTACTGTAAATGAAATTATTCATTTTGCCTAAAGTTTTCCATGTTTACGTATTCCATCCCTCTCGTTTCTTTACATACGAAATAAGCACTAAAGTTAAGAATATATGTAAAATATGAGAGAGAAAATAAGAAAAGTGGGTAAAATGATTGACCAGTCAATATTTAGTGAATAAAATGGATATAGTGAAGAAATAGTAGATGTAGTTAATTTTACATTATAAAATGTGAAAAATGGATGGAATAGATGAAGCACTCGTTAAATTAAGCAGAAAACATAAAAACGAGTAATGTAACTCAACTGTTGTACTACTTTTGTTCAACATTCGCATCAGTGGAAGGTAGCTATACTTGTTGTCTTGGAACATAAAATAATTGACGTCGCATGACTAAGAATCTGACTGAAGGGATAATTTGGAAAATGCTGGACTTACAGAAATTTTTACAAAAAGTTTTATAGAATTTTAGGTGTCTTAATTTTTTACTTTTTTTTTTTTTGTCGAAGAAAATGTAGATTTCATTAATAACATGAAAGAGACTCAGTCGAGACAACTCCCCAACTAATCATACAACCAGATTGAAAAACAAATGAACGAGCTAAATAATTAGCTGTTTTGTTTCCGGACTGTTTAAACATCTGAATACAAAGATTCTTAAAATTAAAAATGACTTCCATGGCCGTCCGAGCAATCCAACTTGCATCATTCCTGAAACCAGTAGCTTCACAATTGACCCACACAATAATTCTGTGGATATAGCAGTGTTCAGGTAGAGGTAACAAAGGCCTCATATTATGAACAAACTTTTGTTGTGAAAGATGAGCACATGCGATTTTCACCACCGTCCCAACCGTACCCCAGCTATCTACATGCCGGAAATCAGCTATATACATGCCGAAAGAACCAACGATGCGGTAAATCCAGAAAAAACCATATAATTCATTTTCAATGACGAAGTAGAGGGAGCACTCGCACAGAGTAACACAACTAACAATAAAACAAACATACGACGCATAATGCGTTACTTCGCCTCAAAGCGATACAAATTCAAAAAACCAAAAATCCCGGATTCACACCAAATTTTGATTTTGAGTCTAAGAATTGTGTTTATTTGCAAAAACGAGCTCTAATCCGAAGTAGATCTGAGAAAATTCGGAAGGAATTTTCGAGATTTAAAGCTCGATTTATTGGATTAAAAGCACTAAAACCAAGAAAAGGAAGAGGAGGGGAAGATAGAGGAGCTTAGAAGAGAGAGAAGGCCTCCGGCCGGTGGATAAACCACCGCAGGAGGAGAGCTGTCTGTTTACAGAGACTTGGTGAGAGGAGAGAGAGGACGCACTTTGGTGAGAGAAGAGAGAAGTGCGTAGGTATCTTAATTTAATTGGCTATAACTTAATGAACCCCTGCATGGAAGTATGTAGGTGTCGTAATTTAATTGGCTATAACTTTAAAAAAAAAAGTAGGTGTCTTAATTTAATTGGCTATAACTTAATGAAACCTCTGCATTTACATCAATATCAACTCCAACTCATTCTGTGAAAAAATTCTGTAGCCAATTCTACATACCTAGCATTACTCGGATAATTTAGGCTCTATTTGAAATTGATGTTAAAAACTACTGTTTTGTTGAAAAAGATGCTGTTAAATTAAATGTCTTCTGTGATTTCTAATACAACAAAAAACTAATATGAAAGTATGACCAGGTACAGCAGATAGCAAAATAAAAAGATTATGATTCTAATTCCATCTGAAAATAGACAATTTTCACCAGCTATTACAATATAGGCTCCGGGAAACACAAAAACAAGAGAGTTAAGATGTAGAGAACTATATGCCCCTAGAGCCTGGGTACCTTGAAACTAGGCACACATTGTTATCATTGGACTTCAGTCCTTCGGTAGATGTTTCAGTTATCATTGAGTAACATTATCAATTCAATTTACAAACATAACTTTTTATTCAGTTGCTGTTTCCTCGACACTTTTCTTGTATTCTGGCTTGAGTTCATATGTACCCTGGTTCGATCCCCTTTTGTTGTACACACAAAGCTCATTCATTATCTCTTTCAAAAATTGCTGCAGAGATACATAGAAAACATATAATCCCAAGACGAAAATTAGAGGTTGCCAAAGTTCTTTTTACATTAAATTTTAAGCAAGTTATTAGAAGGTTTTGACACAATAATATGAATAAAAAGATATACCGCTGGCTGATCTGTCTCCTGGACTAGCTGCTTTAAAGTCCAATTAGGTTGTCTTTCAAAAAGCTTAAACATGATATCCTCTAATTCACTACGATCCCTTCTGGTTCTTTTGACATCTGGAGCCTTTACTGGCACTACTGGCTTCTTACCCTGAACAGAATAGATTTTTACAAAGAAGACATTATTAGACATGCCAAGCACATACCAAGAGTAAGAATAACATGTGGCATGTATCAATCTACGACAAGCAAATACAGACTTGATTACCATGCATAATAAAAATAATATTGCCTCCATCTTGGCTGTTCCAGTGTTATTGGTGTAGGAAGATATGGCACAGTTTAAAGAAGTGTAACAATCTAAGTAATATGTTTAACAATTTATTTTTCAGTTAAGCACTTCTTGTTATTTAAAGCATTTTTTTTTCCGGAAATGAGGGTGAAATTCAAGTAGATTCTTCTGAGAGCGGAACTGAATAGACTAGAAACATTTTTTTAATTTTTGGGGGTTTTAAAAAGGAAATTACAAGGAAGGACGCTTATATTCTCGAATAAATAGTGAGGGAAGAATATAGGACATGATTGCGACCGGAGGAAGTAAAACTCTATATCTTACGAAAACAAAAGATAATAATCAAAAAGTAGCAGAGAATTATTTATGTCCAAGAAAACTTTTCACAGAAGTTGTGGTTACCTTGGCACTTGAATTGGAAGCAATAAATCCAATCATTCCAGGCATGGGCCTCATAAGTACTCCACGATCATTGTCAATTACCTAATGATTGACGATACAGGAGATATAATTAGTTATCACACAATTTGCAGAAGTAATAGGTGAAGAGTAACTACACTCACCTGTATTTGCCTATTCTTAATCATTGACTTAATGTTCCTCTCACGGCACATTTTACTGTATTCCTCCATGTTCTCGTTGTGAGGCTTCATGTCAAATTTATGTTCCACTTTACCTTCGACTGCAACTTTACCTACAATTTACAAGCGTACTCATAAAAAGATAAGTATCATGCTGAATTTATTTGACATTCCATTGAAAAATCAACCTGATCATACATAGAAGTTCCACTGGAACATGTAAGAGAAATTAGCATCATTACAGCCAGAGATACATATAGAACGAGCTCTGAAGGTTTCAAATATAAAAAAGCATATGCTTGTAGGTCGAATGTTTAAACAAGTGATTTAGCTAAAAGGTTGGTAATTTAGACACCCTAAGAACAGGACCTTCCAACATTGAGAAGCAATGCATCTCATCATTTTCTATCAGCAAAAGTTGTTTTCAGCAATTAAATTTCTGAATAAGAACATATTTTAGTAGGTAAAACGTTCCTGATCTGATTACGTATTAAATCCATGAAACACTAGCTCTTACTATTATAATTAATTGTTTCTGAAATCAGCAGACATTAATTAGAGCAGAGTGAATAGACAAAATCACATATACCTTCAAGGTCACAGTCACGGAGCTTGCCTCCTAAAGATATAAGAATCATAGGAGACAGATACGTATCTACTACTACTTTATTAGCATTGTAAATGAGCAGTTGTTATGCAAGATGTTCCAGTTCAACACCTAAGAGAGTTATTTCCGAGTAACATTTATTCTAATAACAATACATATACGAAAGAGTCCTTTATCACATTCCCCTAAATCTTAAGTAGCTAATTTGCAATTCAGCGCAAAATAATTGAAAATACAAATCACAAGACATGAAAAAAGTGAGCACATTCCAACCTTGATTAACTTCGGAGAAAATGGTCATGGGTACAAAATCCTTAAACATATTCAAGGAATAACTCTTGGGCATATTCCCAGCTTCATTGTTGGCCATCTCCATCGTAAACTAACAAACAAATCATCAAAAATAAACAATCAACTACTAATTCCTCACAATTAAAATTAAAAAATGTAAAATAAGATTTACCTGGAGAGACGAGGGAGATTCAGGACGGAGAGGATCGAGAGAGACGACGACTTTAGAAATAGGTTGATTATCAGCCGCGGTTTTCCAGGAATTAGATACAACAACAGGGCACTTCATTAGCCACACCGATCTCTCTGACTTTGCTGTTTCTAATTTGCTCTTACTTATATTATTATTACCATTATTATTATTATTATTATTACTGTTTTTTTGGTCTTCTTCCATGGATGATTGTTCTGGATCGTTGAGCTCTGCTTTTCTCTTTTGCATTTTCTCTCTGATTTTTACTTCATTTGGGTGCCTCTCTTCTCTTCTGGAGCTGTATATATTGTCCGCGTGGGCCTCTGCCTTAGTTTATTGGGCCGTAAATATAGTTTTATTGGGCCTTCAACTACTTCGGTCTCCCGTGCTTCAAATATCACTTAGATTTCGATTTTTAGTTTATCAGTTAGATCTCTCGATACCAGTGTTCCAGAAATCGCTAGGCGGTCCAGGGCGGTCGGGGTATCGCCTAGCGCCTAATCGGATAGGCGGGGATTAATCGGACGGATTAATCGGAGCATTAATCGGATATTATAATAATATTTAATATATTAGTTTAATTTACAATTAAACATATCATTTTAAATAAATTAAAAGGATTAATCGGATTTCAAAAATCGAATCGGTTGATTACCTTCCAGAAGTTGAATCGGGGATTTTTAGAACAGAGCTCGATACCCTTGGGAAAAAAAAATATTTATTCATTTTATGAGATTATTTATTTATCGATTAATGAATACTTTATTTATTTATCGATATATGAATATTTATTCATTTAGATATAATATCAGTTTTTTTTATTTTTTAATACATTTTAAACTCAAATGTACCTAAAATTTATAATGGGTTTATAATATTTATGTGATGCTTAACTACATTCATTTTTCAAACATTCTAAATTAGTTTTACAAGCATGTACAGTATGCCTGGAATAGATACAATCATGTATATTTACAAAGTGCATTACATAGTATTGAGACCATACATTCACTATGTGTATAATATTCAATGGTAAGATATTTACAAAGTCACTCATAATCAATTTTAGAAACATTTTTCGAGAAAATATGATTTATTAATGTATATGAACAGTATTAATTGGATTAAATGAATTCATATATTTATATAAATATGTTATTCGAAATATAGTCATTATTCATTTATATTTAAATAGGGCCTATAGAGACTTATTTTTTTGATTCGTTAATGCATTTAGCGAGTTTATTCATTAAGCCCATTTACCCAATTTGGGACCGAAAAAAATTATTCATTTATTGAGATTATTCATTTATCAAACATTTATTTATCGAGGTTCTACTGTATGTATAGAAGAAACTTAGTATTTTATAATTTTTTAACAAATATATATTTGAAAGTTTATTGTATATAACAAGTGTCATTTATAATATCAATATTACTAATTATTTAAGAAATTACCTCACAAAAGGGATAACTAATTCAAAGGTTCCTGAATTATATGCCTTTTATTGTCTAGGTCCTTGAACTATTTTTCTTAACATTGCGATCCCTAAACTTTTAACTTTTCTAATTCGCATCCTTCCGTCCAAATTTGACTAATGGACGTTAGTCAATGCTGACGTGCAGTGACGTGGCATGATGTGACAGTGACGTGGCATGATTGCCACGTCAGCGTTGACTAATGTTCGTTAGTCAAATTTGAACGGAAGGATGCGAATTAGAAAATTTAAAAATTTAGGGATCGCAATTTTGGAAAAAATAATTCAGGTACCTAGACAATAAAAGGTATATAGTTCAGGGACTTTTGAATTAATTCTAAAAAAAGTTATTTAAGAAAATAAAATTAAATGAAAGATGCGGAGAGTAATGTAGCCCTTTTTGGCTTTTGTGAAAGTCAATCGAGTGTTAACGAAACATTTCCTAGAAAATGTATTAAAAATGATAAATGAGAGAAATGATAAAATAAATATTATTATTTTATTTTTTTTGAAGAAAAAAATTATTATTATTTAAAATGAAGGGTGCCTAGATACTCTTTCCGCAACTAGAGCACCAACTGAGGTATCACACAAGAAAAATAAATGGCTAAATAAATCGGGAGGTTTATTCGGTCAATATTCTAAAAATAATTGTTTGGGTTCAAATATTACTGTTAACTAGCGTAAAAGCCCGTGCAAGGCACGGGCACTAAAATAAATTCTCGTCTGAAAATGTATACATATATTGAGATAATTTTGTAATTAAAAATATGATAAAATCTAAAATTTCGATTTTATCTCATATGTTTATAATTACCTGGTAATATTGCATACAAATTTCTTGAACCATGTATTTTAAAATTTCATTAGATTTCTTAGATTTTGGATAAATATCAATACGATAATATTCGCATGAATACTTATAATTGTTAAATTATTGATTTAGTTTTCAATGACGTGAAATGAACTTTTTTAAATTGAACATTTGGTTATAACATAAATAATGATTTTAGTAAAATTGTCCGTGTATAATATAGGCGTCTATTAACTCATTTGATTTTGTTGTAAATAATTGATCGTATATGTAAGACTATACCTTAAGACATATTATAAAATTTCTTAATATTGAGTAAAAGTCATCATTGTGGTTCTCTCAATCAATTTTTTGTAACATATATATTTATACATTATAAACTCAAATATTTAGTTTTAGTCTAATGTTTATTATACAATTCCTAAGTTGAATTAAAAATTGGGTGAATTGAAACATGTTTTATATTATAATTTCAAATAATTTTTTTAAACTCAACTTTAAATTTTTCCAAATTTTTTAATCGATGTAAAATATGATTACACGACTTTAATGACCCGTGCAACTATATGAAATCTAAAATTAATTTCTTGATTTCATTGTATAATAATCTAAGTATATGTTATAATTTAACCATTATATATTATATTGATCAATTTACTATATTATATAAAAATTCATATGTATCATATTTTATACTTTATAGTCGAGTTATCATATTTTAGAGTTCTCATCTTTTTAACAAAATTTCAATAATTTTTCTTATATGTTTAAATTCTTATGTTTTTAGACCAATCATACATTTAATCGTTGAAAGCCTAAATAGTTGGTCGACAAAAATCGTCTAATATAACTCAGATGTTTAAAATTTTATGTATCTAAAAGTTATTTGATGCAATTATTCATTATGTACGATTTGATAACTAAAATTTACATATTTCTTAAAACCAAATCTTTTTTTAAATAATTTAATATCGACATGGAATTGAATGTAAATAAATCCCCTTTTTTTTACTCGGTTACATTTATATATAATCTAAAATTTTATTTGTTTACATCAATCATTTAGAATGACAAAAGAGAATTGTCAAGTATGCTCAATCGATTAGAATATTTTTTTTATAAGTTTATATCATCCAGTTTTCTAGAAATAATATAAACCAACATTTCATTTACTCAAAAATAAAAAATAGAAAAGGATGTGACACGAAGAGAAAATGTGGTTTATCTTATAGGATTTTTAAACA
The DNA here is from genome assembly GCA_037693485.1 of Kitagawia praeruptora. Classification (NCBI taxonomy): domain Eukaryota; kingdom Viridiplantae; phylum Streptophyta; class Magnoliopsida; order Apiales; family Apiaceae; genus Kitagawia; species Kitagawia praeruptora. The sequence goes on from CM075344.1 coordinate 39,438,156, forward strand.
AAATTCAAAACTAAGTGTAGCATAGTTGGTTATGTCATAAGTTTGATGAGAGAAGTTCAGTGCTTCAATTCCCAACACTAACTTAATTTCACTATTTTTACATAATTATTAAAGGATGACATTTTTGTAATTTTTAAAACTATAGGGATAAAATAGTAACTTCACAACTTTAATTTAATGTGATTGTTAATTATATTATTTTTTATATATAACATAGATCATATTTTTAGAGTTTTCACCTTTTTTTTACAACATAATTTCAATTATTTTTTGTATATATTTAAATATTTATGTATTTAGACCAATCATATATTTAAATCGTTGAAAGAATAGTTGGTAGACCAAAACTCTCTAATATGAGTCACATATTTAAAATTTTATATACGTAAAAGTTATGTGATGCAATTATTAATTATGTATGATGGAACGTATGTAAATAAATCTTTTTTCTTTTTGGACTCGGTTACATTATGTATAATCTAGTTTTTTTCTATATCAATTATTTAAAATGATAAAAGAGAATTATAGAGTATTCTCAGTCGATTAAAATATTTTTTATAATTTTATCTATCCAATATTTTAGAATTAATATGAACAACATTTCATTTACTAAAAAAAGGATGTGATAAAAAGAGAAGAGAGGTGGTTTATGTTATATGATTTTTAAACAAAGCTCAAAATTATTCGTAGCACAATTGGTTAAGGCATGAGTTTGAGATTGAATAGGTTAGTGGTTTGAATCCCAACAAAAGCATAATTTTTTTAGTTTTTACATAATTATTAAAGGATGGCATGTGGTTTATGTTATAGGATTTTTAAACAAAGCTCAAAATCAATCATAGCACAATTGGTTAATGCATGAGTTTGAGAGTGAATAGGTTAGTGGTTCGAATCTCAACACAAGCATAATTTCATTAGTTTTTACATAATTATTAAAGGATGGCATTTTTGTAATTTTAAAAAAAATAAGGGTAAAATTGTAATTTCACACCCATTAAAATGGCAAATTTTACCCTTGTGTTGTCCTATTATATATAGTAATAGATGATGAAGAAATTGTTTTAAAAAAATGAAATGAATAATGGAGTATATATGGTTTATACTAAATTTAAATTCAAAGTATACAAAATATATTTTACTTTATATAAACACATTTCTTTTTCTTTTTTTTTTTGAAACAATATAAACACATTTCTTAAGTACTAATTAGCAAAAGTGGAAAAGAAAAGATACCAACAACGTCATGCATTATTTCGAACTAGGATCGTAACCAAATTGAGCCGAATCGAGTTCCAATTTTATTTAATGAGTCGAACTAAATTTCATTATTCTATTAATTAATATATGTTTTTTGAATTTAAGTTGTTCGCGAATATTATGAGTTGAGTTGAACCGAGTCAACATATTTATCATGTTTAATTTTTTTTTTGAATTATGAAAGATTAGATGATTAATTAGAAGTTGATTCATAATCAATATTTTATTGTTATAGTAAAATATTATTTATATAAATAAAATAATATTTTTATGTATACAGCTTGTCTTATCGAATTTGACGAGCTGAGTTAAGTACGAATCAATGTGGAGTCGAATTTGAGTTTTTAAATCGGCTCAAGAAGTTTACACATATTAATTATTTGAATTCGCGCTTGATTTTTAATTGAATCAAGTTTAATTATCAATTCGATGAGTTTACTGTCCCGAAAAAAGCATATTAATCAAGTGTGATGAAAAATAGAATAATTCGAAGCGTCATAAAAGCAAAAGAATTACAGAGATTCAGCATGCCATGCACAGACCGTGTGTAGAAGGAGAATAAAAGATTGACGTAGCGATGAGAAAGCTGCAAACTGGACCACCATATCTTAATATCAATCTGCATCTCTATAAATTATTACAATCACGGTACTCATGCACTAGTAGTAGGTAGCTACATTAACGAAGTAGAACGGTAGAAGTTAGAACAGGGCACAGAATGAATTATGCCTATATATATATAGAATGACCCTTAGTTCGTATAGGCCATTGCCCACGCCTCTACTTGACCATTCCACACCCTATATACAGGTGGATGCACATACACAAACTTTACTCATATAATTCAACTGTCACGCTTTGGCGCTCTTCCTATCGAGCAGAAGTATAATCAGACCCATCGACCAGGTCATCTCCTTAACTCTGCCTTTCTTTGGGTCTCATTTTTTCGATAGCTGTTGTCCAACTGGAACAGCCATGGTGGGTTGCTTTAAAATTTTTGACTCTTAATTACAAAAGCTCACAACTTTGATTACTTTGTTCCAAGTTGTATTTGAATTGCGTGATCAGATGCATTGAGATTAGACCTGGTAAATAAAATGGAACTAGATTCGAATAATCGAACCGAAATTTACGAAATTGAATTTGATTATATATTCAAATTGAAAAATTCGATAATATTATCCGAAAATCAATTTGATTCGATTCATAAAAATCTGAACCGAAAATTTAATCGAATATAATCCGAAATACTAGACTCGATTATGACCTGTAATCAATCAAAACTATAACGCCTTAGAAATTTTTGGTATTTATAATTATTTATTTAATATTAAATATTAAATGTGAATTATGTGATGAGAATATTGTTGTGGAGGTAAAATATGTGTGATATGGTATTGATGGGTTTATTTGATGATTTATATATGTCAAATAAACCTACGTGGTTTTATTTAATTTTTGGTGATTAAATCTTATTTAAATTATGTGTTATTTGTCTTCTGAGAATTCGATAAAATCATCGGGATAAGTAAAAAAAATCATGAAATCTTTTGCATTATTAATTTTATTAGTTTAATTGAGTTTTAAAAATATTAGATGGATTAATTTTTATTTTTAAGGATTTTAAAATGATGTTTTTGAGTTATTTTTTTATTTTATGAATTTAATCTTGTAAAATTCATATTTAGTTCGTTTTTGACCCGAACAATATTTTAAAAATATGGGGGTGATCGTAATTTGTACTCTTTATTTTAGAATATTAAAATTTAATGTTCCACTCAATCTCTACTAATTTGATTATTGGAAATTATTTAAAATGATTTTTAGTTGTTTATCTAGAAAATACAATAGTTCATTCATTTCTTCATTTTAAAACCTTCAAATCCCTAACCCACCAGATATTTCCCCAATTACCATCAATCTCTCTCGGCTTTCTCTGGACAGCTCTCGAAGATACCAAGGACAAAGGAAAAGCGAAAGTCGAGGACGTAGGAACTCTGTGACTTCAATAAATACCTTGTCAAGGCAAGTAAACTACTTCACTTATCTCTCATGTGAATCATATCTATTATAACCTGATCATAATCCTGCTTATTATAATCGGTTCATTGTATTATTTTGATTTCTGTTGAGATTATCGCTCGTTTAATTCTCGATAAATATGAATAATTGTTTGTCATATTCCAAATCAGAAATATTGAACTCGTTGATTCCTTTGAGTGATTTGTTCTAAATCAATATACCCCACTTTATATCGAACTTGTCGATATCTAGGTCAGAAATTACTAGACCTCATTTCTTCTTGAGATTTGAGTTGTTGAACTGGAACGTGAGTTTCCAGAGTGTTTGGCTGGTTGAGGTGGTCGATTGTCCCGACACCTTGCATTCAGACTATAGGATTGGACTGTTGTTTTTTTAAAAAATGTGGACTGTAAGGGTCGGACCAGATTCGTGGTCAGTAGTTAATAAGGCCAATGTGTGTCGTGGATCCATTAAAGGACATTGCTGTGTGCGTTTGTCCGGGGTTAGTGCGTGACTGATCAGCAACCTAACCTTAAAATTGTTTTATTTATAAAATGCATAATAGTCCAATTCTATTCCGTTCCCGGATTTAAATAAAATGATATATCTCTACAGCTATTGAGCATTTATATTGTTGATTATTGATCTTTGTCAGACCTGCAGTTTTAATTCAGTTATTCAATTACAATACACTTGCTGAGCATCATTGGCTCACTTTTGTGATAATCCTGTTTTCTCCAGCTAAATTCGAAGATGTCTAGGAGAAGTGGACCGTCGGATAGGGGCAACCGTCGAGTTGAGGTTTTGGGATGGGTAGCCAGCTATTAGCTCTACTTTATGTTATTATTATTGTATCAGTTAGACAGTTTATTTGATTTCTTGGGTTGTAAAATATTTTAAATATGGATTTGGTTTGTAATGGCTAATTAGATGTTGTTTCATACTGTGACCTGTGAGCGGTCTTGGCCAGAAGGTAGTTATATTCCTATTATGTTTAATATGCATGTGAGCAGGATGTTTAAAAATTGTATGGTTTTGTTGAAATACAGGTGGAAAGTACTATTTACGAATACTTCATGCTAAAATTTTCTAAAATTCCCCTGTAAATGTATTTATTTTATTATAAAATGTAAGTATTTTAATATTGGTAAGTGAGGGTGTTACAAGTTGGTATCAGAGCTACAGGTCACAGTCACTGAAACAATTAGGTGGGAATTTCGGTTAGAGTAATAGGGAGGATTAGGATCGTTTTACGGGAGTTAGTACGTCTAATTATAAGGAATTTATGTTACTACAGGCTCCTAGTTCTAGTTCAAATTCAGACCCGGAGCGGCTTCAGTACCGCAGCAGGCTCCACGTAGGGCTATGCAGCCATTTATTGGATCCGGGAGCTCGATTAACGGGCCAGCCTATCGCTATACCCCATTGCATGTTCCATATTTTGAGCATGAGCGGTTAGGCAGAAAGAGGGATTATCTCCAAGGTCAGGTGACATGTTATAAGTGCAATCAGAAGGGACACTATGCTAGAGAATGCATGGTAGGGATTGTTTGTCATCGTTGTGGAAAGCCGGGACATGTGATGAAAGACTGTAAGGTACCTTTAGTCAAGCCTCCAGTCCCAGCTAATCCCATGATTCAAGCGATTGAGGCATCTCCAACACTGAATGTTCGACCAATAGCCAGGATTTTTAATATGACAATGAATGAAGCTGTTAAGGATGCAGATGTGGTGGCAAGTACGCTTCCTATAAATTCCGTACATGCCAAAGTATTGATTGACTCAGGGGCCACTAAATCTTTCATATCTAAAGAATTTGCTCGTAGATTAAATTGTGAAGTATGCATGTTACATGAAGCTATAGTTATAGAAATAGCTAATTCAGAGCGAATTCCAGTTACTCAAGTGTGTCCTCGTTGTGAGATAGACATTTCTGGGCATTGTTTTTATGCAAATTTGATACTTTTCCAGTTATGTGAGTTTGATGTAATATTAGGAATGGATTGGTTAACAGAGAATAATGCACAAATTGATTGTAAGAATAAGAAGGTGATACTCAGATCCCCCGATAATGTAGAAGTTACATTTAGAGGTCAGAGACAGACTAGGAGATTTTTAATGATCATGCAAACTAAGAAGTTGTTGAGACAGGGATGCGAGGGCTATATGGCTTATGTTATGGATGCCAAGCAGGAAGTACCTAAGATAGAGGAAATACCAGTGGTAAATGAGTTTCTCGATGTTTTTCCAGATGAACTCCTCGGGTTACCTCCAGATAGAGAAATAGAATTTACCATTGACTTAGCACCAGGAACCGAACCTGTGTCGAAGGCTCCTTATTGTATGGCACTCGTAGAGATGAAAGAATTGGCTATCCAGTTACAAGATCTTCTTGAGAAAGGTATTATCAGACCTAGTGTGTCTCCGTGGGGAGCTCCGGTATTGTTTGTAAAGAAGAAGGACGGGAGTATGAGATTATGTATTGATTATCGAGAGTTAAATAAATTGACTATTAAGAATAAGTACCCTTTACCGAGAATTGATGATTTGTTTGACCAGTTGAAGGGAGTGACTTGTTTCTCTAAGATTGATCTACGGTCAGGGTATTTCCAGTTGAAGATTAGATCGGAAGACGTTCTAAAGACCGCGTTTCGGACTAGGTATGGGCATTATGAATTTTTAGTGATGGCGTTTAGGTTAACCAATGCACCGGCGGCGTTCGTGGATTTAATGAATAGGGTTTTTAAGAAATATCTGGATAAGTTTGTGATTGTGTTTATAGATGATATTTTGATACTCAAAGACTGAAGGAGAACATGCAGGGTATTTGAGAATAGCTCTAAAAACATTAAGAAAAGAGAAATTATATGTAAAGTTTTCTTAAATGTGAGTTTTGGTTGAAAGAAGTGCAGTTTTTAGGGCATGTAATTAGTAGTGAAGGGATTAAAGTAGACCCCGCTAAGATTGAAGCTGTGATGAGTTGGGAAAGACCCAAGACACCTACAGAGGTACGAAGTTTCTTAGGATTGGCAGGATATTATCGAAGGTTTGTTCAGGACTTTGTGAAGATAGCCACCCCACTAACAAAGTTGACAAGGAAGAATGAAAAATTCGTGTGGAATGAAAGATGTGAAGAAAGTTTTCAAGAGGTTAAGAAGAGATTAGCGATTGCACCTGTATTGCCAGACGAGAAAGGAAATTTTGTGATCTATAGTGATGCGTCTCACAAGGGTTTAGGATGTGTATTAATGCAGCACGGTAACGTAATTGCTTACCCTTCGAGACAATTGAAACCTCACGAGCAGAAATATCCTACCCACGATTTGGAACTGGCCGCAATTGTTTTTGCTTTGAAGATTTGGAGACACTACCTGTACGAGGAAAGGTGTGAAATTTACATGGACCACAAGAGCTTAAAGTATATCTTCACTCAAAAAGAGTTGAATATGAGGCAGAGGAGATGGTTGGAATTACTCAAGGATTATGATTGTACAATCAACTATCACCCCGGAAAAGCAAATGTGGTGGCGGACGCTCTAAGTAGAAAGGAGAAAATTAACATGTTGACAATGCCTGAGGAGTTATATAGGGAATTCGAGAAATTAGAGATAGAAGTATGCGTGCCTACAAGCAGTACAGATAAGGGTTACACCATGACGTTTCAGCCCGAGTTAGAAAAGATTCGCAGATGCCAGGAGAAAGTCATGAGCGGAGATGTTAACAAGTTAACAGGTGAGGAAATATGCACTCAAGTAGATGACGGTGGAATATTCAGATTTTCTTCACGTATTTGGATACCTAATGTGACGGAGCTAAAGAATGAGATTCTACAGGAAGCCCACAATTCGAAGTACTCTCGATTCATCCTGGAAGCACGAAGATGTATCGAGACTTGAAAAGAAACTTCTGGTGGCCGGATATGAAGAGAGATACTACAGAGTGGGTGAGGTTAGAAAGTAAAGGTTGAACATCAGAGACCAAGTGGGATGCTACAACCATTGGAAATTCCCGAGTGGAAATGGGAGCATATTGCGATAGACTTTGTAGTAGGATTGCCAAGGACGAGAGCTAATCATGATGCTATCTGGGTAATTGTTGATCGATTAACGAAATCCGCACACTTCCTTCCGATAAATGAGAGGTTTCGTTAGACAAATTGGTTCACCTGTAAATAAAGGAGATTGTGGTGCGACATGGAGTTCCAGTATCAATAGTCTCAGATCGAGATCCAAGATTTAATTCGAGATTCTGGAGAAGTTTTCAAGAATGTTTGGGCATTGAATTAAAAATGAGTACTGCTTATCATCCTCAGACTGATGGTCAGAGTGAAAGAACGATTCAAACAATTGAAGACATGCTCCAGGTTTGTGCACTGGATTTCGGAGGAAATTGGGATGAACACTTGCCATTAGTGGAATTTTCATACAACAACAATTTTCATGCCAGCATTGGAATGCCACTGTTAGAAATGATTGATGAAAACAGTGTTTGGAAGCTAAAGTCAGAAAACAGAGTTTAGCTGGAAGCAGTCAGAGTTTGATTAAACACTGACTGGAAGCGCAAACAGAGTTTGTTAAACTCTGTAGCGGTATTGTCTGAAGAGTCAACAGTGTTTGAAGATTGATTAATATGGAAGCAATATCTTTGAAGATTGGAAAGCTGTCAAAGAGATTGAGTTGACTTGGAAGACTGAAGCAATCGTGATTGATATCAATTGTATAGCTTAATTATAGGAGAATCAATTACTGATTATACGAAGCTGTATGTTCTATAAATACAGTTAGGTTAACCCTAGAAGGGTAGTCGAACATTGAGATATTCATCCATTGTAACCTAAGCAGCTCTCTGTGATATTTACATCACTGAGAGAGGAATTATTAATTCCAAACAGTTTTTAATTGTTAAACAGTGTGTTCTTGTTAAGTTATTCATACAGTATTTGATTACTTATTGTGTATTCGACCTAACAAGTGGTATCAGAGACTAATCTGTTACTTTATTACAGTTAAAGATCCAAACACAAAAGTAATCAATGGCAGAGATACCTCCACCATCTGAGAAAGCCCCTACTACTGTTAGTAGGTATGAAACAATAAGGGTTCCTATACTTAGGCCATCAGAGTATGCAATTTGGAAAGTGAAAATGACCATGTTTCTGGAGGCTACAGATCCAGAATACCTTGATAGAATTTATGAAGGTCCTCACAAACCAACAAAATTATCTGCTGCTGCTGCTGGTGAGGAGGCAAAGGTCATTCCAAAGGAAAAGAAAGATCTAACTGCTGAGGATCTTTCATCTATTGCAAAGGATGCAAAAGTGAGACATTTACTTCACAGTGCATTAGACAATGTTATGTCTAATAAAGTGATTAATTGCACAACTGCAAAAGAAATATGGGATGCACTTGAGGTTAGGTGTCAAGGAACTCCTGCAATCAAGAAAAACAGAAGAAACATACTCACTCAGGAGTATGAGCACTTTGAGGCAAAGTCTGATGAAACCATGACAGAAACATTTGACAGATTCTGTAAACTGCTCAATGATTTGTCATTGGTTAACAAAGAGTATGATTTAGAAGACTCAAATCTCAAGTTTCTTCTTTCTCTACCTGAAAAGTGGGATGTGAAAACAACCACTATTAGAGATAATTATGAACTTGGTGAAACAGAGATTGATGAAATTTATGGGCTGCTCAAAACCCATGAATTGGAACTGGAGCAGAGAAATAAAAGAACAAGTAGAAAGTCAAAGTCTGTTGCACTCAAGGTTGAGGAGAAACCATCAAAGAAGGAGGCATCAAGGAAAAAGGCAAAAGGAAAAGCCTTAGTCATACATTCAGAGAATGAGTCATCAAACACTGATGTTGACTTAAACACTGATGGATCATCTGATTCTGAAGATGATGAAGAGATGATGCAAATGGCTGCTTTGATGGTAAAGACCTTCAAGAAGATGGGATACAATAACTTCAAGAAGGGAAAGAGATTCTCCAGGGACTACTCAAAGTCTGACAAGAAGAATTTCAAGAAATCTGAAGGAAAGGACTTCAAATCTGGTAAGAAAGATAAGTCTGAAATTCAATGCTACAAGTGTAAGGAGATGGGACACTATGCTCCAGAGTGCAAGAAGGGTAAAACTGAAAAGGCACTCTACACCAAAGGCAGAGATTGGGCAGACACTTCAGATTCAGATGAGGAAGTCAACTATGCTCTCATGGCTACCACTCAGACTGAAAATGATGATCTCAAGGTACCTCCAACTACCTATGCTTATAACACTGATAATATAACTGAACTGAGAATTTATCTTAAAGCATTGCATATCAGTTATAGGGATCAGACTTTAGAAAATGAGAGGATAAAGTCTGAATGTTCTCAACTCAAAGAAAGAAATAAACTTGTTGACAGCTAGAGAACATGAATAAAATTCAAAAAGAGAGAGATGATGCAGTGTTTATTGAACAGGAGTTGCTAGGCAAATATAAGCAACTAGAATCTGAATTGGAGGATACTAAACACATCATTAAAACTTGGACACACTCTGGTAAAGACACTCAAGAAGTGTTTCAGTCAGATACAGTAGGTCTAGGTTACTCTGTAGGAGATGAACTTAGATTTGAAAATCAGGTAAAGGTTAGACCACATTGTTCATCTGAGGGTAATGTCATGGGAACAGGTGGACCTAAGACTGAAGCACAGAAAAAGGCTGTTAAGGAGTCATATGCTAAAACTTTTGTTAAAGAGGCTAACATTGGTTTAATGACAGATAAACAACTCAAGCATAAGCTTAAGGAGATAAAATCTGTCAACAAACAGAGATTGCCTAAGAAAAATAAAAATGGAAAAGTAGGCATCACATCAGGAATTAAGCCAATGCTTGCTTCATTAGCTCCTAGAAAAACATGCTTTAATTGTGGTAGCACTAATCATCTTGCTAGTTTCTGCAGTAAGAATAAGAACATTAATTTTTTGCCTTCTAAAACTGCAGTAAAGAGTGATTATGTGAGAACTAGACCACAGACTTTATGCAAACACTGTGGAAGTACTTGGCATTCTATTTACACTTGCAGAGATTATCATGCTATTTATTATAATTACTATGAACCCAAGCCAAATTTGAAATGGGTTAGAGTAAACTCTGCAAATGTAAACTCTGAAAAAGTTAGCTTAAACTCTGTTAATGAAAATTCCGCTGCAAAAGCTAACAGATTTAAGAAAGCCAAAGGATCCAAGCAAGTCTGGATCCTTAAAACTAATAATCATTGATTGTTTGTGATTGCAGGGCACCAGGGTTAGTACCCTAGTTGTGGACAGTGGATGTTCAGGACACATGACAGGAAATAAAGCCCTGCTATCAGAGTTTGAGGAGAAGGCTGGCCCAGAAGTTTCCTATGGAGATGGCAACATAGGACATACACTGGGATATGGCAACATTAATCTTGGAAATGTCATCATCACAAATGTAGCTCTTGTTCCAGGACTCAAGCATGATCTGCTATCTGTGAGTCAAATCTGTGACAGAGGATATCATGTGGATTTTCAGCCTGAATATTGTCAAGTGATCAGTAAATCTACAGGGAAAGTTGCTCTAGTTGGAAACAGACACAATAACATCTTTGAAATCAAATTGTCAACAAACACTGATGGCAAAGCAGTGTGTCTATCTACAAGGATGTCCAGTGAAGAGAGTTGGAAATGGCACAAGAAACTCTCTCATTTGAATCTGAACAACATCAATGAGCTAATCAAGAATGATCTAGTAAGAGGTCTACCAAAGTCCTTGTTGAATGTAGAAGGACTGTGTGATTCTTGTCAAAAGGCCAAACAGAGAAAAACATCTTTCAAAAGCAAATCTGAGTCTTCAATTGTTGATCCTTATCATCTACTACATGTTGATCTTTTTGGTCCAGTGAATGTGATGTCTCTTGGAAAGAAGAAATATGCATTAGTCATTGTTGATGAATATACCAGGTTCACATGGGTATATTTTCTTGCAAAGAAGGATGAAACTGCATTAACACTGACAGAACATGTAACTCAACTGGAAAAAGGGTCAGAGTATCAAGTGAAGATAATCAGGAGTGACAATGGAACTGAGTTCAGGAATTCATCTATGGAAGAATTTTGCAAGAGTAAAGGGATAAAACAAGAGTTTTCTGCACCTGGTACTCCACAACAAAATGGTGTAGTGGAGAGGAAGAACAGAACCTTGATAGAAGCTGCCAGAACCATGCTAGATGAAGCAAAGTTGCCAACATATTTCTGGGCAGAAGCAGTTCAAACTGCTTGTTTTACTCAAAATGCAACACTGATCAACAAGCATGGTAAAACACCATATGAAATGGTGAAGAAGAAAAAGCCAAATCTAAAATATTTTCATATTTTTGGATGCAAGTGCTTTGTGTTGAAGACTCATCCTGAACAGTTGACCAAGTTTGACCTAAAGGCAGATGAAGGAATTTTTGTTGGCTATCCACTGTCAACAAAGGCATTCAGAGTTTATAATCTGAGAACTAGAGTGATCATGGAATCAATTCATGTGTCATTTGATGACAAGAAAATAACTGGACTTGAAGATGTCAATGAACATGATCAATTGCACTTTGAAAATGAAGATTTATTCTCTGAAAAAGTAAACTCTGATCAGACTGATTTGACAAACTCTGTTGATCTAAACTCTGAACCTCTACTGGTAAATACTGAAGAAACTCTTCAATCAGAAACAAGGGAAGAACCAGTTGAGGGGGAGCATGAAGAATCACATCAAAGTGCTAAGTCAAACACTGAAAGTGACTCATTTGATGATTCTGAATCAAACTCTGTTGATTCAAACTCTGTTGATGATTCTGAGAAGTCACATTCAGGGGGAGCATCAGAAAATGAAGAAAGGCACCAAGAAAATCAGGAGAGCATGGATCAAGGGGGAGGATCACATGATGACAGAAGCAATCTGCCTTCTGCAAGAAAATGGACTAAATCTCACACACCTGATTTGATTATTGGTGATCCTGATGCAAAAGTAAGGACAAGAAGTGCAACAACAAATGAATGTCTGTTTCATGCATTCTTGTCACAATCTGAGCCAAAGAAAGTGGAAGAAGCTCTTAAAGATGCTGACTGGATAACAGCAATGCAAGAAGAGCTAAATGAATTTGAAAGAAATGAAGTGTGGACACTTGTACCAAGGCCCAAGAACAGATCCATTGTTGGTACTAAATGGGTTTTCAGGAATAAAACTGATAGTGAGGGTGTTATCACAAGGAACAAGGCAAGACTGGTTGCAAAAGGCTACTCACAACAGGAAGGAATAGACTATGATGAAACATTTGCTCCAGTGGCTAGATTGGAGGCAATCAGAATCTTTCTAGCATATGCCTCTCACATGAAATTCAAAGTGTTTCAGATGGATGTAAAAAGTGCATTTTTGAATGGAAAACTTGAAGAAGAAGTGTTTGTGGAACAACCACCAGGGTTTGTAGATCCAAAATATCCAGATCATGTCTACAGGTTAGACAAGGCTCTCTATGGACTTAAGCAGGCACCAAGGGCATGGTATGAAACCCTTGCCAAATTTCTACTAGAAAGTGGATTTCACAGAGGTACTATTGACAAAACTCTGTTTTATTTCCAAAATGGTAGTGACTTGCTTTTAGTTCAGATATATGTGGATGACATCATTTTTGGGTCTACTAATGATAAACTCTGCAAGAAGTTTGCCAAACTCATGCAGTCAAGATATCAAATGAGTATGATGGGAGAGCTTAGTTATTTTCTAGGCCTACAGGTGAAGCAAACAGATGATGGAATTTTTATAAATCAAGCAAAATATACCAGAAACCTTCTCAAGAAATTTGGTATGCTTGATTGTTCATCTGCAACAACTCCCATGGCAACTGCAACAAAGTTGGACAAAGATGCAGGGTCATCAGTAGATATGACAAGTTACAGAGGAATGATTGGTTCTTTGCTCTATTTGACAGCTAGCAGACCTGATATCATGTATGCAACTTGCTTGTGTGCAAGGTTCCAGGCTGATCCAAGAGAACCACATTTAACAGCAGTAAAGAGAATATTCAAGTACCTGAAGGGCACTATAACTTTGGGGCTGTGGTATCCAAGGGAATCAGAGTTTAAACTTCTTGGTTACTCTGATGCAGACTTTGCTGGATGTAAGATAGACAGAAAAAGCACCAGTGGAAGTTGTCAATTTCTGGGTGACAGACTTGTTTCCTGGTATAGCAAGAAACAGAAGTCAATATCTACATCTACAGCTGAAGCAGAGTATATTGCTGCTGGTAGCTGCTGTGCACAGATTTTATGGATGAAGAATCAACTGCTGGATTATGGATTAAGGTATACCAAGATACCTATTTACTGTGATAATCAAAGTGCTATTGCAATGACAGGTAATCCAGTGCAACATTCAATGACAAAGCACATCAGCATAAGGTATCACTTCATCAGGGAGCATGTAGAGGAAGGCAACATTGAACTTCACTTTGTGTCTACAGAACAACAACTTGCAGATATCTTCACCAAGCCATTGAGTGAAGCTACATTTACAAGACTGGTCAATGAACTAGGAATGGTCTCTAGTTTTGACTAGAGATGTTGGTTAGACTCAAAAAACTTATTGCTCATGTTTTCTGTAAATTGTTAAGTGCTATGTGAACCTTAATATTAAACTCTGTCATGCATGCTAATGTTTAAATCTTTTTAAACTCTGTCAGCATGTCTATCTGTTAAATACTGTTAACATGTTAGATACACTCAGTGAATTCAGAATTGATTATTGTCTGAATGAAATTACCAATGAAGAAATATGTATGGAGCATGATTCACAGTAATTAAATCATGATTCTTTCTGAGTCACTGCTATCTAATCAGACTTTGTGCAGAAAATCAACACAGCATGATACTGTTTCATATTTATAGCATCTCTTAGTTTATTCAGTCCTAAACTCTGAGTCTATGAATATTGTGTGCATTGCCTCTTATAAATAATTTTGGTTATTGATGAACTCTAAACTCTGATAAGTGACATTCTGTTTCCAAAGGTATGGTTCATGATGATTCCTTGTTTGTACTTGTGAAAATCATAAAACTTGAGATGTGTCAGTGATTAGTTTGGTGAGTTCAGATTCATGTTTACACCATGTGAGAGTTTGAGCCAAATCAGTGATTGATACATTTTCTATCAATCAGTATTTATTGTTGTGTGATATTCATCAGGTAGTATGTTTCTCTAGAACTTGTATTAAACCATTTTGAGACTACATGATATGTGTGTGCATGAAAATGATAAAGGCAATAGGATTTACCATTCTTTCAAACACTGTTCGAAATTCTTTTGAACATTGTACAAACACTGTATAAACACTGTTCATAAATTCCATCCTTAGTAAACCCCTTTGAGCCTTATTAACTGCTCATTTTTCTTATACTCTGAAGTATTAAGAGCAGTTAAATATTTTTTTTCTCAAACAGATGAGTATTTCTCAAGAACAGAAAAAGTTTACTCAGTATATATGCTAAATAAAAAAAAAAAAAAAAAGGAAAAAAAAGAAAAAGAGCATATATACTGATCTTGTACAAATATATACTGTGACTGAACACTTTGTTCTCTTAAGATGCTCAGCTTGAAGTCACTCTTGAATAAAACATCTCTTTTCATCTGTTTGATTTTACTCCATTTAAACCCTGAATAAAGTCCTTTTGATTTGTGAATACATGTACTCAAAGTAGTGTAGAATTGGTGGACATTCAAGCATATGGTAGACTCTGCTATTTATGATTGAATGTGAGTGTAAACACATCACCTAAACACTTGTGTGCTTTGAGAGTTTGTGAGGTTATACAGTTCATGACTGTTATTCACTGAATGATGCTCTGATTTCTATCTCTTGATATTTTTGTCTTTAAAGACTGTGTGCTTACTTGGATAATCATGGACATCAAAGGGAATAGAAGTTTTCAGATTTCTGTATTACAGTAACTACAGAGTTTAGCATTCATCAAACAATCAGTGTTTAATATGAGAGTTTGTGCATTCAGTGTTTATTAACTGTTTGTTATGGATTTTATGAAATATTAGATGCTCTAAAAATTGATTTCAGTAAACTCTGCTTCACACACACTTAATTCACAACTGTGCAATTTTTGAAAGGGTTTAAGTGATAAAGTTGGATAATAGATAAACACTGTTGAGTTGTGTTAAGTAC
This sequence comes from Kitagawia praeruptora, assembly GCA_037693485.1. Classification (NCBI taxonomy): domain Eukaryota; kingdom Viridiplantae; phylum Streptophyta; class Magnoliopsida; order Apiales; family Apiaceae; genus Kitagawia; species Kitagawia praeruptora. Next base: position 39,453,656 of record CM075344.1, read on the forward strand.
TCTGAGGTAAAATCTCATTGAGATGATTTGACTATTTTGCAGTAATTGGGGTAGTTGACAACTGTTAATTAAGTGTTAATGTGTCTAAGTGTCGTGATTATAGGAATAACAGCGATAATTATTAAGTGATCCATTGGCTGTTTGACACGTGTCCCATGATTGTGTCCCACTCACACACTACTCTACAACAGTTGTGCGTTTTTACTAAATAAACGATTGAGTTTTAATTTACTCTAATCGTCTTTAGTCTCTCACTCCATATCGATTCACATTCACCCACTCACAGTTACTTACATACTTATTCATTTTCACACTTCTCTTATTCTCTCCTTCACTTTTTGATAAACACTTACAGTGCATATACATCTTTTCTCTGAATATCTTCGTATCTTGTTACTAATGGCAACTAAAGCATTTGATGCAGCAGGGTTAGTTTTTCTCCCTAGTAACTATGCAGCACCATTGGATAATGAAAATGCTCCACAGGCGTTTCATTTGTTCCAAAAATTCTTGAACGATTCTGAGATAGGGACGGCTCTAACTGCACCACCAACATTATCTGCTTCACAGATTGCTACTTTCTGGACAAACTCTGAATATGATGATGGAGGAGAGGCTGGCACTCCAACAATCATTTTCACTCATGAAGAATCAGAGTATATCATTACTCCAACCACTGTCAGGGATGCTTTGGACTTTGAGACACACACTTCTTACAGTGTTGTTGGTCATGATAGATTGAGGACAATGTTAGAACAAATTGGATGTGCAGGAAACTTGAACAAGATAGGGTCTTTGAGACGGCCAAGTTTGAGAAAGGAATGGAGTTTCTTCTTTGATTGTATAACAAGGGCTTTTGGAAAGAAGACAACAAATTGGGATGCACTACCTCTGGATACTCTCCAAATTGGTCATGCTCTACTATATGGAGGTAACTTCGATTTTGGTAGACTAGTACTAATGAACTTGGGAGAGAGATTGTCTGAGTCTACTACTGTTTATTTTGCTCGTTTTTGTCAATTGCTATTTACTGCCTGTGTGCCTAACATTCCAATTGATGAAGCTGATGTAATTCAGCCTTTTCAAGTTGCTAAGAGAATGTTCACTGATTTGACAAACAAAGATGTCACTAAACAGCAAATACCTGAGTTGTTTATGCCTTTAGCCTTACAAAACTATGTGAACCAACCACAAGACTCTCAATCACCACAACAAATGCCTGAACCACCAGAAACCATAAACTCTGAACCAACACCTCCAACACCCACAACTACTGTACCTACTACATCAAACACTCCACAACCACCACAACCAGAAACTTTAAACTCTCCACCAATAAACTCTCCACCCTCAAACATTGAACCCTCAAACACTGAACCATTAAACACTGAAGCTTTAAACACTGATACCTTACACTCTGAGCCAGCATCTACTGAACAACCCAAAACCAAGCCAAAAAGAAAGAAACACACCGCCCAAAACACTAAACATTCAAAGGCTAAACAGACATTACCTGGAGCTGTTTATACTAGAAGAATGAAGCAACATGCAAACAGACCTTCACTTTCACCACCAAAAGAAAGCTCAAGTGAAGATGAAGAGGAGATTGTTGTGCCAATCAAGAAAAGGAGACTAATTCTTTCTGATTCAGATGCAGAGAATGTTGTTGAAGCTCCAGAGGTGGTTTCACAGCAAACACCTACTGTTGAGGATACAGTGAATGTTGAAGTACCTGCAAAAGTTGACATGCCTGCAGAGAATATTGTGGATGACAAAGTAGAAATACCTGCAGAGGTTGAAATGCCTGCAGAGGATAATGTTACTGTTGAAATACCTACAGAGGATAAAATGCCTGTAGAAGAGGATCAAAGAGATGGTTTGTCACCAGTACATGATGTTCCTGAATCAATTCTTGATCCTGTCTCACCTATTGTTCATGTTGAAGCTTCTGGTGTAGCTGATGAGCCTGCAGTACATGTTCCTGAAGCTGTGGCATCACACACAGAGCTGGTATCTTTTCAAATTCAAGACAAAGGTGATGAAGCTACTAAGGCAAACTCTGTTGCAGAACCTGTGCAACATGAGGTCATTATTGAAAAGGTTGCAGAAGTTATTGCAGAAACTGTGGCTGACACTGCTCAGCACAGTGGTTCTTTCAAAGATGGTCAAGCTCAAGGGGCAAGTGATGAAGATATGTCTGACAGTGATGCAAACTCTGACTCTTTTGTGAGTGCACCTGCACAGACAGATAGTAAACATACACCTTTTGCTCAGCCTTGTCCATCACATGCCATTGAAGTAGAGCATCTTGCTAAATCTGCTGAAAATTGGTATAAACACGATTGCATTTTTCCAAAAGGGAGAGCATCTGAGTTTGTTAAGCAAACTGCAAAGCAAATTTCAAATCCAGAAATCTTATCCTGTTTAAAGGCAACTGTGGTACAAGTCAAGACTCTGGAAGGAAATTTTGCTGACACTAAACAAGAAATTGCTTCTTTGAAGACTGAGATTCAGTCAAGAGAGTTGAAGATGGAAAGAGAGTCCAAAATAAAAGCTGTTCAGCTGTCCAAAGTTCAAGACACTCTCTTTGCCAGGCTAGGAAAGGTTGAAGAAAATCAGACTGCTTTATCTGCTAAGGTGGATTCAATTGCAAACTCTTTAGAGCTCATTACATCAATACTAATTCCTGATGATGTCAAAAAGGGGGAGAGAGTGACTAAGTCTAAATGCAAAGTTTCTCAAACTCTGACTCAAAAGGATGATGCTGGAGATGGAGGAGCAAGTGATAAGAACAAAGTCTTAAACTCTGAAAAGCAAACTCTGAGATCTGGCAAATCTTTTAAATCACAGTCTGTTGGAACAAACACTGAAACTCAAGGTACCTCAAAGACCAAGAGTTTGGAATTAACATCAAACCCAAAGACTGATGAGGAGTTAGCTGTTAAGCTTTTCATGGAAGAGAATGCAGAAGGAGTGACCATAGAAGATGCTAAAGCTGAAGAGAAGAGTTTACAAGAAAAACATCTGAAAGCTTTAAAGTCTGAAAAAGGAAAGAAGAATGTGAAAGTTGCTAAAGCTGCAAAGCCTGTTCTTAAAGGTATTCAAATCAAAGAACCAGCTGGTACAGATCAAAGAATGAAAGTATTCAGAAAACCAACAGATGCAGAAGCCAAGCAAAAGCTGAAAAGTATAGTTACAACCTCTGTTGATACACATGTTGTACAGAAGAATGAAAACACAACCTCTGTTGCTGCACAAGTTGTGACCACACCATTATTGTCTTCTCAGTTGAAATCAACATTTAAAAGAGGTGCTCCTCATGATCCAAGACTAGAAGCTACAATTCCAATGGACTTTTCTGATGGTAGAGCTTTATCTGGTAAAATTGGATACAACAAAGGAGGCATAGGCTCACACAGAGATAAAAGACAATATGTTGGTCCTAGAGATCCTTCTTCACTGTCTGTTCCAGGAGGTGGTGTCACTCAAGAGAGTTTAGACAAACTGGAGTCAGTATAGCTTGTACATCAAAAGAGTCTAGAAAAGGATTTCTTGTTATATTTCATGGCTGATGGAACAGTATTTAAAGTCTCTGAAAAGGATATCGAATTAAAATATGCTGAAGAACTTGAATATGTCCTGTATATTTTCAGAGTGAGAAATCAAAGAACTCAGTCAGTTGCAAATGTGCTTCAACAAAGAATGATTCAGAATCTTGCAAAAAGGCAAATGAAATTCAACAGCAAGTATGTTCCTAAATACAGAGATTGGAATGGCAATCTGATTGAAATGGAGAAGGGGACTACAAAGCTGAAGACAGATCTTGGAATTATTGTTCTGGATTTCAATGTAAAATCTGAAGAGGTGAAATACATCAGGTTGGGAAATGAAATGAGAAGAAACAAAATCTACGATCTTAGAGCTGCTATCTATCAAACTGATGAGAATGATCCTCAGTTGAGAGAAATCAAAGAAGCTATGCAGATAGAGCTTGAAAATGCTGAAAGAAGGTTGCTTATAGACTATCTCAGAACAGTGCCTGATCTTCAAGAGATTAGAGATTAAAGTCTGTAAGAATTTTCTTATTTCATGTAGAATTTGTTAAGTAATAGCTTAAACTCTGTTTGTATGTTAAACACTGTAAACTTTGTATTTGTTTTGACATCATCATTTACTGTAAAACTTGTACATTCTTGCTAATGGACAAGTTGGGGGAGATTGTTAGAAATGATTGATGAAAACAGTGTTTGGAAGCTAAAGTCAGAAAACAGAGTTTAGCTGGAAGCAGTCAGAGTTTGATTAAACACTGACTGGAAGCGCAAACAGAGTTTGTTAAACTCTGTAGCGGTATTGTCTGAAGAGTCAACAGTGTTTGAAGATTGATAAATATGGAAGCAATATCTTTGAAGATTGGAAAGCTGTCAAAGAGATTGAGTTGACTTGGAAGACTGAAGCAATCGTGATTGATATCAATTGTATAGCTTAATTATAGGAGAATCAATTACTGATTGTACGAAGCTGTATGTTCTATAAATACAGTTAGGTTAACCCTAGAAGGGTAGTCGAACATTGAGATATTCATCCATTGTAACCTAAGCAGCTCTCTGTGATATTTACATCACTGAGAGAGGAATTATTAATTCCAAACAGTTTTTAATTGTTAAACAGTGTGTTCTTGTTAAGTTATTCATACAGTATTTGATTACTTATTGTGTATTCGACCTAACAGCCACCGTACGAAGCATTATATGGGCGAAACTGTCGATCGCCAGTATACTGGGAAGAAGTTGGCGAGCGAAAGATACTCGGACCAGAATTAGTACAACAAACCAAGGAAGTAGTTCAACTTATTCAGAAACGGTTAGTGACAGCTCAGAGTCGACAGAAGAAGTATGCTGATTTGGCCAGAAAGAATATAGAATTCGAAGAAGGAGAACAAGTTTTGTTAAAAGTATCTCCGTGGAAGGGGTTAGTAAGATTTGGTAAGAAAGGGAAATTGAGTCCAAGTGTTATTCCCAGATTACACACTTGTATAATTGTAGAAGGGGGGGTTGAATACAATTCTTGATATTTATAAATTTTTGATAAGAATCACAGAAATCTATAAGGAGATAATTGCTGAATGAGAAATGATTCACAAACACATAAACAATCAGGTGGTTAAATGTACCACCTGAGACTTTTATTCGAAGAAAACTCTGTGATACAGAAGTACACAGCTGCTGTTTTACAACTCTTTGCTTCTAAGAATATTCAAGAAACCCTAAGCAAATATGTCTGTTTTCTTGGTTTCTAAAGAGTTGCTACACTTGGTTATATATCCCAAGTTTACAAGTACTGCAGGAATAAGATAATATTAATCTAATTCAAGTTGACTTGCTACTCCACTCCAAATACACATGTAGCCGAAAGGTTGTCCTTGTGAACAGATATGTCCCCTGCACCTTTCTTGTATGTACTGTGTAAAATGGAATGCTTCTTTCTTCTGCGTTTCCAAAGTATGGCTGTCATACTGCTTTTTATACCTACTATCAACCCATGTGATCTGTCAGTCAAACCTGTCCTTATCAACTGCTAATTCCCAGCTAGCATAGAAGAAAGTGTTAATGATTATCCGTTGATGTTGTACACTGTCATCCGTTGATGGTAGTTCGAGATGTATCCGTTGATATTGTAGATTTGAGTTGTATCCGTTGATAGAGTCCTGTTCTCATCTTTTGATACACTTTCACTTAGACAGAATTAAATAGCATAGCTTATTTACAATTGGCTACCCTATTCTGCCTATTCGTTGATCGTCAACATGACTCTGAATAAACACACTATCAACTGATAAATAGAGATACTGCAGTATGCTACAAAACCTCATCCGTTGATGAGCTACCTGTCAACGAATAGAATTATAATGTCTCATCCGTTGACAATTACAAAACATGACTTATACAATTTTGTGCATAGAATGTGAAGTTATCATCAAGTACAACATATTCCTAACAATCTCCCCCAATTTATGCTTGATGAACATAAAGCCATAAATTTAGGACCTTGATGATAAAAAAACATTTCCCTAAAGGTATTTACTGATAGATGCATAATTGTATTAAGCTTCAAAATTTAAACACAGCAAGTTTGAGAAATTTACAGAGAAGTGTTCCTCTAGACTGAGCAGATTAATACTGTTTCTTCTCTCTGGTTGGCATCACCCTTGATTTTCCTTCTTTGGAAGAGTTGGACTCAATCTGTATTTGTAGTTGCCTATAGAAGGCATCTTCTTCAACAACTTTTGGATTTAGCTTTTGTTGTAACCATCTCAGGTATTGAGAACTAGCCTTTGATAGTTGGTCTTCTAACCTGAAGAATCTCCTGTTACCATCTTCATCCCTGAACTCCAACATCCAGAAGGGTTGAAGGTGGATTTTCTGTCCATTGTATGGGATCTTCATCTTCCTTGGTAGTCTTGATGGTGAGTTCCATTCTCTCCTTATCTGTTCTATTCTGTCCAGTATCTCCCCTTTTGCTATCTTGGAGAACCCTGTGTATCTCTTGATTGTAGAGAACACTTTGGTTAAGGTCAGATAATTTTCTCCAAGAACCCTCTGTAGTGGCCATGTCCTTCCTTTCCTCCCTTGTATACAAAGACCAATCTCTCAGCCAAATGTTTATATTTGTCAATTCCTCTTACTTCTGACAATTCATCCAGATACAGATTCATGCCAGAGTATTCTTCAATATCTGCCTGATAGATAAAATCATCCTTGTTTTCCAAGGTTGGCTGCTTGACAATAGTAGGTACCCTAGCAACTTGAATTGGTTCCTTTGAAGGTTGCTTCCTTGGTATCCTTTTCTTCTGTTTAGGCTTCTGTTGAGGCTTCAGCAAGAATGAAAGAACCTCAATGGAGTCAAGATTCATTGGTTCCTCTTTAGGGATTATAGGGTCACCATGGAAATTCATAGCTGGGTTGAATACTTGTGCAGAAATAGATTGTGATGAGCCAACAGTTTCACTTCTTACAATTTCTGGAGAGACAGGCCTCCTTGCCTTTGATTTCACTCTCCTTTTAGGTTTGGATTTGGGGACTTCCTCAGGTTCCCTCATTTCATCCTCTACCTCATCCATTAACTCCTGAGCCAGCCTGGCTTGCTTCTCATCTGAGTTTTCATATTGATTTTCTTCACTTGGATGAGCTTCCCTTAGAAGTTTGGAGGTCTCCTCTCTTTTTGCTTCAACAAATCTAGGATGGCTGTTGGATATATTTAACACTTTTCCATTCCTTATTATTACAGCCATCCAATCTCTTACACTCTTATTTGTCTTTTCCTTGAACTCTTTGATTGTCTTTCCCATTAGCTTCTCATCATCATCCTTGGGAAATGGAAAGTCCAATTGTAACTTGTTCTTCCCATTTGCCTTTGGTGGAGAATAGGCTCTGGTTCTTATGTATGGTTCAAATTCTTTGATATAAGATGGTTCAGCATCATAGAATGTAGGAGCCACAATCTCTGGAGTGAGTACCTTCAGAATTGTAGTTGATGTTGTTGGAGCTGAAGACTGAGTAGAGAATAAAGTTGATACAATTGATGCATTGATCATTCTCTCTGTCCTCAGAATTCTTTCATTTGCCTCCTTGTTGATCTTTTCTAAGGCCTCTATTCTGGGTTGCCTTTCACCATCTGAGATTTCTGATAGACTCTAAATCTCAGGCAACACCATTTGTTTCTTCTTCATAGGGGAAGCCTCTATAGAGAACTCTGTTGGATTGACCACTATAATTGGCTGTTGTTCCCCCTCAATTTGTGCTATCTTGCTACTGGAAGATGGAATTTGACTAGAAGTAGCTGCAACCTCTTCTACCTTTTTCTCCCCCTTTTTGTTAGCATCAAGGGCTGGAGGTGAGGCTACAAGTAGCATTTCCAGTAGCTCGGTCTGTTTGGCTTGGTTGGCAATGATTGTCTGCATTTGAGATTCCATACTATCCACTCTGGAGGAAAGATGCCTAACAGATTTGGCTAGACTATCTTCCTTCAATAATTTGCTAGTTAGCACCTTCTGAGTGGTATTAGGGGCTAGTGCCTCAATCCTGGCATCTAGTTCTACTTTCATTTCCCTTATTGCAGTTTGGACCTCCTCCTGTTGTGTTCTTTGAATAACCATATGCATCTTGTGAAGTTTGAGGGAGGCCAGTATTTGCTGAAGGACAGCCTTCCTCTGTGGGTCTGCATTCTGGTGCTCAGCCATAGCAGATTGATATTGCTTCATAATCTCCACATTGAAGTCACCAACCACAGTAGCCATTTTGGAGTATCCTCCACATTGACTTCTTCATCACTTGATGTGCTATCACTGTCATTATTGCCAAACTCTTCACTGTCAGCATCTGAAGGCAGAGCTGTTAAAGCTTCCTTTGCTCTTTGTAGAGATTGTGAGGTGTGCACTAGGTGCATTGCCTCCTCTGCCTCCACATTGCCCTGTTGTGCCATGACTTGATAGGCAGAAGCAGGATGAGTAAAGGTTTCAGGATCCAAAGAGATGGAGTCAATGATTGACTGATATTCTTGTCGAAATTCCATCTCTTTAGAAGCTTCATTAACCTCCATTAACTCACTTGCAATGGTTGGATCTTCCTGCCTTATTTCTCCTGTAGTCCCTTCTCTCCACTCATCTCTCTTTTCTTGCATCAGGGGCTCCCCCTAGCTCACACCTCTCACACCCTCACCTTCACCTACTAAGGTGGAACTCTCTTGCTCTCCTTTTGCCTGACCTGAAGAAATGGTCAGCCTCTCATTATTTGCCTCTCCTTTTGCCTGCTCACAAGGCAGCCTCTCACTCCCTTCCCTCATTCCTAGAAGTGCTTCAACTACCACTAGCTCTACTCCACTTGACACTGGAGTGTCAGATAATGCAGTTGTATTATGTGGAGAATGAGCTATCAACGGATCAGAAATATCCGTTGAAGAGGTAGTTATAGTTGTCAACGGATGGCTAGACATAGGCGCATCCGTTGATGGAGAAACACTTATCAATGGATGAAGGATATCCGTTGATGAAGGAAATATAGTATCCGTTGAAGTGAAAGCCAACACTGAATCTGTGGAGACTGATTTTAAAGATGAGGCCACAGATGTTGTTGTGAATTCAGGAATGGAAGATTGATGTCCCAACAAATCATCTAGAAGATGATGACCACCAATTGCAGAGTGGGGCTTCTCCAAGAATCTTAAAGATGGAGAATCAGGAATTGATGTATATATCATATCCACATCCAGAGATGGAGTTGGTGATGGTGGATTGTCAAGTTGAATGTTAAGATCAAGGGGCTGTGACTCCACATTTATTGGAGCCACATCAACCTGAGTTTGAGAAGGTACAGTTTCCTGTACTGTGTGTGTACCCTGTGATTCCCCTATGGTCTTAGATTTTACTTTTCTTTCATAGGTTTTTGAGAGAGGGCTAGTGTCCCTTACCCTTTTGTACAGTGTTCCTTGTGGGGAACTTGATTCAGTAGTCACACCCTGTTGAGAGGATGTAACTAGAATTTGGCTTATAGATTCATTAACAGTCTTTTGAGAGACTGAAATATTGGTTGCACCTGCCTCACATTCCTTATCCTTAGGGCTTCTTTGATGTTCACCCTGTCTCTCGCCACTCACTACCACCTTCACACTCCCCTCAAGAGTTTTGGTAGGTTTTACAACAGGTGTCTTTTGAGAGACACTTGAGGTTTGCTTTTTAGATTGTGGTTTTGAAACTTTGGATTTGGTCACTTTGGTAGGAGCCTGTTTGGTCACAACTACAGACTCCATTGTGACACTAGAAGGCAAAGAAATTTGGAGGTTAGAGATAGGAGTTTCAGGGTTAGATACAGTTACCTGAACAATTGGTAGATATACCAATTGTACTTCTACATTTAAGTTCATTCGAATCAAATCACTTAAGACTCTTTTCTCCTGAACAAAACAATTGAACTTGCTATCCGGGTTAGCAATGGATAGCTCATTCTCAGATACATGCAGTGCTAAGAGCATAAAAAATCTAGCAAAATAGATATTCTTGCTCCTAGTTTCCTTTTTACCTAATTTTGATGCTATCTCATACATGACTAGTGTGCCAAAATTATAGAATTTATCAGTCAAAAGCATACAAATCATAACTAGCATGGAATGGGTAACAACATCAAAATTACAAATTTTGCCTAAAAAAGTTTTAATGAAGGCATCACAAAAATAACTCCATTCTTTAACCATACATTTCCTAACAATTTTCCCTAAGTTCTCAGTACTAAGGGCATAATTTATGGAATTAAGCATGGCAACAATTTCAGCATTACTGGGTACTTCCAGACAGTTATTTTCAGGCAATTTTAAACAAGCAGTTATCACATCAGAATTAACTACATAGTTTTTACCCTTTAAAGAAAAAGCAAGTGTACCGTCTGTGCCAATGTACTCAGCAGATGCCCACACCTCTTCAATTACCTCGTGGATTAGAGGAGTGGTGGCAGTCATAGCATATGACAGTTTGCATTTCTTCACGAAATTCATCATGGTGTGATAAGCTTCTGGAGCATTCACTGTATCAACAAAGGCCGCGAAATTGTTCTTCTCATAGGTAAACCCAGTGGAAGACATCATCTTAACAATAGGCGCCATTGAAGTGTTTGAACTTTTGTTGCGGAGAGTTTTAGTGAAGAAGATGCAGATAACTTATGAGATTCTTGAAAATGAATAAAAGTGAGATGTGAGAGCACAAGACAACCTTTTATATTTTTCAAGTGTTAAAAATGAAATAATTAAAAATAATTACTCCATTGGACAAAAGTAACTGTCAGATAATAAATGAAAAGAAAAGAAGTACAGCCATGACTAAAAATACACGTTCACCAACGGCTATAATTAAAAAGAGATGTATATCAACGGATATAGAATGGACGGTTGAGAAACAGTTTATCCATCGATGACGTGGACAACCTGTTATCCGTTGACATACAAAAATCTAGTAATGTGTTTATACTATCAACGGCTAAAAGGATATCCGTTGATAAGCAAATTTTGCCTTAGACAAAATTTCTGCAGAAATTTTTTCTGAGAGTTTTTAATTCTCAAGTAAATCAAAACACATTTCTAGCTGCAATTTAGTATGATTAGATATCACTAGGAATTATGAAAAATTAAGCATACCTAGTTCACCTACCAATCTTGTGAATGATGATTCATCAAGAGGCTTGGTGAAGATATCTGCAAGCTGCATTTCACTTGGCACAAATTGCATTTCTACTGTACCATTCATCACATGTTCTCTAATGAAGTGGTATTTGATGTCAATATGCTTGGTTCTCGAATGTTGCACTGGATTCTCTGTGATGGCAATAGCACTTGTGTTGTCACAGAAAATTGGAATCTTTTCAACTTTTAGACCATAGTCAATAAGTTGATTTTTCATCCAAAGAATTTGTGCACAACAACTTCCAGCAGCAATGTACTCAGCTTCAGCTATAGAAGTGGAGACTGAGTTCTGTTTCTTACTGAACCATGACACAAGCCTGTTTCCTAGAAATTGACAGGAACCTTTAGTACTTTTCCTATCAATTCTGCAACCTGCATAGTCTGCATCTGAATAGCCAATTAGATCAAAGTCAGAATCTCTTGGGTACCAAATGCCAAGGTTTGGTGTTCCCTTGAGATACCTGAACATTCTCTTAATAGCAATCAAGTGGGACTCTCTAGGGTCAGCTTGAAATCTAGCACAAAGACATGTGGAAAACATTATATCAGGTCTACTAGCTGTTAGATATAGAAGTGAGCCTACCATTCCTCTATAGCTTGAGATGTCCATAGACTTTTCCTTAGTATTCAACTCAAGCTTAGTTGCAGTGGCCATAGGTGTTTTTGCAAAGGCACAATCCATTAAGTCAAATTTCTTTAAAAGATCATAAATATATTTTGTTTGACTTATGAAAATTCCCTCATTAACTTGCTTCACTTGTAAACCAAGAAAGTAAGTTAATTCACCCATCATGCTCATTTCATACCTACTTTGCATAAGTTTGGCAAACCTTTTACAAAGCTTCTCATCTGTAGACCCAAAAATAATATCATCTACATAGATTTGAACAAGTATTGAAGAACCATTGACATTTCTATGAAATAAGGTTTTATCTACTGTACCTCTAGTGAAGTGATTCTTCAAAAGAAATTGAGATAAAGTGACATACCAGGCTCTTGGTGCTTGCTTCAAACCATAAAGTGCTTTCATGAGAAGATATACATATTCTGGAAATTCTGGATCTTCAAAGCCAGGAGGTTGATGGACATATACCTCTTCTTCCAGTTCCCCATTTAGAAAGGCACTTTTGACATCCATCTGATAGACTTTGAAATTGGCATGTGCTACATAGGCTAGGAAGATTCTAATTGCCTAAAGTATTGCCACTGGAGCAAAAGTTTCATCAAAATCTATCCCTTCTTCTTGAGAATACCCCTTTGCCACTAATCTAGCTTTATTCCTCACAATTATGCCATTTTCATCAGTCTTATTCTTGAGAACCCATTTGGTACCTATGACACTTCTATCAACAGGTTTGGGCACAAGCTTCCACACTTTATTTCTTTCAAATTGGTTTAGCTCTTCTTGCATTGCTAAGACCCAATCTGGATCTAGAAGGGCATCTTCCACTTTCTTAGGTTCCTCTTGAGACAGGAAACTACTGTATAGGCATTCTGCTTGTGTGGCCCTCCTAGTTTGGACTCTTGAGTTTGAGTCACCAATGATTAACTCGAAAGGATGATCTCTGGTCCATTTTCTTGAAGGTGGAAGGTTTGATCTAGATGAGGTTGCTTCATCTAAATGAGCATGATCTTGTTGATTGGTCATTGAGTTTTGACTTTGAGAAACTCCCCCTGAGTTTGTTGTTCTTGCGGAATTATGAAGTTGATTGTCAACGGATGCATCATTTTGACTATCAACGGATGCTCCATTTTGCCTGTCGACGGATGCATGAGAATGCCTGTCAACGGATGCATCTGATGCTCCAATATGACTGTCAACGGATGCTTCATTTCCAGTGTTAGCATCACTTCTAGTTGGACCAACAACTCTAGGTGAATTTTCATGGTCATGATCTTCATTTTCCTCATCATCATCAATGTACATTCTTCCTTCTACCTCATTTTCAAATTTTAACTTTTCATGGAAGCCTTCATCATTTAGACCTAGAATTTTTTGATCATCAAACACAACATGTACAGATTCCATAACAATGTTGGTTCTTAGATTGTAGACTCTATAGGCTTTCCCTGCTGCATACCCAACAAAGATAGCTTCATCTGCCTTTGCTTCAAATTTTCCCAAGTGATCTTCATGATTCCTTAATACAAAACACTTACATCCAAAGACATGAAGGAAAGCTAAAGTTGGTTTCTTGTTGGTAAATAACTGATAAGGAGTCATTCCTCTAGCTAGATTGACCAAGGAAATATTTTGAGTGAAACAGACAGTGTTGACAGCTTCAGCCCAGAAATATGTTGGCAATCTTTATTCACTTAGCATTGTTCTAGCTGCATCAATGAGAGTTCTATTTTTCCTTTCAATAACCCCATTTTGTTGAGGTGTTCTAGCAGCAGAAAACTCATGGACAATTCCATTCTCTTCACAGAAAATTTTCATTGTGGAATTTTTGAATTCAGTGCCATTGTCACTCCTGATTCTTTGTATTTTGACTTCAGAACCATTGTTTACTAGTCTGAGATGATTGTTGATGATTTCACTTGCACAATCTTTGGAGTGTAGAAAGAAGGTCCACGTAAACTTAGAAAAATCATCTACAATCACCAGACAGTATTTCTTCTTTGAAATGGACATGACATTTACTGGACCAAATAAGTCCATATGTAGCAATTGAAGTGGCTTAACAATGGATGACTCTGTCTTGCTCTTGAAGGATGATTTCTTTTGTTTCCCTAATTGATAGGCATCACACAATCCATCCTTGATGAACTCCAATTGAGGGATTCCTCTAGCCAGATCCTTTCTTACCAAATCATTCATAACTTTAAAATTCAAATGTGACAGCTTTTTATGCCATAGCCGACTCTCATCCTTGCTTGCTTTGCTGAAGAGACAAGTGATGGATTCTGAGCATACTGAATTGAAGTCAACTATGTAAACATTTCCTTTTCTAAAGCTTGTCAATACCACATTGTTGTCTTCCTTGGCAGAAACAACACAGGCTTCTTTTGTGAACTTTACTTCATAGTCTTTGTCACAAATCTGACTGACACTCAGCAAATTGTGCTTCAAACCTTCAACTAAAGCCACTTCTCCAATGATGACATTGTCCTTTGAAATCAAGCCATATCCCTTAGTATATCCTTTGCTGTCATCTCCAAAGGTAATTCTAGGGCCAGCTGCCTCCTTGAACTTTGTGAGCAGGGTTGAATCTCCTGTCATGTGCCTAGAGCATCCATTGTCTAGGTACCATAGATTCCTTCTATTTCCCTGCACACATTCCAAAATACAAATCAAGTTGATTTTGGTACCCAAGTTTCCTTGGGTCCTTTCTTGTTAGCATTTGGTTTTGCACTCTTAGCAATCTTCATTTTAGGTGTAGATGCTTGAGTGATAGGTTTTGACAGATGCTCATTTGCATAAATATTTGATGCATGCATTTGTGGAAAATTGGCATACATATTATTCATGCTAGGAATGCTCCATGACATTTGTGGCATATTCACAGATTGAAAATAAGGATTAGACAAATATGGCATGTTCACATAAGGATTTGAAAAACTAGCATTTTGATACAAACCAGGCATAACAGGCATTGTAGGCATACATGGTATTGTTTGAGGTACATGAACAGGAGCCTTGTTAACAATCTTGCAATTAGAAGATAGGTGATTGACACTATTACAATTACTACAAGTTTTCCTAGGGGCAAACTTGTCAGGAGAATAATTGTTTTTCTTGTTGATGCCTATCTTACCATTTCTGTTCTTTTTCTTTTTACCCTCAGTTTCTACCTTTTCATTATCTGATTTACCAACAGCCTTTTTGTTATGTAAATCACCTGCCTTAGCCTTCCCACTAGATTTGGTTTGGCTACTCTCACCACAAATGAAGTTCTTGTTGACTGGACCATAGTTAATATCCAGTTTCTTGAGTTCATTCTTACTAACAAACTTTTTGTTAGTCGACGGATACCTCTCATCCGTTGATGGTTCATCTGTCAATGGATGATCACTATCCGTTGATTCACAAATAGTCTCTAGATCCTCAAGGCCAGGTTCTAGCTCCTTTTTCTTTTGAGTCCAGGTATCCTTCACAAACGATTCTATTCCCTGGACTTCTATTATGTTTTGTGAAATATTCCTACAACTTTGAAATTTAGCAATTATCCCTTGTTCCTTTTCCAGCTGCTCTCTTAAAATTAGTTCTCTTTTATACACAGCTTCAAGTTCACTTTTAGCATCATTGCAATCTACTCTCATTTTCTCAAATTCTAGAAATTGAATTTCTAGAGCAGCATTTCTATCACTTAAAAATAGATTAGTCTCTTTAATCCTATTGTTCTCTTTAGTAAGTGATTTAAGAGTAATACACAAGTGATATAGTTCAGTAGACATTTCATCAATAACACTATTGCATTCCTCTTTGGTGAGCTTAGAGAGATTAGTAGAAAATACCTGATTGCTAGCTGAACTTGCTTCCTGCTCTCCAGAATTAGCCATCAATGCAAGGTTGACAAACTCAACATCTTCATCAGAATGATTGCCATCAGCAGCCCAGTCATACTCTTGGGTCATGAATGCCTTTCCTTTCTGCCTGAGAAGATCAAAATATTTCTTCTTGTAGTCAACAGTTTCAGTTGGCTTTCTCTTGTTCTCAGATCTAGGCTTCCTGCATTCACTTATCATGTGACCAGCAACTCCACAATTGTAGCATTTAATTTTGGATTTATCCACATAGTTTCTTGTGGAAAAATCCTTATTAAATGGCTTGGCCACCCCAGAGTTTCTCTTGAATTTTAGCGTAGAGAATCTCCTAGACAGAAAAGCTAAGTGCTCATCTATCTCATCCAATTCATCCTGCTGAAGGACATTCAATTCTTCATACACTTTTTCCTTGCTTCTACTTGATTCTGCTCTACCTTCACAAACCTCCCTGTTTGTTGTAGATTTAGCAGCTTCAGTCCTCTTCTCCTCCTTCTGCTCCAAGTTGGCAACAAGTGCAACTAACCCACTTTTCTTTTGGGCCTTCTCATTCTCTTCATCCTGCTCCATTTCTAGTTCATATGTCTTTAAAGTTCCATAGAGCCTTTCAAGAGTAAATGTCTATCTTGTACTCTTGAGTGTTTCTTAGAGAAACAATCATTGGCTTCCACTCTTTGGGCAGTGATCTCAGAAATTTGAGATTAGAATCTTTCACTTGGTAGATTCTTCCATACAGTTTCAAGCCATTCAGTAGCTTTTGAAATCTACTAAATGTGTCATTCAATGTCTCTCCATTCTTGAAATGGAAGTGCTCATATTGTTGGATCAGTAGTTGCATCTTGTTCTCCCTTACCTGTTCTGTACCTTCACAAAGGGTTTGAACAATGTCCCATACTTCCTTGGAGGTAGTACAGTTGATAACATTGTCAACCATGACTATTTCTAAACCATTAAACAGAATATTTATAGTATTTTTATCTTTGTGGACTTCTGCGATGTCTTCAGGACTCCACTCAGAAACAGGTTTGGGAATGTAAATGTCTGGTGCATCTGCAGCAAGGCCAACTCTTGATGCAGTTCTCATTGGAACATGAGGACCCTTCACTATGCAATCTACAAACCCTGAATCAATAGACATGTGTTGGGTCGAATACACAATATATAATCAATTACCGTATGAATAAGTAACAAGAACACACGTTTTAACCCTTAAAACTGTTTGGAATTAATAATTCCTCTCTCGGTGATGTAAAGTATCACAGAGAGCTGCTTAGGTTACAAGAATGATATTCGTTCACGAGGGATACCCTTCTAGGGTTAACCTAACTGTATTTATAAGATATACAGCTACATACAATCGTAAATTGATTCTCCTAAAATTAAGCTATACAATTGATATCAATTACGATTGCTACACGTCTTCTAAGTCAACTCGATCTCTTTGACAGCTATCCAATCTTCAAAGATATCGCTTCCATATTAATATTAAATTAATCTTCAAACTCTGTTGACTTGTAGACGCTCCCAGTAGACAGACTTTAGCAAACTCTGTTCTCTCCACGCTAACAGTGTTTGCGCTTCCATGAATTCAGCTATCAGTGTTTACGCTTTCTTCTGTCAGCGTTTGCGCTTCCAGCAATCAGCGTATACTCAAACTCTGTTACAACTGCTTTCAATAACAAGTTAAACTCTCTTTACCTGAAACACTTAAACACTGACATTAAATCACATCAATTATATCTAACAATCTCCCCCAACTTGTTCATTAGAAAAATGTACAAGTTCATAATAATTGATGATGTCAAAACTAACAAATAAAAACACAGTGTTTAACATATAATCAGAGTTTAAACTTGACTTAGCAAAATTTACAGAAAATTCGAATTACTTACAAATTCTGTCTACCTAACCTCCTCAAGATCTGGAGTTGTTCTGAGATAATCAATCAACAATCTCCTCTCAGCATTTTCAAGTTCAATTTCCATAGCTTGCTTAATCTCTCTTAACTCTGGATCATTCTCATCCGTTTGAAAAATAGCAGCTCTGAGATCATAGATCTTGTTTCTTCTCATTTCATTTCCCAATCTGATAAACTTTACTTCTTCAGACTTTATATTAAAATCTAGAACTGTAATTCCAAGATCAGTCTTCAGCCTTGTAGTTCCCTTCTGCATTTCAATCAGATTTCCATTCCAGTCTCTGTATTTTGGAACATACTTTTCAGCAGACTTTGTTCCTGTAGCAACTTTAGCTTTCAGCATATACTCCCTTATAGAATTAGCAATAAGCTGTGTTCTTTGATTTCTAACTCTGAAGATATGCAAGACATACTGAAGTTCCTCAAATAATTTTAGCTTGATTGCTTCTTCATTCACTCTATACACTGACCCATCTGCCATAAAGTATAGTAGAAAGTGAATATCTAAGCTCCTTTGATGAACTACCTGAACTGACTCCAACTTGTCTAGATTTTCTTGAGTTATACCAGAACCAAGAGATACAAGTGCAGAGGGATCTCTTGGACTGTTACTAACCCTCAAATCTCTTCTTGAACCTAAGCCAGAAGTATTCCTGCCTGGTGGCTTTCCTGAACATGCAACATTATGTTGATATCCACCAGTCACTCCTGCTTCTTCTTGCACTGGAATCTTTGGCCTTGAAAAACCAGGTAAGAGTTTACTTTGAGTCTGTACAACTTGTGTAGCAACAGAGGTTGTAACTATCATTTTGTCCTTGCTCTCTTCATCAACTTTCCCTTTTAACTTCAACTTAGCATCAAGAGAAGACTTTCTAACCAGCTTTCCAGTATCTTCTTCTTCTTCTTCTTGAATACCAGATAGTTTTTCTTTGATTACAATTCCTTTCATCACAGGCCTTGCAGACTTTGAAGCTTTAACAACTTTCTTCACTTTCTTGGACTTCACAGCTTTTAAATGTTCTTTCTGCAACAGCTTTTCTTCAGCTTGAATATCCTCAAGTGTAGCTTCAGCATTCTCTTCTCGAAAAAGTTTTGCAGCCAATTCTTCATCAGTTTGTGGATTGTCAGAGAATGACAAATCCCTTGGCCTTGAACCAGAAGTACTCTGAGTATTTGAATCTAACACCAAATTCGGCTTTGACCTTGAAGACCTTCCATGTCCTTGTCTGAGATTTTCATTTCTTAAGCCCTTATCAGCATTGGTGCCTTCATCATCAAGATGATCTTTCTTTGACAGAGTTTGATCTTTTCTGCACTTAGTTTTAGAAATTCTCTCCCCCTTTTTGACATCATCACCATCTTGAATCAGAATCGAGGTGATCAACTCAAGAGAATTTGCAATGGAATCAACCTTCTCAGTCAATAAAATCTGATTCTTCTCAACTGTGCTCAGTCTGTCATTAATATTTGCTTGAGCTTTGGCAAATTGTTGAAAGAGTTTAGCATTAGCTAGTTGAGCTTTCTCCTCATGAGTAGCAACTTCTGTGCGAAGATCAACAATAGATTTCTGAGTATCATCAAATCTATTATTCAAAGTTTTGATCTGTATCACTGTGCCTTGCAAACAAGTGAAAATTTCTGGATTTTTAATCTTCTTGGAATTGACTTCAAGAAACATTGCAGCCCTGCCAGGTGGAAAAATACACTCTGATTTATACCATTCAGCAGTTTGCTTGGCCAAATAACCATCATCAATTTCATTAACAGAAGGCCCAGCAAAATCTGGTTTTGCTCCTGTTTTCCGACCATCAGGCTGATGTTGTGGTTGGTCAACTCCTGTACTATTAGCTTCAACAGAATCACTCATCGATTCACTAGTAGAGGCAACAGAAGGACTAGGTTCTTGAGCAGCAATTGGTTCTTGAACAACAATAGGTTCTTGAGCAACCTGTTTTCCTTTATCAACTGGAGTTTGCTTTGAAGAAAGAACCTTCTCTGGTTTATCAACCTCCTCACCATGAGCAGAAACATGATTGGCATCAGAGTTCAACTCAGTGTGTGATGCAACCACAGTGTCTTCAAGAACAACAGTAGGCCCATCAGCAACACCAGTATCTATAGAAAGTGTAACCTCCATGAGTGGTGGAGTAGATGCTTCATGATTAAAAGACATCGGAGTTTCAGCAAACTCTTCCATTGGAGATAAAACATCTCTAGCATCTTCATGGTCTTGAACCTTATCAACTTCTGGTTCAGCAACCTTGACTTCTGACTCTGGGATTTCAGGTTCAATGATAACCTCTGGCTCACCAGTAGGAATATCAAATGAGATTTTCTCTTGAGCCTCTTCAACAGGCTCATCATCAGAATCAGTCAGAATAAGCCTCCTCCTTTTAGCTTGAGGCACTGCAACCTGTTCTGCATCTTCACTGGAACTTTCACTAGAACTTTCCTCAACCGAAGGTGGTGAAGGTCTATTTGCCCTTTGTATGAATCTTCTAGAATAAACAGCCTTTGGAGTTGACTGTTTAGCCTTAGCACGTTCAGTGTTGATTGCAGTATGTTTCTTCCTTTTTGGCTTTGGTGGTGGTTGTGGATGAGTAGTAGAGACAGGGTTTGTTGGTTCAGTGTTCATTTGGTCAGGTTGTGTTTGAAGTTCTGTTTGTTTTGGAGGTGATATGGGTTGTTCAGTGGTTGTTGATGTGGGCTCAGGTGTTTGAGTAGGTTGAGATGGTATGTTTTCTGTACGATCAGTGGCTAAAGGTTCAGGCATAGGTTGTGGTTCTGGTTGATATGTTTCATGTGGTTCATGGTTTGGTGATGGAGAATTTTGTGGTTGATTGACAAAGTTCTGTAGAGCAAGTGGCAATACTAAAGGAGGTATGTCTTTTCCAACATCTTTGTTAGTCATATCAGAGAATATTCTCTTAGTGACTCGAAAAGGTTGAATTTCATCAGCTTCATCAACAGTTAAACCAGAAACACATGCATTGAACAGAAGTTGACAAAATCTAGCAAAGTAAACTGTAGTAGACTCTGACAACTTATCACCCAAATTCATTAAAACATATCTACCAAAATCAAAATTACTACCATAAAGTAGAGAATACCCAATTTGTAGACTGTCCATTGGAATAGCATCCCAGTTGGTGACCTTTTTCTGGAATGTCCTGGTGATACAATCAAAGAAAAAATTCCACTCTTTTCTCAAATTTGGCCTCTTCACACTGCCCAGCTTGGCAAGTGATTCCATGTACCCAATCTCTGTTAGCATCTCTCTCAGATTTTCTTCAGAAACAACAGCATACGAAGTATGTGTGTCAAAGTCCATGGCATCACGAACAGTTTGTGGAGTGATTACAAAATCTTGTTCTTCATGAGAGAAGATGATAGACGGAGTTCCATTCTCTCCTCCTTCTATATATCGTGAATTTTGCCAGAAGTTAACAACTTGGGAAGCAGATAGAGTAGCCGGTTCAACCAGCGCTTGTCCAATCTCAGAATCTCGAAGAAAATTTTGCATAAGATGAAACGGCTCTGGTGCCCGGTCATTCTCAAGTAAAGCTGCATAGTTGTTAGGCACAAAACGTAGACCAAAGACAGTGAAAGGTTTAGTTGCCATTGAATCAAGAAATAAGTAAGAATCAACTGTGAAAATGTTTTGCAAGAAAGGTGTTTGTGAAAATGCCAAAGTGAAAAACAAAGATGTTCTCTGTTTTGGTAAAGTGAATATGTGTGGATAAAAATGATTGTGGCAAAAAGTAATTTGAGTTGTAATTAAAAAACTAAACTCAAACGATTTTACTTGAAAACACGCAACTGTTCCCTTGAAAAGTGTAAAAGGGAGACATAATGAGGAGTTAGTGGGACAGGTGTCACACATGCAACGGTTCACTTAATACAGGCGCAGTAAAAGCCATTATTACCGCTGTCGTTCCGTTTATCAAGACACGTTACCACTAATGACACTAATTAACAGTTGTCAACTACTCCATTTACTCCAAAATTTTCAAATTATCTTAATGAAAATATACCTTAGAGTACATAGCACAATCAATCAGTGTTTATCAAATTTTCAATCTTTATCACAAAAACCCTTTCAAAAACGCACAGTCGTGATTTTCGTGTGTGAGTAGCAGAGTTTACCAAATCAATTTTTATAGCATCTAATATTTCATAAAACCCATAAACCAAAACAATAAACACTGAATGCACAAACTCTCATATTAAACACAGAGTATATGATGAATGCTAAACTCTGTAGTTCCTTAATTACAGAAATCTGAATATCCCTGTTCCAGTTTATGATCATGATTATCCACGTAAGCACACAGTCATTAAAGACAAAAAGATCAGGAGATAAACATCAAAGCATCATTCAGTGAGTTACATGTCAAGGATTGTCTTACAAACTCTCACATCACACAAGTGTTTAGGTGAAGTGTTTACTCTCAGATTCAATCAGTAAAAACAGATACTACCATAAGCTTGAATGTCCACCAAATCTACACCACTTCGATTACATATATGCACAAATCAAAAGGACTTTTGTTCAGGGTTATAATTGAGTGAAATCAAACAGATGAGAAGAGATGTGTTTCGAATGAGAATTTTGAACTGAACAATTTATTTGATCAAAATGTTCAGTCAAATGGTTAGTACATTTTTGTACAAGATGATCAGTATATATATACATTTTTTTTTTTGTTTTTTTTTATTTTTTTTTGTTTTTTTTGTTTTTTTTTTGTTTTTTTTTTTGTTTTTTTTTTTATTGACATATATATATATACTGAGTAAGATATAGTATGAGAGATACTCACCTGCTTGAATCAGATTTAACAAAAGAATATAACTGCTCTTAATACTTCAGTATTCAAGAAAATGAGCAGTTAATTAGGCTCAAAAGGGTTTACTACGGGTCATGTTTATGAACAGAGTTTATGAGCAGTGTTCAAAAATATTTTGAACAGTGTTTGAAGAAAAAAAAATTGTTAATCCTAATTGCCTTTATCATCTTCATGCACACATATATCATGTAGTTCCAAAATGGTCTAATGCAAGTTCTAGAGCAACATACTTACTGATGAATATCACACAACAATAAACTCTGATTGATATAAAATGTATCAATCACTGATTCGGCTCAAAATCTCACAGGGTTCAGACATGAACTGTTTCTCACCAAAATAAACAATGACACATCTCAAGTTTTTAAAATTTTCACAAGTGCAAACACAGAATCATCAAGAATCAAGTATGACTTGAAAACAGAGTGTCACTAATCAGAGTTTAGAGTTCATCAATATCAGTATTATTCATGAGAGGCAATGCATACAGTATTCATAGATTCAGAGTTTAGGATCAAATAAACTAAGAGATGCTCCAAATATGAAACAGTATCATGCTGTGTTAACTTACTGTACAATTTCTGATTAGATTACAGTGACTCAAAAAGAATCTTGATTTTTCACTGAAAATCATGCTCTATACATTTTTCTTCATCGGTATTTTCATTCAGACAAAAATCAACTCAGAATTCACAGAGTTTAACAAACATATTAACAGTGTATGACCAACAATCATGCTAACAGAGTTTAATTAATAAGGTTCACATAGCACTTTAGCAATTTACAGAGATATGAGCAACACATTTTATTTGAAAGAGTTTGAGTCTAACCAACATGTTTAGTCAAAACCAGATACCATCCCTAGTTCATTGACCAGTCTTGTAAATGTTGCTTCACTTAAAGGCTTTGTGAAAACATCTGCTAGTTGTTGATCTGTAGGCACAAAGTGAAGCTCAATATTGCCTTCCTCTACATGCTCTCTGATAAAGTGATACCTTATGCTGATGTGCTTGGTCATTGAGTGTTGTACTGGATTACCTGTCATTGCAATAGCACTTTGATTATCACAGAAAATAGGTATCCTGGTATACCTTAATCCATAATCCAGCAGTTGATTCTTCATCCATAGAATCTGTGCACAGCAACTACCAGCAGCAATATACTCTGCTTCAGCTGTAGATGTAGATATTGACTTCTGTTTCTTGCTGTACCAAGACACTAGTCTTTCACCAAGAAATTGACAACTTCCACTTGTGCTTTTTCTGTCAATCTTACAGCCAGCAAAATCTGCATCAGAGTAACCAAGTAGCTTAAAATCTGATTCTCTTGGGTACCACAGCCCTAAGGTTACAGTGCCCTTGAGATATTTGAAAATCCTCTTCACAGCTGTTAAATGTGGTTCCCTTGGATCTGCCTGAAATCTTGCACACAGACAGGTGGCATACATGATATCAGGTCTACTAGCTGTTAAATAAAGTAGAGAACCAATCATCCCTCTGTAGCTTGTCATATCCACTGATGAACCTGTATCTTTGTCCAGTTTTGTTGCAGTTGCCATGGGAGTCGTTGCAGATGAACAGTCAAGCATGCCAAATTTCTTGAGTAGATTTCTGGTATATTTTGCTTGATTAATGAAAATTCCATCATCTGTTTGCTTCACCTGTAAGCCTAGAAAATAGCTTAACTCTCCCATCATACTCATTTGATATCTAGACTGCATGAGCTTGGCAAATTTCTTACAGAGTTTATCATTAGTAGATCCAAAAATGATATCATCTACATATATCTGTACTAAGAGCAGGTCTTTACTAGATTGAAAGTAAAATAGAGTTTTGTCAATAGTACCTCTGTGAAACCCACTTTCTAATAGAAATTTAGCAAGTGTTTCATACCATGCCCTTGGTGCCTGTTTAAGTCCATAGAGTGCCTTGTCTAACCTGTAGACATGATCTGGATATTTTGAATCTACAAAACCAGGTGGTTGTTCAACAAATACTTCTTCTTCAAGTTTTCCATTCAGAAAAGCACTTTTCACATCCATTTGAAAAACCTTGAATTTCTTGTGAGAAGCATAGGCAAGAAACATCCTTATTGCCTCTAATCTGGCAACTGGTGCAAAAGTCTCATCATAATCTATTCCTTCCTGCTGTGAATAGCCT
The DNA here is from genome assembly GCA_037693485.1 of Kitagawia praeruptora. Lineage (NCBI taxonomy): Eukaryota > Viridiplantae > Streptophyta > Magnoliopsida > Apiales > Apiaceae > Kitagawia > Kitagawia praeruptora. The sequence goes on from CM075344.1 coordinate 39,478,285, forward strand.
TTAGCTACCAGTCTTGCTTTGTTCCTTGTGATCACACCATCACTGTCAGTTTTATTTCTGAAAACCCATTTAGTACCAACAATAGATCTGTTCTTTGGCCTTGGTACAAGGGTCCACACCTCGTTTCTTTCAAATTCATTTAGCTCTTCTTGCATTGCTGTTATCCAGTCAGCATCTTTAAGAGCTTCTTCCACTTTCTTTGGCTCAGTTTGTGACAAGAATGCATGAAACAGACATTCATTTGTTGTTGCACTTCTTGTCCTTACTCTTGCATCTGGATCACCAATAATTAAATCAGGTGTCACTACGCCATAAATGCTCATATGCAACGCTTTTAGAAAGTGTTTCAGTGAAAGTGTTTTGTTAGGTATGAGATTTTGGGTCTAACGAAACAGAACTTGAACTGGTGTTGCATTACATATAATTTAGTGTTGCATTTGATCCACGGTGTTTCACATAATGCAACACCAGCAACAGGCGTTGCATTAGATATTTTTTAATTTTAAAAAATGCTGATGTGGCAGCAGTGGGGTCCATACGTGCTGACGTGGCATTTGATGACGTGGCAAGTGTGGGGTCCACATTTGCTGACGTGGCAAATGTGGGACCCACATTTGCTGACGTGTCATTGGCTGACGTGGCAGAAGCGTTGCATTAGGTGAAAGAGGTGTTGCATTTGCTGTTTAAAAGTGTTGCATTAGGTATTTTTAATAAATGCTGATGTGGCAGTTGTGGGACCCACCAGAGTGACGTGGCAGTGTGGGGTCCACCAGGTGACGTGGCAGAGGCCCACAGGTGCTGACGTGGCAAGTGTGGGCCCCACAGTTGCTGACGTGGCAAATGTGGGGCCCACATTTGCTGACGTGTCATTGGCTGATGTGGCAGAAGTGTTGCATTAGGTGAAAGATGTGTTGCATTTGCTGTTTAAAAGCGTTGCATTAGGTATTTTTGAATTTTTTATAAATGCAAACGTGGTAGTGTGGGGTCCACCAGGGTGACGTGGCAGAGGCCCACAGATGCTGACGTGGAAAGGGTGGGCCCACAATTAATGACGTGGCAAATGTGGGCCCACATTTGCTGACGTGTCATTGGCTGACGTGGCAGAAGCGTTGCATTAGGTGAAATAGGTGTTGCATTTGCTGTTTAAAAGCGTTGCATTAGGTATTTTTGAATTTTTAATAAATGCTGACGTGGACGTTGTGGGACCCACCAGGGTGACGTGGCAGTGTGGGGTCCACCAGGATGACGTGGCAGAGGCCCACAGGTGCTGACGTGGCAAATATGGGGCCCACATTTGCTGACGTGGCAAATGTGGGGCCCGCATTTGCTGACGTGGCAAATGTGGGACCCTCATTTGCTGACGTGTCATTGGCTGACGTGTCAGAAGCGTTGCATTAGGTGAAAGAGGTGTTGCATTTGCTGTTTAAAAGCGTTGCATTAGGTATTTTTGAATTTTTAATAAATGCTGACGTGGCATTTGTGCTACCCACCTGGGTGACGTGTCAATTTTCATTTTCTGAAACTTTGGGAATATCAATACATTAGATATATATTGACATCCGTACGGTTGGATCGTTCAAAAATATTTTTAAAAAAATAGAAACAATAATCCGTAACAAAACACTAGTTACGAGTCATATTGAAAATAATAGTGATCTACTAAGATCTCCAATCAAATTAATTTTTTATTTTCTAAAACTTTGGGAATATCATTACATTAGATATATATTGACATCCGTACGGTTCGATCGTTCAAAAATATTTTTAAAAAAATAGAAACAATAATCCGTAACAAAGCACTAGTTACGAGTCATATTGAAAATAGTAGTGATCTACTAAGATCTCCAATCAAATTAATTTTTTATTTTCTGAAACTTTGGGAATATCATTACATTAGATATATATTGACATCGGTACGGTTGGATCGTTCAAAAATATTTTTAAAAAAATAGAAACAATAATCCGTAACAAAGCACTAGTTACGGGTCATATTGAAAATAGTAGTGATCTACTAAGATCTCCAATCAAATTAATTTTTTATTTTCTAAAACTTTGGGAATATCATTACATTAGATATATATTGACATCCGTACGGTTGGATCGTTCAAAAATATTTTTAAAAAAATAAAAACAATAATCCGTAACAAAGCACTAGTTACGAGTCATATTGAAAATAGTAGTGATCTACTAAGATCTCCAATCAAATTAATTTTTTATTTTCTGAAACTTTGGGAATATCATTACATTAGATATATATTGACATTCGTACGGTTGGATCGTTCGAAAATATTTTTTAAAAAATAGAAACAATAATCCGTAACAAAGCACTAGTTACGAGTCATATTGAAAATAGTAGTGATCTACTAAGATCTCCAATCAAATTATTTTTTTATTTTCTGAAACTTTGGGAATATCATTACATTAGATATATATTGACATCGGTATGGTTGGATCGTTCAAAAATATTTTTAAAAAAATAGAAACAATAATCCGTAACAAAGCACTAGTTACGGGTCATATTGAAAATAGTAGTGATCTACTAAGATCTCCAATCAAATTAATTTTTTATTTTCTTAAACTTTGGGAATATCATTACATTAGATATATATTGACATCCGTACGGTTGGATCGTTCAAAAATATTTTTAAAAAAATAAAAACAATAATCCGTAACAAAGCACTAGTTACGAGTCATATTGAAAATAGTAGTGATCTACTAAGATCTCCAATCAAATTAATTTTTTATTTTCTGAAACTTTGGGAATATCATTACATTAGATATATATTGACATTCGTATGGTTGGATCGTTCGAAAATATTTTTAAAAAAATAGAAACAATAATCCGTAACAAAGCACTAGTTACGAGTCATATTGAAAATAGTAGTGATCTACTAAGATCTCCAATTAAATTAATTTTTTATTTTCTGAAACTTTGGGAATATCATTACATTAGATATATATTGACATTCGTACGGTTGGATCGTTAAAAATATTTTTAAAAAAATAGAAACAATAATCCGTAACAAAGCACTAGTTACGGGTCATATTGAAAATAGTAGTGATCTACTAAGATCTCCAATCAAATTAATTTTTTATTTTCTGAAACTTTGGGAATATCATTACATTAGATATATATTGACATCGGTACGGTTGGATCGTTCAAAAATATTTTAAAAAAAATAGAAACAATAATCCGTAACAAAGCACTAGTTACGGGTCATATTGAAAATAGTAGTGATCTACTAAGATCTCCAATCAAATTAATTTTTTATTTTCTGAAACTTTGGGAATATCATTACATTAGATATATATTGACATCCGTACGGTTGGATCGTTCAAAAATATTTTTTAAAAATGCTTAAAATGCTAGTTTAAAATGCTTAATATTTTCAGTAGACATTCTAGTTTAAAATGCTTGTTTAAAAATTCTAGAGATCTGAAGATTTTAGTGATGTGGTAATTTTTTTTAAAAATCTTAGATTTATTTGGTTTAATTTTTGGTAAAAATAAAATAAAATTATACATAAAAATGAATATGTAATTTTTGGTAAACACAAAATGAAATCCGATGGGCGGCTAATTATCCCGCTATCTGCTTTTCACATCCCGCTCTCTACTTTTCAAGGCCCAAATCTCAAACACATACACCAAATATCTATTCTCAAACACATACACCAAATATCTATTCTGCAATCTATATTGGGTTCTCTCTCTCAACACTCCCAATTCTCACTCCCCCAACTTCAAAATTCGTAGTCAGTTTGCTTATCTTCAACTTCTCAATTGGTTTGAGGGCTTCAATTGAGGCTTTTGGTCTTCGAATTAGGGTTCCCCAAATTTTGGGTTTTTAATATTGATTTTAATTAATTCTATTTTTCCACTTAAACTTCAAATAATCATCTCTCTGTTTAATTTCAGGGCGTCTTCATTTTAGGGCTTTGGAGATTTTAGTGATAGATTTATACACTGAACTGAACATTAGTGATAGATTTATCTGCATATGCAGTTTGGATACTGCTCTGGGTTGGATACTCGATGTTAAATTTAGAAGCCAAAAGTGGTTTTCATATAATTTAATAAGCCAAATGTTGCTTTTGTAATAATAATAATAAAAAATCTATATTCTTTCTGATACATACAGTTCTTGCATCCTTTTCTTGAGTGAATATATGTCAAATATATACCTGTTGATATTGTTTTTTACAAATCTTCAATTTTGTTTTTGAAGATAGTGCCGTAGGTCTTAGCAGCTGCCAAAGTCGCTGGAATGAAGTGTATTGTAACAAAGAGTGGGTGAGTGTTTTGTTTTTAAATCTTCTGGAATGATTGTAACTAAGAGTGGGGGAGTGTTTTTACAGTTTTTTCATTTTTTTAGCATAAAACTGCATTATACTTAAAACTATAGGAAATAATATTTACAGGAATTGGTGAATGCAAAAACTTGGTTAAAAAATAATATTGCAACTATTGTCTGCTGGCAATATGTTTCACTTCTGTTCTAATTGCAAGTTCTCTTTTTTCGTGATAATGTCATGCCACTGAATAAATTTTCACCACTTGATTTAATTTCTCATTGCAGGCTCAAAGCAATGAGTTTGTTGCAGTCTTCAACATTGAAGATTATAAAGGTAAGCAGTTTTGAACAGAGATGCTCTGATTATGGTTCCTTGCTTCTGTTTAAAATTGCTTAGGTTTTAGGCCATCTGGATAAGTCTGTTTCTTGATGACAATGAGTATCTCCACTACGAAGATGACTGGTACCTTTTCTGGTTTTTCCTTTGCTTGTGTAACTATATGCTTGATCATGGCAACCGATTATTTTGTCACTTATAAATATTTTGTGTAACTATTGGTGATGTTAACTGTTAGAGAGATAGAAATCTTACCTGAGTAGTAGTGGTATGGCCTGGAGAATTTTCTAGATAAATTTACAGAAATAAATATGATCAGTAGTTCCTAACAATATTTCTAACTGATATGTCATTGCCAAGTAATACGATCAGTAGTGTAATGCTGTTAGCTGATTTATTCCGTGTAGGTTATTCATACCAGTAGTTTATATATAGGCAAGGCTGGAACTTGGTTAACTATTTGATGCACCTGATAAATCAACTTTTTAGGCTTCAAATTGGTTGTGGGATTTATTGTATTTCTAATTTGGTAGAAGTGGGCTAGTTAACACGGAGCTGAATTTCTTGAGATGGAATTTCTCATGTTTTTTGTCGTCAATTCGTCATTGGTATTATGCATATATATATATATATATATATATATATATATATATATATATATATATATATATATATATATATATATATATATATATATATATATATATATATAACTTGATGCTTTAGATTTTTCTAATATGCGAGGAGCAGGGGTGCTTTATTCAACTTAATATCTTGAAAATATTCCTTACAGGCCCCAACATCAGAAATTCAGGATAAAATATCATTTATCATAAATAACTGATCTCCAGCTAATGCGGAAGCTAAACTAAGAGAATTTTCGGAGTTCTTTCAAGAGCAATATTATCCTTGGTTTGCCCAGTACTTGGTGATGAAAAGGTATATTTGCCTGTTATTTGCATGTAAATGTTGTTATTTGTCAAACATTTTGATTTCTATTTGTAAATAATTATTTTAGGTTTTGTTGGGATATGTACTTATAAAATCAAGTTCCGAGGAGCGTTCATTGTTAAAGAACCTGGGTAGCTGCCTTGGTAAGATTACGATAGGCAGGAATCAAGTATTGCGAGCTCGAGAGATTGAGCCCAAGTCTTTAATTATAGAGGTTTGTTTTTTTTTTGTATGAACTATTCCCTTAATTGGTTGTTTTCCTGTGTAAATAGGTTTACTTCAGAAAACACACTTAAATTTCTTGTGATTTTTGCAGGCTTATGAGAAGGGTTTGATGGCAACGGTACTCCTACGACTCAAGGAGGCACCGAATAGCAATTTGATTACGTAACCGTGTAATGGTTTCATACTTTAAAATTTTAGACTTAATCGTACGTGCTTGTTGGTTTAGAATTATGTTGGATTCCTTTTGGATGTATAAGTAATGGTTTTATTAGGTATTAGCACGATGTTGGTGTGGATGATTGTAACTATTTAGTGGCTGGTTGAATGTTTTGGATGGCTTTAAATGCCTTTGAATGTATTTTGATGGGTTTCTTTATGTAAGAAAAATAATATTGAAGAAATTTTAATTAAAGTGTTGCATTTGATATTTTCAATGTTGCATTTGGTAACTATAGTGTTGCATTTGGTCAGATACTAGTGTTTTAAAAAGCAAAAAAAGCGTTGCATTACATAGCTGTGGGCCCAGGGTTGACATGGCACATTGGACCCAGTGTTGATGTGGCACGCGGGACCTATTGCTGACGTGGCACGTGGGACCCCTGTATTGACGTGGCACGTGGGACCCACTGTTGACGTGTCATGGCAGGCCCCATCACTGACATGGCACGTGGGCCCCACATGATGACATGGCAAGTGGGCCCCACATGCTGACGTGGCATGCCAGCTGGACTATTGCTGACGTGGCATGCCAACTGGACTGTTGCTGACGTGGCATGCCAGCTGGACCCATTGGTGACCTGGCAAGCTAGTGGGACCCACTTAGTGACGTGGAATTGTAATTTTAGCTAATGTCAAATGCAATGCTCTTTTGGTGTTGCATTTGAACGCTCTGGTGTTGCATTATATGTCAGATGCAACGCTTATTGATGTTGCTTTAGATGCCAAAAAGCGTTGCCTTAGGGGGTCTAACAGGACGGTGGCGGATGCAACGCCCCCTGGTGTTGCATTAGGTCTAATGCAATGCTTTTTTGGCCTAAAGCAACAGTAAACATGGCGTTGCATTTGAGCGTTTTTGGTGTAGTGTGTATGTGACTTAGTCCATTTTCTTGCAGAAGGCAGATTGCTTCTGTCATCATGTGATCCTCCCCCTTGATCCATGCTCTCCTGATTTTCTTGGTGTCTCTCTTCATTTTCAGATGCTCCCCCTGAATGTGACTGCTCAGAATTTGAATGATCAGAGTTTGAATCAACAGTGTTTGATTCAGAGTTATCAATTGAGTCACTATCAGTGTTTGAATTATCACTTTGATGTGATTCTTCATGCTCCCCCTCAACTGGTTCTTCCCTTGTTTCTGATTGAAAAGTTTCTTCAGTGTTTACCAGTAGAGGTTCAGAATTGACCTCAACAGTGTTTGTCAGATCTGTATAATCCGAGTTTAATAAATCTTCATTTTCAAAGTGCAGTTGATCATGCTCATTAACATCTTCAAGTCCAGTTATTTTCTTGTCATCAAATGACACATGAATAGACTCCATGATCACTCTGGTTCTCAGATTAAAAACTCTGAATGCCTTTGTTGACAGTGGATAGCCAACAAAAATTCCTTCATCTGCCTTTAGGTCAAATTTGGTCAACTGTTCAGGATGAGTCTTCAACACAAAGCACTTGCATCCAAAAATATGAAAATATTTTAGATTTGGCTTCTTCTTCTTCACCATTTCATATGGTGTTTTACCATGCTTGTTGATCAGTGTTGCATTTTGAGTAAAACAAGCAGTTTGAACTGCTTCTGCCCAGAAATATGTTGGCAACTTTGCTTCATCTAGCATAGTTCTGGCAGCTTCTATCAAAGTTCTGTTCTTCCTCTCCACTACACCATTTTGTTGTGGAGTACCAGGTGCAGAAAACTCTTGTCTTATTCCTTTACTCTTGCAAAATTCTTCCATAGATGAATTCCTGAACTCAGTTCCATTGTCACTTCTGATTATCTTCACTTGATTCTCTGACTCTTTGTCCAGTTGTAATATATGTTCTGTCAGTGTTAAGGCAGTTTCATCCTTCTTTGCTAGAAAATACACCCATGTGTATCTGGTGTATTCATCAACAATGACTAGAGCATATTTCTTCTTTCCAAGTGACATGACATTTACTGGTCCAAAAAGATCAACATGTAGAAGATGATAAGGATCAGCAATTGAAGACTCAGATTTGCTTTTGAAAGAGGTTTTTCTCTGTTTGGCCTTTTGACAAGAATCACACAGGCCTTCTACATTCAACAATGACTTTGGTAGTCCTCTTGCAAGATCATTCTTTATGAGCTCATTGATGTTGTTCAGATTCAAATGAGAGAGTTTCTTGTGCCATTTCCAACTCTCTTCACTGGACATTCTTGTTGACAGACACACTGCTTTGCCATCAGTGTTTGTTGACAATTTGATTTCATAGATGTTATTGTGTCTGTTTCCAACTAGAGCAACCTTCCCTGTAGATTTACTGATCACTTGACAATATTCAGGCTGAAAATCTACATGATATCCTCTGTCACAGATTTGACTCACAGATAGCAAATCATGTTTGAGTCCTGGAACCAGAGCTACATTTGTGATGATGACATTTCCAAGATTAATATTGCCATATCCCAGGGTATGTCCTATGTTGCCATCTCCATAGGAAACTTCTGGGCCAGCCTTCTCCTCATACTCTGATAGCAGGGCTTTATTTCCAGTCATGTGTCCTGAACATCCACTGTCCATGACTAGGGTACTGACCCTGATGCCCTGCAATCACAAACAATCACTGATTGTTAGTTTTAAGGATCCAGACTTGCTTGGATCCTCTGGCTTTCTTAATTCTGTTAGCTTTTGCAGCGGAATTCAAATTAACAGAGTTTAAGCTAACTTTTTCAGAATTTTCATTTGCAGAGTTTACTTTAACCCACTTCAAATTTGGCTTGGGTTCATAGTAATTATAATAAATAGCATGATAATCTCTGCAAGTGTAAATAGAATGCCAAGTACTTCCACAGTGTTTGCATAAAGTCTGTGGTCTAGTTCTCACATAATCACTCTTTACTGCAGTTTTAGAAGGCAAAGAATTAATGTTCTTATTCTTACTGCAGAAACTAGCAAGATGATTAGTGCTACCACAATTAAAGCATGTTTTTCTAGGAGCTAATGAAGCAAGCATTGGCTTAATTCCTGATGTGATGCCTACTTTTCCATTTTTATTTTTCTTAGGCAATCTCTGTTTGTTGACAGATTTTATCTCCTTAAGCTTATGCTTGAGTTGTTTATCTGTCATTAAACCAATGTTAGCCTCTTTAACAAAAGTTTTAGCATATGACTCTTTAACAGCCTTTTTCTGTGCTTCAGTCTTAGGTCCACCTGTTCCCATGACATTACCCTCAGATGAACAATATGGTCTTACTTTTACCTTATTTTCAAATCTAAGTTCATCTCCTACAGAGTAACCTAGACCTACTGTATCTGACTGAAACACTTCTTGAGTGTCTTTACCAGAGTGTGTCCAAGTTTTAATGATGTGTTTACTATCCTCCAATTCTGATTCTAGTTGCTTATACTTACCTAGCAACTCCTGTTCAATAAACACTGCAGCATCTCTCTCTTTTTGAATTTTATTCATGTTCTCTAGCTCTTCCTCAACAATTTTATTTCTTTCTTTGAGTTGAGAACACTCAGACTTTATCCTCTCATTTTCTAAGGTCTGATCCCTATAACTGATATGCAATGCTTTAAGATAAATTCTTAATTCAGTTATATTATCAGTGTTATAAGCATAGGTTGTTGGAGGTACCTTGAGATCATCATTTTCAGTCTGAGTAGTAGCCATGAGAGCATAGTTGACTTCCTCATCTGAATCTGAAGTGTCTGCCCAATCTCTGCCTTTGGTGTAGAGTGCCTTTTCAGTTTTACCCTTCTTGCACTCAGGAGCATAGTGACCCATCTCCTTACACTTGTAGCATTGAATTTCAGACTTATCTTTCTTACCAGATTTGAAGTCCTTTCCTTCAGATTTCTTGAAATTCTTCTTATCAAACTTTGAGTAGTCCTTGGAGAATCTCTTTCCCTTCTTGAAGTTCTTGTATCCCATCTTCTTGAAGGTCTTTACCATCAATGCAGCCATTTGCATCATATCTTCATCATCTTCAGAATCAGATGAATCATCTGTGTTTGAGTCAACATCAGTGTTTGATGACTCATTCTCTGAATGGATGACTAAGGCTTTCCCTTTTGCCTTTCTTCTTGATGCCTCCTTCTTTGATGGTTTCTCCTCAACCTTGAGAGCAACAGACTTTGACTTTCTACTAGATCTTTTGTTTCTCTGCTCCAATTCCAATTCATGGGTTTTGAGCAGACCATAAATTTCATCAATCTCTGTTTCACCAAGTTCATAATTATCTCTAATAGTGGTCGTTTTCACATCCCACTTTTCAGGTAGAGAGAGAAGAAACTTGAGATTTGAATCTTCCAAATCATACTCTTTGTTCACCAATGACAAATCATTGAGCAGTTTACAGAATCTGTCAAATGTTTCTGTCATGGTTTCATCAGATTTTGCCTCAAAATGTTCATACTCCTGTGTGAGTATGTTCCTTCTGTTCTTCTTAATTGCAGGTGTTCCTTGACATCTAACCTCAAGTGCATCCCATATCTCCTTTGCAGTTGTGCAGTTTATAACTTTATTAGACATAACATTGTCTAATGCACTGTGAAGTAAGTGCCTTACTTTCGCATCCTTTGCAATAGATGAAAGATCCTCAGCAGATAGATCTTTCTTCTCTTTTGGAATTACTTTTGGTTCCTCACCAGCAGCAACAGCAGATAACTTTGTAGGTTTGTGAGGACCTTCATAAATTCTGTCCAGATATTCTGGATCTGTAGCCTCCAGAAACATGGTCATCTTCACCTTCCAAATTGCATACTCTAATGGCCTCAGGATAGGAACCCTAATTGTTTCATACCTACTAACAGTAGTAGGGGCTTTCTCAGATGGTGGAGGTATCTCTGCCATTGATTACTATCGTGTTTGGATCTTTAACTGTAATAAAGTAACAGATTTGGCTCTGATACCACTTGTTGGGTCGAATACACAATATATAATCAATTACCGTATGAATAAGTAACAAGAACACACGTTTTAACCCTTAAAACTGTTTGGAATTAATAATTCCTCTCTCGGTGATGTAAAGTATCACAGAGAGCTGCTTAGGTTACAAGAATGATATTCGTTCACGAGGGATACCCTTCTAGGGTTAACCTAACTGTATTTATAAGATATACAGCTACATACAATCGTAAATTGATTCTCCTAAAATTAAGCTATACAATTGATATCAATTACGATTGCTACACGTCTTCTAAGTCAACTCGATCTCTTTGACAGCTATCCAATCTTCAAAGATATCGCTTCCATATTAATATTAAATTAATCTTCAACCTCTGTTGACTTGTAGACGCTCCCAGTAGACAGACTTTAGCAAACTCTGTTCTCTCCACGCTAACAGTGTTTGCGCTTCCATGAATTCAGCTATCAGTGTTTACGCTTTCTTCTGTCAGCGTTTGCGCTTCCAGCAATCAGCGTATACTCAAACTCTGTTACAACTGCTTTCAATAACAAGTAAAACTCTCTTTACCTGAAACACTTAAACACTGACATTAAATCACATCAATTATATCTAACAACATGAGATGTAGACACATTTTTACTTTCCAGTGAAAGTAATTTTCTCTATCAAGAACTGGTATCTTTACTCCATAATCCTTCTTAGACATGTTGGAAGTGTGTTGATCTTTAGACTTCAAATATGTTAGAAGCTTGCTCTGATACCAATTGTTATTCCCAGATTACACACATGTATAATTGTAGAAGGGGGGGTTGAATACAATTCTTGATATTTATAAATTTCTGATAAGAATCACAGAAGTCTATAAGGAGATAATTGCTGAATGAGAAATGATTCACTAACACATAAAAAATCAGGTGGTTAAATGTACCACCTGAGACTTTTATTCAAAGAAAACTCTGTGATACAGAAGTACACAGCTGCTGTTTTACAACTCTTTGCTTCTAAGAATATTCAAGAAACCCTAAGCAAATATGTCTATTTTCTTGGTTTCTAAAGAGTTGCTACACTTGGTTATATATCCCAAGTTTACAAGTACTACAGGAATAAGATAATATTAATCTAATTCAAGTTGACTTGCTACTCCACTCCAAATACACATGTAGCCGAAAGGTTGTCCTTGTGAACAAATATGTCCCCTGCACCTTTCTTGTATGTACTGTGTAAAATGGAATGCTTCTTTCTTTTGTGTTTCCAAAGTATGGCTGTCATACTACTTTTTATACCTACTATCAACCCATGTGATCTGTCAGTCAAACCTGTCCTTATCAGCTGCTAATTCCCAGTTAGCATAGAAGAAAGTGTTAATGATTATCCGTTGATGTTGTATACTGTCATCCGTTGATGGTAGTTTGAGCTGTATCCGTTGATATTGTAGATTTGAGTTGTATCTGTTGATAGAGTCTTGTTCTCATCTTTTGATACACTTTCACTTAGACAGAATTACATAGCATAGCTTATTTACAATTGGCTACCCTATTCTGCCTATCCGTTGATGGTCAACATGACTCTGAATAAACACACTATCAACTAATAAATAGAGAAACTGCAGTATGCTACAAAACCTCATACGTTGATGAGCTACATGTCAACGAATAGAATTATAATGTCTCATCCGTTGACAGTTACAAAACATGACTTATACAATTTTGTGCATAGAATATGAAGTTATCATCAAGTACAATATATTCCTAACACCAAGATTTGTCGGGCCTTTTGAGGTATTAAAGAAGGTGGGAAAAGTTGCCTACGAGTTAGCCTTACCGCCTCATATGCGACATATTCACAATGTATTCCATGTATCAATGCTTAAGAAATATTACCCGGACTCTAAACATGTCATCGAATATGAGCCGATAGAGATCCAACCGGATTTATCTTATGTGGAACAACCCATTAAGATATTAGATCGTAAAGAGAAAGTCCTGCGGAATAAGACGATACCTATAGTAAAAGTTTTGTGGAGAAACCCCAAGGTGGAAGAGTCAACTTGGGAGCTTGAAAGTGATATTCTTAAAAATTATCCTCATCTATTTACTTAGGTAAGATTCTGGGGACAGAATCCTTTTAAGGGGGAAAGATATAACGCCTTAGAAATTTTTGGTATTTATAATTACTTATTTAATATTAAATATTAAATGTGAATTATGTGATGAGAATATTGTTATGGAGGTAAAATATGTGTGATATGGTATTGATGGGTTTATTTGATGATTTATATATGTCAAATAACCCTATGTGGTTTTATTTTATTTTTAGTGATTAAACCCTATTTAAATTATGTGTTATTTGTCTTCTGAGAATTCGATAAAATCATCGGGATAAGTAAAAAAAAATCATGAAATCTTTTGCATTATTAACTTTATTAGTTTAATTGAGTTTTAAAAATATTAGATGGATTAATTTTTATTTTTAAGGATTTTAAAATGATGTTTTTGAGTTATTTTTTATTTTATGGATTTAATCTTGTAAATTTCATATTTAGTTTGTTTTTGACCCGAATAATATTTTAAAAATATGGGGGTGATCGTAATTTGTACTCTTTATTTTAGAATTTTAAAATTTAATGTTCCACTCAATCTCTGCTAATTTGATTATTGGAAATTATTTAAAATGATTTTTAGTTGTTTATCTAGAAAATACAATAGTTCATTAATTTCTTCATTTTAAAACCTTCAAATCCCTAACCCACCAGATATTTCCCCAATTAACATCAATCTCTCTCGGCTTTCTCTGGACAGCTCTCGAAGATACCAAGGACAAAGGAAAAGTGAAAGTCGAGGACGTAGGAACTCTGCGACTTCAGTAAATACCTTGTCAAGGCAAGTAAACTACTTCACTTATCTCTCAAGTGAATCATATCTATTATAACCTGATCATAATCCTGCTTATTATAATCAGCTCATTGTATTAGTTTGATTTCTGTTGAGATTATCGCTCGTTTAATTCTCGATAAATATGAATAATTGTTTGTCATATTCCAAATTAGAAATATTGAACTCGTTGATTCCTTTGAGCGATATGTTCTAAATCAATATACCCCACTTTATATCGAACTTGTCGATATCTAGGTCAGAAATTACTAGACCTCATTTCTTCTTGAGATTTTAGTTGTTGAACTAGAACGTGAGTTTCCAGAGTGTTTGGCTGGTTGAGGTGGTCGATTGTCCCGATACCTGACATTCAGACTATAGGATTGGACTGTTGTTTTTTTAAAAAATGTGGACCGTAAGGGTCGGACCAGATTCGTGGTCAGTAGTTAATAAGGCCAATGTGTGTCGTGGATCCATTAAAGGACATTGCTGTGTGCGTTTGTCAGGGGTTAGTGCGTGACTGATCAGCAGCCTAACCTTAAAATTGTTTTATTTATAAAATGCATAATAGTCCAATTCTATTTCGTTCCCGGATTTAAATAAAATGATATATCTCTACAGCTATTGAGCATTTATATTTTTCTGATTATTGATCTTTGTCAGACCTGCAGTTTTAATTCAGTTATTCAATTACAATACACTTGCTGAGCATCATTGGCCCACTTTTGTGATAATCCTCTTTTCTCCAGCTAAATTCGAAGATGTCTAGGAGAAGTGGACCGTCGGATAGGGGCAACCGTCGAGTCGAGGTTTTGGGACGGGTAGCTAGCTATTAGCTCTACTTTATGTTATTATTATTGTATCAGTTAGACAGTTTATTTGGTTTCTTGGGTTGTAAAATATTTTAAATATGGATTTGGTTTGTAATGGCTAATTAGATGTTGTTTCATACTGTGACCTGTGAGCGGTCTTGGCCAGAAGGTAGTTATATTCCTATTACGTTTATTATGCATGTGAGCAGGATGTTTAAAAATTGTATGGTTTTGTTGAAATACAGGTGGAAAGTTCTATTTACGAATACTTCATGCCAAAATTTTCTAAAATTCCCCTGTAAATGTATTTATTTTATTATAAAATGTAAGTATTTTAATATTGGTAAGTGAGGGTGTTACAAAAACCGAAAAATAAATTATCTGAACCGAATTTGACTCGAAATATTGGATCCGATTTAGATCCAAATCAGAAAAATGATGAATTGACAAGTTGTTATAATTTTAACAGAATAGCCTATATATTTTAATGCATATTTCATTCAATATTTACTCATTCATAAGTAAAATGAATATCTAAAACAATTTTTTTGAAGAACTACTAATTTTTTATTAGAAATATTACATTCAATAATAAGGTACTTTTTAAAATCTCATAAATTAAAATAATGAATGAGTAATGATTTGAAAGAATACGAACCAATTCTAATCCGACCAAATTTTATCCGATCTTTATCCGAATTTCATTCGATTTTAATCTGAATTAGACCCGAACTGAATCAAATCCGATTCAATCCGAATCTTATTCAAATTTATCATGACCAAAAATTGATCCGATCCGAAATTGATTCGATCCGAAACCGATCCGATTATGTGAATTGTCAGATCATTCAAGATAATATGGTATGTTTATCACTGCTAAGAGATATGTTAATATGTTATCTAAAACTTTCAGGTGTTAGAGGATGGCCCCAACAGGATTTTATGGAGGAACTCGAACCTGAGACCCCTCCTAAACCGAGTTCTGATAACATGTTAAGTAACTAGCTCATCTATAATCTTAAGTGTTAGAGAAAGGTCCCAACAGGATCTTATGCTACAACATATATTATTTAAAAATATTATGTTATTGTTATTAGGGATTAATTATATAAATGATTATAATATTATAATAAATTTAAGGTTTATGTCTCGTAATTTTGAATGAAAAAATGAAAAGAGATTTGGTGAATGCTTTATCAATAACTCATGCAAATATAGTTAGGGCTGTCAAACGTATAATTCGGATACGGATATGCCTATATTCGTATCCGTATCCGAAATTGTCGGATTCAGATACGGATAATATCCGCTTTGTTTCGGATACGGATAATATCCGCTTTTTCTCGGATACGAATGTAGATATTTCGGATGGATATCGGATTTTTCAGATTTTTTTGACGCGTATTGATGATTTCAAAACAATTTTTTTTTTTCATTTAGAAAAATAAAACTGTGAACGCCGTACTAAATATCTAATTTCATTATCTTTAAAATATTAAACTCAAATGAAATTTTTATATATGTCTATAATATTGTTACAATTATATAAAATTTGTATAAATGTATTATTTAATTAATAAACACACATAAATACTACATGCTAATAGAAAAAAATCTTAAATTATAAAATTTAAATATTATATATATTCCATTTCGGATTCGGATACTCCGGATTCAGATACTGATAATATCTGCTTTATTTCGGATACGGATAATATCCGCTTTTTCTCGGATACAAATGCAGATATTTCGAACGGATATCAGATTTGTCGGATTTTTTTGACAGCCCTAAATATAGTACGTAACTTTCTCTTAATTCCCAGGAGTGTCAGGTTGTATTGGCAATTGGGGATTTGTCCCGGTTATATTCAATTTTTAATGAATCTTATTTCTTTCTGGCAAATAAAATAATAATAATTCCCAGGAGTGTCATCTGTACCATGTGGTCGTTTTACTGTTTTAGTTTATTTTATACTCCCGAGCAGTGCATTCCAAGTGCAGCACAAACATTAAAACTTATTAGTTCCGTCCCAAATTGTAAGATCCTTTGATTTTTTTACACATTTCAATGTATTCGAATCGAATACTTGTAAATTATAATTTTTAATTTTTTTTGATTTGTATAAAAATATAGAATCTATAATTTTATACAAAATAAAAAAAATAAAAATATTATTTACCCATCCAAACACATTAAAATATATGCAAAAAGAAAAGTATCAAATAAAATGGGACGGAGGGAGGGTGAAACATGATATTGGCGCGTTTTTGTTGAAACCTGAGGGAGTGTGTAATTTCTTTTGTTTAAAAAAAATATAAAAGGGAGTTTAGGCATGTTAATGGATCGGTTTTTGAGTGGATTAATCTAAATTTATATTTATATTCATTTAAATTTTTGGATTGGATTAAGTATTTAATTTTTTTTTGCAACCAATTCATATCCGCTCTATTAGAATCACGGGAAACCGGATCGGATATCCAATGCAATTAATATTTTTAAAATATAAATCAAATATTAATATTAATATTAAAATCTAAAATAATAAAACAAACGATTTTAAGATGCAGTATAGATTAACATCTAACTATATGAAGCATAGAACATAAAAAATTGGGGAAAAAAAATTATCTATCAATCCTGAAATGTACTAGATTTAATTAGACTGATCAAGATATGAACTCTAAGCATTAAAATAATTCAAATTATAATATAAATGCAATTTTAAATATAATACAATGATAATGTATTTATCACAAATGGAATACTTTTTTCAAGTTATAATATAAAATATTACAAAAGGATTTTGGATATTATATGATTTGAAAATCATACATTATTTATATAATTATAATTATAAATATTAATATATAATAAATTATATAATTACATAATTATATTTATTGTTAGGAATATGTTGTACTTGATGATAACTTCACAATCAAAATTGTATAAGTCATGTTTTGTAACTATCAACGGATGAGACATTATAACTCTATTCGTTGACAGGTAGCTCGTCAACGGATGAGGTTTTGTAGTATACTGCAATATCTCTATTTATCAGTTGATAGTGTTTTTATTCAGAGTCATGTTGACCATCAACGGATAGGCAGAATAGGGTAGCCAATTGTAAATAAGCTATGCTATGTAATTCTGTCTAAGTGAAAGTGTATCAACAGGTGAGAACAGGACTCTATCAACGGATACAACTCAAATCTACTCTATCAACAGATACAGCTCAAACTACCATCAACGGATGACAGTGTACAACATCAACGGATAATCATTGACACTTTCTTCTATGCTAGCTGGGGATTAGCAGTTGATAAGGACAGGCTTGACTAACAGATCACATGGGTTGATAGTAGGTATAAAAAGCAGTATGGCAGCCATACTTTGGAAACGCAAAAGAAAGAAGCATTCCATTTACACAGTACATACAAGAAAGGTGCAGGGGACATATCTGTTCAGAAGGACAACCTTTCGGCTACATGTGGATTTGGAGTGGAGTAGCAAGTCAACTTGAATTAGATTAATATTATCTTATTCCTGTAGTACTTATAAACTTGGGATATATAACCAAGTGTAGCAACTCTTTAGAAACTAAGAAAACAGACATATTTGCTTAGGGTTTCTTGAATATCTTTAGAAGCAAAGAGTTGTAAAACAGCAGCTGTGTACTTCTGTATCATAGAGTTTTCTTCGAATAAAAGTCTCAGGTGGTACATTTAACCACCTGATTTTTTATGTGTTTGTGAATCATTTCTCATTCAGCAATTATCTCCTTATAGATTTCTGTGATTCTTATCAGAAATTTATAAATATCAAGAATTGTATTCAACCCCCCCCTTCTACAATTATACAAGTGTGTAATCTGGGAATAACAATTGGTATCAGAGCAAGCTTCTAACATATTTGAAATTTAAGGTTTAACACACTTCCAACATGTCTAACAAGGATTATGGAGTAAAGATACCAGTTCTTGATAGAGAAAATTACTTTCACTAGAAAGTAAAAATGCGTCTACATCTCATGTCTATTGATGAAGGTTTTGTAGATTGCATTGAGAAGGGTCCTCATGTTCCAATGAAGACTGCGTCAAGAGTTGGCCTTGCTGCAGATGCACCAGACACTTACATTCCCAAACCTGTTTCTGAGTGGAGTACTGAAGACATCGCAGAAGTCCACAAAGATAAAAAGACCATGAATATTCTGTTTAATGGCTTAGAAACAGACATGGTTGACAATGTTATCAACTGTACTACCTCCAAGGAAGTATGGGACATTGTTCAAACCCTTTGTGAAGGTACAGAACAGGTAAGGGAGAACAAGATGCAACTACTGATCCAACAGTATGAGCACTTCCATTTCAAGAATGGAGAGACATTGAATGACACATTTAGTAGATTTCAAAAGCTACTGAATGGCTTGAAACTGTATGGAAGAATCTACCAAGTGAAAGATTCTAATCTCAAATTTCTGAGATCACTGCCCAAAGAGTGGAAGCCAATGACTGTTTCTCTAAGAAACACTCAAGAGTACAAGACATTTACTCTTGAAAGGCTCTATGGAACTTTAATGACATATGAACTAGAAATGGAGCAGGATGAAGAGATTGAGAAGGCCCAAAAGAAAAGTGGGTCAGTTGCACTTGTTGCCAACTTGGAGTAGAAGGAGGAGAAGAGGATTGAAGCTGCTAAATCTACACCAAACAGGGAGGTTTGTGAAGGTAGAGCAGAATCAAGCAGAAGCAAGGAAAAAGTGTTTGAAGAATTGAATGTCCTTCAGCAGGATGAATTGGATGAGATAGATGAGCACTTAGCTTTTCTGTCTAGGAGATTCTCTACGCTGAAATTCAAGAGAAACTCTAGGGTGGCCAAGCCATTTAACAAGGATTTTTCCACAAGCAACTATGTGGATAAATCCAAAATTAAATGCTACAATTGTGGAATTGCTGGTCACATGATAAGTGAATGCAGGAAGCCTAGATCTGAGAACAAGGGAAAGCCAACTGAAATTGTTGACTACAAGAAGAAATATTTTGATCTTCTCAGGTAGAAAGGAAAGGCATTCATGACCCAAGAGTATGACTGGGATGTTGATGGAAATCATTCTGATGATGATGCTGAGTTTGTCAACCTTGCATTCATGGCTGATTCTGAGCAGGAAGCAAGTTCAACTAGCAATCAGGTATTTTCTACTAATCTCTCTGAGCTCACCAAAGAGGAATGCAATAGTGTTATAGATGAAATGTCTACTGAACTATATCACTTGAGTGTTACTCTTAAATCACTTACTAAAGAGAACAATAGGATTAAAGAGACTAATCTGTTTTTAAGTGATAGAAATGCTGCTCTAGAAATTCAATTTCTAGAATTTTAGAAAATGAGAGTTGATTGTAATGATGCTAAAAGTGAAATTGAAGCTGTGTTAAAAAGAGAACTAATTTTAAGAGAGCAGCTGGAAAAGGAACAAGGTATAATTGCTAAATTTCAAAGTTGTAGGAAAATCTCACAAAACATAGTAGAAATCCAGGGAATGGAATCATGGAACAAGGGATAATTGCTAAATTTCAAAGTTGTAGGAAAATCTCACAAAACATAGTAGAAATCCAGGGAATGGAATCATTTGTGAAGGAGACCTGGAATAAAAACAAGAAGAAGCTAGAACCTTGCCTTGAGGATCTAGAGACTATTTGTGAATCAACGGATAGTGATCATCCATTGACAGATGAACCATCAACGGATGAGAGGTATCCGTTGACTAACAAAAAGTCTGTCAGTAAGAAGGAACTCAAGAAACTAAATAATCAATATGGTCCAGTAGCCAAGAACTTTGTTTCTGGTGAAAGTAGCCAAGCCAAATCAAGTGAGAAGGATAAGGCAGGTGATTTACATAACAAAAAGGCTGTTGGTAAATCAGTTAATGAAAAGGTAAAAACTGAGGGTAAAAAGAAAAAGAACAGAAATGGTAAGATAGGCATCAACAAGAAAAACAATTATTCTCCTTACAAGTTTGCCCCTAGGAAAACTTATGGTAATTGTAATAGTGTCAATCACCTATCTTCTAATTGCAAGTCTGTTAAAAGGACTCCTGTTCATGTACCTCAATCTATGCCTGCAATGCTTGTTATGCCTGGTCTGTATCAAAATGCTAGTTTTTCAAATCCATATGTGAACATGCCATATGTGTCTAATCCTTATTTTCAATCTGTGAATATGCCACAAATGTCATGGAGCATTCCTAGCATGAATAGTATGTATGCCAATTTTCCACAAATGCATGCATCAAATATTCATGCAAATGAGCATTTGTCAGAACCTATCACTCAAGCATCTACACCTAAAATGAAGATTGCTAAGAGTGCAAAACCAAAGGCTAACAAGAAAGGACCTAAGGAAACTTGGGTACCAAAATCAACTTGATTTGTGTTTTGGAATGTGTGCAGGGAAATAGAAGGAATCTATGGTACCTAGACAGTGGATGCTCTAGGCACATGACAGGATATTCAACCCTGCTCACAGAGTTCAAGGAGACAGCTGGCCCTAGAATTACCTTTGGAGATGACAGCAAAGGATATACTAAGGGATATGGCTTGATTTCAAAGGACAATGTCATCATTGAAGAAGTGGCTTTAGTTGAAGGTTTGAAGCATAATTTGCTGAGTGTCAGTCAGATTTGTGACAAAGACTATGAAGTAAAGTTCACAAAAGAAGCCTGTGTTGTTTCTGCCAAGGAAAACAACAATGTGGTATTGACAGGCTTTAGAAAAGGAAATGTTTACATAGCTGACTTCAATTCAGTATGCTCAGAATCCATCACTTGTCTCTTCAGCAAAGCAAGCAAGGATGAGAGTTGGCTATGGCATAAAAAGCTGTCACATTTGAATTTTAAAGTTATGAATGATTTGGTAAGAAAGGATCTGGCTAGAGGAATCTCTCAATTGGAGTTCATCAAGGATGGATTGTGTGATGCCTGTCAATTAGGGAAACAAAAGAAATCATCCTTCAAGAGCAAGACAGAGTCATCCATTGTTAAGCCACTTCAATTGCTACATATGGACTTATTTGGTCCAGTAAATGTCATGTCCATTTCAAAGAAGAAATACTGTCTAGTGATTGTAGATGATTTTTCTAACTTTACATGGACTTCTTTCTGCACTCCAAAGACTGTGCAAGTGAAATCATCATCAATCATCTCATACTAGTAAACAATGGTTCTGAAGTCAGAGTACAAAGAATCAGGAGTGACAATGGCACTGAATTCAAAAATTCCATAATGAAGATTTTCTGTAAGGAGAATGGAATTGTCTATGAGTTTTCTGCTGCTAGAACACCTCAACAAAATGGGGTTGTTGAAAGGAAAAACAGAACTCTAATTGAAGCAGCTAGAACAATGCTAAGTGAATCAAGATTGCCAACATATTTCTGGGCTGAAGCTGTCAACACTGCCTGTTTCACTCAGAATATTTCATTGGTCAATCAAGCTGGAGGAATGACTTCTTATCAGTTATTTACCAACAAGAAACCAACTTTAGTTTTCCTTCATGTCTTTGGATGTAAGTGTTTTGTGCTAAGGAATCATGGAGATAACTTGGGCAAATTTGAAGCAAAGGCAGATGAAGCTATTTTTGTTGGGTATGCAGCAGGGAAAGCCTATAGAGTCTACAATCTAAGAACCAACATTTTTATGGAATCTGTACATGTTGTGTTTGATGATCAAAAGATTCTAGGTCTAAATGATGAAGGCTTCCATGAAAAGTTGAAATTTGAAAATTAGGTATAAGGAAAATGTACATTGATGATGATGAGGAAAATGAAGATCATGACCATGAAAATTCACCTAGAGTTGTTGGTCCAACTAGAAGTGATGCTAACACTGGAAATGAAGCATCCGTTGACAGTCATATTGGAGCATCAGATGCATTCGTTGACAGGCATTCTCATGCATCCGTCGACAGGCAAAATGGAGCATCCGTTGATAGTCAAAATGATGCATCCGTTGATAGTCAACTTCATAATTCCGCAAGAACAACAAACTCAGGGGGAGTTTCTCAAAGTCAAAACTCAATGACCAATCAACAAGATCATGCTCATTTAGATGAATCAACCTCATCTAGATCAAACCTTCCACCTTCAAGAAAATGGACCAGAGATCATCCTTTTGAGTTAATCATTGGTGACTCAAACTCAAGAGTCCAAACTAGGAGGGCCACATAAGCAGAATGCCTATACAGTAGTTTCCTGTCTCAAGAGGAACCTAAGAAAGTGGAAGATGCCCTTCTAGATCCAGATTGGGTCTTAGCAATACAAGAAGAGCTAAACCAATTTGAGAGAAATAAAGTATGGAAGCTTGTGCCCAAACCTGATGAAAAAGTGTCATAGGTACCAAATGGGTTCTCAAGAATAAGACTGATGAAAATGGCATAATTGTGAGGAATAAAGCTAGATTAGTGGCAAAGGGCTATTCTCAAGCAGAAGGGATAGATTTTGATGAAACTTTTGCTCCAGTGGCAAGACTTGAGGCAATTAGAATTTTCCTAGCCTATGCAGCACATGCCAATTTCAAAGTCTATCAGATGGATGTCAAAAGTGCCTTTCTAAATGGGGAACTGGAAGAAGAGGTATATGTCCATCAACCTCCTGGCTTTGAAGATCCAGAATTTCCATAATATGTATATCTTCTCATGAAAGCACTTCATGGTTTGAAGCAAGCACCAAGAGCCTGGTATGATACTTTATCTCAATTTCTTTTGGAGAATCACTTCACTAGAGGTATAGTAGATAAAACCTTATTTCATAGAAATGTCAATGGTTCTTCAATACTTGTTCAAATCTATGTAGATGATATTATTTTTGGGTCTACAGATGAGAAGCTTTGTAAAAGGTTTGCCAAACTTATGCAAAGTAGGTATGAAATGAGCATGATGGGTGAATTAACTTACTTTCTTGGTTTACAAGTGAAGCAAGTTAATGAGGGCATTTTCATAAGTCAAACAAAATATATTTATGATCTTTTAAAGAAATTTGACGTAATGGATTGTGCCTCTGCAAAAACACCTATGGCCACTGCAACTAAGCTTGAGTTGAATACTAAGGAAAAGTCTGTGGACATCTCAAGCTATAGAGGCATGGTAGGCTCACTTCTATATCTAACAGCTAGTAGACCTGATATAATGTTTTCCACATGTCTTTGTGCTAGATTTCAAGCTGACCCTAGAAAGTCCCACTTGATTGCTATTAAGAGAATTTTCAGGTATCTCAAGGGAACACCAAACCTTGGCATTTGGTACCCAAGAGATTCTGGCTTTGATCTAATTGGCTATTCAGATGCAGACTATGCAGGTTGCAGAATTGATAGGAAAAGTACTACAGGTTCCTGTCAATTTCTAGGAAACAGGCTTGTGTCATGGTTCAGTAAGAAATAGAACTCAGTCTCCACTTCTATAGCTGAAGCTGAGTACATTGCTGCTGGAAGTTGTTGTGCACAAATTCTTTGGATGAAAAATCAACTTATTGACTATGGTCTAAAAGTTGAAAAGATTCCAATTTTCTGTGACAACACAAGTGCTATTGCCATCACAGAGAATCCAGTGCAACATTCGAGAAGCATACTGACATCAAATACCACTTCATTAGAGAGCATGTGGTATCTAATCATATTAATTTGCAGCTAGAAATGTGTTAGGTATGCTCAATTTTTCATAATTCCTAGTGATATCTAATCATACTAATTTGCAGCTAGAAATGTGTTTTGATTTACTTGAGAATTAAAAACTCTCAGAAAAATTTTCTGCAGAAATTTTGTCTAAGGCAAAATTTGCTTATCAACAGATATCCTTTTAGCCGTTGATAGTATAAACACATTACTAGATTTTCGTATGTCAACGGATAACAGGTTGTCCACATCATCGATGGATAAACTGTTTCTCAACCGTCCATTCTATATCCGTTGATATACATTTTTTTTTAATTATAGCTGTTGGTAAACGTGTATATTTAGTCATGGCTGTACTTCTTTTCTTTTCTTTTACTATCTGACAGTTACTTTTGTCCAATGGAGTAATTACTTTTAATTATTTCATTTTTAACTCTTGAAAAATATAAAAGGCTGTCTTGTGCTCTCACATCTCACTTTTATTCATTTTCAAGAATCTCATAAGTTATCTGCATCTTCTTCACTAAAACTCTCTGCAACAAAAGTTCAAACACTTTAATGGCGCCTATTGTTAAGATGATGTCTTCCACTGGGTTTACCTATGAGAAGAACAATTTCGCGGCCTTTGTTGATACAGTGAATGCTCCAGAAGCTTATCACACCATGATGAATTTCGTGAAGAAATGCAAACTGTCATATGCTATGACTGCCACCACTCCTCTAATCCACGAGGTAATTGAAGAGGTGTGGGCATCTGCTGAGTACATTGGCACAGACGGTACACTTGCTTTTTCTTTAAAGGGTAAAAACTATGTAGTTAATTCTGATGTGATAACTGCTTGTTTAAAATTGCCTGAAAATAACTGTCTGGAAGTACCCAGTAATGCTGAAATTGTTGCCATGCTTAATTCCATAAATTATGCCCTTAGTACTGAGAACTTAGGGAAAATTGTTAGGAAAGGTATGGTTAAAGAATGGAGTTATTTTTGTGATGCCTTCATTAAAACTTTTTCAGGCAAAATTTGTAATTTTAATGCTGTTACCCATTCCATGCTAGTTATGATGTGTATGCTTTTGACTGATAAATTCTATAATTTTGGCACACTAGTCATGTATGAGATAGCAGCAAAATTAGGTAAAAAGGAAACTAGGAGCAAGAATATCTATTTTGCTAGATTTTTTATGCTCTTAGCACTGCATGTATCTGAGAATGAGCTATCCATTGATAACTCGGATAGCAAGTTCAATTGTTTTATTCAGGAGAAAAGAGTCTTAACTGATTTGATTCGAATGAACTTAAATGCAGAAGTACAATTTGTATATCTACCAATTGTTCAGGTAACTATTTCTAACCCTGAAACTCCTATCTCCAACCCCCAAATTTCTTTGCCTTCTAGTGTCACAATGGAGTCTATAGTTGTGACCAAACAGGCTCCTACCAAAGTGACCAAATCCAAAGTTTCAAAACCACAATCTAAAAAGCAAACATCAAGTGTCTCTCAAAAGACACCTGTTATAAAACCTACCAAAACTCTTGAGGGGAGTGTGAAGGTGGTAGTGAGTGGTGAGGGACAGGGTGAACATCAAAGAAGCCCTAAGGATAAGGAAGGTGAGGCAGGTGCAACAAACATTTCAGTCTCTCAAAAGACTGTTAATGAACCTACAAGCCAAATTCTAGTTACATCCTCTCAACAGGGTGTGACTACTGAATCAAGTTCCCCACAAGGAACACTACACAAAAGGGTAAGGGACACTAGCCCTCTCTCAAAAACCTATGGTAGAAGAGTAAAATCCAAAACCATTGGGGCATCACAGGGTGCACACACAGTACAGGAAACTGTACCTTCTCAAACTCAGGTTGATGTGGCTCCAATAAATGTGGAGTCACAGCCCCTTGATCTTAACATTCAAATCGATACACATTTCAATCCATAATCACCAAATCCATCTCTGGATGTGGATATGATATCTACATCAATTCCTGATTCTCCATCTTTAAGATTCTTGGAGAAGCCCCACTCTGCAATTGGTGGTCATCATCTTCTAGATGATTTGTTGGGCCATCAATCTTCCATTCCTGAATTCACAACACCATCTGTGGCCTCATCTTTAAAATCAATCTCCACAGATTCAGTGTTGGTTTTCACTTCAACGAATACTATCTTTCCTTCATCAACGGATATCCTTCATCCGTTGACAAGTGTTTCTCCATCAACGGATGCGCCTAAGTCTAGCCATCCGTTGATAGCTATAACTACTCCATCAACGGATATTTCTTATCCGTTGATAACTCACTCTACCACTGCTATATCTGACATTCCTGTATCAAGTGTGGAGGAGTTCTCAGTAGTTGAAACACTTTTAGGAATGAGGGAAGGGAGTGAGAGGCTACCTTGTGAGCAGGCAAAAGGAGAGGAAAATAATGAGAGGCTGACCATTTCTCTAGGTCAGGCAAAAGGAGAGCAAGAGAGTTCCACCTTAGTAGGTGAAGGTGAGGGTGTGAGAGGTGTGAGCCAGGGGGAGCCCCTGATGCAAGAAAAGAGAGATGAGTGGAGAGAAGGGACTACAGGAGAAATAAGGCAGGAAGATCCAGCCATTGCAAGTGAGTTAATGGAGGTTAATGAAGCTTCTAAAGAGATGGAATTTCAACAAGAATATCAGTCAATCATTGACTCCATCTTTTTGGATCCTGAAACCTTTACTCATCCTGTTTCTACCTATCAAGTCATGGCACAACAGGGCAATGTGGAGGCAGAGGAGGCAATGCACCTAGTGCACACCTCACAATCTCTACAAAGAGCAAAGGAAGCTTTGACAACTCTACCTTCAGATGCTGACAGTGAAGAGTTTGGCAATAATGACAGTGATAGCACATCAAGTGATGAAGAAGTCAATGTGGAGGATACTCCAGAATGGCTATTTTCTTCTACCACTGTGGTTGGTGACTTCAATGTGGAGATTATGAAGCAATATCAATCTGCTATGGCTGAGCACCAGAATGCAGATCCACAGAGGAAGGCTGTCCTTCAGCAAATACCGGCCTCCCTCAAACTTCACAAGATGCATATGGTTATTCAAAGAACACAACAGGAGGAGGTGCAAACTGCAATAACGGAAATAAAAGTAGAACTAGATGCCAGGATTGAGGCACTAGCCCCTACTACCACTCAGAAGGTGCTGTCTAGCAAATTATTGAAGGAAGATAGTCTGGCCAAATCTGTTATGCATCTTTCCTCCAGAGTGGATAGTATGGAATCTCAAATGCAGACAGTCATTGCCAACCAAGCCAAACAGACTGAGCTACTTGAAAGGCTACTTGCAGCCTCACCTCCAGCCCTTGATGCTAACAAAAAGGGGAGAAAAAGGTAGAAGAGGTTGCAGCTACTTCTAGTCAAATTCCAGCATCCAGTAGCAAGATAGCAAAATGTGAGGGGGAGCAACAACCAATTATAGTGGTCAATCCAACAGAGTTCTCTATAGAGGCTTCCCCTGTGAAGAAGAAACAAATGGTATTGCCTGAGATTCAGAGTCTATCAGAAATCTCAGATGGTGAAAGGCAAGCCAGAATAGAAGCCTTAGAAAAGATCAACAAGGAGGCAAATGAAAGAATTCTGAGGATAGAGAGAATGATCAATGCATCAATTGTATCAACTCTGTTCTCTACTCAGTCCTCAGCTCCAACAACATCAACCACAATTCTGAAGGTGCTCACTCCAGAGATTGTGGCTCCTACATTCTATGATGCTGAACCATCCTATGTCAAAGAATTTGAACCATACATAAGAACCAGAGCCTACTCTCCACCAAAGGCAAATGGGAAGAACAAGTTACAATTGGACTTTCCATTTCCCAAGGATGATGATGAGAAGCTAATGGGAAAGACAATCAAAGAGTTCAAGGAAAAGACAAATAAGAGTGTAAGAGATTGGATGGCTGTAATAATAAAGAATGGAAAAGTGTTAAATATATCCAAAAGCCATCCTAGATTTGTTGAAGCAAAAAGAGAGGAGACCTCCAAACTTCTAAGGGAAGCTCATCCAAGTGAAGAAAATCAATATGAAAACTCAGATGAGAAGCAAGCCAGGCTGGCTCAGGAGTTAATGGATGAGGTAGAGGATGAAATGAGGGAACCTGAGGAAGCCCCCAAATCCAAAAATAAAAGGAGAGTGAAATCAAAGGCAAGGAGGCCTTTCTCTCCAGAAATTGTAAGAAGAGAAACTGTTGGCTCATCACAATCTATTTCTGTACAAGTATTCGACCCAACTGTGAATTTCCATGGTGAGCCTATAATCCCTAAAGAGGAACCAATGAATCTTAACTCCATTGAGGTTCCTTCATTCTTGCTGAAGCCACAATAGAAGCCTAAACAGAAGAAAAGGATACCAAGGAAGGAACCTTCAAAGGAACCAATTCAAGTTGCTAGGGTACCTGCTATTGTCAAGCAGCCAATCTTGGAAAACAAGGATGATTTTATCCATCAGGCAGATATTGAAGAATACTCTGGCATGAATCTGTTTCTGGATGAATTGTAAGAAGTAAGAGGAATTGACAAATATAAACATTTGCCTGAGAGATTGGTCTTTGTATACAAGGGAGGAAAGGAAAGTACATGGCCACTACAGAGGGTTCTTGGAGAAAATTATCTGACCTTAACCAAAGTGTTCTCTGCAATCAAGAGATACACAGGGTTCTCCAAGATAGCAAAAGGGGAGATACTGGACAGAATAGAACAGATAAGGAGAGAATGGAACTCACCATCAAGACTACCAAGGAAGATGAAGATCCCATACAATGGACAGAAAATCCACCTTCAACCCTTCTGGATGTTGGAGTTCAGGGATGAAGATGGTAACAGGAGATTCTTCAGGTTAGAAGACCAACTATCAAAGGCTAGCTCTCAATACCTGAGATGGTTACAACAAAAGCTAAATCCAAAAGTTGGTGAAGAAGATGCCTTCTATAGGCAACTCCAAATGCAGATAGAGTCCAACTCTGCCAAAGAAGGAAAATCAAGGGTGATGTCAACCAGAGAGAAGAAACAGTATTAATCTGCTCAGTCTAGAGGAGCACTTCTCTGTAAATTTCTCAAACCATACGTTTTTAATTTTTGTAGCTTAATACAATTTTTGCATAGTTCTATATATATATCCTTAGGAATGTTTTGTTATCATCAAGGTCCTAAATTTATGCTTTATTGCCATCAAGTATAAATTGGGGGAGATTGTTAGGAATATGTTGTACTTGATGATAACTTCACAATCAAAATTGTATAAGTCATGTTTTGTAACTGTCAACGGATGAGACATTATAACTCTATCCGTTGACAGGTAGCTCATCAACGGATGAGGTTTTGTAGCATACTGCAATATCTCTATTTATCAGTTGATAGTGTTTTTATTCAGAGTCATGTTGACCATCAACGGATAGGCAGAATAGGGTAGCCAATTGTAAATAAGCTATGCTATGTAATTCTGTCTAAGTGAAAGTGTATCAACAGATGAGAACAGGACTCTATCAACGGATACAACTCAAATCTACTCTATCAACGGATACAGCTCAAACTACCATCAACGGATGACAGTGTACAACATCAACGGATAATCATTGACACTTTCTTCTATGCTAGCTGGGAATTAGCAGTTGATAAAGACAGGTTTGACTGACAGATCACATGGGTTGATAGTAGGTATAAAAAGCAGTATGGCAGCCATACTTTGGAAACGTAGAAGAAAGAAGCATTCCTTTTACACAGTACATACAAGAAATGTGCAGGGGACATATCTGTTCACAAGGACAACCTTTCGGCTACATGTGGATTTGGAGTGGAGTAGCAAGTCAACTTGAATTAGATTAATATTATCTTATTCCTGTAGTACTTGTAAACTTGGGATATATAACCAAGTGTAACAACTCTTTAGAAACTAAGAAAACAGACATATTTGCTTAGGGTTTCTTGAATATCTTTAAAAGCAAAGAGTTATAAAACAGCAGCTGTGTACTTCTGTATCACAGAGTTTTCTTCGAATAAAAGTCTCAGGTGGTACATTTAACCACCTGATTTTTTATGTGTTTGTGAATCATTTCTCATTCAGCAATTATCTCCTTATAGATTTCTGTTATTCTTATTAGAAATTTATAAATATCAAGAATTGTATTCAACCCCCCTTCTACAATTATACAAGTGTGTAATCTGGGAATAACATTTATTCGCATCAAATTCTTAACAGATCAGATCATCATGTAAAATACATATCCATATTAAATGGATCGGAGTTTTATCAAATTAAATTTTTATAAAACAAAATTTATTTTTTATTAATTTATATCCAATTATAAAATTTCAGATGGAATCGAATCGAAACACCTGAACCGTATGTACCGGCTAGAGTCCTATCATATATGTTACATACAGACTCTACACCTCTTAATTACGGAGGCAAACAGGTCGGTCGATTCCGGTTTTATGAAAATTAAATTTGGATTCAAAAATGTATGTGGGACCCAGATTTGGATTCAAACCCGATTAAAATTTGAATTCTTAGATCTAGATCTGATCCGTCGGGTTTTGGTTCGGTTCGGATCTCAAATTTTTTATACAATTATTTATTGTCAATTTTTTTTTTGAAATACTGTAATAATTTATCAACTAGAATAATATATTTAATCAAATGTTAAGAAAATGTAAATTCTAAATAAGCGCATGCATCATTCACATATATAAAATTAAAAGATGAATTGTAAAAATATGTCTATCCATTTGTATCATTTATATGTCACAAATTGACTTGGATGCTTTAGAAGATAAGTCTTTTAATAGTTATGAATGAACAAATATTATTGACGAGATTACAAGAAATTATAGAGTAACTTCAAGTTGAATGTGGCTTAAATTAATAGCATTAAAATATTTAGAATGTTATAAATTTAATAATTATATATATATATATATATATATATATATATATATATATATACTGTATTATACACAAATATAATTATAGTTGTATTTTAGATCGGATCCGAGTTTGATACGGGTTCGATTCAATTTTCGGGATTTAGGTCCGGTTCAGTTCGGTTAGCATAAAATCCAAACCCGACCTAAAATTTATTTGGTTCTAAAAATAAATGTCAAATCCATATTCAAATCCAAAATTCCGAATTCAATTAGACCCAATCAAATTGAAACGAATCGATATTCATTAGATCGGGACAAACTGTCATCCCTACTTTAACTGATCCCGTGGACATATCAATGACAATGAGTTCATTAGAATTTCTAACCTCCATATATTTGTCCATAATTCGTGTCAAGCAAGAATCTTGATTAATTAATTACTCCAATTTATATATTTTAATTTATTCAAAATAAAATAAAATTATTATATTGTAGTTAAATAATTTATTTGCGCACTTTCAAAAAATGTTATTCAGTTAAACATAATTTAATTATTATTAATCTTTTCAATTAATTATAATCAATATTAACTATCTTAAAAGTATAGAGCTTTGTTAATATAAGAGGCAGTTGCTGTATAAATACTGAAAAATAATAAAAGTAAATAAGTAAAGGTAAATAAATAATGATATTTTAGTATGAGAAAAATGGGCCTGAGGTTGTCCTCAGGGATATTGAGGTTATAAAATATTTGTATTATAAAGTAAGGATCCCGTAGGGGCATTTTTGTAAATATAATTTTTTCTTCAATAATTTACATAAATACCCTTAAATTTGTATGAAATTGATTTAACCTCAGGCTGAGCTCAAGGTACATGAAACCCTTTTAGTATTGATATATTGCACTCTAATGAAAAGAATTTTGGATTATATGTATATTTTGAATTATTACATTATTATTATTATTATTATTATTATTATTATTATTATTATTATTATTATTATTATTATTATTAAGTTCTTCGAGAACTTGGTAGTCAAAAAGATTTTATTTGCATTAGAAAGGAATTTTGAGATAACTTATACTGGAGAGGTAGTGGTTGTAAGTAATTATTAGAGAATTATTTTAGTATTTAAACTAAATAGAGTAGCAAATATTTAATTGTATTTAATTAATATATAGTGTCTATAGATCATTAATCGTGATTGATATGATCTAGAAACTAACTATATATGGAACTCGGGTTCTATAGTTTTTTTATAGTGTCTTTAGATCGTTTATCGTGATTGATACGATCTTTAAATCAACTATAATTGCAACTAAGGTTGAATAATTTTCTTATAGTGTCTTTTGATCGTAATTCGTGATTGATGCGGTCTAGAAACCAACTATAATTAAATCACAGGTTCTGAACTTTGATCCTGAAATTGCTCCTTCGGTGTTTGGCTTTACAAAAAATTGAAGATCAAATTCAGTGGAAGTTTGTGCAGTGATAGTTATTTTGAATACCAGATTTCAGTAGTTGTATGTTCAGTGGGAATTGTATCAGTGATAATTCAGTGAAAATTGTATCAGTGGTTGTATCATGACTGGCCTTACGGTTTATTATAATAAAATTTTTGCTTATCAAAAAAAAATATATTTAATTGTATTATTATATAAAACTTTCCGTCACACTTATTTTCCAACATATATTGGGGGTGTTTGTCTACGGAGAAAAACGGACTTATCTGAGGATAAGTCCATTTCAACTTATTTCGGACCGTTTGTGTGCACAAGTAGAACGGACTTATTTTGCCAAATAAGTTGATAAGTGATAAGTTAGTAATGACGTACTTTTTTCCAACTTATTTCGTATTACTTGATTTTTTAACTTGTTTAATATTTTATATTTTTACATTTATATTTATAAATGTCATATGCATGTACTGGGATTATTATATTAAATAATTAATATTTTTAAATTTAATTTAATAAATATTTTACCAACTTATAAGTTAAACACCCAAACACGAAAATATAAGTTGTAAGTCACTTATTACTTACTTCATATAATTTACTTACTTCATATAAGTGTTAAGTAACTTATTTTAAGATTTCCCGGCCCCATTGTCAATCGCATGGCCCTAACAGACTTCATATGTAAATCATGGAACTCATTTATAGCACGGAGTTTCAGAAACTTTTTTTTTTCAGAATTTAACTTTTTTTTGAAAAAAGTTATTTTTTTTTTGCAATTTATAGAATCTCAAACATAAATTAAATATTTATATTAAAAAATTATCAAAATATGAAAATTTTACTCGAAAATAAATTCACAAGAACTTAAAAAAAGGTGAGCCAAACATGCTATTAATCTTAGAATACATCCTCTTAATATTAGGAGAAACCCTAATGTCATCCTCAGGCTATTCTTCTCATTAATATATATTTTTTGATAATATTAACATTTACGTGAATAAATTGTATCAAAAACAATATCTATAAAAATTGAATTCTTTCAATCAAAAAACTTTATCATATATCAAGAATGTTCCCGAACATTTAGATAATTTAATACTTAATATACTTGATTTTGAATTAAAAATTTATTTTATTTAAAATTAATATATTTTCAATTTTCAGTTAATAGACATCTTATATATAATTTCATTAGGCACATGGTTGTATCTATGACATACCATATACTCCCTCTGTCCCGGCAACTAGTTTACATTTGCGGACCAGTTTCCGGCACGAATTTTAAGGTGCATTTTAAGGATAGTTATATAACTTATTTTTGATATTTTCTTTTTTTGTATAAAAATAGAACAATCCTATTTTTATACAAAAAAAGAAAATATCAAAAATAGTTTATAGAACTATCTTTAAAATACACCTTAAAATGCGTATCAGATACGCAGTTTTTTATGTAAAGAAATGGATGGGACAGAGGGAGTATATCATTAAGAGGGATTTCTATTTAAAATCAAAAATTTAATGTATTTGTGATTAATATTTTTTCGATTTTTATTTA
Source organism: Kitagawia praeruptora (assembly GCA_037693485.1). Lineage (NCBI taxonomy): Eukaryota > Viridiplantae > Streptophyta > Magnoliopsida > Apiales > Apiaceae > Kitagawia > Kitagawia praeruptora. The sequence continues at coordinate 39,512,428 of CM075344.1, forward strand.
ATAAGCTCTTGATATAAAATTTTATTGACATATCATATCATTAAAAGAACATTTTCCATTTTTAGTTAATAAATTTCTGATATATAATTTCATTAGTCATATTGCATGATATATCATATCATTAAAAAGTTTCTCTTTTAATAAAAAAAATATCGATATGATCCTGCCATCAAATGATAAATAACCTAATTGCAGATGGAAACATTAATAATCAACACCCCAGCATCTTCATTACCACTTCTGCTAAGACCAACTAGGATCACAATTCACATTCCATACATGCAAGTACTTCAAGCTCATCACTTTAAAAATAAAATGCAACCTACTAATGTTTTCATCAGGTTCTGTAAATATACGGGAGGGAGAGAGGGGGGATTGGTACGTAGGGAAATCAAATGAATGATATTTAATGGATATATAAGCACGACATATTCACTAAAATAAGTACTAAGTACAAACAGGCACACATTTTATGTTTTTTTTTTTTTATGTTAAATATCTTCTAAACAGGAGACAGATTCTCTAAGTTGAAGAAAGCTCCCTATTCTTAAATCTTAATCACTAAGATATAAAGGAGGGCATGCAGTCGAATTTAACAACCCAAAAAATTTTGATGTTAAATAAATTTGATTGTAAATCCTGTCGAATTTATAAATTTGATGAAAAAAAGGTTGTCGAATTTATAAATTCGATTGAAATTTTCAGTCGAATTTATAAATTTGATTGCATAAAAAAGATCGGTCGATTTAATAAATTTAACTGTAAACACTCAAAAATAAGTTTGATAGGCGGGAAATTCAAATTTTCGCCAAAAAATTCAAAAATTTATCCGGGGACAAATTCCACTGATTCCAGTCGAATTGTGCAGTCGAATTTCACCAGCCGAATTTGCTAAATTCGACTGATTTTTACTAAATTCCATTAAGCTAGAATCGACTGCTACTTTACAGTCGAATTTAGCTAAATTCGATCGTAAACAGTCGAATTTAACTAAATTCGACTGCAAAGTGGCAGTCGAGTTTAGCGGAGATTCTTGTAGTGACAGAAAAGAAGGGAAACAAACTTTCGGAGTAAAGAAAATAGAGTAATTTCATGCCCATTTTTTTGACAAAATTCATAAATTACATTTGGCACTTCTTAATTTTGAATAAGAATCCAAATATAATTCCTTACATGTTTATTCTCAAAATACAAGATTAAACTAATTATATTTAAGGATAAAAATGCTATAAATTATTTCATAGATTACATATACTCATCTTATATTACACCCTCACCAAATTTAAAAAATCAAACTTCAATTTTTAATTTTGTAAAAGTATATTTTTATTAATTAATGATCAATAAATAATATTGAATTACAATATATAAATGTTAAGATATTAAATTAGTACGTAACATGTGTAAATAAAGATTTGGATATAGTCTTTGTAATAGTTTAATACCATATTTTTTCATTTATCTATTAAAATTAACATTTTATTTTAACAAAAATATTATGAAAAATTGTAATTTAACTTGTTGTATAAAGTTAAGGGATGTAAAATGCAATTTATTAAATTACATATAAAATATTACATTTAGAATAAAAATGAGATGTAAATTACAATATACATAGAAGATATTTGACATACAAGTATTTTCTATGCTTAAAACTTAAATATAAATTGCTTGGCCTGCTATTTTTATTTAACTCATAAGTTAATAGATGATCGAACAATTTCTTTTTCCCGTTAAAACTAATTAATTAACTTGTAGAATAAATAATTAAGAGAGCTAAACGGCACTGGTCAAGTAATGCCATAAATTTCCGGCAAGATGCCGGGTAAACGGGAAAAAGCAACTTGGAGCTCAAAACCCAACCAAAAAGCAGATCAAAAATCAAATCATATCAAATCGAACGCACAGAGATAGAATATTGAATGAATTCAAGAAACGAAAAGCTCGTCCTACATAATGTTAGCACATAACCATATGTAGCATGAAACACACACCACAAAAAGCACACTCAAAGGATCACCAATATATATATATTTTGTAACAATCTTAAGCAAAATAGAATCTTGCTTAAAAATTGAACATATAAGTTAATTAAATCGATTTTAACCTCTCATTTTTCTTTCTTCGTCCTAGTTTCCATCCTTCCAACCCAATTTTCTTTCAAGTAAACAACTCATTTACGATTGAGCAAACAAAGAAATAGTTAAATCAAACCAGTAATTAAGTTTGGAAGGATCCGAGATCTCTTTTTAAATCGAATTCTGATATCATGTTAAATGATTATATCATCTAAATATTTAGATGTGTCTTCGCAAATTGATGTTTCGAACACTTAGTTGTTACAAAGAAAACATTCAGTAGAGTACTACGACAGCATGGATAAATATTCCCTACTATGAGGAGAAAAGATATACGAACGGTCCGGAGGCCCGAGATACAGAATTGGTTTAGTGTAAGTACCATTACCTTGTCGACTTAAGGTCTTGGCGGTGGAAAGAATTGCGTGCCAGCCATGAAAGCATTGAGTGGAGCTGGATATGTGGTTGAAGTGTCAAGCCATGTCACTCCGGGCGCATCAGTGTTTGCTGTAGTTGTAACGGGATCGGTTATAAGATCAAGGGGCTGTTGAGCTCCACCAGTGGAACTACCACCCGAGCCGAACCGGTTTTGGGGGCCTTGATCATAAAGAAGCCCCTTAAAGACATGGCCTCCAATTTGGACAGCGGTTTGATATGCATATTGCTTTTCCGCATCATCCATTGCCCTGAGATTTACACATCGAAACACGGCCGTGGAGCTCACTTCTGCTGGGAATTTCCCCACTTCTAACCCTAGCAACACCCATAAAAAATTAGTATCCAAATAAATAGGAATTGACACATTCATTCTTGTTGTTCATATATATATATATAATCATTTTAGATACATATTATATAAAAGGTGCAAGGATTGTGCATTTAGATCAAATGAAAGATAATACGAAACGGATGGAGGCTAGAGAGTTGTAAATAGAACCTGAATTGTGGCTTGTTAAACGAGTGCAAGTGAGTGGATTCTCTCTTGGCCTTTTGAAATTAATATCAGATGATCTCATCAAACTCAACTGACTGTGGTGCTGCTGCTCATCATTTTGTTGTTCTGAATTACAAGAGGGATGTAACTGTTGTTGCTTCTCGCGTCTTTTGGCAGCAGGAACCCAAGTGCTCTTAACATGAGTTTGACAAGGAAGCCCTCGACTCTTACAACAAGTCCTGCACCTCATGTGCACACAATCTTTCTTAGCTTGGTTTCCACAATCTAAACAATTTATGCTACTACTACTACTGCCACCACTAATCATATTATTTTCGTTGTCTCGAAGAACTCCAGATTGTCTCATGTGAAGACCGAAACCCGAAGAAGATGATGATGATCTATATAGAAATGATTGATCATTATCAGTTGTGGTGTTTGTTCTTCTAGTTGATGAGTAATTAGAAGCAGAACCACCGACTAGAGAAAGATCCACATGATCTTGAAGTTGTAACTTCTGTTGTTGATGTAAATGATAGTATTGTTGCCACAGCTCGAAACCCTTGTTATAGATCTCTTCGTTTTTGAAAAAGTAGAAATTGTTCTCTTGACTTCCTTGGTTTTGTTCTTGATCTTTTCCTCCTAGTGGAAAGAGCCCTGACATTCTCTACTGTTTTCGTACCCTAATTTTGACAAAATCTCCATATATTATACTAGTACCATGTGTTTAGTGATGTCGAGGGTTTAGGGATTAGTTCTCTGAAAGGTTCAACTTTGAGGAGTATGTCTAATTTGTTTGGTGCATTAAATAAAGGCAATTACCCTGCAACGCCGCCATGGATACTCCTCAAGTAACTGCAACTTCAATTTAAGACAAATCCATGAGTACGCACAAGTCTCTCTCTCTCTCTCCCTCTCCCTCCCTTTTCTCGCTCTAAAAAGTACTCATCAAGTGGCTGGTTGGCTTATATTATTTTTTGGTTTGTCACTCTTGCAACATACTTCATAACAGTTGTTGTCTAGTAGTAGTTTGGATGAAAATGTCATCTAGAAACACCAAATCTTAGCCGTTGCATGTCAATCAAATGGTCGCTTCGCAGCTTACGTGGCAATGCACCAGCTTTGCTTATTCGTCCTTTGTGCGGAAAACACGCTAAACCTTTTTCTACTCACTGTTGTTCCTCATATTTAAAAAAATTACTGTATTTTTTTACCCTTGTATTAGATTCAAACCTAATCTTAAACCTCTCATATAAAGAACGAGGATGAATAATCTTTCTGGCTAGAATGTTTGTAACATAAAATTCTGATTTTTTTTTTGCCTTTATCTGATATTTAATGGTTCTATGTCATCGGTGACAATCACAGCACCTTCTGATCGATTTACTAAAAACCCGACTGTTTTGTGCATCGGTCAATTAAATGTTTTAAAAGGTCCGTCAATTTTGTCTGGTCGAAAATAACATGTTTTGTTGGAGTCGTCATTTGCGTGTAACTCTTTAATGTAGTGTGGTTTTCAAATTGTTCACCTATATAATTTAGGGTTTTGTTTAACAATGCTTAACAATAAGGAGCATTAAATATTTTCATCTTTTCAACATTGATTTTAGTTATTTAATTGTTTTTTAATTTTTCAATGCTCTTTTACAACATTAATTCAATTTTTCAAGTAATAATAATGGACCCCTGCAACCATAGCCTTAGTGCTATGTTTGGCATTACCCTAACAATAATTATGGAAAATATAGTATTTCATTATCAGGCAATAAGATGTATTCATAATATGTTTATATGAATGAAACTCACACTTCGGGTTCTGTTTAAAGGTCAACACCTCGACCATCTTTCATGGCATGGCAAAGAAAGGGACTGATATATGTTACAATAAGAGTTCTTTGTACGTAAGGTAGATAGTACTATCATTACGTGACTACATCATGTAATACATGCATTATATATAGTTGAACCGTGATAGTATTTTTTTCCGATCCCGACATAACGTAGATAATACTTCCTATGTCCTATTCATTTCTTTACAATTACCTTTTTGGGCCGTCCCACCATTTCTTTACATTACCCAAAATAGTAAGTTTTAACACTATTACACCCACTATTTCACTTATTTTAACAATACTTTACACTATTTCACTCACTACTTAACTTATTTTAACAATAAAATCACTATTACACCCACTACTTCACTTATTTTAACAATAAAATCACTATTACCCCCACTACTTCATTTATTTTAACAATATTACACTCACTTTATACCCACTATCCTTAACCTCCGTGCCCAACCGCCATGTAAAGAACTGGCTGGGACGGAGGGAGTATATTTTTACTCTTGATATCAATAAAATAATATTTTTTTTCAATTCTAAACGTACTACTTTAAATAATTCCAAACGTATTACATTAAAGAGATTTAACTGTAATTTGCTATTGTAACTTCTAAGGTCATGTTTGTTTTAGGGGATTATAATCCTTGGAAAATTACACTATCTTTCTTAAATTTAAAAGATTATAATCCCATGTAAGTATATTGCTATCATCTTTTTGATTTATTTCTATGGGATTATAATACCTTCTTTCACAAGGTATTATAATCCCATAGGAGTGAACTAAAACAATGATCAAAATGTGAATTCATGGGATTATAATCCCTTACGTTTGGGATTTATAAGTAATAATTTGGGGATTATAATCCCTTGAAACAAACATGACCTAAGAGCAACTCCAAGAGGCTCCCTACTATCACTCTTAAGTCAAATTTTAACAAAATTGAAGCAATAATCAGCTCCAACAGGCTCCCTACTATCACTCTTAAGTTTAGGAGCTTGAAATGTTTCCTCAGTACTGAGGAGTGAACACTTCCTCCTAAACTATTATTATATCATATATTATGTTATGGCAGTGTTGGCAAAGTGAAAGCAATGATATTGTTACAATAAAAAATGGATATAACACAAATGAAGATAACTTTGAAGAGGCTTATTGGAGTTGAACTTTCTGTTTGTATATTAATTGACTTAAGAGTCAATATAATAATAATATATGTAGGGAGCATCTCAAGCAACTCTTGGAGTTGCTCTAAGTACTAACTTCATAACGTACATTACTTGCAACTCTTAAGATTTTTATGTGCATGGCAAATATTCCATGGGTTACTTAAAAAGCTGCGTGCTTTGTATTATCAATGTATGATAATGCTTCAAAATTTGTCCAACATCTGACATTATATAAACCAAAATATAAAAGATTCACCAAATTAATATTTACACTGTTAACTGTCAATATATATATAAATATATATAATATACATTTACATAGTAAAGTTCTATGAAGTACTGTTTTAATTGGAGTACTTGGAATACATATACGTATTTTAAAATTTATTATTTTGCAAACCTTGTTATATGAATATCATTATTTCATTGATAATCTTGAAAATCATGTATGTTTAGCAATATGTTCATCTTGAAAATTCTTTATGTTTTGCAGTCGGAACATATATGTTTTGCAACACAAATGTGTTTCGCAGAACAATTCGTTTTGCAATATTTTGTTAGCAAAACATACAAAATTTTCAAGATTTTCGATGAAATAATGATATTCACGTAATAAACTTTGCAAAATAATGAAGTTTTCAAAATTTTGAATGCAGAACGTATATGTATAGAGTTGTAATTCGAGTCGGGCGGCTCGCGAGCTCGCCCGGCTCGAACTCGTTTAATTGAGCTCGACTCGACTCGTTTATTTAAACGAACCGAGCTCGGGTAGAGGTTCCGGCTCGTTTAATTAAATGAGCCGGCTTGACTCGACTCGTGAAATTAAACGAGTCGAGTTCGGGTAGAGTTTTAAGCTCGATTAAGTGTAAAATTAAACGAGCAGTTTGCCCGACTCGTTAAAACCGACTCGTTTAGCTAAACGAGCCGGCTCGACTCGACTCGTGAAATTAAACGAGTCGAGTTCGGCGAGAATTTTTGGCTCGTTTAATAAACGAGCCCGGCTCGACTCGTTTAAAAAAACCCGACTTTATTTAAAGCTCGGCTCGAACTCGCCCGGCTCGACTCAAATTACAGCCCTATATATATACTCCAAGTACTCCAATTAAAACAATACTCCATAAAACTTTAATCTACATTTACAATGTTAAGATGATAAAGCGTACGTAACTTTATTCATACCCGAATGACCGATACTCCCTCTGTCCCATCCATTTGTTTACACTTTCCTTTTTGGGATGTCCCATCCAATTCTTTACATTTCTAAACTTTCCTAAAATAGTAAACTTTTATAATATAAAAATCAACTACATCCACTAATTTTCTCCACTAACTCATTTTATACATTATATAGTAATGGGTCCCACCACTTTACTCATTTTTCCTACTTCTCTCCTTCTTTTTTATATTTTTCCTTGGTCTTCGTGCCCAAACCAAATGTAAACATTTGGTTGGGACTTCTCTCCTTCTTTTTTATATTTTTCCTTGGTCTTCGTGCCCAAACCAAATGTAAACATTTGGTTGGGACGGAGGGAGTATATTTTTGTCAGAAAATGTAAATCCATGAATATTTGTAATGAGAATTGTAAACAGTTTTTGAGAGTCGATTCTCATACCTAGAGTTTTAGTCGTTATTTTTTCATCTTCCAGATCTTTATTATTTTAATTAAATTCCTTCGTTCTCCCATTTTTTTTTTATTTACGAGTTTTTTAATATAATTGAGATCTAATCCTTTTTGAATGAGATTTTTTTAGTACCTTGTTATCAAGATTGTTAGTCGTGCCCATCTTTTTAGGATGTTAATGTATTATGTTTTGATATTTTTGTGTTTTGTTACGAGTTTCGGTAACGAGTTTCGTTAGTTTTTCTGACAATAATTTATATGGTATTTTGGAAGATCCGTAAGTCTCGTATCGAATCTGGAACGATGGTGGATACCGTAAAAACTCACCTTTCACAACAAAATTTGTTCATATTTTGGGGACATTTATTGCTCCAATATCAATTGATATAATTGATAGTTCTGAACATTGGGCTACGGATGGTGTTTATGTGAAGGTGAATTTCGTAATGTTGGTTGGATTGCTCGAGGTGTCGTAATACTTTTTAGATTAAAGAATTTGAATATTTTAAGTGTCTAGCGATCTGAAAATAAAATGATTATTTATTTAACTTGTTTTTTGTTTTTCAATTAAATTGTAGTTGATAATTTAGGAATTTATTTCGACTGAATTTCTATATTTGAATATTAATAAAAATTTCTTGTCCATGAAAAGAAAACGATAATTTCTACCGACACAAGTCCTGTTACATTTTCATTCATGGAATTACTTGTTTGTTCTTATTTTTACTTTTTTTCTCTTTTGCAAAATTTTCTTATATGAGTTTTGCACTTTTGCTGTTCTCAGAAAGTGGAAATTCACATAAAATATATACTCCGTATGATGTATCATATAAAATGTGCATTGTGCATATCTGTGAGGTTCTTGGTCAACGAGTAAAACGGTGCAGTTGGTAAAAGTACCATCAAATAAAATAAGAAATAAAGAATGGATGTAATAAATCAACAAACTGTAATCGAATTGATTGTGATCTCGCTTCAATTCACATGCCTAATCATTATCTCTAAAAAACAAATACAGTAATACAAGTTAATTGAGTGGTGGAAAGGATGGGGGTAGGTCAGGACCTCCCCCTACAAACTTACAGTTTTGCTCGGGATTCATGCTATGTAGGCTATGTAATTAACCCTAGCTATTACAACCACTAATTGATAATTATGTGGCTGTTAATGAGCAAATTTAGTGGTCTAATAAACAGTCAATAAGCACGTGAAGGGCCGAACTTGTGTCAAGAATATTTCTCCTTTTGATAAATGCTATAGTCCACGAAAAGAGACAGAAAATATGCACATAAAAATTTATATAATGAATTGGCCGGATTCATTAATTGATATTTTTATGGGTTGATATATTAATATGAATGCAGGGATCCATTAAATTATAACCAATCACATTGAGACACATATCATTTTGTGAAAGTTTTTGTGAAACTTTATGTAATTCTAGCATTTTCTCAAAAAAAAAAAAATCCAAAACGATTTCCAAAAACTTACTCCCTCCGTCCCAAAATACATGTCCATTTTCCAAAAAACACACATATTAAGGTAAAGGTAGGTAAAGATTAGTTAAGTAATATTTTCCAACTAATACCCTTAATTAATACATTGGAAAAATGAGAATAGTGTTAAGTTTGAAAAAAGTAAAATTTTAGATACAATAAATGTAGGGATAGTTTTGGAAAATCACCTTAAATTTGTATTGAAAAAAGAAAAGGGACATATAAAATGGGACAAATTCATTTTTCAAAAGAGACATATTTACCCAAATTAGTAGTCCATTTTCAAAAAATTACGCATATTAAGAAACTCATTTATTAATTATCTAATTCCATATTTACCCATATTTATTGTATTGATTGAATAAATAACTACATAAAGTCAATCTTGGAAATTAAAACTCAAGGTAATATGGGAAGTTTAAGTAAAAAATTGTTTTGAAAGTTGAAATGAGACAACTATTTTGAAACAAAATTTTTCTTAAAAGTGGACTACTAATATGAAACGGAGGAAGTATATAAGTTGTGATATTAATATTTTATTATGTACAAAATATTCAGTGAAATATAAAAAGAATAAAGGAATAGAATGATACAGTGAAGTTTAAGGGCCCGAGGCTAAAGGTACTTGTTGTTCTTGTATTATTTGACCCTCTGCTGGTACCTCCGGGTCCTACGTTGTATACTGTATATTAATAGTGTACGTAGTATTCTTTACTCATCACTGTAGTCTGTAAGCAATGATCTAAAGAGTATGGTTGCGTTGGTAAAAGCCTGCATTTTCACCCAATATTTTGCTTTCTCTTTTCATTTGTTGTCACCTTAAATGAATCGAGCGGTTTTTGAGTTTCTTTGACAAACTCATACTGTAATATTTTGCAGAGGATCTTAAATGAGTAGCTTATGATTCTATATGTTTGAAATATTTGTAGATTTTAACTTAAAATTAATAAGTGTATATAAGTGACAAATAAAAGAATATTTATAAATTATATGTGTATTTGGATAAATTTACTTATAAGTTAAAAATATTTATTAAATTAAATTAAAAAAATATTTAACTGAATAATTTCAATATTACATTTTAAATTAAAAAGATATTTAAAAATTTAAATTATTAAACAAAGCAATAAAAAATAAATTGAGAAAAAAATATGTCATTACTAACATTTTTTTTTTTTGCTAATTGTCATTACTAACATTTAACTTATGTAAATTATAAGTTGACAAACATCCCTAGTAAATTTTTACTAGCTTATAAATCATAAGTCGACTTAAAAAACATTTACCAAACAGACCCATTTATCTTTTTCCGTTCTTTCTTGTTAAAACAAGTCATCACAAATTCATAACATTAGTAACAAATACATTTACGACAGTATATAATGGAGTAACATTGTTATTGAATACGGGGTTTAAGGAAAGTGGACAAAAGTAAAAAAAAAAAAAAAAAAGTGGATATAAATTAGTAGGATTTATTAAAATTAAAATATATATTTTCCAAAATGTTATGAAATGACATTCCAAAAATTAAAAAATACTACCTTATAACTCGTGTAACGCACAGCTCTTTTTCTAATATTTATTATATTATTATTCTTTATTATTTATTTGTTATTAATTTACATATCAAATTTTTGTTATGAAATCGATATATATGTATATAAGATTTTACACGTTCAATTTATTATGTGTTTTATCTTGAATTCTTAAAACTTGATTTGGATTATTTTAAAGCCCACATGAAATTAACAAAATAATCTTTAATTTAATGATGATTTTAAAATTTTCTCCAATTAAAACTACCAAGAAACAAAGAGATGAAATTTACGATTTTTTATATTGAAAATTCTATTATATTTAGAAATTCTACTTATATTTTGTTTTGATTATCAGAATAACCTTCTTATTATTTGAAGATAGTTATACTAACAACCAAATACAATTTTAATAATAATTGTAGGAGGGATTTTGTCCAAAATTTTGGTAGTTGGTAGTCTGGTCGTACGATAAAATAAATAAAAATTGTTAGATCTTAAATAAATAGATAAAAAAATGTTGAATCTAGAATAAAAAAATATTTAATATTTTAACATGTAAACTAAAAAGTGTATTTATACTGAAGTACGAAAAAGTGCTTGTCAATGATTTAAATTATATATAATTAGGTTTTCTATATTAAATAGGATATTAATGTAGTTATTCTAAGTAAATAGGATTAATGTAAAAATTCATAATTATATTTTCTCTTGAGATTCTAAGTGTTTTCATTTGGATAATATTGTTAATCATCACTAAATTAAAAATATTTTTATGAGTTTCGCGTGGACTGTAAAATCATCCAAATTTGATTTCGATATCTCGAGATAGAGCCTAAATAGTAAATATGAACTTTTTTAATGTTAATAAATTAATAAATAAAATTCAATTCTAATACAATCTTTTATATTTTTTTCAAATTATAACTTCTTTTTAAAATTCAATTCTAATACAACCTTTTTAATTATTTCCCTTTTAGATTATAATTTTCTTTTTAATATGATATAATCTTGATTGTCTATTTTTAAAATTTTTATCTTCGAGGATTGAGATTATTTTGGCGGTACAGTTACCAAACCAAAGTGATCAAAATTATGGATAAGAGCTTATTATATATAAGGATATAATTAGGAGTGGAAAAGTTTTTTTACTTTAAGTTGAATGAATGTGTTTGAGTAATTTTACTTAAAGTTAAATGGGGATTTAATAATTTTGACTTAAAATAAAATTTGACTTAAAAAAATTTTAAAATTCATATTCTTTCCATTATAAGAGTCCTGAAAGAAAAAAAGCAAAAAAAAAGTCATAAGTCATTAGCAAAAATACCTAAAAGGTACTTTTGACTTAATGGAGTTTTTTTTCTTCTTAAAGTCCCACTTACAGCTGGAGTAGCCAAACGAGTCAAAAGCTCCTAAAAGCCGTTTTTTACTTTAAGCTCAAGTACCCAAACGGGCTCTAGTATCTATTGAGACGGATAGGAGTAGTACATTAGAATAGCCCAATGAAACAGACCCAATCAACAAGTCCACCAAAAAGTCAAGTCCAAACAACATGCCCACACGGTATGTTCCCGCCAATTTGTCCCCATGATAGTCCAGTTCAAAACCAATCACATACCGATACTTGGCAAGTACTGTAAGAAGTATAGTCCAAGAGTGTACCTGAAAATAGCAAATCAATAAAAATAAGTACCGAGAAATGTTCGAGTCACGTGAAAACCACGCTCTCCTTAAAACAGATAAGTCCCTTCCGTATGGTGCTTGAAGGTTGAGTGGCCTCCGTCTCCCAGGATACAACGAACAAAGGTGGTTTCAAGCACTAAATAAACCCGCCTTCTACGAACCGAACAAATATCGCAGCTATCTCACATAAACAGAACCTAGAGTTCTAAGATGAATGCAAGAAAACAATGGAAGCTTGTGTATTCTTTTTGTGTACCAAACAATGATGTAAAAGACTCATTTTATAGGGAAAACAAAATGTAACTTACAAGCTAATTAATTTGTAACCTACACAATAATGAACAAATAAATATTAGCTCATTATTTTAGGAGTTACACAAATTAATACAAATAAGTTACAAAATTAAAATAATTTGAAAGCAAGTTAAATTTTATTCAAAATATTCCAACAATCCCCCACATGAATAAAATTGACATTGCAAAATGACATTTTGACAAAGAGATAGAGCGCACGGTAGAAACCAGCATAGGATAGGTAGGCGTACACCCTTGAACCTTCCCTTGTAAGAACATATTTACATTTCTAGAATTTCAGTAGTCGTGGTGACCTTGAACTGCCCTTCTGTTTTGTGAAATGATGATACATCCTCCACTGGAGTCTTTCCCTATATTTGTTCAGTTCTCACTGTTAAGCCCATTTTGGTCCTGAGCTTTAGCCTGGTTCTATGAGTTTTTCCCAGAATTAGCCCCACAATTCCTTCTTGAAGCGACCCCACTTCACTCACATAGGTGATCTCTCGAATAATACATATGTATTACTTATTCGACATATCGAAACATGAGGATCATTAAAAGCATAGCTTAACCTTAACCAAATTTTATCACTGTTTTTCATCATAGGAATGGACCCAGGAGTAAAACCCCCACAGTGATCTCACTAAGTCTTTACAGTTAGGTTGTCCCATTGAACCAAGATCTTGGGATCTCCAGTCAACAAGGTTGGGTTTCCTTTGTACCGATTTTTATTATGGGCTTTAGTCCCTTCCTTTCGATGATTTATCAACTAACTCTGTTGTTAACCCTTTGGTTAGCGGATCCGCAATGTTATCTTTGACCTAATATGATCAATAGTGATAACTTCAGTTGAGAGTAGTTGTCTATCGGAATTTAGTCGACGACAAAGATGTTTCGACATTCCATTATAATTTTTTTTCACTATACTCGTGCATCTTAACTTTGGTATACGTCACATTTTGGTAATCACTTTACCAATCATCAGCTAAGACTTCAATTCGTTATTGACATTACCAATTTTTTGCGTCCCAAAAATCAATAATATCAATTTATCTCATTACCAAGTTTAAGCGTCCCTAAACTGGCAACACTCATTCACTCAGTTACCAAATTTGAGCGTCCTCAAAATGGCAACTATATCGTTTATTATGAAGTTATAACATATCGCAACAATATCAAATTTTATATGCCAATTTTCGAATCTATGTTGTTCCAATCAACATAATCACCAAAATACAGACTTTCGACTCTTGCCTTAGGCAGGGAAACCAAGAAAGACTGTTCTAAAGTTCATTGATGTACTTCTAAATTTCACAACCCCGACAATTTAAGTATCATCTTGATGAACCATATTCTTATAACTCAAGAATATATCATAAAGTAAGTTAGGTCTTCACTTTTGACTGTAATCCTTTAATTATCAGTCTGACCTTTTACTCTTCTTTGACCCATATATTTATTTTCTAATTTGAAAATTCGTTTGGGCCCAAATGGAATCTATCTCGCAAGAAGATCCATCCATATATTTATTAAACACGATTCTGTCACATAGAATCACTTCTATCATTGAAACACATAATTCTAGTCAATTTCTCTATTGACATCCATTTTCTCATAGGATCATCAGAGAATTTTTATAGCTTCTCTCAAGTTTTCAGGTTTACCTTCAAGCAAAATTTCAGACATTTTTTTACTAACAAATTTTTCAAATCTTTTGCCCTCTAGGTTCAACCTCACATTCATCCAATAACTCATAATTTTATTTGGATAAATATTAAATACAGACCTTCAAGGAACTACTAGCTCATCAAAGAAGCATTCCTAGATTCCGTAATTGCATTTTAATGATCTCACAAATTAGATACATCTGCATGCTACAAGATTTCATGAGACTCAAATGTTGTCTATATATCCATCCCAAATACCTCAATTGGTTTTGGATCTCTTTTTACCTTAATAGGTATTGGTATCATGACATTTTCAAGACACCCCCACATTTCGAATATTTATAAGAAAGTCAAAATGTATTCCAAAACTAATAGGAACCAATTATTTCCTTTCATAAGAAAGATTACTCCATTCTTCTAATGCGAGTAAAGTGCAGTGTCCTCACAACATTCACCACCAAAATTACTAATTACCATCTTAATTTTCTATATTAAGTAGGTTTTTAACCTCAAGCTTATAGAATATTTCTTTTCTATAATGCTTCATTTTACACTCTTTAACGAGTACATGTAATCAATGTATTACTATCAAGTAATCACACAACTTGTTACCACCTCTCACTAGAGCAGGTTTCACGTTAATATCATGTTCAAAGAACTTTCTTTATTCTTGAAAAATTCAACTATTGAATTTTTTCTCAAATTTCAACTTGGTTCACAAGAGAACCTAAATTTCTGGCTGATCAACCAGTACAACCAGAAGACGTCTGAGGAAGAACATAAACTTCCAATAAATCCACATTCAGTGATCCTTGATCAACTGATGCGTTAGGGTTAACAACATTCTGGATTATCATAATAGGCTCGTGTGTCAATATCATAACAGATCGACACCAACACGTGAATTAATAATTTAACTGGAGGAACAATCCCAACCAGAAAAATATAAATCTCATGCCGACCCATAACCTGTACTTTATAGGTACCAGGCCGTTAGGTTTTTGACGTACTGAATATCCACGAAGGATTTTAGTTCCAATGAACTTTCTCAACAATAACGGCTACACAAGAAATCCGAGTGGTTACCGGTACGACTATATTTGGCACTACAAGGATCGCCGCATTAGGCACATTCGCTACCTCTGCAGTCACACGCCCGTCACAAGACAAATATAGAACAAATATAAAATTTGTACTTTGCAAAATTCCATAAAAATATAGAATTTTTTTTCCCAAAAAATAAAAATTGCCATGTACAATTATCAAACACATCAAAGCTATTTTTTTTTCTCAAGAAAAAAAAACCAAAATCCACTAGCTTGATATTAAAATAAGGATTATATTTTTCTCAAATTAAATACATCAAATTTGATACCTCCATAAATAATTCCCAGGGGTTGGAGGGGTCACAGCGGTCCCACTTAATAACCAACTCCTAGACAGAATTATCTTCTATCAATATAAAAAAATAGTATGTTCTTTCAGAAAAATATTACCAAAATAATGTATATACATATACATTTGTCCATTTTTTTTTTCCCAAAAAAAACCCATAATCAAATTAGCACATTTGATTCACATAAATATATTCATAATCTCCATCAATTACGAAAGAAAATATTATCCAGCATTTATAAAATTTAATGCCAATAAATTTCATAACATCCATATTAATGCCGAGAAATATACACACATCATATCAGTTACAAAAAAAAAAACCCAACGTGTTAAAAGACTTGTACTTTTAAACTTATACAAGTTAATCACGCCACCATCGAAACATGACAATAAAACTATAGTAAAAGAACCAGCAAATATAGGTCAATAAAATGAACCTTAATGTGAGCGAAAGCATGCAAAATTCATGTTTAGCTTGCGAGTTACAAAACAACTTAAATCAGAATAATAACATGAAAATTATTAACATGCTATAGACACTAAAGAATTACAACAAACTGCACATATAAATCACTTGGAACATGAACTATATACATTCTTTGTTCCAAAAACCAAGTCAACGGTCAAAATGAATTGACTTAACAGGAATGACTTAAAACATGTACATAGCATTTAAAACATGAATATATGTGTCAAAGGCGTTACAAACTGCTAGAATATGACATAAATTAAATAAAGATTTTAATAATGATATAAGCTACAAGCATGGCTTATTAAAACCAAATTAATCTGCACACCTTTAGCAAAACCTCATTATCGCAATCATAAAATTATTCAACCAAATCTAATCCATCCCTAATATCGAAGCAGGGTTTAATATAAAAATACCACTCTACAAATAAGAGTTTAAACCGGCCATCCAACAAAGAATCATGAAGTTATTGAATAAAAATGTATGACTCCTACAAATTACAGGACCAGGCCAAGAAACAATCATTTTATTGACACATGGTGTAATTAGAGTAACAAATATCATTATACAAGAATCATGCAGAATAGTGGCAATTCGATTGAAATAGCAGGGGGTTAAAAAAAACTAAACATGACAAAATCAGATATTTGTAACCACTAAATTTTATGCAGGATATAACAAATGGTAACACAAAACAACCACTGCATGTCTAATCTGGTTAAACAAACATGCATATATTACTAATACAGTACAGTAACATCAATATCACATACATAATATTAATAAAGCGGTTACAAATTAAAAATCCTATACTCCCGAAAAAAAAAACCAAATAGTTTATCAATTAAACTAATTCATAAGAATTAATTTTATCTGTTTTAAGCTTGTAAGAAGTATAGTCCAAGAGTGTACCTGAAAATAGCAAATCAACAAAAACAAGTACCGAGAAATGTTCGAGTCACGTGAAAACCACGCTCTCCTTAAAATAGATAAGCCCTTTCCGTATGGTGCTTGAAGGTTGAGTGGCCTCCGTCTCCCAGGATACAACGAACAAAGGTGGTTTCAAGCACTGAATAAACCCGCCTTCTACGAACCGAACAAATACCGCAGCTATCTCACATAAACAGAACCTAGAGCTCTAAGATGAATGCAAGAAAACAATGGAAGCTTGTGTATTCTTTTTGTGTACCAAACAATGATGTAAAAGACTCCTTTTATAGGGAAAACAAAATGTAACTTACAAGTTAATTAATTTGTAACCTACACAATAATGAACAAATAAATATTAGCTCATTATTTTAGGAGTTACACAAATTAATACAAATAAGTTACAAAATTAAAATAATTTGAAAGCAAGTTAAATTTTATTCAAAATATTCCAACAAGTACCACCCAATCTCTATCCAACCTCTTGACCTATAAAAATATTTATTACACACCCAAACACTTGAAAACATTTTTGCAAATCTATGTTTTCCAGAATTTGGCCTTTCACGATAAATAAATTCTTATTCTCAAGCAAAAAGTGTCCCGAAATCATCATCCCAGGCCATCTGGTATTGTTATGGAAGAGTTCAAAACACAGTTAAACCCACATGCAAACTCAAGAAGAAAAAAGTCCAGCCGGAAAACCAAATTAAAGTACATCTAATGTATTTTAAGTCCAACTCTAGCTATAAGAAAATTAAACATTTACGAAGAGAGAGAACTAGTTCAAAAAACACCAACTGTTAGAAACCATTTCACCCAAAACCTTAAGGTGTTGGGGAAGACCCTTTCAAGGACCTTATACTCATATATATTTAACATTCCCCCTCACTCGCAAGCCCACTATGGGGTAAGAGTGGTCACTAGGAGCCCATATTTGGAGCAATATCTTAGTGCCAAATTAAATTGAGATTAAATTAAATTAAATTGATAAGTGAGATATATCAAGAATTTATCAATTATTGATAAGAACAACAATACAATCACGAATTAAACCTAATTGAATCAAGCTGAAAATGAACCTCAAAAGATACGAAGATCACGACGAATCGGAGAAGACGAAGACGTGAATCGTAGAAGACGGAGATCTCACGAAGAACGCCATTAGAGATCGGAGAACGCCATTGAAGATTGGAAATATGCTTTGAACGATTAACGACGAAGAACATGGCAATGGAGAATACAACGAAGAAGACGAAGAACACAGCGAAAAACGCACAATTTGCTCTAAGAAACAACGTCGATCGACACCGTCGGCTCTGATACCATGTTAAAAACTATTTCACCCAAAACCTTAAGGTGTTGGGGAAGACCCTTTCAAGGATCTTATACTCATATATATTTAACATTCCCCCTCACTCGCAAGCCCACTATGGGGTGAGAGCCCACTATGGGGTAAGAGTGGTCACTAGGAGCCCATATTTGGAGCAATACCTTAGTGCCAAATTAAATTGAGAATATTTGGGGTGGTGGGGTTCGAACTTGAGACCTCCACAAACACCAGAGAGCTCTGATACCATGTTAGAAACCGTTTCATCCAAAACCTTAAGGTTTTAGATGAGTTGGTTACTCTTATCACCAACAAGCACAGAGACACAACTCAACAAATTCGAACTAAATGGCCATCAAAGCATCGACCCCAACGCTATTCTACCGTCCATAACAGCACACTTTTGCAATTACAAATGTTGCGACCGCACAACTTGTTCTTGTTTAGTTGAAAATTTGGAAATATCACTAAATTGGATATATCTTGACATCCATACGGTTGGATCGCCGAGAAATAATTTAAAAAAATAATATCAACAATCCGTGACAAAACAATAGTTACGAGTATTAGTGAATTTGGCAGTTGACTACTAAGCTCTCCAACCAAATTAATATTTTATTTTTTGAAAATTTGGGAATATCACTATATTGGATATATCTTGAGATCCGTACGGTTGGATCCTCGAAAAATAATTTTTAAAAAATAGAATCAACAATTCGTGACAAAGCACTAGTTACGAGTACTATTCAATTCGGCAGTTGACTACTATGTTCTCCAACCAATTTAATTTTTTATTTTTTAAAAATTTGGGAATGTCACTAAATTGGATATATCTTGAGATCCGTAGGTTGGATCGTCGAGAAATAATGTTTAAAAAATAGAATCATGACAAAGCACTAGTTACGAGTACTAGTCAATTCGGTAGTTGACTACTTAGATCTCCAACCAAATAAATTTTTTATTTTTTGAAATTTTGAGAATATTACTAGATTTGATATATCTTGAGATCCGTACGGTTGGATCGTCGAGAAATAATTTTTAAAAAATAGAATCAACAATCCGTGAGAAAACACTAGTTACGAGTACTAGTCTATTCGATGGTTGATGTTATGCAAAATTACGCAAGCGCACGTTGTCACAAGTAATATATGATTAAATCAAGTTCGTTCCCACAGAGATCTAGAATGGTGTTCAATTCAATAAATATGCCTATGCAACAATGTATGGTTTTAACTCACTGCTAAGACAAATAACAAATTGTATTTTCACTAACTACTAAATTAAACTAAGATGCAAATTATAAAACTAAGAATTAAATTAACTAATAAGAATAGAAATCGAATTACTTATGAGAATAAAAACATGGAATCCTAGTTTCATCATCTACTTCACTTAGAGTTGCAGCCTTTAATTAAAACATGCGATGGTTTTGATATCTGATCGGATAACACGAAACAAGTATACGCTACCTGTCAGCATACGCATACCAAACTAAACATACATCCACAAAAGAGATAGAAGATGAATAGACACCAATTATGCTTAGACCCTATATGTCTATAGAATTTGAAAACATAACGGTTGAAGAACAAGTTATTCATAAAGATCACATTGGGCGGTATAAGTATTTTCATCTCACACCACAATCATATTGATAACAATTATGAACCTATGCTAGCATGGCAAGTTCTAAATCTCAAGATCCACTTTCACTTCACAAGAGATTAACAATTCAATTTAGATGTTAGCTACGCATCCAAAAGCATTAAGATTAACCATACGAGGATATCAAGAATTCATCACACATAAATCTTTAAGGCATGCAAACTACTAAGCTACATAGATAAATTCACTAGGATCCCACGACAACGATTAGCCCATAATTGAACCGTTCATCATCGTGGGATTTGATGAAAACATGATAAATAACAAGATATGAATAAAAGACGTAATTATATTAATAAAACTAAAGTTTGAAAAACAAATCTAGAACAAAGGATGAAGTAGATCTAGATCCGTTGCTTGTCACGAGCGTTGAACCATTCTCTCCTTTTCTCCCTTGCAGATCTAAGCTAGGTTACAATAATTAAACTATGATAATGTGTACATCTATTACAATGGTAGGATGTGTTTAAATAGGCTCTAAAAGTCTTGCCCCGCAAGAAAATACCAAAACAGAATTATAATAGAATTTCTGCAAAATACGTTTCCTAAACTGATTCTGTTTTATTAAGGGAAATTCGTAGCTGACTTTTCTTCAGTTTTTCTGGAACGTCCCAAACGTAATTGGGCTTCTGGACCACCTTAGAATGATAGAGAATCTCGTTATCTTCGCGTGGACTGCTTACGGGCTGAAAACAGACTTATAGAACTCAAGATATGGCCCAAACAGTGAATCTCACGCGTGCAGCCCAATAAATCCGAATTTTAATAAATTAAATCTCCAAAAACGACAAAAACACCCACCATAATCAACATCCTTGTAAATCTGCACAACTAAACAAAATACATCAAAACTACAAGAAACTTGAGCCCAAGACAATCAATTTAAGCCGATTTAGAATGTTCCAAGTGGATATAAATCCACTTATCAGTTGACTACTAAGATCTCCAACCAAATTAATTTTTTATTTTTTGAAAATTTGGGATTATCACTAGATTAGATATATCTTGAGATCCGTACGGTTGGATCGTCGAGAAATAATTTTTAAAAAATAGAATCAACAATCCGTGACAAAGCACTAGTTACGAGTACTAGTCAATTCGGTAGTTGAATAATAAGATCTCCTACCAAATTAATTTTTTATTTTATGAAAATTTGGGAATATTACTAGATTAGATATATCTTGAGATCCGTACGGTTGGATCGTCGAGAAATAATTTTTAAAAAATAGAATAACACTCCGTGACAAAATACTAGTTACGAGTACTAGTCAATTCGGTAGTTGACTACTAAGGTCTCCAACCAAATTAATTTTTTATATTTTGAAAATTTGGGAATATCACTAGATTAGATATATCTTGAGATCTGTACGGTTGGATCTTCGATAAATTATTTTTAAAAAATAGAATCAACAATTCGTGACAAAACACTAGTTACGAGTACTAGTCAATTCGGTAGTTGACTACTAAGATCTCCAACCAAATTATTTTTTTTATTTTTTTTAAATTTGGTAATATCACTAGATTAGATATATCTTGAGATCTGTACGGTTGGATCGTCGAGAAATAATTTTTAAAAAATATAATCAACAATCCGTGACAAAACACTAGTTACGAGTACTAGTCAATTCAATAGTTGACTACTAAAATCTCCAAGCAAATTAATTTTCTATTTTTTAAAAATTTGGTAATATCACTAGATTAGATATATCTTGAGATCCGTACGGTTGGATCGTCGAGAAATAATTTTTAAAAATTAGAATCAATAATCCGTGTCAAAGCACTAGCTACGAGTACTGGTCAATTCGGTAGTTGACTACTAAGATATCCAACCAAATTAATTTTTTATTTTTTGAAAATTATGGTATATCACTAAATTAGATATATCTTGAGATCCGTACGGTTGGATCATCGAGATATATTTTTTAAAACATAGAATCAACAATCCGTGACAAAGCACTAGTTACGAGTACTATTCAATTCGGTAGTTGACTACTAAGAAATTCCAACCAAATTAAATTTTTATTTTTTAAAAATTGGGAATATCACTAGATTTGTTATATCTTGAGATCCGTACGGTTAGATCGTCGAGAAATAATTCTTAAAAATAGAATAACAATCTGTGACAAAACACTAGTTACGAGTACTAGTCAATTCGGTAGTTGAATAATAAGATCTCCTACCAAATTAATTTTTTATTTTATGAAAATTTGGGAATATTACTAGATTAGATATATCTTGAGATCCGTACGGTTGGATCGTCGAGAAATAATTTTTAAAAAATAGAATAACACTCCGTGACAAAATACTAGTTACGAGTACTAGTCAATTCGGTAGTTGACTACTAAGATTTCCAACCAAATTTATTTATTTATTTTTACAAATTTGCGAATATCACTAAATTAGATATATTTTGACATCCGACAGTTGGATCGTCGAGAATTATTTTTTTTAAAACTTAACAAAAAGCCGTAACAAAGCACTAGTTACTAGTACTAGTCAATTTAGTTGTTCATTGCTAAGATCTCAAACCAAAATAATTTTTTGGTTTTTGGAAAATTTGGGTACATAAAAAAATTAGATATATCTCGAAAATCCGATCCGAACCGAATGTTCCTACATCCAAACAAAATCCGATCCGAACAGTAAAAATCCAAAAGAGAACCGAACCCAATTTGATCCGATCTTAATCCAAAATTTATCCGATTTTAATCCGAATTTTACCCGAACCGAATCAGATCCGATCCGAACCGAACAGGCTCTAAATAGTAACTTAACCGAATCAGATCCGATCCGAACGGAACACCCCTAAATAGTACCTTAACCGAAAGTGGATCTGATCCGAAGCAGATCCGAAACCGATCCGTTTACCCGATTTTCCAGGAATACGCACAAGGGCACAACATGAATAATATTTTTACAAAAGGGTACACAACATTTTCACACCATTATCATAAAAACTGAGGCATGATTCTTAACCAACCAATACTTGTAATGAAGAAAAAAGCTACATCTGATCCAAGACCACGATATATATATATATATATATATATATATATATATATATATATATATATATATATATGGTCTTACTCAAATAGAAACCAAATTAAAATAGAAACTAGAAACTAAACCCTAATCTAATATTTAAAGCTAATCTAATGACCAAACTAGGGGGACCCCAATACAAAAAGTTTATAATATTCTAGGCTCCATCCAGCAAAAAAAACAAAAAAATTATTGATCACTGCTGACGTGGCAATGACGTCAGCGTGAACAGTATATATATATATATTTTTTTTGCTGGATGGAGCCAATAATTTTAAATACTTTTTGTGAAGGTGCCCCTGGCGGGGCCATTAGAATAAATGAAATATAATTTATTTAGTGTTGGTTTCTAGTTTCTATTTTAAGGGAGGTTTCTATTTGATCACTAGCCTATATATATATATAGACAAGTGCTCAAATGAGACCCCCCCTTATATTGAGAACTGAGAGCTTTCCATTTTAAAATCAAATTACTTAATCTCGACCACACAAATATGATAAATCAATTACCTACCCCCATCCGACCCCCCTCCCCCAGACCCCCGACCCCCATCCCCCCATCGACAGCGCACCGGTCATCTTCTCCGGTGGCCGACACCACCTCCTTTTTCCTTTAAGACATCTGACCCCGCAGGGGCACATCTTCATCGTCTTCTTCTAGCGAACTCCGCAGGTGCACCATCTTCATCGTCTTCCTCCGGCGAGCTTCAATCCATGGAAGTCCATCTATTGAGTCTTCATGGTTCGATCTTTGTCCGGTGAACACGTGGTTTAAGATGAAGAAGATAGTGGAGACTTGATTAAAAAACTTATCAGAAATTTGAAATGAACAGGTGGTTAGTGGTGGTGGCGACCGGAGATGATGGTGTTGTGATTTGTCTTGTCTCAGATCTGAAGTTTTTTTATGAACTATGCTCGATTTTTTAATGATTTGTACTGAATTTTTTGGTAATTTGCTTTGAATTTTTGGTGATTTGGTGGTGGTGGCGAACGGAGATGGTGGTGTTATGATTTGTCTTGTCTCAGATCTGAATTTTTTTGATGATTATGCTCGAATTTTTGATGATTTGTATTTAATTTTTTGGTGATTTGCTTTGAGTTTTTGGTGATTTGCTTTGAATATTTGTGGTTTCTTGGTGATTTGCTTTATGTGATGATTATGATTCTGGTATTGGTGATGGATGGATTAAGCAGTGTTATGGTAAAAACAAATGTTGCAATAAAAAGCAAGCTCTTAATTACTATTTAGTATTTACTAGAGAACAAAATTCCCGAAATTTTCTTCAAACCCCCATTATAAAAAGCAAGCTCTTAATTACTATTTAGTATTTACCCTGTATATGGTTAAATTGATGAAACTCATCGAGTAATAACCTAGTAAGTTAGAGTTTTCGAATAGTTTAAAAGTATGTTCGAAATTGGGTGAGGTGAGAACTGGGTGAAGGCAGATCATGAAAGCAGATGACGTGGTTGTGGGTTGTAGTCCGGAATTTGTTCTTATTGATTTGAGCATAGCAAGATTGAGTTAGTCTCGGATTGTAGAAGAAGCTTTGGTGACCTTATACGAGTTACAGTGCATTGTTGATAATATTATATGTATATCCATGTGTTATATGTTACTTATACATGTGTTTGTATATAACTAGCAGCCATTTGCAGTGAGGAAGAAGATGCAAAGATGGGATTTTATTTGTTAATGGTGTTGGTGACTTTTAACGAAAATAAGCAACATGTAATAGCAACATTGTTACAGTGCGCGCATTTTAATTTATTGGGCTTTTTTAAGTGGCCCAATGTGCAATTCTCACTATAACAGGGGTCTCACTAGAGTAGCCCTCTATATATATATATATATATATACTCATATAGGCAAATGATCAAAAGAGAACTCTTTTTTTGAAGAAAACTAAGGTATTAATCCTAACCATTGGATGTATTATAATCAATGGCCCCGCCAGGGGCACCCACACACTAATCAAATACACCCTCATACACACAATCCCACCTAATCCCCTCCGTTTTTAATTTGATTTTTCCCTTCAATTGGTGATATTTTTTTTAAATCTAATTTCACCACATTTTTCTCCATCTCCCAACGATCAGTTTGAATACCATATGTGCTATATTTTAATTTAGTTTTATAAGTTCTCCTTTTAAAGGGGTTTTCTCTAGATCCCTACTCATTATATATATATATATATATATATATATATATATATATATATATATATATATATATATATGTGCCTTTGCTCCATACAGAACACTCTTATATAACAAACAACAAATAACACCTTAGATCTATTAGATCCTTTGGCCCCGTCAGGGGCACCCAGTACAAAAAGTTGTTATTTTTTTACCCTCTATCAAGCCAGCAAAAAAAAAAATTTACTGTTCATGACGACGTCACTGATGATGTCATCGCCATGAACAGTAACTTTTTAAATTTTTTTTTTAAAGATGATGGATGGATAGAGGATAAAAAAAAATAAGAACTTTTTGTATTGGGTGGCCCCGCCAGGGGCATTGGATCTATTAGATCTAAGGTGTTCTTTATTGTTTGTTATATAAGGTGTTTGTTATGGAGTGCAAGTATATATATATATATATATAGGCTAGCGTTCAAATAGAAACCAATCTTAGAATAGAAACTAGAAAACTACACTAAATAAATTATATTTCATTTATTTTAATGGCCCCGCTAGGGGCACCTTCAAAAAAAACTTATAAAATTCTTGGCTCTATTCAACAAAAATATAAAAAAAAAAATTACTGTTCATGTGCCACGTCATCACGTGAACAGTAACTTTTTTAAAAAAAATATTTTTTTTATTTTTTTGTTGAATAGAGCCAATAATTTTAAACGTTTTTTGTATTGGGGTACCCCTAATTTAGTCTTTAGATTAGCTTGAAATATTTAATTTAGGTTTAGTTTCTAGTTTCTATTTTAAGTTGGTTTCTATTAGAACATGACCCTATATATATATATATATATAGGCAAATGATCAAATACAAACTACTTTTAAAATACAAACCTACAAACCAACACTAAATTAATTATATTTCATCTATTCTAAGGTTCCCGTCAAGGGTACCTTCATAAAAAAAGCTTAAAATAATTGGTTCTATCTAACAAAAAAAAAAAAAAATCTTGCCGTGGAAATGCGAAGCATTTAAGACAGTAAACGGATGAGTTAGGTAGTCATGAGGGCCGAAGGCTCTCGACACACCCGTCAATCGTCTATTGCCTTTACCATTGATTGTCATTCCTTACAACTTTAGAATGATAAAGGCGCGAAGCACCGTACAAGAAGGTGCGAAGCACTGTTAACCAGTGAAATCCACTGCCACGTCATCACGTGAACAGTGATTTTTTTTTTTGTTGGACAGAGCCAAGTATTTTAAACGTTTTTTGTATTGGGGTACCCCTAGTTTGGTCATTATATTAGCTTGAAATATTAGATTATGCTTGATTTCAAACCTACAAACATCCTATTCTATTATGCTTGAAATATTAGTGAAATATTAGATTTCAAGTTTAAAAAAAACCAAGCATAATCTAATATTTCAAGCTAATCTAATATTTCAAGTTTAAAAAAATCACTGTTCACGTGATGACGTGGCAGTGGATTTCACTGGTTAACGGTGCTTCGCACCTTGTTGTACGGCGCTTCGCGCCTTTATCATTCTAAAGTTGTAAGGAATGGCAATCAATGGTAAAGGCAATAGACGATTGACGGGTGTGTCGAGAGCCTTCGGCCCTCATGACTACCTAACTCATCCGTTTACTGTCTTAAATGCTTCGCATTTCCACGGCAAGATTTTTTTTTTTTTTTTTTTTTGAAATTTTTTTTTTTTGTTGGATAGAGCCAATTATTTTAAGCATCTTTCGTGAAGGTACCCTTGGCGGGAAACTTAGAATAGATGAAATATAATTAATTTAGTGTTGGTTTGTAGGTTTGTATTTTAAGAGTGGTTTGTATTTGAGCACTTGCCTATATATATATATAGGGTCTTGTTCTAATAGAAACTAAATTAGAATAGAAACTAGAAACTAAACATAAATTAAATATTTCAAGCTAATCTAATGACCAAATTAGGGGTACCCCAATACAAAAAGTTCATAATATTCTTGGTTCCATCCAGCAAAAAAAAAAAAAAAAAAAAAAAAAAAACTGTTCACTGCTGACGTGGCAGTGACGTCAGCGTGAACAATATTTTTTTTTTTTTTTTTTTTTTTTGCTGAATGGAGCAAATAATTTTAAACACTTTTTGTGAAGGTGCCCCTGGCGGGGCCATTAGAATGAATGAAATATAATTTATTTAGTGTTGGTTTCTAGTTTCTATTCTAAGATTGGTTTCTATTTGACCACTAGCCTATATATATATATGTTGAATGCAGTCAATACTCTTCTGTAAAACATTATGAAATCAAAGTCATGCTTTCTCTGTACATAACCAAAAACATCAAATAGGAAATACTCTTAAAGATGACAGAGGTATTAATCAAACACTTCATCAACAAATTTAGACAATAACTAAAACATCCCCATTATCTCTCTCTAATCTCAATCCTGAAGAATAGCTTTTGGGATCTCAATCCTGAAGAATAGCTTTTGGGAAGAAACTTAGACAAATACCAGCTCACAGCAAATATTTAGCTAAAACAACCAAAATCTATATATAAACATATTTCAATTTCCCATACATTGAAACAATAGAAAAAAGAAATTGAAAATTGCTATAATATACTGAAATTACAGTCACAAGATCCAATGTAGGCAGTGAAAATGTTCAACTCAACCTATAGATTATCATCAAATCACATGAATGGCTCAAGACAAAATTCTTACATAGTTTATTACACTGAAGGTTGTAACGCCAAAGCTTAAAAATGGAGAGAGTATTACACTGAAAGATTCGTAAGGTAGGGAAAAGGAAAGAATAATAAAAGCTTAAAGTAGAATAAAAAACAAATAATAAAATAGAAACAAATACTGGCTGAAATTCAACTGGTCCTTTAATAGTCCTACCTCTGTTGGAAAGAAAAAGAAAATTTCACAACTGGAAGACGGTGGTTACTCACCAGTTCAAATTATCTGACTTGCGAGGGAGAGCAGAGTAAACCAGAAGCATCAGAACCAACAATGGCTAGGTCACAAACAGTACAAAGCTGCCCTTCTTGAGATGGCACAAAGCGTGAGCTGCAATAAGGGCAAATTACATCCTTTTGTCCTCGGTATATCGGAACATACGTTGATCCACAAACCACAAATGGATTTCTAAAGTCATAATTCAGCTGAGTGGCATCATTCATGTTCCTCTCGGCAGCCTGCAAAACTTGTCGAGCTGTTTTGGCTTGGTTTTCAGCAGTTGGATTGGTCTCTAAAAGTCGCCTAGCAAAATTGGCTGCTGTGTTTAAATTTTTTGCCTTGTAGCATACAGTCATGGCATTCAATAAAGCAAGTCTTAAGTGAGGCAGCTGAAGATTACAATGAGTGAAGTAAGCTGCCAGCTCTTGCTGACGAACTGGATTGTCCTTTGTTTCCCTCCTTTTGAGTTCTATCTGTAAACCAAGAACATATTCCTTTACAATAATGATCAATTCCTTTACTTCATCCACCTCTCTACGTGTATCAACAACAATCAGTGGAATGGTATGAAGAATGCCCTGGAAAAGCCGCAAAGCTTCAGTAAATTTTCCAGCAGTTGTGGCTTTGTATCCTGCCTTGAGCTTCTCTTCCAATTGTGTGAAACTGAACACCAGCGCAGGTGGGCTCCGCACGTTAGGGCTGGCTGCCTCACTCCAACCCTTCTCAATTGCCAATGAGATGACCGGAGCAGAGGAGAATGCACGCAAATAAGTATGGCTGCCTGTGTGGAGATCAATAAATAGAGATTTTAGAGGTGCAAAGTTCCTTATTCCCAGTTGCCGGGTTAGCAAACGCATTGCAGTGTCAAAATTGCCAGCAGCAGCATGTTCAGCAGCAAGAGAAGACTTTTGAACCCAAATTTGGCTCACAGGCATACCAGCAGCAGGTGTGATAAATGCGGAGGAGCGCACATTACTAGTTTTAGGTGTATCAAGGTCAGGTGGAAGTTCAAGATCCTCAAGATCCCATCCTCCATCGTTTTCTTCATTTATTTCCTCATCATCAAGAACCAAGCTTATGTCCCCATTTTGGATTTCCTCAACGCCCACAAGATCCAGGTCCTCACCCCAATCTGCTTCTGAGGCATCCATATATTCTTCCTGACCACTCTTTCCAATATTGTCAAGGCCAGCCTCCATGATCCCTTTTGTGACCATCAATAATGGCCAATCACCACCGCACACGATAGGGCATGGCGGCATTAAAAGAGATGCTGGTCTCCTTGTTGGCAAAGAAGGAGTTTTATCACCAAGCTCTGAAGCAAGACGCTCAGCAGCGTCATGGAGCCCATGAACAGAAGCAGTAACATATGCAAGAGGCAAATGACCAGCATTCTCCAAAATCTTAACGCGCTCCTTGACATCGCCAAGGTATAATGCATTGTGGAATTGACCCATAACATCATTTTTTACCTCAGCAATTTTCATCATTTTAGAAAGCTTATCCAAGTTTCCAGTTATAAGATAAAGGAAAGATAACCTTTCAAAATTTTTTGTTCTTTGATATGCATATTCCACGATGCCTGCATTACCTTGACGAAGGGCCTCTACCCCTAATCTGTACCAGTGATCTTTCTCGTCAATCTCTTTAGCAGAAGCAACTGCTATCTGGATGTTCCCACTTTCCAGTGCCAGATTGAAACGAGTTCGTTCATCCTTTACAAGATGAAGTGCAACTTCAGGAAACCCCTTTTGCTGAAGGTAAGCAATCATGGCTTGTCCGCAAAGGTCTGATTTCTTAATCATGGTCATAACCTGTTCAAGTCTCTCCCGCAGTAGACAAAGTTTGAACACGTATTCAGTTGAATCAATAATAATTGGACGATTTTTCCCATCTCGGTCCAAACAAAATACTGTGTTTCCAAAAATTTTGGTGATGTAAACCGGGACATCAAGGGTCCTTATGATTCCACTATCCCCATTTGGAAGGCAATACTTAATGTGAGTCAATGTCGTGTAGATGAATACACCATTATCATCCCAGGCACCACTTTTAACTCGAATTGTCTCGTGAAGAGTGCAACGATGCACAAGCTTCTTATCAGCAATAACAACAGAATGTTTGCTTAATAAGGCAACACTTTCCATGTCATTTGACCAAACAACATACCTAACCAAAGAAGTTTGAAGATCTCCAAGAATAATCCTTTGTTGGAGGTCAAAAATCACAACTCTATCCTCTGACCTGCATAGCAAGTTTCCAGTACCAGCATAAAAGATTGCATCAGTGGGAACAGGAAGGGCACTCTTCTTGACAATTTCATTTTTCAAATTCTTGACTAACACTTGATTACTGCTCTTCTCGAGCACCGCAAATCTGTTACGAGCAACAAATACTGCTGAACCCCCTAAACCTCTTTTTGCCTCCTGAACTGTATCGCCTCTACCGAGACTATCCTTGGGTATAATATATAGTTCATAAGATCCCCCTTCCAAGTCTGAACTGATCAAAACTGCATTTTCGGTAGGGCTATAAGAAAGAGTCTTGGGTCCTTGGTTCAAGCTAGTCGAACCAGGCCTACGAATCGGTATAACTTGAGTTTCTTTTTGTGTTGAGTACTCATAAAAGCGCAGAAAACGGTCTTTTACATAGTACAGACAATCCCCACTGACAGAAAAAGCAGGGCGTTCTCTCTCCAGCTTGAACACTATAACACCGCTATCATGACCTGCTGCCAGAAGATTCATCTCTGGGTGGCACACAAGAATCCAAAATCTGTCGTGCTCTCTGCGAAATGTTTGGAGACCAGTCCTTTTGGTAGAATCCCACACACGGATGCTCTTATCCTCTGAATTTGAAACTATAATATCCTGCCTTGCATGGAACAGAACACATGACACATTGTTCATGTGCCCTCGCAAGGTATCAACTTCCCAAGCCTTTGTATCTGAATATAATGGTAAAATATGATAGTCAATTGAATCTTTTTTAGTATACAAGTTCTAAACAAAAGCAAATACTAATATGAAGAACTCTTGAAATTTTTTGAAATGGTAATAATTTTATGTTAATTCTGGGCAATTCAAATTCAGAGTATATGGCGCACATCATTTCAAAGATCCAGTTTAAAGTTTTCAAGAAGCATTTTAACACAATTGAGGAGAAAACAGGATCATACCATTCATTCTCCAAATCTTAACCTGGCGATCATCTGCTCCAGAGACAATGAGGGGGAGAGTTGGATGAAACGAAGCCCAGTTGACTCCTCGATCATGGCCTTCCAAGACATACTTAACAACGGCATCAACCCCACCAAAAAAATCTGTATTCATCTGGCTCAAACGAAGGATGTCATCAGCAGGTGAAACTGTCTTCTTCCGCAGAGCACCAATATCCCAAACTCGTACTGTCTGATCTAAAGAAGCTGATACAACAAGGTCCTCTTTCGGATGAAACAAGGCACACATAACATAATGGTTGTGACCTGTCAACACAGAAATACAGGTACGAGACTGCCAATTCCAGATCCTGATAGTCTGATCATCACTAGCACTAACAATCCAGGGATACTCATGATGAAATTGTACTGTACGGATGTAATCAAGATGTCCAAGAAGTGTAAACAAACACCTGTGCAACTTATAATTCCACACTTTAATCTTGTAATCATCTCCTGCACAATCATCATTTTAATTAAAAAACCGAGTACACCATGTGGAGTAATATAACAATTAACACAAAAAACTTCTAATACAACACCATCTATATTTACGTTAAAGTAATGCTACTTTCATGCCATCTTTCTCTTGGTTTCCATTGAACTCAACTCATTGTTTGGATAGAAAAAATGTTTTGAAATAAGTAATACCAAAATGACATTGGCATTCATTATACATCAGTGCATAAGTTCACTATAGAAATCCATTATCACACATATCAGCACCGTTACAAATAGTTAAAGGAAAAAAAAACATCATATATGACAAAATCTAAACTTTGAGACTAATCTAATACAAAGCAATCAGTTCATCCCTCTCGAAAACCTACATTACCAATAACTAGGCTCCGGATACATCAGATTCAGCATTGCTATTTACTTTTTATTTATAACAACGTGAAGCAAAAACACAAGAATCATATCACAAATTACCTACTAAACATGTTAATCGAAACTATATAATGAATTGATCTACTAAGTCTACATTATAAGTAAAAAATTCAAGACCTCCGGAAACGAAAAGAGGCTGAGAATTATGAAAATGCACGCCGCGAACAGGTCCATCGTGCTCATCGAAGCGATCAATAAGCGTTCCGACTCTATAATCCCAAAGCTGGATCACTCCACTATGCAAACTGGCTAAGATCCATGGCCTCTTGCTATGAAAGCTAAGTCCTTTCACTCTATTACTCTTCGTCTCGAATTTCGTTAACATTTTTCCACAATCTCAATCCCTAATTAAACACATCGCACAAAATTTAATTCAAAAAAAGATTGAAAATTGAAATGAATAATGTAATCGAGAATTACCTTAGATCTGAGGAGTATGAAAAGCTGATAATTAGATCACCGCGGCGAGGATTGATTGCCGACGGTGAAGTCGGCGTAGGATAAGCAGAGAGGGGGTGTAGGTTAAAGAGGTGTTGTGCATTTGTGTGTTTTGTAGATTTGGAAAAATAAAACCAAGGGAGAAAGATGGTGCCGGTGGATCTAGTGTGTTTAATTGGTGTGTGTTTTGGATCTAGGACTGTACCAAATTGTAGATTACTTTGTTTTTTAATATTAGTGTTTATTTTTTTTAAAGTTTAATAAAAAAAATAGGGTATTTACTAAAAATACCGGTTTTAAAATTTCTATTTTCAAAAATACCATCTCCTTGAATTAATTACAATTTTACCAACCTAAGTTTCAAAATTGCAAAAATACCAATCCTAACCCTCTCCCTCCCCCTTTCTGCCGACACATCCTTCGACCTGTGTACTTTTTTTTTTTTTTAAGGGTGGGGTGCTAGTTTGGTTGCAACCACATGCAACTACATTCAACCACATTCAACTTTTTTTTTAAGGTGGGGTGCTTATGGTGGCTTTGGGTTGCAAGGCTCCGAGAGGGACAATATTCAACCAAATGCAACCAAATTCAACTTTTTTTTAATGGGGTGATTTCGGGTTGTAGGGCCCCGCCAGGGGCAATATTCAACAAATTCAACTTTTTTTAAAAATGGGGTGATTTTGGGTTGCAGGGCCCGCCAGGGGCAATATTCAACCAAATGCAACCACATTCAACTTTTTTTTTAAGATGGAGTGATTTTGGGTTGCAGGGCCCCGCTAGGGGCAATATTCAACCAAATGCAACCACATTCAACTCTATATATATAAATAGTTGCATGTGGTTGCATTCAGTTGCTGATTTCAAGTTCCATTTGTTAGTTGTCATTTTCGACCTCATTTTTGAACTCTGGATATATATATATCCAGAGTTCAAAAATGAGGTCGAAAATGACAACTGATAAATGGAACTTGAAATCAGAAATTTAGTTGCATGTGGTTGCATTCAGTTGCAATTAGTTGCATGTGGTTGCATTTAGTTGAATATGCCCCTGCGGGGCCCTGCAACCCAAATCCACCAAAATCACCCATCTCCTTAAAAAAAGTTGAATTCAGTTGAATGTGGTTGTATTTGGTTGAATGTGGTTGCATTCAGTTGAATATGCCCCTGCGGGGCCCTACAACCAAAATCCACCAAAATAGCATCCCACCTTAAAAAAAAAAAATAATAATTTGTACACAGTTGGAAGTACTGTTCATCCAAAATTCTGGGCAAGGAAATTGAATTGAAAGAGGAAAGATGGTATTTTTGAAAAAATTTACTTTTGACAATATATTTATGAAAATAGCCCAAAAAAATATGTTAAAAAGCCTATGTTTTTCTTGTTTAGAAACCTACTCTACAAACTAAAAGTAGTAAAGTACGGAAAATAAACCAGTAGATTTCATTGAGCTTTTTTCAAAAATATCCTGATTGTAAAAAAAAAAATATGATACTAATTCTAAATGCAACTATTACAATCTAAAGACTAAAATACAAAAGTTCCATCCAATCTATGTATGGGCGAGTTCCTAGTGATTTCAATTTCAAGTTACCATGTAACTTCATCCGAAATCAGCGAGTTTCAACTGGTTCCACTCGTCAAACAACACATTGTTCGGCTTCATATCGCGGTGAACAACTCCTAATCGGTGACAGTGTGCAATCGCCTCCGTTAACGGCACCTAATTCATGATTTTAAAACAAAATATGTTTCAATTAGAACAGAATACACACACATATACATACAGTTATATACCAAAATTAGTTCGATTAAATCGAGATTTGTGTGTATAATAGTTGTGTGTGTTGAGTACAGAGGTGTCTATGCGTGTGTGTATAGTGAGCATATGGGCGTGTGTCTACTGCCATCTATGTGTGTGTGTTGTGTAATTGGGTTCGAGAGTGTGGTTGTGTGTTCGATAGTCCCCTGTTTTCGATTTTACTATTACTGCAGTGAGGTTGTTGATTTAGTATGTATTTTGGTGCGAGTTATATGGTTGTCTCGTATAGTCCGGTTGTTGTTAATGTTCCGAGTGGGTTACTTGGTTTTGTGAATTACTAATCTTTATTTGTTAACTGTTCGATCAGATCTCAGTCTCATTGGATTTGGTTCGTGGAGAAAGTTAAGTTTCATGGTTTCGTGATTTTCCTCTCGCGATGAGTCCGGTACGGTAGTGTAGGGGCGGCATGGTCGCCGGAGAAGCGATGGTGGGGTTGATGTTCATATTCGTATCCTAAATTTTAGTGTTTGCATTAATTATTTGTCTTAATTGTAGCTAATTTCGTATTTAAATTATTGTAACTCCTTTTAATTGATTCTCTGATTTCTAATTATTTGATTTCTTGATTAAATGTTAGTTGAGTAATTGTCTCCCTTATTAATTGTTAATTGATTAAATTGATTTCCGTATTAATTGTTAATTGTTTTTCTTGTTTATCTGACTAATTTGATTCCCTAATTAATTGTTAACTGTTATGCCTAAATCTGGCATAAGTCCTAAACAGGCCTAATGGGCTAGAATAATGGTACACCGCATAAAATGGGCCTAGAGATGAGGAATGGATCATTAAAGTCCATCATCAGAAGTGGATTCAGGATATGGCTGAAATGCATATCAAGCTCGCCAGCGAGCCCTAGGAGGGGTCGCAATTTACGAGGACTCTCGACGAGGCCTAGATTGTTGTCTGCAAGGTCCGACGAGGCCTAGAGGTCCAGCG
Organism: Kitagawia praeruptora; assembly: GCA_037693485.1. Classification (NCBI taxonomy): domain Eukaryota; kingdom Viridiplantae; phylum Streptophyta; class Magnoliopsida; order Apiales; family Apiaceae; genus Kitagawia; species Kitagawia praeruptora. Next base: position 39,547,981 of record CM075344.1, read on the forward strand.
TGGCATAGTGTTATGAAGGCTTACGATTAGGCCCAACGAGGTCGTGTAAGTGTATTTGTCTCCATTCAGAGTGGATCACCTCGCATGCCTGGCCAGTGGGTTCGCATGCGAGGCCATGTAGTCTCCTCTAAATGATCAGAATCAAGTATAAGTGGGTAAAGAATATTAGCCCAAGGAGAGGTCTAGTGGATTTGGGCCAAGTCGAGCCCATAGAAACCCTAGCCCATCTAGATAACTTCTTCTCCAAGAGAACTACGTATGGCTTGATCCCTATAAATAGGGTACGTAGGCATCTTGTAAAGATCGGAGAAACAGTTCACCACTGAATATCAATAGACAAGATCAGCCACAATCATTCACCAATCACCTCCGTGTTCTTCGTGTTCATAGCAGAATATCCGTATTTTGCTCCGTAAATCCAGCAACCTCCAAAATATTGTTATACAATATTCTCCCTATAACATTTGGCGCTAGAAGGAGGGGCTAGTCGTTGATTTGGGAGAACAATGACTAAATCAAACAAGAAGAGAAACGGAGATCGGGAGACCCCGGGGTCGCATAAGAAAGACATAAACGACCCCCGGAGGAATAATCTACCAGAGAGCGAGGCGCGCAAGGAGGGGATCGAGGACGAATTTGAGAAGGAGCAAACGCCCCCTGTTGTTCAACAGGTGGCCTTGCCTGGCGAAGTCATGACATTTTTGAAAGGCCTCGGTGACCAAATGATCGAGGTAAGAGAAAAGGTGGCCAAGATGGAGAAGCGGCACAGTTCTAAGGGCTTCAAAAGGAATACAAGGACAGGGGATCGAACTCACCAGGTAGAAAGTAGCAAGGGTCCCACAAAGAAGCTAATTGGGGACTTTGATGATGTGGTGACGGATCAGACGAACCCCGATTGGGAAGAGGAGGTAGCTACTATGGATAAGGAGGGATCGAAAGCGAAGCCCGCCTCATCAGAAGGACGGTCCGTTAGTGTCTTTGACCGAGTTGGAAAGAAACTTAGCGAGCACGATCTCCATCTCAAGTTGGTAAAGCTCCAGACTAACAAAGATGGAGGGTCTAAAAATAAGAGTAAGGGCTCTCATCAACCCTTATCTCCTCGAAAAGATCGTGAGCGGTCACATCGTCGCATTGACAGACCCCCCTCTCCTCGCAGAGAGCGTGAGCGGTCCCATCATCGCGAGGACAGACCCCCTTTCAATCGAGAGCGTGAACGATCCCAACATCGCGAGGAAGACCCTAAACACAAGGATCGCAGGATTGACCAGGAAGAGTCTAGTGCCCCAAAAAAGACTCAATCTCATCATGCAAGTACTGGAGGAAAGAAGGATGGAGACAAAGAGGCCAGAATTGGGGATTATAATTTAGAAGAGTTAAAAAAGGCTTTGGATGCGATGAACAATGAAAAGGGGATTTTCAGCAATATGGGTTCCTCCTCGCCCTTCACTCATGAAATTCGCACTGCCCCACTGCCTATAGTGTTTCGAGGTCATCACTCTGACATGACCTACAATGGGGAGACTGATCCAGCTGAGTTCGTCATTCGATTCAACAATGAGATGGACGTGTATCAAGTATCATTATTGGCGAGGTGTAGGCTGTTTGCAGCTTCGCTAAGAGGGAGCGCTCAGCAATGGTTCTCGAAGCTAGGGTCCCTGGTGGTCATAGATTCATGGGAATAGCTCGTGGATATCTTCATCAAACAGTTCCAATCTTCAATGCTCTATGCACCTCCTGTGTCAACATTGGCGAACATAAAACAGAAGGAAGGAGAAACTTTGCATGATTATTTCAAGAGGTTCAATGCTGAGGTGCCTCGTGTTCGAGGCGCAAATGATGAGGCCGTGAAAAATTTCCTTATCGCTGGGGTAAGGGAAGGAACCAAATTTTGGGAGAAACTACAGGAGCAGACCCCTGGTACACTTTCAGAATTGCACCGGGTCGCTGAGCCCTTTAAGCGTGTTGAAAAATCATTGGCAGATCTCAAGAAAAATGTTGGGTCTGGTAGCAATGGAAGTAAAGGCAAAGGGGTAAAAAGAAGAGATTCTAGAAGCCCCAGGCGAAGACAGGATCGTAGCCCGAGCCCGAAAAGAAGGGATCGCGATTCCTCAAGGCGATCCCCACCTCGTGCTCGTCCAGCTAGAGATGAAGACAAATTTGTTCCCTTAGTGGCTTCAGTTGATCATATCTATGCTGTCAACGCTAATAAAGGGATGTTCACAAAACCTCGTGCTATGGGTCCACAAGGGACTTGGAACACTGCAAAGTATTGCGACTTTCATGAACAAAAGGGGCATGATACTGCGGACTGTTGGCAACTGAAGGAGCAAATTGATCAGTTAATTCGAGAAGGGAAGTTGACTGAGTGGGTCGTTCGCGAAGTGAAAAAACATCAAGGGACCCCAGGAAAATCAGGAGTAGGATATCATGCTGTACCCCACTCAAGCCAAAATACAGAGCCTCGCAATGAGAGAGAGGAGCGAGGTAATAGCATTCATGTGATCATTGGAGGGCCGCATATTGGAGGAGACAGAAACAAGGCAAGAGAAAGATACGCTCGCGAGGCAAGAGAGTGGCCCCTGACTAATGTCCATCATTTACAGGAGAGACCCCCGAAACTCTTTAAGGGGGAGGACACAAATATCATGTTTACCGAGGAAGATGCGAAGTGGGTACACCACCCCCACTCAGATGCTCTGGTGGTTCGAGTTCGCATTGGATCTCAGAACATCTATAGGGTCCTCGTGGACAATGGAAGTGCTGTGAATGTGTTAATGTATGATGTTTATAAGAAGATGGGATATGTGGATAAGGATCTCATCCCAACAGTGGGGCATCTCTATGGATTCACCGGGGCATCAGTAAGTGTGAAAGGCCTCATCAGACTCCCCATCACATTAGGGGATGATCCCTGCATCACCACTCAGGTCGCTGATTTCATGGTTGTTGATCAGACATCCGCTTACAATGCCATCATAGGAAGGCCAATTTTGAAAGAAATGAGGGTGGTAACCTCCATCTACCACCTCTTAATGAAGTTTCCTACCCCCCAAGGTGTGGGTTGTGTTAGAGGAGTTCAACATGAATCTAGAGAATGCTACAACAAGGCCCTGAAGTCGGCTGAAAAGAGAAGTGGCTCTGTGCTAGATAAGATGGAATGCGAGGAAGAAGATAGGGTTCGCAGAGTAGCCTCGCAACCTTCATCTGGTTGCAATATAATATCTATTGAAGAGTTGCCCGACGATTATTTTGACAACTTGGGCATACAAGTAGAGCCAGTGCCAGGAGCTATTATGATGGAGGCCTCGCAACCAGTGATGGTCCTCCAAGAAGGAATTGTAGAAGAATCTAGCGATGAAGAAGAGAGCCCAGAACAGGCTGCTGTGCGAGCCCGTAAGGGAAAATGGGTTCGCAAGGAGACATCAACATTGGTAGATTTACCCAATGGGATTACTCAAGAAACAACAGTTGTAACTGAGTACGGCCACGTAGAGGCAACCCCTGTGGCGGAAAGTGCGAGGAGGGAAGAAGCGGAATCCAGCAGGGTCCGCGATGTTGAGATTGATTTAGATCCTCGCATTCCAGAGCACGTGGAGCGAGCCGGAGCTGCAGAAGATACGATCCCTATTCTTGTCGATGCTAAGGATCCAACTAAAGTTTTAAAGGTTGGGTCGCAGCTGAACCCTGATTTAAGGGGGAGGCTCGTGGAGTTTCTTAAGGATAATTTGGATGTTTTTGCATGGTCTCATGAAGACATGATTGGGATAGATCCAGATGTGATGTGTCACAGACTTAATCTTGATCCTAGCAAAAAGGGAGTGAGGCAGAAAAGAAGGCCGATAAGTGGAGAGCGGGCTGAGGCTCTCAAAGAAGAAGTGGACAGGCTTCTTGAGGTCGGGCTCATTAGGGAATCATTTTACCCTAATTGGCTCGCGAACCCTGTCCTCGTGAAGAAACCAAATGGCAAGTGGAGGACATGTGTAGACTTCACTGATCTTAACAAGCATTGTCCCAAGGATAGCTTCCCACTCCCAAGAATTGATCAGTTGGTAGATGCAACAGCGGGGCATGCTCTCCTCAGTTTTATGGATGCCTATTCTGGGTACAATCAGATACCCATGTTTGGCCCCGACCAAGAACATACCTCGTTTATCACGGACAGAGGACTCTACTGCTACATTGGAATGCCTTTTGGTCTACTTAATGCAGGGGCCACTTATCAACGGCTTGTCAATATGATGTTTGAGAAGCAAATTGGGAAAACAATGGAAGTCTACGTTGATGATATGCTGGTAAAATCCAAGGAAGCTGGGGACCATATAACCCACCTCGCAGAGATGTTTGGCATATTAAGAAAGTACCGAATGAAACTCAACCCCCAGAAATGTGTCTTTGGGGTCGAGTCTGGGAAATTCTTCATTGTGAATCATAGAGGAATTGAGGCTAATCCAGCCAAGATAAAAGCCTTAATCGAGATGAGGTCGCCGAGAAGTGTGAAGGAGGTCCAGAGTTTAGCTGGAAGGATCGCAGCACTCAATCGGTTTGTCTCCAAATCATCAGACAAGTGCCATGAATTCTTCAAAGCAATTAAGAAGGTGGGCAAAGGTTTTGAATGGACCCCCGAGTGCGAGGAGGCTTTTCAAAGGATAAAAGAACACTTGGGTTCGCCCCCATTGCTCTCTAAGCCAAAGGAAGGGGAGGTCCTCGTTGTCTATCTAGCAGTTTCAGAATATGCTGTCAGTGCTGTCCTCGTTCGCGAGGAGGGGAAATCTCAATACCCCGTTTACTATGTTAGTAAAAGGCTTTTAGATGCTGAGACTCGCTACGCTAACATGGAGAAGCTCGCCTGTGCTTTGATCTTAGCCTCGCGAAAGCTGAGGCCTTACTTTCAAGCTCATAGCATTCAAGTTCGCACTGCCTATCCTTTGAGGCAAGTAATGCACAAACCAGAAGCCTCAGGAAGACTTTTAATTAAAATGGGCCATTGAGCTGAGCCAGTTTGATATTGAATACAAGCCACGAGGCGCCATAAAGGAACAAGCTTTAGCAGATTTTCTATTGGAATTTCCTTCCCAAGCTGAGGAAGATGCCTGGGCATTGGTAGCGATCCCAGAGGTCACAAGTCCCGAAGTCAAGAAAGAAAATTCGGCATCGTGGTGGGAGTTATATGTAGATGGGGCATCAAACAAGGAAGGAGCCGGGGCTGGAATCGAGTTGGTAACCCCAGAGGGTCGCAAGATACAAAGTGCAGTACACTTCGATTTCGAGGCCACCAATAATGCTGCAGAGTACGAAGCCCTCATTATTGGCCTCAAGCTCGCTTTAGAAATGAAGGTGGAAAACCTTACGGCTTATAGCGATTCTATGCTAGTGACCTATCAGATTTGGAGTGGGTGGCAGGCTAGAGGTGAACAGATCGAATTGTATCTGCAATGTGCCCAGAGGTTGATTAAGAAGTTCAATGAGGTCAAAGTGGTTCACATAAAAAGAGAAAAGAATCAAGGAGCAGATGCCCTTGCCAAGTTGGGCTCACGCCGCGAGGCTACCCTACTTGGAATTATCCCTCTGGAAATTCAAAGTAAGCCCAGCGTACCAGAAGAGTTTGTTATGGAAATATCGAGCCAGGGGCCGACATGGATGACCCCTATATGGGAGTATGTCAAGAATGGGGTTCTCCCTCAAGACAAGAAAGAAGCGAGGAAAGTCAAATATCAGGCGGCTCGCTATGTAATTTATGACGAAGTGCTATACCGAAGAGGGTTTAACACCCCGCTTTTGAGGTGTGTAGATGGCGAAGAGTGTAACTACATCTTAAGGGAGGTTCACGAAGGAATATGTGGCAATCATTCGGGGGGTAGCTCCCTAGCTCAAAAGATACTGCGACAGGGGTACTTTTGGCCTACATTGAAAAAAGATGCCTTTGAGTTCGCTAGGAGATGTGACAAATGCCAGAGGATAGCCAATTTCAGTAATGCACCAGTTGCACACCTCACTTCGCTGACGAGCCCATGGCCTTTTGCCATGTGGGGGATAGATTTGATTGGCGAGCTCCCCAAAGCCAAGGGAGGAGTTAAATATGCTGTTGTGGCTGTAGATTACTTCACTAAGTGGGCCGAGGCCGAGCCCCTCGCTACCATTACAGCTAAAAAATTGAAGGATTTTGTGTACAGAGCAATTGTTTGTCGTTATGGGATCCCATATCAACTCATTTCAGATAATGGGAAGCAATTTGATAGCAAGGAGATGAAAGAATTTTGTGAGAGTTTGGGAATCAAGAAGAGTTTCTCTGCTATGAGTCACCCTCAGACAAATGGACAAACTGAGGCCATCAACAAGATAATCAAGCATACCCTAAAGGCTAAGTTGGAGGAGAGCAAGGGTAATTGGCCCGAGGAGCTGCCAAAGGTCTTGTGGTCATACAACACGACCCCAAGGTCTACTACAGGCGAGACTCCATTTTCTTTGACATATGGGTGTGAGGCCATGGTGCCCGTGGAGGTAGGGTCAGGCTCGTTCAGAAGGGAACATTACGACCCAGAGTCAAACGAGGTCAATCACAGGCTCTACTTAGACATGATTCAAGAGTCAAGAGAAGAGGCTCAGTTAAGGCTCGCAGCATATCAAAGGCGGGCCGTGAGGTACTATAATGGAAAGGTTCGCGTGCCACATCTTCGCGTGGGGGACTTGGTGCTTAGGAGAGTGATGCCTAACACTAAGGTCTCGTCTCATAGGGTCTTTGGAGCCAATTGGGAAGGGCCCTATAAAGTTTATGGTGTCATTAATGAAGGGACATATTATCTAACTGATATGGATGATAAGCTCATGCCACGAGCTTGGAATGCAGAACATTTGAGGAAATACTATTAGTAGCAGCTTCGCTCTTGGTGGTTTCTATCTACTACTACTTAGCATGAATAAATTCATACAAAGTACTCGGGGGGTAGTGATCATATTGACACCTCTTCGTTATGATGTATTGAAAGTTGGGCTTCGTCCTTAGTATTTATATATATGAAGTTTGTTCTCTAAAAAAAAAAGTTGTGCAATTTTATTCTTTTGTCAGTGTTAAAAATTTTCAGGACTAGGCCAGCACAGCGTATGCGAGGCCGAACACCCCTCAGGTCAACGAGGTCGCGAGCGTGCACTTACTGCGGCCTGAGGGAATGTCTTCAAAGTTTAGTTAAAAGTATCTCCTCAAAGAAATTCAAAGCTTAAAGAAAAAGAAGTCAAGGTGTGACCTTAGTCTCTGGATCGTGTCTGCAACCTCGCAAGGAAGGCATCGCAAGTCTTGATCCCAAAGAGACAAGGTTCATCTTGAAGCAAAGCAAATGTAAACAATTACCAGGGAAAAGAAAAAGCTACAAGTATAACAAGGGGAGCTTCGCAGATGCGAGGCTAATCTACTTGACAGTACCTAAACAAATGAGGAATTAAAGCAGTAAATCTACAAAGTTAAAGGCAAGCACCAGAAATTATATGAAGAAATAAAGACCTTGTGGATAATTAAGACAGCAGTCATAGAATTCATGGAATTACGGGTCGCCAAGTGAGCCCGGATAATCAAGACAGCAGTTCAACAAAATAATATTACAGTGTGCGAGACATCTAGCGGTGTCCGCATCCCCAGTTCAATGATCAAAATCAAAGAAGTTAAGCATTAGCCTCGTTGGGATTGGCCTCGTTCGCCTTGTTTTCCTGGGCAGCTTCGCCTGCGAGCCTGGCCTCTTCGGCAGCCTCGTCATCAATCTCTTTGCGTAGATCAGCTGCGAAGTCAGCAGTCTCAGGACCAAGTTGCGACCAGTCAAAGTTGGGAACCTTCTTCATGAATGCCTTCATGAATTCAGTTTGAGCGGCCTCAACTATGGACTCGTGACTGGTGGTAGCCGCAGCAAGCTTCTCCTCAAGTTTCTCCAGCTCCTCCTGATGTTTCTTATTGAGCACCCCCTCCTGCTCTTCAGCGATCTTCAAGGCCTTGTTGGACGCATCCCTCTCCCCAGTGACTTTCTTAAGCTCGGAGCGAAGACTGAAGGTCTCAGTGTCCAAGGATTGCTTGTAGGTTTCCTTGAGCAATCTCTTGTCCTCTTCGAACTTGGATTTAAGAGACTTCATGTCCTTCTCCAGCTTGGAGTTCGCAGATACAATGCTTTTAAGCTCGCGAAGATGTGAAGCTTGCCGAATGAACCCCTCAGCTAGGCACTTGGAGACAGCCTCAGAATTCTCTACCAGGTCAGCACCAACCCAGTTCGTACATTCCTCCTCGCTTGCATGAGTGTACCCATGCTTTGCATAGAGGTGATGAACTGGGGTGGCCATTGGAGGTTTAGAAACTGGGGGCAAAGGCCCGTCCTTCTTAGATTTTTTGGAGGGATGCTCTTCTGGATTCTCATGAGCTAGTTGCTGGGAAATCTCTGTTTGTGTTGATGGCGGAGGAGGAGGCAGTAATTCAGTACTCTTTGGCTGATGAGAGGCAGCAGCTGGCTTCGCAGTAGGGATAGCTCCGCTCTTGGTGATGAAGGGAATTTTGCGGCCTTTGCTTGACATATCTTCGAAACAACAATGAAACACAGTTATGTAAATCGGATAGATAATCGAATGCAAAATGCAAAGACAAATAAAAGATGGAAAATAGCAAAAAATGGGGGCGTTTTATCACAAGGAAAGTACCCTCGTTTACACTAGTTAGTATTCGGGAGGACGAAGCCTCTTCTCTAATTTTTCTTTTTCGCGAAGCCTTCTTCGCATGTGAAGGTCCCGCTTCAGAGGGCAATTTTATTCCCTCTTTCAAGAATTCACACTCTATCAAGTTTTCTAGAGAGAGGAGGATTCGAATGTTCCTGTCCTCGCGAGGACACTTCAACACGTCGTCAGCGCGTTTTTTCTCCTCACCCTTCAGGACGGTTCGCACTTGGCCAACTGCGATCTCATGAGAGATGGGTTAGAATATGGTGGAATAATATGAAAGGAAGTGAGTTAAAAAGGAATAGTTTCTTACCGGGAAGATAATTAAAGGAGGTCTTTACTCTAGGCACCTCGTGGATATAGAAGTATGGTCCCTTCCACGAGCCCGCGTTGCTTGGGTTGCCATAATAAAGTTCTTTCTTATTGAATTCTGGCCACATTGAAAAATAGACGTAGCCAAAGTCGGAGGGTCCGCATCATTTCAGCTGTAAGAAGTAACCCATGGTCCTTGCATCAAGCTTAGGATAACTGAGCTTGTGATAGAGAATGTGTAGGTCAATCATGGCTCTATAGCCGTTTGGATTGATTTGAATGGGGGCCAAGTGATACGTTTCACATACGTCTCTGATAAAGGGATGTAAAGGTGAGGAGACGCCGACTTTCATCATGGCCGAGGTCAGAACCATTCTGGGCACTCTGCCGCCATTCTCTTTGTGGTTAAAGCGATAGCAACGCATCGCTGCCTTTGGGAGGATGATTTTGCCCTCCGGCCTGTATGTGTCCACAACCTTTTTCAAGGACTCGGTATCAAGAGTGGTAGATAAATCTCTGCATGCCAGGATGCGAGGTTGGCCTGGTTTTATCTTTGAACCCTGCTCAATATCTGCAGGGTTAGGTCCACCAACATAAACAATACCCTCCAATTCAGGCTGAGGGGTCGGTTCATAAGGATGAGGCGAGGCCTCAGGAATATACTCATAATTTTCGAAGTTGACGACCCTGGATACCTCTTCGAGGCTACCATCGTCAGAAGAAGGCTCTTCATAATCGGAATCGTCTGAGTTGGCCTCGTTGTCATCCCTGCCTTCGAGGTTGTAGTATGCCCCACCAAGCGAGTTAGTAGAACTGCTGGTAATATCAATAGGGTTCAGTTGGAGAAGGTTCTTATCAAGGGGAGACAAGAGTTTGGGGGACATTGGCAAAGAATTCTTGTCCTCTCTTCAGCAGTCTCTCGACTTCGTCTTGAACAGAAGAGGAGGGAGCATTTGAAATTGGCTGGCTTTGTGGGATTGTAGGAGCGTGGATAGATTGACTTTGCGAGCTGGAGGGACGCTTTGCTCTCCAAGAATTTAACGAGGTCTCCCTGGTGAACTCTTCCTGTGACCATAGGGGGTCCATCTACAACTTGAACGAGCTGTCGCTCGCACTTGCGGCTTTAGCAATATTAGCAGCCGCCTGCTCGCTAATAGATACGTGTGGAAGGGGAGAAGGAGTCCTCGAACTATCACTGTTAGCCATCTGAAAAAAGTGTGAAGTCATTAGTGTGTGCACTTACAGAATATCAAGTGAATATAGAGAGAAAAGAAAGAATGCACAGAAGGCTCTAAGTGTCCTCACATCACACACGAGGTATTGGGGGGTCGTATTCCTATTCTAAATTGGGAATTCATCACCTAATCGCTAGACGGGAATCGCAATTGTGTATGGCGAGGTGTGGTCCGCAGTGTGAAATTAAGTGTGAGGGGTCGTGGTTAATCGGGATCGCATCGCATGAAGTTATAAGTCAAAATTTATGAAAATACAAGCTATACATGAATTGAAATGAAGAACAAGAGAGAGAAACTTACTTTTTGATGAAGAAAATGTGAAGATCTTGAAAAAACTTGAGGTCGTCTTTATTTGAAAGCGAACTGGTTCTTTGTTTGATCCGGGAGCAAATTGGCAGCAATTCGTTGTGATGTTAATAAGGAAAGTGACAAATGATTTGAAAATCTGAGTTTATATAGTAGAAAGGAGAGAGATAGATGTGCCACACGTGTCATCATCTCAGTAGCCTGGAGCAAATCTCGAAGTGCCAGCTGTTGGCAACCGTTTGAATCCAATGGGCCTGCAAGGAGGGCCCAGAAGTATTTGGAAATGGGCTTTTGGCCTCGCATCAGAGTTTCTAAAGCAAAATTCTTTTGAGTTCACATCGCATCTCTGATGGCGATGCGAACTCGGGGGGTAGTTGTTATGCCTAAATCTGGCATAAGTCCTAAACAGGCCTAATGGGCTAGAATAATGGTACACCGCATGAAATGGGCCTAGAGATGAGGAATGGATCATTAAAGTCCATCATCAGAAGTGGATTCAGGATATGGCTTAAATGCATATCAAGCTCGCCAGCGAGCCCTAGGAGGGGTCGCAATTCACGAGGTCTCTCGACGAGGCCTAGATTGTTGTCTGCAAGGTCCGCCGAGGCCTAGAGGTCCAGCGTGGCCTAGTGTTATGAAGGCTTACGATCAGGCCCAGTGAGGTCATGTAAGTGTATTTGTCTCCATTCAGCGTGGATCACCTCGCATGCCTGGCCGGTGGGTTCGCATGCCTGGCCAGTGGGTTCGCATGCGAGGCCATGTAGTCTCCTCTAAATGATCAGAATCAAGTATAAGTGGGTAAAGAATATTAGCCCAAGGAGAGGTCTAGTGGATTTGGGCCAAGTCGAGCCCATAGAAACCCTAGCCCATCTAGATAACTTCTTCTCCAAGAGAACTACGTATGGCTTGATCCCTATAAATAGGGTACGTAGGCATCTTGTAAAGATCGGAGAAACAGTTCACCACTGAATATCAATAGACAAGATCAGCCACAATCATTCACCAATCACCTCCGTGTTCTTCGTGTTCATAGCAGAATATCCGTATTTTGCTCCGTAAATCCAGCAACCTCCAAAATATTGTTATACAATATTCTCCCTATAACATTAACGAATTAATTGATTTATGTGGGTGGTTAAATGATGAAGTTATGTCATTTTATGTAATATTGACTTTTAATGGTAAAAATGGTATGTAGTTATCTAATAATATTTATTATTTTTATATCTTGTAATGTATTATTATTTTTCTATAGTGTAAAAATGAAATATATTTCTTGGTAGATGAAATATATATTTTTTAAATGTTTTTCTTGTACCATTTTATATGGTTTTGGTTTTGTACCTTTGAGGGTGTGCCATTTATTTGTGGTCTTGTGGACCAATTTTGGGTTACTGTTGATGCCATTTTTGACGATTTGGATCATTTATTGATTTGAAATATGTTGTCATTTTAGATGACTTTATAATAGATCTTTTATGAGAAATTGATTTTATATGTCTAACCATAGGGGATCCCTTTGGTTAGATATATAAAATTGTTCAATGTTATTATTTTCACTGAGTAAAATAATTTTTTAATGTATATTCGATTTTGGTTTTTTGACGTAATATTATTTGTTTGTATTGATTTATTCAGGTTCCGTGGATGGGTAGAAGTGTAAAGAGAAGATGGATGACGACATAAATATGGGGTTTTAGGGTGAGAAGACGGATGAAGGCGGTTATGCATTACTAGAGTGGTTGAATCAAGCTCAAGATTCAAGAATTTTCTAGTCATTTGATTTTATTTTGTTAAATGATGTACTCATTTATTTAGTAAGTCACTCTTTTTTCCCCGCTTGAGTTTTTTTCCCATAGGGTTTTGCTCTTGTGGGGTTTTTAACGATGCCTTTTTTGGTGGATATAAAGGTGTAATTATCTAAACTTCCGGAGGAATCTCTTTCCTATGGGTTGTTAAAATTTATTAATAAAAAATTATAAAAATAACTAAAATTATGAAAACATATTTAAAAAGATCAAATCAAGAGTCTTTCATCAAAATTACGATCATCAAGTAAACCTATAATCGTGGAACATATCTTATACATGTAGTAACTTTTATTCATTTTGTCCGGACAAAAGACCCTTTCAGAGATATAAATACAATAGGATGAATCATGAATGCCTCAGATACTTAATTTTTATTATTTCATAATTTTGTACATTGCGCATTCTAAATATCCATAGGATACGTTTTTGGTAAAGGAGTATTCTGGATCACGTCCAAACAAAAAGTGCAAGTTGTAGGTCACGCCCATACAAAAAAATAAAATAAAATAAGTCTTGGGATATGCCTACCCAAAAAACCATGTGAAGAGGATACGTCTATACAACTACCCAAAAAATCATGTGAAGAGGATACGTCGCATGAAGATGCCTATCAAAGCTCAGAGCTGACGATAAATAGTAATTGAAAGACAATTTTTTGATGTATCCTTTTCATCTCCATTCAATCCTCTTCAATTATTTTCCGTTCATGTCCTATATATCATTAGATTCGTCTTTCAAAACTCTGGAATCTTATACCAAATTTTAACTAGTTTTATTGCCGGATTGTAAATTCCCAATTCAAAACTTAACCCCGATTTTCCAACGAACACATTTTCCCTCCGTTCGACCATCTCTATTAACTTTTCGTTAATGTTTTATAGTCCATTAGATTCGTCTACCGACAATCTACAGTCCTATACCACTATTAACACATTTTTATTGCCAGAATTACAATCTCAATTGGTGTTTATTTCACTGGAGAGAAGAAAAAAGAAAGAGAGAGAAGGGGGAGAGGAAGAGAGACATGGGGAGCTACAGTGCGTAGGATACGTCTCCCCAATAACGTATCCCGTGAGTATTTAGAACGGTACGTGAATTTGAAAACGGATATTTTGGATTATGAAGAGCAAAAAAGTAAATATTTTGGGCAATTTTTCAATATACAACATAACAATAAAATTAATCTAAAAAATTGATCACACATTTGATATTATATAAATCTTTATCAAATTGGTATAATAAAAATTCTGGAAATTGTTAATATTGAACATAAAATCACATCAAATTCTTGCATTGTGTTACGCCATATTTTCGGTTGCCTCTAATATCTCTCAAATTTCCAAATACGAATCTAATAATAATTAACTTAACCTCCAAGTTAATTATTTCCTCTCTCTGAAACGAGGAAAGAATCAATCCCAATCAATTTATGATAGAAAATATCTCCACACGATATCCTTCAAATCAGGAAGTTATCCCAACAAGAACATAATTTAAAGAGATAAAATCTACTAATTCCCAAAATACATCCCTTAACAATCATAGAGATTAAAAACCAATTCTTTAACAGAACTGCGTTGGCTTGATCCTTATAAATATAAGGTACGCAGGCATCTTGGAAAAGGATCCAACACATCTAACAAGTCGAGATACCTCTCAAGTCCAGCCTTAAACATCCAAAATCCCAAATCCCCCTATTTTCATAACTTCGTTATTCCAGCAACCTCCGAAATTTGTTATCACCAAATTCCTCCGTTAACAATTGGCGCTAGAATGAGGGGATATATTTTTTGATTGTGGAGGACAATCAATTCATACGGTGGGTTCTCATGGATCTGAGACTGCTTTAATGGAGGAGCTAAGCGGTGGAGGCGGCGGCTCTATTCTAAATTAAGATAAGTTTTCTTATGATTCTGTCCATATTAATTAGCTATCTTATAAAATTCGTAGTAAATTCAATACATGTTGGATTTTGATGATTTTTAATGATTTAGGAAGATTTTTAAATTGCCTATAACTTTCGTTCTTTGAGTTTTCTCAGATTATATCTCGATCTATTCTCGAAATCACAAAAAACAATCAGATCTCGTTTTGAAGCATCAAGAAATCAAACAGCAGACGTTTTCTTTGATTCCCGATTTGTTATAAGTCCGTTTTTAACGAGCCATATATTTCCGGAAAGATATTTTTGTTATCTACAACTTTCATGTTTTGTGTTTTTTAAGAAAAAATCGTTTAGATGGTCAAAAACGTCAAAAACAGATCTGGGCAGAATTTGAATTGTGAAGATTTTCAAGATTTTTGGTCTAATCTTCGTGGTACATGATTTTGGAAGGCTCTTATTCGAAGAGTTTATTATTTTAGAAGGCCCTCCTTTGCAGGGGTAATTATTTTGGAAGACCCTCTTTTTTAAGGATAAATTTTGAAGGGCTCTTATTCGAAGAGTTTATTATTTTAGAAGACCCTCCTTATGGGTAATATTTTGCATGGGTAATATTTTGGAAGGCTCTTATTCGAAGAGTTGATTATTTTTTAGAAGATCCTTCAAGTGTTGCTGATATTTTTTGGAAGAATCTTGGGATATTGATATGGCTTTGGGAACATGACCTCCTCTAAGGAGGGTCTCCCTTATTTTTTGTGTTAGACGACCTCCTCTAAGGAGGGTCTTCGTAATTTATTTAAAAGACGATCTCCTCTAAGGAGAGTCTTAGTGAAAATGAAGAGAATTTCGGAAAATCCACCTCCTGTGAGGAGGGATATTTCTGGAATGGGGAACGACCTCCTTTGAGGAGGGTATCCCAAATTATTAAAGTCCTTGCAAAAACCGTACTTCCGGCGCCTCATCAAGGCATGATCTTCGGAAAATCTACCTCCTGTGAGGAGGGATATTTCTGATATGGGGAACGACTTCCTTTGAGGAGGGTATCCCGAATTATAAAATCCTTGCAAAAATAGTACTTCCGGGGGGATGTCCGTACTTCCGGCGCCTCATCAAGGTACGATCTTCGGAAAATCCACCTCCTGTGAGAAGGGTATTTCTGATATGGGGAACGACCTCCTTTGAGGAGGGTATCCCGAATTTATAAAATTTTGAGGAAAATGACCCCCTTTGAGGGGGATACCCTCGAGAAGACATGGTAGATATGACCTTCTTCGACTGGATGATGACATTGCTCGGAATGCTTTGGATGACTTTATGGAATAATGCTTGGATGATCCTACAAGATACATTCTCTCACACCTACACAACTTATTATTTACATATCATATTGTCTTATTTACATTTACATACGGGCACCTAGGTGCTCCATATTATTTACTAATCTTCCTCTCCTAGCTATTTCAGTGACTCAAGAAATTTGGAAGATCGAAGCATGCTTAGTTCTCCAGTCCAACTGAAGAACTGGGGGTAGTTGTTACGCCATATTTTCGGTTGCTCTAATATCTCCCAAATTTCCAAATACGAATCTAATAATAATTAACTTAACCTCCAAGTTAATTATTTCCTCTCTCTGAAACGAGGAAAGAATCAATCTCAATCAATTTATGATAGAAAATATCTTCAAACGATATCATTCAAATCAGGAAGGTATCCTAACACGAACATAATTTAAAGAGATAAAATCTACTAATTCCAAAAATACATCCCTTAACAATCATAGGGATTAAAAACCAATCCTTTAACATAACTGCGTTGGCTTGATCCTTATAAATATAAGGTACGCAGACATCTTGGAAAAGGATCTGACACATCTAACAAGTCGAGACACCTCTAAAGTACAGCCCCAAACATCCAAAATCCCAAATCCTCCTATTTTCATGACTTCGTTATTCCAGCAACCTTCGAAATTTGTTATCACCAAAATCCTCCGTTAACACATTGAGAGATAAGTAAAATCAACATATAGATAGAAAAATTTAATTATTTGTTAAAACTTAAAATATTCTCTTGAAAAATATAAATTATTAAAATAAATAAATAAATAACAAAAATAAAGATTTATCACCAACTAAATTAATGATTGATGATAACCTCTAAATAATATATAAATATTTTGAGTGAATTTTGAAGGAGAGAATAATATACTCAATAATGAACAAAATCGTATTGAATTTCACTCTAAACCTTTGATATTAGGATATGATAGTAATACTAAAATTTTTGAATATATTTAGAAGAGAGAACAAGATACTCAATAATGGATAAAATTGTAATGAATCTCACTCTAGAGTTTCGATATCAGGATACTAAAGTAATACTAACTCTTAACATGCCAGATACAATCTTGAATTCGATTAATACAATAATATAAATAAATGATATGTTCTACATCACTTATAGATTTTTTTTTTGAAAATAAAGATTTCATTAAATAGCAAGATCAGATAATAACGTCTCCAACAACAAGCCTGGAGGAGACACAAACTCACTAAAGCAATTAAGCGAAACAGGGACTCTAGCCATCAAATGAGCACCCATATTTGCTTGCTTTTTAATATGACAAAGGGCTAAATCTACCCTATGTTTAAACTTCCTTCTGCAGAATTCCTCCGCATGCCCTAGCTCCAAGTAGTAGCTCACCTCATTGCTCATAGCCTTGACTGCCAACTCCGAATCACTCTCAATATTAACATCGTGCAAGCCCAGTTCTTCCACCCAGACTATAGCCTCCTTGATACCTCGCATTTCTGCCTCCAAAACTGACACTACCCCCTGGAATTTCATGCATTTGCCTCTCACAAAGTCTCCGTTTTCATTCCTAATAATCAAACCCACCGAGTAGTACGAGTTGCCAGCAAAAAGTGAAGCATCTACATTCAGCTTTAAACACCCCTGCTCTGGAGGTTTCCACTTAACACATCTCATTACTACTGGTTTTTCCATTGTGATCGATCTTTGGGTTTCCTTTCTGCACATAGCATTCTGCCAATCTTTAATCTGCTTTCCACAAATCTTTAGTGCCATAAAGACATAAATGATTTTACCATCCCATACCTTTTGATTCCTAGCAAACCAGACAGCCCACAGAACCGTTGCAATCTTCACCATCGTTTCTTCACTCTCATTGATTAACCTCTCCAGAAGCCAGCTAGGAGCAAATTCGACATGTTTCATATCAAAATTTAGTCCCATACTTCTCCAACATTCTGCAGCAAAATCACAGTCAAAGAAAATGTGTAAAAGGTGCTCTATGTCTACTTCACACATCGAGCAAATGATTGGAATTGCCACCCCTTTACTTCTTAGAAGCTTCCTAACCGGAACATTATTTTGACAGAACCTCCATAAGAAAGTTCTTACTTTATGAGGCACCTTTAACTTCCACAATTTCTTCCAACCATCAGACTCTGCAATGTCGTTAAACACCACATTCCTACTAGCCCAGAACTGATACCCAGATTTGACAGTATACCCACCCATAGTAGTGTTGACCCAAGCTACCCTATCATTCACATTCTCCTACGGAATTCCTACTTGACAGATTAAATGAGCGTCGTCTTGATGAAAATCTTGCAGCACTCTAGTCACGTCCCAGTCTTTGCTATTAGAACGGAAGTAGCTGTAAACTTTATCATCCCTGATAACATTCAAATGATTGTCTTCAACATAAAAATCTCTCTTACCTTTCAACCAAGGATCTTTAAAAATCCT
Organism: Kitagawia praeruptora; assembly: GCA_037693485.1. Classification (NCBI taxonomy): domain Eukaryota; kingdom Viridiplantae; phylum Streptophyta; class Magnoliopsida; order Apiales; family Apiaceae; genus Kitagawia; species Kitagawia praeruptora. Next base: position 39,565,977 of record CM075344.1, read on the forward strand.
TATGTCATTTCTGTCTCCTAGAATCCACCTAAAACCTGCCCGAAGCTGTTCCTTAGCCTCCCAAATGCCCGTCCATTTAAAGCTAGACTCCGTTCCCTTAGCTACTTGAAGAATATGACCATCTGGAAAGTACTTTGCCTTATACAGTCTAGCTACAAGAGATTGAGGCTTGCAACAAAAATTCCAGATATGCTTACCCATTAGAGCTATATTAAAGCCGTGGAGATTACGAAAGCCCAACCCACCTTTGTTCTTAGCCAGTGCCATCTTATCCCAACCCATCCATCTGACTCCCTTGTTGTTGCCCCCACCTGATTTCCACCAGTAACCGTTGAGCATTCTTTCTATCTCAACACATAACAATTTATGAATGAGAAAACAGGACATGCTGTAGGACGGTATAGTTTGTCCCACATTTTTCACCATGATCATTTTACCTGCTTTAGACAACAGCTTATTATTCCAATCTTAAACCTTATGCCATACTCTCTCTTTTATGAAGTTAAAGAAAGATTTTTTAGATCGACCTATAAGGGAGGGAAGACCCAAATATTTGTTATCTTTTAAATCGTTGTGCACCTCTTATATATTCTTAATCTCCACCTGCTTATCTCTTCTCACATTTGCAGAGAAAAAATACCTGATTTCTGGTAATTAATTGCTTGCCCTGAACTACTCCCATAGTCATTCAGAAGGGCTTTAACTGTGTGAGCTTCATTACCCGATGCTTTGAAAAATAATAAACTGTCATTGGCGAATAAAAGATGCGTGACCTTCGGAGCACTTGCTGTGATTTGACAACCATTTATAGTACCAGCATTTGCAGCCTCAGAGAGTTTATGCGACATACCTTCAACACAGAAAAGAAATAGGTAAGGAGATAGCGGATCTCCTTACCGTAATCCTCGACTTGGTGTAACTGGACCAACTCTACTTCCATTGATAAGAACCATATAATTGACTGTGGTCACACAAAGCATTATCCAACTTATCCATTTCTCATTGAAACCCATGACTCTCATCCTGTCCTTAAGATATGACCATTTAACACGATCATAAGCCTTCGATATGTCCAATTTTAAAGTTACCTCCCCCTCCTGTCCCCTGTTCTTCTTTTTCATATAATGCAAAAGCTCAAACGCAATTAATACGTTATCAGAGATGTTCCTTCCTGGTATAAAGGCTGACTGGTTCTCTAAGATGATATTTGGCAGGATCAACTTCAGTCTGTTGGCAAGGACTTTAGCTAATATCTTGTAAAGAACGTTACATAGCGCGATTGGGCGGATTGGAGAGACAATTTTGGTGTACTCGAATTGTTCTAGACTTCTAGGTCCCTAAAATCGATTAACATATATCCTTGAGTTAATTTCCTGTTTACCAAAAAATTTATCCTTAAGTTATGTTTCAATATAATACCATAAATGATATATTTTATTTTTAAAACCCGTTATAAAATGATAATAAGATTCATGGCATCAATGAACTGATTATTTTGGAATCCAGATTTCATAGTAGTACATATAGATTATGGAAATTAAATGCTAATTTTCCAAATAATAGCATTCGATATATGTTCAAATATCACTGTTGTGAGGTAAATTTGGTACAACACTTCTTGAAGGTAGTTGCAGGAAGAACGGAGAATCGCGTAGGAATCGGCGTTGAAAGTAGGTTTGCACGCCGACTGCCAGGGTTCAACTGCCTTGAATCGAGGGGGAATTATGGCTGTGTTTGGATTGAATTTGCAAGGTCTCCGACTCTCCGGGCAATTATGACTGAGTAAATCCTACTCAATCGGAGAAGATGCCCAGAACTGTGTTAGATGTGTGTATAGCTGTGTCTAACCCTTGCAAATGGCCTACATACCCTTATATTTATAAGGGATCAAGTCCAATGTAGTTCTTGATGATTGAGCCGCGATTTGATAAGATTTATCCTCCATAACTGAACTGATTCCATGAGTTATTCCAGCTGATATGATTATCCAGTAGTTATTCCTCCATAAATCCATGATTATCTTCATAAATATATGATTTTCCATCATATATCTCCATGCATATACATAATCCATGTATATATAATGATTATATGTGTTAACAGCAGTGTTGTAAAAAGCGGGAATCGGACTTAATCGATGGAGCCACCGTCCAGGGATTAATCGGGTAATCGGGGATTAATCGGAATGATTAATCGGAACTAATTTAATATTATTTTTAAATATAATAATTATTATTATTATACATAATTATTTTATTATTTTGATTATACATGAATAATTATCATATATTTATACAAATATATTTAAAATATATAGCATTAATAAAGTAAATATAAATTTTAAGATCAAATTTTTGAATAAGCTCAATATGAGAGAAAAAATTGATAAAATTCATGATTTAACCGTTTAAAATATTAGTTTCGTATATGAGATTAGTATTTTTCCTAAAATTTATTCAATTTTATACTTTTTGAATTTTTTTAATTTTTCTACACATTTTTCAATTTTTTATCAATAATGCCGTTTTTTGACCGATTAATCCGTTTTTTGACCGATTAATCCCGATTTTTCGAAAAAACGATTTTTTGGCCGATTTTGGTAAAATCAGTACGGTGCCTTACCGAACAGCGATTAATCCCGATTAATCGCCGATTTTTAGAACAGAGGTTAACAGATGTTGTTATCCTACTCCTGATGTTTAGGACTTATCCCTAAGTCAGTTAGGGCGTCCCATATCCGTTCTCCTATAATTTAGGAAGCTGCAGAGCTACTGAGCCGCCTTCTGGATATCGTCAGGGTACATGCACGTACCCCTGCTTGGAGGCCTATCGCCTGGATGAACCCCTGCCAAGCCTCCACACAGCAGTACCCCTTCCTGAGGTTCATGCACCTGAACCTCTCCATGGATGAACCCCGATCCAGATGTCATAATCCTCATCTCTCTAAAACGTATTGAACCATCACATCCTTATCCAGCCTAGCCCATCCTCTCGTATTCATACGATCCGAACCTGTAACCTTAATGGGCATTAAATCAAGCCCAAGGCGGATTTTAGGCACAACAACTACCCCCGGTTCCTTGCGGCCTTTGAAGGCAAAAGGAACCTATTACCGCTCATACCCCATTTACACTTTTGTTCCATGCGAACCCCTAAGCCTACGTGAGCGAACTCGTTGTAGGAAACAAGGGATTCAGTCACGAAACTCTTGTGCCAATGATTGTACCTTCGGACTTGAACCCTGGGATTCGACCATCTCCACATTGGGGTACCATGACTTAACCCCTCAAGCTATGCACCTCAGTATACATATCCATTCCGCCAAATAATAATAATCAAGAAAATTACTTAAAATAAATTTCCTTAAAATGATAACCAGCAAATAATCAAAATCATACCTGGACTCAAATTGTTCAAAATTCAAATTCCACTGAAACTCTCCATCTTCACCATAAATTCCCATGTATCGGGTCTTCCACCCGTCCATATTCAACCCCTACTATTTTAAAAAACTTTCAACAATTATCTTTTTTTATAACCTTCCCTTTAGGTGTACCTCTATGTGAAGCCCTGTTATATGTGTAGTCTTGTTTGTGTATGATAGCGATGCCAGAACATACTCCTCTGGAAGGAGTTGAGCTGAAGCGAGTTAAAAGGGCACTGAGGAGATGTGCAAAGCTAGGCGATGGCTCCAGCTTGTTAACCAAAGAAAACTTGATCAGTTTAGGGTTCAGTCGTGAACATACCCTTATAGCACAGGGAGTTGTTAGCTCCCCTGTTGAGGAGAACCCTGATGAGGAAACCCTCAGTGAAACAGGTTCTTGATCGTACCCCCATCTCTGAGCGTACCTCTCCTCATTGCTTTCATAAACCATGCGTGTTTCATATATGTGCTTTATACATTTATTCCTATTTGACACATCCTTTATGTGTATATAATCTGCTACCATTTGCTACTAACACTTTTCATCTTATGTTTATTCTTCAGCAGAGATGTCTTTCACCATCCCTTCTTTCATTAAGAGATCAAGCAAGAATGCTTCAAAGAAAGAGCAAGTGAGCGTAGACCCTGAGGAAAAGATTCCTGTTCCAAAAACTAGCTTGGCTTCTGCTGACAAATCCACCATTTCAAGAAAAAGATCTTCCCACAAAGTCTCTGAGCCTTCTGGTGCTTCTGGCTCTCGAAGTGGTAAAAAATTAAGAAGTGATCCAGTGCGTAGCCCCTCTGATGCTGTTCAGTCCCCTCCCCTCACAGCCTTCCTTGACTCTATTAAAGAATGCGCTCCCATGCAGTCAATCCTAGAGTGGGATAAGATTGGCATGGAGGAGGCTGTTGACACGATGTCCTCTGCTAATGCCCAGAGCTTGTTCTTATATTTGAAATATGGCCGTCAAATGGCTGAAGCTGCCAAAGGAGACCCCAAAGTCCGTGAAGAGCTTGTCGGGCTACGCTCCGAGGTGAAGGTCTACCGTGAGGATAGGAAGAAGATGTTGGATTTGAACAAGAAGTTACATGAGAATGAGACCATCTTGATCCAGGAGAGGGATAAATTGGCGAAGGAGAGGGAGACACTAAACACCTTAACCATCAAACTTGATAGGGAAAATGATGAGCTTGCTGCTGAAAAAAGCAAACTTGAAGCCAAGGTGAGGATCCTCTAGGGTGCTGTTGCTAAGTACAAAGTCGCTCACTCTGTTCGGGGGGACAAGGAGTATAATTCGGGATACCGGGCTGGTATTAAGGACTACATGGCATCCACATATGAAGTCTTCCCTAACCTGGATTGGGCACTCCTAGGCCAAGATGTTGTGGACGCCATCAACCTGATGAAAGAAGAGAAATCCCTCGAAGTTCTAGAGGTTGTCATGACTGAAGCTCCCCAGAACAAGGATGATGAGGTGCCTGCAGACATTGCTACGCAGGATGTGGTGGAAGCTGTGGAGATCAAGACAATTGAAGCTCATGCTAGGGGTTCAACAGTGGAAACCCAGGTGGAAGTCACCCCGTCCGAACTCGAAGCTGCAAAGACTTCCCCAGCTAGTGTGACTCCTTCTGCCTCTCCAACCAAGCAAAGCCAGTAATTCCTTCCCATGCACTCTTTTTAAGTGAACTTTTGAGAACTCTTTTGGCTTCGATCGCCGTGAACTTACTATTTTGAGGGTGCGGGCTCCTCTGAAGGCCTCGCAAGTTGTACCCGTAATTCCCAAATTGGTTTTCTTTGAACTTTAAGTAGATGATTTATGAATCATGCATGCTTCTCCTTTATATCTGTTTGATATATGTTCATCTTGTGTGCATACACATGTAAATATGGGTGTGTGGATTGTTATGCCATGCCTCATAGAAAATCCATGCCATGCCTTGTAGAAAATCCATGCCATGCCTCGTAGAAAATCCACTCCATGCTCCTCATTAGGATGAATAAACCTTGGTGAGCCTTCGGGGTATACCCCTCGTAGCCTGGGCCATGAATGGGAACATGTGTTTCATAGGCGTACGCCGCCCTATTAATGAAATTGTCATCCCTCAGACTTAGACACAAGCCTGTTCTGCCTTTAGGATTACTGTCAAGTAGGTTTCCAGGGGTGACCCTGGGATAGAGAAATTTGACGATCCTGCACAATAGTTAAATAAAACAGACATATGTGCAGATTTTAATGTAAGGATTCCTTTTTACCAAATTCCATCCTCATTCTTACGAGGATCCCTGCCATAGAGGGGATAGGTTTTCCACCTGTACCCTTAAGTATACCATGATATGAACTCGTTTAAGAAGGGGTTAATATATAATTCCTGTAGCAAAGAAAGTTCCTTACTAAGCTTACCATATCCATTCCAAATCCTTGCCTTGAATTTTATCCCTATATTCCATAGGGACCTTTACCTGGGGAGAATGGTGTTCCACTTATCGTACCCCTAGATGTGCTTGAATCCCTTTTCGGGCGATTACCTTATGATGTTAATGATGTTAGTTTCTTATAATGTTAGTTTCCTAGAGGTAGACCTTCACTTACCCAGTTTCCCTGGGGTCGTGGGGAAGCTGTCTGCCAATCCAATGTGATTTCCTCACACCGCTAAAATCTTTAGCGTTCTAGTTTCCAAAAGTTAGACCTCACTCACCCAGTTTCCCTGGGGTCGTGGCGAAGCCGTTTGCCAAATTGTACATAGCTTCCACAGCTGTACATAAGTCCCATAACGGGGTTGGTTATCCACCAACGTGACTACATGAAAGTTTATAGGCATTACGCCTTTTCAGGGTTCAAACGAGTGAACCTCCAATATGGGGGAACTTTATGGCCCTAGTGTCCCTAGGTCCAGCCTGCCTTGGGGTTCCAACCCATTCACATGTAATCCACATGTGATGCATGTATAATCCATACATGTTCCTTCATTGATTCATGTATAATCCATACATGTGCCTGCCTTGATTTATGTATAATCCATACATGTTTCATGTAGTCCGTGTAATCAATTAGCACATAATCCATGTGCTTCCAATCCTGCCTTGTGCACGTAATCCACATGCGATTCATTTATAGTCCATACATGTTCCTGCCTTTCGCACGTAATCCACATGCGATTTGAATCCGATAATTTTAAATTTCATTTAAAATTTATCCATTTTTAAGTATAGTTATCCTATCCAAGGTCAGTATCCTATCCAAGGTTAGTATCCTATCCAAGACTAGTATCCACCTACTACCCCCCGAGTTCTTTATTATAATTAGACTTATAGTGAAGAACAAGGCGCAAGCAGTCGTAACCTCTACATGCAGTATATAGGTAAAACAAGTAACACATGCACCATATGAGCAAAGCAAGTAATACACGTAGCACATAAGCAAAACAAGTAACACATATAGCATGCATTCATTCATTCATTCATTTCCATTGCATAAGACAGCAATTAAAGCAAAGAACAAGCTGACTGCATTATATTCAATCGAATCAAAGTAGGTGTTCAACAGGTAGGCGTACATTCACAACCCCCCGAGCACTTTATTATCCTAAAAAATTCCTAACGATTGGTCCTAAGATCGTGGTAGTTATAACTAATAAACCACCTTTATTCTCCTATGCCTGAAAGAGGCCTACGATAAACATTACCTGGAGTCATCTACCGATAATATTTCCTAAGATGTTCGGCGTTCCATGCCTCCGGGATAAGTTTCCTATCCAAACCTTCCAAGTGATAAGTGTCTTCCCATAGGACCGATGTGATCACATAAGGGCCTTCCCAGATTGCCTCAAAGATTCCATGTCCTGGAGTCTTCGTATTGGGCATCCGTTTCCTTAAAACCAAATCGCCAACCGATAGTTATATTCGAGCCCCGCCATCAGGGTACTTATGAGTCTTAAGATGATTGGCTTCGGGCTTCAACTGTGAAGCTCCCTGAGCCCTTTCCACCAGATTTAGATGCAAATGATGATTGCTTTTGTTTTTCAAGAGATCATGGCCATCCCTCCTGAATGAATCTGTGGGAATTGAGCCGACTGATCTTTGGTAGGTCGCTCCAATGTTCAATAGTCCAAAAGGCATTTTAGTGCGATAGTTGTAACCTTTATCAGCTATGAGGGGAGTGTACCCTTGGTCAGCTATGAGGGGAGTGTACCCTTGGGGGGAAGACACCTATGATAAAATGTTGATGCTAGAAGCCCCAAAAAATTTATCCATTTTTTAGTTAGGTTATCCTATCCAAGGTCAGTATCCTATCCAAGGTTAGTATCCTATCCAAGATTAGTATCGACCTACTACCCCCCCAGTTCTTTATTATAATTAGACTTATAGTGAAGAACTAGGCGCAAGCAGTCGTAACCTTTACATGCAGTATATAGGCAAAACAAGTAACACATGCAGCATATGAGCAAAGCAAGTAATACACGTAGCACATAAGCAAAGCAAGTAACACATATAGCATGCATTCATTCATTCATTTCCATTGCATAAGACAGCAATTAAAGCAAAGAACAAACTGACTGCATTATATTCAATCGAATCAAAGTAGGTGTTCAACAGGTAGGCGTACATTCACAACCCCCCGAGCACTTTATTATCCTAAAAAATTCCTAACGACTGGTCCTAAGATCGTGGTAGTTATAACTAATAAACCACCTTTATTCTCCTATGCCTGAAAGAGGCCTACGATAAACATTACCTGGAGTCATCTACCGATAATATTTCCTAAGATGTTCGACGTTCCATGCCTCCGGGATAAGTTTCCCATCCAAACCTTCCAAGTGATAAATGTCTTCCCATAGGATCGATGTGATCATATAAGGGCCTTCCCAGATTGCCTCAAAGATTCCATGTCCTGGAGTCTTCGTATTGGGCATCCGTTTCCTTAAAACCAAATCGCCAACCGATAGTTGTATTCGAACCCCGCCATCAGGGTACTTATGAGTCTTAAGTTGATGAGCTTCGGGCTTCAACTGTGAAGCTCCCTGAGCCCATTCTACCAGATTTAGATGCAAATGATGATTTCTTTTGTTTTTCAAGAGATCATGGCCATCCCTCCTGAATGAATCTGTGGGCATTGAGCCGACTGATCTTTGGTAGGTCGCTCCAGCGTTCAACAGTCCAAAAGGCATTTTAGTGCGATAGTTGTAACCTTTATCAGCTATGAGGGGAGTGTACCCTTGGTCAGGTTCTGGTAACTTTCCTCCGGGCCGTTTGGCCTTTGTTATTTTCATCAAGTCATTCTCATCATCAAAACTTTCAATATCATCGTTAAGGACCTCCTCAATCATCTTCTTAATTAAGGGTTCCACCGTTTCCGTAACCCGAGATTCTGGGGTTTCTAGCATCAACATTTTATCATAGGTGTCTTCCCCCCCAAAAAAGGCAACATTATAGTGAGGTCTCTACCCTCGGTGTTGTCGGGTCGTAATAGCATTACAAGTTCCCCTTACTGATTTTGCTTCCTTCCTAAGTGGGGGTTCATCCCTTTGTTGTTCCACTGGTTCCAGGTAACGATAACATTGTTCATTTGTAGGACCCCCATCCATTAGTAGCAGGTGTTTGCAAGACTGCTCAGCTGTATGTAACGCCTTACTGTAGCATTCCCGAGAATCCAATTGGCATCCTTGTATACATCCAATTCCACCTGGAGTGGGAAATTTCATGGACAAGTGATAGATCGAGGTTACCACCCGCATCTCTTTACGTAGCGGTCTTCCCAATATTCCATTGTAAGAGATATCTTCATTTACCACCATGAATTCGGCCATCTGTGTGGTAGCCCGGGGTTCCTCCCCCAAAGTAATAAGGAGCTTCACTCGTCCCACAATCTGCACAGGGTTTCCGGTAAAACCGTATAACTCATTATAGGAAAGAGCCATTTCCTTATCAAGAAGCCCCATTTTCTGATAAGTGCCGTATGCAAGAATATTTACAGAACTTCCGTTATCCACCAACACCCGGTACACATTCAGGCCTCCAATTGTAACCTTGACCACAAGTGCATCATTGTGGGGATGATGAACGTGCCTAGCATCCTTTTTAGTGAATGTTATATCAGTTGCTTCCCCCTTAAAGAGCTTTGGGGGTCATTCAGTCAAGTGGTATACATTTGTGAGGGGTGCACCTCTGGCTTCCCTGGTATAGTTTTTTCTGGCATTCCTGCTTGTACCCCCAATATAGGGTCCACCTATGATGGTACGTAGACTATAAGCCCTTATAGTACGCTCTAGGTTCACCCTTTCAACATCCTTACCAGCTTTATCATCTTTATACCTCTTTGCTTCCTGGGCTACAAACTCCGTAAGGTATCCCCTTCTGATCAAGTCTACAATATGATCCCTTAGGTGGTGGCAATCTGCCGTCCCGTGCCCATTAGAATCATGGAAGGCACAGTATGGGCATGCATCCTTCCTTCCTGGGGGTCCATTCCTTATAGGCTTCCTGAACATTCCGGCCTTACTTCCCACCTCAAGCACGTGCTCGACAGATGTGGCGAGTGGGGTGTATTCCGCATATTTGGCAGTATTGTTGCGTAAAATCTAGATGTGCAAGTGTACACAATCGCAAGCAAGTAATACAGTAGCAAATACCAGATATCGTTCCTCAAGGACTGCCTAATTGTGTAAATCGCAATTAATATCAAACAATTCGGTTATAGAACACAATAATTGGGTTTTGTTTTATCTAACTAAAACTAATTAATTATCAATTAAATTAACTAATTAATATAATACTAGCAAAGAGATCTGAATGAGTTTTGGATACGAGAAGCTTAGTCAAGAAAATTACTTCCCCCTAATATGTTCATGTCGGCAATAAAGCAGTGTAATACTATAGCAAAATCACAGTCTACTAACCAGAAATTCAACGGTCATAGGTTTCTCTCGAAATCACTATGATATAGATTCTGTAATTAAACTAACATATGTCTATGCCAAATTCAACTTCCAGGATACAATTTAAGCACCAATTTCACACGGTTATGCAAGGTAACAATATATGTCTATACCGTCACAAAATTAATATCAACAGATATAATCATGCACCATTCAAATTTTGTGTCCATTAACTATAACCCTCTCAGTATTATAATTAACTCAACAATTTACTACTGTTGGCCAAACAATAGCAAATATATATCATGATATCCACTTGAACGAATAAACTGTAACTGCAAATAGTACTTCTTATCAAAACACCAACAATCCCATACTAGGGTTCCATAAAAATCCTAACTCAATAAAATTAGTTCATAATCAATGTATCAAAACAATCCAAAGTTAACCAACGCATAATCATAAGAAGAGATATAAAAAGATAAAGAGAACAAAGCCAATTGAATGTCTTCAATGGCTGAATTCTTCTTTTGTTAATGGCTTCTTCTCCTCCTCCCTTGTGCGGCTACTCTCTCTTTCGACTCATACGATTTCTCTCCCCTCGATATTAGGTCCGAGATATATCTAATAATCTCTAAATAAAAATATTTTTAATTATTTAATATAATTACAAGGAGATTTCCCAATCAAAATTGAATTCCAAAAAGAGGAAATTCGTAACTGGCTGTTAGGCTCTATTTCTGGGCTGATGCAGTTGGAATCTGATACCAAGACCACTTCTAAATTGAAGCCCTTCTCATAAGCTTTCCGTGGGCTGTTGAATCGCCTAAAACGGACTTCTGGAACTCCAGATATGGCTCAAACAGTGTAGACTGCGCAAGCACCCCGTAAAATTCGATTTTTAATCAAATTAATCCCCAACTCTTGTTATTTAAGCTCCAAGCCCTCCTTTTTTAAAACTCCTTGATACCTACAATAAAACATTAAAATTTATTAAATAAAAATCCAAATCAATGCAAAATAACTTAAATATAGGGACAATATTATTAATAAATGCACGCTTATCACATCCCCACACTTAGCATCTTGCACGTCCTCGGGCAAAGAAGAAAAAAAAAACTAAATCCTAACTAACTAATACCACTTCCGTAGGTGATCACGGTTGCATTTGGCATATGCAACAAGCCCTTTAAACCCCAAGGTAGCCCAAGTGGACGAGTAAGGTCTCGTGAGGGTTTGTAGTGAATTTACCCACAAAATTCCTAATTTTTAGTCTGACTGCCAAGTCTCAAACATGAAATATATCATAGCACTCCACACATGCAAACTTAATCATGTAATAGCTCATAGATGTCATATAATGGGATTCCTCAACTTTACACACCAACACAACTATTCAAGCACGCACACATAGTCTCAAAAGACTAAAATATCATGAATAACATCAAAGTCTCAATCAACAAGAAAATAGCATGCTGTGGATGGAAAATGACCTCACAAACACTCAAATCACACAAGTGTTTAGGTACAACTGTATCACTCAAGTTCAATCAAATGCACATGGGCTACCATAAGATTGCTTGTCCACCAAAATCTCTAGACTTTGTGTTCGTATAAATCAAAAGGTCTTTGTCAAGGGTTGTAACGAGGCTTAGGTGCGGGATAGGATATCAAAGAAATAGGCTAATAAGTGGCTAACTTGACAACTAATAGAGCATAATGTTCATATACACTTGAAGCGCTCAACATGAAACTAACCTTGTGATATAATCTCACATACAAATGTAAACTCATAAATTTCACATTGTAAGAACCATTGAACATACACTCTCTTTCTTTCTTTTTTCTTTTTTTTTTGTTTTTTTTTCCCATTTTTTTCATTTTTTTTCACTCTATTTTTTCTCTTCTCGTTTCCTCCCTTTTTATTGACTCGAGTGACTTTATTGAAGTGTCACGAAGAAGGAATAGCCAAACCAATTCAATTCCCACCCAAAATTTCACACAATAACAAAGATATCCCCACACTTAATATTTTACCAATCTCATGTATACATCACAATGCTCTACTAGTCAATCAAGACAAGAAGAAATATACAAGCTCAAGATTTAGATGGTGATATACGAAGAAAAATGATATAGGCTCAAGGGGGCTCACTAAGGATAATTTTTAAGGGTACTGTTTAGGACAATACGGTTAATCCTAGTGCCTTTATCATTTTTACAGAATACACAATATCAATATACGCACGACCTGGTTTAAAGCAAGTTCTAGAACAACACATACAATGACGAATATCTCACCACAAGAAAGAATAGATTGATAAAAGATATATCAATCACAAATTAAGGCTCAAGATCTCACATGGTGATAGCATGCCATACTCATCAAAATTGATAGTGACGTACATTCAAGTTTTAAATTTTCGCAAGCACGTACAAGACATCATCATGTATAAGGTATTTTACGCTTAGGAGACATATACATGACACGCGAATAATTAGCCTACATGATGTATACTTATCCTTATTAACATGTTATATTGACAAGGCAATCAATTTTTTAAGTTTTCTATTTTTTTATGTTTTTCTAATTTTTTAAGTATCCTAAAATAAAATTTAAAAAAGAAATATCTAATGTCCTAAAAAAAACTAAGAAAAAAAAAATTATCCTAAAAAAAAAAATTATTAATGATCCTAATTTTGATATTTTTTTTATGTTGGAAACCCCTCCCCACACTTAAGCGGTTCATTGTCCCCAATGAATAATAATATTTAATATACAAACTAATAAAATTCCTAAATAAAAAAAATAAAAAGAAATTATAAAAATATATATGTACAAAGGAAAGTTAAGAATACTCCTCTAATGCAAAAGCAACCTTCCAAAAATATCGAGAATAACTGCTCCATTTAATTAAATTCCTGGCCCAAGTTGTGTACATAAATGAGCAGTCCACATTTTAAACACCAAAGCATTGCTGGTGTGGTGGTTCCATGTTGCACACAGAAGCTTTAGCAAACCCTCATGGTTAGGGGTTCGATTCCCCACCCCACCATTTGAAAATCATTTTTGTTATATGGCTCATGGCTGGCAGCCCACAAACATGATGTCTACAAGAATATTGACGTGGACTAGACACAAGTTGGGCTGGACAACTATTTACGGGCTGGATCAGATTAATGGGCCTGAATCGGGCCTTTACATGTGGCTTCAGTTGAGCATGTGAAGTTCACACAAACACACAAACTGATGTTGAAGCAGGAAGATTTGCACCGTAGGTTTAATAAGCCGCACCGGGGCGCGCGTATGAAAATTTTAACGATGCAGGGAACGTAAACCGCGGGTTCCAGAATTCCATACCCCGGTATTCAATTTCTGTCAATATTCCTGCGCTTGTTTATCCCACAGACATATTTGCACGGACATCCAAATTATCGCATGGCCAACATAATAACTTATGTTCAGGATTTTTTTTTCCTTCGCTCATTTTCGCACAGCTGCTCCACAAATTGCACATCCAAAATGAAATTCCTGTGCATCGTTTTTTTTTTCTGCTCACTATTTTTTTTCTCTTTTTTTTTTCACTGAAACACTTCACACAAACTCATCAAGACATCTTATGGGAGATAAAAAAATATAAAAATTTCTAGCCTAAAAAAAAATTTAAAATAATAATATACATATCTAACATAAAAAAAATTACAAAATAAAACAAAAATATACTAACCACAACAAGCATGGGTTGCCTCCCAAGAAGCGCCTTTCTTTAATGTCTTTAGCTAGACATGGCAATGGAATTTGTACTTACTAATTTTACACCGTAATGTAAAATTTTGCACCGCATCTCTATATTGCCATTTAATTATCTTCTTTGGGTCCACATCTTTGATGATAAGTTTCAACCTTCTTCGCTCCTCAAAAGTACATGTGACATTGTTCTCACACCATATTTGCATAACCCAAGAATGGATAATATCGTGAATATTTGAGATCATCCATCCACTACCTGACTTGGGCTTTTGTAAAACCTCCAAAAATAATTCTTCCTTATCATGCGGTAAATCTGCTGAGATAATGATGGACAAAGTTGGAGATGTCAACCTTCTCTGCTTATCAAAAGAACCTATTGCAATGTCCACTAACAAGATTTGCACGTTTACAGAGCACATACTATCATGAAAATTTGAAATATCCCTTCCAACTTTCTTGTCTGGAGGTAATTCTGCTGAGATGATGATAGAAGATGTTGAAAATAAACTCGAATAAACCTCTTGAGATTGAGAGGACATCAACTTTAGTTCCAAATCAAGTGGTTCTTTGATAGAGATTTTCGGAGGGTTAACTTCTGCAAATAGCACTTCCAATGACTCAAAACAATGCACTTTCTCAGCATCTTGTGAATTAACCTCCAACAAAGTTAGATGCTCCTCTTCCTTACTCTCATCTCTATAATCTAGAATCACGGGCTGCTCAAGTGGATCTTCATCAAAATTCTACTCTAGTTTATCAGAAACTAGAACATCCTCTACAAATATTGTCGAAGATTCCTCTACATATCCTTCATCAACATATGTAATCTGAGAGACCTCCACCTCTTCTTTGCTTTCTCCAACCACGGGCTCAGACTGCTCCTTCCCATCGTCAAGTCCTTGTTGCTGAGATTCTTGAAAACATGAATATTTAGAGTCCATTGATAAAGATCTAAGAAAAACTCTTTCATTGATATATGAATAATTGGGAGGTTGCACCATTGGGTGATTGACATCAAAGCAAATAGAATCTGGATTAGAATGACAATAATCATAGGTATGAGCACCACAACAATACACACATGACACGTTCTCATCCTTGCTCATTGGTGGTCTTATCAACTTCCAGTTGGGTTTATTCCTTCCCATCTTCACATCCTCTAGACTCTCTGCATAAAGTCTCTTGACGTAGTCCTTATCATAGACCATATCCATAGCATATGGAGAATACATAACTCTATGTTGTCAAACCTGATAAACAACAAGAATTATCAACGTGAGCACACCAAAGCAAACCAAACTGCAAGATAATTAAATTTGCAATAAACACTAAAACAGTCCCCGGCAGCGGCGCCAAAAACTTGTTGCGTAAAATCTAGATGTGCAAGTGTACACAATCGCAAGCAAGTAATATAGTAGCAAATACCAGATATCGTTCCTCAAGGACTGCCTAATTGTGTAAATCGCAATTAATATCAAACAATTCGGTTATAGAACACAATAATTGGGTTTTGTTTTATCTAACTAAAACTAATTAATTATCAATTAAATTAACTAATTAATATAATACTAGCAAAGAGATCTGAATGAGTTTTGGATACGAGAAGCTTAGTCAAGAAAATTACTTCCCCCTAATATGTTCATGTCGGCAATAAAGCAGTGTAATACTATAGCAAAATCACAGTCTACTAACCAGAAATTCAACGGTCATAGGTTTCTCTCGAAATCACTATGATATAGATTCTGTAATTAAACTAACATATGTCTATGCCAAATTCAACTTCCAGGATACAATTTAAGCACCAATTTCACACGGTTATGCAAGGTAACAATATATGTCTATACCGTCACAAAATTAATATCAACAGATATAATCATGCACCATTCAAATTTTGTGTCCATTAACTATAACCCTCTCAGTATTATAATTAACTCAACAATTTACTACTGTTGGCCAAACAATAGCAAATATATATCATGATATCCACTTGAACGAATAAACTGTAACTGCAAATAGTACTTCTTATCAAAACACCAACAATCCCATACTAGGGTTCCATAAAAATCCTAACTCAATAAAATTAGTTCATAATCAATGTATCAAAACAATCCAAAGTTAACCAACGCATAATCATAAGAAGAGATATAAAAAGATAAAGAGAACAAAGCCAATTGAATGTCTTCAATGGCTGAATTCTTCTTTTGTTAATGGCTTCTTGTCCTCCTCTCTTGTGCGGCTACTCTCTCTTTCGACTCATACGATTTCTCTCCCCTCGATATTAGGTCCGATATATATCTAATAATCTCTAAATAAAAATATTTTTAATTATTTAATATAATTACAAGGAGATTTCCCAATCAAAATTGAATTCCAAAAAGAGGAAATTCGTAACTGGCTGTTAGGCTCTATTTTTGGGCTGATGCAGTTGGAATCTGATACCAAGACCACTTCTAAATTGAAGCCCTTCTCATAAGCTTTCCGTGGGCTGTTGAATCGCCTAAAACGGACTTCTGGAACTCCAGATATGGCCCAAACAGTGTAGACTGCGCAAGCACCCCGTAAAATTCGATTTTTAATCAAATTAATCCCCAACTCTTGTTATTTAAGCTCCAAGCCCTCCTTTTTTAAAACTCCTTGATACCTACAATAAAACATTAAAATTTATTAAATAAAAATCCAAATCAATGCAAAATAACTTAAATATAGGGACAATATTATTAATAAATGCACGCTTATCAAGTATCTCGGGAGTAACTTCTAGTTGGGTACTTGTAGCTTACTGTTCTCCCTGCACCAGTTGCATTCACAGTCAACGGTGCCGTCTTTTTATCATGATGGGCTGCCTTAGCAGAGGAGCTTCCACTGTAGAGGGTTCGCTCGTTGTACCCCCTATCTTTAGGACTGTAAGATCTATTTCTCTTGCTCCTATTCCAACTGCTAGAGCTATGATCCTTCTTCAGCTTAGCCATTGATTCCTCCACCACTTTGTGGGTTTCAGCTCTTGCATAAAAATCTGCCAAAGTTTTGGGCTCCTGGCCTTGCAGCTCCTTCCAGAAGTCAGTCCCTGGGCGTACACCCGCAATCAAGAAGTTTTTGTATGTTTCATCAGTTGCTTTCCTTACTTTTGGGACTTCCGCATTGAAGCGTTTGAAATACTCTGTGAGGGTTTCATTTTCATCTTGCTTTATGTTTGCAAGGGTATTGGCCGGGGGTGCGAATGCAACCGAAGCCCGAAACTGAGTTACAAATAGTTCACTCATTTGCCGCCAAGACCGTATTGAGTTTGGACGTATCCTTTTGAACCACTGATGGGCACTATCTCTTAGTGTGGCAGCCAACAAACGGCATTTTGTCAGATCCTTGACCTAGTATACCTCCATTTCAGTGTTGAACCGGCTAAGATATTCAACTGGGTCGGTGGTTCCACTGAACTTTAAGTCTCCTACCCCCCCCCCCCCCCCGGTACTTTGCCCGGAGTGGTGAATCCCTCACCTTCTTCGTGAAGGGTGAAGCCACCGTTAAGCCTTCCATTGAATGTTTTTCTGCCCTTAATTTTTTGAGTGCATCACGTAGATCTCTCACCTTGCAATGCTCATTTTCACCGTCGGTAAATTGGATCCCATCTTCATCAGTCTCATCAGTGGAACCCCCAACCATATTTGGGGTTATGCTGAGAGCTGTAGCTTCTCTCATCTTCAGTCACCTTGGTACTTTTACCAGATTTGGAGCCAGACTTCTCCTTCCCGTGGCTTTGAGACCCCCTCGACTGAGACCTCTCATCTTGGGTCCTCCCTGTCTGCCGATCCTTTTTTCTATCCAGTTTGTGACGTAGGTCCTTGCTGTCCAACCTATTGCCCAGCCTGTCAAAGACACTCAGGCTGCGTGTGGGTGAACCCCGTGACTTCTGGACCTCTTCCTCATTATCCTCCCAATCCAGATTTGTCTGGTCAGTCTCCACATCAAAAAAGTCTTTTTTCGAGACCTCCATCTCTGACTCCTCAACATCACTATCAAAATCCAAATGAATCGGGGTCACCACCTTCTTTTTTATTTTTCGATCCGCGAAACTATGCTTTTATTTCCATTTCTTCAACTTCTCGGACTTCTTTTCCAGAGAGTTTATTTTCTTTCCCATCTTCTTAATATTCTCCTGGAGTTCTTGATGCGTGGCTCCATCGTCATGTTCACCTTCATAATCGTTCCGTTCATCCTCCGGCGTATGCGTGTCACCGGAATCCCGAGACATCTCTTCCCTCTAGAGATTAAACCAAAGTTCCCCTCCTTCTAGCGCCAAAAATGTTGTGAGGGAAATTTGGTACAACACTTCTTGGAGGTAGTTGCAGGAAGAACGGAGAATCGCGTAGGAATCGGCGTTGAAAGCAGGTTCGCACGCCGACTTCCAGGGTTCAACTGCCTTGAACCGAGGGGGAATTGTGGCTGTGTTTGGACTGAATTTTCAAGGTCTCCGGGCAATTATGACTGAGTAAATCCTACTCAATCGGAGAAGATGCCCAGAACCGTGTTAGAGGTGTGTATAGCTGTGTCTAACCCTTGCAAATGGCCTACATACCCTTATATTTATAAGGGATCAAGTCCAATGTAGTTCTTGATGATTGAGTAGGAATCGGCGTTGAATGCAGGTTCGCACGCCGACTTCCAGGGTTCAACTGCCTTGAACCGAGGGGGAATTGTGGCTGTGTTTGGACTGAATTTGCAAGGTCTCCGGGCAATTATGACTGAGTAAATCCTACTCAATCGGAGAAGATGCCCAGAACTGTGTTAGAGGTGTGTATAGCTGTGTCTAACCCTTGCAAATGGCCTACATACCCTTATATTTATAAGGGATCAAGTCCAATGTAGTTCTTGATGATTGAGCCACAATTTGATAAGCTTTATCCTCCATAACTGAACTGATTCCATGAGTTATTCCAGCTGATATGATTATCCAGTAGTTATTCCTCCATAAATCCATGATTATCTTCATAAATATATGATTTTCCATCGTATATCTCCATGCATATACATAATCCATGTATATATATTAATTATATGTGTTAACAGATGTTGTTATCCTGCTCCTGATGTTTAGGACTTATCCCTAAGTTAGTTAGGGCGTCCCCTATCCGTTCTCCTATAATTTAGGAAGCTACAGAGTTGCTGAGCCGCCTTCTCGATATCGTCAGGGTACGTGCATGTACCCCTGCCTGGAGGCCTATCGCCTGGATGAACCCCTGCCAAGCCTCCACACAGCATTACCCCTTCATGAGGTTCATGCACCTGAACCTCTCCATGGATGAACCCCGATCCAGATGTCATAATCCTCATCTCTCTAAAGCGTATTGAACCATCACATCCTTATCCAGCCCAGCCCATCCTCTCGTATTCATACGATCCGAATCTGTAACCTTAATGGACCTTAAATCAAGCCCAAGGCGAATTTTGGACACAACAATCACTTTTTTAAATAATTAGATTCATATATTTTATAAATTAATATTTATCCTAAGAATATTGGGATAAACGGATCCATACCTGATACTACTACTACTAGAGATAAAATTTATGAAAAATATATACCCGTTACAAGTAATGTAACCCGTTACGTTTACAAAAATGTCAACAACTATAATGTTTAAATAAATAGTACCTCATCAAATTCACGTCAATTGTAAACATTTGTAATGTAATACCGATTTTAGGATTTACAACATTAATATCGGATAGTCTTTTGTAAAAAATCAACAAATTTACAGAAAACACATGTACATTGATTTTTATTTTGAATTATACGACTAAAAATCCAAATTAAAACCCAAAAATAGAACAGAACAATCAAATGTAAAGTTGTCACAAGTCACAACGGTGCAATCAAATATACAATTGTCACAACAAAGTTAATACTAAATGTACTCAGTTAAAAGGGTGAAAAGTATTAAAGTACATGTAAAGTAAAAAAGGATACAGTGGTTGAGGGTAGCAGTGATGGTACCAGTGGTAACAACGGTGACATATAACTGATAAATGACTGATTTCACATTGCACTAAAACTCACCATACTATATTTAACATGCTCTACCAAATCTTTCCCGCACTTCCCCAATCCATATCCATTTTTATCAAACTTAAAAGTACATTTGTTCATTAAAGTCTCACTCGTCTCTTTCATCTTTTCATTCTCTTTTTCTTGATCATCAAATCTCAGTGATAGAGAGATAATTAACTAGGAGATGATCTCGGTAATAATTGCTATAATAATGAGACAATAAATGAAGATCAAAGAGATGTATTGTATTAATGAAATGTTTTACTCTCTCTACAAGTAGGAGACTCTCTCTCTATTCTCAAATTGCCAACCCCTAAACAAGTGGGGTTTGGTTCCTATTTATAGGAGAACCCTAATTTACTTGGCTATCAAGATTTACATTTATGGGCTACAAGGCCCAACAATACACATAATGTTTAATGGGCCTAATACAATCTAAGTTAGCCTTTTAACTAAGTACAATTTACTTCACTGGGCTTCATGGTCCAACATTTGTCCCCCTAGTAAAAATGGTATCTTTAGATCCCTTGTTTTTTACTACCTGCAAAAAGGTAATAATGAAAAGAAGGTAAATTTAATTTTGGGTGAGTTAATTTCTTTATTTTCAAACTTTATTCCAGAGGGACTAACGTTCGTGCAAATGGCCTGGGAAAAGCCGACAGATGGATTTTATAAGATTAATGTGAGTGGTATCTATGCCTGGGAGAAAGGTGTCTGTGGTATTGGGTGTATTGTGAGGAACATCGATGGTGATTTTTGCCGTGGTTTCGGGGGTGCGATCCCTTGTTCCGACCCTGACTTAGCATCTTTGCAGGCCGTATGCCATGGGCTTGAGTTCGCCTGGAGGGAGGGTAGGAAAAAATTGATTCTTGAGACTGACGATGCTGCGTCTTTGGAGAGGGTTCTCCATCCTGATTGGGGTTACAAGCATTGGGTCCTTGTCGGAGTTATTGACCAGCAAATGGAT
This sequence comes from Kitagawia praeruptora, assembly GCA_037693485.1. Lineage (NCBI taxonomy): Eukaryota > Viridiplantae > Streptophyta > Magnoliopsida > Apiales > Apiaceae > Kitagawia > Kitagawia praeruptora. The sequence goes on from CM075344.1 coordinate 39,587,035, forward strand.
GATAATTGGGAGGATTTGCGGATGACCTGTGTCCCCTCTTCTGCAAATGTCGCTGCCGGGGCTTTGGCTGATTACTTTCTGCAGAATGAATTGGACTTTGGCGAGGTGGATGAATGCCCCGATGTCGTGCAAGCGATCATCGCGGCTGAGAAGTGATGACCGATTTGCGTATCTTTGTGTGGCTTTTATGGTGAAGACATGTGTCTATATTGTTACTGGCCCCTTCGGAATATTATGAATGAATTATTTGCTTAAGTTCATTTTTATTTGATTTAAGTTTCTGTATTGTGATGGTGGCACGTGTCTGTATTGTGATTAATCCCTTCGGGGTGTTTTTAAATGAACTTTTTGTTTAAGTTTCTTTTTTGTTGGAAATTTTAAGCTTTTGAATTTTTTGATTATTTGAGATTTTCTGATTTTGAGAAGACGAACTGTCATGATGTTATCAGTGAACTGTGGATATCTTTATAAACGGTATGATATAAACATTAATTTTGCACGTGGTATCCTGTCATAATTTGGCCACATATGTAGGTTCACGGTTTGTTTGTCTTTTTTGCCTTATATATATATATATATATATATATATATATATATATATATATATATTTGTTTCCGTTGTGACGGTTCATTTTTTTGTTTTGTGGATTCGGGACGTGCAATAGGTGCTCTCAAGGGAACTTATATTCATTTGCTGCGTTTCTCCCCCCTCTTTATTGTGAGGTACGTTTGCCATTCTTACTTTCTTGTTTCTTTTTCTAGGTTAATTAGGCATTTTTTCATTTGTGTACCTCGACTATTGATTGTGTGTAAATGAGAGAAATAGCGTTCTCCTCTTCCTCTTCCCATACCTTTAGTGATAGAGATCTTGGGAAATTACCGATTAAAGATGAGGGTGAGGGCTTCATTAATTTGGATCATTTAGAGATCCCTGAGCGTGTTTCTGATCATAGTTTTGATTTCTTGGATGGGGAAGGAAGTGAGACGGAAGAGGCCTCCACTTTGTCCCCTCCCAGTCCTCGAACGAGAGCACATCGTCAAAGGGTTGTGGACGACGCTTCGATCTCTGGTTCTGCGGAGTTACGAGATAAGCCTAATCTTAATTATGCAAGTATTTATGTTAATCATGCTATTAATGTAGATCTGGGTGCCTGGGTCGATTTGGAAAATGCTCATAAGTGTAAAGTTCCTCTGGCCAAAGATCGTATCTGGGAGATGCTCGAGTTTGGTATGCAGGGAATTCCTATGATCCATTTTGAATTAGGGTTGCGTTTACCTATGCACCCTTTTCACCTGGCCGTTTTTGAAGTCGTGGGTTGTGGGGTTTCACAGTTAACCCCTAACTCAGTGGCTCAAGTGAGTGGATTTATCGCTCGATGTGCTGAAATGGGATATGTTCCCTTTGTTCGGTTATTTTTTTCAATATATGGGTTGAAGTATTCTCGTGGAAAAGTGTACTTTGATAAGTTATCTGGTCGATCTAAACTTGTCGATGTTAGATCCTCTAACTCCGGATGGCACGGAAAATGGTTGCATTACAATGGGCCTGATCTTGAATTTGTTCCTCCCTGTCAGAAGGTTTCGCAGAAGACAATAGACTACTTAACTAATATGGTGAAATATGATGATATCTTTTTAGATAGATTCCAGGGCGAGAGCCCTTTATATACCCACCTCCAATTGAAGGATCCTGTGTTTTTGGAGACGCATAACTGTAAGATTTGTTGTCGTATTTGTTCGACTTTTTGGTCCATTGTTTACTCACATTTTGTTTTTTTATCTTTGTAGTGGCTGGAGAATCTTTAGAAGAAGTTCTGAATAGTGGTATCAGAGATGACATGCATAAGGCTATGTTAGTCCTAGCAAATCGGTCTGCCACGAAGCGAGGTTCGTTGGTAAAGGAAGTTTCTAAGGTTGGTGGCTCGATTCCTGTTGATGGAGTTGTTGGTGATAATAGTGTCTCTGTTGATGTTGACCTCGCCGCTGGCGATGCTCGTGATGTTCGTGATCGAGGGGGTAAGAGAACGAGGGGAGATTGTGATGAAGATTCTGGTAAGCGTGTCGTGTCAAAAAGATCTACTGAACCTTCCCACTTTGGGGCCGGGAAATCTCTGACCTTTACTGGGATCAATAAGGAGGCTCTTTCCCCTCTGATTCAGGGTTGCTCTTCGGAGAAACCACTACTCATTGAGGTAAACGCGAACGAGCGTTGGACCGCTGGCTCTCGATTTCCAATTCAAGTTTTTCAAGTGTTTGACTTGCCTCAGGATAAGGGTTCCTATGTTGATAAATCTCGGGATGAGATAGCGGATCGCTGCCTAGCCCGTGGAGGACGGGTAACTTTTTATGTCTTTCTGTCTCTTCTTCTTTTGCTCGTAGTTTTTGTCATAGGTGTTAACTAGCTTTTTGTTTAATTTTGTAGCTCCTTGCTGACTTGGCCCATATTGTGAAAGATTATCGAGCTGACATCAACCATGAGTGGCGCACAAACACCGCTCGTGAACTAAACAAATCCAAGGAGAAAGCAAACGCTGCGATGATCCGGGCCGTCGAAGCCGAAGGTCGAGAGAAAAAGATGATTTTTGATTTTGATATTTTGAAAAAGGAATGTCAGGCATTCAAGGATGGTAAGAAGGTTTGTGAGGATGAGCTCCTTCGTCTGAAGGACGTTGTGGAGGAGGATAAAGGGAAGATGCTGACCCTCGACAATGAAGTACTCATGCTTCGTGGAAAATGTGATGGCTTGGAGGCCGAGGTGGTCTCTTTGAAGGCTGAAGTTGAGAAAGCTGCTAAAGATTCTGCAAATGCTATGGCGATGGGATATCAGGGATGTTATGATAGATTGGAGAAGGCGGGCGTGGATTTGATTGGGCACTCCCTGGATGATTATTGCGCCGACCTGTCGAAGACCTTGGTGGAGGCGAAGGATGATGACTCAAATATTGTAGCTTGAAGGCGAGGGATGCCTCGTAAGCCATGTAATTGAATTTCTTGTCTTTGAATTTGTTTGAATTGGTGTCGTGGAACCTAATTTCTTTTGTGATTTTTAAGTGTTCGTGCTACTATCGAAGATGGTGTATGCCTCGTAGATGACATATCTATGTTTATCTTTCGGTTGTTGACTTTAACTATTTTGGGGTTAATTTGACATATGATTGGGAGTGAGGAACATATTTTAAGATTTTTGGTTTATATTGATATGTGCCTTTTTCCCTCCGAAAATGATTTTTACTTGATGGTTTTCGCTTTTCTCTTTGTAAGTCCTTGTGCTTGCAACTGGTTGTTTAGTTGTATTCTATGACTAAGAGCACTTTCGCGTTAAGATGCGCGCTGACAACGATGTGTTTAGTCGTATTTAACCCATCAGATTTTGAAGACTTTTCCCTGTTTTTGTATTTAGGGGTTATGATGTCTGGAAAGTGGTAATTTTTCCTTATCAAGTGATGTTATATTTTCCTGTCATTTTGACTTTTGGATCTTACCAGTAGCATATAAAATTTCGAGATCAAACCAAAAAAGGTTTTTCTTAGATGTTATATTTTTGATTTGGATGAAAGGTAACTTGGTGGTGGCGAACTCTTTCAAAAGTAAAATTGCAGACAAAGACAGATTTTATTTAATAATTTAAATGGATTTGAGGTGGGGACCTCATATCGGCCCCTTTTCACCTTAACATTTTGATGGAAATAGGAAAATAAGAAGTTCTTCTTTGTCATACAGAGACACAATTACTAATAGAATTTTTCAGATGTATGTCGTTCCAGGCATTCTTGATCACCTCGCCATCGAGCTGTGCAAGTTGATAAATTCCAGGTCGAATAACCTTCGAGATCCTGTAAGGTCCTTCCCATGGAGCTTTGAACTTTCCCGAGGTTGTGGGTTGAGATGAGGCTGATTCTCGTAGGACAAGGTCGTCGACCTGAAATCCCTTTGGCTTGATGCCCTTGTTATAGTACTTTGCCACTTTAGCTTGATATATAGCTGTTGCGCTCATTGCCTCATTTCTGATTTCCTCAAGGAGGTCATTATCTAGCTTCAGCCCCTCCAATGAACTGGCTGCCTCGAAGTTTTCAATCCTGGGAGAGTTAAGTGAGACTTCGACAGGGATGACGGTGTCTGTGCCGTATGCGAGACGAAAGGGGGTTTCTCCCGTTGCTGTCCTCGGGGTCGTTCTATATGACCACAATACGTTAGGGAGCTCATCCACCCAACATCGAGGGCAATCCTGAATTCCTTTTTTGAGTCCTTGGAGTAGGGTTCGGTTAGATACTTCAACCTGTCCATTGGCCTGAGAATATGCGACCGAAGCCTTAAGATGTTTTATTTTCAAATCTCTTAGCATTGTTTCAAAGTCCTCTCCCACGAATTGAGTTCTATTATCAGTAACGACAGATCGAGGTATGTCGAATCGAAACATGATATACTCCATGAAAAATTCAATCATTTCTTTCTCACGAATCGTAGCGAGGGGCTTCGCTTCTATCCATTTTGTTGCATAGTCGACTACGACTACAATGTATTGAAGTTGGCGTTTTGTCTTGGGGAATGGGCCCACAATGTCTATTCCCCACTGGAAAAAGGGACACGGGCTCAATACCAGAGACATCAACTGTGAAGGTTTGCCACTGATAGGGCTGTATAGTTGGCACGATAAACATTTCCTTACATACTCCTCGCAGTCTTTGCGGATTGTGGGCCAATACAGACCTTGTCGCAGGATTTTATGGGCCAAATTTTTTCCACCGAGATGTTCTCCACATATGCCTGAATGAACTTTGATAATTGCTAGTTCTGCCTCCTCGGGGCCGAGACAGCGAAGGAGTGGCTCTGTTAAAGCTCGTCTGTAAAACTGTGAATTCTTGACACAGTAGTTCCTTGATTTGAACATTATTGATCTAGCTTCCTTTTTGTCCTCAGGCAATTGATTTTCTGAGATATAGGTAAGAAACGGGATTCTCCAATCGGATTCTGATAGTACGGCATTTACCATATGAGCATCCACAGAAGGTGTTGTGAGAATTTCTACGTACACGGGCTCTCCACACGAGGGTATTGATGACGACGCAAGCTTGGACAGGGCGTCAGCCCATTGATTTTCGGCTCTGTCAATGTTTACTATCTTCCATGAAGCAAATTTACTCAAAAGATTTTGAACTTTTTGTAAATATAATGCCATTCTATCATTGTGAGTTTTGAATTCGCCTAGAACTTGTTTAACCACCAGCTAAGAGTCACTAAATATGTCGATGACATTAGTTTCGAGACCGAGAGCAAGGTTTAAACCTGCGATTAATGCCTCGTATTCGGCTTCGTTGTTTGTTGCTTGGAAGGTAAAAGTGCTGGCTTGTTGAACTTTGAATCCCTCAGGGTTGATGAGTATGATGCCTGCCCCACTCCTCTCTGAAGTGGATGAACCGTCGACATAGAGAGTCCATGACTTCGATTGACACTTATCGGCATCGAGGTGTAGAGAATCAGTTTTGTCGAATTGGCATTCAACAACAAAGTCTGAGAGAGCCTGGGTCTTCATTGCAGTTCGAGGTTTATACTCGATATAAAATTGGCTGAGTTCAATTGTCCATGCAGCTAGTCGGCCCGTCATGTCAGGTTTGTGGAGAATCCGCTTCATTGGTTGGTTTGTCATGACTTGAATTTCACGACCCTGAAAATAATGCCTTAATTTTTGACTAGCGACCACGAGGGCATATACCAATTTCTCGACCTGTGGATATCTGGTCTCTGCATCGCGTAGAGTGTGGCTGATGTAATATACGGGCATTTCATTCCCGGAAGAAGACCTGACTAACACAGCGGCTATTGAGGTGTCACATTCGGACAAGTATATTCGTAGAGGCTCTTGAGGCCGAGCTTGAGTCAAGATCGGGGGCAAAATTAAGAATTGCTTTAGATCCTTGAGGCCTTTCTTACACTCCTCGGTCCAGTTGATTTTCGATTGCTTTGAGGCGTTCTTGATAGCTTCAAAGAAAGGAGCGCATCGTTTTGATGATTGTGGAATGAATCTCTGAAGGGCTGCGATGTAACCTGTCAATGTTTGTACTTCTTTTAATGTTGTTTGATCTCGCAGATCCATGATGGCTTTAATCTGGCTGGGATCGGCCTCGATTCCTCTCTGGGTTAGGAGAAATCCTAAAAACTTTCCCGATGTCATTCCGAAAGAGCATTTAGCTGGGTTCAAACGCATATCATGGCGTCGCACATTGTCGAACGTTTCCCTTAAGTCTTTCGTGTGGTCTATAGACCTTTTTGATTTTGCAATAAGATCATCGACATAAACCTGGAGATTTCTTCCTATTTGTGAAGCAAAGATAGTGTCCATCATTTGCTGGAAGGTCGCCCCGGCATTAATGAGACCGAATGGCATGTTTTTAAATGCGAACACACCTCTATGAGTAATGAACGCTGTTTTTTCCCAGTCTTGGCTGTCCATTTTTATTTGGTTGTAACCGGAGAATACGTCCATAAATGATAAAAGCTCGTGGCCTGCAGTTGCATCAATTAATTGATCAATGTTTGGCAATGGGTAAAAGTCTTTTGGACAAGCTCGATTGAGATCTGAATAGTTGATGCACATTCTCTATTTGCCATTGCTTTTCTTTACCAACACTGCATTGGTGATCCATTCTGGAAATTGCACGGATTCAATGAATCTAGCCTCGAGGAGTCTGTCGAGCTCGGCGTCAATTGCCTTGGTTTTTTCTTCTGAAAACACTCGTTTCTTTTGTTTTACAGAGCGTACCCCTTGTTTTATATGAAGAGAGTGACGGGCGATTGTCTCTGGTATCCCTGGCATATCTTTTGGATCCCAAGCAAAGATGTGTGCATATTCTCGAATGAGACTGATGATTTGTTGGCGGAGATCGCCTTCGAGGTGTTTACCAATTTTGGTTACTTTATCGGGGTTGCCTTCTTCCACCTCAACCTCGACAGTTTCCTCGACAGGTAAACAACCATATTCTATTAGAGATTCCATGATGGAGCGAGGGTCCATTCTACAACTTGATTAATCGAAGCATCGTCGATGCGTTTTGTTCTGGGGATTACTGTGGATAGGTAGCATTGACGAGCTGCATGCTGATCTCCTACGACTTCTCTCACTCCGAATTCTGTGGGGAATTTCATTTTGAGGTGAGGGATGGACGTGATGGCCTTAAGGGCCGTGAGGGTTGTCCTGCCAAGAATGGCGTTATAGCTAGAATTTGCATTGACAACATGGAATTTAACTACTTGCCAAGTTTGACACGGAAGAGACCCGAAGAGAACCGGGAGATCTATGGTGCCCACGACCTTAACCTCGTTGCATGTGAAACCAAATAGAGGTGTGTTAACATTTTCTAATTTCCGATCACCCAAATCCATCCTTGCAAAAGCATTGTGATATATTATGTCAACTGAGCTACCATTGTCAATGAGTATCTTTTTTACTGTATTCGTGCCTATTTTGGCAGTTATGACTAGGGCGTCTTGGTGGGATTCGATCATGCCTGGAGGATAATCTTCATCGGAAAAAGATATAACTGGAGTTGGATTGAGGCGAGGTCGTTTGGGAGCCTCGGGGTTTACGCTGAAAACTTCTCTAGCATAAAGCTTTTTAGAGTTGTTTGATGAGCCACCTGCTGCGATCCCTCCGGCTATGACATCGATGACGCGATCTTGATCACGAGGTCGTTCATTTTGTTTTTCGGCGTCGTGGTCGATGTAGTGAGTTAATTGACCTCGCTTAAGTTTTGCTTCAATGAGGTTACTTAGCTGATAGCATTGCTCTGTAGTATGTCTGGTATCTTCGTGATACTCACAGAAGCGAGAGCTTGGGGGCCTCCCTGGTTTCATCGGCCTTGGGGGTTGATAATCCGGTTCTGATTTTATGATAGCAAGTATTGTTGCTTTGTCAACGGTGAGTTTAGTGAATTCTTTTTCTTGCCGTTCACGAGGCTTCCATGATTTACTATCTGACCTTTCATGCCTCGAGCTGTGAGGACTGCGTGAGTCCGTCGATTTAGAGTATGAATCGTAGTTGCGCTTGTAGTCGGTCCTTGGAGACCGTCGACTTGGAGATCGTGTTCGAGGACTTCTGTTGTAGTCTCGCCGAAAAGTTTTGCGAGGTGACTGTATGCTGCCCACAGCCTCTTGTAAATTCATTCGATGTTCCACAATCTTGAAAGCATTTTGTAATGTTCGAGGATTTTTATCGAAGAATTCTTCCAGCAAGACTGCATGTTGATGCTTATCAATTCCGGCCGCTAAATAATTGATAGCCAACTCCTCGATCAAATTTGGGATGTCAGCCACCTCGGTTCAAAACCGAGCCAAAAAATCACGCAAAGATTCAATATATCGTTGTCTGACCTTATCAATGAAGCGGTGATTTTTCCCGCTTTATAATTACTAGAGAATCGAGCTTGAAATTTTGTTTTTAATGATTGCCAGGAAATGATGGATCGGGGAGGAAGGCTATTGTACCATCGGAGAGCTGTGCCCTGTAGGCAGGCAGAGAAAAATTGGCACCTGGCTATCTCTAAATGGCCAAAAAACGCCATACGACCATCAAAGGTGTTGAGAAAACCACTAGGGTCAGACGTTCCGTCAAAATGGTCTAGAGAAGGCGTTTTAAGTGTTCTGTCTATGCGAGCAATTTCTATGTCCTTTGATAGCGGGCTTTCAGTAGTCGTTACCTGACCAGATTGGTTACGCATAAACTCTTTGAATGTGGCGACATCATCTTGGATTTTAGCAAAGTCCTTGGGTCGGAACGACTCGCTACGCCACGACGAGCCACTTGCTGCCGGGGCTTGACGTCGTTTTCGTGGTCGTGGCTGTGAATAAATCGATTATGTGGATTCTTCGTCCGCATAATCTTCAGATCCTTCGTTGAGATCATTGCCTTTGGCATTATTACCTCTTTCATGTGCCGAGATAGAGGTCTGTCTTAGCTCATGTTGTAAACGGAGGATTTCTCGCCGTCGGGTTAATTTTTCTTCCAAATTCTTTTTCTGTTTTTCCAAAATGGCTAACTCTTCATCGGAGTCGAAGGCGTCTTCCAAATTATCATTGGCATCTATTCTCTGCCTTCGAACCTTCTGGAGATGCAGGCGCATGTCACTGGAAAGAACCTTCTTCCCTGTTACTGTTGTGACCCTCGTACGGGTGTCGGGCTGTTCAGTCAACTTCCTCTTAGCCGCAGTTGGAAACTTTTGACTCATAATTGGATCATTAGCTTGTTGCAGGTTATTCAACCGTGGCGACTTCCGAGTACCTCCCTGTTCCAGATTCTTTGTGCTTCTTGCTTCAGTCTTACGCATCTCCATTGTTTTTTTGTTCTTTTGGTGCTGTTGTAGTTGATGAGTTGTTACAAACTTGCGCTTGACTTGTTTTTTAGCTACAAACATGCAGTAATAGTTACATAGAGTTTTAAGTATAAGAACGCATTTAAAAACATACACCCACATTCATCTTATAAAAATTTTGTGAAACATTACCTGCAAGTAGATTATGCCTTGGCCTTATAACCACATGGGGTTGCATTTGTTTCACCGGCTCAACATTATAGTCAACAATGTTGTCGATGTACAAATCAATATTGTCACAACTCTGAATTTCTGCAACTAATTTGAACAGGTCGAAATCATTTTTCACCAACTTCCAGTCCCCCAACTTATCTTTACAGTAAATTCCTCCAATTTCTGGATACTCAAGATCATCCTTGACATGCTCCATCACAACTGTATACGAAAATGTGTCTTCATCAATACCATTCACAACAAACTCTTTCCCACCAGCATAGCATGTACTCTGGAATTCTCCCTGGTGGTGATATGTGAGATGAAAGATTTTCCCCATCCTATATACACAAAAAAAATACATTAGCAGTAAGAACATAAATTAAATTAAAGACACATGCATGATATTTTTAACCGAGATTGGCACTTCCCAATACAAAAGGATTAATCAAAAAAATGACAAAAGCAACTCAATAACCATGACCTATCATATAAATTAAAAGAGCATTACATCAAGACAAAATCATGTAAATAAGGAGCAAACACTGAATTAGAAGGATTACAAATACTTAATTAGAAGGCAATCACTCAAAAGCATTCTACTAAAAATTAATACATAAAAAGTCACTTAAAACAATTCAATTAGAAAACTAGGCAGGATTGTTGACTTCGCCGGCCGGATTAGGGACTTGTCTTGATGGGACATCATCCCTACACCAACTAGCCTCATTGACTTGATTTTCCATTTCTGCACCAATACGTATATTGGTTAAAATTGAATCATCTTGACCTTCATTTGCATTCTCACATTCAACATCACACCAGTCCCTCGGTAGATGTTTGATAACATTATACATCATCCTTTCAGCTGGATCTTCTACAAAAAATACTTGTTGTACTTGTGAAGCCAATACGTAGGGGTCTGACTTCTGACATAATTTATTAAAATTAACTCGAGTCAGCCCGTACAAATCCTTTTCTTCTTGGTACCAGCAGCACTTGAATAATACCACCGTAAATTCACCCCAATAATCAACTTCTAGTATCTGTTCAATTGCTCCATAGTAATTAACATTGCCAACCTTTGGGTTCTGGTCTTTCGAACTAGCAAAACTAGTAGTCAAAGATGTTAAAAAAACACCACTGTTTTGTGTTGTACATTTTGCATCTCTGTTCTTTGTATGGAATCTGTATCCATTGATTACGTATCCACTATACTCCTTTGCTGCTACATTAGGGCCCATTGCAAGCACTTCAAGTTCTTTTGAAATATTCTCTTTTCTGCCAACCTCTTCCTTCATCCATTTCCAGAAATCTCCCATATGATCTCTTTCCCTTCTATATCTTTTCAACTTTGTTTTACCATCAAATAAAGATCGATGCTCCCTACAATAGTTAGGTAGTATAAAATTTTAAAAATCTAGAAACATATGTTAATTCTTTAATAATTAAACTAACCGAGAAGTAAAAACTTACTCAATTAAAGACTCTACTTCTTTATTTCCGCAATTGAATAGAATGTAACGATGAATTGCCATCAATTGAGATTCTTGCAAATGAATAGATTTTCCATCTTTATTTTTTCTTGTGCCAATATGATATCGCAATTTTTCTGGAAAACGTTCAAATTTGGCAGGCTTGGTAATTTTGGAACCTGCATCGCCACCCAAGAATCTTGAACAGAAGTACAGGCATTCTTCTGCCAGGTAACCCTCAGCGATAGAACCCTCTGGTTTACTTCTGTTTCGCACATAAGATTTAAGTTTGCTTAAATAACGCTCAATCGGAAACATGCAGCGAAGGTGTGCTGGTCCACCATACTCTAATTCTCTGCACAAGTGAACCAGCAGGTGGACCATTATGTCAAAAAAAGCTTGTATAAATATTGTCTCAAATTGACAAAGAGTTTCCACGATCTCCTGTTGCAGCCTCTTAATTTCACTCAAGTCGATTACTTTGGCCCAAATTCCCCTTAAAAATGCCCCTAATCTGATCAGAGGGATTGCAACCGCAGGTTTTAATGAGTTTTTCACAGCAAATTGTAACAGATAATGTAAAACGAAATGAGCATCATGACTCTTGTAGCCAGAGACTTTCCTCTCCTTCGTATTCACATATCGGCTGATATTGGATGCACTACCATATGGCAATTTAGCATTTTTTAGTACTGAGCAAAATAAATCTTTCTCTTTATTTGTCATGTCAAATATGGCAGCCCTAATTTCAAGGTGCTTTCCGTCACTTGATTTAATGGGATGAAGTACTTTCCTAATGCCAAGTTCTTGTAAATCTAAACGAGCATTGACATGATCTTTTGACTTTCCAGCGATATTTAGCAAAGTGCCAAGTATGTTGTCACAAACATTCTTCTCGATGTGCATTACATCAAGATTGTGTCGAAGTAAATTGTGACTCCAATACGGCAAATTGAAAAATATCGACTTTTTTTTTGAAAGGGGAATCAATCTTCGGCACCTTTTTTTGGCCTGGTTCCTTCTTATTTCCAAACTGATTTACAAAATTAGACAACAATTCTTCTATGTCGGTTCCTGACAAAATTGCAGGAGGCTGTCTCATCTCGATTTGCCCGTTGAACCTTCTTTTATCAAACCTCCACTCGTGTTCGGGATCAAGAAACTTCCTATGATCCATGTAGCAAATTTTTTTACTATGTTTTAGGTACATTGCAGAAGTCTCGTAATTGCATACGGGACAACCTAAATAACCTTTCGTGCTCCAACCGGATAACATTGCGTACCCCGGGAAATTGCTAATTGTCCATAGAACACTTGCACGTAAGGTAAAAGTCTGATCAGTAAAGGCATCATAGGTTTGTACACCTTCATTCCACAACTCCGTCAACTCGGCAATTAAAGGTTGCATATAAACATCGATGCTATTTTTAGGAGAATCTGGACCCGATATAAGTGTTGAGAGAATGAGATTTTCTGGCTTCATACACAACCAAGGTGGAAGGTTGTAATTTACCAAAACAATTGGCCAAGTACTATGAATTGTATTCATCGTACGAAAAGGATTGAAGCCATCAGATGCTAAACCTAGCCTGATGTTTCTGCTCTCTGAAGAGAATTGAGGAAATTTCGCATCCATTGTCTTCCATGCTAACGCATCAGCGGGATGTCTAAGCTTTCCATCCATTGTACGTCCAACTGCATGCCATACCATAAGTTCCGCATAGTCTTTGCACATAAACAATCGTTGCAGCCTTGGTTTTAGAGGGAAATATCGCATCACATTTGCCGGGATCTTGTGAATCACCTTCTCCAAATTATTGTCACCGCTGCCTTTCTTTTCCCTTACAACCCACCTTGAAAGACCGCAAGTTTTGCAAGAGTCTTCTTTTTCATTTTCACCCCAATACAGCATGCAACTGTTTGGACATGCATGTATTTTTTTATAATCTAGCCCTAAATCTTTAATTACATTCTTTGCTGCATTAGAAGACGGGGGTACGTTCGCCTCTGGAAACGCATCTCTGATTAACTCTAGTATATCCCCAAATCCCGATTCCGTAATTCCATGAATACACTTCAAGGAATAAAGCCGGACAATGAAACTTAATCGTGAAAAATTTTTACAGCCTGGATATAAGGGCTGCTTTCCTTCTTCATAAATTTTTTTACCATCGACATTTGGTCCATTAGTACGATGCAACATCTCATCTAGATTATCTCTGAAATCTAAATTATCCTCACACTCCATATCTTCATCACTATCGTAATTTGGGCGGGAAATCTGTGAAATTTCTACAATCCAGTTGGCATACAGTGGATAAGGACCACTGCAAACGAGATGATCGTAGATAATTTCTTGACGATGCCACTTGTTGTTTTTACAATTCTTGCAAGGGCATGTCATTTCATCACCTACTGCAAAATTTGGGAATGCATTTTCGAGAAATGCCTTTATCCCACTCCTATATCCTTGACTATACTTCGGAAGATTGATCCAAATAATTTCCTCGTCATCCATCACTACAATTTATAAACATGAGGCTGTTATAATGAAAGACTTATATTTGTGTGTATCAAGACAATTAGTTTGCATTGCTAAACCCTTTTAATAATCTTAACCTAAGGCTCAATCAATTTTTAATCTATAATATTAAATTTGTTTATTTTAACAAATACTAGGCATGGACCTGTAGTGTTAGTTTTACAGGTCTGCAATCATTTAAAACGGCAGTCAAATAATTATATTTTCTTAGAGCTAATTTAGTGTTTATAATTTATTGAATAGTACATATAGTTATAATTTATTGTTATATTTTTGTGGAAATAGGGGTTATTTTCTATAATCATATTATCTTAACCTTTTTACTCAATAGTACATGTAGTTATAATTTATTGTTATATTTATGTGGAATTAGGGATTTTGCTGACCTAAACATCAAAGGGGTACTAAGCAGCCTAGTCCTTATAGGTAAACTAGTGAAGACAGGGGTAAAAAAATGTGCAAGGACAAACAACATTACACACGAAATGTGCAAGGCTTCCCGATAACAAACGACAAATGAACAAAAAATGTCACACAACGTCATAAACACAAGGACAGGGGTCAAATTTATGGATTACTAATATACATCTATAATTAACAGTACACAAATCCCAAACGAGAGAAGCCCAGCCAGTAAAAAAACATCTACAACTAAAAAATCTGTAACAGTACTAAAATTATAAGCATTTTAACAAAGATGCATACAAACAAACAGATGCATACATACAAATAATCGAAGGAGATAAAGGAGAGAAAGGAGAGAAACATACAAACAGATAATCGAAAACAAATCATAAACATGCAAACATATGCATACAAACAATTGAAAACTAACAAAACACAACAAATACATACAAACAGATGCATACATACAAATAATCGAAGGAGATAAATGAGAGAAAGGAGAGAAAAGGGGTAATACTTACGAATCTAGCCCAAAATCCACTTAATCGAAGCCCCAAATCACTTAATCGAAGCCCCAAATCGACAACCCAAACTGGAAAAGGCCTGAAATTGAAAGTAAACAACAATTAGTTGAAGTTTAAGTGCGAAACATGAATCAATTAAACATATGGGTATATTCAATTGAAGAAACCGAAAAAGCCCCAATTGAAAGAAACCCTAAATTGAAGAAGCCCTAATTTGAAGCCCCAAACATGCGTGCTAATCAATTAAGCAGCATAATTTGAAGATTTAAGCAACATAATTTCAGAGAAGATTTAGGGAAGAGAGGTTTACGGGAGAGAGAGCGAGAGGGTGAGAGTGCGCGAGAGTGTGAGAGTGTGAGTGTGAGAGTGAGCCTTCTTTTTTGTGTAAACTTTACCTAAACATTTCAGACAGCGGGAGTTATTGACCAGCGAATGGATGATAATTGGGAGGATTTGCGGATGACCTGTGTCCTCTCTTCTGCAAATGTCGCTGCCGGGGCTTTGGCTGATTACTTTCTGCAGAATGAATTGGACTTTGGCGAGGTGGATGAATGCCCCGACATCGTGCAAGCGATCATCGCGGCTGAGAAGTGATGACCTGTTTGCGTATCTTTGTGTGGCTTTTATGGTGAAGACATGTGTCTGTATTGTTACCGGCCCATTCGGGATATTATGAATGAATTATTTGCTTAAGTTCATTTTTATTTGATTTAAGTTTCTGTATTTTGATGGTGGCATGTGTCTGTATTGTGATTAATCCCTTCGGGGTGTTTTTAAATGAACTTTTTGTTTAAGTTTCTTTTTTGTTGGAAATTTTAAGCTTTTGAATTTTTTGATTATTTGAGATTTTCTGATTTTGAGAAGGCGAACTGTCATGATGTTATCAGTGAACTGTGGATCTCTTTATAAACGGTATGATAGAAACATTAATTTTGCACGTGGTATCCTGTCATAATTTGGCCACATATGTAGGTACACGATTTGTTTGTCTTTTTTGCCCTTTTTTCTCTTTATATATATTTTTGTTTCCGTTGTGACGGTTCATTTTTTTCATAAATATATCTTCATAAATATATGATTTTCCATCATATATCTCCATGCATATACATAATCCATGTATATATAATAATTATATGTGTTAACAGATGTTGTTATCCTGCTCCTGATGTTTAGGACTTATCCCTAAGTTAGTTAGGGCGTCCCCTATCCGTTCTCCTATAATTTAGGAAGCTGCAGAGTTGCTGAGCCACCTTCTGGATATCGTCAGGGTACGTGCACGTACCCCTGCCTGGAGGCCTGTCGCCTGGATGAACCCCTGCCAAGCCTCCACACAGCATTACCCCTTCATGAGGTTCATGCACCTGAACCTCTCCATGGATGAACCCCGATCCAGATTTCATAATCCTCATCTCTCTAAAGCGTATTGAACCATCACATCCTTATCCAGCCCGACCCATCCTCTCGTATTCATACGATCCGAATCTGTAACCTTAATGGACCTTAAATCAAGCCCAAGGCGGATTTTGGACACAACAATCACTTTTTTAAATAATTAGATTCATGTATTTTACAAATTAATATTTATCCTAAGAATATTGGGATAAACGGATCCATACCTGATACTACTACTACTAGAGATAGAATTTATGAAAAATATATACCCGTTACAAGTAATGTAACCCGTTACGTTTACAAAAATGTCAACAACTATAATGTTTAAATAAATAGTACCTCATCAAATTCACGTCAATTGTAAACATTTGTAATGTAATACCGATTTTAGGATTTACAACATTAATATCGGATAGTCTTTTGTAAAAAATAAACAAATTTACAGCAAACACATGTACATTGATTTTTATTTTGAATTATACGACTCAAAATCCAAATTAAAACCCAAAAATAGAACAGAACAATCAAATGTACAGTTGTCACAAGTCACAACGGTGCAATCAAATATACAATGGTCACAACAAAGTTAATACTACTAAATGTACTCAGTTAAAAGGGTGAAAAGTATTAAAGTACATGTAAAGTAAAAAAGGATACAGTGGTTGAGGGTAGCAGTGATGGTACCAGTGGTAACAACGGTGACATATAACTGATAAATGACTGATTTCACATTGCACTAAAACTCGCCATACTATATTTAACATGCTCTGCCAAATCTTTCCCGCACTTCCCCAATCCATATCCATTTTTATCAAACTTCAAAGTACATTTTGTTCATTAAAGTCTCACTCGTCTCTTTCATCTTTTCATTCTCTTTTTTCTTGATCATCAAATCTCAGTTTTTAAGCAACCCCTCTCTCATTTTCTTGGTAAAGTTGAAGAGGAAAAAAAATTATCATGGCTAGAGGAAAAATACCGATCAAGAAGATAGAGAACGCAACAAACAGGCAAGTCACGTATTCGAAAAGAAGAACAGGGTTGTTCAAGAAAGCTCATGAACTTAGTGTTCTTTGTGATGCTAAGGTTTCTATTATTATGGTTTCTGCTAATAGAAAGCTCCATGAATTTATCACTAAACCCCTCTCGTACGTACACCTCTCTCTCTCTCTCTCTCTCTCTCTCTCTCTCTCTCTCTCTCTCTCTGTGTGTGTGTCTCTCTGTCTCTCTGTTTGTGTTCCTTAGTTTAGGATCTTACATTGTGTATCTATGTGTGTGTGCTTATGTTCAGGCAAAAACAGTTTTATGATCAGTACCAGAAGGCTAAACCTTGTGATCTCTGGAGTAACCACTACCAGGTACCCCTCTCTATTATTTACAAGCTTAATTATGCAACACTTTGATGAAATTACTTGTACTTTTCTTGCTTCTCCACATAAAATTTTATTATTTATAAAGATCTTGGATTCATTTCCAAAATATTTGTACAGCTCTTCCATCTAAATCATGTTTTTGTGTCAATAAACTCACTCAACCCAAAATTCATTTTCAAGATGAAGAATGGATTGCTAAAAACTCATCTTGAAATAAGATTCAATTTTAGTGTCAGGTTATTTCTATGAAAAATATGATAAGTAGGTTTTCAGGATTTGAACTCATGTGTTAACTATTTTGAAGCTTGAAATTGTCGAACGAGATCAAAGAATAATTTTTGTATGAAAAAAATTGAAAAATCCAGATTTTGTGAAGAAGGATTGTAGGAGAAGTAAGGTATATGACAATTGAACAGGGTGTTGCAGTAAACTTGTTACCCCTAGACACGGACCTGCTTACCTATTATAACACTTGACTGGGAATTAATCCTCATCATATCATTCATTACATTGAGCCCGTTTGGGCAAGTTGCTTATTGCTTAAAAAAAGCAATAAGTAGAAAATGTAGTGTTTGGCAATAAGGGCTTTAAGCCCGCTTTAAGTTAAAAAACTGCTTTAAGCCATAAGTTCCATTTAGGTACTTTTGACTTATGACTTATGGAGTTTTTTTTTTTTTTTTTTTCAAAAAACTTCCAAAACTCTTGCAAAGTTTAAATATTATGAATTTTAAATTTTTTTAAGTAAAATTTCATTTTAAGTCAAAATTATTAAATTCCCATTTAACTTTAAGTAAAATTACCCAAACACATTCATTCAACTTAAAGCAAACAACTTTACTTTCTCCTTTAAGTTAAAAATACCTCCATTAAGTCAAAAGTAACTTATTTTAAGTAACCCCAAACACCCTCATTATTAGACTTTTAACTGAGCTTTTAAAAAATGCTAGTAGGAAATCTAAAAAAATAGTATTCTATTCCTTTTGTTTGAGCTATGATTTTTGTCTTGGGGATAACTTGTTTGCATCATAGACACTGCACCAATTTTTGTGTACTTTCATGTAGTTCGGCTATGGCACGATCTTAACCATATTAGGTTGGATACTCTGTAAAAATATTTATGTGAGCAATTAATATCTTCGAGAAAAGATTGGTTGAGGTGTTCTTAGATTGACTAAATTTGTTTCTGATGGTCATTGTGCAGGTTATGCAAGAACAATTGAGGAAGCTGAGAGAGGTGAATAGGAATCTTTGGAATGAGATTAGGTAACTTAAAACTATTTACTGCAAAAAAAAATAAAAATCAACCTGGAAAAGTTCGAATGGTTTACTTGGTTAATTAATACCTGTTTATAACTGAGATATGGACTTCCTTTTATAGCCACCGGAAGGGTGAGAGCTTGAACGGTTTGTCGCATGAGGAATTATACGTTCTTGAGCAGAAGATGCAGGAAGCAGTTGATATCACTCGCCAACAGAAGGTTGTCTTATTGTATCATCCTCTTGTATCTTGCTTTCATTTTCTTAGCTGACATATCTGTAAATATGTGTGTGTGTGTGTGTGTGCGCGCGTGTGAGGTTGAATTTCTTTTCAACGCATTAGATTAGATATTTAAGTATACAGGGAAGAAAGAGTAACATTCGGACTCATGACCTTTGGTCATGGCGGAGATGTGAAGGAGCCTGCCACAAGTTTGTCAGATAATCCTGTTTTTCTGCTAAGCTTTATCACCAGAGAATTGAATCTGTAGCTAATTAAAAGGAATCTCCCAGTTTTTTAGGCTTACATTGAACAAGTTTACACTCCTTTTGAAACTTGAACTACTGACATATCTGAATGTACTGACCTTTTTCTGTAACTATCTATATGACTATATTATTCAGTGTATCATTTGAATTTAGAAACTAGACATTTGTAAACAACAGTATGAAAACGAAGTTTATGCATGTAAGAATATTATAGCTTTATGTAAAGATGTTCAAGTTGTAAGGTTTATGATAAGATTTTCATTAGATAAGAACGTATACATCAAAACAGGAGCAAATCATCCGTTTCTTTTGGCCTTCTTCAGCTTTCATTTATATGGCAAGACCTGAAATTGGTCTATGGTCAATAGAGATTGCATATTAATATATATTCGAAAAACTAGGACTTGTTTTAATGTCTTTCTTTTCCTGAATTATAGATGAAATCAATTGCAGCTGCTATTGACAAGTCACGGAAGAAGGTAACCCTCATCAAAATGCTTACTCTTAAACTCTTTGATTGATTGTTTATAGCACTTTTGATGATTAATTAATAATGTTCTTGATTCATACAGGTCAGAAATGGGGAACAGCAACGAAGAAGAATCCTACAACATTTCGTAAGCTACATCTAAATGTTGAAATTGTTTTGTGACAAGGTTTCCTTAAAAAAGAGTGTTGTTGATCATAAATTATTTCAGCAGGAGCTAATGGAGGAGGATCCTCATTTTGGTTTAGTTGACAATGAAGGGGATTATGAGACTGTATTGGGATGTTCAAATGCATATCCCGGGCTTCTAGCTTTAAGATTGCAGTCTAATCACTACAATTTCCATGGCGGAGCAGGATCAGATCTCACCTTTGCATAAGTAGCTACTGGATTTGCCATATTGTCTGTGATTGTCGAAGTATGGAAAAGTAAATTACGTTAAATAATTGTACTCTAGTGTGAATTAACGGGAGGCAGGACCTATTGCGTTTTCATGGATTATTGTACGTGCAGACTGAATGCTAGTCAATCTATCCTTACTGTTTGTGTTTTCTGACTATGATATGTGAACTGCAGACGACTTGCATGTTGTAATGTTTTAATTGAATGTTGACGTTGTTGGAGCTGTTGTATTGTTTGATAGCAATGAGCAGGGATCGTAGTATTTATAAACTTATACTTTGATTCTACTATTTCTATTAGCCCAACTAGATTGGATTCAGTTCTTTAAAGCTTACACCCAAGCTCAAGCTCAAAAGGCCAATTCTTTCATCCATTCCTAACATCATCCACCAACAACAGCGACTAACCCAACCAGGTTCTATTCAGTATCTTAAAAGCCCAGGTCCAATTCCTATCAGTTGTGGTCATTTTTGTTAACTTAGTGGCTAGAGATCGGATCATCTGTAGTATAAGAAGAGTATTATTTAAAGGGGTGAGGATCCTAATGGATGTCCCTGGCGGGACCATTTTGTATAGGGGATATAGAAGGGGCATGAAGAAGGGGATAGAGGATCCGGACTCTATTTAAAGTATCAAAGGTGGCTGGAAAAGCGGAAATAATTGAAAGTGAAGATCTGATCAAATCTGCGCTTGGATGCGCATATTCTGTACTCGATTTTTAATTGCTCGGATTCCTCCTTATCTCAAATAAATAAATGGTCCAACTATGTAATAAACTACTAGTACTAGTAGGAGAGCACTGACCTTAATAATAGGGCATGAACGTGCGGTGGAGTGGAGGAAACAGCTAACTGTCGGAAGACCAGCACACAATTCGTCCAATCATAATCTTTTTTTAACGCACTTCGTACGTTTTCTATATCCATCTCCTTGGAAAATGGAAATGGTACACAACTTCCTTTCGGCAGTCCAGATTTTCTTGCAACAACAATTTGTCGTTGCAATTCAGACACTAAAATACAGCGCCTGTTTGGCTAAGCTTATTTAAAGGATTTATGAACTTATTTTCGGGTAAAAAATTTATATTTCGATAATTTTTTTTATACAAGTATTTAATGTATGTTTGAGATTCAATAAGTTGCAAAAATAAATTGAAAATAAGTTGGAAAGTTAGGAATCTCTAATTTTATCTTAAAATAAGTTGACTTATTCTGGAAAAAAGTTCCGCCAAACACCCCTACAGTATGTTAGGAACATCAAATTTACATGGGCAATATTCTCTTACATTTTTGCCTGGTTTTAACTGATAGAATTTCAAACTAGCAAAAATAAAAACAGATAGTATTTCATATTTTGGCATTCCTGGACTTCATTGTTCTTGGACTTGTGAAAAATATTATAATATTTGATAAATATTTTACCTCCAAGCGAACTTTAGGTATGTAACATAGAGCCTGTTTGGGTAACAAAACTTAAAGCGAAAAGCTCCTTTTTTGAGTTTTTGGTGTGTTTGTGTAACGTGGCTTTAAGCCGGCTTTAAGTTAAAAAACTGCTTTAAGTCAGAAGTTATATTTAGATACTTTTGACTTATGACTTATTACTTATGGAGTTTTTTTTTTTTTTTTTTCACAATTCTTGTAAAGCTTAAATATCATGAATTTAAAATTTTTTTAAGTCAAATATCACTTTAAGTCAAAATTATTAAATTCTCATTTAACTTTAAGTAAAATTACACAAACACATTCATTCAACTTAAAGTAAACAACTTTACTTTCTCCTTTAAGTTAAAAACACATCCATTAAGTCAAAAGTAACTTATTTTAGCAATCCCAAACACCCTCATAATCTTCTTTATCCTTAATTCATTCTATGAGGGATCGATCCTAAAATTTTTGGTATCCAAGTGGGACCTAAAGTCCTAAACAATCGCCTTAACCACTTTATCGGTTTTGATTCTATGAGTATTATTAGATACCCTCGAAGATTTATGTTAAATAATTACTAATTTTATTTAATTAAATATTTATAAAATTATATTACAAAAATTATAAAAAAAACTATGTTATTTGCATAAAAAAATTTATACAATTAACAAATTATAAACTTAGATTGTTTAATAGAAGTGCATGGAAACATGTTTCGGTTGTTTTCATTGAAAAATATTTAGGATAATTTATCGTAAACTTTTTTTATTATAATTTTAATTAAAAAATTGCTAATACAATATAAGAATTATAATAATAATAAGATTTCAATTTTATTATATATTTTTTAAAAAATAACATATAATCGCAGGGAAGAATGTTCCAGAATAGTGTTTAGAAACATGTTCTAATTGTTCTCCTTGAAAAATCTTTTGAAGAATTGGTCGTTTTATTTTATTATTCTAATTTATTATAAAAATCCTGTATTATAATTATAATAGGATTTCAATTTTATTATTTTCGTTAAAAAATAACATAGAATTGTAAGTGAATATGATTCTAGGGATGAAACTATTTTTTTATTTAAAGTTGTAATAAAAGAATTATACTTACAATAGGATTTCTATTTTATTAAAAAATGACATAGAATTATAGTAAAAATAGGATTTTAGGGGTGAAACCAAATATGGTGCGAACCAAAAGTGGTATTGTTAAAGGGGTGTTCCTTGAAAAATCTTTTAAAGAAAGATCGTATTATTTTTTGATTTTAAATTATGATTAAAAAAATTGTATTATAATTATAATAGAATTTCATTTTTTATGATAAAAAAATTGTATTATAATTATAATAGGATTTCAATTTTATTATTTTTAAAAAAAAATAACATAGAATTGTATTCGAATATGATTCTAGGGATGAAACTATTTTTTTAATTTAAAGTTGTAATAAAAGAATTATAATTATAATATAATTTCTATTTTATTAAAACATCATAGAATTATAATAGAAATAGGATTATAGGGTTGAAACCAAAATAAGGTGAAACTAAAATAAGATGAAACCAAAAGTGGTACATTAAAAGGGTGTTTCGCTTCTATAACCTTTTTTAATAAGCGTACCTAAAGTTTGGTTCGCACTATATTTTGGTTTCACCCGTTTTTGGTTCGCACTATATTTTGGTTTCACCCATAAAATCCTATTTTCCCTAGAATACTATGTTGTTTTTTTAAAAAAAGTAGAATAAAATAGAAATCCTATTATAATTATAATTCTTTTTGTAATTTTTATCTTATTATAATTATAATTCTTTTATTTGTAATTTTTTTTAAAAAAATCATATTTCTCCTAGAATACTATGTTCCTTTAAAAAGTTTTAAAAATAGAGTTCTTATGATGATTATAATTCTTTTGTTTATAATTTTTTTAACTTGAAAAAACCAACGATCAAAAATCACCAACAAATAGAGGGTAAAACACCAACGAATACGTAGCCAGATCGTATAACATTTGATAAAAATACTAACGAATCTATAACCTTTATTAATAAATTTATGTTTAATGATATTTTCGTAACAAATTTGGTTTCACCCTTATTTCATCACAGATTCCTACTCCCCTAAAATTCATATTATTTTCTAAAACAATTGTTTGGAATTTTGTTATCATTATAATTCTTTTACAATAATATTACTGAATTGTACAAATAACGTATATATTAGACAAGAACCATGTATGTTATGTTTTCTTGATTGTTTAAAATATAATCTTAAATAAATAATAAATAAATCTATATCTATAACGTGTATTAATAACAAAACCCCTTTTTAATGTACTATTTTATACCAAATTTGGTTCGTACCATATTTTGGTTTCACCCCAAGACTCCTATTTTCTCTAGAATTCTATGTTATTTTATAAAATAAATAAATAAATTATATTACAATTATAATTTTTTTTATTACAACTTAATAAAAAAAAAAGACTACGAATATAAATGTTAATCTACGGTGACATGCTTATCTATAACAAACGAAATACATTTTTGATGGTACTTCGGTACCAAAAATTGGTTCCACCCATAAGATTCCTATTTCTCCAAGGATTATATATTATTTTTTATTAAAATAATAAATTGTTAATACTATTATAATTGTAATTTTTATTATAACTCTATTCAGTTCACAAATAACGTATTTATCATAATCATGTACATTTTAATGTATATATCGGAATCATTTAGATTTTTTTCTCGATTTTCTTAAATAAACTTAAATAAATAATATATAAAATGACCTTTATTAATAAGCAAATTCTTTGTAAATAACATAATTTTTTATAATAAATTAATGATTAATTTAATTAAATTTTCTCGGGCCCTTATCATCTAATATCTTATTTGTAAGTTAAATCACGTTTTAATGATACTTACTTCTAAATTTGTGTCTACTAGAAATATTGGAATTTTGATGTAATTACAATTCTTTTTTTATAAACTACTGAGTTCCATAAATATCGTAATTTTCATTTGTACTTTTATCATTTTTATAGTATTTTTTAATGATAAATAAAATATTTCCTATAAAATTTAATAAAAAATGATCAATTTTAATAAATTATTTCGACCCGTGCTTCGCACGGGCTATCATCTAGTCTATACTATACTATTATAAGCGAAATAGGGTATATTTGGTTTGTTACTCTTTTTTTTGTCACTCTTTGTTGGTACTCTTTTTTTGTCACTCTTTTGATTTGGTTAAATCTCTATTATTAATAAAATTCAAAAAAAAAACACACACGCACACGGCAAAGCCCACGAGAGTCCTTTCTACAGCAAACAAGTCGTCAAGACGTCAAGTAGTTTGTCTGTTACAGTGCACAATTTTTGTAATCAGCATTAAAATTAATTTTGTCACAAAAAAAATTAAAAAATAATTAATTATTAGAAAAGATCGTTTCGAAATTTTGGAGTTTTGAAAGATATAATGGTCTGTTTTATATTAAAAAAAAGACTATCAGTTATATCAAAAACCAATAATCATATTTTATTATCTTTTATAATTTATATTATTACTAATTAATTAGCAAATATTAAAATTATAAACAATCAAATAAAAATATTAAGATAAAAATATTTAAAATGTTAAAAAAACTACTTTTATATAATATTTTTATATATCTATACTATACTATTATAAGCGAAATAGGGTATATTTGGTTTGGTACTCTTTTTTAGTAATAATTAAAATACGTAATTAGAATAACATTTATTTTCATGAAATTTATAAAATTCAAAAAATATTATAATAATAAAAACATATATACAACTTAAAATTTTAATGAAATATAATTAAACAGTTTACAAGCAACCGTGCATCGCACGGGTTATAGGCTAGTATTAATAAAGATTATAGATTAGCTAAATTATCGTATTCATAGTTTTATTTTATAAACTCCACACCTTCGTAATACAATGCAATTTCAAAACAATCAGTTAAACTGAAATAAGCATATGCCAAAGAACATGACATTCCGCAAGGCTTTGTCTTGGGTTGAACATGGTAAACGTGGTTTTTGAACTTGACTCCCAGCTAGTCGTTCAAGCTAAGACACAAGAGTAAAGACCATTCGTATTTTGGAGTTATCACGGATGATTGTTATAGTATTTTTAAGGACTTGAGGTCGTCTACAATTCAGTTTGTAAAACGATTAGAAAATATGATAGCTCATAAGATTGCTAAACAAATTATTTTTATGTAAGAAGTGGGTTTCGCTCCCTTCTTTTCTTACCAACGTATACTCTCAAGATCTTGATTAATATTTAAGTTTCCTTTAAAAAAAAAAAGCATATGCCAAGAAAAAAAATCAACTAAAATAAGTACCAGAGATTCGTAATCTTTGATTTCACACTAATAATGAAGACGAGAAATGAAAATATAATATAATCTATATATTATAAATTGCTGGATAATCCTTTCCTCAGGTTCGGGATCCATATTCAGGTTTGATAGATATTCATGATCCATTATAGTATTAAATTATATGCTTAGGATTAGGTTCGGGATCCGTTTAAATTACCCATCCAGTTATATGATATGATCCATATTTTAAAATATATTGACCCGATATTTTATAAAATACACATCATGACAAACGACTCTTGCCAAAAATTATTTCCTTAATAATACCAAAAATTTGGCAGTTGTTATTATTAATGTCAAATAATTGGTTATAATTATAATGGGCCCGCCAGGGCCATCCAATTAAAACAATCTTGCCAAAAAAAATTTCCTTGACAAAAACAATCTTGCCAAAAAAAATTTCCTTGACAAAACACGAATTATTTTGTTTCCAAAAATTATTTCCTTTCTAACAATTGTCAATTATAATTATAATGAGCCCGCCAGGGCCATCCAATTAAAACATTATTGCCAAATCGGTTTATATTACCCATCCATTTATATGATATGATCCATATTTTAAAATATATTGACTCGATATTATATAAAATACACATCATGACAAACCACTCTTGCCAAAAATTATTTCCTTGATAATACCAAAAAAATATTAACAAATGATTTTGATTGGTTATAATTATAATGTGCCCGCCAGGACCATCCAATTAAAATATTTCAAAATGCCAAAATATTATTTCCTTCACAAAACACAAATTATTTTCTTAACATTCTTGCCAAAAATTATTTCCTTCCACAAATTTTAAATTATTTTAATTTTTTTAATCCATATTCAGGTTTGATAGATATCCATGACCTATTATAGTAGTAAATTATATGCTTAGGATTAGGTTATAGTGCGGTATAACTTTAATTTTTTTGATATTATGATTTAATTATTTTAATTTATTCTTTATATCTACTACTATTACATTCATGATATAGTTGACATAACTAAAATAATGTTATAGTGTTCAATTTTTTGATGTTTTTAAAATAAATTAATATATTAATAATTTCTTATATTAATTGTAATTTAAATTATCAAAACAAACTCATGTTCTTAAAGAATTTAACATTTTAATTTATTAAAGTAGGCAACTTTTTAATACTACTACCAATTTTTATTTCTATATTGTAAAATTATATATTAAAATTTATTAAAATTTAAAATAAATTTTATTTAAAATATGAACTCCCGTGTGCAAAGCACGGGCATTAAACTAGTAAATATCTATTTGTTTTAAAAGAGGAACTAAGATGGCCGACCCGATAAAGTTATGTTTGTCATTTTGTGTAAAAGATGATTCCAGCCTCGCATTTGCTACCAAATTAGTGTATTAGTTTACTTCAAAGTCTTCAATTATTTCGTAATTTCATATCATTAAAGTTTTTATGACATTGATTATTAGTACACTTAACTATTGGTTCAAGTTTCTAGAGATCTCTCGAGATCTCTTTATCTTGCCTCCTCAAGAGGGGCCTCCGTCCCGGAGTAGTTCATTTTGAAAAAAATACATATCTTAAAAAATATTTAATGTCATATTTTGTTTTCATAGTTGTTCCTATTTTTTGCATTAAATAATAACTTGAATATATAATTAATTATAAAGTCAAACATTGGAAATAGAAGTGTAGGAGTAATTTTGGAAAAACTTGAAAAATATGTATTGAAATATGGAAAGAAATAACTATTTAGGGACAATTTTTTTTCTTCTCAAAATGAACTATTAAATAGGAACGTAGTATTTGAATTATGTTTGAGTATGTATGATATGACAAGTTGACAACTCCTTTTCATGGAATATATACTCATGGTATCTATGGTTTGTTTAGCAAAACAAAAAATAGTAACTATGGTTCAAATAATATAAAGAACATATTAGAGCATTCTCATTGGGATCCCTATCTCCAAAAACTTACTAAAAATAGTAAATTCACAAACAAAAATAGTAAATCCCCAAAATTTTCAAAAATGTTCTACATTCCATTCCCCATTTTTCATCCCCATATCTCTATAATCTTTTTTTATTACTCCTTTCTCTAACTTCTCTTCACAACTTTAACCACTATCTACTATTTTATCATTTCTCACTCTTCTTACATAATAAACTTGTATAAAATATGAAATGGGGATGAATAGTAAGTCCCCATATTTGGGGACTCATTTGTTAACCCCTAAAACTTTCCCCAAAATAGGGAATCGGATGTAGGTGGTCTTTTATGCTAAATTTAGTGTTT
The DNA here is from genome assembly GCA_037693485.1 of Kitagawia praeruptora. Lineage (NCBI taxonomy): Eukaryota > Viridiplantae > Streptophyta > Magnoliopsida > Apiales > Apiaceae > Kitagawia > Kitagawia praeruptora. Next base: position 39,615,013 of record CM075344.1, read on the forward strand.
TCGTCAAATTATGGGGATGGGGGAAGGAATGGGGAGTGGGTTGTGAATGCTCTTACTCCTACATTCGTTTATTCTACCATATAGATGTTTTCATCCCTTTAAAATTACCTTCAACATATTTTGGCAAATGGCAAGTCATAGTGTCCAACACTTTTATTCCCCAAAAAAAAAGGTTGGCTTAAAGTAAAAAATATTCTGTACCCTAAAATTGGTTGGTCGGTGGAACCACCATATTCAGAGGACGTTAGGCTTGGGCTTGGTTGATCAGTCTTAATCTATATATCTATATAAAGGAAAATCTCGGCCGGGTGATGTGGCAGTCTTCAGCTTCCTTTTAACCAATTTCTCACACTTTGGAGGCTTTCTCAAATTTGGACTATTTGTTTGTAAAAATATTCAATCTTAGCCTTTCTGCCTTCCAAACCCTCCCATTAATGGTTCAATCGGTTTCGAGCTTTTCATTTACCATTGCCAAGCCTGCCTAAGCAGTAGAGGTATATATATAGATATAGATATATGATACGATGGCTAGGCTAGAAGAAGAAGGAGTTCACAATGATATAACCAGGTCTGTTTACACAATTATGCTCAATTCCGATTTCACACAGCTAAAATTGAATGAGCTTAAAAGTTCTAGAATTACTTGTATATATGAATCATTTGTGACATACGTTTGTTGTCTCTGTTTTAGTAAAATGTAAGATTCAACACCATTGTTTTATATATATATTTTTCTCTTTGTGATGTTTTTCATGAACATTAGGGTATTAGGTGTTGCTGCTTCAGCGGTATATTGGTGGTTTAGGTGGAATGGGAACTTCAGGTGTTGGTTCAAGTACTTCATATGCTCCAAAGGAGTTGAACAAAGAAATAGTGCCCGAGGAGGTAGGTCTTTTGTCTCCTGTGCTTGCAAGGTTTTGGCTTTGGCCATTCAATCTGGCTCTAGAATTGTATTCCTGTAAGTGATTGTATTGTGGAGTCTGATTTCTTTGTATTGGCGCAGAATGCTAAAACATTTAAGGATGTCAAAGGTTGTGATGATGCAAAACAGGAGCTTAAAGAAGTGGAGTACCTTAAAAATCCGACAAAGTTTACTCGACTTGGCGGGAAGCTGCCAAAGGTTGGCACAATGAATTTTATTTTATTACTAAATTAACGGCAGATCACTTGGCGGCCATTACACTTAGATTTGCATATTCTAACCAGTGTGAATGGTATTGATGGTATACAGGGAATTCTTTTAACAGGAGCTCCTGGAACAGGAAAAACTTTGCTTGCCAAGGTATGGAGTCTTGGCTGCTATAGACTCTTTTCTGTGTCAGCTCGTGAATTACAATATAAACAACCTTATATATATTCCACTCTCAAAGTTTTTGGTGTACATATCTTGGTGGTTTCGCTTTCGAGCTATTGTTTTCTCAAGTTTCCTTTTCATAGTACCTTTGTTCCGTTGTTAAAGATATGTTTTCGGTTCTGCTTGTTTTAAAATTTGGGATGTAAGTCTACAAGACTGGAAGTTAATGTAATATATATTTATGTAAGTTTATAAATATCCTAAGAAATGGAATCACACTTGCCTTAGTTCATTACAATTCTCTTTCTGACTTCTTTTACATTGCCAATGCTATTGTTGGAGAAGCTGGAGTACCTTTCTTCTATAGAGCAGGTTCATAATTTATTTTGTTGGAAGTGTCAATATTGCGATGAAGAACTGAGATTTTGTGGTATTTCAATGTTAGAATATAATTTGTCACCATAGATTATTTCATAATTTATTTTGTTAAAAATGTCATATTGCGATGAAGAACTGAGATTTTGTGGTGTTTCAATGTTAGAACTGACAAGTTTGGGAAGAACTGGACTACCACAACCTTTATGATGGTTCTATCAAGATAGCATCTTTACCTAAATTTATAAAGGAGGATCTTGGAAATTTGACCTGGCAACCACCCAAGTAGCTATTTTATTACCTTTTTTGCGAAAAGTGTATAATGTATTGCTTTTCGATATTGTTTCTTGCAGAATTAAAAGGAACTGATTAGTGATTGGTTCGATAGTGATGACTTCATGCAGTTATTATCTTGAATGAAGTTTGTGAAATGGCAACTTAGTTGTCGGTACACCTATAAAATACGCAGTTCTCTATTGTTTCTTGCATAATTATAAAGAACTGATTAGCAATTGGTTCGAAACTGATGACTTATTACCATGATTCTTGAATAGATTCTGTAATTTGGAAATACGTTGTTGTCCTTGCCTACGTGAAATACATTGCTTTCTTCTTTATTTGAATTGCTAATTAATGGTCATTGCTTGCATCCTATTTATCATTTGCAGATTAGCTGAAAGCATATTTAAATCTAACTTCGAAGCTCTGCTTCCTGTATAATAAAAATCATATTACATTTTGTTTAGCCTAATTGATTTCTCTGGCTCATTACCTGCTAAATAAATAATTATAAATTGAAATATGATATGGTTGCACCAGGTTCCTAAAAAAATATTTGCGTTGCAGGCTTGCAGCCAAGTCTGACCTCGGTACAAGGAATAATGATGGTAGCACAAGTTATTTTGAACAGTCTATAAACTGCAAGTAAGTAGGAATCTGTTATGACTGACAGCGTTCGGGTTTTTGTTGTTGTAAAATCTTTCTTTAATGAGTGTATTTATCTAAACTATTGTATTATTAAGAATAAATCTATTTTGTTCAAAAGTAAAAATAAAGATGTCGTGTGCCTGTAATGCCCAGTGCTGCACTGTTCGCTTGCTTTGTATGTTTCAATATTAAACGTTTCTTATAATGAAAGGAAGGTACCATAATGTTTGACTCTTTGCCATATAAATAGATTAGTGTTTTATATACCAATCATAATCTTATAAGAGCCATCTTGAATGCACTTCGAACATATCATGAGGTTGCAATGCAGTGATTAGTTTAGTTTTTATTTCTGTTGCTTTTTGTAGTTGGATGCAATCATATCCTGCAGTAGTGTACTTATCAACTTATGAGGTCAGACTAATATTTCTGCTGAGCATGTGTTTTTTTTTGTCGCTTCATGTTCAAAGGCGGACATGATCAAAAAGTAGTCTTAACAGAGTATCTGAGATGTTATCAGTTTTGCTAAGTTCCCTCTCACAGTTGCTATGTACGGTTAAGTATATTCCACATAATCAGTGGGGTTGGTAGGAAAAAGATTTTGAATTTTTAATATGTAGTTCCTTATTTTTTCCACAAAAAAAGTGGTAGGAAAAAGTTTTTTAGTCTTTCACGATTTTGGGAACCATTCGTAATATGGAATCTAGATCTAAAGGTACCACCAATCTTTTTTTTTGTTTCAATGCTCTAAGGTTTGAATCAGACGTAATATGGCATCTGGATCTAAATGTACCACCAATCTTTTTTTTTTCAATGCTCTAAGGTTTGAATCGGACTCTTAGCGGGGAAGAATTTTTGCTATATCAGTTAAAACATTTATTTTAATTTCCACTTTTTGAGGGCCTTAGCTATGATGAAGTGACTCAAGTTGATATTCCTGCAACATTAAATTGATGTGCTGGAAGAAGCGGATCATATAGCGCAGAGACTCTATTTAGCTGAACTTCACATCTTCACTAGCTTGCGTAGAGTGTCAGTTAGTTTTCCCATGGCTCAATGCTACTAATATGTGTATTTTGGGCGTTCTTTGTCCTTTCTTAATTTCTTACGCTTGAATCTGATGCTGAAAGGTGTAAGACAAAAAAATGCGCGCTATTTTTATGGATGTATTAAGAAGTTTTTCTTCAAATATCTATTCCTTGAGTAACATAATATATATTGGTTCCTCCCCAATAAATATTACCTCCACTTAATATAAACATATACTTGTATGCCATACTATATTCATGTGGCCGTTTTGTATAGAAATTTGTTAGCTCATTAGCGCAATACAGAGGGGTATAACCTCCAGTTCACGCTTCGACCAGTTCAGTTTAAACCACAGCAGTACCACACTTAATGCTTAACAAAGAGAGGGACAATCACAGTGAAACTCATGGATAAAATTTAGTTGGAAAAGGAAGGCCTAAGGTAGCAAAAGATGTGCTGCTGCATAGTATAATTTTCATTACGGAAGTGTTGGTGGTTATGCAATATCCAATCTTGGAATTAATGTCAGGTCCCGGATCAAAAAATTATCATTGCCACAAAGGGAAAAACGGACTCCGATTTTATACCGAGGCATTCATTTGAAGATCTTTTTTCCCATCTTTTAATACCATTAAATGTTGAAATATTGTGTATATATGTTTTGTTAGTTCAATACATATGCCTTTAGCTCTCTGGTTGTTATTTTTTATTTCACAAAAAATTATGTGGAACAAGGTATTTGATCAGTTCCAATTACATGATTTTCTTAACGATTCCACAACACCTTTTAAGAAGTCTATGGCATTTCCCTCACAAAGTAAGGTTGGCCACTTGGATATCTAACAGTAACCATTGCTACGCTTCAACTTATATTTATGGTTGTACTATGTCTAAATTGCTAATTGTCACTTGGTTCAAACTATGGTAAATATTTCTATTTGGCTACCCATGGAGGGACTAAGGTACCACTTGGATCACTTATTTATCTGCTTGAATTGTTTACAATGGGCTAAATATGTAGAACAAAACCTTAAATCTACGGTGTCAAAAATATATGGAAAATGTTTTTTTCTTAGAGAAAAAAGAGACATTACTTATGTTTTTAGATTTACGTTATTAAACCGTTATTGTAATTTCAATACTATGCTTATGACTTTCGTCATGAAAATGAAAGAATCTGTTTTACAAAAGTAGTTACATTAAACTTAATAATTTACTAAAGTTTCATAAAAACGAAATACATTGCTTGAAAAGAATTTTACATATCAAGTTAGGCTTTCTAACTATAGTGTTATTTGATCGATTTTTAGGAACCGCGCGAAGCGCTGTTAGTTCACCTAGTTTTACATTATATAATATAATTCGTTTTGAATTAAGTTTGTATAAATTTATTTGTAAGTAATTTCTAAAAAACCTCGTATTAATGAATTTACTAAGTTGCTTATTAACTAGTTATCTGTCACTCCCACAAATGATATGTCACAACTCCTAATAATCTTTCTCTTCACATATTAGGTTCGATAAATGTCGAATATATCTCCTTCTGTGTGATCTGGCTCCCCTTTGACCATACTAAAAGTCCACCTAGCTTTCTGTCTCTCCTTGGGCCCGTACTCGAAGGCCCTTCTGCCTCTCCCTTAAGCCCATCCTGTGATAGTCCACCTTCCTTTTTCCAGGCCTGTTTCTGGAACCCATCGAAATTGTTGTAATAACCATAACTTTAGAAATGCTACAGTGCTTAAATGATTAGTGATTTTGAGGATTTAGGGAAATGGTATGTAGGTACCCTATAAGTGAAACAGAAAATGAATAATCAGAAACCATATTAGCGTTGTACTATGAGAATGAGTGACTCGAAACGATGACGGATTTCAGAAATTCCTGAGTATAGATTTTTGAGATGTTTGATTTCAATTGAGCACTATTGTATTGGATATTAAAGAGTATGGAATATGAAAAGGGTGTATACTTTGAGGAACATTTGAAATAGGTTAAACCAGGGGATTATTAAGTCAAGGGAATGCCAGAGGAATTTGGAATGTTAAACAATTTAGAACCACTTTGAAATGAGATATTAAATTTGAGAATTTAGAACGAAAACTAATGAGACTTTATAACGAGATTAAGCGATCAAGCGAACGAATCATGGGTTAAGGATATTAAATATTAGAAGTCCAAGGGAGGATATATTATGAGAGGGAAAGAGGATTGAGAATATAATCCTAGAGCAAAGATAATGCAAACTAGTTTGATAACGCTTGAGAAATCGGGAGAGCAAATTCTGAGATAAAAAGAATATACCAAGGATATTGGATTTAATATTTGTTTGAGGATTAGAACTGTTGGTCCCGGAGTATTGCAGAAGGGGGGGGGGGGTTGAATGCAATACTGATAAAATTGAATCTTTAAATCAACAACGAAAATAAAGATTACAGATTATCAGTAGATGTATGCAAGCAATAAGTGAAACAAGATTTCTCGCAAAATAAATGTTTTATTTATTTTGTGTGAAGTGTTGCTACAACCTGGAGAGAGTTTCTCCAGCTTCGATATCTCAAGAGATATAGATTGCTTCGTGTGCGTACATGAATAGAAAAGAATCTAAGATGTATCTAAGTAGACTAAGATACTCTGTTATCCCTATCGCATAGGGTGTTGAGCTGCTGCCATTTTCAAGTGGCAGCTCATTACAATTTGCACACCCATGTGACTTTCCCTAATTGCTATACAGACAGGATAAACCTTATAAGTAAAGCAACCTAGATTATTTCTATTTCTAGCTAATACAATTCTAGTAGATGTGGATATCACATGCTCCTCGAATTGACCAGCCTTGTCTTGTGAATCTCTCAAGCTTCTATCGTAGTCTTGCAGGTCTGCTACAAACGATAGTGTGTTGCAGCAAATCTGTTTCTTGAACATGTAACATGTCACGGGCTTTGACTGAGAAAATACCCAATTCAAATTATTCAAGGTGACAGTAACCTTAACCGTAGAGTCTGCTGTCAAAGGAATATTCATAGGTTGATTGTACTAGCTCCCGCCAATGTTGTTGTCGGAGCTCCAGACTTGCTGTCAAGTGTGAGAATGTTACTGTCTCTTGCTTCGGCCAATGTTGCTGTCAAATGTAGCTTTATCGTGACTTTGCAACATTTGTCTTCTTGTAACATTACTGTCAGGTACATGATAGTAACCTTTATTCTTGCTGTCTTCAGGATGCATTCCTTGAGGCTTGAACAAACATATGAACTTCTCCAAAATCATACATTTATTACATGACAGCAATTATTCGAATACGAAGACATACTCTGGCTGTGACAGTATGTTCAACTTAGTAAAAACTAAGTATAGGGAAATATAGTTAAGTTGTTTCTATGCTATCACCCATAAATCCCAATAATCTCCCCCAATTTGTTTTTATGGACAATAACAACAAATTTACAATCAAAACGTGCTGACAACTTAACTAACATAGATCAGAATAGCTGAAATACTATAACTGATAAATGTTAAAGAAAAATCTAGAACATGAAGCTTATGAATTTACTGCAAATCAATTGCTCCTATTGAATGAGCAAATCAGAGTTTAACTTAGCTTGATTTTGGTAGTCTCCAATTATTCAGATTTTTTGTTGAGTATAGAATACAGTAAAAGAATACAGATGGGGGCTGAATGGATTCTTGAACTTTTCTTTGTTGAGTCTGTGTAGCAGATAAGTGTTTGTGTGTGCAAAGATGTAGGTGCGGATAAAGAACAACACAAGTCACAATATCACTTTATTCTAATGTATTATTAGATAAAGGTTGCTACAATCTGTGAATACAAATGATAGTATTCTCAGCTTCATTTTTCTCAGAGAGATATGGCTTACAATGAATATGAAAAACTTGACTCACAAAAAGTTAATTGCTAAGGAAGTGAGGCTGTATCCTTATAGAACATGGATATAACCTACTTACTACAAATAAGGTAGCTAAAACAAATTACTTTCTAGTCTGTCTATCCTATTTGAGTAAGAGTCCAAACGGTTACAAATTTGACTTTACAAAGCCTGTTCAGATCCACTTCTTTAGCCCTTTGTCTCTTCTATATCTCTCCAAGCTTCTTTGTAGGCTTTCCAGAGCACGTTACAGATTGAGGTCCATAAAGTGCATTGGCTTGTTGCAGGTTTCTGACTTGTACAATTTCTTCAGTATTTTGTCTCCAAGAATGTATTCGAGAAGTGACTAAGTAAGTGATTCGAGAACTAGAATTGACTTGATCGATAACTCTGAGTTCTCGAACACTGTTATGTTGACATATCGAATTACTTCTCGAATAGCTCTTTTTCATCAGGATTCCTTGAGTTGTCGAATAGAACACTTGACTTATCGAATCCTTGAGATATCGAATAGCTTTCTGAGTCCTTGAGATATCGAATGGAACTTTGACTTGTTGACTCCTTGAGAACTCGAATACCACTTTGACTTGTTGACTTCTTGAGTTCTCGAATAGAGCAATAGACATATCGAATCTCTGAGATATCGAACAGTGTATTCAGAGATATCGAATAGTGTCTTGAGATATCGAATCCCTGACTTCTCGAATGCTAGACTTCTCGAATAGACAAATGTACTTCTCGAATTGGTACTTAGGCAAATTCTTCACTTTCTTCAAATCCCAACTGTGATTATTTGACAGTCTTTATCTTCTTGCTTGAGACATGAAACTTGGAACTTATTTCAAGCATTATTCTTGACTATATAAGTACAGTTACACAACTAGGATTTGGTGCCTATTACAAGTACAGAACAAGTAGAGACTCTACAACTAGAGGTTCCCTCAGTTAAGAGGTCATGTAAGTAATGCAAAGCATTACAAACAATTAGACTTGTTATTTGATGTAAACAAGCATGCCTCTGTGACTAACAATCTCCCCTAAATTGTGAGTAAGACCCTTAGTCACAATTTCATGTCTGATAACAAGCCTATCATACATAAAGATAAAACTTTAAAAGTACAGGTATGTATATTGATTGAAGAAAGTACATAGAAGTATTCTTACTAGTTATGAGAAACTACTAGCCATATCCTTTTGGATTCATCTCTTGAGCTTTGGCTTGCAGATTTTCATTTTTCATCTTCTTTTCAGCTTCTTTGGCTTTCTTCTTTGCATTTTCCTCCATGGCAAGAATAATGTCTTCCATTGCAGTGAGTTCTTCAATCAGAGGGGAGCCTGACAAATCCTTGAGTACTTCATTCAGCTATTTCTCAGAATAGGAACTAATGTAGTCCATTCTAATCTTTACATTTCTACCATATTTCTTGTACTCAATGATGTAAGGATTAAACTTGACTCTGTACAGACCCATAGCTCTTAATTCATCAGCTTTAGCTTCCATTGCAGCAAACTTCTCCTCCCTTTTCTTTAGTAGCTCTTCACTTTTCCTTTTCATTTCTGCCTGGTGATCTCTCTTCATTTTAACAAAGTCAATTAACTCCAGCTTCCATACCCTTTCCACTCTGTCTTCAGAATCCAACATTGCAATTATTCTTTCTATGTCATATAGCCTGCCCCAGTGCTGACATGTTCCTTGTCTGAATTTCTTCTGTCTTCCATCAGTAAATTTAATTTCAAGAAAATCATCAACAATGGCAACATGATAGATTCTTTGAGCCCATAGGAACTGCAGTTGGTCTTCATCCAGAGGTGGTAGGTTCAATCCTGGAATAATTGTCAGTGCCTTTGACTTGGATAACTTCACCCTTCTTGCAGCATGCTTAAATTTACTCCTCTTTACATGGTTGCTTGGCAGAAATTTTTGACCTTTGTTGGTAGACCATAGTAGTATTCCATTAGCAGTTTGCTTTCTGAAACATACACATGGTTTCTTGACTTGAATCTTCTTCTCTTCTTGAGGTGGCAAAACAGTTGCAGAAGCCCTTGAATCAGATTTTGGTAGGTCATTATCATTTTTCTTGTCCTTGCTATCTTTCTTCTTCTCACTTTTACCATCCTTATCACTCCTGTGATGACTTCTCCTCCCATCACTTTTATCATCATCTTTATCATCCTTATTCCTCCTAGGCTGAGCCATTTCTGGAATTACACCAGTAGCAATGAATGATCTTAGGATGTGTAGTGCTTCCAACTCTTCAGCAGTTCTGACTCCACCCTTCTTTTGTAGCTGATCAGCAACAGCAATCATGAGTTAGTGGTTTCGAGGGGTGAGATCACTGGGAATAACTAACTGATTAACATCTTGAATTCTTGTACCAGACTGGTAGAAGATGGTTCTTGGTTTGATGCATACTTCAGGAAGTCTAGCTTGTTGACCATTCCTCAGTTCAGTGTACAGACTCCTGTTGTTCTCCCCTTTCTGCTCAATTAATTCCAAGATGGAATCAATCTCAGTGAATTTAAGAGCTTTCAATGTGTCAATAGATAGGTGCCATATCTTGCCATTGGCCACCATCATGATTTCCCTGAGATAGATTTGATTCAGCTTCCTTGGAATTACTGTTAGATATTCAATTTGGTCTTTGAGGCTTCTCCTGTACAACAAGGCATCTCCTCCTACCCTTGCCTTTGAGACTTGCAGAAACTTCAAGAACACAGCATCATGATAAGTCTCTGAATTTGCTACTTCTATCAGCTTGGCCTCAGTGATCACACTAGCTTCCACTGGGTCATCCTCATGTCTAGGGTTATGAACTAGGTTACTTGGCATGGACCCTGCCACCACTGTAGTAGTGACAGTTTGCTTTTGGCCACTAGGAGTGATGACATGCACAGTTGGTAGAGTGACCACTAGCAGAGAGAATGGAGGTTCATCAACCTTGGATTTGCCTTTGCCTGGCACATGGGTTAGAGATTTAGATGCCCTTTGGTGACTACCCTCTTTTATCTTTATACCTTCCTCCTTAGGTTTCTCCCCCTTTGTATTTGAATTCCTTGTCCTCTTCTCCCCCTTAGGCTTGTTGTCAGGCACAAAGGCTTTAGAAGTGACCTTTGGGTTTGAAGATTCTTCAGGTAGAGGGAGACCCATATGCTTCATCATAGCAGCCAACATAGATTGCTGATGTAGAAGGACATCAGCTGTGGTGGTTGCTTGAGTGTCCAACTGATCAGTAAGAAGTGCAACCTTTTCTGTAAGATGAGCATTAGATTCTTTGATAGACACCACCTCCTTCTCAAGAGTATCCACTTTAGAGAATAGCTCATGTGCCCTGAAACCAGACAAGGATTGATCTTGCAGTCTCTTCACCTCATACTTTGATAGTTCATGCACAGGGACTTCAGTCACTAGCCTGTCTCCATAAAGATTTTTGAACATTGTCCTCAGCATGGCATTGGATGCGATAGTCTGATCAGATAGAGTTTGAAATTTATGTCCTAGACCTGTGACTGAATCTTTTAGAAGAACCAAACCATGGTCCATCTTGGTACATGTAGATTTGCATTCCAGTATGTCTTTGATTACAGTCTCTAACTTAGGGAATTTGGCCTCAAAAGATCTCTTTATCTCCTTCACCTCCTGGGTTGTGGCTTGACATACACCATTAATTTATGTTTTGAGACCCTTTCCAAGGTAGTGTGCAGCCTTGAGAATGCCCTTGTAGTTGTCATTGACTGCTTCATACACCTCACTAGGGGAGAGAGATTTGGCATTTGACCCTAGTGCAGTGATGTACTCTTCTCTGATGTACTGGAGGCCTTCTGAGAGAGGTATGTCATATTTTCCTTGCAGCTAGGCATGTACATTGCCATCTCTCTCAGTATCCTCCACTATCTTAGCCTTTTGCATCTCCACATCATCTCTGTGGCATAAAAGAATGGCTTCATAATCTGGATTAGGCATGTTGGCAGTGAGAAGGTGCTGAGCAATCTTTGTGAACTCAGGGATCTGATCCACAATTAAGCTTTGAAGTGCTTCAACCGTCAATTGTTGTGAAACAGACCCTGATCCTGAAGCACTGTCATGGTGCACAGGCTTCAACCATTGTGACATAAAGTCAGAACTAGAGCTAGGCAAGCTAGACTCCTCAGTTACAGATGCAACTTCTGTAACCGGATGGATTGACTCTACTACTGGTGTCTCTACAGAAGTGGGATGAGTTACACCAGCAGTTGACACAGGCACAGAGTCTCTAGTGAAAACTAGTGAATCCTCTGTGTTTGTGATGGTGTCATTAGGAGATGCCCCAGCATGCATTTCCTCACCATCTAAATATAGGTCCTGGGTGGTGAGCAAAGTGTCATGCACTAAGTCACTTGAAATCATTGGCTCATCAAGAGAAAAGAATTCTTGATGATCAATGCCTTGCTCCTCAATTGCTTGAGTTGCAGGCTGCAAAGAAATTTGAGTGGTAAATTCTGGAAGATGAGTGTCTTATAGATTAGAGTTGGGGAACTCCCCCTGAGAGATAGAGGGAATTTCAATTGTGATGTGCTCTCCACTCAGTGTAGTGCCAGCCTTATCACTCCCATGTGCTGACTCTGTATAGGTATCTGCATTGGGGAGGATGCTTGATTCTATAGATGCACCCTGTTGAGTGGATACATCTAGTGAACTGTTTGCCCCTGGTTTTACAACTTCAGCCATTTGTGTGACTGAAGAGGTGGTTTTAGTTTTCTTCTTCTTTGGCCTGATTAGGGGTGACTCAGGTGCCTCACTTCCTAATTCTACAGCCAATGCTGCTTCAGATAAAATGGTTAAAGGTGCAGAAGCAACCTATTTTCTCTTCTTCTCCTTTTTACTAACATCACCCTTTTGAGAGGATGATGCATTTGGCTCAATGTTTGGTAGAGTGTTTGGTTGAGGTGGTTGGTTAGCAGACCCTGGGTTAGCACTGTGTTCTACTTGCTTGGGTCTGGCTAACTCAGATTTGGAGGTAAATGTTAGCAAGTTGTGAGGGTAAGACTCAAATAACTTCTACATATGGGAAGTTATGACAAGCCTTACATCCACATCATTCCTAGTATCCAAATTACCAAAAATGAGTTTGGTCATGGATCTAGGGTAGCCTAATCTACTTTTATCTAAACCAGGTAAATCAGCCACATTTTTATCTAGATAATTAAGTACAGACTGAATAAACCTAGGAAAGAAGTTATCATTACCTCTCTTGGTTGTGTTCTTACCAAGTTTTCCATAGAGTTCCTGCATTATGAGCTTTCCAACATCAATTTTCCTATCATAGGCAAGTGAATAGCATATCTGTTGAACAGGAGCACTTAGTTGGTCAAAGCTGGATTTCCTTCCACTGAATACTTGCAGGAGAGTGGCAAACACATAGCTCCACTCTTTTCGTAGATGTGCCCGTTTTAGATTTCCAACCTTGATGGTGTCTGAGTACCTTATTAGTTCAAAGAATTCCACTAGTTGATCTTCTGTTACAAGGCCATCATACTCATTCTGGTGAAGACCCGGGGCCTTGCTAATGTCCTCAGAAGTGATGCTGAACTTTTTACCAAGTATCTTGCAGTTAATGATATAACCCAGACTGCCATCATCTAGAGCAACTGTTTCTGTAATGGCAGTATTCCAAAATTGCTCCAGAATGTCTAGATACAGAGTTGGGTTGGCCGTAAGTGCTTCTTTGATATAAGATTCAGACATCCATTTGACGAAACACTTGTAGTTAGCATTTGGGGCTTCGACATCACTTGAGATAGCAATGAAGTTAGTGTTGAATTTCACAGTTGCCATTGATTCGGAGAGAAGAGAAAAGAAAATGAAGGTTGAAGAAGAAATTTGGCTTTTAGCAATTAGGGTTTTCAGGGGTTTTGGGAGCTTTGATGCTTGAGAAATCGAATGAAATGAATCGAATAAATGTGAAATTGTATAAGTATGAAGTACTTGAATTGTCGATTAGATGTATGTTTTGTATCGACAAGTCAGGCATTCGAGAAGTAGAAAACAACTATTCGATAAGTCAAGAAAGGCTTATTCGATAACTCAAGCAGGTTGAAAACTCACAGCTGGCAGCTATCTAACTTAGAATAAATTCTAAATTAGGTAAAATGTGTTTTTATGAGTGAATTAAAATTTTAGACAAAAGTCCAAAATCGGTTAAGATTCAGCGAGAATTCAGCCTTTACAAATGATTCGAGAACTCAAATATAGTATTCGAGAACTCGGTCAATAGAGAACTAAAACACTATATTCGAGAAGTCAAGAATACCTCTATTCGATAACTCTAAAAGACTCTATTCGAGAACTCGAGAGTGCTCTAATGAGACTTGTTAGAGATGTCGAATAGTGAATCACTCGAGAGGTCTGACTTATCGAAATATACTCATCACTCACAAAAATTAATTTTCACTATCTTTTAAAATTCACCAACCATATTCATTTAAGAATATTCTAGCAAATTAAACAGTGATTCTCTCAAAATTTCATAGAAATTTCAAGTTAACAAGAAAATATGATTTTCCAACATATGCAACAGATTTGAAATATTTATAAATCATACTTTAGCCAACACTTACTCCAAAAATATTGAGAATTTAGATAAAATAAGTGTTTACTGCTGCAACAACTCAGTTGATATATTCCAGAATCTGAAGAATTCAGCATTCCAATCTCACTAACCAACCTTGTGAAGGTGGTTTCATCTAATGGCTTAGTGAATATGTGACAGCCCCAAATCCGGGGTCATAAATCCGGGCCATCACGGACCAATTTCCATTCAATATCAATATCTCTTGAGTTTTTTTTATAACAATTAATACTTATGCCATTGACCCCACAATAATAAACACATACACACCAGTCATATGCTCAGAGAACAACATTCACCATAATAAAGTTAAGAGTTGCACAGTTATTACAAACCAGGATCATACTTAAGTACATTGTTGAATAAAACTTCGACAAGAAGCGTTCCAACAATCAAAAGTTTATTACATTCTTACACCCTTAATTATACATAAGTTCTCAGAACCCGTCTGCCTCTACGCTGCCTCAGGAATCGATGCTAGCGTGCTCTCAGAAGGTCGCCTTCCCCCTACCCTCTTGCGGGGCGTTCTGCGAAGTATTGGCATTCCTAGCTGTATATAGATAAGTAGCAAGAATGAGCCAAAATAGCTCAGCAAGATAATTTCTATCTACTAACATCAAAGGAAAATAAACTGTTATATATATATAATAGACAAAAGCAAACTTCCGTTATTATGGAAGAATTTTATTTCCATTCAATATGTATATACACTTTCCAATTATCCTTGTAGAAAAGAAATATATAGTATCATTCCATCAGTCTCGCTTCTAATATCATATAATATCAGTTTCTCTTCTTGAATGCTATAACCATCAATATACCATTTCAGTGTAATCTTTCAAGATAATATAAAAACTTGAACAAATCTCTCGCTATAATCTTCTCATTTCCGTCTTATGCAACAATCATATAAATTAATATAAAATCAGTTTCTCTTCGTTTGTAACAATAATTCCATCATTCCATATCACTTTTCTGTTTTCAGTTATAGAAATCTGAAAACCATTTTCAATTCTTTCTTTCAAGTTTTGGGGATCTCTGCTGGCGCCAGATACGTAGGACGATGATCAGTCGCCTGACCGTATCCGCTCTCTGTTTACTACTAGTAGAAGGGATGATCCCTACCCGGTAATCAACCCTGGAGGAAGGCTACCTGCTACATCCTCCCTTGGCATCTTCGTGCCGAAATAAAATATTGGATGCTGGACTGTGCCACTACCACACAGCCTCTTACGCTTACTGTTGCAATCCCCCTTTTTCAAATCATCAAATACCATTTCACATTTTCCATTTCCATTCACATTTCCCTTCACATATATCATTTCCATTTCCATTTATCATCACCTTTAAAAAAATTATATATGTCATAATACTTTGATTATGACTCAGACATCTCCTCTGTATTCAATGAAATCAATATGCTTTTATATACGTAGAGTATTCCATTTATCTCAAAAGTATTAAATACCATTCAATAATATTTATTAAATCACAATACTTAGGAAGAATATAATATTATAAATCATATAACCCTAGATAATAACTGATACCATTCCTTTATATATCTTTAGATAACAACTGATACCATTCCTTTATATATCTTTAGATAACAACTGATACCATTCCTTTATACTCCCTTAATCATAAGGCATGTTCACTTCATGCATAATCATCTCTATGTATATTCATATCCATCTCATACTCATATTCATATCCATATTCATATCATACTCATATACCTTTTTTTTTACATCAATAATCAAGGAAAACCATTTCTTAACAATATAGTAACAATAGCATCATATATATATATTTCATGAAATCAAGTTTCTTTGAAGATAAATCATTTTTCAAAGTAGGGATAGAAGAAATCTTGCCTCGATCTCGATATCCCAAAGGTAGGGCTCGTGGTTCCTCCGAAGTTTCTATAAACACATAAAAGAATCATCATTAGAGTATATTCCACTTAACACCTACCCTTATCTAGTAACACCCTTGTCACATACCGTATGTTTAACATGGCCTTTATGTCCCAAAGGTTCTAAGAACTCGACCATTCTTAATCTCGATTAAAGTGTTAGCAATTCACACTATTTCCTTAACAACCACTCTCGACTGCAAAAATCCTCATAATTCGAAAATTCTACAATTTGACACAAGGTCAGTTAGTAAGGGTTATCTGATCACCCTATTATAACATCCCAAAGTTTCATAATTTTTAAAAATGTCTAGGTAGGTCGATCATAGTCTCAAAGTTTACACAATTACGGTTTCCCGGTTTTCGAACACCTTTCACTAAAACTGACTTTTCTCCTAAACCGTTCATCAGATTTTAACGTACCTTATATCAAAACGATCTATGAACTAAACTCTATCTCATCATGGTCAATTGGTAACCTAGACAGTAGGGTACCGTACGGAGACAGGGGTCCAAAACAGGGCAGATTACATCATAACAAAAATCGGGCATTATAACGGCTATAATTTCATACTTTCCAAATTTTTCTCACCTCCAAATCCATCACCAAACACATACATCAAACCTACACCATGTGGTCATCATACCAACCATGGATTTCCAACACAAAACACTTCCATATTTAACTCAAACCACTTACAAACACATAATCATCATAAATCATCACTTATCATAACTTAAATCATAAAGTTTTCTATAACCAAGCATATATATTCAAAGTAATACTAAAGGGTCTTGAGATTTATACCTCCTTGAAGCTTGAAAACACTTAACATGCCTTGGGTAGTCCTTAAATAACCTTAAGGTAGCTTGGATCAACTAAATAAATCATAAAAACAAAGTTAGAAATTCGGATTCACTGGACACCAGTTGAAAGAATCGCAAAAACGAAGGCGTTACCTACGTTTTCTGGATGAGGCTTCTAAAGGAGAGTTGTAGAGAATCTCACCAGCTTTCCAACCATATAAAGAACACGAAATTCCATTGAGTAATGAAGGAGATATGGCCGTTTGAAAATCAGCCCAGAAACTGTCAATCCTCCTGGACAGTTTGGTTTCTTCAACTTGGGGGAGGTATTTGACTAGGCTACACCCCTTTGATGACTATGAAATTTTGAGCGAATCTTGACCATGGAGTGGAGAGGTTGTGGTTCAAATTTGGTGATTTTATCATGGATAGAAATGGAGATATGAATTTTTCTTTGCATTTTGTTTCTGCTGGACAGTTTGTGGAGGATGAGAGAAATGGAGTTTGATTTCTTGTTTCTTGATCTAATCTTGCCTTAATCTTGACACATCTTGAGAATTCTAGAACTTAGTAGATTAGTGGTGAAGGTTATGGAAAATCCTCATGTGAAGTTACTAATTTGCCCCTTAAACATAGTTAGTGGAAGGTGATGTCATTAGTGATGTCATTGAGGAGTATTTAGCAAGCTAGGGTTATTAACCCTAAGTAATTACTAATAACCTTTGTAAATATTAATGTGGTAAATATCCTTATTATTTACTAACCTTGGTTACTTGGTTTCCATACTCGTCTAATTATGGTTCGTTTCGAGTATACCTCATTATCTCAGTGGTTTTTGAAATCATTTACAAATCCAATTTCCCTTGGTATTCTCTTAACTTCATAATCCCCTGGTTAAATCTAAATTCACTAATCCCTCAATCTATAATTCTTATAATATTTCCATGCTCCTCAATATCCAATAGAAGCTTATTTGAAATCAAAATCCTCAAAATCCATATTCAGGAATTTCTGAAATCTATCGTCATTTCGAGTCACTTATTTTCATAGTATATCACTAATATGGTTTTTGTTTGTTCATTTTCCATCTCCAATATAGAATACCTACACACCATTTCCCTAAATTCCTCAAGATCTCTATTCATTTGGGCACTGTAGCCTTTCTAAAGTTAGGGTTATTACAGAATATGTCAGCTAGTGTTGGGGAGTTGGGTGATAACTTGGATTTTTCTGAAGTCGTGTGAACACTTTCAGATTGAAGTTATTTGTGGTTCACCCAAATAATTCAATCGGATAAAATCAGAAAATCTGCAAGAAGAGAGAATGTATTTTGCTGTGTATTTCAAAATGAACCAGTGTGTAAAATGATCAATGCCACACCTATTTATAGATGTCAACAGATGTGTCTTTTGCCAATAGACACACCTCAAGATGTGTCTTTTCCAATAGACACATCTCATTTCCAACAGTCATGTCCAATGCCAATAGACACACCTCAAGATGTGTCTTTTCCAATAGACACATCTCATTCTAACAGATGTGTTTGATACCAATAGACACGTCTCATAAGCAATAATTCTGAAATCATAATGAACTCGAACAGAGCATGCACTCCGCATTTTCCCGACTTGTTCGATGTAACATTACGATTACATTGATCAACTAGCCAATCCAATTACACTAAAATATCCAACAATCCTCCCCCATTTTAGCGTAATCCATGATTAACTAAACAAAATTACAACAAACGACAAATTTATGCATAAATGAAATATCATGACGATTGAATTTCACATTAGTATATTACACATTCCAAATATTCGAATATCAAGGTATCACTATGGATTGAACCTTGGTTATTCATAGTGAATACATGAAGATAATATACACATAAATTTACATTCTCAAATGTTCTTACTTGACACTATCTTTTACTAGCCTAGTGTCCTAATCCTTCATAAGCATATCAAAGCCAAGTCCAAGCTTCTTGAAGCGGCTAAACTTCATGCTCATATAGGTAGTTCTTTTATTCTCGCACCTGCGTATGCAATTTTTCAAAAGAACTATTAAGAAGATAAACTTCAACCTCCTTAACTTGCAGGTCTGAACACATACCTTGGGATGATGCTTTAATGTGTTCCAATCTCTAAATGTTAAGCTTTCCACATTGAATTCAGCACCTAATGTCATATTAGATGGGAATTGGGTATCTCAACATGAGAGGTTATTCGATGGACTTTAATCCCATCCCTACAGCCAACTTATGCACAAGATCTCTACTCAACCCTTTGGTTAGATGATCGGCTAAATTATGTTGAGTTCTTATAAACTCCACTGATATAACACCATGCGTGATAAGCTCACGAATCATGCTGTGTCTAACACCTAAGTGTCTAGACTTGCCTTTGAACACTTGTCTATAAGCATTAGACAAGGCAGACTCACTATCACACCTGATAGATATGGGTGATATCGGTTTAGGCCACAATGGAAACTCATAAATCAGATTTCTTAGCCATTCAGCTTCTTTACCAGCCGCTGATAGTGCTACAAATTCAGATTCCATCGTTGAATCAGTAATGCAACTTTGTTTCTTTGATGCCCAAGAGATAGCACCTCCCCCAAGAAGGAATACCCATCCACTTGTGGAAGAATGATCTTCTTTATTGGAAATCCAACTTGCATCTGAATGACCTTCAATAACCGAAGGAAATCCAGTATATGTCAAACCATAATCCCTGGTTCCTTTCAAGTATTTGAACACTCGGCTTAAGGCTTGCCAATGATGTGTGCTTGGCTTGCTAGTATACCTACTAAGCTTTCCAACAGCATAGGCAATATCTGGCCTAGTGCTTATCATGGCATACATGAGACTACCAATAGCCCTTGAGTATTCAAGTTGAGATACTGCAACACCTGTATTAGGTAGGAGTTTAATACTAGGATCAAGAGGAGTGCTAACAGGAGAACAATCCTTAAAGTTAAATCTTTTAAGAATCTTCTCAATATAATGAGATTGAGAAATTGAAATGCCATTGTTCTCACACTTGATCCTTATACCAAGAATCACCTCAGCCTCCCCCATGTCTTTCATATCAATTAGATGACAAGAACTTCTTGGTTTTATCCACTTGATTTTGGTCAGTACCAAAAATCAACATGTCATCCACATATAAACAAATTATAACTCCTTTACCAGAAGCATCAAATTTGCTATATACACACTTGTCTGCTTGGTTAAGAAAATAACCGTTAGACAAGACTACAGTATCAAATTTATCATGCCAATCCTTCGGTGCTTGTTTCAGACCATAAATTGATTTCTTCAATTTACACACCTTGTTCTCACAACCAGGCATAACAAACCCTTCGGGTTGTTTCATATAAATCTCTTCATCTAATTCACCATTCAAGAATGCAGTTTTCACATCCATTTGGTGAATGACAAGGTTGTGTATAGCAGCAAGTGCTATTAACAACCTAATAGTGGAGGTTCTAGTAACAGGAGCATAAGTATCAAAATAATCAATCCCTTTTTTTTGTCTAAAACCTTGGATTACCAATCTGGCTTTAAACTTATCTATGGTACCGTCCACCTTCATTTTCCTTTTGAAGATCCATCTGTTTCCCAATGCTTTACAGCCAGGGGGCAGATCACTCAATTCCCAAGTATTATTATTCATGATAGAATCCATTTCATCTTGGATAGCTTCTTTCCAGAATGCAACATCCCTAGATTTCATAGCTTCGCTAAAAGTATTTGGATCCTCCTCAATAACAAAACAATATTGGTATTGATATTCAATTTCATCTCTAGAGCCTTCTACTAGATAAAGATGAAAATCATCTCCAAAAGACTTTGCTTTTCTAGCTCTAGTGCTTCTCCTTGGTTCAGACGGTCCATTCACATCTTCAGTAGAAACTGAGTTCCTACTAGAAGAATTCTGAAGCATGTCCCTTGGTCTAGGTATAGATGTAAATCTATTTTCATCAAAAATAGCATCTCTTGACTCAATAATTGAGTTCACAGATACATAGTCATTAGATTCTAACACATAGAATCTATATGCTATAGAATGCTCAGCATAGCCAACAAATATGCAATCTATACCTCGTTCACCCAAGTTTCTTCTTTTGGGTTCAGTGAGTCTTACAACTGCTCTACATCCCCAAACTCTCAGAAAACTTAATTTTGGTGACTCTTTATACCAAAGTTCATAAGGGGTAATCTTATTCCTCTTACTAGGAATTCGATTCAATAAGTGACAGGCTGTCAACATAGCCTCACCCCAAAATCCCTCACTCAAACCCGAGTAGGATAGCAAGGAATTAACCATTTCTTTCAAAGTCCTATTCTTTCTCTCTGCCACACCATTTTGCTGTGGTGTATAAGGAGCCGTGGTTTGATGTATTATACCAGTAGATTGAAAATAAACCGGATCATAATACTCACCTCCTCTATCAGTACGTAGATTTTTAATCATGGTACTCTGATGTAGCTCTACTTCTTCTTTAAAAATTTTAAAGAAGTCAAGAGCTTCATCCTTAGCATTCAATAAATATACATAGCAATATCTAGTAGCATCATCAATAAAAGTAACTACATACTTTTTATTTCCTAATGATGGTGTAGAATGGAAATCACACAAATCACTATGTATTAATTCTAAAACATCAGACACCCTATTAACCTCCTTAAAGGGCTTTCTTGTTATCTTTGTTAACATGCATGTTTTGCATTTTTCATTGTCTAAATCAATAGCAGGTATGAGACTCATTTTAGACATATCCTTTATTCTTTTGTAATGTACATGTCCTAGTCTAGCATGCCATAATTCTGGTTTGTTCAAATTATTGCTAGCACTAGTAGAAGCCATGCAAGCAGATTCATCAATAAATGGAGTATTTACATTCAACATAAACATACCATTACACAAATAGCCAAAGCCAACAAAAGAGCCATGTTTTGACAATATATATTTGTCACTTTCATAAACTTGTTTATATCCACAATTGTTCAATACAACACCAGACAAGAGATTCTTACGAATCCCAGGAACAAACAACACTTTATTTAACAATATACATTTGCCAGAAGTAAAAACTATCTTGACATTTCCTAGTCCTTTGATCGGTTCAGTTGCAACATTTCCCATCTTTAAGATAGATCCATCTTCGATTGGTTGAAAGTCTATGAACCAACAAAAATCTTTGCATACATGACTCGTTGCTCCTGAATCAATCCACCAAGCAACATTGTCATCCTGCACATAAAATGCCTCAGATATTAGTGACACATAATTCTGACTAGAATTACAATTTTGCATTAAAATCTGACCTTGTTGCTTTTCTGGATCCTTGGATCCACTTGGACCAGCATTTTGCTTTTCTTGCTTGCCTTTACCAACCCGACAATCCTTCTTGAAATGTCCAGGTTTGTCACACTTCCAACATGCCATCTTAGGCCTTTTATTGGAAGAATTGTTGCTGTTTCCTTTAAACTTTCGTTTATCACCCTTGCCATACTTAGAATTCTTTGAAGATCCACCATCTTCAACCATATTCACAGAAGAGTTACCGACTTGGTTCTTGCCCTTAGGATTATTCTCAATTTCTTGAGTCCTCAAAGCCTCTTCAATTCTGAAGTGACTTCCAAGTTGAACCAGAGTCATATCCTCTTTGTTATGTTTCAAGGAGTGTTTAAAATCCTTCCATGATGGTGGTAGTTTGTCTATAACACCAGAAATTGAGATAGATTCATCCATCTTCAGATTGTGTTGGGCAAACTGACCCAGAATCCTTAACAATTCATTGTATTGTTCCATCACTGGTCTAGAATCGACCATTTTGTAATTCATAAAATTACTGACCAGAAACTTCTTACTAGAAGCATCTTCTGCCATGTATTTGGATTCAAGAGAATCCCACAATTCTTTTGCTGACTCAACATTTTGATATACATCGAAGAGGGAATCAGACATACCGTTTAAAATGTGACCGCGGCAGATGTAATCAGCGTTTTCCCATTTGCAACGCCTCCTTGTTTGTTCATCGGTTTCATCCTCAACCACTTCTGGAATGGGGGTATTCAAAACATATACAACCTTCAGCGTTGTCAATAGAAAATGCATCTTCTTTTGCCATCTTCTAAAATCCTGACCCTCAAACTTGTCCAACTTTGCAAACTTGCTTGTCATGTCTTTTGCAGATTCTGAGTTCGCCATCTTCAGAAAATAGTTAACTTCAATCTTTGTTGGGGAGTTGGGTGATAACTTGGATTTTTCTGAAGTCGTGTGAACACTTTCAGATTGAAGTTATTTGTGGTTCACCCAAATAATTCAATCGGATAAAATTAGAAAATCTTCAAGAAGAGAGAATGTATTTTGCTGTGTATTTCAAAATGAACCAGTGTGTAAAATGATCAATGCCACACCTATTTATAGATGTCAACAGATGTGTCTTTTGCCAATAGACACACCTCAAGATGTGTCTTTTCCAATAGACACATCTCATTTCCAACAGTCATGTCCAATGCCAATAGACACACCTCAAGATGTGTCTTTTCCAATAGACACATCTCATTCTAACAGATGTGTTTAATACCAATAGACACGTCTCATAAGCAATAATTCTGAAATCATAATGAACTCGAACAGAGCATGCACTCCGCATTCTCCCGACTTGTTCGATGTAACATTACGATTACATTGATCAACTATCCAATCCAATTACACTAAAATATCCAACAGCTAGTTGTTTATCTGTAGAGACATAATGCAACTCAATGGTTCCATTAGTTGCATGCTCTCTAATGGATGGATATCTGATGTCAATGTGCTTTGTTCTAGAATGATTGACAGGATTGGCAACTATAGAGATTGCACTTGTGTTATTATCACACATGATTGGAATTCTTTCCAACACAAGTCCATAATCCCTAAGTTGATTTCTAATCCAAAGCACTTGAGCACAGCAACTTCCAGCAGCTATGTATTCAGCCTCAGTTGTAGAAGTTGACACAGATTGTTGTTTCTTGCTATACCAAGAGACTAACCTTTGTCCAAGAAACTGGCAGCTACCTGAGGTGCTTTTTCTATCCACTCTACATCCAGCATAATCAGCATCAGAATAACCAACCAGATTGAACCCTGTGTCCTTAGGATACCATAAACCCAAGTTTGGAGTGCCCTTCAGATATTTAAAGATCCTTTTTATAGCAATCAAATGTGATTCTTTTGGATTTGATTGAAACCTTGCACACAAGCATGTAGCAAACATGATGTCTGCCCTACTTGCAGTGAGATAGAGTAAAGAACCAACCATGCCTCTGTAGACTGAAATATCTACTTTCTTGCCTTTAGCATCTTCATCTAATTTAGTGGAAGTATCCATGGGTGTCTTTGCAGGTGAGCAGTCTTCCAAGTCAAACTTCTTCAATAAATCTTTGATGTACTTGGTTTGACTGATAAAGATACCATCCTTCCTTTGACTAACTTGCAACCCAAGAAAGAATGTCAACTCTCCCATCATACTTATCTCATATCTGCTCTGCATTAGCTTAGAGAACTTTTCACACAGCTTCTCATTAGTAGAACCAAATATGATATCATCCACATAGATCTGGACTAAGATAATATCATCACCATGTTTCTTGTAAAACAGTGTTTTGTCCAATGTGCCTCTAGTGAATTGATTTTTAAGAAGAAATTGTGATAGAGTATCATACCATGCCTTTGGAGCCTACTTAAGTCCATACAGTGCCTTAAGCAGTCTATAGACAAATTCTGGGAAGTGTGGATCCTCAAAGCCAGGTGGTTGTTGCACATAAACTTCTTCTTCTAACTCTCCATTCAGAAATGCACTCTTGACATTTATTTGATAAACTTTAAAGTTTGAGTGAGCAGCAAATGCCAAGAATATTCTGATGGCTTCCAATCTAGCAACAGGGGCAAATGTCTCATCATAGTCAATGCCTTCCTGTTGAGAGTATCCTTTTGCAACCAACCTTGCTTTGTTTCTTACTATTACACCATCTTCATCCATCTTATTCTTCAGAACCCATTTTGTTCCAACAATGGTTCTATTCTTTGGTGCAGGCACAAGTTCCCATACTTTGTTCCTTTCAAATTGATTCAGCTCCTCTTGCATGGCAATAATCCAATCTGGATCCAACAGTGCATCATCAAGTTTCTTAGGCTCAACCTGAGATAGGAAACAACCATAGAGACACTCATTCTGAGTTGCTCTCCTAGTCCTTACTCATGCATTAGGATCTCCAATAATTTGCTCTGCAGTGTGTGATCTATCCCATTTCCTTGAGTGCTCAGCCTGATTTCTCATTCTTGATGTAGCTTCATCATCCAAATCATGATCATCCTAATTTCCTCCCCCTGTGAGGTTGCCACTACTCACAGGTGTGTCTTGGATGCTAGTTTCTCCACTGTTGATTGGCACAAATTCTTCTCTTGTATTATTATTCACTTAAGTCTGTTGAACTTGAGTTTCAACTTCAGTTTCAGTCTCTTCATCAGAATCATCTAGATTATCAAACTTCAATGGATCTTTATCTTCATCATTGGCTTCTTCTAGTCCAGGTAGTTTGCTGTCATCAAATGTCACATCTGTGCTTTCCATAATTTTCTTTTGACTGATGACATAAACTTTGTATGCAATTCTTTCCATAGAGTAGCCAAGAAAAATTCCTTCAAATGCCTTTGCATCAAACTTACTAACATATTCAGAGTTATCCTTTAATACAAAGCATTTGCTTCCAAAATTATGAACATACTTTAGAGTAGGCTTCTTTCCAGTCATCAAATTGTAAGGTGTATTTCCAGTGTTTTTGTTGATGAGGGTTCTGTTCTGGATATAGCATGCAGTGCTTACAGTCTCAGCCCAAAAACATGTAGGCATCTTTGCATCAAGTAACATTGTTCTAGCAGCCTCAATTAGAGTTCTATTCTTTCTCTCAATAACTCCATTTTGTTGTGGAGTCCTTGGAGCTGAGAATTGCTAAGAAATCCCATTCCCTTTGCAGAATGCTTCAAGCATGGCATTTTTGAACTCTGTTCCATTATCACTTCTCAGTGCAATCACACTTGCATTGTTGACCTTTGCTTCCTTGTCAACTTTCTTTATGTGCTCAATGATTACTTGTGGAGCCTCATCTTTTGACTTGTGGAGCCTCATCTTTTGATGCCAGAAATTCCACCCATGTATACCTTGTAAAGTCATCAACCATCACCAAGGCATACTTCTTTCTTCCTAGTGACATGACATTGACAGGCCCAAACAAATCCATATGAATGAGTTGCAGGGGCTTGGTTATTGATGTCACTGTCTTTGACTTGTGGCTTGATCTTTTCATTTTTCCCTTTTGACAAGCCTCACACACTCCTTCTTGACAGAACTCGAGTGTGGGCATGCCTCTCACTAACTCTCTTTTGACTAGAGAATTAATGGCTTTGAAGTTAAGGTGTGATAATTTCTTGTGCCATAGCCAACAGTCTTCATTTGATGCTTTTGAATAGAAGCAACAAATTTTGTCCTTGTTTGCAGAGTCCATATTGGCTACAAACAGGCTTCCTTTCCTTACTCCAGATAGAGCAAAGTCACCAGTCTTCTTGTGGGTGATCAAACATTCATCTTTGTCAAAATCCACCTTGAATCCCCTATCAGTAAACTGACCAACACTTAGCAGATTGTGCTTGAGTCCCTTGACCAGTGCTACATCTTCAATGATGACATTTCCAACTTTCAACTTGCCATATCCCAATGTGTTACCCATGCTATCATCTCCAAAAGCAACCATTGGGCCAGCCTTCTCCTCATACTGTGATAGCAGGGCCATATCACCAGTCATATGATTTGAGCATCCACTGTCCAAAATCCACATGACCTTCTTTTCACTTTCTTTGCCCTGAGGATCTGATGGAGATGTGTCATCCTTGGAATTGGCCATCAAGGCATAATTGCAAAATTCTTGTTCCTCTCCATCACTGTCAGAATCATCCCAACACTTCCCTTCAGCTATGTAGGCATTACCTTGCGTCTGCTTTTTCAGAAGGTCCTCATACTTAGCTTCGAGCTCAAGATAATCTCTATCCTTCTTTTTAGGCTTCTTGCATTCACTGGCAAAATGCCCTAGGTCATTGCATCTATAACACCTTACAGATGACCTATCCACATGGCTGGTTTTGAACTTAGTCTTGTTTGGTTTCACAGGTGCCTTGTTCTTGTTGAATGAATGGTTTTGGGTTTGAAGGGTTGATTCCTCTTGAATCTGATGTTTGGAAATTTTCTGGCCATGAAAGCATATGAAGTATTTTCCATCCCATCTAGTTCTTCAAGAGTGTAAAACTCTTCTTCCTCCTTCTCCTCAACAGGTTCACTTACCTCAGCTTCAGTTTCTTCATCTTCTACTACCTCCTCTATCCTTAATTGGCTTGTAGATGCTTCTAGGTCTTGAATAGATTTGTTGACAATCAAGGCACATGATGTGTTTATCATTCTGCCTTGGTTGGCTTGGATAGCCCTTTTCTGAAGCAACTCAAGTTCATGAGTCTTTAAAACCCCATATAGCACATCATAAGTGATTTTATTCAAATCTCTTTCCCTTAGAGAAATGACCCTTTGCTCTAGATGATTTGGTGAAGATAGCAGAAACTTCATGTTCAATTCCTCGGTGCTGTAAACCTTGCCATTCATCTGCAACTCAGTAACTAGCTTGTGAAATCTCTCAAATATCTCAGTGATGCTTTCCTTGGGCTGTGCCATGAAAGCTTCATACTGTGTGACCAGTATCTGTTTCTTGTTTCTCTGACCTCATCAATTCCTTCACATAACACCTCAATGTGATCCCACATTTCTTTGGCAGTGGTACATGAAGCAATGTTTGCAAACATTGACATGTCCATGGAATCTATAATCAGCAACATAAGGTGACTGTCAAGGGCAACCATCTCCTTTTCTGATTCTATCCATTTGGATGGATCCTTAGCCACATAAGATCTTGGAATAGTAGTGGTTCCAACAGTCTTTTTAGGAATCTCCTGTTGGGGAACAAATGGACCATTCTTGAGAATCTCAGGATACAAATGATGAGATGCTTTGATGAACAACTACATCTTGATCTTCCAGAGGTTGTAGTTTTCTTTATCAAACTTAGGGACTGTAAGAACCCAGGTTTTTGTAATATTTCTAAAATGATCATAAACGGTGATTGGTGGAGGTTATGTAAAGTTTTTAAGATCATATTATATGAATGAAGAAGTATTTATACTTTTATGGATAAAGTATCGTTGTACCAAGAAGAAAGGGAATGTAGAAACTGTCAGATTACGTAGATTTTCATTTTTATTAAATATTGGTATAAATATGGGATATTGAGGTTAAGAAAATCTTTAAGCTAAGTTAAATACCAAGGCAAGGAATTATGTAATTTATTAGAAGAATTTCAAAGGCAAATGTTCAAGAACGATGAAAGAAATTTCTACGCGACGAAACGCTTTTACAAGAAAATCTCTAAACTTGCATATGGAATTAAATGGTAAGCATTGGTTGATTAATAGGTGAGTAATATACCTGCAATTTACCATGTAATAGCCATGCAAGCCATGCAAGGCAAGGAGCATTGGATACTAATCAAATAAGTCAAGTCATGATTATTTAAACCAAGCATTGTATACCATTTTTGGGACAAATTGTCAATTACCTTTCTTTTGCAAAATTACTTTGGAGATTACCTTGGGTAATTGATAAGTGCTGAAGTATGATTGATATATATCAATTATACATATCATTTTATCAATTACATAAGAAAAGATAGCAAAAGCTCTCCCCCTCCATTTTCTCTATTTTCGGCCAAAAACAGAGCAGCCACTTCAACCTACCATAACTCCCTCATTTCTCAATGAAATTTTGTGTTCTATAGCTTTTTGGAAAGGTATTGAGATTTTCTACAACTCCTCTTTAGAAGTCTCGTCCATAAAATCAAGGTAAGACTCTCGTTTCTCCAGTTCTTTCAAGAGTGGTAATGCTGACTACGAAAATTTTAAACTTGGTTGTTTAGGTCTTGAAGATTAAAGGTTGTTAAAGCTATCTAAGGTGTTTTTAAGGAAATTCAAGCTTGGTTAAGGTTGTTAAGACTCCAAGGAAGGTAAAACACTCACACCCACCTTAAACTTTATGAGCTATAAATTGATTTGGAAGGTTGATGCAAGTATGACATGTTTAAGGGGATTGTGATGTTTTAAGCTTTATAAGTATGGGTAAAATTTTGGATAGTGATAAATGGATGTTACCACTGGTCTTATAGATCCTTGATGATATTTATATGATCTTGATGGTATATGGTTGAATTAAGTGGTTAGATGGAGTTCATGGAATTTGGAAATGTTCGGTTTATAGTCTTTATAATGTCGAAATTTCATTAGATCATTTGAGCAGTTAATACCGAATTCAACAAATGTTTTCTTGGTAGGTTTTTTGCCATAAACCAGTAGGACTTGTTTTTTAGTTTGTTTTGACACCAAGATCACGTGATTACGATTTACGATTTATGAGATATGCTCATTTTAGTGAAACCGGTTAAAACGGACGAATCGTTAAGATGAACTAACTTTACCAAGTCAAACGAGCCCTTTAAAAATGATCTGTGATTATGAAATTTTTACAGGGGGTAAGTTAGTCAGTTGTTAAATCGCTGTAAAAATTTGAAGACAAAAGGCTTAATTTTCGATTTTATAGAAATGTTTAAGTCAAGAATGCGCATGAGAAACCACTGCAGAAAGAAGCTATATTTAGAGCAACAATTGAGCTAGCAAAAAGATGTTCTTAATTATGAAATTTTGATGAAAAATCCTATGGACAGTTAAGAAGAAGTGAGAAAAAGAATTCCATGAAAAAGTTTATTTTTCAATTTTATAGAATTTTTCGAATAATAGTTGCGCAAGTGAAAAACCCTTTTAGGGGACGAATTAAGACAAACTTTAGTTTCGTTGAAAATGACCTTTAACGAAAGTCGTTGCGAGACCAATAATTATCCAAAAGTGGTTAAAGGATATCATGGACTTATAATAAGCCAAACGTGTAATAAGGATGTATCGTTACGAAGTTGTGTCTTTAAGTGAATAGTCGATTTG
Organism: Kitagawia praeruptora; assembly: GCA_037693485.1. Lineage (NCBI taxonomy): Eukaryota > Viridiplantae > Streptophyta > Magnoliopsida > Apiales > Apiaceae > Kitagawia > Kitagawia praeruptora. The sequence goes on from CM075344.1 coordinate 39,644,991, forward strand.
ACGGGATCGTTTAACGAACTAACCGAACCGTATTGATTATTATAGATCATCACACTAGAGACAGGGCCCAGACTATCCCGACACTATCAGGCAAGTTTTCGAAACTTGTATTTCAAGTATTTTCAAACTGTTGTTGTTGTGGTATAAATGCTATGAACTGTTTGTTAGTATTTTTGCGAATCAGCATATGATATATGATTGTTTACAGGGATTTATACACCTGTTAAGTATGTACGTATGCATAGACTCTAGTATATATATGTATACGATGATGTGTTACAAGTTTCCAGTAGAGTTTAATAATACCTTTTCTTAATAAGGGAGTCGGAGATATTTCGTCCGGATAAGGACATAAAAAAAAAACCGGAAGTCACCGGAAGGGTTATATGACGTATATTTTTAAAATATTCCAATAAATATAAATTGGATATTTTCGGATTAAAATTCCTTTGATGATATTAATAAATATTATTTGAATATTTATTAATTATTTGAATATTATTTTCATATTGAGAATAGTCTGAAGGTTTATTTATTTAATAAATATTATTTAAATATTTATTAAATATTCTAAGCTGATTATTTATTTAATAAATATTATTTGAATATTTATTAAATATTCCAGGATGATGTACAAATCATATTATTTATTTCAAAAGTTATTTAAAACTTTAAAAATTATTTTAAATATTTTCTGATCGTCGAAAAAGTATTTAAAAATAGAGTGGGTTCCCATTTCTTCACTGACTATAGCTTCACTCATCGAAAAGTATCGCTACCTCGCTCAAACTTATCAAAACTCGGGAACCCAAGATTTTGGGAGCTAGTATTAATTATTTTCTCCCTTCGCTACCAACAAGAAATGCACCCTACCTAGTAAGGAGGGGCTCAGGTTTGACTAAACACTCAAAACTCCGACCAACTCCCAAGTTATGTTTGATGAAGCGATTCTTAGTAATCGAAATTTGTTGACTAAAGTCAACTCACACATCAGAGTTACTTTCTCAATTACTCATGGAAGTAAAGTTAGTAAGGATTATCAAACCAATCGTCATGCTTTGTGCTTAGGGGAAACTGAATTAAAATTCTGTTCCTACGATGCATAGAATTCTCTAAGGGATTGGAGGAAGAGGGGACATCGCCTTTGAGCGTAGTCCAAATATTAAGGCCCATATGCGGTCAGGGTGTAACCCGATAAGGGAACGTCGTCCTTCTACTAGTAGAGAAACAGAGGCACGGTATATTGGCTGATCACCAGATATCGTGGAAGAGGCTCCAGCATAATCCCATTCTTCCAATTGGAATTGTACTGCAACACTGTGATGAAAGCCTAGGTGCTCAATTACCGATAGTGTTGACAGAATGATGAACTATTCAAAGTACCTCAGAAATTCTTAGTTATATTTCTGGATAAAGAATGAAAATGTTTAATGATGATACAATATCAGTATATGATATGTCATATGGTTTACGTTAACAAAAGTACTTTGAAAACTATTATTATATGGCTGAGCTATATTGCTCACTCTTGCTTTTCTTTTATATATACTACCACACAACAACAGATAAGCATGGCAAGAACAAGGCAGACCCCCCGCAAAAGCGTGCTAAACGGTCAGCAGTATAGGAGACTATTTACGAGGCAGGTGCCGAGGCCACACCCAGTAGCATTACCACAGGTGAGCAGACTAAGTTGGATAGGTTTACAGCTTAGGTTGGTTAGGTTTATTTACAAGCATGACTTGTGTAAGCTTCTGAAAACCAAACCGTATTGTGGCTGTAGATGCCGCCTTAGATGGTAATCCTGTTAAGTTGAACTTTTAAGATTATAACAATTTGGGTTTGTAATATCTATTTCAAGATGGTTGTAATAACTCAGTAACATTTTAATTTCGTCTCTGAGCCTATAATCTGTAAATGTTATGTTTGACTGAGGGGTCACGGCATGCTAAAAGGAAGATTGAGAGTAATGCTTATTAAAATGGGAATTAAGGATATAGTGACAGCCTGGATCTCCGATCCCGGATCTAGGGGTGTTACAGAAATGGTATCAGAGAAATAGGTTATAATCTCAAAGACGATAGGAAGGTTTAAGGACTCAAACCCTTATCGAAACATTGTCGGGCTAATAGACATAGCCCTAACAACCTTAAGCTAATAAGGGAACTATTTATCAGAACCTCAAGGATAGTAACATTTTTCCCTTTTTGTGTAGACACCCGAGGATGTAGAGATACCTGAGGGTTCCGAACAGCGACACGATGATGCCCTTCTGAGAGCTGTAGATGAGCCTGATGTTGAGACAGAGACTGACCCTCAGCAGGAGGGAGAGAGAGAGATAGTCCAGGAGGAGGATCCTAGAGCTGATGACCCATGCCCATAGAGGACCCATTGGACTCAGATGGGCCAGAGAGTGATCCAGAAGAGGATCCAGAGGAGGACCCCGTGGACGATGTTTCAGCTGACCCCACATCCGGAGAGGAGCCTGAGGATGAGGAGGTGGTGTGGACTGATATTCCTATGCATTCCCCTCCTCTCAGAGAGGATTCATCCCCTATTGGATATCATTGGGACACAGATTTGGAGGGTGACTCTGAGGAGCCTATACCAGAGGATGCCGAAACTGAGGTTGCCGCGGAGAGCGAGCCGGTTAGTCCTCCCATACAGGTTGTTAGATCCATTGAGTACGATTGGATGGTGACCCGGATGACCACCGATCTGGTGGCAGCGGAGGCCCGAGTAGCGGAGCTGAGATTCCAACTAGCTGAGGAGAGACGAGCGAGGCTATACTCCCAGGGGAGAGACTCCAGAGTTAGACGGATGAGGCGAGCAGTACTAAAGATTGAGAGGAGGGCTCACACCCGACTCAGAGCACTTCCACGTTCCCGCCACAGTAGGAGGATCCGCCGGAGTGATGCAGAGAGAGTCCTTTCGAGGACTATGCGCCGAGTTAGGGAGGCGATACGCTTTCACACAGACTGATGGATGGTTGACTAGTTCAGTCTTCGAGTACATGGGGACATTGTAGTATTTTTACTTTTGGTAGTGATGTCAGTCACGTAGTATATTTCCTCTGGATAGGAAGACATGATAGCTGGCTTTTGATGTACTTTTTATATATTGCAGTTTTATGTTGTACTTGAAACTTTGACTCTCAGAAGTCACTAGCAGTATTATGACGTGAATTTCGTTCGATTTTAGCAACTGTTTCCATTTAAATTGTTACATATATGATGCCATGATTGTTTGACAGCTATTTATAAGATGCATATATACCTATAAAAGATTACACCTTCGAGGTGCCAATCATAGAAAACCAGATTAAGAAAAATGAGGAAACCCTAACAGAATTTTTATATACATGTATACTTTCAGAAAAATGCCACCAAAGAGAAACACAAGAACTCACCCTGCCGAGTCCGCCACTCATGGTAGTAACCAACATAGGGAAGAGGAACGCCGTCACCCAGAACAGGTGGATGAGGAAGATGAGTACAATGAGTTCGACGATGAGGATTATGAGGAAGAAGAAGAGGACCCAATGGAACAATTTATGCACCTGATGAGGCAAAATCTGGAGCGCGAGCCACGGCCACAACCACCACCCCACGGCCCCAACAATGCAGTCGCCAATGCCTTTAAGGCCTTTAAATCACTTAAACCCCCAGAATTCCATGGGACAGCAGACCCCGTTGAGGCCAGGGCCTGGTTGAAGGAGATGGAGAAGACCTTTGAGATTATGGGCACTGAGAAAGCCCAGAAAACCATCTTTGCTACATACCTGCTTAAGGGAGAGGCCAACTACTGGTGGGAGGCCAAGAAAAATATGGAACCAGCTGGAGTGGTTACATGGGATAGATTCACAGAGTTATTCTTGGAAAAGTACTTTCTGAGGTTTATGGAGACCCAGATGTAACTCAAGTTCCTAGAGCTTAAACAGGAGAATCTGACTATAGCCGAATATGAGGCTAGGTTCACAGAGCTGTCAAGGTTCGTGCTAGAGTATGTAAACACTGAAATTAAGAAGGCAAGGAGGTTTCAACAAGGATTGAAACAGTGGATTCAGAACCGCATCGCGGTGTTAGAAATTACAGATTACGCCACTCTAGTACAGAAGGCATCGATTGTAGAGGCAGGAAGTGAGCAGTCCCAGAAGGACAAGATCATGAAGAAAAGGAAGTTTGAAAGTCGAAGTAGTGGCGCTGCAAGTGGGAGTTTCTCCAGCAAGTTTGTTAGAGGAACGGTGTCCCAGCCAGCCAAAAGCACGGGGTTTAACAGAGCAGAAAGCAAGAGTGTTGGCCAAGGAGGTGGATCAACCAGGGCACCCATATCAGGACAGTCGCGCCCTCCCCTACCTAACTGTAAGACTTGTGGAAAGAAACATTCAGGGGTATGTCTTCAGGGTACGACGACATGTTTTAAATGTGGACAGATTGGACACTATTCCAACAATTGCCCCCAGAGGAATGCGCTCATGAAATGTTACCAGTGTGGAGGTACAGACCACTGGAAGAAAGATTGCCCTAAATTGAAACCGACAGGATCAAGGATGAGCGGTACTGCATCCAACTGACCACCCACCGCTAGGACTTTCAATATGACAGTGCAGGATGCAGTAAGGGATGAGGATGTCATCGCAGGTACCCTTTCCCTTAACACCTTGAGTGCTAATACTTTGTTTGATTCTGGAGCTACCAAATCTTTTATATCGCAAGATTTTGCATGTAAACTGAACTTGAAAGCAGAAATGTTAAAGGAACGGCTAATGGTAGAGATAGCTAACCACGAAGTGGTTCCTGTAAGCCAGATATATCCTAACTGCGATATAGTAATAGGAGGTCACCACTTTCGGGCAGACCTAATTCCGTTTAAGTTAGGCGGATTCGATGTCATTTTAGGGATGGATTGGTTGGCAAGTAATGGTGCCCAGATTGATTGCAAGAGCAAGAAAGTTAGGATAAAGGTGTCAGGAAAGAAAGAGGTCATATTCAAAGGACAGCGACAAACTAAAAAATTCTTGACTGTTGCTCAAGCGAAAAAGTTAGTACGAAAGGGCAGCGAGGCCTACTTAGCTTATGTATTAGACACGAAGCAAAGAAACCCTGAACTAAAGGACATTCCAGTTGTCAGGGAATTTGAAGATGTATTTCCAGAAGACCTTCCTGGGTTACCACCCGATAGGGAAATCGAGTTTGCGATAGAATTAGCACCAGGAACCGCACCAGTTTCTAAAGCCCCTATCGATTGGCCCCCGTTGAGATGAAAGAACTGGCCACTCAGTTGCAAGAACTGTTGGATAAGGGCATGATAAGACCAAGTGTGTCCCCATGGGGTGCCCCAGTGTTGTTTGTAAAGAAAAAGGATGGTAGTATGAGGCTATGTATAGACTACAGAGAGCTGGATAAGTTAACCATTAAGAACAAGTACCCTTTGCCTAGGATTGACGACCTTTTTGACCAACTCAAGGGAGCAGTTCACTTTTCGAAGATAGACCTGAAAACAGGGTACCATCAGTTAAAGATCAAACCGGAAGATATACCCAAGACTGCTTTTTGCACTAGGTACGGCCATTATGAGTTTCTAGTGATGTCCTTTGGATTGACTAACGCCCCCGCGACATTCATGGACTTGATGAACCGAGTATTCAAACAGTACCTAGACAAGTGCATCATAGTTTTCATTGACGATATCTTGATTTATTCTAAAACGGAGGAAGAACATGCAGAACACTTGAGGATAGTCCTAGGAATCTTGAGGGAAGAAAAGTTGTATGCCAGATTTTCGAAATGCGAATTTTGGCTGAAAGAAGTGCAATTCTTAGGTCATGTGGTTAGTAGTGAAGGAGTACTAGTTGACCCTACCAAAATAGAGGCAATATCAAAATGGGAAAGACCGACCACCCCGACCGAAGTAAGAAGTTTCGTGGGACTAGCCGGGTATTATAGGAGGTTTGTGTAAGACTTTGCCAAACTGGCAGCCCCATTGACCCGACTCACCAGAAAGACTGAAAAGTTTGTATGGAATGAGAAATGTGACGAGAGCTTTCAAGAGCTAAAGAAAAGATTAATGACCACCCCAGTGCTAGCACTGCCAAATGATAAGGGGGACTTTGTGATCTATAGTGATTCATCGCATAAAGGACTAGGTTGCGTGCTCATGCAGCACGGTAAAGTGATTGCATATGCTTTCCGATAGTTAAAGGAGTATGAAGTAAGATACCCTACCCATGATTTAGAGCTAGCCGCGATAGTCTTCGCATTAAAGATATGGAGGCATTACCTATATGGAGAAAAGTGTGAAATTTACACAGATCATAAAAGCCTCAAGTACATCTTTACTCAGAAAGAATTGAATATGAGACAGAGAAGATGGCTAGAGTTAATCAAGGATTACGATTGTGAGATTCGTTATCATCCAGGAAAGGCCAATGTGGTGGCCGATGCCCTTAGCAGGAAGGAAAGGCTCAAGATGATGACTTCAGCAGAAGAATTGATAAAAGAAATGGAGAAGCTAGAAATCGAAGTTAAGACATTGAGAAGTAGCCAAGAAGTGTTAATGGGAATTCAAATCCAGCCTCCATTATTGGAAAAGATTCGAATGTGCCAAGAGCAAAAGATGGAAGAGGAAAAGAACTCGGAGGAAGAGATATTGACCGGGGAGGAAATTAAGTGCGAAAGAGATGCAGGAGGAATCATGAGATATGCAACGAGAATTTGGGTCCCAAATGTTCAGGAACTAAAGGATGAAATCCTATATGAAGGACATAACTCAAGGTACTCTGTGCACCCAGGTACCACGAAGATGTATAGAGATTTGAAAGAATACTATTGGTGGCCCAACATGAAGAAGGATGTGACAGAATGGGTAAATAGATGTTTGACCTGCCAACGGGTAAAGGCAGAACACCAACGACCTAGTGGACTACTGCAACCCCTAGAGATTCCAGAATGGAAGTGGGAGCACCTAGCCATGAATTTTGTAGTAGGACTCCCAAGGACCAAGACTAACCACGATGCGATATGGGTAATCGTCGATAGGTTGACTAAGTCCGCCCACTTTCTCCCAATCAACGAGAGGTACACTGTCGATAAATTAGTAGACATCTATATAAGAGAAATTGTGATACGACATGGAGTTCCCGTGACCATTGTGTCCGATATAGACCCAAGGTTTAACTCTAGGTTCTGGAGGAGCTTTCAAGACTGTGTGGGAACCAAGCTAAATATGAGTACTGCATACCACCCCCAGACTGATGGACAAAGTGAAAGAACAATACAGACCTTAGAGGACATGCTGAGAGTATGTGTTATGGATTTCAAGGGAAGTTGGGAAGAGCACTTACCATTGATTGAGTTTGCTTATAACAACAGTTATCACTCGAGTATCGGAATGCCCCCATATGAAGCCCTCTATGGCCGGAAATGTCATTCTCCCTTATGTTGGGAAGAAGTTGGTGAGAGGAAGATATTAGGACCTGAACTGGTACAACAGACAAGAGATGTGATAGTTCTAATCAGGGGAAGACTGGCAGCAGCCCAAGACAGACAACGTAAGTATGCCGACTTATCTCGGAAGGATAGAGAATATGAAGTAGGAGATATGGTGCTGCTAAAGGTATCTCCCTGGAAAGGACTGATGAGGTTTGGGAAGAAAGGGAAGTTGAGTCCGATATACATCGGACCTTTCGAGATATTAAGGCGGATTGGACAAGTGGCTTACGAATTAGCCTTACCTCCAAGTCTGCAGCAAGTACATAACGTTTTCCATGTGTCTATGCTGAGGAAGTACAATCGCAATGCCAAACATATAGTGGAACATGAGCATGTAGATTTACAGCCAGATTTGTCCTACATCGAGAGACCGGTGGAAATCATAGACCAGAAAGAGCAAGTACTCAGAAACAAGACCATCAGTCTGGTAAGAGTTTTGTGGACTAATCACAATGTCGAGGAATCAACCTGGGAATTGGAAAGCGCCATGCAAGAGAAGTACCCCCATCTGTTCTAGAAATGATTCCGGGACGGAATCCTTTTAAGGAGGGAAGGTTGTAAGAACCCAGGTTTTTGTAATATTTCTAAAATGATCATAAACGGTGATTGGTGGAGGTTATGTAAAGTTTTTAAGATCATATTATATAAATGAAGAAGTATTTATACTTGTTGATGAGTGGATTTCGTAACAACTTGTTGAGAGGTTTACGGGTAGTTGTATAGGCTAGCGATCAACTGTTCTGTGAAAAGGTTTGGGTTGTGTTTGTGGGGGTTGAGCTGTGCTCGAGGGTGTCTCCAATAATCTCAAATGCCTTTAGAGAGAATTAGAGAACTTAATGCGTCTTACCCCTGAGGTGCCTACGTACCCTTGTATATATAGGGATCAAGCTCACGTAGTTCTAATATGATTCTATCTCTTACTGGAATAGCTGTATTCGGTCACCTAGTTCGTGTAGGACTCAGGTTCCTTTAGAGCCTTCCACGAACTAGTTGGCTAAGTAGAGTACAAACTCGAGTTCGTACCCTACTATAATTCTCTCATTGATCAGAGATAATTCTAGGATCATCTGCGCCCTAGAATTATACTCCAATACCAATTCGTTTATCTGTTCTAGATGGCTTCTAGAACTTTCTGTTGGCAACTCGTAGGAACCTGGTACTCAGGAACCTATATCTCAGGAGCCTGTTTCTCAGGAACCTCCTTATTTCGGGACATATCGCTTAGGGACCTCCCTTTAGGCGTCAGTACCTGCACAAATAACAAACTGGTTAGACTGGATAACTCTTCACATGCTCTCATCATCTCTATGGATGTTGCTATGCTAACTCGAACTCTTCTGCTGGGAGGAACCTGGTCTTCTAGTGCTCAGCTCAGCTTCCTGACCATTGGGAACCTCCTGATACTCATACTTCCTTAGTCATTTCTTCTATCTGGTCTTCATAACTCGTACTGGATCAATCTTCTGGCTCGTATGGATCGAACCCTATAGCTTAATGGGCCTAAATCTAGCCCATGGAGATTTTGGGCACAACAAGTACCCCCCCGGTTCCTTGAAATCATGTAATGTGAAAGGAACCTATTCTAATTCTACGATCAAAAGTTCAATGCTTAACCGTTCTAGTAACAATACCTTGCTTCAACATTTTATATCCAAGCCTACATGAGCTAACTCGGCATAGGAAACAGGACATAGAATATTTTCAGCTTAATATAATCTTAAGTAAGCTTCCTTAGTACCAAGAAACCTGTTATCTTGCTATTTTCTTCTTCAGAACGCAGCTCTCGAAATCTACTCTATGTTTGCATTCAGCTCCCCAGGGAGTCTAACTTGTCACTCAACTCCACGTCTCTTTAAATTTAATAATTTAAGAGGGGATAACGATTGGTAAGCAAGAGATAATTCGAAATTCAAATTCAAACTTATCACTTACCGGTGCTGCAGTTAATGCATGAGTTCCCTAGGTTCACACGCCTCTCACGCGTGTACCTCTTCGTTTTACCGCTCCAGTAAGGCTCTGCCACGTGTACGGGGCTGTTTCATTTACCTTGACTATTTAATCACCATCTCACCCCCTCAGGTTCATTTTTACCTTTACCAAATTCTTGCAAAAAACCCTTGGAGAGAGAAGAAGAAGACCGACGATCCTCCGCTCAATTCAACTTGTTCTTCGCCGTCCTCTTCGATTCAAGGTAAGATTCTGGTTCATTTTTCTCTGTTCTTTCATAATCTTGACTTCATTTCGTACTATCTACACTTTTATGTCTTGCATGCCGATGTTCATCTTTTCTGATGTATTCATATGTTTTTAATTTGCGTAATTCCCATTAAGATCTCCTATAAAATTTCCTGCTTGTTAATGCATAACTGTTTAAGCATCTCAAAACCTTAGTATCTCTCTTAGGTCCCTGACCCTTCTTCGCCTGTCTTTGCAGATGTCTTCTGATTCAACACATTCAGACCACCATTCTTTGATAAACCCGGCTTTTACCAAATCAGTCAGCAATAGGACCAGGTCTAAAATCTCTATCCCAGATCTAGGTGAGCCTCAAAACATCCTTATTAGACTTCCGACCAAACAAAATAGAACTCTAAACTCCCCTAATTTCATTGACTTAGGAGACGATTGGCCTTCTGACGAAGAAGAAGTGTCAAAGCCTGATCAGAAAGTACTCCCTGAACCTGATTTTGACAATGAGATAACTGTCGAGAGAGAGACATATAAACAAGAGATTGTGCCTTTCTGTGAGAAAGTTGATTCGTCCATGACTTCAGCTAGGTTAGAGAAGTTGTGGGAAGAATGTGTCCGTCCAACCTGTCCAATCATTGTTCCAGAACCTGGTGAGAGGGCTCACAGGTTCGACACTAAAGTTCCTGAACGTGGTATTCCTAATGCAGTGACCTCTGCCGCTTTTTTTAGAGTGGGTGTCTACTTCCCCCTCCATCCTTTTTTGCTAGAAGTTCTCGACTTTTATGGCTTAGCCCCTCTCCAACTGACTCCCAATTCCTATAGGCTAGCCATGATCACATATATTCTATACTCCAGTCTGTTCACCACTCCTTTATCTGCACCTAAGTTAGGTTATTTCTTCAGATTGAAAGATACTGGAAAGGGTTCCGGTTGTTTTTATCTAACCGCCTGGCCTTGTCATCAAGGTCAGTGCATAAAAAGCATTAAACAAAACTTTGACCAATGGCAGGAGCAATTTCTTTATTGCTATGACTGTCCCCCTGTCCGTTTCCAATTTAATCGTCATCCTCATGTTCCCAAACAAACATTTCTTTCTGGAGTCTGCCTTCAAAGAGCTGAAGAGGCTTTGAAACATTCTTCATCCCTTAGGGATTGTATGATTCTATTAACACCTGAGAATCTCGTCACCCTAGGTTTTCTCCCTGCTTCCCCTGGTAATGCTTTATTTTATTTGTCTTTATTGCATTCCTGTAACTATGTTCGTTTATCTCATGCTCTTTGTCTACCCTGACTCATTTTCTGACTCTGTATTCACAGGTATTGCTCCCAAGGTTCCTTCTTTCGTAAAGAGATCCAAGAACGTTGATGAAATCTTCAAGGTTGAAGATAAGGAGGTTCCGCTTGCTGCAACTCCTATCAACCCAGTTCCCACTCCAGCTTCAGTCCAGCCATCTGGTTCCTCCAAGCGTAAGCTAGCTCAGACTACACTTGATCTCTCTGGAAGCTCCCAAACCAGGTCCATGAAAAAAGGGAAAGCTGTGAAGATTGAATCGGCTGTGGCACAGAATCAATTCAAAGACTTGATTGACACACACGTGCTTCCAGAAGCGGTTGCCAGTTGGGCTAAAATGGATACCACCGAAGCTCTACATGCCATGAGGTTCTCAGCTGCCCAAAATGCTTTCTTTACTCTCCGCTTTTGCGATGATATTGCTGAGAAAACTAAATATGATCTCCGATTACAAGGAGAAGTTTCAAGGTTGAAAGAAAAGTTGACTGCTATGGAAGGTAAGATGAACATAGCCACTGCTGCTGTTCGAAAAGCAAAAACCGTCGAGACCTCACTGAAGAATAGCAGGGATGAGCTTCAGGGACAGGTGAAGAGTTTTCAGGATGAAAAATTGTCCATGCTAGAGAAAATCAATGAACTAAAAACTCAGGTTGATGCTTTAAATGCTGCTGCCGCCACTGTCAAATCATCCATGCTTGTCCAGGAGAAAGCTAGGTATGATGAAGGTTATGACGAAGGCATTCGTGACTACATGAGGTCCATGTGGGAGAAAATGCCCGAGCTAAACTGGTCTCTCCTAGGCGAGGACGTAGTGGGGATGATCAAGGAATTTGAGAACGAAGCTACTGTTGCAACCTCTGTACCTCCCGTGGACACGGTTGAGAGGTCTCCAGGTGCCAACCCTGAGACTGCAGAGGTTCCTGCTCCTGAAGTTTTTCAGCCTATCCCTCCAACTCCTCCTGTTGTCACCAAGGGTTCCGATGAAGTTCCTCCTTCGTAAACTCAACAAAATCCTTTAAAGCTTTTATAATATGATAACTTTTGATGAGGTTGCGGGCTCCTCGTAACGCCTCGCAAGATGTAATTCTAAATTTTGTTTCCATCATTGTATCTTGCCTTTATTCTCCATAGCAATTACTTAGTGTCCATACTTGTGCATTCAAGCTTACGTGGGCTAGCCCTTTGTAAGAAATAGAATATACTCGTACTTTCACTTTATAATTTCCTGAAATAAAAGGCCATCAAATCGCAACAACTTACTTGTAAGCTTAAACACGTCTTTTCCTATGCTTCACTCAACATTTTCAGAGTCACATTCTGAACTAAAACCCTTTCTGATAACCTTAGATCCTAAATAGTTTGACCAGGTTCCTCGACCATTAAACCTGCAAAATAAACATAAAACAAAAACTAGTTAAGGTTAGTAAAATTTCTCTTGTTTAATTCGGGTCATCTCTTGGAAAGATTGCCTGCTTGGCTCCCAATCCTAATCTCTAGGTCCCAACGTGCCTCGAGGCATATTGGTTCCTTTTTTCTCTTGGAAAGGTAACCTGCTTGGTTGCCAATCCTATTCTCTAGGTCCCAACATGCCTCGAGGCATGTTGGTTCCTTTTTGTGCCTCGAGGCGATTCTAGGAACCTGTGCGTCGTTCTAGGAGTCCACACAGATTCCTCTTCTTCATGTATCAGGCTAGACATCTTATGAAGGTAAATGCTAAGGATTTTATCCCTTATTCCCATGTGCCAAAGACGGTTCCACATGAGGGAGAGCTTATTAGGCTTCTCTTTAAGAACAAGTGTGCCGGTCTAGGCTCCACACAGGTTCCTTTAGGTGCCTTTTGTCAGGACTTTAGTTCACGTGCTCAAGGAACTTGAGGCTTTTGGCAACAATGTCGTGCTCAGTCAGCTGAGGCTTTTCAATCACATTTGCTCAGGAAGCTACCTGAGGCTTTTCTCGATGCCCAGGAAGCTACCTAGGACTTTTTCTTGATGCATGCTCGGGAAGCTACCCAAGGCTTAATTCATACTCAGGAAACTACCTGAGGCTTTGGTTCAAGTCAGTCATTCTCCATTTGCATACTTTGTCGAATCACATTCATACTTTCAATGCTACAGGGACCTGTAAGTCAGGGTGTCCTGCAAAATACAATACAATGCTACAGGAACCTGTTAGCCTAGGTAACCTGCAAATACTGTCAATACTACAGTATTGACATATGAAATATCAATACAATGCTACAGGAACCTGTTAGCCTAGCTAGCACTTAAAAAGTTTCAAATTGGCATATGAAATATCAAATCATAGCATGCACAATACTGTCTAAGTCGGAATACTACCCCCAGTTCTTTTGGGTAATTATCGTTACGTAAAAGAACTATTAAGGAGCTATAGCTGCAAAGAATGCATTCAAAATATTCAACGTAGAGCTATCTATCGCTCAATACTTTAAAAAGAAATCGTCTTGCAAGTAGGGAGGTTCACATCAAGTACCCCCCGAGTACATGCATAATTAAATACTGAAATCAAAATACTGGTCAGCTATAACTAATAAGCTGCTGTTGATGAGTGGATTTCGTAATCAACTTATATGAGGTTTATAGGTAGTTGTATAGGCTAGCGATCAACTGTTCTTCGAACTAGGTTTGGGTTGTGTTTGTGGGGGTTGAGCTGAGCTCGAGGGTATCTCCAATAATCTCAGGTGCCTTTAGAGAAAATTAGAGAACTTAATGCGTCGTACCCTGAGGTGCCTACGTACCCTTGTATTTATAGGGATCAAGCTCACGTAATTCTAATATGATTCTGTCTCTTACTGGAATAGCTGCATTCGGTCATCTAATTCGTGTTGGACTCAGGTTCCTTTAGAGCCTTTCACGAACTAGTTTGGCTAAGTGGAGTAGAACTCGAGTTCGTACCCCACTTATGATTCTCTCATTGGTTAAGAGTTATTCTAGGATCATCTGCGCCCTAGAATTATACTCAGATACCAATTCGTTTATCTATTCTAGATGACTTCTAGAACTTTCTGTTGGCAACTCGTAGGAACCTGGTGCTCAGGAACCTACATTTCAGGAGCCTGTTTCTCAGGGACCTCCTTATTTCGGGACATATCACTTAGGGACCTCCCTTTTGGTGTTAGTACCTGCACAAATAACAAACTAGTTAGATTGGATAACTCTTTATATGCTTTTATCACCTCTATGGCTGTTGTTATGCTAATTCGAACTCCTCGGCTGGGAGGAACCTGGTCTTCGAGTGCTCAACTCAGCTTCCTGACCATTGGGAACCTCCTAATACTCATACTTCCTTATTCATTTCTTCTATTTGATCTTCATAACTCGTACTGGATCATTCTTCTAGCTTGTATGGATCGGACCCTATTGATTAATGGGCCTAAATCTAGTCCATGGAGATTTTGGGCACAACAAGTACCCCCCGGTTCCTTGAAATCATGTAATGTGAAAGGAACCTATTCTAATCCTACGATCAGAGGTTTAATGTTAACCTATCCTGGTAATCGTATCTCACTTCAACATTATATATCCAAGCCTACATGAGCTAACTCGGTATAGGAAACAGGACATAGAATATTTTCAGCTTGATATAATCTTGAGTAAGCTTCCTTTGTATTAAAGAACCTGTTATCTCGCTATTTTCTTCTTCTTATTTCAGCTCTCGAAATCATCTTGATGCTCGCTTGTCACTCAACTCCACATTTCTTAAATTTAATAATTTAAGAAGAGATAACGGTTGGTAAGCAGGAGATAATTCAAAATTCGAATTAAACTTATCACTTACCAAAGCTGCAGTTAATGTATGAGTTCCCAAGGTTCACACGCCTCTAGTGCGTGTATCTCTTTAATTACTGTCCCAGTAGATTACTGCCACGTGTTCACTGCTGCCTCCTATTTACCTCGATTATATAAACACATGAATGACTTCATCTTCATTTTTACCTTTACCAAATATTTTCTAAAACCCTCGGAGAGAAAAAGAGAAGGAGTCCGACGGTCATCTGCTTAATCAAAACTCTCTCTGTCGCCGTTTTCTTCAATCCAAGGTATGATTCTGAATCCTTTCTTTCTGTTTTTTCATAATCTCGATTGCATTTTTAACTATCTGATTACTTCGATCTTGCATGCTGTCTTTTATCTGATAAATGTTTGTATATAGTCTTCATATCTCACACACACAACCATCCATGATACCTTCTCTACTGGTAGTTCCATCACCGATTTGTGGTTTCATCACTATGATTTTACTGAAAACTTTTGACTGTCTGTTTGTCTTCTATCTCAATTTGTCTCGTATTCATGTCATAGTTCATACTTATCTCTGTGAATATACAACCTCCATATATCTCTTTAAAAAACTTACTTGACATAGTCACAGTAGTTCAATCGTCTCTAGACCACAGGTTTCCCTTTAAGAATTCCAAAGTCTGACCTTTCTTCGTCTGTTTCTTGCAGATGTCTTCTGATTCAACACATTCTGACCACCTCTCTTCCGTAAAACCTGTTTTTGTCGCATCTGTAAGTAATAGAACTAGGTCTAGGGTCTTGATCCTCGACACTAGTGATCCTCAAGACATTCTGATGAAACCTCCAAATGCTATTGATCCCTTAAGGCCTTTAAGCTTAATTGATTTAGGAGATGACTGGTCTGATAATGAAGAGGTATCAAAACCTGAATTTGAACCGGAGTCCTTCCTAGAACCTGACTTTCAAAGTGAGATATCTGTAGAAAGAGAACCATTCAAACAAGAGATTGTCCCTTTTTGTGAAAAATCTGATTCTATCATGTCCTCAGTTAAACTGGAAAGACTATTTGAGGAATGTCACCGCCCTGTCTGTAAGATAACAATCCCAGAACCTGGTGAAAGAGCTCACAGGTTTGATTTGAAAATCCCAAAACAAGGTATCCCCCATGCTGTTATATCTGCCGCTTTCTTGAGGGTAGGTGTTTCCATGCCTCTTCATCCTTTCTTACGAGAGGTTCTTGACTTTTACGAATTAGCACCAATGCAACTCACCCCTAATTCTTATCGGTTAGCCATCAACACCTTTATACTATATTCTAGCAAATTTACAGTTCCTTTGACAGCCCCTGAATTGGGCTATTTCTTCAGACTGAAAGACACTGGGAGAAATTCTGGCTGCTTCTACCTTTCAGCCTGGCCTTGTCACCAGGGTCAGTGCATAAAAAATGTTAAACAAAACTTTGAACAATGGCCGGAACAGTTTCTTTATTGCTATGACTGCCCCTACGTTAGATATGAGTTTAATCGTCGTCCCAATATCCCTAAGCAAACCGTCCTCACGGGAGTCTGCTTGGAAAGAGCAACTGAGATTTTGAAACTGTCAGCCTCCACTAGAGATAGTCTGGTCTTAATGACCCCTGGTAACCTGATGACTTTAGGCTTTATTCCTTCGACTTCTGGTAGGAGTTTCTTTATAGTGATACCTTTCTTATTAACTATATTTGTATAATTTCATTCGCTTACTTTATATATATATCTCTAACCTTAATCTATTGGCTTATGCAGACATGGCTCCAAAAGTTCCTTCATTCGTGAAAAGATCTAAAAATGTGGAAGAAATTTTCAAGGTTGATGACAATATGAAGGAGGTTCCGCTTGCTGCAACTCCAATTAACCAAGTTCCAACCCCTGTATCTGTCCAGACTCAACCATCGGGTTCCTCAAAACGTAAATTGGCTCAGACCACACTTGACTTATCAGGGAGCTCCCAAACCAGGTCCATGAGGAAAAACAAAGCTGTGAAGGCTGATCCTACCGCTGCCCAGAACCAGTTTAAGGACTTGATTGACACTCATGTTCCTGCTGAGACTATTACTGGCTGGTCGAAAATGGACTCTACTGAAGCTCTGGAAGCTATGAGGTTCTCTGCGGCCCAGAATGCCTTCTTTACTCTTAGGTTCTGTGATGATTTTGCCTTGAAGATCCAATATGACCTCAGGCTACAAGGAGAGATCTCGAAACTCAAAGAGGAGCTGGCTGCTAGAGAGGAGAGTGTGAATGTTGCCACTGCTGCGGTAAGGAGGGCTAAAGCTGTTGAAACCTCGCTAAAGAATAGCAGGGATGAACTTCAGGAACAGGTGAAGAGTTTGCAGGATGAGAAATTATCCATGCTAGAGAAAGTCAATGAACTGAAAGCTCAGGTTGATGCTTTAAATGCAGCAGCCGTTACTGTCAAATCATCTCTGCTCATCCAGGAAAAAGCTAGGTATGATGAAGGTTATGACGAAGGCGTTCGTGACTACATGAGGTCCATGTGGGAGAAAATGCCCGAGCTAAACTGGTCTCTCCTAGGCGAGGACGTAGTGGGGATGATCAAAGATTTTGGGAATGAAGCTGCTGCTGCAACCTCTGTACCTCCCGTGAAAACGGTTGAGAGGTCTCCAGGTGCCAACCTTGAGACTGCAGAGGTTCCTACTCCTGAAGTTGTTCAACCTATCCTTTCAACTCCTCCTGTTGCTACCAAGGGTTCTGATGTAGTTCCTCCTTCATAGTTTCAACAAGATCCTTTTTTTAAAAAAAAAACTTTTGATAACTTTTGATGAGGTCGCGGGCTCCTCGTAACGCCTCGCAAGATGTATCTTTAAATTTGGTTTCCATGGCCTTCGTGCCAATAACTTTCATGCTGGTTTTCTGGGTCTCTGTACCCATAACTCTCTTTATGGTTTATGATATTTGCTTTTGCTGCATACTTTTCTTTACAACCTTATGAAATACTTCACTGTTATGCACTAGAGAATAATTCAGCTTCCTTATTCATATGGTCAAGCTTACGTGGGCTAACCCATTGTAAGAAACAGAACACATGCATATTTCCACTTGTCTATTCTCAAAATAAATGCAACAAACTACAGCTGAATTGTAAAACCTGGAACCTCTGTGTTTATATTTTGTATCGATAATCTAAATCGTAGCCTTCTTTAATAATTTCTTCTTCATCATGACCAGGTTCTTCGAGTATTAATCCTGCAAAATAAACATAAAACAAAAAACAGTTAACGTTAGTAAAAGCTTTCTCTTGTTTAATTCGGGTCATCTCTTGGAAAGGTTGCCTGCTTGGCTCCCAATCCTATTCTCTAGGTCCCAACATGCCTCGAGGCCTGTTGGTTCCTTTTTCCTCTTGGAAAGGTAACCTGCTTGGTTCCCAATCCTATTCTCTAGGTTCCAACATGCCTCGAGGCATGTTGGTTCCTTTTTGTGCCTCGAGGCGATTCTAGGAACCTGTGTGCCGTTCTGGGAGTCCACACAGATTCCTCTTCTCCATGTGTCAGGCTAGACATCTTATGAAGGTAAATGCTAAGGATTTTATCCCTTCTTCCCATGTGCCAAAGGCGGTTCCACATGAGGGAGAGCTTATTAGGCTTCTCTTTAAGGTGCCTTTTGTCAGGACTTTAGGTGCCTTTTGTCAGGACTTTAGGTGCCTTTTGTCAGGACTTTAGGTGCCTTTTGTCAGGACTTTAATTCACGTGCTCAAGGAACTTGAGGCTTTTGGCAACAATGTCATGCTCAGTCAACTGAGGCTTTTCAATCTCATTTGCTCAGGAAGCTACCTGAAGCTTTTCTCGTGCCCAGGAAGCTACCTGGGACTTTTTCTCGATGCCCAGGAAACTACCTGGGACTTTGCTCGATGCCCAGGAAACTACCTGGGACTTTGCTCAATGCCCAGGAAACTACCTGGGATTTTGCTCAATGCCCAGGAAACTACCTGGGACTTTGCTCAATGCCCAGGAAACTACCTGGGACTTTGCTCAATGCCCAGGAAGCTGCCTGGGACTTTTTCTCGATGCCCAGGAAACTACCTGGGACTTTTCTCGATGCCCAGGAAGCTACCTGGGACTTTTCTCAATGCCCAGGAAGCTACCTGGGACTTTTCATATCAATCATTCGTAGTCCACATATTCTGTCAAATCGTATTCATACTTCACACATATTGTCAATGCTACAGGAACCTGTCAGCTCAGGTAACCTGCAAAATACAACGCAATGCTACAGGAACCTGTTAGTCAAGGTAACCTGTTTCAAAATTTTCAAATTGGCATATGAAATATCAAATCATAGCATGCACAATACTGTCTAAGTAGGAATACTACCCCCCAGTTCTTTTGGGTAATTATTGTTACGTAAAAGAACTATTAAGGAGCTATAACTGCAAAGAATGCACTCAAAATATTCATCGTAGAGCTATCTATCGCTCAATACTTTTAAAAAAATCGTCTTGCAAGTAGGGAGGTTCACATCAAGTACCCCCCGAGTACATGCATAATCAAATACTGAAATCAAAATACTGGTCAGCTATAACTAATAAGCTGCCTTTATTCGTGGGCTGAAAGAGCCTTACTTTTCCTAAGAAAAATATCATAAAAGAATTACTGATAATACTTCTTGAGATGTTCTGCATTCCAAGCTCTCGGAATGAGGTTCCCATCCATATCCATCAAGTGGTAGGTTCCTTCCCAAATTGCTGACTTTATCTGGTAAGGTCCCTCCCAATTTGCTCCAAAGGCTCCATGCGCCAGAACCCTGGTATTTGGCATGACTTTCCTCAAAACTAGGTCTCCAACCTTAAAAGGTCTTGCCTTCACCATTTTGTTGTAATACCTTCGAACTCTCTGTTGATATGCTGCTAACTTCACTTGCGAATCTGCTCTCAACTCTTCGACCATGTCCAAATACAGTCTATGATTGACCTCATTGCTTTCGGGATCAAAATACTTTCTTCTCAAGGAACCTGTTCCAACTTCCACAGGTACCATAGCTTCACAACCATAAGTTAGGGAAAAAGGAGACTCACCAGTTGTAGTTCTAGGCGTGGTGTTATACGACCACAAGACTCCAGGAAGCTCCTCTGGCCAGCTTCCTTTCTTATCTTCAAGCCTTGTCTTCAAAGTGTGCTTGATAATCTTATTCACTGCTTCAGTCTGTCCATTACTCTGCGGATAATATACTGCTGAAAATGCTTTTTGGATTCCAAACTGCTCACATAATCCTCTAAGCTCTCTACTATCGAACTGCTTCCCATTGTCAGAAATCAGTTTCTGTGGAATGCCAAACCTGCATACAATGGCTCGAAACACAAACTCAGTCAATTTTGACGCTGTAATCTTTGCAAGTGGTTCTGCTTCTGCCCACTTTGTAAAGTAATCGACTGCAACCACTGCGTATTTCACTCCTCCTTTTCCTTTCGGGAGCTCTCCAATGAGATCTATTCCCCAAACAGCGAATGGCCAAGGGCTAACAATCGGTTTGATAGGTGCTACCGGACGACTATCAAAATTGGCAAACCTCTGACAATTACTGCATGCCTGCACGAACTTTGTAGCATCTGCTTTGATGGTTGGCCAATAATATCCTTGTCGAAGGACTTTCATGGCTAAAGAATTACCCCCCGAGTGATTTCCACATACTCCTTCATGAATTTCCTCGAGGATATACTTGCATTGTTCTCCAGCTACACACTTGAGCAAAGGCTGATTGAATCCTCGTTTATACAGAACTCCATCATAAATTACATACCTGGCTGCATGATATCTCAGCTTCCTGATATCACTTTGATTGGGAGGTAGCTCCCCTTTGTCCAGGTAATGATGTATTGGGGTCATCCAGGAATCTTCAACTGGGAATTCAATGTCCATTATCTCTTCCTTGAAAACACTAGGTTGCTCCTGGATTTGAAGTAGAATTACTCCCAATAACGTGGATTCTCTCTGTGACCCTAGCTTGGCTAATGCATCCGCTTTGGTATTCTTTCCTCGAGGTACTTGATCTAGCTTCACCTCTTTGAACCTTGCGATCAACTCCTGGGAGTACCTCAAATATAAGTCTGTTCTTGGCCCTCTCGCCTGAAAACCACCACAAATCTGCCAAACTACTAACATCGAATCACTAAACACCTTGATATTCTCTACTTTCATCTCCAAGGCTAACTTGAGACCTGCAATCAATGCCTCATATTCTGCATCATTGTTCGTGGCTTTAAAAGCAAAATGAATTGAGCTGTAGAGTTGGTGCCCTTCTGGACTAATTAGTTCTATGCCTGCACCTGCTCCACTACTGTTAGCAGCCCCATCTACATATAGTATCCACCAAGGTGCACAATTGTCATTGTCTGTTTGTTTTTCTACCACCTCTTTTGGCCCCTCCTGGCCAGTAACCTCTACATGAGGTGGAAACTCGATTAAAAAATCTGCTAAAGCTTGAGCTTTGATTGCTGTCTTTGGCTTGTATTCTATGTCGAACTGTCCTAGCTCCACAGCCCACTTTAACATTCTTCCAGAAGTTTCTGGCCTATGCATCACTTGCTTAAGTGGATATGAGGTTCTCACCTCAATCTTGTGAGCTTGGAAATAAGGTCGCAGCTTCCTGGAAGCCAGAATCAATGCGAAAACTAGCTTCTCCATTCCTGTGTACCTCATTTCTGCATCAAGTAACCTTTTACTGACATAGTAGACTGGGCTCTGCTGTCCATTCTCTTCTCGAACCAGAACTGCACTAATGGAATACTCTGACACAGCTAAATAAAGTATCAATGTTTCTCCATCCACAGGTTTGGCTAACAGTGGGGGACTCCCCAAATGCTCCTTTAACTTTCCAAACGCTATCTCACATTCTGCAGTCCACTCAAATTTGCTTCCTTTCTTTATAGCTTTAAAGAACTCCTGACACTTATCTGTGGACTTCGAAATGAATCTATTCAAAGCTGCAACTCTTCCTGTAAGAGACTGAACCTCTCTCATAGTTCTCGGTGACCTCATATCAATCAATGCTTTAATCTTGGCTGGGTTGGCTTCGATACCCCTGTGGTTTACCATGAAACCCAGAAACTTTCCTGATTCTACCCCAAACACGCATTTTTGAGGGTTCAGCTTCATTCTGTACTTCCGCAAGATTCCAAACATTTCTTCTAAGTGCTTTACATGGTCAACAGCTTCTTTAGATTTAACTAGCATATCATCCACATATACTTCCATAGTATGGCCAATTTGGTCTTTAAACATCATATTCACTAATCGTTGGTATGTGGCTCCAGCATTAATCAATCCAAATGGCATGCATACATAGCAATAAAGACCTCTATCCGTAATAAAAGAAGTATGCTCTTGATCAGGTTCATACATAGGGATTTGATTGTAACCTGAATATTCATCCATGAAGCTAAGGAGGGCATGTCCAGCTGTTGCATCCACTAACTGATCAATCCATGGTAGTGGGAAACTGTCCTTCGGGCATGCTTTGTTGAGATCTGTGAAGTCCACGCAGGTTCTCCATTTTCCATTAGGTTTCTTTACCAAAACAGGATTTGCCAACCATACTGGGTAAAAAGATTCTTTAACTAATCCTGCATCCAATAATCTGTCGACCTCTTCTTTCAATGCCTGAGCTCTTTCTCCACTAACTGGTCTTCGCTTCTGTCTCACTCCTTTCTTTTCTGGATCAATATTCAACTTATGACACATGACCCTTGGATCTATCCCTTCCATATCTGCATGACACCATGCGAACACATCCAGGTTCTTGCCCAAAAAGGTAATGAGAGATTCCTTTAAGGCTGGATCGAGTTGAGCTCCAATCTTCAACACCTTTGTACCATCTTTGTCATTGATCTTCACATCCAGAGTTTCACCAGCTGGTCCAGCCTTAACCATGGTTTCTGGCATTCGAGGATCTAAGTCTACCTCCATCTCTATGGTTGAGTCCTCTTGAGGTTCCTGGACGGTAGACGGTTCCTGCTCTTCGTACATGACATTCCTTCTCTTTAATGCTGGCTGACTGTCTTCATTGCTTCCATTATGTTTCAGTTTTCGGGATTTTTCTTCATCCAATCCTTCTACCATACACACGTCACCATCCTTGTCCGTAGGGGGTGCACTTTCTATCAGTAAGTACGGGGTATCTGGTCCCCGAAAAACTGGAATCTCAGCATGAGGTTCCTCTTCTATGATCTCTTCAATTCTTATAGCTCTACAGGATGCTGACACAAAACCTTCCAAAGGCGAACCGCGCAGGTCGACCGTTATTTTGTCTGGGTTTTTTCCTGGAAAATTGTCAGGAACCTCGTCCATAGGTTCAGGCAATTTAGCAGCTCTAGCAGCATGTTGCAAAGCTTTGGTGTAACACTCTCTAGACTCATACTGACATCCTCGAACTACACCAACCCCATTTGGTGTCGGGAACTTCATAGTGAGGTGGTAAATGGAGGTTATTACCCTCATCTCCTTCAAAATGGGTCTTCCCAAAATAGCATTGTAATTCATATTCTCTTCTATAACGATGAATTCTGCCAACTGCGTAATGCAACATGGTTTACCACCTAAAGTTACTGGCAAACGAATCTTACCTTTGATAGGAACCTGATTATTAGTGAATCCGTACAAGGTATCGTTTGTTGGAGTTAAATCTTTATCCAGAAAATGCATCTTCTTGAAAGCTGAGTAAGATAGCAAGTTTACAGAGCTTCCATTATCAACTAGCACTCGATGAACCTCATAAGACCCAATTCCTGCCTCAACAACCAAAGCATCAGTATGGGGATGATGTACCCAGGAAGCATCTTCTTCAGTGAAAGTAATATCTGCATCCTCTCCTTCGAACAACTTTGGGGACCTCTGGGACAGATTGTAAATACTGGTCAAAGGACGTTCTTTAGCCTCACGGGTATACCTTTCCATGGCATTCCTGCTGCTTCCTCCAATATGGGGACCTCCTATAATTGTGCGTATGCACCCAGCCTTAGGTGGTCCTTCCACCACGACAGGTTGCTGTGTCTGTGTCTTCTGAGTCTTCTCATCTCTATACTTTTTTCCTTCCTGAGC
This sequence comes from Kitagawia praeruptora, assembly GCA_037693485.1. Classification (NCBI taxonomy): domain Eukaryota; kingdom Viridiplantae; phylum Streptophyta; class Magnoliopsida; order Apiales; family Apiaceae; genus Kitagawia; species Kitagawia praeruptora. Next base: position 39,668,805 of record CM075344.1, read on the forward strand.
CACCCATTCACTCAATTGCCCTTGTCTGATTAGAGTTTCAATTAGATCTCTGAGGTGACGACAATCTGCAGTATTATGCCCATTATTATCATGGAAGTCACAGTAGGGGCGCTCGTTCTTATTCCCTGGGGGACCGGTTCTGAAAGGCTTCTTAAACCATGAGGACTTCTCATTCACTGCGTAAATATGATCAATCGGAGCTACCAAAGGGGTGAAAGTTTCATAGACAGGTCTCTCATGTTTATTGTTGTTATAGGAAGCTGGTGGCGGTACCTGACTCATGACAGGTTTAGTAGGATTCACAGCTTCAGGCTTCACCTGGGATGTGCGACTAACCACCTTTTTATTGTCACGACCATTGGGGCTTCTTTGTCTCGACCTCTTGCTTCCACTTTGCCTTACAAAATCTGGATCCTTCCTTAATTCAGCTAGAGACTCCTCCACCAGACGAAAGGGTTCTGCCTGGGCATAAAAATCTGCCAACGTCTCTGGTTCTTTTCCCTGAAGTGCTTTCCAAAAATCTGAGCCTCCTTTGACTCCAGCAATTAAGAAATTCTTTATTGTTTCCTCAGATGCTTTCCTAACTTTAGGAACCTCCGCATTAAACCTCTTGAAATATTCTGTCAATGTTTCACTAGGTCTTTGTTTGATATTGGCTAAGGTATTGGTTGGTGGTGCGAATGCAACAGATGCTCTAAATTGAGTTACAAAGAGCTTCCCCATACTTGCCCAAGAACCAATCGAATCTGCATGTAACCTTTTGAACCATTGATGGGCTCCGCCCTGTAGAGTTGCAGCCAGTAACCTGCACCTGGTGGCTTCCTTCACTTGATAAACATCCATCTCTGTGTCAAAACGACTAAGGTATTCAATGGGATCAGTAGTCCCATCGAATTTCAATTCATTCGAAGGCCTATAAGACCTAGGCAGAGCCGACTTTCGAACCTTCTTGGTGAAAGGAGAAGCTGTTATAGGGTTCACAGCAAGATTCTTTTCGTCCTTGAGTTGAGCCAAAATTTTCTTGACATCTTCTGCTGTCACCTCCCCAGTAGCTTCCGCCTTTGTCTTCTTACTCGTTCCTTCTTCCTCTTGCGACTCTGCTGTGCTTGATTCTTCAGTATCCTCATCTGAATCCGTGCTTTCTTCTTCAATTATCTCGACAGATGGGTCTTTATCTTTCTTCTTTTTCTTTGAGGAACCTCCAGTCTTGGTTTTCTTCTTTCCCTTGGACCCTGTACGGCCCTTGCTACCAGTTTTACTCTTCTCAGGATTCTCCATATCTTCATCACCATTATCTTTCTTCGGTTCTCCACCATCGTCTGGAACCTCCTCTCCATTCTCAGATTCTTCAAAATTCAACTGTTTCGGAGTAACCTTCGACTTCTTGCTTTTCTTTGCCTTCTTTTTCTTCTTTTTGCTTGAAGCCTGCTCCAAAGTCGACAAACGTTCTCCCACAGTCTTTAAGATTTCCATCATGGCTGCTTTAGTAACCTTCGGTGCTCTGGGAGGAGATGTGTTCCCCTCATGAATCTGTCGTTCAGAACGGGTTGCTTCGCTATCCGAGTTGCCTGACATCTTTTCCACTCTTAAGATATTAACTATCCCCTCCTTCTAGCGCCAATGTTGATGAGTGGATTTCGTAATCAACTTATATGAGGTTTATAGGTAGTTGTATAGGCTAGCGATCAATTGTTCTTCGAACTAGGTTTGGGTTGTGTTTGTGGGGGTTGAGCTGAGCTCGAGGGTATCTCCAATAATCTCAGGTGCCTTTAGAGAAAATTAGAGAACTTAATGCGTCGTACCCTGAGGTGCCTACGTACCCTTGTATTTATAGGGATCAAGCTCACGTAGTTCTAATATGATTCTGTCTCTTACTGGAATAGCTGCATTCGGTCATCTAATTCGTGTTGGACTCAGGTTCCTTTAGAGCCTTTCACGAACTAGTTTGGCTAAGTGGAGTAGAACTCGAGTTCGTACCCCACTTATGATTCTCTCATTGGTTAGAGTTATTCTAGGATCATCTGCGCCCTAGAATTATACTCAGATACCAATTCGTTTATCTATTCTAGATGACTTCTAGAACTTTCTGTTGGCAACTCGTAGGAACCTGGTGCTCAGGAACCTACATTTCAGGAGCCTGTTTCTCAGGGACCTCCTTATTTCGGGACATATCACTTAGGGACCTCCCTTTTGGTGTTAGTACCTGCACAAATAACAAACTAGTTAGATTGGATAACTCTTTATATGCTTTTATCACCTCTATGGCTGTTGTTATGCTAATTCGAACTCCTCAGCTGGGAGGAACCTGGTCTTCGAGTGCTCAACTCAGCTTCCTGACCATTGGGAACCTCCTAATACTCATACTTCCTTATTCATTTCTTCTATTTGATCTTCATAACTCGTACTGGATCATTCTTCTAGCTTGTATGGATCGGACCCTATTGATTAATGGGCCTAAATCTAGTCCATGGAGATTTTGGGCAAAACAGCTGCCTTTAATCTTGGGCTGAAAGAGCCTTACTTTTCCTAAGAAAAACACATAAAAGAGTTACTGATAATACTTCTTGAGATGTTCTGCATTCCAAGCTCTCGGAATGAGGTTCCCATCCATATCCATCAAGTGGTAGGTTCCTTCCCAAATTGCTGACTTTATCTGGTAAGGTCCCTCCCAATTCGTTCCAAAGGCTCCATGTGCCAGAACCCTGGTATTTGGCATGACTTTTCTCAGAACTAGGTCTCCAACTTTAAAAGGTCTTGCCTTCACCTTTTTGTTGTAATACCTTCGAACTCTCTGTTGATATGTTGCTAACTTCACTTGCAAATCTGCTCTCAACTCTTCGACCATGTCCAAATACAGTCTATGATTGACCTCATTGTTTTCGGGGTCAAAATACTTTCTTCTCAAGGAACCTGTTCCAACTTCCACAGGTACCATAGCTTCACAACCATAAGCGAGAGTAAAAGGAGACTCACCAGTTGTAGTTCTAGGCGTGGTGTTATACGACCACAAGACTCCAGGAAGCTCCTCTGGCCAGCTTCCTTTCTTATCTTCAAGCCTTGTCTTCAAAGTATGCTTGATAATCTTGTTCACCGCTTCAGTCTGTCCATTACTCTGCGGATAGTACACTGCTGAAAATGCCTTCTGAATTCCAAACTGCTCACACAACCCTCTAAGCTCTCTACTATCAAACTGCTTCCCGTTGTCAGAAATCAGCTTCTGCGGAATGCCAAACCTGCATACAATGGCTCGAAACACGAACTCAGTCAATTTTGATGCTGTAATCTTAGCAAGTGGTTCTGCTTCTACCCACTTTGTAAAGTAATCAACTGCAACCACTGCATATTTCACTCCTCTTTTCCTTTCGGGAGTTCTCCAATGAGGTCTATCCCCCAAACGGCGAACGACCAAGGACTAACAATCTGTTTGATAGGTGCTACGGGACGACTATCAAATTTGCGAACCTCTGACAATTACTACATGCCTGTACGAACTTGGAAGCATCTGCTTTGATGGTTGGCCAATAATATCCTTGTCGAAGGACCTTCATGGCTAAAGAATTACCCCCCGAGTGATTTCCACATACTCCTTCATGAATCTCCTCAAGGATATACTTGCATTGTTCTCCAGCTACACACTTGAGTAAAGGTTGATTGAATCCTCGTCTATACAGAACTCCATCATAGATTACATACTTGGCTGCATGATACCTCAGCTTCCTGGCATCATCTTGACTGGGAGGTAGCTCCCCTTTATCCAGGTAACGATGTATTGGGGTCATCCAGGAATCTTCAACTGGAAACTCGATGTCCATCACTTCTTCTTTGAAAACACTAGGTTGCTCCTGAATCTGAAGTGGAATTACCCCCAATAATGTGGATTCTCTCTGAGATCCTAGCTTGGCTAATGCATCTGCATTGGTATTTTTTCCTCGAGGTATTTGATCTAGCTTCACCTCTTTGAACTTCGCGATCAACTCCTGGGAGTACCTCAAATACAAGTCTGTTCGTGGACCTCTCGCCTGAAAACCACCACGAATCTGCCAAACTACTAACATCGAATCACGGAACACTCTGATATTCTCAACTTTCATCTCCAAGGCTAGCTTGAGACCTGCAATCAATGCCTCATACTCTGGGTCATTGTTCGTGGCTCTAAAAGCAAAATGAATCGAACTATAGAGTTGGTGTCCCTCCGGACTAACTAGCTCTATGCCTGCACCTGCACCACTACTATTAGTAGCTCCATCTACATACAGTGTCCACCAGGGTGCACAGTTGTCATTCTCTGTCTGTTCTTCCACCACCTCTTTTGGCCCCTCCTGGCCAGTAACCTCCACATGAGGTGGAAACTCGATTAAGAAATCTGCTAGAGCTTGAGCTTTGATTGCCGTCTTTGGCTTGTATTCTATGTCGAACTGTCCTACCTCCACAACCCACTTTAACATTCTCCCAGAAGTTTCTGGCCTATGCATCACTTGCTTAAGTGGATATGAGGTTCTTACCTCAATCTTTTGAGCTTGGAAGTAAGGTCGCAGCTTCCTGGAAGCCAGAATCAATGCGAAAACCAGCTTCTCCATTCCTGTATACCTCGTTTCTGCATCAAGTAACCTTTTACTAACATAGTAGACTGGGCTCTGCTGTCCATTCTCTTCTCGAACCAGAACTGCACTAATGGAATACTCTGATACGGCCAAGTAAAGTATCAATGTTTCTCCATCCACAGGTTTGGCTAACAGTGGGGGGCTCCCCAAATGCTCCTTTAACTTTCCAAACGCTATCTCACATTCTGCGGTCCACTCGAATTTGCTTCCTTTCTTTATAGCTTTAAAGAACTCCTTACACTTATCAGTGGACTTCGAGATGAATCTATTCAAGGCTGCAACTCTCCCTGTGAGGGACTGAACCTCTCTCACAGTCCTTGGTGATCTCATATCAATCAATGCTTTAATCTTGGCTGGGTTGGCTTCGATACCTCTATGATTCACCATAAAATCCAGAAACTTTTCTGATTCTACTCCGAACACACATTTTTTAGGGTTCAGCTTCATTCTGTACTTTCGCAAGATTCCGAACATTTCTTCCAAGTGCTTTACATGGTCAACAGCTTCCTTGGATTTGACTAGCATATCATCCACATATACTTCCATAGTATGGCCAATTTGGTCTTTAAACATCATATTCACTAACCGTTGGTATGTGGCTCCAGCATTAATCAATCCAAATGGCATGCATACATAGCAATAAAGACCTCTATCCGTAATAAAAGAAGTATGCTCTTGATCAGGTTCATACATAGGGATTTGATTGTAACCTGAATATGCATCCATGAAGCTGAGGAGGGCATGTCCAGCTGTTGCATCCACTAACTGATCAATCCGTGGCAGTGGGAAACTGTCCTTCGGGCATGCTTTGTTGAGATCTGTGAAGTCCACACAGGTTCTCCATTTCCCATTAGGTTTCTTTACCAAAACAGGGTTTGCCAACCATACTGGGTAGAAAGATTCTTTAACCAATCCTGCATCCAATAACCTGTCGACCTCTTCTTTCAATGCTTGAGCTCTTTCTCCACTAACTGGTCTTCGCTTCTGTCTCACTCCTTTCTTTTCTGGATCAATATTCAACTTATGACACATGACCCTTGGATCTATCCCTTCCATATCTGCGTGACACCATGCAAACACATCCAGGTTCTTGCCCAAAAAGGTAATGAGGGATTCCTTTAAGGCTGGGTCGAGTTGAGCTCCAATCTTCAACACTTTTGTACCATCTTTGTCATTGATCTTCACATCCAAAGTTTCACCAGCTGGTCCAGCCTTGACCATGGTTTCTGGCATTCGAGGATCTAAGTCTACCTCCATCTATGTGGTTGAGTCCTCTTGAGGTTCCTGGATTGTAGTCGGTTCCTGAACTTCGTACATGACATTCCTTCTCTTTGATGCTGGCTGACTGTCTTCATTGCTTCCATTATGTTTCAGTTTTCGGGATTTTTTTTCATCCAATCCTTCTGCCATACACACATCACCATCCTTGTCCGTAGGGGGTGCACTTTCTATCAGCAAGTAAGGAGTATCTGGTCCCCGAAAAACTGGAATTTCAGCATGAGGTTCCTCTTCTATGATCTCTTCAATTCTTATAGCTCTACAGGATGCTGGCACAAAACCTTCCAAGGGCGGACTACGCAGGTCGAGCGTTATTTTGTCTGGGTTCTTTCCTGGAAAATCATCAGGAACCTCGTCCATAGGTTCAGGCAATTTAGCAGCCTTAGCAGCATGTTGCAAAGCTTTGGTGTAACACTCTCTAGACTCATACTGACATCCTCAAACTACACCAATTCCATTTGGTGTTGGGAACTTCATAGTTAGGTGGTAAATAGAGGTTATCACCCTCATCTCTTTCAAGACGGGTCTTCCCAGAATAGCATTGTAGTTCATATTCTCCTCTATAACAATGAATTCTGCCAGCTGTGTAATGCAACATGGTTTGTTACCTAGAGTTACTGGCAAACGAATCTTACCTTTGATAGGAACCTGATTATTAGTGAATCCGTACAAGGTATCATTTGTTGGAGTTAAGTCTTTATCCAGAAAATGCATCTTCTTGAAAGCTGAGTAAGATAACAGGTTTACAGAGCTTCCATTATCAACTAGCACTCGATGAACCTCATAAGACCCGATTCCTGCCTCGACCACTAAAACATCGGTATGGGGATGGTGCACCCAAGAAGCATCTTCTTCAGTGAAAGTAATATCTACATCATCTCCTTCAAACAGCTTTGGAGACCTCTGTGACAGATTGTAAACACTGGTCAAAGGGCGTTCTTTAGCTTCACGGGTATATCTCTCCATGGCGCTATTGCTACTTCCTCCAATGTGGGGACCTCCTATAATTGTGCGTATGCACCCAGCCTTAGGTGGTCCTTCCGTCACAACAGGCTCCTATGTCTGTGTCTTCTGAGTCTTCTCATCTCTATACTTTTTGCCTTCTTGAGCCACCCATTCACTTAACTGCCCTTGTCTGATTAGAGTTTCAATTAGGTCCCTGAGGTGATAGCAGTCTGCAGTATTATGCCCATTGTTATCATGGAAGTCACAGTATGGACGCTCATTCTTATTCCCTGGAGGACCAGTTCTGAAAGGCTTCTTAAACCACGAGGACTTCTCATTCACCGCGTAAATATGATCGATTGGAGCTACCAAAGGGGTGAAAGTTTCATAGACAGGTCTCTCATGCTTGTTGTTGTTATAGGAAGCTGGTGGCGGGACCTGACTCATGACAGGTCTAGTAGGATTCACAGCTTCAGGCTTCACCTGGGATGTACGACTAACCACCTTTTTATTGTCACGACCATTGGGGCTTCTTGGTCTCGACCTCTTGCTTCCACTTTGCCTTATGAAATCTGGATCCTTCTTTAACTCGGCCAGAGATTCCTCCACAAGACGAAAAGGTTCTGCCTGGGCATAAAAATCTGCCAACGTCTCTGGTTCTTTTCCTTGAAGTGCTTTCCAAAAGTCTGAGCCTCCTTTGACTCAAGCAATTAAGAAATTCTTTATCGTTTCCTCAGATGCTTTCCTAACCTTCGGAACCTCTGCATTGAACCTCTTGAAGTATTCCGTCAATGTCTCACTAGGTCTTTGCTTGATGTTGGCTAAGGTATTGGTAGGTGGTGCGAATGCAACAGATGCTCTAAATTGAGTGACGAAGAGCTTCCCCATACTCGCCCAAGAACTAATCGAATCAGCAGGTAACCTTTTGAACCATTGGTGGGCTCCACCCTGTAGGGTTGCAGCCAGTAACCTGCATCTGGTGGCTTCCTTCACTTGATAGACATCCATCTCTGTGTCGAAACGACTGAGGTATTCAATGGGGTCAGTAGTTCCATCGAATTTCAACTCATTTGAAGGCCTGTAAGACCTAGGCAGAGCCGACTTTCGAACCTTCTTGGTGAAAGGAGAAGCAGTTATAGGATTCACAGCAAGATTCTTTTCGTCCTTGAGTTGAGCCAAAATTTTCTTGATATCTTCTGCTGTCACCTCCCCAGTAGCTTCCGCCTTTGTCTTTTTGCTCGTTCCTTCCTCCTCTTGCGACTCTGCAGTGCTTGATTCTTCAGTATCCTCATCTGAATCTGTGTTTTCTTCTTCAATTATCTCAACAGATGGGTCTTTATCTTTCTTCTTTTTCTGTGAGGAACCTCCAGTCTTGGTCTTTTTCTTTCCCTTGGACCCTGTACGGCCCTTGCTAACAGTTTTACTCTTCTCAGGATTCTCTAGTTCTTCATCACCATTATTCTGCTTTGGTCCTTCACCATCTTCTGGAACCTCCTCTCCATCCTCAGATTCTTCTTCCTCAAAGTTCAACTGTTTCGGAGTAACCTTCGACTTCTTGCCTTTCTTTGCCTTCTTTTTGCTTGAAGCCTGCTCCAAAGTCGACAATCGTTCTCCCACAGTCTTTAAGACATCCATCATAGCTGCTTTGGTAACCTTCGGTGCTTTGTTAGGAGATTTGTTTCCATCATGAATCTGTCGCTCAGAACGGGTTGCTTCGCTATCAGAGTTGCCTGACATCTTTTCCACTCTTAAGATATTAACTATCCCCTCCTTCTAGCACCAATGTTGATGAGTGGATTTCGTAATAACTTGTTGAGAGGTTTACGGGTAGTTGTATAGGCTAGCGATCAACTGTTCTGTGAAAAGGTTTGGGTTGTGTTTGTGGGGGTTGAGCTGTGCTCGAGGGTGTCTCCAATAATCTCGGGTGTCTCCAATAATCTCAAATGCCTTTAGAGAGAATTAGAGAACTTAATGCGTCTTACCCCTGAGGTGCCTACGTACCCTTGTATATATAGGGATCAAGCTCACGTAGTTCTAATATGATTCTATCTCTTATTGGAATAGCTGTATTCGGTCACCTAGTTCGTGTAGGACTCAGGTTCCTTTAGAGCCTTCCACGAACTAGTTGGCTAAGTAGAGTACAAACTCGAGTTCGTACCCTACTATAATTCTCTCATTGATCAGAGATAATTCTAGGATCATCTGCGCCCTAGAATTATACTCCAATATCAATTCGTTTATCTGTTCTAGATGGCTTCTAGAACTTTCTGTTGGCAACTCGTAGGAACCTGGTACTCAGGAACCTATATCTCAGGAGCCTGTTTCTCAGGAACCTCCTTATTTCGGGACATATCGCTTAGGGACCTCCCTTTAGGCGTCAGTACCTGCACAAATAACAAACTGGTTAGACTGGATAACTCTTCACATGCTCTCATCATCTCTATGGCTGTTGCTATGCTAACTCGAACTCTTCTGCTGGGAGGAACCTGGTCTTCTAGTGCTCAGCTCAGCTTCCTGGCCATTGGGAACCTCCTGATACTCATACTTCCTTAGTCATTTCTTCTATCTGGTCTTCATAACTCGTACTGGATCAATCTTCTGGCTCGTATGGATCGAACCCTATAGCTTAATGTGCCTAAATCTAGCCCATGGAGATTTTGGGCACAACAATACTTTTATGGATAAAGTATCGTTGTACCAAGAAGAAAGGGAATGTAGAAACTGTCAGATTACGTAGATTTTCATTTTTATTAAATATTGGTATAAATATGGGATATTGAGGTTAAGAAAATCTTTAAGCTAAGTTAAATACCAAGGCAAGGAATTATGTAATTTATTAGAAGAATTTCAAAGGCAAATGTTCAAGAACGATGAAAGAAATTTCTACGCGACGAAACGCTTTTACAAGAAAATCTCTAAACTTGCATATGGAATTAAATGGTAAGCATTGGTTGATTAATAGGTGAGTAATATACCTGCAATTTACCATGTAATAGCCATGCAAGCCATGCAAGGCAAGGAGCATTGGATACTAATCAAATAAGTCAAGTCATGATTATTTAAACCAAGCATTGTATACCATTTTTGGGACAAATTGTCAATTACCTTTATTTTGCAAAATTACTTTGGAGATTACCTTGGGTAATTGATAAGTGCTGAAGTATGATTGATATATATCAATTATACATATCATTTTATCAATTACATAAGAAAAGATAGCAAAAGCTCTCCCCCTCCATTTTCTATATTTTCGGCCAAAAACAGAGCAGCCACTTCAACCTGCCATAACTCCCTCATTTCTCAATGAAATTTTGTGTTCTATAGCTTTTTGTAAAGGTATTGAGATGCTCTACAACTCCTCTTTAGAAGCCTCATCCAGAAAATCAAGGTAAGACCCTCGTTTCTCCAGTTCTTTCAAGAGTGGTAATGCTGACTACGAAAATTTTAAACTTGGTTGTTTAGGTCTTGAAGATTAAAGGTTGTTAAAGCTATCTAAGGTGTTTTTAAGGAAAGTCAAGCTTGGTTAAGGTTGTTAAGACTCCAAGGAAGGTAAAACACTCACACCCACCTTAAACTTTATGAGCTATAAGTTGATTTGGAAGGTTGATGCAAGTATGTACATGTTTAAGGGGATTGTGATGTTTTAAGCTTTATAAGTATGGGTAAAATTTTGGATAGTGATAAATGGATGTTACCACTGGTCTTATAGATCCTTGATGATGTTTATATGATCTTGATGGTGTATGGTTGAATTAAGTGGTTAGATGGAGTTCATGGAATTTGGAAATGTTCGGTTTATAGTCGTTATAATGTCGAAATTTCATTAGATCATTTGAGCAGTTAATACCGAATTCAACAAATGTTTTCTTGGTAAGTTTTTGGCTATAAACCAGTAGGACTTGTTTTGTAGTTTGTTTTGACACCAAGATCATGTGATTACAATTTACGATTTATGAGATATGCTCGTTTTAGTGAAACCGGTTAAAACGGACGAATCGTTAAGATGAACTAACTTTACCAAGTCAAACGAGCCCTTTAAAAATGGTCTGTGATTATGAAATTTTTACAGGGGGTAAGTTAGTCAGTTGTTAAATCCCTGTAAACATTTGAAGACAAAAGGCTTAATTTTCGATTTTATAGAAATGTTTAAGTCAAGAATGCGCATGAGAAACCACTGCAGAAAGAAGCTATATTTAGAGCAACAATTGAGCTAGCAAAAAGATGTTCTTAATTATGAAATTTGGATGAAAAATTCTATGGACAGTTAAGAAGAAGTGAGAAAAATAATTCCATGAAAAATTTATTTTTCAATTTTATAGAATTTTTCGAATCATAGTTGCGCAAGTGAAAAACCCTTTTAGGGGACGAATTAAGACGAACTTTAGTTTCGTTGAAAATGACCTTTAACTAAAGTCGTTGCGAGACCAATAATTATCCAAAAGTGGTTAAAGGATATCATGGACTTATAATAAGCCAAACGTGTAATAAGGATGTATCGTTACGAAGTTGTGTCTTTACGTGAATAGTCGATTTGACTGGATCGTTTAACGAACTAACCGAACCGTATTGATTATTATAGATCATCACACTAGAGACAGGGCCCAGACTATCCCGACACTATCAGGCAAGTTTTCGAAACTTGTATTTCAAGTATTTTCAAACTGTTGTTGTTGTGATATAAATGCTATGAACTGTTTGTTAGTATTTTTGCGAATCAGCATATGATATATGGTTGTTTACAGGGATTTATAAACTTGTTAAGTATGTACGTATGCATAGACTCTAGTATATATATGTATACGATGATGTGTTACAAGTTTCCAGTAGAGTTTAATAATACCTTTTCTTAATAAGGGAGTCGGAGATATTTCGTCCGGATAAGGACATAAAAAAAAACCGGAAGTCACCGGAAGGGTTATATGACGTATATTTTTAAAATATTTCAATAAATATAAATTGGATATTTTTGGATTAAAATTCCTTTGATGATATTAATAAATATTATTTGAATATTTATTAATAATTTGAATATTATTTTCATATTGAGAATAGTCTGAAGGTTTATTTATTTAATAAATATTATTTAAATATTTATTAAATATTCTAAGCTGATTATTTATTTAATAAATATTATTTGAATATTTATTAAATATTCCAGGATGATGTACAAATCATATTATTTATTTCAAAAGTTATTTAAAACTTTAAAAATTATTTTAAATATTTTCTGATCGTCGAAAAAGTATTTAAAAATAGAGTGGGTTCCCATTTCTTCACTGACTATAGCTTCACTCATCGAAAAGTATCGCTACCTCGCTCAAACTTATCAAAACTCGGGAACCCAAGATTTTGGGAGCTAGTATTAATTATTTTCTCCCTTCGCTACCAACAAGAAATGCACCCTACCTAGTAAGGAGGGGCTCAGGTTTGACTAAACATTCAAAACTCCGACCAACTCCCAAGTTATGTTTGATGAAGCGATTCTTAGTAATCGAAATTTGTTGACTAAAGTCAACTCACACATCAGAGTTACTTTCTCAATTACTCATGGAAGTAAAGTTAGTAAGGATTATCGAACTAATCGTCAAGCTTTGTGCTTAGGGGAAACTGAATTAAAATTCTGTTCCTACGATGCATAGAATTCTCTAAGGGATTGGAGGAAGAGGGGACATCGCCTTTGAGCGTAGTCCAAATATTAAGGCCCATATGCGGTCAGGGTGTAACCCGATAAGGGAATGTCGTCCTTCTACTAGTAGAGAAGCAGAGGCACGGTATATTGGCTGATCACCAGATATCGTGGAAGAGGCTCCAGCATAATCCCATTCTTCCAATTGGAATTGTACTGCAACACTGTGATGAAAGCCTAGGTGCTCAATTACCGATAGTGTTGACAGAATGATGAACTATTCAAAGTACCTCAGAAATTCTTAGTTATATTTCTGGATAAAGAATGAAAATGTTTAATGATGATACAATATCAGTATATGATATGTCATATGGTTTACGTTAACAAAAGTACTTTGAAAACTATTATTACTAGCTTAAAGCCCGTGCGATGCACGGAATTTTTTTAATATCATATGAATATTTTTTATTAATTTGAATTATTATTTTTTAAAACATGAATGACTTAAATTTTTCAATGAGATGATTTCATGATAATTATATAAATGTTATTCGTGATATTTCTAAAAAAGGGGGATTGTAGTTAGAAAATATAGAAAAGATGATAGGTTTTAGTTGAAAAAGGTAATCGGTTAATTATTAGTATTATAATACTATTATTTTATTTTATTAAATAGAAGAGCACGTGATATAATTGGGAAAGGAGAGATTTTAGTTAGAGAAAATAGAAAAGGTAAGGTGAAAATTTAAAAGGTGGCATATTTTAGGTGAAAAATGTAATTAATTAATTTATAGTAATTATAATTTAATTATGTTATTTTACTAATTAAATTTGCTCGTAGTATTTTTAGAAAAGAAGAAATTAATGTTGTGCGTGATATATCTAGAAAAAGAGGGATTAAAAAAGATAGAAAAGATTATACGTTTTAGCTGAAAAAAATAATCGATTAATTATTAGTATTATAATTTTATTATTTTATTTTATTAAATCTGTGATATACTTGGAAAAGCAGAGATTTTTGTTAAAGAAAATAGAAAAGGTAACGTGAAAATTAAAAAAGTGACATGTTTTAGGTGAAAAAAGTAATTGATTAATTTATAGTAATTATAATTTAATTATGTTACTTTACTAAATTAAATTGATCATAGTTTTTTTAGAAAATGAGAAATTAATGTTAACCGAGATATTTCTAGAAAAAGAGGGATTTTAGTTAGAAAATATATAAAAGATGATACATTTTAGCTGAAAAAATGTATTTTAGTTAGAGAAAAGAAAAAAGGTAACATATTTTGGTTGAAAAAGGTAATTGATCGATTAATTAATAGTAATTACATTAAACAAAATTGCTTGTAGTGTTTTTAAAAATGAAGAAATTTTAGTTAAATAAAATATCATGTGCATGTCTTAGGTGAAAAAGGTAATTGATTAGTTTATAGTAATTATAATTTAATTACGTTATTTTACTAAACATAATTGTTCGTAGTTTTTTTAGAAAATGAGAAATTAATGTTGCCCGTGATATTTCTAGAAAAAGAGGGATTTTAATTAGAAAATATAGAAAAGAGGATATGTTTTAGCTGAAAAGTGAGATTTTAGTTAGAGAAAAGAAAAAAGGTAACATATTTTGGTTGAAAAAGGTAATTGATCGATTAATTAATAGTAATTATATTAAACAAAATTGCTTGTATTATTTTAAAAAAAGGAGAAATTTTAGTTAGATAAAATATCAAGGGTCGTCTGATTTAGTGAAATAAATAAATAATATTATAATTAGTAATAACTAACTGATTACTTTTTTTCAGCTAATGGGTAATATCTTTTCTATATTTTATAACTGAAATATATCATTTTCAAACTTGCTATTTTTACGGTATTCTTTACTTATTTTATATTGCTTAATAAGTAACCAATTACCTTTTTCAATTATTATTTTTTGTACATTTTCCAATTAAAATATCTTCTTTCCAAACATACTTTATTATTTCTGCCTTTCTTTCCCATAACATGGATCCTTCTATATTTAATGTAATAAACTAATAATATTATAATTATTAATAACTAACTGGTTATCTTTTTCAGATAAAAGGTAATATCTTTTTTATAATTTTAAACTAAAATATCTCATTTTCAAACTTATTTTTTGTACCAAAAGAATTGATGATGGTGTTATTTGCGTGGAAGAAGAAGGCGAATGAGCAGAAAAAGGAAATGCAAGTAGGCAACTATGAATTGGGAAGGATTCTTGGAGAAGGAAATTCCGTAAAAGTTAAATTAGTTGAGTTGAGTAAAAATTGTAATTGATAATAGATTAATAATATTAATATTTATTGGGTGCAAGGGTAATTAGGTAAATTCAATAGGTACCGTTCGACCATACTTTTAATGTTTCAGCTTTTATATATTGTCCGTAGTATTTTTATTATAAAAGGGATTTTAGTTAGAAAATATAGAAAAGATGATATGTTCTTTCGTTTTTTTGACTATCCATGTATTTAGAGTAAGGGTCCTTGGTTCGACCTCCTAGCCCGTGCAAAGCACGAGTTACTTTTAAATATTTTTAAAATTATATGATTAAACAAAATAGAATTTTATAATTTATTATGGAATTAATTTAACTTTTTAAAATTATTTAATAAATCACATGTATTGTTTAGAACTAATAATATAAAATTTTAATGTAAATTTGTTGTTGACGGGATTCAAACCGGAATTTAAATATAGAATATTCCTTATTATTAGATCTAACGGTTATCATCTATCTACTAAATATATAACAGTCACTATTGTTTTAAATTTGTTGAACCCATCAACCAAATTATATCCCTGTTGCTTATTTTATTAATGATTGTAAGATGCGGTGTGAAATTTTTGGGTTTATATTAATGATTGCAAGATTAGTTTTAAATTTAAAGGTAACATGTTTTAGTTAGAAAACAAATATTAACGTTTGTAAGATATGGTACAATTTTAAGTGTTTAAAAAAAATAATTTCTATTAAAAGTAAATGTTAAAAAGACAATCGGCTAATAACTATTTATTATATTATTATAAATAATAATTAAGTAAGGACAATTAAGTAAAATAATATGTTTGATTTGTTAAGGGTAAATAAGTAAAATCAACAAGTACCTTTCTTTTGATATGTTATAAATTTTATTTAATAATATAATTAGGTTTTATATAATCATTATTTTCAATAATTTTTTACTTTTAATATAATTTAATATACTCATGTTCAAGGAGTATTCTCATGTCTTCTTATTATTAACAATGTATATAGATTTTTATTATATTTTATTAATGATTGTAAGATGCGGTGTGATATTTTTGGGTTTATATTAGTGATTGCAAGATTAGTTTTAAATTTAAAGGTAACATATTTTAGTTAGAACACAAATATTAGCGTTTGTAAGATATGGTACAATTTTAGGTGTTTATAAAAGGTAATTTCTTCAATTAAAAGTAAATGTTAAAAAGGCAATAGGCTAATAACTATTTATTATATTATTATAAATAATAATTAAGTAAGAATAATTAAGTAAAATAACATGTTTTATTAGTTAATGGTAAATAAGTAAAATCAACAGGTACCTTTCTTTTGATATGTTATAAATTTTATTTAATAATATAATTAGGTTTTATATAATCATTATTTTCAATAATTTTTTTACTTTTAATATAATTTAATATACTCATGTTCAAGGATTATCCTCATATTTTCTTATTATTAGCAGTGTATATAGATTTTTATTATATTTTATTAATGAATCTTCTTTTTATTTTATTGTACACATGAACTTTTACGGCATTATTGATTCGGTGCATACATTAACACATCTCATTTTAAAAACCCGTTATGAGATATGACACTTTAATTTGAGTTACTCATGTATTTGGTTGAATTTGTACATGTCTAAATATGTTTTGTTTTGAAATTTTAGATATTACCTTGGATTTTTTTAAGTTCAATTCTAATAATAGATGGTACAATGTATTTGAAGAAAAGATTTTATTAGGATCAATTTGCTATTGAAATGATACATCTGAGATGGTCTATTTTATATTAATATCCATGAATTATATTAAAAATATAATTATATTTTTTAATATAATTCATGGATAAATTATTATAATATTATTATTAACTAATAATATTATATTTAAAATTATAATATTTATAATTTTACTAAATACAATTGCTCGTAATGTTTTTAGAAAATGAGAAAATAATATTGTCCGTGGTATTTCTATTATAAAAGTGATTTTAATTAGAAAATATAGAAAAAATGATATGTTTTAGCTGAAAAAGGTAATCGGTTAATTAAAAATATTATAATATTATTAGTTTATTTTATTAAATAGAACCGTCCATGATGTAATTTAAAAAAAAATAGTTAGAGAAAATAGAAAGGTAACGTGCATGATTTATGTGGAAAAAGTAATTGATTAGTTTATAGTAATTATAATTTAATTATGTTATTTTATGAAATAAAATTGTTCATAGTTTTTAGAAAATGAGAAATTAACGCTAGAAAAAAAGGGAATGTAATTAGAAAAAATAGAAAAGATTATATATTTTAGCTGAAAAGGTAATCGGTTAATTATTAGTATTATAATATTATTATTTTATTTGTATTAAATAGAAACGCCTGTAATATAATTAGAAAAATGGAGGTTTTAGTAAGAAGAAAGAAAAAAGGTAACGTGTTTTGCTGAAAAAAGTTAACCGCCCATGATATAATTGGAAAAAGAGAGATTTTAGTTAGAGAAAAGAGAAAAGGTAACGTGTTTTGACTGAAAAAGGTAATTGATTAGTTAATAATAATTATATATAATTATGTTATTTTTTAGCTGAAATGGTAATTGGTTAATTATTAGTATTATAATATTATTAATTTTTTTATTAAATAGAAACGCCTGTAATATAATTAGAAAAATGGAGGTTTTAGTAAGAAGAAAGAAAAAACGTAATGTGTTTTGCTGAAAAAGGTAACCATCCATAATATAATTGGAAAAAGAGAGATTTTAGTTAGAGAAAAGAGAAAGGGTAACGTGTTTTGACTGAAAAAGGTAATTGATTAGTTAATAGCAATTATATATAATTAAGTTATTTTTTTAAACAAAATTGGTCGTAGTATTTTTAAAATGGAAAAATTTTAGTTAGATAAAATGTAAAAGATATTATATTTTAAATGAAAAAGGAAATTATTTAGTTATTGAAAAATAGAAAAGGTTATATGTTTAAACTGAAAAAGGAAATTGATTAATAAATGAGAAATTTTAGTTAGATAAAATATAAAATATATTGTATTTTGGAATTATTTAATTCTTGAAAATAGAAAAGATAATATGCGTAACCTGAAAAAGGAAATTGATTAGTTAATAGATCTGTAATTGAGTAAGGGTAATTAGGTAAATTCAATAGGTACCGTTGAACCAAACTTTTAATGTTTCGGCTTTTATATAATAATATAGATATGGCTGAGCTATATTGCTCACTCTTGCTTTTCTTTTATATATACTACCACACAACAACAGATAAGCATGGCAAGAACAAAGAAGACCCCCCGCAAAAGCGTGCTAAACGGTCAGCAGTATAGGAGACTATTTACGAGGCAGGTACCGAGGCCGCACCCAGTAGCATTACCACAGGTGAGCAGACTAAGTTGGATAGGTTTACAGCTTAGGTTGGTTAGGTTTATTTACAAGCATGACTTGTGTAAGCTTCTGAAAACCAAACCGTATTGTGGCTGTAGATGCCGCCTTAGATGGTAATCCTGTTAAGTTGAACTTTTAAGATTATAACAATTTGGGTTTGTAATATCTATTTCAATATGGTTGTAATAACTCAGTAACATTTTAATTTCGTCTCTGAGCCTATAATCTGTAAATGTTATGTTTGACTGAGGGGTCACAACATGCTAAAAGTAAGATTGAGAGTAATGCTTATTAAAATGGGAATTAAGGATATAGTGACAGCCTGGATCTCCGACCCCGGATCTAGGGGTGTTATAGGGACTTTCACCGTTCCTGTGGTCTTTGGTGTATTCGAACTCATGATCGTTTTTCTATTTTTGAATAAACAGCCCGCTCTGATACCACTTGTTGAGTATAGAATACAGTAAAAGAATACAGAGGGGGGTGAATGGATTCTTGAACTTTTCTTTGTTGAGTCTGTGTAGCAGATAAGTGTTTGTGTGTGCAAAGATGTAGGTGCGGATAAAGAACAACACAAGTCACAATATCACTTTAATCTAATGTATTATTAGATAAAGGTTGCTACAATCTGTGAATACAAATGATAGTATTCTCAGCTTCATTTTTCTCAGAGAGATATGGCTTACAATGAATATGAAAAACTTGACTCACAAAAAGTTAATTGCTAAGGAAGTGAGGCTGTATCCTTATAGAACATGGATACAACCTACTTACTACAAATAAGGTAGCTAAAACAAATTACTTTCTAGTCTGTCTATCCTATTTGAGTAAGAGTCCAAACGGTTACAGATTTGACTTTACAAAGCCTGTTCAGATCCACTTCTTTAGCCATTTGTCTCTTCTATATCTCTCCAAGCTTCTTTGTAGGCTTTCCAGAGCACGTTACAGATTGAGGTCCATAAAGTGCATTGGCTTGTTGCAGGTTTCTGACTTGTACAATTTCTCCAGTATTTTGTCTCCAAGAATGTATTCGAGAAGTGACTAAGTAAGTGATTCGAGAACTAGAATTGACTTGATCGATAACTCTGAGTTCTCGAACACTGTTATGTTGACATATCGAATTACTTCTCGAATAGCTCTTTTTCATCAGGATTCCTTGAGTTGTCGAATAGAACATTTGACTTATCGAATCCTTGAGATATCGAATAGCTTTCTGAGTCCTTGAGATATCGAATGGAACTTTGACTTGTTGACTCCTTGAGAACTCGAATACCACTTTGACTTGTTGACTTCTTGAGTTCTCGAATAGAGCAGTAGACATATCGAATCTCTGAGATATCGAATGAGATATCGAACAGTGTATTCAGAGATATCGAATAGTGTCTTGAGATATCGAATCCTTGACTTCTCGAATGCTAGACTTCTCGAATAGATAAATGTACTTCTTGAATTGGTACTTAGGCAAATTCTTCACTTTATTCAAATCCCAACTGTGATTATTTGACAGTCTTTATCTTCTTGCTTGAGGCATGAACCTTGGAACTTCTTTCAAGCATTATTCTTGACTATATAAGTGCAGTTACACAACTAGGATTTGGTGCCTATTACAAGTACAGAACAAGTAGAGACTCTACAACTAGAGGTTCCCTCAGTTAAGAGGTCATGTAAGTAATTCAAAGCATTACAGACAATTAGGCTTGTTATTTGATGTAAACAAGCATGCCTCTGTGACTAACATTTTTCCCTCTCTTCTGAGAGCTTCATTTCTTGCTTTTCTGAGGTCTTCAACTAAAGCTTTTTCTTCTGGTGATCTGGCATCATCTTCAATGTCTTCAATGTACCCTTGTATCACTCGAGAAGTAAATACTTCAGCATCCTTTACATCAAACCAAGTTTCAAAATCATACGTGTATGTTCTGAACTTCAGAATTCCTTGGATGAATTTGAACCTCCTTCCAGGAAAAGCATTTAAGGATTCTCTCCTTTTTCTGTCTAGCTTTGGATCTTCATCTCTCCTTTGATCAAATATAACCTCTAGTTCCCAAGCAACTAGCATTTGGAGCTTATGAACAGATCCAACAACTTTCCAGTAGAGATCCTTCAGTATACTGGTCCTCAGCTTGTGAAAACTATCAACATAGATTTCTTGCTTGTCATCCTTGATTCTCAGAGGATTATCCAGTACACAGGGCTGATAACCTGCTTCCTCACTGAATAGCTTGTTGAGTTTCTTATAGCTTTCCTTCAGTTGAGCTTCTAGGTCTTCAGCACCTTGTTTCGCAGATGTGGCAGGTTTGGTAGGTTTGGTGGATTGGGATGATTTAGCTTTAGCAACCTGATAAGCTTGTTCTACTTCATATTCAGCCATGCCAGCCTTTGTAAAAGGACGATGTGCTGCTACAAGGTCCACATCAGGCATTGGTTCCCCATCAGAACTAACTTCAAGGTCTGCATCATCATGTACTCTCCAGTCACCATACTTCTCATAGAATTCAGCATATCTTTGAGCATAGTATTCTTTGACATGCTCTAAGATACTGCTGGAAACATCTTGGTTTGTTTCCATGAGAGTGATCATCCTTTCCAAAATGAAGAAATCAATTCTTCTCCTTACCTTTACCTTATTGCATGAGAGATCATGCATGCTTACCACATTTGAGACTATCTCCATAGTGAAGTCTGGTTCTATAGTTATACATATAGTTCCACAGTCCTTAAGATCATACTTTCGTACCTTTTTATTGATTGGGTCCAGTTCCACGGAGACAGATGATATGCTCCCATCAATTGATTTTTTCAATAGTTCAAAACTATTTACTTTTCTCTTATCAATGGGCTTCTCTGTCAAAACTGCTTCATGCTTCTTTTTCTTTGCTGCTGCAACTGTCTTCCCTTTTATCTTGGTTGCACGATAGGCTTGGGCTCTTGTCTTCCTTCTGTTAGATGTGAAATTCTTGACAAGCTTTCGTACTTTGACAGTTTCTTCAAGTTGATCCTTGACAGCATCTTTCATGACATCAACTTTGACAGCTTCGACTGTTTGGCTCTTGACAGCATCTTTCACTTGGGTGTCTTCAGCCAATTTGATAGTATCCTTGTTGACAGTATCTTTTTCAGCATTAAAGCATTCAACAGCTAATCTCAAGATACTTGCCTCCAAGGCTTCACAAATTTCTAACTCCTTTTTTTCCTTGACAGCATCTTTCTTTTCAGTACTGGGAGTTTCTTGCTCTTCTTGGGTAGCATCCATCTGAGTTTGTGTAGCAACATTCTCAGATGCTTCTTTTCTAGAACTCCTGAATCTTCCATGTTCACCACTTCCTCCAATTTCATCCTCATCATCGTCCAAAGTATCATCATAGTTACAGCTTCCTCCCATCTTGGCATTAGCATCAGAGATCAGCTTCTTTATGATTGAGCTAATTTCCTCATCTCTTTTTACTAACAGTCTATGAATATCTTTGACAGTTTTAACCTTTTCACTTGTGATACTGGATTTGAGAAGTTTTACTCAAATCGGGCATTTACTTCTCCAGATGAGGTATTTTGATCATTTTTTCTTTAATTAATAAAATTCTCCGATCCAAATTACATTAATTTAATGAGATTTTACTCTATAATAAAAATGTAAGAGCAGCTTGCCATTGGTCATAATTCATAAAGGGTAGGTTATGTATGTGCCCATGATGTGTGCACGATTTGCACATGGTTGTAGACTTTGTAGTTTGTACCCTTATCTAGCACGGTGCAGTGGAGCCGCACTTGATGACCAAGTGGCTCCTTCATTTCCTCGCTGTATATAATCTTTCACATGTGTAGACGTGTAGTCTATAAATTTTATTTTAATATTTTAAATAACTCATAAATTAACGATGAAATTATCAAAAAATACAATTTTAAATTTTAACTTTTACTTTAATAGTAAATTTTAAGTTATACACTTTTTAATGGTATATTAAGATATATGGACTAATGTCCTAGAAAAAAGACAGAATAATATTTCCAGTTTGCAGGCTTCCTCCCAAGTCCCAAGCAACATTAAACATGAATAGCTTGTTTTTTTTAAAAAAAAATTTGAAAGTAATAAAACAAATATAATTTAAATACAACTTAAACTATACAGAATTTGTTTGAATCATGTTCATCAGTTTGGAACCATACACTAATATACACTAATATGGGTGTAATATTATTAAAATAATGAAGTAATGGGTGTAATAGTGATTTTATTGTTAAAATAAGTGAAGTAGTGGGTGTAATAGTGTAAAGGGTTGAAAATGTAGAGTGAGGTAGTGTATGTAATAATGTATTTTATTGTTAAAAATTACTATTTTTAGTATTGTAAAAAAATGGAAGGAATGACCCAAAATAGAAAGTATAAGAAATGGACGGAGGGAGTAATATACCTAAATTAAATAGTTAAGTGTTTCGTATATTTTGTTCATGTATTTAATTATCTGTTTTAGTTAATCAACACAAAAAGTGTTGCTATCTAAAAACATAAAACATAACTAAAATTTAAGAATTTATACAAAAAACGTACATTTATTATTATTATTAAATTATGTAGTTTAGGTACATATAAGTTGATATACTATTGTTAATCGCTTCGTTTACGGGAGTTTCCAAACCTTGTTAAAGATAAGGTGCATAAATGCGCATGTATAAATATAAAAAGAAATTAAAAAAAAAAATAACCAGCAATTCGCCAATTCCAGAGGAAAATACAACTCAATTTAATTAGTCAACTACCATGATGACCGTACATACCCCCGCTTATACAAAACAATAAAATGTTTTGGACAAGTAACAGAAACCACCTCCTCCGACCCCTTAAAAGTTTCAGCTACACTCTCTTCCTCCTTAAAATACATTCACTGCCAAGTTTGTAAAAGCTAGCTAGCTACCAACAATAACAACATATGAAGATCCAGTGTGATGTGTGTAATAAAGATGAAGCATCTGTGTATTGTGTAGCCGATGAAGCCGCCCTTTGCGACGGCTGTGACCACCGCGTTCACCACGCTAACAAGCTCGCCCGCAAACACCAACGCTTCTCCCTCCTCATACCTTCTCCTACTCAACATCCCATCTGTGACATCTGCCAGGTACATGCATACATGAGATGTATGTATGTACGCTCTGTTCGTTCAAATACAAAATTATAATTTTTAGTACTATTTTCATGATTTTACTATTGTTAATACTTGTAGAGTTGTATGTTAAAATGATTTGTTTGACTGCATGGTGTTATTGTAGGAGAAAAAGGCGTTTTTGTTTTGTCAACAAGACAGAGCTATACTATGCAAAGATTGCGATATTCCAATTCACAAAGCAAATGAGCACACCAAAAATCATAATAGGTTTCTACTAACTGGGATCAAGCTTTCTCCAACTTCTGCTATATATACAACATCCCATCAAGAGGAACAACATGATCTTGTTCCAGATTTTAACAAGTCTCAAACATTTATCAACGAACCGGTTTCCGGTGTCCATAAAGTTACCAATCCATCTTCTATTCCCACAAAGGCCAAGGCTTTGACAGGTCCTGCCAATGACAAGGTTGGTAAGAAGATCAGTTCAAATGGTACTGCTAGTCCTCAACTGGCTGTTGGTAGAGGGGGTTGCAATGGATCGATGAGTAGCATATCGGAATATTTGATGGAAAATATACCGGGCTGGCATGTTGAAGATTTTCTTGATTCCTCTAATTCTACCCCTTTTAATGTTTTCTCTAAGGTTTGTATATTTTCTTCAAAACATTTCTATCGTCTGGTAATGATCAATTGCAGAATTCCTAATGACAAACTTACAAAATAACCTTGTTGATCTTGTTTTTTTTTATTTTTTTTGCTGAAGATTAATTGAAAGTTGGTCTTGATTTTGATTGTGCAGACTGGTGAGAATGAAATGTTACCCTTTTGGGATGATGATCTAGAGGGAAATTTAAATTCTCTCTCCACCGAGAATAAGGGATTTTGGGTCCCTCAAGCTCCACCTGAAATGCAATCATCTCCATTATACCCTGCTTCAAACATAGCTTTTGGTGGACAAATTTGCTTCCAGGAGCCAAAGGAAACAACTATTACTACAAACATCAAAACTATCAGAAAACGGAGGGATATCGACGGAGGCTTCACAGTACCCCAGATCAATCATCCCTCTATGGTCCCTAAGAGATCCAGAACTCTCTTGTTGTAGTTAAGCTCAAATCTATAAGAGGGCATTTGGCTAATATATTTAGAAGCCCTCTTTGATGCAGTTCCTTCTTGTTCAAATGTAATCTATTGGTTTTAGTTTTCAGGTTGTCTGTTTTGTTCCTTTTTATCAGGCAAAGCTGTGTAAGCCATCTTAAATTTTGTAAATAATCTATCTATTGTGCAAGCCAATAAAATGTTTTCTTTGTACGTAGAGCGAGTGTATATCAGGAGAATTTACCGGCTCAGATCATTCTTTCTGAATCAAGTTAGTTCAAGTCACCGGCTATAATCTCAAACTGTTAGGAGCAAGACTTAATTTGATCATACATTTTTAACATATGGGATAGAGATGGGATGAGTAGATATTGTCAGTGGATAAGTCTAATTTTGTCTATATTCTGGAATTCCTTCGGAAAAAAGTGATGTTCCAATTTCATCAATAATGTTACGAGCCTTCAAGCTTAAGATTAGAAGCTTGGCATGTGTTACGGCATAATTTCGGTTGCCTCTATTATTTCTCAAATTTCCAAATACGAATCTAGTAATAATTAACTTAACCCCCAAGTTAATTATTTCCTCAATTTGAAACGTGAAAAGAATCAATCCCAATCAATTTATGATAGAAAATATCTCCAATCGATATTTTTCAAATCAGGAAGATATCACAACGATAAGATTAAATCAGATAAAATCAGTAATACTCATATTAACGAAGTTTATCCCTAAAGTCTCTAAGGGATAGACACAAATCAATTGCGTTGGCTTGATCCTTATAAATATAAGGTACGCAGGCATCTTGGAAAAGGATCCGACGACACCTCTCAAGTCCAGCCCCAAACATCCAAAATCCCAAATCCCCCTATTTACATAATTCGTTATTCCAGCAACCTCCGAAATCTGTTATCACCAAATTCCTCCGTTAAAAGCATGGTAGGCACAAGCATTATTATTCAAAGAAAAAATGCATGAGAAAATGAAAAAGGCTATTACTGATTTCACATTGATGTACAGAACCTTAAGGAGATTCCT
Organism: Kitagawia praeruptora; assembly: GCA_037693485.1. Taxonomy (NCBI): domain Eukaryota; kingdom Viridiplantae; phylum Streptophyta; class Magnoliopsida; order Apiales; family Apiaceae; genus Kitagawia; species Kitagawia praeruptora. Next base: position 39,694,145 of record CM075344.1, read on the forward strand.
GTCTCTGACAGAGGACTTCATGCAAATGAAAGGAACCGACGCAAAGTCAAAATTTGTGAACTCTAATGATTGACAATCACCAATGAAATAGGACCATAGATAATTTGGTGAAGACCATCAACGGTTGAAGTTGTGATCTAGCAGAGCGCCTGGGCCAATATTTCTGTTTTTTTCTAGAAATGGCCGGGTGCAGGAATTTAATACTAGCTCCTACATGGACTTGAATGCATTATTATCATTCACTTGGTGCTGAGGCCTCAACATCCAGAAATGATGTAGGCTAAATCCAATAATATTCGGTTTCTTCTCTCCCCTTGTTTGCTTATTCCCCTAACTGTGCCCACTTCGAATTCCAATTTGTTTTCGGATCAAACACGAATTTATTCTTACTCCAAAGAATCCCTGATGCAATCTTTCCACTTGTAGTTTATTATGTACATTAAATTTCTGCATGAAGGAACTTATATGGAAAGCTTTAAAGGATTTTTTTTCCCCTCAACATTATTCTTCAAAGCATGAATGACCTAAATTCTATTTACCACCAATTCGAGTAGTGTACTTGTCTGAATCAAAAGATGACTTCAATTATTTAGAACCCCTTACAACAAAGCCTACTCACAAGTCACACCCTTGTTGACCTTTCCGGGAATTGATTAACGAAAGAGAAGTAAGGGACTTATTTTATTATTTTTAGGTTGATAGTGCCTAGTGTTTAATTTGCAAAAAAAAATTCCGTTGCCGGGACTTGAACCCGGGTCTCTCGGGTGAGAGCCGAGTATCCTGACCAACTAGACTACAACGGATGTTGAGATATTAATGCTTATTATTAGTTTTATACACTAACTAAAGTCCTAACTCCTAAATGTCAACAGTGTACCAAGCAAGTTCTTTTTGTGCTTAGTTGTCTAGTATCAACTGTCAAACATGCCTCTTGGCGACGCTTTTCCCTTTTCTTTTTTAACATTACTTGACAACTAGAAAAATAGAGAAGCTAAAAATTGGCAACTTTTAGACATCAGCCAGCTCATGGATTCTCTTCATTTCTTGATTGCATGGTAAGCTATCATAAATCATTCCAACCCCCATCTATGATCCAACCTCCCTACCAACCAGTTATGATTAATTGATAATCATTTGTAAGTAATGTCCTGATTTAACAAAGCTATACAATTACGATTTTAACCAATCAACTCAAAACTGTGAAGTCACTTTCAAAGCCAATTAAGCAACACTAATCATTTGTCCAACGTGACCAAACCGAACAAACAAGTCTACTAGCATTTGAACCATAAGCCATAGATATTTATCATAAATAAGTTGATGATACATACCATAAATATAGACTCCAGCAGAAAAGCAATAGAACAAACAACTAAGCACATTCATGGATTAATATAGATACACATATACACTCATCAAAGTGAGCAAGTAAATTTGTACCCAGGGGCGGACCGACAGTCAGACCATGGGTGGTCTTGGCCCCCATGGTGGAAAATTACAGTGTTAATTTTTTTTATTTTTTTTTAAATTAGGCTTGACTGCCCCCCCATTTCCCAAGAACTCATCCGTCTGCGTCCGCCACTGTTTGTACCTTAAATATAACATAAATTTCAGACTGTGTACTCTCTTCACTATCTAGGGGGATCAGCAGGGGAGGAGGTTTTTGAATGCACTCTAAAACACAGGCACCTATCTTTCATTGAATCAGACTCACTTGCATACTCTTTAAATCTGTATTCTTCCTGTTTTGAATTTGGAGGTACTTTTCCTTCACTGTAACATTGACTACATAGAATAAAATGAGATTTCATTTCCTTAAAACGACAACCAAGAATTGAGTAGCGGCAAATGGCACAAGTGTGTTTACCATGGCGATTTCTATCCCCTGTCTCATATTTTAATAGAGACGACATGATACCAAAACCCCACTCAGGATCATCAAACATTGCAAGAAACTCTGTTAAGGAAATCAACGAAAAATCTGCTTCTCCGTGTATTTCTAGCAGCATGTCACTAACCCCATAACAAGACATATAAATTCTTCTTAACACCTTAATGTACCTCAAGGCATCAGCTTTCTTTATTTGAGTAGCATATTCATTAACAGAACGCCATGCAAGTGCATCAAATGCAACTCGCTTTCTCCGTTCTGGTGGGCCACTACACATAGGGGCAATTACGGCAAAAAACATGCCTAAATCCACCCTTCCTGATTCTGTTTCATCCAAAACAGACAGTATTTTCTGGTTCATGGCTTTAACAGCTACAACAAACGATTCAGGCTTCAAGAAACTAAGTAACCTGTAAAGAATTTCCTCAAGTGAAGCCTTGCGAATAGACTTCCCTGCAACTCCACTGTTGGAGTAGGACGCTGGTGCATTACTTATATTCATCTCCTTCTTTAATAGATCAACATTACAATAGCTTAACCTAGTGACTCTCTGAAAAGATCTAACATCAATAACATTAGCCAACTCCTTCCTTGATGTCGTCTTTTTACCAACGATCTTGAACTTTGAGGGCTCCATAGTTACAAAGCTTTCTTCCATATTGCCAGCCCCATTCCCCTTAAACTTCTTCTTTTGTAAAAGATTTATATGTGCTATTGCATCATGCAGTTCAACCCTGTTTGTCATTTTTAAAGCTTCCTTCAAAGCTTTCTTGGCATCCTCAATTTCCCCAGCTCCTAATAACGAGACTGCCTTATTCAATTGAGCTCTCCAATGACTTGGCCACACGCCCAAAACCCTAGTATACATCTCGCAAGCTCTTTGATACCTACCAATATCCATATAAAGCCCACCTAAATTGTACAATGCATCAATGTGACCAGGATTCAAATCAATAGCTTTCTGAAACTCCTTAATCGCATTCTCATCATCACCCAAACCATGCAAGGCCGAAGCCAAATCACAATGTGCATCCGCATAATCATGCTTCATATAAATAGCCTCTTCTAAAGCCTTCACAGCTGCTTTATACTCTCCAACCCCAAAAAGGGCACTACCCAAAAGCTTCAAAGCCCTAAAATGAGTCGGACACAAAATAGCAGCCTCTCGATAATGTTCACAAGCACCAACAACCAAACCTTCACCCTCAAGCGCAATCCCCAAATTCACATGAATTTGTGGCAACATATAACCCCATGCATGCCCATTACCTTCCGCAGCATCCAACGCAACCAAAAACTCCTCCTTGGCCTCTCTCCCTTTCCCGACAACATACAAACAATTCCCCGCCCTAAAATGTGCCCTCACATCCGCATGCTCCAACTCACACGCTCTCTTAAAACTAACATACCCCTCATTAAACAACCGATTCTCATACAAAACCCTCCCAATCGCCATATGTCCATCAAATGCCTCGGACCGCGATTTCCCCCCATCAACCCTCCCTCTCAACCCACCCAACTCCTTGACAAACACCTCATACCCACTCCCACTCTCCTCCCAATCCACCCTCTTCTCACATATCCCTCCCAAATCCCTAGTCCAACCATTATCCGAAAAACCATCGAAACTAAAATTACCCCCTTTGGAAACCCCATCATCACCCTCACTCTCCTTCAATCTCCTAACCAACACCTCCAATTCATCCAAAATCTTCCACGTGTTATCAAACACAATCTCATGATTCGCATTGCATACATTCTTCAAAGGCTCAACAACGTCCTTTTCTTCATCAATCACATTTACGCTTTCGTGTCCAGATTCTTCACGATCATCTTGATTCAAATATAAACCTAACGCATCAAAATCACGGTCCACGTCACCAGCACCATCATCATAAGTTTTTAGAAGACCAACATGAGTTAAACCATTATTACCATCAATGTAATCATTGTAGGTTTTAAAAACCTCGTCAAGAATAGCACTGATTTGCTCGTCGGAAAATTTAACCCTAGGATTAACGGCGACCACGAGCGCCGCCATTTCTTCACGGTTCAAACCACCGTCTCGATTAAAGTCGAATTTCTTGAAGATTTTTTTTACTTTCTCTGATCTGCTGATACGAGGACTCATCTTTTTTTTTTTCAGTTAGGGGGAAATAAAATTTGCATGGCTCGTTTCATGTTTTCTTGGTCTTTTTATTTTCTTTCCTTCTAATAACATATATTAGATTATACTAAAGAAAAATATGTAGTGATCTTTAGGGGAAATTCCAAAAAAAAATATTTATTATTTAGGTGTTGGTAGTAGTTTGAGAAAGGGGAAGCACCGAAAAATCCTCTGTCTTCACAAACAACCGTTTTTTGCTGAAATGAGATCCTCCTTGTCTGCTCTCCAACTCCTATGTCCATTCTTGGTCCATTTCTCTCCCTCCTATTGTTCTCTGGGAACAAGAGTGTACCCCTAGCATTATTTTATAGGTAAACATGCATCTATTATCTATCGTTTCTCCTATACTTTCATGTTAGCATGTTCTAAATCTTTGATACATGAGATTAAATCTAAATTTCGAAGTGCGGATTCCATGTTTATAGTTTTCTTTATTTCTCTGAATCATTGTCTCTGCATGTATCACTTCATTGAAACAACATAAAATTTGAACAAACAAATAGAAAAGGATAGATTGGTAGCTTTGCTGGATGTCAATTAATCATATGATCAATGACAGAAGGTTCAGTACATGCAACTAATAGATTCAAAGTTTATATTAAAAAACATCACTATGAAATCATTTATGATAATGTTCGCTGGGTTCATATTTGTGCGTTTATACGCATAAAACTTACTAGCTTTGTTTGGTCGGTCGGAGAGAATGAAATGTAAAGAGAAATAGTGATTAAGGAGAAAAAATGGAGAGAGAAGGGAAGAGTGGTAAAAAAACAATTGCAAATTTTCTATGAGAGGTCTGTGAAGAGATAGAGTAATATGGAGCATTACTTCTTAAATTGACGAGTTTGATCATTTATGTTCAATCATCAAACATGACATAATACATTCCATTCCCCCTAATTTCATTCACTCCAACTAATTAATAAAACAGTAGTCTTATATTGTGTATAAAATTTTAGTCCTTTATACCTTCATGGATATGTGTAAGATATTTGGTCTATGTAAAAGAAGGGAGATTTTGTTCTGAGTAGGTACATTAGATTTTCAGAAATGTGTTTGTTGCTTGCAATTGCTGAATTCATTTGTCTATGTCGCATATGATGACTAAAATGCATAGTGATATTTTAAAACAGGATCTTGTTATACATCTGGGATTCAGGTTAGCCGTAAAAACCTTCTTCAAGCAAAGAGCACATGACAACACAGTAATAGAGCAGTGATATAATGACAACATTAATAGATAAGGGCTGAAGTTTTGAGGTTAGAGTTCTCTATATACTTCTTATGCAAATATGAATAATTTTTTGTTGATCTAGGAGGTAACTAGTACCTGTGATTGCTCTTGCTTGCAGATAATAGTACTGTTAGAGATTCCGATATACATCAGTATAACTATCTTTTGAGATCGATCGGTCTCTCTTGCAATTGTGCAAGAGAGAAAACCCTTGCAGTTTCTTTTGCCTAGCTCATTAAATTTTCTTCACTGGTCCTTGACAAAAGAGATGAGGTCATTTAAAGATGACGAGTCAATACGCTCGATGCAATCATCAGATTCACAAGTGTCAAGTGCACCTGGAGAGAAAATATTGGTAGCAGTAAGGTTGAGGCCTTTAAATGAGAAAGAAAAAGCAAGGGGTGATGCTTCGGATTGGGAATGCATTAATAACAGTACCATTATATATAAGCATGGCTTACCTGAAAAATCATTGTTTCCATCAGCCTATAGATTTGGTAAGCAATAGCTTAACTCTATTTTTAGCAAATTATTTATATTAGTATTGTCTTTCAAGTCTATTTTGCATTGTGAACCAACCATACTCTGAATTACTAAAACGAACCTTAAAAACATGAATTATGCTCCCTCAAGTTGCTTATTGTTCCTGGATATACTCAGTATTTAGGGTAGAAACTGGCAATCTTAGAACAATCCTTCTCTTTCCAAGAATGCTAATCTTATATTTATGAAAACAGTAGTAAATACATAACAGTTGTGAACTCCTTAATTTGAAGATTTTATAAGGGTACATGGTCACAAGATATGATTTGACTTGCATACTAAAAACTACTAGTAAAGATTCTGCTGCTGCTGAGTTGACCATATATATACCAATATTCAAGATTTGTCATGGCATGATCCCTAACACATCGATCAACGGTTTGGTGGATAGACAAAGTATTTGCATCTGAGTGCTCCACAAAGCAGGTATATCAGGAGGGACCCAAAAATGTTGCTCTTTCAGTTGTCAGTGGCATAAACAGTGAGTGTTATTCATGTCCTCAGTTATTGTAACGTTTTATTCTTTCTTTACCTTAAACGTTACAGTTCAGACATCAATTTTATATTTTCTCCAGCAAGTATTTTTGCATATGGACAGACAAATAGCGGAAAGACATACACCATGCGTGGAATCACTGAATATACAATGGCTGATATATTTGATTACATACATGAGGTACGAAATTTATTGACTTTTGTTGCACTAAGATTAATATCTTTGTCATCTTAAAGCTTTATTGCAGTGGTGTATCATCAGTTTCTACTTTACGTCTTTTTAGCATCACGAGAGAGAATTCGTATTAAAATTCTCTGCTATGGAGATATACAATGAATCAGTGAGAGACCTCCTCGGCTTGGATAATACACCACTTAGACTTCTTGATGATCCAGAGGTAAAAATTGTACCACTTAAATGTTCTAGATTAATAAGATGGCCACAAGCATCCAAGTCACCCGGTTTTTTCTGCAGAGGGGGACTGTTGTTGAAAAACTTACCGAGGTGACTTTAAGAGACTGGAGTCATTTGAAAGAACTACTGGCTGTATGTGAAGGTAAAAGCATTCATGTGGTCCTGGACTCCTGATTAGACAAGGACGTGAATTTACTCTGATGTTCTACCCTTGCAGCTGAAAGGCAAATTGGAGAGACCTCTTCAAACGAGACGAGCTCTAGATCTCATCAGATAATACGATTGGTATGCTAGCTAATAAACGAGTTATATATACAATTCCTTATGTACATCTTAATTATATAGATTGATCCCTGCAGACAGTGGAAAGCTCTGCTTGTGAGTTTTTAGGTGCTTATGATTCAAGCAAACTTGCAGCTTCTGTGGTAAGAAAGAGTAATGTTTAAAGGATTTATTCCGAGCTTGATTTAGGTGTCATGTAGTATGCATATTGAATGAAGAGCTAACAGTCTTGATGGTTTTAGAGTTTTGTTGATCTAGCTGGAAGTGAGCGTGCTTCTCAAACCTTATCTGCTGGAGCACGACTAAAGGAAGGCAGCCACATAAATCGTAGTCTACTGACACTAGGGACTGTTGTCCGCAAATTAAGGTGGTTCTTTCCATTTCCATTCTTTTCCATCTTACCTTAGGAATCCATTTCAATTTCGGTCCAGCAAGTGCCGTATAAATTGAGATATATGTCTTATGAACTCTGATCTACTTCATTGTTGCATCACGTCAGATTTAAATCATTTACAAAAAAAATTACTGATTAGAAAAATCACCTATGAGAACAGATCAGGTCCCATGCTAGTTTGATATCATTCATATGCATAACTAAGTCGGCATTCCTAGGACCTGGTTAGTATTAATACCAGAGCTAAGTTGTACACTTTTGCACCTGGATCAGTGTTGTAGCCTTGGTCAAAATTTAATTACATTTTACGTTGCATATAGGTGATACGGTTCCTATTAAACTTTTGAAAATTTTCCCATCTTACTTTGAATACATTTTATGCTTTCCTTCTTTAGTTACACCAAGTTGGGAAATGAAGATGATTAGCATGATGGTTTTAGATTCCTTGTCACCAGATTTCTTATAAAAAAGAATTACATCCAGAGTAGGAAATTTTCTACCAACTCCTTGGTCTACAGTATATGTTAGAGTTTCCTGCTGCAACTTCTTTGCCTTTTTATCTGCTAATTTCTCAGTGAACTTCCTTTCTTCAGCTTCTAATCACTAGCTACTAAGTGTGACTCTGTCTCTGTTTTTATCAAGTTATTGGAGCCGATCTCTTCCCTGTCTGGATATATTAGTTATAATTTAATTTGTGAAGTAAATAATGCCATTCTAATGCTAATTGTGGGCGCAGCAAATCGAAAAACGGGCACGTACCTTTTAGAGACTCCAAGCTGACACGCATACTACAGAACTCTCTAGGAGGCAATGCGAGAACTGCTATAATCTGTACTATGAGCCCTGCACATAGTCATGTCGAGCAATCTAGAAATACCCTCTTGTTTGCTGTATGTGCCAAGCAGGTCAGTACTAATGCACATGTCAATGTAGTGATGTCGGAGAAGGCTTTAGTAAAGCAATTGCAAAAGGAACTGGCTAGATTGGAGAACGAATTGAGGAGTGTAGCATCAAATTCTGGCTCGGGGAATTCTTACTTGTTACTAGGAGAGAAGGAACGTATCATTGAGAAGGTGATCAAACAGATTTCCAAGCTAGCAGATAAACCATTAAATATGTTTAGAAGGAAACACTGCTTTTCATGTCATCTCCTATACCTCTTCCAAAGATATACATAGGTGTAAATATATAGCTAACAAATGAATCAGGAACATAAACTGAAAGAGTGACATAATAGATAGGGCAACAATAACATATTAGGGAGGGAAAAAAGATTAAGTTATCCGGCTTAGAGTTTAAAGTTTTATTGGTAACTGAATCATGAAGACCTTTGTTAATGAACTTCCAATAAAAAACATTGAGACTTGATGTAATTGATGAGAAGTATGGATTTCTCTTTTGCCTTATCAGCCTAACATAATAGTATCACATGTGTGATGGACATGAAACATACGTTGATAATCATTCGAGGCTCTCCTTACCTTTCTTATAAATTATTGTTATTTTAACAGATGAGTTTAGAGATTAAAGAACTAACTCAGCAACGTGATCTTGCTCAATCTCATATACAAGAAATGCTACAGTCGACAAGTGACAATCAAGTTTCAAAGACACGGGTAGGTGAAGTGAGTTTATTAATTTTGGGTTTCACAAATTTTTGACTCTGATACATTTTCTTCCATATTTTTAAAAAATTAGATTGCAGTGGATCATCTTTCTGACGCTCATGAGAAAAGATCATGGCACTCTGAAAACTCAGTATCATATTCACCTGAAGTCATTGAGCCTCCTCATCTGGATGCTGCATCAAATAATCCTTATCGTCTTGGCAGACCTGACAGTTCTGAAGAGCTTTTCTTATCTGATGGCTCTCCTAATGAGTTTATGAATAAATATTTTGGACCTGATTTATCACGTGGCTGGGAGGAAATTTCTCAAAACAATTATGAAAGTTCTGAAGAGAGTTGCAAGGAGGTGCGATGTGTTGAAATAGAACATGACAAAGATAAACGCTCTGAAACTTCTAGCGTATCATCTCCCCTCACAGGAGATGGAGGGTTGGAACATGTTCTTTCTGATCATATTTGTGAAGCTCTAAAGCCAAAGAGTCGGGACATGCAAGCAACAGCTGATGAAGGTACTGTTGGCAGTAAACCTACAGGATTATCTTCTAGTTTATTTGACACCGGTATGTCTGTGTCTGGAGACATTAATTTACTCAAGTCCAGCATTTTCAAAGAGGTAGACACGACTATGTATGAGATTTCCGAGAAAGATGTTACACCACTTGATGAATGTGAAATAGGCCTCACTCTAACAACAAAGGAGCCAATGATTAATGCCAGTGGTGAAAATGCACCGATACATGACTTCACAAATGAAAATGATATTGTGGACGAAAAGGAGCAGAATACACATACAAGACATGACACTAATTCAGACAGCCACATTGATGGTGCCATAGAAAATAAGGAAGTTCTCAAACCTGACCATGAAGTTATACATGAAGAAAATACGGTGAGGATCTCTCTCCCCCCCCCCCCCCCCCCTTCTCTCTCTCCCTCTCCCTCCCCCTCCCTCTCTCTCTCTCCCTCCCAGAAAAAAAGGAAGCAAGTCTTACTTTTCTCACTGATATAGACCAAACTTATTATCCAATTAAGATATCTGCCATGTTGGCATGTTGCTGCACCCTTGAACACATAGCACTCTAGCTGACTAGAATGTAGAAGTACATTCACTTTGTACATACAATTTAACAACTAGCAACATGTGTTTTTCTACTTCAGGGTTTCTTAACTGAAGTTAGTACGCTTTTGTAAATGTTTTACTTCTGAGAATCTGTGTGGATCATTTATTTGTTCCATTTGTTTCCTATCTACGCTTAAGAAAGTTTCTATAGATGTATAGTTTTAACTTGTGTGTTTCATCATAAGCACTAGATGGCATTTAAGCATTCTATTAAACCACTTCTGTACAATGATGGGAAGTTCTTTTTTCAACAGGAAGATACTTCAGTACCTCTATATATAAATTGAACCTGTGAAAATTTTTAACATTCTAAAGTGAAGATGACTTTTTCCTCACAAGTACTTATTATCTTTTTAAATAGAGATTATTGACTTTCACTGATTAGTGATATCTTTCATTTATACTGGACTCTTTATTAAACGGCAGGTACAGGATACCGAAGGAAACAAATGCGAGGTAATTGTTAAAAGCGACAATGAGTCAACAAACCTTCATAGTCCTGAAAACCAATTTCCTGATTGGAAACTAGAATTTGAGAGGCAGAGGAAGCAGATAATTCAACTTTGGGATGCATGCTACATGCCATTGGTTCACAGAACCTACTTCTTTCTTCTATTTCAAGGAGACCAATCAGACTCTGTGTACATGGAAGTGGAATCTAGACGATTGTCCTTCCTCAAGCAGACGGCTTCTCGTGGAAAAAGGTACTTCTTTCGCAGATTTTTCACTGTTCACGTGCAACTTCCACATGCTTATTATTTTTTCACTCAAAGCATTTTATCTTAAATTTTTGTGCTAAGTCCCTCAATATAATTCTTTTCATTTATGGAAGGTAAAAACCACGGAACCTGCTCCGAATGTTTCCACTATAATGATAATAATGGTTACAATATTCTCTCTCAAGTTTACGAAGTAACACTTGAGGCACAACTGAATAGAAATACAGCGATTCACTACTCCTTCGGTACTGGACCGGATAACCTGGACAGAACTATCCCTTCGGTACTTGACCGGATAACCTGGAGGACTCCCCTTGTTGCGGCTGCAATAGCTGGACGAACTCCTAATGCTGTAAACCTAGATGGCTACAGCCCGACCAAACTCTCACACTAACTCACCTGAAACGAAAGAATAGAGTAGCACGAGGGCCCCCTATCCTGACTTGCCTGAAACTACCGCAAGGTAAGTTTCCTACTAGACGGACTATCTAGCAGCTATAAACTAAGAAATGAGGGAGAGAAGAGAGTAAGATGTTTTGGTGTGTTTAACTAATGAATGGGGAGGGGGTATATATAGGTGATATAAGGTGTGGTAGATATGGTAGGTGTAGTGTGAAATTGGAAATAAACTATACATTTGGTGGCACAAATTGTAGGCTACCTAACAATCTCCCCCTATTTCCAAACTCACAACTAATCACTTGCACTCCATACCTGCACCCCGCTTGCACAGCTCCAACTTTTCTCGCGGAACCACCTTTGTCATCATATCAGACGGATTCTTATCCGTGTGTATCTTCTCTATCTGTATCACCCCATCTTCGACCTGTTCCCGTAGCCAATGATAACGTACATTAATATGCTTAGTACGACTGTGACAAGTAGCATTCTTGCTCAAGTCAATAGCACTCTGGCTATCACAATACAACTCAAAGTTGTCTTGCCTCTGACCCAATTCTTGGAGAAACCGCTTTAACCAAACCAGCTCCTTACCTGCTTCACAAGCAGCAATATACTCTGATTCGGTTGTTGACAACGCAACACACTTTTGCAACTCGGACTTCCATGCTACAGCTCCCCCTGCAAAAGTGAAAAGCATCCCTAACATGGACTTCATCCCATCTGGATGTCCTGCCATGTCAGCATCTGTAAAACCTTCCAAGACTGGTTCACCGTGTCCATACTTCAAGCATAACCCGGAAGTGCCCTTGAGATATCTGAGAATCCACTTCACTGCTTCCCAGTGCTTTCTTCCTGGATTTGATAGATATCTACTCACAACTCCAACAGCATGAGCAATATCTGGTCTTGTACAAACCAATGCATACATAAGACTCCCCACTGCGGATGAGTAGGGAACTTCCTCCATATCCTCCTTCTCCTTGTCTGTTGACGGACACATTTTCTTATCCAGTTTAAAATGTCCCGCCAATGGCATGCTAACAGGTTTAGCATCATCCATATTGAACCTTTTCAATACCCGTTCAATATATCCCTGTTGTGAAAGCCACAACCTCCGAGTTGTTCTGTCACGAACAATCTTCATCCCTAGGATTTGTTTTGCTGGACCCAAATCTTTCATATCAAAGAACTTGGACAAATCTTCTTTCAGCTTGCGGATCATGTTAGCATCTTGGCCGACCACTAACATATCATCAACATAAAGCAGCAGGATAATGAAGTTACCGTTAGGAAACCTTTGCACATAAGCACAGTGATCCGATGCAGTTCTCTTGAACTTATGATTCCTCATGAATGAATCAAACTTTTTGTACCACTGTCTTGGCGCTTGCTTAAGCCCGTATAAACTCTTCTTGAGTTTACAAACCATGTGCTCCTTCCCTTTCACTTCAAATCCTTCTGGCTGGTGCATGTAGATCTCTTCCTTCAAATCTCCATGAAGGAATGCAGTTTTCACATCTAACTGCTCAAGCTCAAGATCCATGCTAGCCGCTAATCCGAGAACTGTTCGGATTGATGTCATCTTTACAACCGGAGAAAAGATTTCATCGAAATCAGTGCCTTCCTTCTGTGCAAAGCCTTTAACCACCAAGCGTGCTTTATACTTTACAAGCTTTTCATCATCCCTTTTAACTTTGAAGACCCATTTGTTCCTCAAAGCCTTCCGTCCTCTCGGAAGTGTAGTCAACTCATAAGTTTCATTCTTGTTTAAAGAATCCATCTCCTCTTGCATTGCTTTCAACCAACAATTGCTTTCTTTTCTGAGTCTTGACTTCCTCAAAGGTCTCGGGCTCCCCCTCATCAGCAATTAAGATATACTCGGATGAAAGATATCTTCCTGATGGTCTCCGTTCTCTCGTAGAACGTCGTGGCTGAGTTTCTTCAGCTTCAGGCTGAGGCGGTAGCTCCCCCTGCTCAGCAGCCTCATCATCTGCCGTATCATCTCCATCATCTTCTAATGTATCTGGATTTCTAGCTTGCCTTGGTTGTTGAGTGCTCCCAAAATTCTCATAATTTTGAGACTCATGGAAAACCACATCCCTGCTCCTGAATATCTTCTTCGATTCAGGATTCCACAACCGATACCCGAACTCAGGATCCCCGTAGCCAACGAGAATACACGGAGTTGATTTATCTTTAAGCTTTGTTCTATGCTCCTTTGGGATGTGTGCAAAAGCCTTGCATCCAAACACCCGCAATTAGGAATAGGACACATCCTTTTCTAACCAGATCTTCTCTGGAATCTCAAAATTCAGAGGTGCCGATGGAGATCGATTGATCAAGTAGCAAGCTGTTCTTACAGCTTCTCCCCAAAATGACTTTGGCAATTTAGACATTTTCAACATGCATCTGACTCGTTCAGCAATGGTACGGTTCATTCTTTCCGCAACGCCATTCTGTTGTGGAGTGCCAGGAACTGTTCTTTCATGCCGGATACCATGCTTTGCAAGATACTCTTTAAACTCTTTTGAAGTGTACTCCCCCCCGTTGTCACTACGAAGGCACTTCAGTTGTTTCCTTGTTGATCTTTCAACCATGGCATGAAACTTCTGGAAGTACTCAAACACTTGATCTTTGGATTTGAGTATCTCAACCCACACCTTTCGAGATGCTTCATCAATGAAGGTAACAAAGTACCTATTTCCGCTTAAGGACTCCACCTCAAACGGACCACATACATCAGAATAAACTCTTTCTAACAGCTCCGACTTTTTCTTCAATGGACTGCTAAAAGCTACTCTATGTTGTTTCCCGAATAAACAATATTCGCACGGCTGCAATGCAGTTCCTTTAGCAAATGGAATGAGGGATTTCTTTGCTAGAATCTGCAGCCCTTTCTCGCTCATGTGACCAAGCCTCTTGTGCCACAAACTTGCAGAAGCTTCATCTTCAACTGTATTCAACTCATTTGAACACATCGTCACTTGTGTCTTGTACAAAGAGCCACAAGTGGAACCTCTTGCAACCACCAACGAACCCGTAGTAAGCTTCCACCTTCCACCACTGAAGGTATTTACGTACCCCTGCTTGTCTAACGCCATGCCAGAAATCAAGTTGAGCCGTAAGTCCGGAACATGCCTGACATCTTTCAAAGTCATTGAACAACCCGTGTTTGTCTCAATACAGATGTCACCAATGCCTGCGATCTTTGACTGATCTGAGTTACCCATTCTTACAGTACCAAAGTCCCCTGACTTGTACGTCGTAAAGAATTCCTGAGTGGGTGTTGCATGATACGTTGCTCCAGTATCTATCACTCATTCGACCTTCTGATCATCAACATGTAAGCATTCTTCTTCCCCAAAAGAAAGGATCACAACATCTTCTGTCATAGCAGCTGTTGTACTTTTCTCGGCATGTTTCCCTTGCTGACCATTGTTTTGTTGCTTGAGCCAGGCCCTACAATCCTTTTTGTAATGACCCTTCTTCTTATAATAGTAGCATTCAACATTGGCATTTGATTTGCCACCGGAATTCCTAAAATTCCTGCTTTTATTACGCTCTCGTTTTGTCTCCCTGTAGTTGCTTCTACCCCTGTTCTCAGTAACAAGAGCCTGGGAATCTTGGCTGACTCCTTGTACCTTTCTTCTCATGGATTCACTAAGGATACTCTGCTTAATTGATCACAAAGTTAGTTGCTCAGTTGGTACAGCATTAGTTACTGTCACCACTAGCGTATCCCAACCGGATGGTAAAGTATTGAGAAGAAATATTGCTTGGAATTTCTGTTCAAACTCTATCTTCATATTTGATAGTTGATTTAACAACCCTTGGAATTCGTTCATATGCTCTGACATGTTGTTCCCATCCTGGTACCTCATGTTCACCAGCTGACGAACTAGAAAACTTACATTTTGTGAACTTTTCTCTTGGAACGTAGACTCTAATGTCGTCCAAAGCGTATAAGCGTCTTCTTCTTCAGAGACATGATGATACTCCGAATTATCAATCCATCGACGAATGAGACTGATAGTTTTCATGTTCATCTTCTTCCAATCAGCATCAGACTTTGCTGCAGGTTTGACTCCTTTCAGCTCCACCGGATCAAACAAGTCCTTACTATAAAGCAGATCCTTTATTCTGCTTTTCCACATCGGATAATTTGAAGCTGTTATGCTTACCATTATACTGGAAGAATCATCCATTTTAATTTACCAAAGACTATGGGAATCTCACTTAGAACCACACAAGTTGGCCAGGAAAGTGGATGTGTTTGGGGAGCCTTCCGTATTAGTACGGCGCGTTATCAAGTAACCACTACGCACAAAGCACTTTCCTAGACACCAACAACGTGGGCCCCAGCTCTGATACCAACTGTTAGGAATTCCCGTTTCCTGTCTTTGCGTAAATTAAATACGGAGATTATAACAGTCAATAATAATAACAGATATTGACAGATGAACACCAAGATTTATACGTGGAAAACCCCCTTAAGCCAAAAAGGTAAAAACCACGGGACCTGCTCCGAATGTTTCCACTATAATGATAATAATGGTTACAATATTCTCTCTCAAGTTTACGAAGTAACACTTGAGGCACAACTGAATAGAAATACAGCGATTCACTACTCCTTCGGTACTGGACCGAATAACCTGGACAGAACTATCCCTTCGGTACTTAACCGGATAACCTGGAGGACTCCCCTTGTTGCGGCTGCAATAGCTGGACGAACTCCTAATGCTGTAAACCTAGATGGCTACAGCCCGACCAAACTCTCACACTAACTCACCCGAAACGAAAGAATAGAGTAGCACGAGGGCCCCCTATCCTGACTTGCCTGAAACTACCGCAAGGTAAGTTTCCTACTAGACGGACTATCTAGCAGCTATAAACTAAGAAATGAGGGAGAGAAGAGAGTAAGATGTTTTGGTGTGTTTAACTAATGAAGGGGGAGGGGGTATATATAGGTGATATAAGGTGTGGTAGATATGGTAAGTATAGTGTGAAATTGAAAATAAACTATACATTTGGTGGCACAAATTGTAGGCTACCTAACAGGGGTACCTCCTTTTTTTATTGTGATTGAGTTTTGGGACTTTACTGGAACAGTTTGTGGACAGGTAACGACTGAATCAATGGAATATGACCTATTCACCAACTAAACAGCTTAGCCTTTTCAAATTGAATATATATGACCCAAAGTAGCTGATCACGATCCTTGCAAGACTTCAAATAATTTTGAGTCTCAAATTTATAGAGAAAAAAAGAAAAAATTTCAGTTGCTCCCGCGGAAACAATTTGGACATATTCAGCTTCTTCTTGGTCTCAGAAATCGCATAAGGATTCAACATTGGCCTCATTATTGCAGAAATTCCCTACCTAAATTATAAGCAATTATACAATTTAGAGCTTTTTTCATAAATAAATAGGAAAAAGTAAATTTTTGCACATTTACTTTTGTTAAAAATAGATATTTGCAATTTTACTAAACTATTTGCAATTTTAATACACTAAGTTTCAAAATTACAAAAATACTAACCCTAACCCTTCCCCCCTTCCCTCCTCTTTCATAATCAGCCTTTCTTTTTTCTTTTCTTTTTTTGTTTTTTTTTAAGGTGGGATGCTATTTTGGTGGATTTGGGTTGCATGGCCCCGCAGGGGCAACCACTTTCAACTGAACATGCAACTAAGTCGACTGTGTATTTTTTTTTTTTAAGGTGGGATGCTATTTTGGTGGATTTTGGTTCAAAAAAGAGGTCAAATCCACCTAAATAGCATCCAACCTTTAAAAAAAAAAAGTGTCGCATGAAGGCAGGTGAAAGGCACATGGGGGAGGGGGGAAGGGTTGACTTAAATTGTAGTATTTTTGCAATTTTAAAACTTAATGTAGTAAAATTGCAATTAATGAAAGAAGATAGTATTTTTGCAAATAGAAACTTGAAACCTAGTATTTTTGGTAAATATCCTACAATTTATTATCCTCTAGCAAACACAAATTTCAATGTCTTGGATGATACTCCTACCATCAAAGAATATTGTAGAATATTGTCTAGTTTAATTCGCGGTCACTTCTGACATGAAAATCTTGATCTTGTTCTTTTGGATCACACAGTTCAAGAGCTCTAAAGCGCGAGAGAGATATGTTAAGTAAACAAATTTTAAAGAAGTGTCCAACAAAGGAAAGAGAGGCTTTGTACCGGAAATGGGGTATCGAGTTGAAATCAAAGCAGAGGAGAAAACAACTGTCACGCCTACTATGGAAGGAGACAGAGGATATGGATCATATCAAGGAGAGTGCTGCACTTGTTGCAAAACTGGTTGGACAGCCAAGCCAGGCACCCAAGGAAATGTTTGGACTCAGCTTCACTCCCCAAAATTAACAACAGTCTTTTGAAGCATGAAAAACAGTTGCATCACTAGAAGTTTTGTTGTCAAACAAATCTAGACAGAAATTTCTTGTATCAGCTTGATTCCTTAATAACCTGAATCTGAACTTTTTAAGTATACGATCCCAACTATGAACTACAAAAATTTAAAGAGAGAACAAATGTTGACCTCGATCAGTAAGCAATCTAATACGTAATTTGGTCATAATTACATATGCATTTTGTTTTATATATTGGAGAAAATATGCATTTTTGTTCTAATTGTAAAATATTGTGTCAAATAGTTTACTTTTAGCTAAATTTTTTTGACAAGTTCAACATCTTAAAACTAAAGCTAAATTTGTGATTTTCTTTCTTTTTCATACATTAGCACGTTGATCATCTAATCTGAGTCATTTTTAGAAAAACATAACCAGTTAACAATTATAAAAAAACTTGGCATAAGTTGTATTAAATAATTTATATTAAATATATCAAACTATTTTAAAATAATATTTTATGAAATGACAAACACAAAAAGGTAAAAGATGAGTGCAAGGTAAATTAGTTAAACTAGAAGAGAATACATAATATTGTATAGTAAACAATTATTGGATGCTATAAATATATAGGCCATTATTCTAGAGAGGACCTCCTTATATGGAGAATATGGGAGAACTACTAATTTTATATGATTCTATAGTAGAATCAAAGTTTTAATTTTTGGTTCTATAAAAAAAATGGTCATTTTTTTTTTTGGTTCTATAAAAAAAATGGTCATTTTTTTTTTTTGGTTCTATAAAAAAAAGACCATTTTGATGATTCTATGATAGAACCAAACATTTTATTTAATTTTTTTAAAAAAATTAAAAAAATTATTTTTTTTAAAATAAAAATAAAAAATCTGACTGCTGACGTGGTAGTGCCACGTCAGCACTGCTGACGTGGCACTGCCACGTCAACAACGTCAGCAGTGACGTCATCATTGTTGACGTGTCACTGCCACGCCAGCAGTGATGACGTCACTGCTGACGTGGCAGTGACACGTGGCAGTGCCACGTCAGCACTGCTGACGTGGCCGTGATGACGTGGCAGGTCGTTTTTTTTTTGAATTTTTTTCCCAAAAAAAAAATTGGTTCTACTATAGAATCAGAAAAAATGCATGATTCTCTCATATTCTCCATATAAGGAGGTCCTCTCTAGAAGGGGACTCTAAATATATATATATATCCAAGGTGGAAGATAAAAAGTTCTGGTCACTACGCCATAGATGACATATAGTAACACCACGACTGTGTTACCTTAGACCCTAAATTCTGTTACCAAAGGCCAAAAAAAGGCTAAGGTAACACCTTAGCTGGGATAGTTTTGTTCTATGTAACCTTTGGAGTCTAAGGTAACACTTCGACACACCTAAGCTAACATATTAATATTCGTTACCATAGACCTATACAGCAACACACTAAACATTCTATAGCAACACCAAATCTGTGTTACCTTAGATGTTATAATTTTGCAAAATTAATAATCAATTATGTGGGCCCCACAGGAATTATCTATTTTAAAATTAATGATTCAAATTTAATTATTTTTCTACCATTTCCTTCCTCTAATATTCTTAAAAAAATGCATAGATATAAAAAAAACACAAATGTCAAATCTAAAATAAAACTACAAATTGTAAATATCATCAATTTGAAGAAAAAATTACAAATCGTACAACCGATTACATTTACTTAAAGATTACATTTACTTAAAAATTACAAATCAAACAAGATTTACAAAATACATGTGCACATACATTAACGTATTTTATCCAAGAGTCTCACAAGATTTCTATGTTGAAGCTTTGCCACTAAGACAACCTCATTCTGAAATTCTTTAGCACCTTGTCCAGAGCCTTTGGAGAGCCTCTTCATTGCTATTTGTTGCCCGTTTGTAAGAACACCCTAGTAATATAGAACAGCCAAAAGCTGATGGTAAATTTTTGTTCTTTCTTACTCTTGTAATGAATACTGACTAGTGAACTATCTCAAAGTCAAATTCTCTTCAGTTTATAGTTTTCTTAATCTGATTACAGCATTTCAAATTTGTACCTTAAAGACATCACCAAATCCTCATGCACCTATCTTGTTATTAGGAGAGAAATTGTTGGTGGCAGCTTCAATAGTGCTAAACTCGAACTGAAAATGTTCAATTGTTGTAATTTCATCGTCACCTAGAAAAGACAGAATACCATTGTTTTATTAATTTTGGTGAAAAACTAGAGAAAGATCATACAGAGTAACTTGTCTAGCTTAACAATTAAATCAATACAGATTCTCATTACCGGTTTTTTCTTGTGGAGTGGCACCTCTAATGTTCTTCTTGCGAATAAAGTGACAGTAGCCTATGAAGAAAGACACCAGGGCAACACAAATA
Source organism: Kitagawia praeruptora (assembly GCA_037693485.1). Lineage (NCBI taxonomy): Eukaryota > Viridiplantae > Streptophyta > Magnoliopsida > Apiales > Apiaceae > Kitagawia > Kitagawia praeruptora. The sequence continues at coordinate 39,714,221 of CM075344.1, forward strand.
AGAGACAGAGAGGGGAGACAGAGAGGGGAGACAGAAGGAGAGAGAGAGGGGGGGGGGAAAGACATATAGACATATGAGAAAGGACCAATTTATGTTCGATGGGCAACACAAATGGCTGTGGGACTCCAGACTGGTGTGCCATGGATGGTGTGCAAAAGCCTTGGCGTTTATACTTGCAAAATCATGGAGTGGAAAAATATAAATGTAGAAATGGAAATACCTGAAATAGTGGCTGCTGTCCCTGACTTGGTTGGAGCATGTTAGAATCAGAGAATGTAAAACAGACACATAACTAGAGCACTATGAAGATATTTCTGAAAACAGATTTCCCCGACTACAAGGTATTGCCCTAAAATCTAAATTATACTTAGTACAGTTTTACACCCATTTCAATTTATTATCTGTATTATATCTATCTTTCAAATTATTTTAAAAGCTATTATGGCTGAATGTATTATATTATGGCTGCACAAGCAACAAGGTAAGTGTACCTGACTCCTCCCATATCAGTACAAGAGCTTAGAATTGTTTGATCACTATGAAGCCAGGTAGCAGTTCTGACAGATCAAGGGGACTTCTCTAATTCTCTAGGAGGTGCATCAAGGCGATTCATGTCATATATACGAAGAAGCTTCTCAACTCCTCCATTAAGCAGAAATTGAGTATCCTGTAGCCGATAAAAATCTAACTGAGTGCTACATATACAGAATAGAATAAAACAATGCACATTGTATTAATTCAACTATCTTATTTCAATTAAAATAGGACTCTTTAAAAGATAAAATATGAAAATGCAAATAATAATCCTGATTTTGCTTAAATAGAATGAAATTTAGTATTCTAGTAGGACTGAAATGAGAACTTTAATCAAGGGCTGATATACATTAAGAGCCGCGGGGACACCCACTAATTGTGAGGGAAAAATATAGAGTTTGTGGGGAGAATGATTGGAGAGCATAGAAGGTGATAAGAACAAGGATACATAAAATTCACGAAGATTACTGATTTACTGGTTACGAGAATGGAATGAGGTTATCCATTTGAAATGGAAGGAATGAATAAAATATTTTTATATCAGAATGGATGATTATATGGATAAGGTTTATGATTAGATATCTTCATATCAGTGAAATGGCTTGATAAAGTCAATTTATTCCCACGTCATACCAATCTTACCAGTCAAACACGACATATATTAAATATCATATGTAATACAATTCCAAATGAGCAACATTAAAGCACATGATAACTATTCGACATTAGATTTATTCTTAATTTGGTGCCATCCTTTATTTGCATTATTAAGTGCACTCTGCAATCTGTATCTTAGTTCAGCAAATGGAATCTTCCATCAATGTGTGGTCAAGTATTCCATAAACATTCATGAAATTAAGGCAAGTATACCCCTTTCATCCCATTTGGAATGTGAAAATAACATGTACTAGCATATTTATAAGACAGAAGATGTAGGCAACTACACTATAATTTTGCCAACAAGTATATGTGAACGAAAGTAGCCTCTACATGAGTGCATGTGAGCTAAGACATTTACCTCTGAAAAAGCACAGGCTTGAACAATGTGTTTGTGCTCAAAAGAGTGAAGTACCTCTCCTGTTAATGCATCCCAGATTTTCCTACATTTGCATTTGTTGTACAAAAACAAGTCAGTCCATCTGCTTAGAGCAACGACTACCAAGCAATATACAAAATACATTCACCAAAAACATACGAAGTTCCAGAATAACCATGACTTCATGGTGCACATACAAATTGTGTACCATTATGGTATTCAGCCATGTGGTAACAGTATCATGAAAAAAACCCCTAAATCTAGGAGCATAGACCTAATCAACAAAACAAACCTTTTAGAAACAAGATATACATTATAGTTTGGAGGAGTTCCAAATCTCCATTGAACGTCTTCCACATTCTCTGCATCCAAAAAGTACCGAGAGAGAGAGAGAGGGAGAGAGGGAGATGGAGAGAGAGAGAGGGAGGGAGAGGGAGAGAGGGAGAGAGAGACCGAGAGAGATGGAGAGAGATGGAGAGAGAGGGGTCAAAATCGAAGAATACAACACATATATATATACAAATCGAAGCATTAACACAGTTATATTCATAAATCGAAGCATATAAAGAGAGATTTATACCTTAATTGTAAGTGAGAGAAACTGATTGAGTGAACCCTCCAATTGACCCATCTATATAACCCTAATCCTAATCATCAAGATTACAATGATCCAATTACACTCATCCTAATCCAATTACACTGAGCAGAGCGAGATTGAGTGAGCGAAAACGAGCTTGACCTAATTGAGAGAGAGAGGTGAGTAAGGTTCGAGAGAGAGAGGTGTGCGAGAGAGAGAGTCAAACAATGAGTGAGATCCCCAATTTTCTTCGACTTAAGCAATTTTGACCGATTTTGAATTGCCCGCTTTCATTTTTTCTTTTGCCGCTAGCCAATTCTCATTTTCATTTCAAATTTTCATTCGTTGCTTTTTTTTTTCATTTTCTAATATTACAAACTTTATTAATTTTCTTATAAAAAATGTATGATAATAAATTTTATAATTTTAATTATTGAATAATAATTTAAATTTATTATACCCTGTTATTTTGTCCAACAATTTTATTGATGAATATTATCAAATTTTAATTTTTTTTGAAAATTACTTTATTTTAAGATATTTTAAATAAATTTATTAAAAAATATATTGATATTGTAAAATATAAATAATTCAATTATTTGATAGAATATTATTTTTATAATAATAAATTCAATGACTTGATTAAAATTATTTAATTTTAAAATTTAATAATTATTAAATTGTTAATTATAAATAAAATTCAAAAATATGTTAATTATACTCTAAGGTAACACAGCCCTTGGTGTTACCAAGTTTAACACCTTCCACAGCTATGGTAACATACCTTTAAGGATATGGTAACACCAAAACTAGAGTGTTGTGGTAGGTCTAAAATTTCATAGCTATGGTAACACTCGAGAAGGTAACACCCCCTTAAGTGTTGTATAAAGCCATTTATGGCGTAGTGGGTTCATCTTGGTAAAAATAGCATGCGCCATGCAGGCTAGGCTAGCTTCACAATTACTAACTGTGGGGAGTCTGTGGCTATTGTAGTAAGTGGAAAAATGCCTCAAATGCAGCTAGGTTGAACTAACCTCCTGTACTTCCCTTTTTTTTAGTAGATGAAAAAATCAGATATGCAAAATTGGCCATTGTTTTTACTAAATAAAATCTTGCACTCAACAAGGCGGCCGGAAATGTTTAAGGTGGCGGGGTGTAGGCTTCTTGCTCCTTTGTTTGGCTGTGTTTGTTGCTGATGCGGCTCAGCCATCATCTTCTTCATGGAAAACATTCACCGGTAACTATTTCTATTTTTTTTTCTCTTCAAATTTATATTGCTCAGTATTCCTTATGAGCTATGGTCAGTTTTACAAGTTAAGACTTGAAGGTGTACTTGAATATAACAGTATCCCTTGTTTGTGCCTTCGTCTCAGTTGCTTGAATGTATCAGACTAAACTCATCTTAATTAAATTAAGTATAGTTTTCCAGAACTTACTCTTAATTCGAGAGTTTTCTACAAAAGCGAGAAATTATACATTGTGAATGGTGTTAGTATAACAGGATGGTTTTCAGTGGATTGCACCCTCAGTGCTCTCAGAAATATATCATGTAAGTCAGGTTTTATATTAATCTTGTTGGAGATTTCATAAGACTTGATCATGGGAAAAAACTTGACATTGCAATATTGGATGATATTTATGAATCCAGGCAAGTCACAAGTGCTTTTGGTGTCCAATTACAGCACAAAGGTCTCATGTTTTTTTTAGTTTTGTTCTGTTTTTTCGAAGCTCCATGTTGTTTCTAGCACAGTTCCATTTATTATCATTGGTTTTTATATTGTTGGATGGATAAAGTTTAACTGAGGCCATTATGTTGACCTGTGAGGTCTTTCATGGTTCTTTTGTATGTTTTATGGTGATTGGGGTATGCCTCTCTTAATCTTGTAGTTTTTTTTTTCGCAATATAATTTGTATTTAGCAAAAAAAAAATATTAATGGTTGTTATTAAATATTTGAGTAGTGCTATGGATCCCAAATTGAGTCCTCAAGAAAGTCCCCAAAGGCAAATTGGACAATTTTAATTGGGAAGATTAATGTGAATCCAGGGAGACCCATTATGATATGACCAATTAAAAGATGACACATGAAATTTAGAAATTTTTTTGGGATCTAATTTGGGGTCTTTAGCATTTTCCTAAATATTTTGTTGAGTGACTAACTTTCTAAATAAATAGTTCAGTGGTGGAAAATAATTTTTCCCCTTATATTTTTCAAGTTTATTCAGATTAAATTAAAATTGATCTTCACCCGATAATTTATCAAGTTGTCAACTGGGTATGTTTGGCTTAAAGAAGTAAAGAACCAAAACACAAAACCCAGGAGCTGACGCCTGACGTTTTGTAGTATTAAAATTGATTATTTGTCCATTCTTCTCGACTTCTCCTCTCTCTCTCTCTCTCTCTCTCTCTCTCTCTCTCTCTCAAATGTATGGGGGAGTAACAACCCTACACATCTCCACTATCTGCAGCAACATTAAACAAAAACACAAACACAGTACATCCATTAGTAGTTTAGTATACTAGTAATATATCTCCAGGTTACTGATGTCTTGTATTAAACGCTCCCACAACAACTAGTTACTTCTGCCAGACAACATCACTTCTCACTTTTTACTCTACTTTCACGTCATTACCGCCATCTATGCCAACGGCTAGTTTTTTCTCCCTTGCCGCCGCCTTGCTATTATGCGCCGCCACTATCCTAGCCGTCCATAACAATGCAACCGAGGTAGACTCATTACTCAACTTCAAAATCAATCTCCACGATCCACGTGGCGCACTGGACGGCTGGGATGCGTCAACTCCTCTTGCTCCATGTGACTGGCGGGGAGTTTATTGTTTCAATCACCGAGTTTATGAGCTCCGGTTGCCTCGTCTTCAACTCGCTGGTCGACTCACTCATCATCTTGCTAACTTGCGCCAGCTGCGTAGGTTAAGCTTGCACAACAATGAGTTGAACTCCTCCATTCCTCTTTCTCTCTCTACACTCTCCCTCCTCCGTGCTGTTTATCTCCAGAATAATGCATTTTCCGGCGAACTCCCGCCGGAAATATCGAATCTCACGAATCTCGAGGTACTTAACGTAGCTAACAATCAACTGTCCGGCAGAATATCCGGCGAGTTACCGGTACAACTCCGGTACTTAGACCTGTCGTATAATCGACTCTCAGGTGACATTCCATACAATTTCACCACATTTCATAATCTACAGCTTATTAATTTGTCATTTAATCATTTCTCCGGTGAGATTCCGGCGAGTGTAGGATACCTAACACAGCTGCAGTATTTGTATCTCGACTCGAATAAACTGTACGGTACTATCCCCTCCGCGATATCGAATTGTTCAATGTTGGTGCATTTTAGTGCCGGGGATAATTTATTACGAGGACTTGTTCCGGCTAGTTTTGGCGCGCTTTTGAAACTTCAAGTCGTATCGCTTTCGAGTAATCAGCTCTCTGGTATGGTTCCTGTGTCCTTTTTATGTAATGTTTCGGGGAATAGTTCTTCGATTCGAATATTAAAGTTAGGGTTTAATGAGTTCACGGGAATATCTGAGCCGTTAAATGTGTTGTGTTTTAGTGTTTTACAAGTTTTGGAACTTCACGAGAATAGCATTGATGATGTATTTCCGAGTTGGTTGACTAGTTTTTCAATGCTTAGGATATTGGACCTTTCTGGAAATTTACTTTCGGGGGATTTGGGAGATGGAATTGGAAAGTTATCGAGATTGGAGGAGTTTAGAGTTGCCAATAATTCCTTGAGTGGTGAAATTCCTAGTAGTATTCGACAATGTAGGTTGTTGAGAGTGCTTGATTTAGAGGGGAATGGCTTTTCAGGTCTGATTCCCGAGTTTCTTGGGGAGCTACAAAGTTTAAAGATACTTTCTCTTGGAAGAAATAGGTTTTCTGGTTCGATTCCTCGAAGTTTAGGAAAGCTCAATGAGCTTGAATTGTTGAACTTGAGCGAAAATAAGTTGACTGGGAAGTTACCAGAAGAAGTAATGCAACTTAGCAACTTGACTACTTTGAATTTGAGCAATAATGAATTTTTGGGTGAAGTTCCGATTGGTTCTCGGGATCTTAAGGGTTTAATGGTTTTGAATATGAGTGGTTGTGGGTTTTCGGGGAAGGTTCCCACAAGTATTGGAGGTTTGCTTAACCTCAAAACTCTTGATTTAAGTAAGCAGAAGTTATCCGGGAAGTTGCCAGTTGAGCTATTTGGGTTGCCAAGTTTACAAGTTGTGGCTTTGGAGGAGAACCTGTTATCCGGAGATGTTCCTGAAGGTTTTAGCAGTTTGTCAAGTTTGCAGTTTTTGAATTTGTCATCTAATGAATTTACAGGAGAGATTCCTGCTGAGTATGGTTTTCTTCATTCATTACTGGTTCTTTCTTTGTCTAAAAATCATATCAGTGGCTTAATTCCCGTTGAGCTGGGTAATAGTTCGACTCTTGAAGTACTAGAGCTTCGCGGAAACAGTTTAACAGGCCACATTCCAGATGATATCTCTGATTTATCTCATTTAAGTGATCTTGATTTGGGTCACAACAGGTTAACCGGTGTGATCCCTGAAAACATTTCTAATTGTTTGTCGCTTAGTTCTTTGCGTTTGGATGGAAATCTAATTTCTGGTCAGGTACCCAACTCATTGTCTAGGCTATTAAACCTTACAGAGCTAAATCTTTCTTCAAACAATTTGAGTGGAGATATTCCAGCAGATCTTTTGCTCATTCCTAGCTTAAAATACTTAAATTTGTCCGGTAATAATCTCGAGGGTGAAATTCCGTGGAGATTGGCTTCACAGTTTAACGATCCTTCTGTGTTTGAAAACAACAGAAGATTATGTGGCAAGCCGTTGCACAAAGAGTGCAAGAACGAAAGAAGAAAAAAGAGAAAGAGGTTGATATTGTTAATCCTTGTAATTGCATTAGGGGCCGCCATTTTGGCATTTTGTTGTTGCGGATATATAATTGGTCTTGTACGATGGCGCAAGAGGTTGAGAGCCGGGCTTACTGGCGAGAAGAAGAAAAGCCCAGCACGCGGAAGCTCAGGAACCGAGGGAGGCCGTGTAAGTGGAGTCAATGGAGGTCCAAAGCTCACAATGTTCAATACCAAATTAACATATGCAGAAACACTTGAAGCAACTAGGCATTTCGATGAGGAAAATGTATTAAGCAGGGGAAAGTATGGACTCGTGTATAAAGCCACATTTCTTGATGGAATGGTGCTTGCAATTCGTCGCCTTACAGATACATCTGTTAATGAAGGCACTTATCGCAAAGAAGCTGAATCTTTAGGGAAGGTGAAACATCGAAATTTAACAGTTTTACGTGGTTATTACATTGGAGCACCAAACACTCGTCTGCTTGTTTATGATTACATGCCTAATGGTAACTTATCGACTCTCCTTCAAGAGGCATCTCATCAAGACGGCCATGTACTCAACTGGCCAATGCGCCACTTGATTGCACTTGGCATTGCTCGCGGTCTAGCATTCCTACACTCTAATTCAATGGTCCATGGAGATATCAAACCACAGAATGTGCTGTTCGATGCAGATTTTGAAGCACATCTTTGTGATTATGGGCTAGAAAAGTTGGCTTTGGTGCCAAATGCAGAAGCTTCCACATCTTCCACACCAATTGGAACATTAGGCTATGTATCACCCGAAGCAACACTAAGCGGTCAAGCAAGCAAAGAAGCCGATGTTTACAGTTTCGGGATTGTGTTATTAGAGATACTAACAGGAAGGAAAGCAGTGATGTTTACAGAGGATGAGGACATTGTGAAATGGGTTAAAAAGCAGCTACAAAGAGGCCAAATTTCAGAACTTTTGGAGCCAGGGTTGCTTGAGCTTGATCCAGAATCATCAGAATGGGAAGAATTCATGCTAGGCCTGAAAGTTGGGCTGCTTTGCACAACCACAGATCCCCTGGAAAGGCCATCAATGACAGATGTGGTGTTCATGCTTGAAGGCTGTCGCATCGGACCGGATATTCCATCACCGGCTGATCCCACATCCACTTCACCTCTTTAAAAATGCAACTTATTTCTGTCCAGTGTATTGATGAATTCATTCTTGTGTATTCATTAACTTCAATGCATCTTTCATCAATCAACGTTCTCTTTGGAATGTTTTATTATTTACCTTTGCGGCTATGTAAATATTTACCCTACTCATAATATAACATAATTAACGACTTGCTTACTCGATCTCTACATGATTCTCGTCAAAAAGGAGAAAGATCTCCCCATAAGATAATCTCCAAGAATCATTCAATGGTTAAAATGATTATACAGTTTTAGCCTTTTAGGTAGCCATTAGAGGAATAAAATTTTGAGCAACTCTAGGAATCTCGAATTGGTTCCCGAAATTATTCTCGAATGCCAAATGACATCTTTTAATTAGTGAGTTCATATGAATATATGGAAAGTTTCTTTTTTATAAATTACATATTCAATCAGAATTAATAACTAAGCATTTGGGAATCGTTTTTGGAACATTTCTCTAAAATTTTATATTAAAATGAACAAGTTTAGATTCCCAAGAAAGACGAGGCAAACTAGTGTAATTTAATGGGATAGTTAGATGGGCGCAGAAAGTAGCCGTTAATGATGACTTGACTCTGAAGCAGGCTTTACTAGTAGAAAAAGACTGAAGACGCGCCATAATTGTGGGGTAAACTGTCCGAATTAAATCACATCGAATTTAGATATATACTCCCTTAGTTACTTGCTAGTAATTGGGAAGATAGATTCGTTGCTTTCGGCTCCTGGGCCCGCATTTCGGTCCACGTCGGATGTTTGGGGTCTGTTGGGACCAGCTATGATCCTCTCAGTGTCAACTTTGAACTTTAAGTTGGTGGCCCATTATTACAAGGCACGTAAGCTGTATGGTTTTGTTAGAAAAGTCGTTGATTATATATTTAACAAAGGGAGTGACTGGTAAATAGGAATCATTGATACAGACATGCTAAAATGAATGAAAACAGGACATGTACAAGTAGAATCGGAGAGAGGTGGTCAAACGAGTGGTTCGCCTCAGCCCGTTCATGAATTATTCATCAAAAAAACCATTCAATCCGCTATAGCACACAAATGTGCCTAGTCCGTTCAGCCCGTTACAGTGAACGAGCCGTGCACGAGCCCATGATCAGTGAACCGTAGTCCATTCGGCCCGGCACGCGGGAGCCCGTGACATGTTAAAGACTTAAAGGCAAACCGACATGTTCGGCCCGGCACATTCGGCACGTCAAAAGCATTAGACAGATTTATATTCTTACATGTTTTATTGGTTAAAATTGTTTACTTGTTGTGACAAAAAAAAAAAAAATTGTTTACTTGTTGACTTGTTGTTAATGTTAGTTTATAGTACAACGTTATTTATAGATATTAAATCGAAGAATTAATTGAAATATTAGTTAGATATTTTTTAATATTATTACTCTCATTATCTTATAACTTAATTATCAAATAACTAATACATATTTAGCATATCATGTTTCAAAAAAAAAAAAGAATATCATAAATTTTATCTATGTATGTTTAATTAAATTTTTTATTTTTAAAATTCATTAAAAATACACCGTTCAAGAATCTAAATGACATTCAAAATATATAGTATAATTCAAATAAAATCTTATCGAATTGAACTTTGTAATTTCACACGTAACCTCACATGTCAAGTTTTTCCTTTAGAAATGCTCCAACTTTCAAATTAAAATATTTTATGAATGAATTAATAGAAAAAAGAAAGCTGGAATAACACTCAAACACAGCTTATATTTTACTAGATGGAATTCGGCACGTCCTCTTTCACAGGTAAAATATTTTTTTAATTAATAAAATTTAATAGAGGTATCGTCCTCTTTCACTCCTTTTTTATTTCAATATAATTCATATAATCGCATCTTCTTAAAAATTCGAAATATTTTAATATGAAATAAAATTAAAAGAAAAAAGTTACAAATTCAAAACATTTTAATTTGAAACATTTCATATTTTGAGAATATTAAAAGTAAATATTAAATTAATAAAAAAATTCAAATTTTACGTATAATTTCTGAGTAGACCTTCGAATTTTCCTTTAAAAAAAAATCAACCCGCCAACCCGCCTAGCTCGCGTATTATTCACGGACTTCAAATTCAAAGGCACAGCACGGCACGTCCAAATCCAACGTGCATGCCCGTGACCAAACCGGCACGGCCCGGCCGTTTGACCACCTCTACTCGAAGTGCAGTAGATGTCCTAACTCCTAAATAATGAAAAACAGGCCGGGTGCATGTAGAGTAGGCGTACCAGACGTAAACATAGCATGAAATGATACAAAAATATACTATAATTTTCAATTTTAATTTTTTTGATATTTGAATGATGAAATTATATAAAATAATTAATATTGAATTTCAATTTTCATTTTGGATATATGAAAATACACGAAATATTATATAAATAATTTTTATATATCATGATATATATTTATAGATGTTTTTTATTTTATATATTCAATAGTATTTCGTGTATTTGATTATAATCATTTCGTGTTATTTTGGATCATTTTATGTAAATGAGAAGTATATGAAAATTTCGTGTACTTTTTATTTCGTTTTGTGTTAACACGAAATATTTCATTCGTGTTCAGATTGGTTAAACAAATACACGAAATGATTTCAGGTCATTTTGATTTTAAACGTGAATACATGAAGATACGAAACGACTCGCCAAATCAATGATACAAATAATATCCAAATACGAATACGATTCTTTAGTGAAAAAAGGCCAATTTGATTCCATTCATGAATAAAAAAAAAGGATAGGGAGAATCTAACTCATTCTTCGAGCTAGAGAGAATTTTATATAAAAAGTGACAAAGCTTTCTTTTAAATATTCTGGGTTGTAAAAATCGGTAATCGGTATAAATCGTTTGAGATATCGATTTAAGATTAATCGAGTAATTGGAAATTAATCAAAATGATTAATTGAAGTATTAATCGGATATTATAATAATATTCAATGTATTAGTCTAATTTACAATTAAACATATCATTTTAAAGAAATTTACAAGATTAATCGGATTTCAAAAATCGAATCAGTTAATTACCTTACAGTAGGGGTGGCAATTTCGTGTTTCAGGTCGTATTCGTGTTTGTAAACGGGTCAATTTCGGGTCAAGGTAAAATTACTTAAAATTGAATGAAATTAAATATCTAAGCATAAACGAATGAAAATATAAAATCGGGTCACTTTCGGGTTATTTTCGGGTCACTTTCGGGTTTTGTCTCAATAAATCGGGTTACGGATTGGGTCGGGTTTCGGGTCGTGTCTGAAATTGCCACCCCTACCTTACAGAGGATTAATTGGGGATTAATCGGTTAAATTGGGAATTTTTAGAACCATGACCCCGGTGAATGATCGGGATCAAATTTAAAATCTGTCAATGTAATACGGAGTATTTATTTTCATCCCAACCAAATTAAATTTTGAAAAAACATTATATAATATATCTATATTATATAATATAGTATTTATTGTTATGATTCGCGATAATTTCCTTTTTGACTAGTTTTTAGAAGTAAATGAGTCGTTATCATTGGCCATTAATGAATTTATTATAATTAACCTGAATGATTTTTAAAATATTTTAGTTAATTAGTTTATCAATTAGCTATTAAGGATCACAAAAATTTCAAGCTAGTAAATATGTTTATTTTTTGGTTTTTGTAACTAATTTTAATTGATAGGGGAGTTTAATGTGCCCGAAATGGATGATTGTGATTTGCATAATTGGGGTGAATTGATTGTGGGCTCGATATGGATATGATTTTTTTTGAAGTGTCTTAATTAGTAAGACTATACCATTTTATATGGTTTTGTAATTATGAGGGTGTGCCATTTATTTATGGCTTTGAGGACCAATTTTGGGTAACTGTTGATGTCATTTTTTGACGGATTGGATCATTTATTGATTTGGAATCTGTCGTCATTTTAGATGACGTTATAGTAGACCTTTTATAAGAAATTAACTGTTATATGTCTAATCATAGGGGTCCCCTTTGGTTAGATATATAAAATTTGTTCAATTTTATTAAGTTTTTTTAGTATAATAATTATTTAATGTATATTCGATTAACTGCTCATTGACATATGATTTTTTGTTGGATTGATATATTCAGTTTTCGTGGATGGAAAGGGCTAAATAGAAGATGGATGACGGCAAGTTTTGGGATTTTTAGGGTAAGAAGATGGATGAAGGCGGGATTATGGATTATTATAGTGGATGAATCAAGCCGAAGAATCGAGAAGTTTATAGTCATTTCATTTTTAAGTTTTGTTAAATGTTGTACTCATTTATTTAGTAGGGCACTCTTTTTTCCCCACTTGAGTTTTTTTCCCATAGGGTTTTGCTCTTGTGGGGTTTTTAACGAGGCCTTTTTTGGTGGATATAAAGGTGTAGTTATCTAAACTTCCGGAGGAATCTCTTTCCTATGAGTTGTTAGACTCATGGATTGGTTAAGCATACCTTTCGATTAAATGATGAAACTTTTATTATCTCTTCGAATGTATCATCTTTTCATGAATAAAATTTATCACTCCTGAGTAAAAAAAAAAAAAAAAAATTTTAGCAGCACCATCAAATAGTATCAATTCAACCCGATACCTATCCATTGGCTCCGCCCCCGGATTCCTTTATTAATGTCTTGACACAGAGGCATGCAGTGATGCATATGGCAGGGTAAAACAGCTCTCTTTTAACAGATAAAGTGTGATAGATGGACAAGTCTCGGGAACCGAGTTACTCACAGAGTCACACAGGTGTGTGATACAATAGTACTCCAGTAGAGTATACTGTACTCCCTCTGTCCCATCCATTTCTTTACAATTTCCTTTTTGGGTCGTCCCACCATTTCTTTACATTACCCAAAATAGTAAGTTTTAACACTATTACACCCACTACTTCACTTATTTTAACAATACTTTACACTATTTCACCCACTACTTAACTTATTTTAACAATAAAATCACTATTACACCCACTACTTCACTTATTTTAACAATAAAATCACTATTACACCCACTACTTCATTTATTTTAACAATATTACACTCACTTTACACCCACTATCCTTGACCTCCGTGCCCAGCCGCCATGTAAAGAACTGGCTGGGACGAAGGGAGTATTATATATTTTATTATATTCAGAATCCTACTGTACATTTGTACCTGACTCATGTGACTGCGATTTCACATTGATAGTTTTTTTTTTTTTACAAATTTCGTACTTGCATTAAAATTTCTCAAGTTTACAGATGATAAAATTTAGAGCAGAAACATTCCACTCCGAAAGACCTGACATAGAATATGTCATTCTCGCTAAGCAATGAGCTACAATATTCGCAGACCTAAGTGTGTAACACACTAACACTTCATCAAAGTGTTTATCCATCTCCGAACAAGCCTCCAAAATCATATAATGAAGCATCAAACTCACACAAACGGTGAGACAAAAGCAAACTCACACATACAAGCGGTGAGACAATACCAAACTCACACAAAGGTGAGACAACAAAAACAAATCGATCTTACAATTTTAAAAAGAAATTACAAAATAAAGTTACAAACTAAAACCAAATTAGAATTTTAGCAATCCTTAGATCTGGGTCCAAACCCACCAGAACAAGATAACTCGGACCACTTATGAGAACAAAAACCTGGAAGATCGAGAAATCCGGAGCTCCGTGGAATTGAGATCTAAAAAATTGAAGGCTAAATCGGAAAAAGCTTTAAAACTTTAGATCCGAAAAATACAAACAAGGTTTATTGAAAGGAGGAAAAAAATACAAAGAAAATGAAAGGTTTTGGGGCTTTCACCGGATAGTTTTGGGGCTTTTCACCGGTGAAAATCCGGTGAAAGCCCCAGCGGCTATACCAGATAGAAAAAGAAGAAGATGCTTAAGCCAGAGAGAGAGAAAAGACAGGTTGTGGTCTCAATTAACTAGCTCTTAAGAGAGAGAAGTTCATTCGGCTTAAAGTAAGAACTTTGCTCCCTCTTTTTCTCTCTGCTCTCTTTTTCTCCCATGAGAGTCGGTTGAACCCTTGTCTCCTTTGTAGGAGGTCAAGGGTTCGACCCTTGGGTGTGTGTGAGTTTAGTTTGTATTAGTTTCCTTTCTTTGTATTTGTATTTGTATTGTATTCGTATTTGTATTTGGTCGGGGATCCTTCGGAAACAGCCTCCCTATTGTATAGGGGCATGGTCTGCGTACAACTACCCTCCTCAGACACCACTTTGAGTGGTATTATAACTGAGTAAGCTAAGTTTTTTTTTAGAGTCGGTCGGAATCTTTAAGCTCCGATCCTCTTTCTTCCTCCTTCCTTCTTATCCCTCCTCTTTCTTCAACCAAGCATTCATCCACCTTCACAAATCCCCTTCATTCCATCCATAAATCGAAATTTTTTCCTAAAAATTTCGAAAAACCCATTCGAGTTCTTTTCAGATCTGTTTTGATTTAGAACTCGAAATATCAGATAAACACATTTCTTAGACTCAAAATCTCATGCTTAACATCATATCAAATTTTGGTGGCAATCCGAGATCTTTGAATTTTCGAAGTGATTTTTTCTCCCAATTTTTTTGGGTTGTTGTCCCCAATTGTTTTGGGTTTTATGTTTGTTTGTCTCTCCTTGTGAGAGTTTGTTTGGTTTGTTTTGGTTTGATGAAGGTCTACGAGATCTGGAAAGTCTGCATCGAAGCTGGGATGCTGACGATTATTGCAAGAGCTCACAACTCACAATCAAATATTGTTCTTTACCTGTGGGGGTCTTCACTTTCGGCATGTCTATAGCTGGTATTCGGCATGTAGATAGCTGGGGTATTGCTCATCCTTTGGGGGTTTCCTTTTTCGGCATGTCTATAGCTGGTATCCGGCACGTGGATAACTGGAGTGTTGTTACTCTAACCATAGTTTATTCAACAGAGACTTCTGAACAATTGGTTCGGAATTTGCTTGAGGGTTGGAGGGAAGATCTGGTTGGAGCGAGCTGTTGTCAAGAAGTCATTTCTTGGACAAAATCACTAAAGCACAATTATCAAGTGCTAATAGTTCGATTATCGGTATGCGAATCGTGTGGTTCTTTTGCTTGCAAATGCTGCATAAATTCTATGTCAGACTATGGAGAGTGGTCTGTCACTCCTCATGCTTTTTTAATCATGTACTCGAAAATGATAATTTTTAAGTAATGCAAGTACGATTTTTTAAAAAAAAAAAACTAGCTCTTAACCACATTGATAGTTTAAGTTTGATACAATGCTGGTGCATCAATTTTTAAAAAATAATTAAACACTCACGCACGCATTCTCATATTTAAAATGTTTAAAAATATAGTTAAAATTCAATAAATGAATATGCTTGGAATTGAAAAATTTTATTCATCAATCGAAATTATTCATTTATCGAAATAAAAAATACACTGTATTTATTGTATTAGAATCAGAAAAAATTATTAATTTGATTAACTTATTCGTTTCTCGAATATCCATTTATCGAGGTTCTACTATATACGAATTATCAACATTTCATATATTCGAATTATGGAATTATGGACATCATGTGTAAAAGAAAATGACATATATGCCTATATCAAAATGTCACGGGCTTTTCTATCAACAAGCATTATTTTCATATTACATATATTTTAATAAAAAAGTTATTATATATATCATTTATTGAAATAATTTTGATATTAAATTTATATATTTAATTTAAAATTTTAAAAAATTTATTTCACGAGTTATAAAAATAATTATAAATGCATACACAATTATGAGAAAAAAAAAATTACATCTACTTATTCCACTTTTACCTTTTATATTTGTTATTAATTTTTCTATTATATTCTAAAGTGTATTGACGTCTAATTAAGGATTATTAACTTCAATTTTTTTTAAATTACAATAATAGGTATACAGTAAAACCTCTATAAATTAATACTCGATAAATTAATAATCTCGATAAAATTAATAATTTGTCCAGTCCCAACTTGGGACCAATACAAAATTGGAACCCAATCGATAAAATAATAAGATAATAACTTTTTTGAAATTCTAGTGTGTATATATTGGTCCCAACGAAACTATAAATTAATAATTACTAAAATATTCCAAATTCTAAGATTGTCTAGTAAAAAATGAATCTACAGTCACTTTTTTTGTTGAACTTCAAATCTATATTGAGTTCATCTTTAAATCTTCTCATTGTACTTAAGAGTTGGGCATTGTCTGCTCGTATTTCAACAAAAAGTTGTGAATAGTACTTGTTTCCGCTTGCAATACTTCTTTCCGAGTGACCGGTTCCAAATCTAGTGAATCATACTCAAATTCAAATAATTTGTGAATGTACATTAATAGAATGTGTCTTGAAACTTGTTTTTGTAATTTAATTTTCATTTCAAATTAATGTACATTGTAAATAGTACATTGGACTTGAAAATTTAAAGATCATACGTAAAACCTCTTTAAATTAATAAATTATTAATTTATCGATATAATAATATCTCGCTAAATTAATAAAATATTTCGGTCCCAACATTATTAATTTATAGGGGTTTTACTGTATATCTTTATTCACATAAAAAATCTTAAACACAAAAAAAATGTAATGTAAATACGACAATTAAGATGTTAAAATATGATATCAACCTTTGATATAAGTAAATTTAATTACGATAAATAATTTAAGTTAAGAACATTTTATAATTTGGATAACTGATTGTTAGGGAAAAAATATTAAATTTTATGCATTTTCATTAAGCCAAAAAACAAACTATGCATTTTATGTGTACATAATAAAAGAAATCACATCAAAATTTAATTTTGCAAAAATAATGATCCATCCGATAAGGCTCCTGACCCAGATGGGCTGAGTATGGGTGCGATTAAAAAACTTTGGCCTTTCGTGAAGCAGGACATGCTCGCCTTTGCCACCAATTTTCAGAAAGGAAAAGGTATCCCTTTAGGTATAAACTCATCGTTCATCACTCTTATCCCCAAGGTTTCGAACCCAACCAAGGTCACTGACTATCGTCCAATTAGTTTGATCAACTCTTGTATGAAGTTGGTAACAAAAATGATGGCTGAGAGACTTAAGAAGTGTATGCATGGGTTGGTGGCAGAAGTACAAACTGGTTTTATCCATGGAAGACATATTTCTGATGGTATTCAGGTAGCTAGTGAGGTAGTAGCCAGCATCAAAGCAAAACAGAGCAGAGGTCTTATTCTTAAAATCGACTTTGAAAAAGCTTTCGACACGGTGGATTGGTCCTTCTTATTTCATTTGCTTGAATATATGAATTTCAATAACAAATGGATAGAATGATTGTCAACAATATTTAACACAACAAAATCATCGATCTTGGTTAATTGGTCACCCAGTTTAGATTTTACTCCCCAACGAGGATTGCGCCAAGGTGATCCCCTATCACCTTTACTCTTCAACTTAGTGGCAGAGGTATTACATATTTACATGTGATGTTATTGCAGGCAGAGTCTTCGGGAATTTTCAAAGGTGTACTGATAGGTACACAAGGATACTCTATCTCACATCTACAATACGCAGATGACACCATCCTATTTCTTCAAAATGACTCTGAGCCAGTTAAGGGAATCAAAAGTGTGCTGCAAAGCTTCTTATACTCATTGGTTTGAAAGTAAATTTTCACAAGAGTCACTTATATGGTTTCCATGAATATGCGGATGATCTGCAAAGGTGGGCATCAGCTTTGGGTTGTCAAGTAGGTGGGAATACTATCAACTACCTGGGGGCTGACATCTGTGCATCTCCTAAGTTAATTAAGTTTTAGGACCCTTTGATTCAAAGATTGCAAACAAAACTGGCCACATGGAAAAGTAGGTCATTAAATCAAGCCGGGAAATCAATTCTACTTAAAGCAGCTTTTGATAGTACGCCCATTTACTGGTATAATTTGTATCAAATGCCAAAAGCAGTGGAGAAGAAAATTGCTAGCCTTCGATAATCTTTCTTCTGGGGTGACAAAAGAATAGGCGGAGAATTAAAAGCAAGATTACACCTGCTAAAATGGTCCAAAATTTGTTGTCCTAAAAAGGCTGGTGGTTTGGGTTTGGCATCAATTCGCGAACGTAATCAAGCATTACTAGTAAAATGGTGGCGGCGTTTTTGTGAAGACAAGAATAGATTCTGGCATTCCTTTTTCCTCAACAAATATGGTCCTGAATCTAGAATAGGTTTGGCATCCTTAGTTATCTCTGGTGCATCATCCCATATTTTACGAGATATTATTTCTACAGGTAAAGATATCATTGCCTCAGGTAGACTCTCCTTTAATGTTCGTTGGAAGATTGGTGGTGGTAAAACAATTAGATTTTGGGAAGACTCCTAGCTGGATGCTACACCCATTCGAGATAGGTTTACTCGACTATATGAGTTATCTTTGCTTAAATTAAACAGTGTCCACTCAGTCCTACAGATTTGGTCAGTCAACCTGGAATCAAGGAATAGTCTTTGGAAACGGCCACTTAGGGCATGGGAAGAACTTGAACTCTACAGACTTAACAGGATTGTGGATGAAGTAGTTCTCACTAATGCCAATGATAGTCCCATTTGGAGTCATAATAATCACAAATTCACCTCCAAAGATTGCTACTTAGGTATGTTCAATCCTCAGTCTATTTCTACAGATTGGAGTTTACTTTGGAAGATTAAAGCCCCCCCAAAAATTCTCATTTTCCTCTTGAAGGTATCACACTAGCTCTATTCTACCTACGAATTGTTTTCTGCAGAAAAGACTGAATCTCGACCAAACCTTTTCTATATGCAAATTGTGTAGTCAGCATGAAGAAAATTTGGAACATTTGTTTTTTAAATGTGAAATTTCAACTTGGTGTTGGGACTTTATAAGGATATGGTGCAACTGGAATTCTCATGCTATTTTGGACAACACCTTTGACTTGACAAAACTTTTGAAATCAGTTCCAAGCAGATGGAATGCTAAATCATGGCATGTTATTATTGCAGCTATTCTATGGACTGTTTGGCTTAGCAGAAACGAACTCATCTTTCGCAACTCTCATATTAAACGAGAAGCTTGTATTCATCTAATCAAAATCAGGTCGGCTAAATGGTTGGGCGCGGTAGACATGCTGAGTGACAAGTTATTCTCCAATTGGGAATCCAATCCTGTTTCAGCATTGCAGGTGCATTTTCTGAACAAAAAATCCTCTTTTTGGGATATGCTCTTCAAGGATTTCGATATTGTTTGTGCTGTGGACGGTTCTCTTTTTCATGAATCTTCTACAAATCCCCGTGCTGGCATTGGAGGATGGATCAAGGATACTTTCCACGTAACCAAATTCCTATTTTCAGGTCCAGTTATAGACTCTACCGTGCTAGAGGTAGAGATGGTAGCTATTTGGTACGTTATACAGACACTACTGCACATAGAGATTGAACACCGAAAAATAGTTATTTGCTCGAATTCTAGGGAAGCCATCACTTGTTTCAGGCACAAGTGGATTCATGATGAATCGCAAAATAGTTTCAGGCCATCTGTTCATCTCAAATTTTTGCATATTCCAAGGGAATATAATACAGAGGCTGACTATCTGGCAAAAAGGGGGACAAAGCAAATTCACTTCACTGGTGCATGGCTATAATAGATTGGTTTTTGAAAGACTTCTTTTGGCGGTTATGGAATACTCATCACCTTTCTTTAGTTGGTGCACCTGCTTCACTTGGCATTGTCCTATTTGAATAGTCTTTGGCCTAACTAACTAGGTCTGATTAGCTCTTCATTAAGTCTTTTATGGTTGCAGTGGTGTTCTTATCCAGGGTAGTCTGTAGTAGTTTTATTTTGTCTTAGCCTGCTCCGTGTTTGCAGGTTTTTCAGTTTTTGTTCAGTGATTGTGTTGTGGTGGTTGTTGTAAGTGCCGTGATGGCTGGTTTTTAATATAAATGCTGCTTATAAAAAAAATTAATAATTTATGTATATTGTATTAAGAATTATTCTGTTTCACATCCCATTAGTTTAGACCAATTGTACTTTATTACCTCATATTTGACATAATAGTTCTATGTACAACATAACCCTTTTGTTAAAAAAAATTCTTATATTATTTTAATAGAATATCTTCAAATAAAAAAACCCAAATCATTTTATAAAAATTTAAGTATCATGTTCCAAAGTTAACATTAGAATCGAAACTACGTAATTTTGATGTCTCCCAAAGTTAACATTAGAATCTTTTTTCTCTAATTTATTTAATACTAGCCTATAACCTGTGCAATGCAAGGTTGATAGTAAACTGTTTAATTATATTTGAAAAAATGACCAAAATACACCACTTTTCTAAATTTACTGCCCAAAATACATGTACACGTGAAGGATCGACCAAAATACCCACCGAATACGCATATTGGTCCTGTGCATTCATTTTCAGGACTGAACACGCATGTCCAACATGCGTGCTCTTTAGTTTTTTTTAAAATTATGCGCATCACAACAATGCGTACACATAGGGAATCTTTTCAACTACACGCATTACTGTAATGCGTAGATCAATTTTTTTCTTTATATATAATCTAACTATACGTAAAGTGGTTATGCGTGGCTCTTTTTTAAAAATAAAAAAATATAAAGAATACGCATGTTAGAAATGCGTGGCCAGCTTCTTAAAAAAAAAAGAGAAGAACACGCATGTCCAACATGCGTGTAAGAGGCTGCGCTTGTTGGACATGCGTATCTGATGGGTATTTTGGACGAACCTCAGCGCTGGTGGGTATTTTGGGCAAGTAGAATAAAATGGTGGGTATTTTGATTTTTCACCCATTATATTTTGTTAAAATTTTAAGTTGCATATATGTTTTTATTATTAAAATATTTTTTTTAATTTTATAAATTTCATGAATATAAATATTACTCTAATTATTACTTTCAAATACATATGTATATATAAAAATATTATATAAAAGTAATTTTTTAAACTTTTATTTAGTAGAAAGAGTGAAATTTATCTAGTCATGTAGACCTTTTTTCAATTTTTATACAAAATTTTCTATATTGTAAGTGTTTTTCAGATTTTATGTAATTTTTAACTATATAACTTATAACTCGTGTGATGCACAAATGTTTTTTTTTAATATTTTTTATCTTATTACTCATATTTTCATATATATATATATATATATATATTTATTAGTAGGACAAAAAAATATTTACGATAATAAAATACCATAATACATTTTTCATAGTATTTTAAACGATAATGTTTTAATTTTTAACAATAATATACTCCCTCCGTCCCACCCAAATGTTTACATATGGGTTGGGCACAAAAACCAAGGAAAAATATAAAGAAAGAGGAGATAATGAGGAAAAATGAGTAAAGTAGTGGGACCTATCACTATATAATGTATAAAATGAGTTAGTGGAGGAAAATAATGGATGTAGTTGATTTTTATATTATAAAACTTTTCTATTTTGGGAAAGTTTATAAATGTAAAGAAATGGGTGGGACGACCCAAAAAGGAAAGTGTAAAGAAATGGATAGGACATAGGGAGTATTATTGACGGAAATTTTTGGGAGTAGTTTATAGTGTATAATAATACTTTATTAAAAAAAGATAATAATTGTTTTATTATAATATGATATTGATGGGAATAGAACTTTAAACTCTTAAAGAAAGTTTATAAAATAATATATATATTTAATATAGATATGTTGTTTGGGGATTCGAACTTTACCAATGATAATATTTTAAATATTAAAAAAAATATTCTTTTAGCATTAGGTATTATGTATTAGATCCAACGATTCTCACTAGTTTATCTCAAAATTCAATGGTTGCTATTGAGTGTACCAAAAAAAAATTGTACCAAACCGAATTCAAATAACAAAAAACAAAATAACAAGATTAAACAAACGGTAGGGAAACTGTATCCAATTAGAGCATCTGCAATAGTGGTTGCCAAGTTCTATGTGCCATGGCACCCTTGGTTGCCCACCTATTGGAGTATCAATGTTGCAATGTTGCCAAAAGTTGGCAACTTCCCATTTTAGTTAAAAGACATACATTTCCCAAAAATGTATTTAATTTTACCATTTTTTATATCTCCCATATTTTAAAAGTATTTATAAAATAATACTCCCTCCGTCCCATTTTTATTGTCCATCTATCAAAATTCAATTTTATTCAATCATGTCAATTTAACTCATAGTTACCAAATAATTGTATTATTTTTTATAAAAGTTAACATAATTAACACATAATATACCTTATTAATTAAAAGTGAACAATTATTTTGGGACAACGAAAATAGGAAACAGTGGATAATAAAAGTGGGACAGAGGGAGTATAAAATTCATGTATGAGACCACATTGACAACTTTTAAAGTTGTCAACTATTGGAATAGATTTGTAACAAAAGTTGCCAACAATGAGATAGATATTTGTACCAAACCGACACCAAATATACCTTGTTTCGCTTATAATAATATAGTATAGATAGATAGATATTGTAGTTAAAGTTGTCAACTATTGGAGATAGATTTGTACCAAACCGACAACCAAATATACCTTGTTTCGCTTATAATAATATAGTACTAGCTTATAACCCGTGCAACACACGGCTCCTTTTTTAATATCTATAATTATATTAAAATTTTAAATTTTATATGTTATTAATTTACATAGCAATTTTTTGTTAAAAAATTGATATATATAATATTTTATACGTTCGATTTAATATTTGTATTCTATCTTGAATTTTTAAAATTTGATTTGAACGATTTTACAGTCCATGTGAAATTAACAAAATAATGTTTAATTCATTGATGGTTTAGTTATTATTTTCAAATCAAATCAACGCAGAATCAAACACATGTTGAATTTATTCAATTTTTTGCATTGAAAATTCTATTGAAAATTTTGTTGAATATTCAACCAAATTCTATTAGGCCTTAAAAGAATTTGACGATTTTTTGAGTTGAAAATTCTATTCGATTTAGAAATTTTACTTATATTTGGTTGAATTTATCAAAATCATTTTCAGTATTGAATATACTTCTACTAACAACCAAATACAGGTTTTAATATTAGAAAATAACGATTTCCATCTTTTGATTTTAAGACCTAACGATCTTTTTTATTTTGGTATATAATAGAAATTCAATGTTATTTACATAATAATTAAATTTGTCTCCTTATTAAGTTATAATTTTTTTTATTTTAGACTTTTTTAAAATCCAGGTCTAATAAAACTTCATTTAACTTATAATCTTTTTATACAATAATTATTTTTTATATAGTATAATTTTGATCGTCTATTTTAATAAAATAAAATCATATCCAACGGTTGAGATTGTTTTGGCAACGACAAATTATCATAGTATCAAAATTTGGATAAGATATCTTTTACAATTATATATATATATATATATATATATAATTTTTTTAATTAAAATATTGAAAATCATATAGATTTTGAGATAATCTAGAAGAATTTAATACTTATAAAATTGTTTATTAAAAATACTAATTAAATTTGATGAATTAAAATATTTTTAAAAATATTAATTGGTGTGCTAAAAGCTTCTTAGTTTCCTACTATCTTTTAGGCGTACACAGAGCCCCAAAAGGTCACATCTACGAACATGGAACATATTAATTAAAGCTGGAGTTAAATACTTTAATATTATAATAATTTTCTCATAATCAAGCGAGACATTATACATTAATACTGTACTGGACTGGACTACTGGTGGGAATACGAGGCAAGTCAATAAATACCCTTCTAGTATAGTTCTGACCTATCACCTATTATTATTTCTCTTACTCTTATTATATAATACTAGCTTATAACCCGTGCAACGCACGGCTCCTTTTTAATATCTACAATTATATTACTTTTATGAAATTTTATAAGTTATTAATTTACATATCAAATTGGTGTTTAAAAATTGATATATATAAGATTTTACATGTTCGATTTAATATTTGTACTCTATCTTGAATTTTAAAATTTGATTTGGACGTTTACAGCCCACATGAAATTAACAAAATAATCTTTAAATTAATGATGGTTTAATATAATTAAATCTACACAAAAAAAAGGGAAGAAATTGACGCTTTTTTAAGTTGAAAATTCTATTTGATTTATGAATTCTACTTATAATTCGTTTTGATTATCAAAATATCCTTATAATTATTTAAAGATAGCTCTACTCACAATCAAATACAATTTTAATAATAAGTATAAGAGAGATTTTGTCCAAAATTTTGATAATCGGCAGTCTATTCCTCCGTATGACAAAGATCTTAAAATAAATAGATGAAAACCGTTGGATCTAGCATAAAAAATGTTTTATATTTTAATATGTTATAAACTAAAAAGTACTCCGTATATATATTTATATAAGATAGATTTTGTCCAAAATTTTGATAATCGTCTATTCCTCCGGACGACAAAGATCTTAAAATAAATAGATGAAAATCGTTGGATTTAGCATAATTTTTTTTTTATATTTTAATATGTTATAAAATAAAAAGTATATTTATATTGAAATACGAAAATGTATATGTCAATGATTTAAATCATATACAATTAGGTTTTCTACAATTGATAGCATAATGTAGAACTTCTACATAGATTAGGATTAATGTAAAAATTTGTAATTATATTTTCTCTTGATATTCTAAATGTTTCTATTCGAATAATAATTATTAAAGCATCACTAAATTAAAGATAATTTTATGAGGTTCGCATGGATTGTAAAATCATTCAAATCTGATTTCTAGATCTCAAGATAGAGGCCAAATAGTAAATATGAAATTTTTTAATACTAATAAATAAAAATTAAAATTTAATTCTAATACAACTTTTTTTAATTAAATCCTTTTTAGAATATAATTTTCTTTTTTAAAATTCAATTATAATACAACCTTTTTTAATTATATCCTTTTTAGATTATAATTTTCTTTTAAAATTCACTTATAATACAAGATTTTCTAATTATATCCTTTTTAGATTATAATTTCTTTTTTATGTGATCTAATCTTGATCGTCTAGTTTCAATCCAACGGATCATATAATTTTGATCCAATGATTAATGATGAATTAAATTTGCACTTAATTAATTATAGAATGTAATTAATATTTAATAAAATTTAATTATTACGAAGAAAGGGTATTATAGTAAATTAACAAAGTGAAAATTATAAATAAATATATAAGGATATAATTTATAATCCTTATAAGGATATAATTTATAATCCAACGGATGACTTTTAATCCAATTTTTTAATCCAACTGATCATATGCTTCTGATAGTACAAAGACGACGACCAAAAATTTGGATAAGATCTCCCTTATGCTTATTATATATAAGGTATTAATATAATAGGATATAATTTGTGCTCTATCTTGAATTATTAAAATTTGATTTTGACAATTTTATAGCACGCATGAAATTAACAAAATAATCTTTAATTTAGTGATAATTTAAAAATTATTTTCCAATTAAAACTTTAATATTAATAAAATAAAATAAATAAATTTAATTGTATCATTTTTTAATTATATCCTTTTCATATTATAATTTTCTTTTTAAAATTCAATTATAATACGACTTTGCTAAATTATATCCTTTTTAGATTATAATTTCCTTTTTAATATGATATACACATATCATCAACAAAAGAACAGTGCACATCATCCGAATCTATTGACATAATGCATGTTTCTCTTCCATGGCTTCTTAAAATGTTACCGACTTCAGGAGGGAGAGCCCTCGCAGAATGTTTCCCAGGTAGACAAACATATAAATCCTTCGCTTTTAGTTCATATATAGATTTTTGATAGAATAATGTAATTATAATTGTATTAGGATTTTTTTCTCCTTGTATTTATAGATTTTTGATAGAATAATGTAATTATTATTGTATTAGGATTTTTTCCCAATTCATTGTAGACATCTTTTTTATTTGTTTATTTGTAATTGATTTTATTTGTTTATACATATTTTATTTGTTCACTAAATTAAAGATATTTTTAAATTAAATTTAGTTCTAAAGATGAAGAAAAAAAACAAATCGATGAAGAAAGGGTATTATAGTAAATTAACAAATTGAAAATTATAAATAAATATATAAGGATATAATATATAATCCAACGGATGACTTTTAATCCAATTTTTTAATCCAACGTATCATATGCTTTTGGTAGTAAAGCGACGACGACCAAAAATTTGGATAAGATCTCCCTTATACTTATTATATATAAGGTATTAATAGATAGATATTTTAGTTAAATTTAATATTAAATATTAGACTAAAATGCATTTTGCATCCCTTTGGTTTAATGTTATTGCACTTAAGGTTCGTTTGTTTTACGTTAAGCACTTTGCATCCCACAATTTTGAGTTCCCTTGCAATTTACACCCCTTTATTGATTCTCCGTTAAATTTGACCATTACCGTTAGTCAAAATGAGGATATTTTAGTCATTTACTTTTATATTAAACAAAAAAAATTTAAAAAGAAAAAATTAAAAATTGGGAAAAAACTGATAAAAATATGAAACATATTTAAAAAAAATCTTAAATTTGTAAAATAAATTGTAATGAATGTTTTAATAATAATAATAGTAATAATAGTTTATATTTCAAATAATAATTTTCTAAAATTTTATTAATATGTATTTTAATTTTTCTGGAAAAATCTGTATATTATAAATTATATTTTGAAAAATCTGTAAATTACAGACATAATTTTTTTAAATTTAAAAATCTAAAAATAAAAATAATAATTCAGATTGCACATTTTTCAAATTATTATTAATTATTAACCAAAATACCCACAATTTGACTAACTTTAACAATCAAATTTAAATGAAAAGCGTCAAAGGGGTGGAAACTGTAACGAAATTTAAAGTATGTAGATGCAAACTGATTCTTTTTTTTGACAAAATGCAAGTTCATTCCATTAAATTAAACAAGCAACTGACAATGCAATCAGGTTGATAAAACAATAAACGAGCTAAGTAAATAGCCGCATTGTTTCCAGACTGCTTAACACACTGAATCCATAGATTCTTGAAGCTAAAAAAGGTTACAATGGTATCCCGATCAATCCTACCAGCATCAGCCCTGAAATTCGTAATAGCACAATTGACCCTCACATAAATGCGTATTGAAGCCCAATGTTCCAAACCTTCAACTGAAGTTGGGGAAACATAAATTCCCGAAACCGGAGCAAACTTTAATTGTGAAAGTTGAGCTCTTGTGAATTCCACTACCATCTCAAGAATACTCCAGCTATCTATCTGCCGTAAAACAGCTATAGACCTGCCGATACCCCAGCTATCTACATGCCAAAAATCAGCTATAGACATGCCGCAAGTAGCATCGATGCAATCGTTCAAGATCTCCCAAAATGCCAAATAAACCAATTTCAACGGAGTCAATAACGACACCAACAACAACAGAAACATAAACGATAATAACTTAAACGATAACAATCGCACATAAAGCGATACACACGCCAAAAGGCGAGACGAAAACCCAACAAAGATGAGTTTTAATTGCACAAACTAGCTCAAGATCGGAACAGATCTGAGAAAATTCAAAGGAATTTTCGGAGCTTTATTGAATTAAAAACTGACGGCAGTTGTAGGCTGCGATTGAATGGGTGGTGGTGTTGAAATTAGAGGGGATGGGGCTGGGAGAGGAGATGCAGAGATGGTGGGTTGTGCAGCTGCTAGGAGTTGCAGAGGTGAGACGGAGAAGAGGTAGGCAGCTTTTTATTTGAGCAGGAGGGGAGGGGGGAGACTACTCGACTCTCATGTAACCAGAGGGTTTTGCTTTTTATGGCTAGCCCTAAATAGATACTCTAATAGAGTTAATGAATTAGAGTTAATGAGGGCTTATTTCTTCTCGTTTGCAAACTGATTTATGTTAAAGAACTTAACCCAATATGTAATAAGGCAAAACCAAGGGAATGCAATATGCAATTAAGTCTAAATATTATTCTCTTTTTTTTGCTAAGTACATTAAATATTATTCAAATAACACAAAACAAAATAACAAGATTAAACAAACGGTAGGGAAACTGGATCCAATTATGTTTAGGATTTTCATTTTGCTTATATTACAGTTTCACATTGACCTTGTTAAAATAAAAGCCTGAATTTTTTTTACTGTATTTTAGTTTCCACTTTCCAGTAAAAGAACTTCCCAGAAAAAACATTCTATTCTTCCCACGTTCACACGTTCCCTTTCCTTTTCTCCTACATCCTTATCTTCCTGTAAGATAAACTACTACTCCTACTATACAGGAACAGCACACGAACACGCACACACTAATCGCGCGTCTCCCCTCTTCTCCATCACTCATCCTTGGCTCCTCCTCTCTTCTCAATCGATCATCACTCTCCTCTTCAGGTTCAGAAATTTCAATAATTTGTATGATTTCTACATAATATATGTTGATTGTGTGATCATCAAGAAGATGAAATTATGGATATACATCAAGTTCTTTAGTTATTCACAACCCATAAGCATACTAGCTTTTGAATTGCATGTGATTTCCTGACATGGAATATTTATAGATTTTGCTCAGGGCCGGAGCTAGAAAATGCTAATTTTTTTTTTCCATCTTAATAATCAATATGTTAAAACAATTTATTATTAAATAAAATGAAAAACTATCATTAAAATTTTTTATTTTATAAAATACTTAAATTCATGTATTAAAATTCAAAATTATTATAAATATCAAAATTTTTATCGATATATTCATAAAATTTATATAAATTTGAAGGGCAAAATAAAAATATAATTTTTTTTCATAAATTTTAATACTAATTTCATGATTATACGAGAATTTGGGGTGGCGGCCGGCCCTGCCACCCCTTGCCTCTGTCCCTGATTTTGCTCAATGACCCTACTCCATTACTGACTTGGCCAATAATTAAAGCAGCAAAATAAGATAAAATGAATTGCAAATTATGTGCAAGTGAGGTAGTATTTTATAAGAAAAGTTAACACCATAATGTTGGATGATATTGTCGTAAGTGTTAAAAAAAAATTAATTATATTTCTCATGTTGTTAGCCAAACACATGAAAAAAAATTAAAACAAAATTAAGTTATTTTTTTGGTGAAACAAGGAAATCTTGATTTGTAGCTTAATCTTCATCTCATTTTAAACTTGTTTTATACCATGATCCAAGATAATAAGTTTTAAAAATCAATTATTGTTGTAATTGCACAAATATTAGTGAACAGTTCAATTCAACTCTTAAGATATTCGAATTTAAATTGATAATGATGGTGCTAAGCTCGAGTTTTTAATACTTGAATTCAACTCGATAAAAATGAAGCTAAGCCCAATTTTTTTTTTGTTTTTTATATGCGAAGATAGAGTTTTAATTTATTCAACTCACGAAGGCTTATCCTAGTTTTCATTTTTTATTACTTACATAATATAAATCGTATAATCTGTAACCTCTATTAATAAGCGAAATTCCTTTTTAATGGTACTACTTTTTTGGTTCGCTCCAAATTTTGGTTTCACCCCTAAACTCATATTTACTACTTTTTTGGTTCGCACCATATTTTGGTTTCACCCCTAAACTCCTATTTCTACTAGAGTTCTATGTTGTTGTTTTTAATTAAAAAATATAAAATCTATTGTAACGGTATAATATCTTTTTGCAATTATTGGTTCGCACCATATTTTGGTTTTACCCCTAAACTCTTTTTTCTACTAGAATTCTATGTTGTTTTTTTAATTAAAAAATAAAAGACCTATTATAACTATAATTCTCTTTTTGCAATTATTGGTTTGTACCATATTTTGGTTTTACCCATAAACTCCTTTTTCTACTAGGATTCTATGTTATTTTTTTAATTAAAAAACAAATAACCTATTATAATTATAATTCTCTTTTTACAATTATTTTAATTAACACGAGGTACCGCACACAATAAATTTACAAGTGCACTTCATTAAATTAACCCAACATTATAAAATAATTCAAAGACTTTATCATATTATCTTTTTTCCATATTAATAAGCGAAACCATCTTTTAAATTGTATTACAGTACCAAATGAGAAAAGGCCCCCAATGTCACAATTTTAAGTTAAATGACCCCAAATATCACAGCTCAAAAATTTGGCCCGAAATATCACTCCAAAATACTGTTTCGTCCTATGTTACTCGGACTCGGCTATAAGTGTCCGACATGGGTACGTGTCCAAGTATCAGACTCGGCAACATTTGGAAAAATGTAAATGTGTTTGGCTTAAAATAAGTATCCAAGTCCGAGTGTCCATGTCCGAGTGTTGAGTGTCCGACACCGGTACTCCAAGGTAAAATGAAGAGTCCGAGTAACATAGGTTTCGTCTAGCGTTTTCTGTTTTTTTTACAAGCGCTAATGCGTCTAGCGTCTTCCCTATATTTTTTTTTTTAATACAACAACGCTGTATAGTCTAGCGTTTGTGGGAGGAAAACGTGACATGATGATGTGGTGTTTTTGGGGGGAAACGCCACATTATGTTGCGTTTTGAGTTTTTTTTAGTTTTTTTTTCAGTGGTTCAATAATTAACTTTTAGGATTCAACGTTTCCATTTTGAGTTTTAGAAATATTCGGAACAACGAATAAACCGTATGCAAACTTAGGGTAACCCTAACTTATCCTGATTTTTAAACGCGTTAGGTCGCCGGATTCATTTTTTTATTTAAAATTTTTAAATTTTATTTCAACGATTAACCTTTGGGGTTCAACAGTTCCATTTTGGGTTTAGAAATATTCGGAACGATGAATAAACCGTATATATTTAGGAGAAATAAAAAAATTAAAAAAAAAATAAACATAACAATTAAGATTCTATTAGTTTAAAAAAATTAACTTTTTAAACGATGAAGTGGCGTTTCTCACAAAACACCATTTCCTGTGGCGTTTCCAAAGCTGTAAACATACTTTCAATTAGCGTTTTGAAAAAAAAAAAACAGAACGCTACACGAAGTAGTGTTTAAAAAAAGGATAACGCTACACGAAGTAGCGTTTATGCTAAAAAAATTAAAACACAGTATTATACTATGTCTTGGAGTGATATTTGGGGCCAAGTTTTTCAATTATGATATTTGGGGCCATTTTCTTAGAAGTTGTGATAGATAGGGCCAACACCCGTTCCAAATTTGGTTCCACCCCTTTATTCCTATTTCTTCTAGAATTCTATAAAATCTTTAATATAATAAAAAAATTGTTGTAATCATAGAACAATTGCAGTTCTTCCCAGCCATTTATTCCTATTTCTTCTAGGACTCCAAGTTATCTTTAATAAAATAGTAAAATTCTTATAATCTTAAAACAATTGTAATTCTTTTATTATAATGGTTTGAGTTACAAAATAATCTATTAGTCATAAATATCATATTTTTTTGATTTTCTTAAAATAATCTTAAATTAATAATAAATTTTATTAATAAGTAAAAAACTCGTTCTAATGATACTTCGGTCTCCATATTTGATTTCACCCCAAAATTCTTATCTTCCAGAATTGTTAAAATTTTGTTATAAATATAATTGTTTCTTTACTATAACCTACTGAGTTGTATAAAAAACATAATTTTTTAAAATCATTCAAAATATTAAATTGATGATCAGTTTAAATTAATTTTCTCGACCCGTGCTTCGCACGGATTATCACCTAGTTATATATAATGACTCTGTCGAATTTGAGCGTGAGCCTTGATTATCTAATCAAATTAAAGTTTGAGCTTGTTGGCTTGACTCGACTCGATTGCACTTGCTTAATGGTTAAGATCTTTAATCTTTGTGCCATTAAGAATAAAAGATTAAGATAACATTACATGAAATTTACATTAGAGCATCTCCAAGAGCTTCTTCATCTTGGCTCTTAAGTTGAGATTCGAGAAGAGAGAAGAAAAAAGTGTGTTCCAAGAGACTCCTAGTCAGTCCTAAATTCATTAAAAATATAATCTCTTTTCTCAGAGTTCTTAGAGTATCTCCAAGTCTCCAACAATCTCTTAGTTCACTCTTTATAAATAATATAAATATAAATTATTGGTTCTTAAAGATTTAGTGGATGTTCATCTCCAACAATTCTCTTTATTTTGACTCCTTAATTAATTTTCTATTATTAAAATTAGTTTGAATTCAAAAAAATTACAAAAGGAAATGAAGAGAAAAAGAAATAGGATTATGAATATATAATATAATAATAGTTAAGAGTGGAAGTATGCTCTTAAAATTGAGGAGAGAGAAGAGACTCTTAGTATTTTTAAAGAGCCACTAAGAGTCTCTTGGAGCAACATTTTTGTTCTCTCTTCTCAATTTTTAAGTTAGGAGTTAGAATAAAGAGGTTCTTGGAGATGCTCTTACCCACTCCTAACTAATATTTTATACTAAATCCATAAGAGCATCTCAAAAAGACTCTTTATATGACCTCTTAAGTGAAAATATTAATAGCTTATCAAAAATTAGAGTTCCAAGATACTCTTAGAAGCTCTTTAAAAAGTTACAGTTGAAATATGAATAAAATATAAATAAAGAGCAAGTATAGAGAGCATTGTTGGATTTGACAACGTAAACGATGTAGTAACTTACTAAGAGCTCAATTGTTTGTATTGTTAAGAGTGAACTAGGAGAATGAGAATCTTCGAGATGCTCTAAGATACACTTTCCTTTTCCTTCACTTTTCTTTTGTCTTTTTATAAATTAAACTTACTTTTAGTATTATAAAATTAAACAAGAAGTGAGTATAAAGAGTATTGTTGAAGATGAATGTGCATTAAATTGTTAAGAGCTAATGTTTTATATTACATTTAAGAGTGAGTTAAGAGACTCTTGAAGATACTCTTAGAAACTGGAGAATCAACTATAAACTAAACTAAGAGAAATCACTTCTCATTAAAGATGATAAAACATTTAGGGATTGGAAATTTAATTGACGGAAATATCACAGAAAAGAGCTTGTTTGGTAATCATCTTACCTAACTGGAGAGAAGTGAAGAGAAATGAAGGATGTTACCTAACATCTTTCTTTTTCTTTTTTCCTATTCCACAAACATGATCAAATATAAATGATATGTAGAGAAATGATCAAATAAGAACCAGCACCGAGCAGCGCTATCTACCATAACCAATTGTTGCCATCACCATCGACCTCCAACCACCACCGTAATCACATCACTTTAGCTACCATATACAAATTCATAAATAAAGAAAACAAAATGGGTGATTTCCACTCTCCGAAATAGTATCACAGTGTATAAACAAGTAAAACGTAGTATAAAATGGAGATATGAGTTTAGTTCCTAGTTTATAGACTAATTTAGTTTCTAGAGGTTAGCTTGTTTCCTTGCGTGTTAGTTTTAATATCTGTTATCTTATAATTTGTCTTTTAATCTTTTAATATTATTTATGTTTGCTTTGTTTTTTAGGGTTGTGTTTAAATAAAAATAATTATGAATGTTTCGATTAAAATAGGTCTTTGAAATAATTAGGCCCTTTAAAATATGTCGTTAGAATAAATAGGTCTTATAAATATGTTTACATTAGATTATTTATGTTTTCTGAATAGAATAAGTTTTAGTTTAATTAGCATTGTTAAAATAGGTTTTAAATAATAGAGAGAAGAATAAAATATGAGATTAAGATGTGCATGTTCTTGCTTTGAGTAGGATTTTATAAAATACATTTTTTCTTTAATATATTAAACAATTTGCATGGGGTTTTGATCAGATTTGTGACAATGACATTCATATATATAATCAACTCAAAAGTTAAATAAATGAGTTTGGTAAAGATGAATTATGTGTCATTAATTTTTATCCAAATTTGAACAGGGTAGAAAGAGACTGGCAAGAGCTAGGGTTGACGTGGAGGAGAAGTGAAATTGTGAAGAAAATAAATGGGGAGAAAGAAGTTGGAAATTAAGCGAATCGAGGACAAGTGTACTCGACAAGTGACTTTCTCAAAGAGAAGAAGTGGATTGTTTAAGAAAGCCAAACAACTCTCCATCCTCTGCGATGTTCGAATTGCTACCATTATCTTCTCTAATCGTGGCAAATTATATCAATTTTCTCACGAAAATAGGTGATCATAAATTTTTCTCCATCTAAATTTACTTACTCACAATCTAACTTTATTTTATGTTGTGCTTTGACTAACTTATCCATTTTGGTAACTTGTTTCTCCATTACCTATTCATAATGATTCTTCAGTATTTCTTATTTGAAATAACAATTTTGATACCAATTTGATTCAAGACTAATTACAAGATAAGAATGTGATGAAACATTGATGAAAACAAGTAAAAATATAGATTTAGCTTCTTTTTCTAGAGAATAATAATAATAATAACAAGAAGTTAGGTACTCCAACCATGGGGGAGGGATGCGGGAGATAAAATACTTTTGTAATTAGTAAATGTCAATATATACTAAATTATTGAAGCCAAGACACTTGAATTAAGAAACACATATATGTATATTTAAAAAATTTATAAATAGATTTCAAATAAAAAGCTAACACATGTAATTAGAAATTTAATCTTCAATAATATTGAACATGTATAGCATATTATAATATGAGTAAATTGTAATCGGATTTTAAATGTTTGTAATATTATAATTACTTAAATAAGATTTGAGATGTATACCATCAAAGCTGTAATAGGATTTAAAGTAAATTTTAAATTGTAATTAACGCATTTGGAGCATTATAACTAATCATATATAAACACTAACACATATATAATTGGAATTGAAAAAATAAAGAGTAAATCTTAAATAAAACTTAACATTTAGAATAATTTGATATGCTTCTATATGTCATAACATACTAATTTTTATAATAAATTAATTATCTTCCTTTTTAATTTTTTTATTTTAATCAGAATAATTATAATCTTGTTTTCTAATTCAATTATATGATATTTATAATCTTGTTTACAAACAAAATTCATATTATTTTTATTTTAATCCAACTCTAAAGAATATCACATTTATATTATTACCATCCAAGATCTAATCCAAAACTTTCATGCTTTTCTTAAATAATTTTAGTTTGGTCGAAATTGATCAAATAATCCATGCTATTATTGTTTTACCACGACCTCGTCTATAATTTAATTTTACTACATTACTAAATAGGCACGTACTTGTTTAAAAGGAAAAGTAAAACAACTAAACATATCCTAAACTATTCCTATACATTAATAATAAAAATCTTAAATCAATAATACTTTGTTAATTTTTGAAATCACACATATCATTGTTAAATTCCCAAAATCACATCTATAAGTGGTACCTTATTAATTCCCCGATATGGCCTAAATAAGTGATAACATGTTAAATCCCCCTTCATAACGCAATAAGGTAGTTCTTTATGATGAATATAATAATAACTTAACATGATATCAGAGCTCTAGTTGGGAAAGGTCTTGAGTTTAATTTCATCAGACCCTCCCATATTCTCAGTATTTAATATTTAATATGGACGTGAAGAGAATTTTCGTTGTTTTCACCTTGTAAAACGTTAAAAAAGTATGTTAAAAGCTAACTTACTACTACTCAGTTGTGCCATAGAAGTTTTTATGATATTTTCACAAATCTCCGGAATTACCTTAAATAATATCTTTTACTTCAAAAAATGATGAAAGTCTTCGAGATGCATGTAATAAAATAATTTTGTTGATTTTGTGTTTTTGTTATCTTTCTAGATATTTTCCGATGTAAAATGAAAGTAAGTTCATACATGCTTACACGAGAACAAGCCTTGCAACTGAGGTTTAGGGAAAAAAAACTCTTATGGCATCAGTCGCATTGATTAAGTATGGTAAAAACACCAATAACCATTTAAAACTTAAGCTATATGCCCTTAATATTCCTACAACATAGTCTGGATTTTCAAAAAAAGTTAATTAATTCAACTTTCATAGAGACTCTTTAACCATTTTTGTTATCTTTGGCTTTTATTTAATACTAGGTTTTTCTCGGAGTGGCAAGCCTAGATTAATTCTTTTGAGTTTTTTCTTCTTACAAATGTATCACTTGCTCTACATGCCCAACTTTTTCTACTAAATAATTTTAAATAAATAACTTGGGGGTTGTACTTATATTTAACTTTGCATTTAAGTGATTTATGCATTTCTGACAAGAAGGATTGTGTTTCTAATTGTTTACGAGAATGACTTTTACTTCTTTGTATACACGATCATCTTATTGTCATGTACCATAATAGTTAATCATAATTTCTACCTTTAGCGGGAGTAGTTTGGCTGCGATTCTTCAACAATATCATGATGTTTGTGATGAAGATGGAAGAGAAGCTAGTGGAATTCATGAACTTAAGGTAACCAGTTCTCATATTAGTTGTCTACTCGTCCAAACTATAAACATGCAACATATCCAAGGTCACACTTTGGTCAATATTATTCAACCTCTCCCACCACTTAAAACTTATCTCTATATTTCACTTCGGGTTGGAATTTTTTTTATCTAAGCTAGATGGGATGATTCTTATAATCCTTTAGTCGCCATTTGCATACTTTTTATCTAAATTTTCACTTATTTTTCTTTCAAAATAGTCTTCCGTTGAAAAAGTTACATATCTAAGTGATGACAATTTAAATTTCTGTTAAATTCAAATCGTAATTAATTTGATTTGCCTCTAATGAGTATATACTGCTAATATCACAATAATCAAATATAAGATAATTGCTATTATTTATTATTTTCATCTTCTTGTTTTGTGTTTTTTAATTGTGGTTAATAATATATTCTTTTGTTTGGCTTTTAACTATTATTTTGTAGAACTCATCAAAACCAGAACCAATGAATTATAACCAAATTATAAATATATCTGATTAAATTATATCACATTCACATTTATTTTCCATGTACATTTTTGTATTTTTTTTCAAAATTACCTGGATTCGGCATTTTAAGTCCTTTTTGTTGCATTCTACTTAACTAGCTTATTTAACCAAAGAAAAAAGAAGAAGTCTGATTTAGTGATGAATTTCATTCTGGCAAGTCTCAAGTTTGTCGGTTGGTGATGATAGTTTAGGGAATTGACACACTATATTTGCTAATTTGACACCGTGGAATGTTTACTTGTGCATAGAGCTCAGAGGGTGGTGCAACTAGTCAAGGGAATAGAAATATCTTGCAAAGTGTTCCGAGGCAAGTACTCTTCTATTTGAATGTTAATAGATAATTATATTATGTAATAACATACGCCTGACGTATAGATCTTGTCCAGTTGCCTCAACGAATTAGACTTGGACCAGCTCACTGTTGCTGACCTTGCACAACTAGAGAAAGAATTGGAAGCTGCACTAGTACAAACAAGAGCAGCAAAGGTCTCGGTCCATGTATGAACATCTACACTTTTTATCTATATAGATTGGTAATATAAGCTGTCTATAGATACAAAAATGTCCACAAATGCAGTGTATCTATCATCTATGTAATTAACAAGCCAATTGTTGCCAAAACCACAAATTACACGTTGTCTTTAGACAGCCAGAGAATAATACATCAGACTTTTGTAAGAAACTATTAATGCTCCTAGCATAATTTCTACAAAAAGAACAAACTCCCTTGCTTATTTGCAGTTCTTAGTCAGGCCTGACTTACGTTTGATAGTCCACCTAAATGTGCAGCAAGCAGTTAATAAACCTTGGTTTAGTAACGAATTCATGGTTATAGGTGTGGATGCTACGAGTTTATATGCTGTAAATAGTCTACATTCAGGAATAATTGTATCTGTTCAATTTTTCTCATTATGTTCATTTTGTTGCAGATTCATGAAAAAACACTGATGTCCAAGATCTCTGTTCAAATATTTCCTTTATTTTACTCTAAATTCTCTGAATGATCTAGGATTCTTTTTATTTTCTCTACTCGTTTGCATGCCTAATTCTCTTGATCTTAATCTCCGAAATCCCGACAGTGCCATCTGCTTAGGCCCTAAAAGGATAGAAATTTGCATTACACCAATTAGGCATTTGTCCGGAAAAGAGTTATTTTGCACTCTTGCTTGGAAACTTTATCATGGGCCTACTGAACAGTTTGGCACTCTTCTAAGGTTGGGAACATGGTCATCCTGCACTCTAATTCAGAAACCCAATCATAGACATGCGGAACAGTTTGGTTCCCTCCACCTTTGATAACCAATTACTTGTACGGTTGTACCCTAGAAGTTCCCCAACCAATCCCTTGATCTCATTATTGAAAATATTGCTTCCATGGATATGAAATCTGTACATTTCTATTAGATCACCTTCTCAACAAGCTAATATGATAGGACCAAGTTCCTAGTCTGGGATTGTGAAACTGAAATAGAAACTAATGACCTATCTGCACTAATATTCATAAAGTTACGTTTTTACTTCTGTTATTAGGCTATCTAGAACATGGCACTCCTACTCTCAAAATTTTGCGTGTTGATTAGAGTCAAAAGTGTGTCATAATTGCAAGATAAAATCTGGTTAATTTAGGTTTTAAAGAACCTAGGACTTGCATCTGAATATACTAATGACTTCGGGCAGCTCATAGGTTGGTGATTAACTTGGGATTTAATTTAAGGCATTTTGCTACCTTGATACCTTCTATGCTGTTGTGCTATATATAACAATCATGTTTAATTAGTTTAAAACATCCTGCTTTATGTGACTCTCTCTTGTTGTGACCAATGTGGGCTGTGCTAGTCACTCTCCTACTGGTCCCTTATGTTATATCTGAACGTGTCTACCTATGTACCGATGTTTAGAATGAACTAATCCCTCGGGGAATATCTGGATAATATTTTAAGTATCTATGAAATGCCTACTGGACATGCTTGCAAGCCCAAGTTATACAACATATACTACTCTCTTTCTCATTTTAGATGATGTTTGACTTTTAAACATGTAAATTGAGGTTTAAAATAATCACACACTTGGACACAAATTTTATTTTTGATATTCTTATGAAATAAGAATTTAGAATTTAAACTTTTATTTGATATAAGAATGAAAGTAAAGTATTACTATTGCTTTTTTCTATCTTAATATGGTGTCAAAAAGTGAAACATCAGTTAAAATGGGAAATAGGTGGTATTGTGTTTGGGGTCTAGTCAATTCCTATTAATTTTACTTATTCTGCAGACACAGCAGATGATGGAACCAGTAAAACCTCTCCAGGAAAAGGTATTTATCCTTAACGTTCTACATATAATTTGTTTATGCTACCGCAGTAAGGTTTCTTAATGTTGTTGATTACAAACAGCCGGCCGCAGCATTCTGGCTTCAATATATTTGGGAGACCGGATTTAAATAAATATCTCACTTGAACATATTAGTTGTTACTATTGACTCGTAGCATCTGACATATTTGTTGCAAGGACAACTCTCATATGCTACTCCATCTTAAATTTCAAGTCATGGTGCACTTGATATCATTTCGTAACTTTTTGACTTTGTTTTCTTTTATTACAGGTTATTTTATTGATGACAATAAGGATATTTAAACATCCAACTGCAAATCCTAATATTAATCAGACACTTTTATGCATCTGTTACTTGTGTAAACTTTTGTAAATTAAGCACAACAAAAGATGGAAAATATTTATCGCACATGGGGAGCATATTCAATACTTAACTACTGGTTCTTTGTTGAAAACCTCAATTTGTCAAAGTAATTTGTACAGAGTACAACAGGCCACTCTACACAGCACATTGACATTATTGTTAAACTAACATAACAAAAGAATTTGTAATGACATGTGACTTTGCTAACCTCTTTGTGTAGGAAACTTTGTTAAGAGAAGAAAACGAGCTCTTGAAGCAGCAGGTAGATATATAGTGCCAATTGTTTACCTGAACATTATTATTGCATATATTTTTTCAGACAAGCAGCACCAATTAGTGATTTATTAACTTCTGTGCAATTACAGATAGCTACAATGGTTAAGGAAAACCTGGATGCAAAGGAGATGGGCGATAACAGAGAGTTAAATATAGAGTTGCGTAAACTTGCAAATAATGAGACGGATTGTTCACTACCGCGGCAGACACTTAGTTTGCTTTTCTAGCGATATGTTACATCCATCATCAAGGACCACCAGCAGGTAGACATCTGATCAAAATCTTCCATCATCAAGGACTACCTGCAGGTAGACATCTAATCATAATCTTAAACACAACGAAAGCATATCGCAACTGTTGTTTCTGAAAGCTCTAAATATCAGCTTATTTCTATATGCCAGGATGATATTTCTCTGGTCTTTACAGTAATAAACTTGTTTAAGCATTGTGTTTTGTTTTTCTATTTACTCGGCAGTGTATTTATTTGGTATCGTCATCAATAAAACTCTGTAAACTGTGTGTGTTTTCTCTTTTGCTATCTCGCTGTAGCGTGTACCTTGCACGACATAATAAAATTTGTCAAAGGAAGCGTTATTTGGCTTACACTTCAATTGGTATATGATAGTGTTTTTTTCCCTAGGACTTTACTATTTCTAGACCTTTGTAAACTTAAAATGAGACCTGATTGGGAAAAGCACCTGCAATCGGCAATGTGAGTTGTATTTCCTAAAACATATTTGTGATGGTTTGGGTCATTGCTTTGCTGCGCCTGATAATTAGTTTGACAAATGTTATTGAAGGATTCTGATGTTGGTCTAAAGAAAGACAGGTTCCTTGCCTGAGATTAAGCTTTTGCTCTAAGGGTCATTCTCCAATTGGACAATAATTGTCAACCAAGAGAAAACAAAGAATTAGTAGTGTATAGCTAAACAAAAAAAAAAAAACGAATTATTAGTGTACTCTCATCTCTCAGCAGTATATTTAAACAACACAACACAACGTACTCAGTATATCCCGCATGAGCAGGGTCTGAGGGGGGTAGGATGTACGCAATCATGTCCCTACACAAAGGTAGGGAGATTGTTTCCGGTTTTTGATCTCCGGCAGGAATTGAACCCGTGACCTCACGGTTTACGGATTGGGCACTTACTACTGTGCCAACTCAACCCCTATTCTCAGTAGTATATTTGTATAGCCTAAAAAAAAAAAAAAAAAAAATTTAGCCTAAAAAAATTGTTTCTCCTACTCTATACCATGTGTAGCACACCATAATGTTACCCATCCGGAATGAAAAACCGAAACGAAGTTTTGTTATATTAAGAAGAAGGGTAGTGCAGTAGTAGGTGCGAACTTGTGCACACTTTACATGCAATTTATTTTGTTTGTTGCTAATCGATAATTTCGCAACTGAAATTTACCAAAAAATATAAAAAGAAAAGATAATTTTATAAGTGAAAGTGAAATTTTAGTAAATTTCTAGAATCATGTTGATTTCATCGTGTTGGACAGGATGTGTTGTGTGTATATTTTGAGGAGTAGGCACATAGTGAATTAGTAATTGAAGGAACCTTAATATTTTATACTTGTTCAAATATAAATTCACATATGAAACGAAATAAGCATAAATTCATTTGATTTCCAAAAAAAAAGCATCACTTCATTTGAGTTCATTAGTTTTGATT
Organism: Kitagawia praeruptora; assembly: GCA_037693485.1. Lineage (NCBI taxonomy): Eukaryota > Viridiplantae > Streptophyta > Magnoliopsida > Apiales > Apiaceae > Kitagawia > Kitagawia praeruptora. The sequence goes on from CM075344.1 coordinate 39,755,952, forward strand.
TCTAAATCAGACAGCAATTGGATGATTGATCCAATGGTTCAAAAATGACATATATGTTGCAAAAAAAAGGAGGAAGGAGGAAGGAGGAAGGAGGAAGGAGGGGGGAGGGGGGCCTGATAATTAGTTTGACAAATGTTATTGAAGGATTCTGTTGTTGGTCTAAAGAAAGAAAGGTTCCTTGCCTGAGATTAAGCTTTTGCTCTAAGGGTCATTCTCCAATTGGACAATAATTATCAACCAAGAGAAAACAAAGAATTAGTAGTGTATAGCTATAAAAAAAAAAAACGAATTATTAGTGTACTCTCGTCTCTCAGTAGTCTATTTAAACAACACAACACAACGTACTCAGTATATCCCGCATGAGCAGGGTCTGAGGGGATAGAATGTACGCAATCATGCCCCTACACAAACGGGGGGAACGGGGGCTGATAATTAGTTTGACAAATGTTATTGAAGGATTCTGTTGTTGGTCTAAAGAAAGACAGGTTCCTTGCCTGAGATTAAGCTTTTGCTCTAAGGGTCATTCTCCAATTGGACAATAATTATCAACCAAGAGAAAACAAGGAATTAGTAGTGTATAGCTAAACCAAAAAAAAAACGAATTATTAGTGTACTCTCATCTCTCAGTAGTATATTTAAACAACACAACACAACGTACTCGGTATATCCCGCATGAGCAGGGTTTGAGGGGGTAGGATGTACGCAATCATGCCCCTATACAAAGGTTGGGAGATTGTTTCCGATTTTTGACCCCCGGCAGGAATCGAACCCATGACCACACGATTTACGGATTGGGCACTTACCACGAACCTGTGACCTCACGGTTTACGGATTGAGCACTTACCACTGTGCCAACTCAACCCCTATTCTCAGTAGTATATTTGTATAGCGTAAAAAAAAAAAAAAAATGTTTAGCCTAAAAAAATTGTTTCTCTCCTACTCTATACCATGTGTAGCACACCATAATGTTACCCATCCGGAATGAAAAACCAAAACGAAGTTTTGTTATATTAAGAAGGGTAGTACAGTAGTACACTATATACATATAGGTGCGAACTTGTGCACACTTTACATGCAATTTATTTTGTTTGTTGCTAATCGATAATTTCGCAACTGAAATTTACCAAAAAAAATAAAAAGAAAAGATAATTTTATAAGTGAAAGTGAAATTTTAGTAAATTTCTAGAATCATGTTGATTTCATCGTGTTGGACAGGATGTGTTGTGGGTATATTTTGAGGAGTAGGCACATAGTGAATTAGTAATTGAAGGAACCTTAATATTTTATACTTGTTTAAATATAAATTCACATATGAAACGAAATAAGCATAAATTCATTTGATTTCCAAAAAAAAAGCATCACTTCATTTGAGTTCATTAGTTTTGATTTCTAAATCAGACAGCAATTGGATGATTGATCCAATGGCTCAAAAATGACATATATGTTGCAAAAAAAAAAAGTTTTGGCATTACGATTGCCAGGAACCCGGATCCTATAATATATAGATCACACGGACTAACCATTTTGTTGTCCAGAGGAAGAGTGCTTGATCTGTAGATATCAAAAGGCAACCATCAGCTGCCCTACTTTAGGCTCTAGCAAATATAAACACTCTTGAGCAACTTTGAAAAGAAAGAAAGAAAGATGGATACTCACACATAAACAAAACTATGCCTTAAAACACAAACATACAACTTATGTAAACTCTCACACATATAAAGGCGACGTAGAGGACAGCTAGAGGGTTGGTCATGGAGACAAAACAGGATATACATTAAACAAGTTCCTATGAGGATTTAAATTGATAAAACAAGGGAATGCACTTGTAAAAAGATCTAGGAGGATGGTACGAGTCACACTCTTTGAGGTCGGCCCTTTTGTCCTGCTTCACAACACCCAGTAGCGGAGTATATTATAAACATAGTACCACTACTCTACATATCCAACACGTACAAGTGTACAGCCACTAAGGTATCCATATGTCTTCCTTTGCTTACTCTCCCTTCAGATCTCCACCACACAATTTAAATTACTTTTACAATTTTAAGTAAGGCATTACTTTTTTATTTTTTATACCCATACAAATTTATTGTTGGATCGCAAGTAATTTTTTTTCTTTTTTTTAGAAGAAAAGCAAAGCTTCGAACATTTTTAGCAACGTAGCTACTCGGTTTGCAGATGGTTTAATAAACATTGACTCGATATTTTTCAAAAAATAGAAATCAAACATATGTAATCTTGAATCAGTAGTAGACCAAAGATGGAGTTTAAAATTAGTGAAGTGCTTGAAAAGTGAGTAAATTATGTTAGATCTAAATAAATAACCAGAATCATCTTATGCGATATTATCAAGGTTACACGATAAAATTGTAGTACGGAAGCGTACCTGATTCCATGACGATAGATATGAATACGGATTATGGGACATGATCTTCCACAGACTTGATTCGCTTCTAGCCGTATCTCTCTCTAACTGATGGGAATAGTGTTGATGGTATTTTTGTGAAGTTCGTTCGCAGGGAAGGACTGTTAATACAAGTTCAAGTTTTAATTTCTTACAATCTAGAAGTGTGAAGAAATAATTGGGTGATTTGTTTCTAACTAAATTTAACTAAAATAAGCAATTAAAACTAAGTTTTATCGATAAGGAAAGTAACCCGAGAACTAGGTTTCTTCAATTGGTTCCATAAAGTTGATGTGATGCTATATCTATTTCTCGTACTTTGCTAAAAACAATCCTTCTAAATTCTATAATGTTCTCTCCCAAGATACAAAATAGTGTCTATAATTATATCTCAAAAGTCACTCCCATGATCAATCGAAATATAATTTTAGATTATTAAGACCCAAGAATTATAAGTTTCATAGTCCTCTTATTAATCTCCCGATTCAATAATTGCACTATGTCTATCAAATCATGAACAAAAATTATGACTCATTTCCCAATTTATCACAATCCCTATGAATACAATTAAAGGTTAGCTACTCCCTTAATTGGTTTAAGCCCTCAATGATAGATTAACAAAAGTAGAGAATTAGCATCACAATCAAACAAATATATATCACCAATGAATACTACCTAATTCTCGGATTATAGAATTAATTACACATGATATATAAAGAACACAAACATATATATAAAATAAAAACCATATTTACAAGAGTATAGAGTTAAGAAAAATACAACTTTGAAGAAATCTATAAGTCTGAATTGAATCCCTTCAACCCTTGCCCAAGCTCTCCTTCGAAGTATTTTCTTCTTCTGTACTTTTATTATCTACACCTAAAACTAAACTAAATACAAACTGAATTTTGTGTTACAGGATTTATTTTTCAAAACCTATGAAATCACATCTATTTATAGAACAATTTTAGCACACCAGGTCCAATAAAGAAACTAGCCGGCCCAAAGCACCCAGCACAAAAGAATTGAAAATACACTGAATTTTGATAACTTTCGGCTCACCAGAAACTTGTCTCTTTTATCAAATTAAAAATGGTAGCTGCCATGATGAATACCAGTCTCGGGACAAGGAGGTGAAGACATGCGGCTCTGTTTTGCTGTACACATTCTGGCGCGTGTGGTGCACGCGCTTGGAAGGCAAGTGAGACAGCAACCTACAGCTTGCACAGGAGACAGACGTGTGCTACTTTTGATTTTAGAATTCAAAAGCAACCCATACTGATTCACATTCTTTTGTTTAAAAAACAATTCATGTGGTATTTGACTTTTGAACGGGCTCCCTAAAAATGCTTTTTAACCCGCACATCTTATAATCTTTAATTAATAATTAATTAATTAATTCCAGAAATTATAAAAATAAATATCTAATATTATTAGATATTTATAAATATAATTTTCTAAATAAATTAAATATTTATTAATATAAATAAATCCTTAAGTCCTAAGATGCGGTCTATTGAGGGCTTGGAACCGGACTCCTTTCGCTTCACAAAAATTATATTAATTCCAACCGGGATTCCTGCTTTAAGAATATATCACTTTCCATATTTTTGTGACAATTCTTATTTCCTCATTGTTCGTACAGGTTTAATCTACGGCCTCTTGATGATGTGCAATCGGGCTCCTTTTTCTTCCAAAATTATCCTAAAAACATAAAAAATCATTTTAGCATCCAATCCAAATTAAAATGCTACTAACAATGCTAATCAAGGACAAAATTATTACAAACTAAGGATAAATGAGAGATAACAAGCTATAAAATGTACATAAAATTAGCATGTATCAAATAGGAGGAGTAGAGGTTGCGAATAGCCTTGGGGACCAAAACCCTATTATGTTCTTTATATAGTACTCTAATTAGACCCCATTAACTCTAATCAGATTACTATTGGGTATTACACATTACAAAGCCCATACCGAATAAGATGTTATTGGACACTTTATTTTAGATCACTTAATTAGTCCAAATAGAATAAACATTAAATATAATTGTCTTTAATTTGTAAGCCCACAAATTATTATTAGATTATAAAAAATAATCTAACAATCTCCCACTTGGGCTACAAATTGTTCCAAACAACAATTACATTCAATAACCATAAGTGCGCACAAAACTGTTTATTCTTTAGAAAACATCTTCCTTAATCAATCTGGTCCATCTCATATATAAACATGGAACCAAAGCGACCTTCGTCACATTGTCGTAACTGGATCCTCAATGATCACCACATAAAAATATTCAATGACGTAGATCAAGTATGGATGTGTAACTGGAAATTACATGCAATGTGATCTCAATCATGCCTATTTCCAATTGGTCCTTAATACCTTAGTGAGATCAATCTTTAATCTTTCAAACTGAATGTCAAAACCACAATTGAAAGAGATAGCTCATATAGAGCAATAGAGAGAATAAAATAAAAGAAAAATAACTTTATTCTGCAAAAACTCAAAATACATAATATATCACCATAGTGTCAATATCAAAATTGAGTACCGAATACAATAACAAAACAAAAAACTCCCACTAAAACTGAATATCCTCCAATGAGACAACACCCATATGAGCAGTATGCCCAAAAAAAAAAACTTTATGGTGTCAAAAACTTTAGTAAGTAAGTGGGTCTGCTAGCATAGAATTTGTTCTTATATACTCAATAGACACTAATTGATATTGCATTCTCTCTACAATGACTTGATATTTAATGTCTATCTGTTTAGACATAATAAAAAAAACTTAACCAGAAGTAGATTTTCTTGTATCTACACAACCAACATAATCAGAATCAGAATACATAATGATCTCCAAATTTTCCGATTTCTGTTAAACGAGCATGTAATATTTTTGTTCTTTGCAAGTACCTTATAACCCATTTAATTACAATCCAATGATCCATTCCAGGGTTACTTGAATATCTGCTTAACATACCCATAATGAATGCCAAAACCGGCAGGGTACTAACCATACATAAGACTCCCAATAGCCGAAGTATAGGGAATGTTCTGCATCTCTTTTCCTTCAAGATCATTCTTAGGGCACTGTTTGAGACTAAACTTATCTCCTTTAGCAACAGGAATACTTTACTCCCACTGAATGTGTGATATATCCACAAGTGCCATTATTGTCTCTACTAGAGGATCTACTAAGTGGCACTTCATCTTGAGCTTGTTGAGTTTGCTCTTCTTGAGCATCATCTTGATTTTGAGTAGGAAACTGTACAGGTATATCCACATTGTTATCTTGAACTACATGAGGCAAAGAAACTGATTCTTCCTCAAAGACAACATCCCTGACTTTTAACTTCCCCCTCAAACTCAACATCCTCAAGAAATCTAGCATTTCCCGTTTCGAAAAAAACTTTACCAAAGGATCATAAAACCTGAAACCCTTTATTTTTTCAGGATACCCAACAAAATAGCAACTAACAATTCTTGAGTCCAGTTTATTTTCATGCGGCTTGTAAAGCCTTGCCTCAGCTGGACAACCCCACCAAAAATAATTGATTGACCACAATTCATAAGGGGTTTTAGCTATTGCTTTGTTAGGTACTCTATTTAGTATGTAGGCTGCAGTCTTAAGTGACGTTGTTCACCGGATCCGTCATACCGACCATAGTACTCACCACCACGATCAGATCTGACAGCTTTAATCTTCTTACAAAGCTGATTTTCAACTTCGGCTTTGAAGACTTTAAACACGTCCAAAAATTGTGACTTTTCATGAATTAAAAATAAGTACCCATATCGAGAATAGTTGTCTATAAAAGTGGTAAAATACTGTTGACCATTCCAAGAAGCTGTAGGGAATGGACCACATTATATCAGTATGTATCAACTGTAAGACACTAGTACTCCTATTTGCACTTAATTTCCTTATGTTTGTCTGTTTACCCTTAATACACTCAATGCATACATTAAGGTCTGAATAATCAAGAGATTCAAGTATTCCATGTGACACAAGTCTCTCTAGTCTCCCTTTAGAGATATGTCCTAAGCGCTTATGCCATAACATAGCAGAATTCTCTCTTGATAATCTTCGTTTTGTACCTCTTGATGTTACTTGCAAGGTTTCATTATGTGAAGCAATTGTATTTAGCAAATATAAATTATCAATCAAAGAACCAGTCGCAACCAAAGAAGAATTAAGAAATAGACTAAATTTATTATCTCCAAATGAACAAGAGTAACCATATTTGTCCAAAACAGAAATAGAAACCAAATTCCGTCTAAATGACGGTACTACATAAGTCTCTCTTAATTCAACAAAATGACCAGTCTCAAAAGACAATCTAAAAATGCAAATAGCTTCAACTGGAACTGCATTGCCATCACCCACATAGATGAATCTTTCAGCATCACTTGGTTTCCGGCTCCAAATGCAACCCTGCATAGAAATACTTATGTGAGTAGTAGCACCAGAATCTACCCACCATGTATTACTAGGCACATAAGTTAAATTAACTTTAGAACAGACAAAGGTGAAAAATCTACCTTTCTTTATACGCCATGCAGCGTACTTGGGACATTCCTTCTTCACATGCCCAGATTCCTTACAAAAGAAACAAGTAACAACTTGATCCTGAGTCTTTTGTTTCTTAGGCTGTGATTTTCCCACTGCAGTCTCATTATCTTTAGTCCTCTTTCGGTGATTAGCCTTTGAGGTAGTTGCAACATGAGCACTTTCAGTCTTTTCACGCTTCAATCTATCTTCCTCTTGCACACAATGTGAAATGAGCTCATTCAGAGTCCACTTATCCTTCTGAGTATTATAACTCACTATAAATTGACCGTATTGTGCAGGAAGAGAGATGAGTACCAAATGCACAAGCAAGTCATCAGACAAGTCAAGCTTTAGTGCCTTAAGTTTTGAAGCGATGTTAGACATCTCCATAATGTACTCACGAATATTTCCTTGAGCTTTATACCTCATCTGAACAAGATCAGCCAAAAGCTTACTTGTCTCAGCCTTTTCGTTTTTCGCAAAACGCTTTTCAAGCTCATCAAGGAAATCCTTAACAGATACCTCATCGGAGTCATCAGACATACCGCCCCTGAATGCTTCAGGAATGCTGTGCTTTATCATCATTAGACTTAAGCGATTAAACGCTCCCACTTCTCAAAGTTCAATTTATCAGTATTAGAACTTTCATCCGTAAGAGAAACAGGTTGTTCTTTCCTTATAGCATAGTCTAAATCCATACAGTCGAGAACTAACAAAACGTTCTCTTTCCAGCTCTTAAAGTTTGTGCCGTTAAGCACGGGAATGGAGTTCATGTTGGCAGTTATATTAGCAGCAGATGTATTAACTAGCAATTTAGAACAAAAAAATATAAGCTTGCTAAATGGAAATTCATGTCATATGCATACATAATAGCACACAAAAAAATACATGAATTTAAATACTATAGTGTGTGTGGGCCCATTCAAACAAGATACCTAGCACAACATTAATATTTAGTCTTTGGACAGAAATATTAACTTGCAAGTGGTACTCTCCACGCAGAAATCAAATATTAATAATAAATTCGGTCAAGTAATAACCTTCCTTTGGGCCGGTTTATTACTCACATGAAAAATTTATAATTATTACATATTTATTCCCGCACGTATATTCATTATTTGGCCATTACATAATCTTCCTTTGGGCCGATTATTATAATGCATAAATAATAAACATACACATCCTATTATTTTAAAATAAATAAATCTACACATAAATATCACTTTGGCAATATTTTGCTTCAACTCACTTATTCGCGAAATAAAAGGACAAGAAAAAAAATATTTTTTCTTTCTTTAAAAAAAATGTGCCCAAATCCGTATTGTTGTAAAATTATTAAAAAATAACTAAATCACCTCATATTTTACAACAAAAAAAAATATATCCAAATAAAATTTGGATTTCCTCGAGAGATAGTAACAACCAAAACGAACAAACACGAGCATGTGTTCTTATTCAAAACAGAGTTGAAAAAAAACTTTACTGATAACTTAAAACACGGCCAACTGATTTTATATGCAATAAGCAATTCATAAAACATGCAGGGACCATATTGATGTTTAAAAAAAACAACGAATAACATGTACTGATCATGCAAAAAAACAGGACATGAATTAAATCGATCTCTCATATGTACAGACTTAATTAGATCGGCTAAAAAAAACTTTGACATTAAAAACTTGTCAACGTAATCATGAAATTCATGTAATAACTCAGCCATTAAAATAATACATGTAATCTAAATTGATTTACATGCAGCATGTACATGAATTAAATATGCCAATCAAGCATACGTACAGTAATCATAATCGATAAAAACACAATCATATAATAGATATGATCAACCCTAATAATTCAACATAAGATAGGCTCGGATACCAATTGTTAGATCTAAATAAATAACCAGAATCATCTTATGCGATATTATCAAGGTTACACGATAAAACTGTAGTACGGAAGCGTACCTGATTCCATGACGATAGATATGAATACGGATTATGGGACATGATCTTCCACAGACTTGATTCGCTTCTAGCCGTATCTCTCTCTAACTGATGGGAATAGGAGGAGTAGAGGTTGCGAATAGCCTTGGGGACCAAAACCCTATTATGTTCTTTATATAGTACTCTAATTAGACCCCATTAACTCTAATCAGATTACTATTGGGTATTACACATTACAAAGCCCATACCGAATAAGATGTTATTGGACACTTTATTTTAGATCACTTAATTAGTCAAAATAGAATAAACATTAAATATAATTGTCTTTAATTTGTAAGCCCACAAATTATTATTAGATTATAAAAAATAATCTAACAAATTATCCGTCTCGATCACCACCTGCTGCCATGGTTGAGCTTTTACCCAGCTTAAAGATTTCTTCACACCCATAGTTTTAGCAGCTGCAACATCAAATGATCCACTACAGAAAAATAACGAGCTTCGATTAGTAACGTTAACATATAATATAAGATCTATATAAAGTCTCCTTCTAACACCTTAAGGTTTTAGATGAGTTGGTTACTTAACTGGCAAATGGACTTTCGAGTGGGGGGGAATATTAACATATTGATAATTCCCACGGTCGATTAGAGGGTTCCGATCACTGTTCCGATCACTGTTCCGAAGATACTTCACCTGAGTTTGGGATGTCTGCAAAACAATGCTTGCCCGGGGGTGGTGGCCGTCAAGCACCTCCGGTGTGAGAATCAGTAATCGAAATAATAATAATCGAAACGGGTGAAAATGTATCTGTGTGAAGGGAGAGAATGAGTAATAAGTTTGTGCTATTCAAATTGTATATCTCACCTTATGTGTAGAATGGGGGCATTTATAGGTTGGGTCTTCTAATCACTGTTCACCCACTTGGTAACCCACTTGTTATGCTGTTAAAACTACAGTGAGCCACTATTGGAACAGTGATTAGTGTCCCTTTCCCACATACCTCGGTTCTAACACCGCTGCTTTTGCTACAGTTGAATGCTTTTGTGTTCCCTTGAATATCTTTATGGTCCCCTGCCTTAGTGAGCAAGATAACAAGATATTTTGCACAAGTATTTATGTAAAGATATTTGTTTGTCAAGTGGAGCAATTTAGTAAAGATAATATGAAATGACACGTGTAATTAGTGAGTATTTGTTACAGGCGGAGGTGTAATAGCGGGCAGCGGGTTGGTACTGTTACAGTAGGTGACCGCTGTAAGCTTACAGCGGGTACCTATCATTGCCCCCCACTCCTGCTGTGCGCGTTAGCGGACAGGAGGAGGAGAAACTAAAGATGCCGTAATGTTTGAGAAATTTTTTTTTTGAAAATGATACTATGTGTGCCCCCCAAGTGTTGGCGAACATTACTTGGGGGATGTAATTTGTGAAAATATGCCCCCCCAAGTGTTGGCGGACAACACTTAGGAGTTAGAAAAAATTTGTGAAAATATGCCCCCCAAGTGTTGGCGGACAACACTTTGGAGTTAGAAAAAATTTGTGAAAATATGCCCCCAAGTGTTGGCGGACAACAACAACGGGTTTTGGTGCTTGACGGGCTGTGCAATTGAAACGTTTTTGTATGATATGTGTAACTGCTCGATAATAAATGCAATAATTCGTAATAAATGAGAAATTCGAAATAAATGATGGAATAATATTAAATGTTAATAATAAGAGAAATGATAAGTGGTAGTTCATATTAATGAGAAGTGACCTTTGGGTGGAAAGAGAATGTACCTTTGTGATGTAATGTGTCATGAGTAAGTGGGAAGTTAAGACTTAGTGGGCAGTTTTGCTGGAAACGAGGCGGTTACTGCTGGCTGTAATAATGACGTGGACCAATCAGAGATATCCACGAATTGTTTGTAAGCTTTTCACCCCTATGACACGCGCCTCACGCTAATAAAAGGCGGAGTTGTGGATCATTTGTGATATTTTTACTGCTTTTCTCTACTTTTGTCTTTCCTTTTTCTTTGTCTTCTCCGAGTTTGTTGCTACGCTGGTATTGCATTTGCCGAGTATTTCTGCCATTGAAGCCACATACAACCTCCTGATTCGAGGTATGCGTTCGCCATTTTTTCTTTTGTGATTTCTGTTTCCTATTTCCATTGTTTAATTTGTCTTTTCATTCGCTCTTTTCGTGGTCTGTGTGAGTGGGTTTTGTGTTTATATCTTGGTTTTGCATGTTCTAGTAGTTGTAATCTGGATTCGATTGTGTAATCTGTAAAGGTTAGTAATCCGTGAGTTTGTGGTTTGTGTTTGTTGTTTGTGTATTTGGTACTGAGATCTTGGTAGTTTTCGATCCGTTTCTCGATTCGTGTGAAATCACTGGTTAGATTTCGTAGTGTTCATAAGATGTTTGTAATTTGTATATGCGTGTATATTCTGTATATGGTGTGTGTTTTGCTTTTTGATTCTAGGGTTTTGTTGTTTGTGGAGGGAATGGAACATGAACCGTTTTGTTTGATTTGTTGATAATTGAGAATAAAAAATTGCTTTGAAAATATATGTGTGTACCAGTCGTTGTTGATGGCGTGTTGCCTGTTAGCGGTAGTAATTGATGAATTGTGTTAATGTCTGCAGATGGGTGATGAATTCGTAGATCCCGCCACTGGAGAGAAAAGACCGCTAGTTAACATGTATGGCCGCTGGACGGACGTAGGTACGTTGAGTTATCTGGCTGTGTTGCGGAGGAACCGCTATCAGTACTTTGAAAGTTGTGAGAGCTTGTGGCGGGCGAGCGACGTGTTGCCAACCTCGTATTCGAAGGCGGAAATGGATGCTAGATTTGCCGAATTTCCTCATTTGCAACAGGACAGCACTTTTAAGGCGGATGACTGGGGGGATTATGTCGAAAGAATGTTTCGAATTGAAGATGGTTATTTCTGGAGACGGCCAGTACCTGGTGAGAAGTTGTACCATCGTTTTGATGATGATTCCGTTTGTATACCCGTAAGTCATTTCAGAGCGGGTTTTCGGTTGCCGCCACACAAGTTTCTGATGGATTTATTTCGATTGTACTTCCGTTGTCCGTTGGCTCAAATGTCTCCCAACTCGATAAGGGCAATTAACTGGTTTATAGCTAGTAACGAGGCCATGAATAAACAACCTACATTTAGGGCCTTTTTCTGTCTCTTTGATGTCAAAGCCAGCCGTGCGAAGCCCTTCTATGAGCTCCAATTTGTAAAGTCTCAAACGCGTATTGGAAAAGCTCTGGATGGATATCGCCCTTTTGTGTTCCCCAAGGGCATGGCGGGTTGGCAATAGGAATTTTTGGTGGTTGGTGGTGGGGAGTTCGCGTGGCATAAGAATTTTGTCAAGAAGGTTGAGTGTGCCTACAGAACGGATCGTAATCGTCTTAGCCAGGTGGAGATAGATATTTTGGTTAGGCTGGTGAGGGCGTTGGGTGAGGTGTGGACCGAGGCAAATTTGATTGACCCGGCTGATTTGAGAAGACATTACTGTAAGCTTCTGGTTTCACTTTATTTTTTGGGTTTTGCTATTTGCGTTTATTGAAATTCTTGTGTTTATTTTTGTAGTGTTGGATCCTCGTAAAGCAGAGTTGGATCCTCACCCCACATTGCCCATCGAGCAGGAGGCTATGATGTATGCTGATTTCATGGTTCTCCAACCACCTAGGCCAAAGCGGGTTCGTGGGATGTTTGCTGTGGAAAACATCATAGATGCCTTTGATCTTTCTGGGCAAGGTGCTGGTGGGGAAACCGCTGAGCGGGTTGAGTATGAGGAACCCGTTGCTGATGAGGAAGAAGTTCCTGGGAGTAATGCTCAATCTGAGGAAGAAAAATATGGTGGTGGTATAAACTCTGAGGATGATTCTTTGTCTAAGTTGTTAGGTGGTGTGCCCGCAAGGGAAAGGGATACTATTTTGGAGCCAAATTTGCAAGATGCCCAAGGTGATGAGTATCCCGTTGAGGATGAAGTTATCGCTGAGACAGAGAAGTCCGCTGAGAGGGACGTTGCTACTGAAAAGGAGCCATTTGTTGATAAAGGTGTTGCTGTTGATTCTGAAATTGAGAGTGATGGTGCTGCGACTAGGAGAACATTTGTGTCTCATATGGTCAGAGATAGTGATGATGATTTTGACATTCGCTCTCCAAGTGTAAAGGCTGTTATTCGAAGGGTGGAGCGAGGTTCTGTTGTTAAGCCTGTCCAGGTAGTTTCTACCGTAGGCAAAATAGTTGTGCATATTGACAGCGGAGAGAAAGTGCCCGCCGTGAGAGAGCAAGAGCTATTAGTGAAGGGAGCGAAAGAGACCGCTGATGAAAGTCCAGAAATTCCCCTGCGTCAGTCAAAGAGGAAGTCTGTTGTTGAGGTTAGTACTTCTAAGCGTAGACGCATTGAGCCAAGTAGGGTGGATGAGGCTGTTCATGAAGAACAAGTGATGGAGGAGCCCGCGGAGGAGGAAGCGATGGAAGAGCCCGCTGATAGCGTGTCTGACAGTAGTGATACTGAAGGTGATGCTGAGGATATTGGATCTGCCTCTGAGGAGATAGTGTATTACACCAGTAGTAGTGATGATGTGAATGATGCCGAATTTGGGGCAAGGCCTGGTTATGGTTTTTTGTTCAAGTCTGGTCCCAATACTTTTATAGTGGACTCCATGACTGATGATGATCATGTCAAGATGAATGGGCTCAGTTGGGAGCGAATGTGTCGTCTATCCCAGAAATATGCTGCAAGGGTATGTAGTTTTGCGATACTGTAATTTATTCCCGTTTGTTTCTGTTATTAATCTTGGTTTTCGGTGTTGTCTTTTGTAGAATCAATGTATGTATACCGGTTTGATGGCCCGCGGTAATATGTACCGTAGTAGTAATCTTGCGTTGAAAAAGAGGATCAAGATGTTAGAGGCGGAGCTGTCCGCTGAGAGGATAATGAAAGATAATGTTGCTAAGGCCTTGCATGAGATAGAAACTGAGAAAGTTGACATCAAGGCCAGCTATAACTATAGTTGTGACTTGCGGCGGTTCTTGGCGGAGGATAAGATAGGACTTGAGGCTGCCAATGCTACTTTGTCTGAGCAAGTAAAAAATTTGACCACTTCGCTAAGATTGGAAAAAGAGCGTGGTGATGATGCTGAGGCTCATCTTGATTCTCGTCCAACTGAGGCCGCTGCCATAATGAAATTCAAAGGTAGTGCCGAATTTGCTGAGATTGTAAAGGCCGAAGTTGCTAAGGCAAATGTTGGTGGAGTGGATGGTAGCAAGGTATCGGCAAGGCAGGATCCCGTTGAGAGCCAGAATGAGGTGGCCAAGTTGCAAGCTAAAGTGGCCAAGTTGAAGTCTAAAGTAAAAAGATCCAAGCGTAAAGCCAGAGCTTTGAAAGCCCGTCTTGGAGAAGCTGAGAGAAAGAGTGTTGTCGTTCAAGTTGATGTTACCCTTGGTGAGGTTGAGGTGGAGGTTGCTGCTGTTGAGAACCTTGAGTCCGCTGAGAACCCTTTGGTGATAGAAGGTGCAATTCCATTGTCAACGATAGCGGCTGTTGATAGTGAAAGTTATAATGAAGAGGATGCCGCTGCGAATCCTACTGAGGCTGAAATGGAGCAAGTGGATGTTGCTATTCTTGATACTGATATGGCGGAGGCTATCGGAACGCCCGATGTGCCTGATGTTGCTATCGAGCCCCTTAGTGCCATCGCTACTGCGTATAACAGTGAGGATGAAGATGCGGAACCGCTAAGGGGTATGGAGGGTCCCTTGAGTGGGTCTCGTTGGGCATAATTGACTTGTGTAATATATTTTTCCTTTGAATTGTTTTGGAATCACTCAGCGGGTATGTCCGCTGTGTGACTTTGAAACATTTTGGTATAGGCTCTTTTTTGTGAATCTCAAACTCTGGAATATTTGTGGTTTTTTAGGAATATATTTGTGTGAATTTAGTATATTTTTGGTAATTTGGTTCGAGGCATAATTTGAATTTGTGTTTGTAATTTCTTGTTCAGAGTCTGTAGTAAATATGTGGGAAAATGGTTTACCTGGGAATTGTAGTTTTGACTGTGGTAGTTTGTCCTCAGCATTTAATACTGCATGGGAGTCAAAAAATTTGACTGTGCCTTTACTTTTTTCCGCATGGGGACTGCAAATTTTTTACTGTGGTGACTTTAACCTGCATTTACCCCCCTATGAATAGGATGATTTGCTTGTTGATTTTGATCATCCCCTCTCCAGCTTGTTTCAGAAAATCCTTTCTCTTTACACCGAATAATATGGATATTTCTGACATGAATGATTTTTTCACCCCGTTTTCTTGGGGCCGCGAGTCAGCTATCTCGAAGGAGACAGAGGCTGGCTGGTATGCCTTTTCCAAGCATTACGAGGATGAGGGCGACCTTTATGCGGTCGAGGAGTGCCGTAAGGCTGCTCGGAAAGTGGCTGCGGAGCGTGCTGCGAAGGAGGCCAAGGATGCCAAGGACGCCGAAGGAGCATCTGAGGAAATTAATTGGAACTTCCGTGCTCCTCCGCAGGGCGAGAGCTCCGGGAAGAAGGATGAGGATGCCAAGAAGAAGGCTCCCCAGGCATGAAGGTCTTAGATGTAGGAATCTTTGGCCTTGTAATAAGAAACATGCTTGTAATCCTTTTTATTTTATAAATAGAAAAGACTTTTCCTTTTCTCCGCAAGTAATCATTCTTTCTTTTTCTTCCTTGATGTACTGAGTATTTAACTTATGCTTTGATATTTTGTTGTTGATTGGCCGCAATAGGCATCCTTTGTAGCTTTTGTCTTAAAATTTTGTCTTTTGTTGCAAGACTTGTAGTATGTTGAAATCCGTGGTTGTTAACATGTCCTTCAAAGGGACTTTGAAAAGGAAGCCATGTAATTGTCTGCTGATAACTTTGTGAAATTTCCAACTGCAATTCTGTAGTTGTCCGCTGATGGACCTTCTAAAGTTTGTAAGTAGTGCTGTAAATATCCGCTGAAGGACTATGTAAAATTTGTCATTTGTAATTATGTAATTGTCCGCTGAGGGGCTTTGTAAAATTTGCAACTGAAATTCTGTAAACGTCCGCTGAGGGACTGTGTAAAATTTGCAATTTGTAATTGTGTAATGTGATAAGTGGGTTTTATATCCACTTGGAGCGTTCCATATCGGCTTAAATTGATTGTTTTGGACTCAAGTTTGTTGTAGTTTTGATGTGCTTTGTGTAGTTGTGCAGGGTTGCAAGAATGTTTATTAAAGTTGATGCTTCTATCGTTTTTGGAGAATAAATTGATTAAAATTCGGATTTCTGAGACGGTTGCGTAGTCTACACTGTTTTGGACATATCTGGAGTTCTAGAAGTCCGTTTTCAGCAATCTTACAGCTCACGCGAAGCTTGGGAGATTTTCTACAACATGGAACAGGTTTTAGAAGAGCAATTTGCGCGTGGTGGGCGCAGGCTGCGTGAAGAACAGACTGTTGGGCGAAGGTTGCCCCTGAAAAATTCTGCCAGATTGCTGATTCACTGTTTTGGCCATATTTTGAGTTCTACAAGTCTGTTTTGGACGATCTTACTGTCCACGCGAAGATAACGGAATTATCTTTCATTCTAAAGTGATCCAGAGGTCCAATTACAACTGGAACGGCCCAGAAATATTGAAGAAAAGTCAGCTACGAATTTTCCTTAAAAACAGAATCAGTTTAGGAAACGTATTTTGTGCCGAACTGCAGAAATTCAACTTTGACAAGGAAATTGCTATAATTCCTACTTCTAATAAGTATGGTAATTGCTTTGGGTGGATAGAACATTCCAGAATTAGATCTACACATGGAACTTGCAATTCTTACTTCTATTCAAGCTTGGAAACTTGCCATCTTCTATTCCAACTCTAAGAAGGCAATTGCTTGGAGGCTAAATCAAGAGGCTATATAAACACATCTTGGGACAAATTATTGAGCATGTAAATTATTAAGGATGTAATATGAGATCAAATAATATAGTTTAGAGTAGATTAGTATTATTATTAGTTGGAGATGTAGAGAAACACCATGGCTCTTCTTTTGGGTGACAACATTGAAGTTTGAAGGTTTTGTTCTCTTAATCTTTTCTTTGTTCTTATTAGTTTAATTATGTTTTCTTGTTTTACTAGTTGTTTTACTTGTTTAATTATTAGCGAGTAGTTATTTCTATGGCTTAAAGGGAAGCCATGTTTGCACTAATATTGGCATGATTTTCATAGTGGTTTGATTGGTTATGGTTAATTCTGATTGATATGTTTTAATCATTAATTTGTGTAATTGGCCAATATCATGGATTAATTATATGCAAATAGGGGTATGGATCGAGAGATTTACTTACTAGAGGCACACATACGATTAGCAGAATTGAATTTGAGTGTGGAAGCATCATTGGATTTCTGAGAGCGTTAATTCTTGGAAGAGATTAACTTGACTCTAATTACCTGATTGATTGAATTACTAAAAGTGGTTAATTGTGTTGAATGTTTCGAGAGTGTTGATGCTTGAAAGAGATTAACATACTCTAGTTATAGGATCACATTGATTGCTTTAGCTTAAGAGCCAATTGTGTAAACATGGTGAACCTGATTGCCCTAGGTTTTAAATAATTTGTTTATCATCTGCTTAATTAGTGTTAATTTAGTTTAATTAGTTAATTAATAATTTCACATAATCGTTTGTCCCTGAAACAATTAGCGATAACTGAAAAGGAATTAGTAGAACATGTCTCCTTGTGGATTTGACCCGCTTGCCATCTGTACTAGCAATAGACACCGTGCGCTTGCGGTTAGGTATAATTTGACATATCAAGTTTTTGGCGCCGCTGCCAGGGAGACAACGAGTTTCTATTGATTTTAATTTAGTTGTTTAGATTGTTTCCATTGTCTCATTGGAACTTTTGTTCCAATTGAGGCAGATTTTACGTTTTCTTGGCTTTGTTGAGAGTTTACAGGTTTGCAATGGGTGAAGTTGATACTTTTGCACTCTTATCTTCCCGAGTAGAGGCATATACTCGAGAAATTGCCTCATTCAACCCTACAGAGCCCACTATGCATCCAATGAGTATCAATGAGATGTCACAAGTGGCCCCTAAAACTTACAACTTCTGTCAAATTTGCGGTGTGCAGGGTCACTTTGGTTTTGAATGCTCTCACAATGTCTACAATTCTCAGAATGCTCAGTGCGGACAAATGAATTCTTTTGAAGAAGGATATGGGTACAATCAGTATTCAAACACTTTTGATCAAGAATGCGTGAATCAACCAGATTTCTACTACCAGGACAATGGTGCTCAAAATTTTTCATATCATAATCAGCAACAGTTTGAGCAACAATATTATCAGTCATATGAGCAGCCGCCACAACAAGAATATCAATATCCTCCTCTACAAGAAGATCTACATGTTTCTCAACCCAGTGTAGATGTGCAAGCTGATCAGACAAATGAGATGTGGGATATCTTGAATAAAATTCTAAAGAGTTTTAAAGAATTAGAAACTCAAAGTTTGGCGATTAAATCTCAAATTGCACAGTTGGCTAACTCTTCTACTACAGGGCAGCTCGACTATTTACCATCATCATCTATCCGATCCGAAGAGGACCTGACTGCTATCAATCTCACAAGCGATCAGGAATATGATAGTTTCTCCATGTATGTTGATGATGAGGCCATTAATAAAGAGAAGGAGCATGCCACCGATGACGAGATCAATGAGGTTGCTGCTACCGAGAACAATGTGACTGATGATGAGGCTACAAAGGAAAGCAATACAGAGATGGTTGTTGTTTCTCTTCCACAACCTGTGCCTAAGCTACCATGTATTGGTAAATTTGCTCTCGATCTAGCCTCTACTTACAAGGCTTCTTTGCTCAAGAACACTTATTTCAAGGTTGATGTGATAACAAATATTGTCCAAGATGATATTTCTCAAATTCTGGTTAAGGATCCATACAAAGTGGCTCATACGTTTCAAGCTCGAGAAGAGGGAGAAGATGGAAGTGTCTTATTAGCCAATGATGTGATAAGCCAAGATGTCCGAATGACTCCAGTGAAAGTGAGGAGTAAAGAAAAGCCACCACCAGAACCTCCACCTTATGTCAAGGGAGTTCAATATTTTAGTGGTGTTGAATTTTATCGTTGTTTTATCACAAAGTTTTCCAAAACTGCACAAGCACTTAATTCTCACTTGCTTATTAATGACATATTTTATTTTGCTGATGCTTGTTTGGAGACTTTCTGCAGGATAAAGACAACCACAGATGTTCTTGATACTTTTTGTGGTGGCGAGTTTATGATCGAGAAAGTGGATATTACGCCTTTACCGGAGTATTTTTGAGGAGGTCAAGCTATTGACGTTAAAGAAGCGCTTTGTGGGAGGCAACCCATGTGTTTCGATGATTAGGTATGTTTCCTACTATCCCTCCTATTTACTTTCATTCAATGCGGACATTGAATATTTTAAGTTTGGGGGTGGTTTGAGGGATTAGTAGTTGTTGTATTATGTGTTCATGTAGGATATCATGTTTGCATTTTAGTTGTAATTCATGCATGTTTGTTCGTATTATTATCATGTGAGTCCATAAAAGTTGCATTTGCACCCATGCTTGATAGGAATTTTGTGTTGTTGACGCTTTTGATTGAGAAGTGACGTGCTTTGTTCTTGTGCACACACTTACACTAGTAGGTTGAAGCTAGTAGACTTATTGAATGTTGTAAGTAATTAGAAGGACATGAATATGTGCAAGATGATTTAGTTTGCATGCTTTAAATACAAGTCGGTGTGTTAGAGAGATTTTTGCTTGGGATTGAGTATGTTTTTCCACCAAGTGAGATTTTGAGCCATATTGCATATTTTTTGCAATTTATTCGTTTGCTTGAGTGTCCACGGATTGTTTGCATTGCTAGCAATTGTTTGAGGTCTTTCTTGAAACGCATGACATTATTTGACGATTAAAATGATAAAGGCATTTAGGAATAACCGCATATTTTCCCATATTACCACACCATATTAACATGATCAATTAGTTAACCCTTTGAGCTTAATCCTATTCTTTCGGTGACATACCACATTACTTGCCTATATCTTTTTCTTATATTGGCCTTACATTAACTTGAACCCAATTGTCAAAGGCTAGTATAGTGCTTAAGGGAGTAATAAGGTGTGCAAGGAGGGGTTTATTGTTGGTCTTACTTTTGGGGAAAATATTGAAAATTGGTTTGTTTACTTGATAGTCGGCATATGTAATAAAATTTTTGGATCATTGTTATTGTTTATATTATTGTTTTATCTAGCTCTCGAAAAAAAAAAAAAGAAAAAAAAAACAAAAGAAAAAAATATATTATGAGAGCATATTTGTGTTTGTTGTGATCCTACTCTAGTCGACTAATCGGGCGTTTTTGTTGGAAGAAGAATAGTAAAATTATGTGTGGGGGGGAAGTAGGGTGTTGTGTATGGTTTATTATAGTTCTTACTAGCTTTTGACACTTTACCTGTTTTGGCTTATTTGACATACCTTGTCCCTAGCCCCCGTTACAACCCGAATAAAGACCTTTTGATTATCGTCATTGATGTATGTTGTGTTAAGAGTTAGTTTGATACCAAATGTCAAGCATGTTTATGATTTTGTTGAAATTGAGTGATACACTTACCCTTGTTCTTGAGTGAATATTCTTTTGTGAGTGGATTGTGAGTGTTTGCTTGTTTTTGCGTATGAGATCCCGAGTTTTGTCTCAAAGATGTACTCTTGTAGGCTTAGCATGTTTACTAACTTATTCTTACACTTGACATGGACTTGTGAGAACTTATGCATGTTCATTGAGTAGACTATGTGAATACTTGCACTTTCGACACCAAGACATTGTGTGATTACTTTGATTCTTAAGTTGATATGGCATGAGAGGATTTGAAGGTATGGTAGGATATTAGTACTAGATTATTTGAATTTTCATTTAGTTGCATTCATGCATTGCATTGCATTGAATTTTGTGGGTACATTCGCTATAGGCCCTCACGAGACCTTACTCGTCCACTAGGGCTACCTAGGGGTTTAAAGGGCTTGTTGCATATGCCAAATGCAACCGTGATCACCTACGGAAGTGGTACTACTTAGTTAGTTAGTTGTAATTGTTTATGCTTGAGGACAAGCATCGGTTTAAGTTTGGGGGTGTGATAAGTGGGTTTTATATCCACTTGGAGCGTTCCATATCGGCTTAAATTGATTGTTTTGGACTCAAGTTTGTTGTAGTTTTGATGTGTTTTGTGTAGTTGTGCAGGGTTGCAAGAATGTTTATTAAAGTTGATGCTTCTATCGTTTTTGGAGAATAAATTGATTAAAATTCGGATTTCTGAGACGGTTGCGTAGTCTACACTGTTTTGGACATATCTGGAGTTCTAGAAGTCCGTTTTCAGCGATCTTACAGCTCACGCGAAGCTTGGGAGATTTTCTACAACATGGAACAGGTTTTACAAGAGCAATTTGCGCGTGGTGGGCGCAGGCTGCGTGAAGAACAGACTGTTGGGCGCAGGTTGCCCCTGAAAAATTCTGCCAGATTGCTGATTCACTGTTTTGGCCATATTTTGAGTTCTACAAGTCTGTTTTGGACGATCTTACTGTCCACGCGAAGATAACGGAATTATCTTTCATTCTAAAGTGATCCAGAGGTCCAATTACAACTGGAACGGCCAATAAATATTGAAGAAAAGTCAGCTACGAATTTTCCTTAAAAACAGAATCAGTTTAGGAAACGTATTTTGTGCCGAACTGCAGAAATTCAACTTTGACAAGGAAATTGCTATAATTCCTACTTCTAATAAGTATGGTAATTGCTTTGGGTGGCTAGAACATTCCAGAATTAGATCTACACATGGAACTTGCAATTCTTACTTCTATTCAAGCTTGGAAACTTGCCATCTTCTATTCCAACTCTAAGAAGGCAATTGCTTGGAGGCTAAATCAAGAGGCTATATAAACACATCTTGGGACAAATTATTGAGCATGTAAATTATTAAGGATGTAATATGAGATCAAATAATATAGTTTAGAGTAGATTAGTATTATTATTAGTTGGAGATGTAGAGAAACACCATGGCTCTTCTTTTGGGTGACAACATTGAAGTTTGAAGGTTTTGTTCTCTTAATCTTTTCTTTGTTCTTATTAGTTTAATTATGTTTTCTTGTTTTACTAGTTGTTTTACTTGTTTAATTATTAGCGAGTAGTTATTTCTATGGCTTAAAGGGAAGCCATGTTTGCACTAATATTGGCATGATTTTCATAGTGGTTTGATTGGTTATGGTTAATTCTGATTGATATGTTTTAATCATTAATTTGTGTAATTGGCCAATATCATGGATTAATTATATGCAAATAGGGGTATGGATCGATAGATTTACTTACTAGAGGCACACATACGATTAGCAGAATTGAATTTGAGTGTGGAAGCATCATTGGATTTCTGAGAGCGTTAATTCTTGGAAGAGATTAACTTGACTCTAATTACCTGATTGATTGAATTACTAAAAGTGGTTAATTGTGTTGAATGTTTCGAGAGTGTTGATGCTTGAAAGAGATTAACATACTCTAGTTATAGGATCACATTGATTGCTTTAGCTTAAGAGCCAATTGTGTAAACATGGTGAACCTGATTGCCCTAGGTTTTAAATAATTTGTTTATCATCTGCTTAATTAGTGTGTATTTAGTTTAATTAGTTAATTAATAATTTCACATAATCGTTTGTCCCTGAAACAATTAGCGATAACTGAAAAGGAATTAGTAGAACATGTCTCCTTGTGGATTCGACCCGCTTGCCATCTGTACTAGCAATAGACACCGTGCGCTTGCGGTTAGGTATAATTTGACATATCATAATGGTCCGCTGAGGGACTGTGTAAAAGTTGCAATTTGTAATTGTGTAATGGTCCGCTGTGGGACTTTGTAAAGTTTGGGATTTGTAATTGTGTAATGGTCCACTGAGGGACTGTGTAAAAGTTGCAATTTGTAATTGTGTAATGGTCCGCTGTGGGACTTTGTAAAATTTGGGATTTGTAATTGTGTAATGGTCCGCTGAGGGACTGTGTAATTTGTGAATGGTTGCTGGCCCATTGGGACTTCTGTAATTTTGTTAGTGTTGAGAAACTTGTAAATGTAGACCGCTTTTCTGCAAAAGTATTCCATTGAAAACATAGTTCCCTTTATTACAAAAAAGATAAAGGGAAATGACTGTTTAGCCATTTATTGATAGTATTTACGTAGTTTATCGCCATGCCAAGTATTGTTAACTTCGATACCATTTAGGTAGGCTAATTTGTAGGAACCCGGCCTGAGTACTTTGATGATTTTGTAGGGTCCTTCCCATTTTGGCATAAGTTTGCCAGTGTGTCTGGGGTCGGATGCTTCAGTTGCTCTGTTAACCAAATCACCTTCTACATAGGCTTGGATTCTGGCTTTTTTCCCAAAGAATTCTATAGTTTTTTCTTTGTAAGCAGTCATCTTTTCAATAGCGGCCTCTCTTGTTTCATCTAGAAGGTCAAGATTTGTTTTGAGTCCTTGAGTATTTGCTTCTTCTTCAAAATTGATGGCACGGTAGGATGGCGAGCCAATTTCGATTGGTGCAAGTGCTTCTGTGCCAAAAGCTAATTTGAAAGGGGATTCCCCAGTGCTTGTCCTGGCTGATGTGCGGTAAGCCCAAAGAACGTTGGGTAGCTCATAAGGCCATTTCTTCTTTGAAGCAACCAGTCTCTTCTCTAGACCTCGGACAATGATACGATTGGTTACTTCAACCTCTCCGTTGCTTTGAGGATGGCAAACGGATGCTTTCTTGTGTTTGATCCCGTGGTCGGATAGGAACTTTGTGAATTTTGACCCCACGAACTGCGTACCGTTGTCAGATATGAGTATAACTGGGATTCCAAATCTTGTGATGACTTGTTCTTCAACAAAGCGAATGGCATCATCTTGTGTAATGTTCTTAAGGGCTTTTGCTTCTTCCCATTTTGTCATGTAATAAATGGCTACCATGACGTACTGCAAATCACCTTTGGCTTTAGGGAATGGTCCCATGATGTCAATGCCCTAAATTGCAAAAAGTATAGGGGATAGGATGGCTGTGGGAAGTGCTGGTGATTTCCTGGACATATTGCTAAATAGTTGACATTGGCGGCACCTTTTGGTGAAGTTTTTGCATTCCTTGTGCATTTTTGGCCAGTAATAGCCATGTCTGAGTATTTTGTGTGCCAATGCCTTGCCAGCCATGTGGTCACCACAAATGCCTTCATAGACTTCCCTTATACAATATAGGGCTTCTTCCTCATCGACACATTTAAGTACAGGGGAGTCGAAACTTCTTTTGTATAGGGTGCCTTCCTGAAGAAAGTACTTTGTTGCTTGTGATTTGACTATTTTTGCTTTGACTCTATCATCTGGTAGTGTGCCATTTTCCAGATAACGGATGTAAGGGATCATCCAACTATCCCTTGGCTGGTTTATTTCCATGATATCCAGTTTGTTTGTACTTAGGACGGTTAATTCTTCAAAGTAAACCGTGTCTGCTTCTACTTTCTCCCCTTGAGTTAATTTAGATAGCATATCTGCAACTGTGTTATCCGCCCTATCTATTTGTTCAAGGGAGTATTCCTCAAACTGAGTTAGCATTGTCTGAACCAATTCTTGATATTTGCTGAGATTGCTATCTTTTGTCGAATAATCCCCCGTTGTTTGTCGAACGACCAGCTGCGAGTCGCTATAGATGGTTAACTTTTTTATTTGTAAGTTTTTTGCCAATGTCAAACCAGCCAAAAGTGCCTCGTACTCTGCTTGATTGTTTGTGGCTTTGAAGTTCAACTGTATGGCTTGTTTAACTTGAAAACCGTCGGGGCTAGTCAGAATGAGCCCTGCCCCACAACGGGTGTTTGTTGAGGAACCATCCACATACAACTGCCAATTGCTGTCCGCCGCTGGGATGCTCTTTGCGGGTGTTTCTTTTTCAATTGTCGAGAATGAACATTCAACCATAAAGTCAGCCAAAGCTTGTGCCTTGATGGCGGTTCTTGGTATGTACATAAAATCAAATTGACCAAGTTCTACAGCCCAATTGATCAATCAGCCTGATAAATCTGGTTTGTGAAGTATTTTCCTTAGCGGTTGGTCTGTGATGATTCTGATTTGTCTTCCTTGAAAGTAGTGTCTCAATTTTTTGCTTGCCATGACCAAAGCTAGAGCAAACTTTTGGACGTTGGGATAGCGGGTTTCCGCATCTTTGAGCACTTGGCTGACATAGTAGACTGGTTTTTGCTCTCCATTTTCTTCTTTGATAAGTACCGCCCCTACAGCTTTGTCTGTTGCGGATAAGTAAAGTGATAGCGGCTCTAAGGGGGCTGCGACCGCAAGTAGTGGAGCAGAAGAGAGATAAGTTTTGAGATCTTCGAAGGCTTTTTGGCATTCTGCCGTCCAAGATATTGTCTTGGTTTTTGTTGCCCCTTTCAGGGTGTCAAAGAACGGAAGGCATCTGTCTGCTAATTTTGCTATGAACCTTCTTAGGGCGGCCAACCTCCCTGTTAGTTTTTGTATTTCCTTTAAGGTTTTGGGTGGTTGCATGTCGATTATGGCCTTTATCTTCTCAGGGTTGGCCTCAATGCCTCTGTGAGACACCAAAAAGCCAAGGAATTTGCCAGCGTCAAGTGCGAATACACATTTATCTGGGTTGAGTTTCATGTTGTGTTTTCTGAGGGTGGAGAAACATTCTTCCAAGTCTTGGAGGTGAGAAGCCGTTAAGAGAGATTTTACTATGAGATCATCTACATATACTTCCATATTTCGGCCCAACTGTCCGTTGAAGATTTTATTCATGGTTTTTTGGAAGGTGGCACCAGCATTGATCAATCCAAAAGGCATCACTTTGTAACAATATACCCCCCTATGTGTAACGAAAGCTATTTTTTCCCTGTCTTCTGGAGTCATTTTGATTTGGTTGTAGCCTGAGTAGGCATCCATGAAACTTAGCATTAGATGACCCGCTGTTGCATCAATGAGTTGGTCTATCGAAGGAAGTGGGTATGGGTCTTTTGGGCATGCTGCGTTTAGGTCTGTGTAATCAACGCATATCCTCCATTTTCCGTTAGCTTTCTTCACTAGCACTACATTTGCAACCCACTTAGGGTAAGTGACCTCGCAGATCAAGTCCGCATCTAAGAGTTTGTCAATTTCGATATCAATGGCCCGTTGTCGCACTGGTGCAAAGTTTCTTCTTTTCTGTATTTTTGGTGCTTTGTCCGGGTCCACATTTAACTTGTGGATTGCCACGGACTCATCCAATCCTGGCATATCCTTTGGACTCCATGCGAAGATGTCCGTGTATTTTCTTAAGAGATCTGTGAGACCGTCTTTAAAGATTGAATCCAAACCCGTTCCTATATTGACAGTTTTGTTCGTGTCTCCGGGTATGATTTCTATTTTCTCTGTTTGTACCGCAGGGCTTATCGATGGTTTTTCTTCTCTTTTGAGACATTTCATCAGATTGGAATCTATTCTTGGCGGGTCTTCTGTCAGCGGGTCGTGCCCGTCGATAAATTGCACCTCTTTTCTATTTTTGTTATTTGCACGTTGGTTTGCATCGTGCCTCCGTGTTTTTGCTTGCCTTCTTTTCTGAGTTCTTTCTCTGTTAATATTGCTAGGTTCGGATTTTCCCAAGGTGAGTGCAATGCGGTAGCACCTTTTGGAGGTTTCAGAATCCCCTTTGATTTCTCCTATTCCGTTTGAAGTAGGGAATTTGATTTTGAGATGAGGGGTGGAAGTAACTGCTTTTAACAAGTTTAGTGTAGGTCTTCCCAAGATCATGTTGTAAGAAGATGCTGTGTTGATGACATAGAATTTGATAACTCTGCATATTTGTCTGGGAGATTCCCCGAAGTAGACAGGGAGCCTCGCAATGCCCGCTATTGGGACGGCGTTGTGGCCGAACCCGTAGAGAGGTGTCTCGTCAGGACATGTTTCTAACTTTTCGTCACTTAGTTTCAGCCTGTCCCAGGTGTGTTGGAAACAAATGTCAACAGAGGACCCGTTGTCAACCAAGACCCTTTTGACTTCATTCTGAGCAATGCCCAAGGATATGACTAGTGCATCGGTGTGATTGGGATTGATGCCCTCATAGTCTGCATCTGTGAAAGTAATGACGTTTGGCGGGCCCTCAGATATGGTATAGACAGACTGTTCCTCTCTAGGTGGTGAGACATGTCCGCCAAACACGGTGTGTACTATGTTTTTGTTGTGCCCTTGGGAGGTGGATGAGCCAAGTATTTGTCTAGGCAAGTATTGAGATAAGTTGCCAGCCTTGACTTGTTTTTCTAGGAAGTATTTGAGGGATAGGTAGTTATCTGTAAAATGCCCATGTGTTTCATGATAATCACAATGTTTGTCTTTGGGTCTGTCATCGGGTGATGAGTGCATTGGAGCTGGCGGAAAGTAGAAAGGCTTTCCTCTGATTTCTCTTAGGATGGTTGCTCTTGGGAGAGTGAATTCGGTCCATTTTGGCACAGGACACCTATCTGGTCTTTGCGGGCTTGAGGGCCCTAGGCGGTCTCTGGCTGGGATTGATGATTGGGTTATTTGAGCGGCCGGCGGCCCATGAGTAGTTTGTACTTGATGTAAGGCGGGTGCTTGCCTTTGGTAAGATGTGAACCTTTCTCTCTGAAAATATGGTGTGGAAGTGGGTGGAGTCCTGGATTGTTTTAGTACATTCAAGGATTCGATTTCGTTGATGGCTTGAGATGCCAAGTCATATGCCTTTGCTAGAGTGGTGGGTTTAGTTTCCATGAGACGGCATACGTATTTCTCACATTCGTAAGGGTTGAGACCTCTTCTTAAATGGACCAAGGCCTCTGTTTCGTTGACACAGACAACTTTGTTGACGGCTTCCTTGAAGCGGTCAATGTAATTTTGCAAGGTTTCACCGTTGCGTTGTGCAATGGTTTCGAGGAACATGGTGTGAACCTCGTGTTGTTGATTTGCTTTGAATTTGTTGAGGAATAATCTCTTAAACTCCAACCAAGTATCTATCGACCTAGTGGATATTCTGCAGAACCATCTTTGGGCGTTGCCGCGGAGAGTCGCGGCGAAGAATCGACATCGTGTTAAATCATTATATTCATAATGGAGAGCCAGTTGGTCGAAATAACTAAGGGCTCTTCTGGGTCTCCAAGCCCGTCGAAAGAGTTGAAGCTGTGATGTTTGATGTCTTTCTGTCGTGGTTCGGCTTCTAGCCTTGCTGTGAATGGTGTTCCACCCATATCTTGCTCGTTATTCCCCTCTATCTTGTTTTTTAGTTCCAAGATGGTTCGCAACATTTCTGCGTTTGTGGGTTGTGTAACTTCGGTTTGCCTTGAGCGGACAGGGGATCACTCTCGGTGTTTGTGTGCTTCATACTCAGCCACTACCTTGTCATAGGTGGCCTTCTTGTCAACAATTATTTATCTCAAATCTCTATATCTTCTATTTTGTTCCCACACTTCAGGGGGATGGTGACCCTTGTTGTGTCTTTCATGTTTCGTGTTTTGAGACGAACCTAGGCGGGAGAAAGCAGAATTTGCCCCGCGAGGTTGGCTGTTCGCCTCGTCATGGTTGTCATGCGGGTTTACGGGCGAGCTCCCTTGTTTTGTTAGTGGCTTCGGCCCGGCCCGGGGAATGGCTGCAGCTATCTGCATGATCAAGTCAATTTGTTGTTGGTTACAGCCTGTGAGGTTGAGACTAAGGATTTGTTCTCGTTCATGGTCTCTAGGTGGGTTTATCGGCGGGATGCCAGTTGTATTTCCTTCATGTTCTTGTTCGTCCGGGTGGGGTATTACGGTTTCCATTTAGTGTGTTTGAGGTGTTTTGATTTGTATTGTATTTTGAGTGTGTGAATAGCTACTGTGTTGGTAGAGCAGGTGGTGGGTTTTTCTTCAAGAAAATCCCCCTCCTTCTAGCGCCAAATGATAATTCCCACGGCCGATTAGAGGCTTCCGATCACTGTTCCGATCACTGTTCCAGAGATACTTCACCTGAGTTTGGGATGTCTGCAAAACAATGCTTGCCCGGGGGTGGTGGCCGTCAAGCACCTCCGGTGTGAGAATCAGTAATCGAAATAATAATAATCGAAATGGGTGAAAATGTATCTGTGTGAAGGGAGAGAATGAGTAATAAGTTTGTGCTATTCAAATTGTATATCTCACCTTATGTGTAGAATGGGGGTATTTATAGGTTGGGTCTTCTAATCACTGTTCACCCACTTGGTAACCCACTTGTTATGCTGTTAAAGCTACAGTGAGCCACTATTGGAACAGTGATTAGTGTCCCTTTCCCACATACCTCGGTTCTAACACCGTTGCTTTTGCTACAGTTGAATGCTTTTGTGTTCCCTTGAATATCTTTATGGTCCCCTGCCTTAGTGAACAAGATAAGAAGATATTTTGCACAAGTATTTATGTAAAGATATTTGTTTGTCAAGTGGAGCAATTTAGTAAAGATAATATGAAATGACACGTGTAATTAGTGAGTATTTGTTACAGGCGGAGGTGTAATAGCGGGCAGCGGGTTGGTACTGTTACAGTGGGTGCCCGCTGTAAGCTTACAGCGGGTACCTATCACATATAATATAAGATTCATATAAACCCCCCTCTAACACCTTAAGGTTTTAGATGAGTTGATTACTTAACAAGTAAATCTATAGAATTACGAGCAACATGCCCGCACCCATATATAACCCCTTCTCTCCCAATAAGGCATCATCAACATTGACTTGAATAACTCTCACGGGGTGTCTCAGATGGTTGGGTAGTGGCGCTTAAGAGATGGTTGAGTAGTGGCATTTAAGGCTTGCTGTCTTGAGGTCACGCGAGTTCGATTCCCTGGAACGTTCCGGGATTAAGTGAGCTACCATGCTCGGGGGTATGAGTGTGCTAGTATGCCCTCCGAATTAGTCGAGGTGCGCGCAAACTGGCCCGAACACCGAATTATAAAAAAAAATTGACTTGAACAATATTTGCAGTTGGTTTAGTCCAAATCTCAACACCATCGATATTGGTATTTAATTAAAAACATAACTATTAAGAAATAAAATATGGGGTAGTTTAGTCTTTGTAGTTGGTATGATTGGGCTATATATAAAGGCCCCGTACTCTCATTTCTAGAATTCTAGTTAAGATCAACACAATGTAGTAATTTTAATATATTCACCCTTTACCTATATTGTTTGTACATATTTTATCTTTATTTTTCATCTCTTCTTTCTACAATTACTTGTCTTTGATTCTCAAATTTACAAAGTTATCATGGTATCAGATTGTTTGTACATATTTTATCTTTATTATTCATCTCTTCTTTCTACAATTACTTGTCTTTGATTCTCAAATTTACAAAGTTATCATGGTATCAGAGCCTCCGATTCTTGAGCCTTAACAATTAACGCACACAGTCTTCTCATATATCATTTCAAAAAAAAAAAATATAATCATAACCCCGCTTAAAACCCCAAAATCAAAACACATTCCGCTCTACATTTTCTTCTCCTAAAAAACCTTCATTTTTTCTTTATTCAATCTCTCAAACTCAGTTGTGTATTTCTCCATCTTCATATCGGATATTTGGTCACAACTCGGTGGGACATTACCGAGTTAGATATGTAACTCGGTGACTCGGAAACTTGTCTCAAAATCGAATGATTGAGCCCTTATTTGTTGTGGGTATAAGATTATATGGAAGAGATTATGATGGTGGGTTGTTTGTTTGTTGTGAAGTTTTAGTAAGATTGGTGGGAATATGAGGGTTTCTGAAGTTGCAGGTAAGGTGTTTGATAGTTATTGTTAAAGAAACTGAAGGGTGAAGATTAATTGTGGACAAGAAGGGATGACTGAAATAGTGGTGTCGTGTTTATGAAGCGAGGGTCAGCTGCACATAATATTCACTGTTGATTTGAAGATATTATGTTGGGAATTTTGTGTTAGGCGCCATGAGGATCTTATTTATCGTGCTTATTTGCCTCGCAGAAACGAGTGATCTTATTTCCCTCTATTTGCTGCAAGAAATAAAACCCACAAAATAGTGCAAAAAGTAGCAGAGAATTCGAGGTAGTATGTGTTTTAATTTAACCTCGAGCACAAAGTGAAAGAATGACATAAATACCCCATTTTTTAATAAAAATGACGAGAATAACACAAATCACAGATGGTGACCATAAATACCCTTCTATTACGCATTTGGGAGAGGAGTAATAGATTTTATACATATTACGCATTTGGAAAAGGGGTAATAGACCTGTCAGGGAAGCCTATTACACATTTGGAAAATGGGTAACCCCTATTGCCCATTCTCCAAATGCGTAATAGATGAAAAATCTATACTAGTTACCCCAATATCAAATGTGTAACCCTATTAATCCCATATGAAATGCATAATAGACGGGCATTTATGGCCATCATCAGTGCTTTGGGGTATTCTTATTATGTGATATAGCTTTTTGGGGTATTCTTGGCCAAAGCTCGCACAAAGTAGTTATTAAATGTTGGGTGATTACTAGTTTTTTGGTTTACAAGTAATATCGTTACATTTTTGCAATGGCCACAACCTGTTTGATTAAATGACTGAGAATAATCGAGGAAAATTCATGTACTGTACTAATCTCTTAGCCCTGACTTGCCAATTAAAGATGTTAAGTAGAATTGCAAGGTGCTGTTTTTTTTTGCACTGTTAAGTAGAAAAGTGTGATTCAACATTTTCGTGGGAACACAGAGTTTGCTCGGTTAAGAATTGGTATCTGACCAGTCCAGAACTTGATTGTAGCTGTTGGTGCTGTTCTGCAATTGGTAAAAATGCTCCCTAATTTAAGTTCTGAATGCTTGGAAATAGCGCTCATTATATTGGACACATTGTCCTCTTCTCCAGAAGGTAGCATTGCCTTGAAAGACTGTTCGAAAACCATACCGAATTTGGTGAGACTTTTGATGAAGGTTTTGGAAAGCTCTATGCAATACGCTGTCAATATTATTGGTTGTATGCAAACTATTCCCAGAGGAATGCTCGTCAATTGCTGTGGATGTTGGTCTTGCAGCAAAGCTCCTTCTTGTGATTCAAAGTGGCTGCAATCCGGTATTAAAACAGAAATCAGCAGAACTTTTGAAGCTCTGCAATCTTAATTTTTCAGATGCTATCTTCATTTCCAAGTGCAAGCTTACCAGAACAACTCAATGACACATGATTTGTATTGGTTCTTTAAGTAATGCTGCAAGAACCGAATGCAATGATATGCAAGTTCAGAACCTTCGTAATTGAAAATTCAATCTTTAGTGGTTCTTGTAAAGAAAATCTTGTTCCTATGGAGAGTGAATCACAGTTAGTTGATGTCTGATTATTACGGTTGTGAAGTAAGTTTGGGGTTGGATTGTGTTAATTCGAGCATTTCTTGTAGTCGTGTGGATAGCGTTTCGGGTCCGGATAAAATTGGCGATAAGGATGAATGTGAGCTTGATGTGTTGCTTAATTTGTGTTCAGAAGGTGATGATTCGTATCTGATCATAACGGTGACAGCAAAAAAAAAAGAGGTTCTCGTTTTCTAATCTGTACAGCCACAGTTTGGTACACTACAGCCAGAATGTTGCATTCACCTTGCTAAAGGAGTCGATTCTTAAGAAAGAATTAAGAGTGGCTGCTGAGTCTGTTCAAACAGAGAAACAAATTGATCCTTGCACTCCTCGGGGATATAAATATGATGAGTTGTCGAAAGGTCTCTCTCCTAGTTTTATATTGGAAAACAGAAGGTATTCACCTGATCTGCATCCAAATGGTATCATTCAGAGGCTGACCTCTTATTAGTTTGAGGAAGATGGAAGTCATTGCCATCATTTTTATGGAAGTAATTGCCATGATGTGTTTATTATTGAAGCTGAGAGGTCACTCCATTGATGTGACTGTGTACTCATGCTTGTTTTGAGCTCTGTGAGCATTTACAGTTGAGCTTGCATAGCGTCAAGTTGGCTGATATATTTTGAGCTCTGTGAGCAATCGTCCTCTAATTGCAAGCAAAGCCAGGATTCCTCAAATGGCAAGAAAAGCCAGGGTCCTCAAATGGCAAGCAAAGCCAGGACTTGATTGAAGTTGAAGCAGTCCTCTAATGACAAGCATAACCAGGATTCCTCAAATGACAAGCAAAGTCAGGGTCCTCAAATGGTAAGCAAAGTCAGGACTTGAATGCGTTTAAAGCAATCCTTTAATGGCTTGAAAGCCAGGACATGAGCTTAAACTAGTCCTCTAATGGCAGGAAATGGAGAACCTATTAGGACATTGATCGATCGTATACAGTACACTCCAACTGTTTGATAAAATTTGTGGCTAATGAAGAGTTGAAGACTACAACGAAGATTAGCACCGGTGTGTATCTTCAAGCTAAGAGTTTCACTTCGTTCTCACTCATTTGCTTGAGGGGGAGTATTAAGGAATAAAATATGGAGGTAGTTTAGTCTTTGTAGTTGGTAGAATTGGTCTATATATAAAGCCCCCTTACTCTCATTTCTAGAATTCTAGTTAGGATCAACACAATGTAGTCCTTTTAATATATTCACCCTTTACCTATATTGTTTGTACATATTTTATCTTTATTATTCATCATCTCTTCTTTCTACAATTACTTGTCTTTGATTCTCAAATTTACAAAGTTATCAATAACAAGTACCATCGATATTGATATTTAATTAAAAACATAACAAGTTATTGCGATTTTGACCTTTTCTCCACTGAGCCAAAGTCACACTTGCATGGACTTTCACTTCTTCCACAGAGAAGAAGGATCTTTGCTTCCAAATGAGCTCATTTGGAGCTTTCCAAATTATCTTTCGTACATATCTGCATATGCAGGCCGTAGACTTAGAAAGTAGCTCTTTAATAATTGTTTTTTAAGTACAACTCTTGAATTATTCAATTGAACCAAATATTAATATTAATTCTTAACTCATAAATTAATGGATCCGGTTAATCAGAGCCCTTACACCTGCTTCCGAGTTTTTTTTAGAAAGGAAAGCAAGTGAAAAGGAAGGAAAGTAACATAATTTACATCTGTGTTCCTTACACCTGCTTCCGAGTTTCTTTTAAGAAGGAAAGCAAGTGAAAAGGAAGGAAAGTAACATAATTTACATCTGTGTTTATGCTCCCGAGTTTTTTTTAAGAAAGAAAGCGAGTGAAAGGTAAAGCAAATTTTGCTTACTTTCCTTCCAAATTTTCATCCCAAAATTGGGATAAAAAAAAAATGAAAGTAACTTAATTAAAAACA
Source organism: Kitagawia praeruptora (assembly GCA_037693485.1). Taxonomy (NCBI): domain Eukaryota; kingdom Viridiplantae; phylum Streptophyta; class Magnoliopsida; order Apiales; family Apiaceae; genus Kitagawia; species Kitagawia praeruptora. The sequence goes on from CM075344.1 coordinate 39,790,141, forward strand.
TTTGATATTACAAATATACCCTTATCATTTAAATGAAACCTTTTATATCTAAAGATAGAAGTGTAATTTGACAACCATTTACATGTTTTCCTTCCTACTCGGGAGCACGTGAATGAAATTAATTTTACTGATTTTTTATTTATGCTCCATACAACTTGAGAGCAAGTTGATGAAATATATTTCACTTGCATTACTTTACTCTCACTTACATTACCTTGTTTTCCCTCCCTAAAAAACTCGGGAGCAAGGGGCTACGGTTAAAATTAATCTATATCCTTTTTGGTAAGATAGTAAAAATGTTTAGGGCTTAGTATATAATGCCAGATACAACACACTTGGAGATGCATGTTACTACAAGAAAAACTGAGCAAAAAGTGGAAAATGTTTACAACGATTAAACACAACTATCATATTACTATAACCGGGTCATCCTGATTCAGACAAATTGTAAGTTCTGTACATAATGATACGGAAGCCACGTCACAAAGAAAGCGAGCTTGTATACCAAAGAATGTAAGATTGTTGCAGCATTATCTGTACACAGAAATAATAGTACAACATAGGCTCTGTTTTGTTTATACAGATGCCAGACCTTCGGGAATTTTATCGCTTGGACAAGAAGAGAAGAACCTGCGGCAAACATACAAGACAGCGGAATGGAAACCAAATGGATTATCTACAAATACAAAATGGCCACCCTGCAGAAATCACATAAGAATGCTATTAGTAGCATATATGTTACTTGTTAGGATTTCTTAACCTGAAAAAAATCTAGGAGTTATAAGACAACAGGAAAAGCAAAATACCTTTGGAACTCTAATAATATCACAGGGGACATTCATTTTCTTACGAGCTTGTACTGCCCCCTCATAGTTCATCCAATCGTAAACGCCATATATAAAACTGGTTGGCACTTTCCATTCTGACGCACTTCACAATCAAAACAAACAACAGGTTACTAAATCATCATCATAAGCAGATTTTGTTTTTCGAAATTTTATATTTGAAGATATGATGCACCACCTGTTTAGAAGCGGACTCCGTGCAAATGCTCCAAAGGAGAAAATATATTTTAAGCATAGCTCTCCACTAGCTTTGGCGGCGATAGTATGGTATACATAATCTTCAGTTGGAAAAATATATTTCAGATTCTATATTCAGAATCTAACAGTGCTGTAGACCAAAGGGGTTATTATGGAATACTACCTGTCAGTAATTTGGATTCCTCCTCATTTAAAACATCTCCAGATGAAGAGGTGCCAAATCTGTTTGTTGTATATTTACGAACTAAATCAGGACCCCAGGGGCCTAAACCTCTGCAATATACGAAATTCAACATAAGGGCAGGACTATGTGAGGCAATGTGATAACTTGTTAAAATATATATGATCCAAATATTAAATTCAAGCAACATGGTAAAATAATTTATTAGAGGGAAAAAAATATTTATGTATTCGTTCACCAGACGCTTTGATGAGAGAGCCTTATAGCAAAGTGATGAAACACTTGAATGTAAGTACATTCTTGATGGCAAAAGTTAAGCAACTATCAAAACCATGTCGGACAAACATATTTGCAAGTGAATTGCCATATTTTTACTATAGAACCGGTCCTGATGCTTACAGATAATTAATTTTACTATAGAAATTCATTATGATACCAGGACCATATTCATGTTTCCCTTTTTCATTGTTCATTACGTATTTGTACATCCGAGGGCAGCTGAAATGTAATCGAGGATGTGGAAGATTGTGAAATTTAGTAAACACTAAACAGACATATAAGGCAATACATAACATATCCTAACCTTGACAAAAATCCATTCAGAAAACAGTCCAAGTGACTATCGACATGCAGTCTTTAAAATGTGAATATGAACAGTTACAGACATGGATAGTTTTATGTTTACTTCTGCGTGTACAATTTTATATTCAGTGACAGGCCTGAGGACCTGTTGGTATACCGGCCACAGTGTCTTGTAAAATCTACATACAAACTTGCTATATGTTATACTTGAGACTTGAGAGCAAACCAAAGACAAGGAGAATTGCCACTATCACCAAGGTAAAGCTAATCACCTGATAACCTTCGAAGGTGTAAGATTTGACTCCCATAAATGGTTTATAATAGCCCCTTTCCAAGTTGACCGGAATTTTGAAAATTGCTCAGATCTATGCTCTGTTTCCGATGAAAAACCAGCAGTTCCCACTAGAATTAAATGCTGTACGTGTTTAGGATACTACAAAAATAAACATGATTAACTTGGAAGTTAATTCAAACTCATAATGCTACTAAACAAATTCAATATTTAACACCAAAATGTAATAACCTTCAGAGCGTATTTAGCTGCTACATAGCCTCCAAATGAATGTCCAAGCAAAATGAAGCTGCTAAGCTTCACAGATTTGCGCCATTCCTCAAGAGAATCAATAAACCATGCCTCAGTTTCTGCATGTCAAATTATATCGAACTAGAATCAGAAACAAATATTAGGGCTGTAATAAATTGAGGTAACTAATTAATAATAACTCCTATATTAACTAATTAATATACCTATGTATGCATTTAGGTAACAAAACCGAAGGATTTTGCCATCATATAAATGGAAGTGAGAAAACAGTTTTAGACTTAGTAATGCAACAAAAGAAATATTAGACAAAAGTTTAGGAGAAGCTGAAATTGTCATGATACATTAATGACAAATATTATTCTAAAAAGATACTATTATCCAACCTTCAGTACTTTTGCAAGTAAAGTCAGGCCTACTTGATCCACCCCAACTGCACAAAAAGGAAATATTTAGCAGGAGATAATTTTTGCACAGTGAAACAATCATAATAAAGTAACTTTAATTAAGATGTCATGCCAAAAGAATGGCAGCTTATATGAGAAATTGATTCAAAAATTAAGTCTATATATAGTTATAGATTGAAACAAGGACAAACGATACATTATAGAATGATCAAGTTACTGCTTAAATATGTGCAATGCCATATAATAGACTATGCACAAAGCAAACTTGTTCTCACCCGAGCTGATCAATAGCAATGACTTTAAAATGCTTGGAAAGAAACTCAAAGTTGCGGAAGAAAAAACCCTGAGCAGCACCATATCCATGAACCATTACAAGAGTGGGAGAGTCCTCTTTGCTTTCAAAAGTGACGGTGTTGATGAATCTTGGTTCATTGCTCACAGAGCGAAACCACTTAACTTTAGATCCTTGAGGTCCAGAGCCAATGCTAACCTTTTCCTGTGTATAAGGAGTCCTGGTGTTGAAGCCAACCAACAAGCAAGAGTTGCAACATCAGAACTGTGCATATAGTATTACCAATATTTCCTGCTTTAATTTTTGAGGATGCTGCTAACACAGGGACTTGTTATTTAATTAAACATTATCCTGATAAGGTTTATGCATCACAATTTCAAAATGTTCTGAAAATTAACAGAGTACAAATTCAGTACTTGAACATTTTGAAAAGTTTATTTCAACTGGTCATTAGCTTGAATAAAGATTTGACACCTTTTTTTCATGCAAAATAAAAATTACTTGGAATTTTTTAAAATCTTAAGGTAGCAAAGTATAAGAAAGGTAGACAGGAAAGGAGCTGAGTAAAATTTTAGCCTTAAATGCATATTACATGAACAATATAGTGAAAAGACAATCCCTGAATACTGAAAAAATGCCCTAAATACCACAGCCCGAAGAAGATCAGATCACATACCACAACTCAACGCCCAACATATTACATGAAATACGTATCTCAATAGTGTTATAAAAAAAAAGGGTCGCACAATAGGGAGATGTTGGAAAAAAAAAATCCACTCAATATGCGTGATCCTAAAAAAAATTGAAAGATCCATAGGTCTCCCATGCGGGATCCAGATTTAAGAACCTTCCATGCATGTAGTATTGTGTGGAAAACCTTCTTCAAATTAAAATTATAGAATTTCGGACCAACGCCCAAATTGCTACTCCCTCTGTCTCTTTTTGTTTTTCTTATTTGAAATGTCGGGATTGTTCATAAGTGTGCGTTGGCAAACGTGTCCAATCAAAACAGCAATGATATTTAGAGACGGAGGGAGTAATATTTATGGGCAAGTCAATAAATAAGTCTGAACAATTCTGCAATGCAGAGAGAGACAGATTTTCCGGATAACCGTAATTTAAGTAGCAATGCAAAAGCTAAAAATGAACGTACTTAACAAGAGAAAGAAGGCGGTTCTCGGCGGCAATAATATGATCGGTGGAAGTAGGAATCCAGCGTAGAACAGTTGCCCACCGTGACGCTGCTAATGATTTCTTTTTATTTTTTGCTTTTGTGCTTGGTGTCTCTGCCTCAGGGGTCCGAATTTTGGACGAGCTCTTTGTTTGTATTGCCATTGATGAGCTGTTTGTTTGTATGGACAATGAGCTCTTTGTTTGTAACAAGGATGAGGAGCTCTTCGTTGAGCTCTTTGTTTGTAACACCGTCGTCATTAATTACACTAATATAAATCTCTCTCTAACTATTTACAAAAAATGATGAATCAGGAGCGATTTTATGTAATGCTTGTGTATTACCAGAAAAAAATGAAATGAAATGCAGGCGGTCGGGTCACCGCCTATGTTTATTTCTTTCTGCGTTGGAAAAAAACACAACGAGAAAGAAGGAAGAAGAATCTGAAGAAAATGAGGGAGATGGAAATATGAATGCGTTAATGAAGATTAGGAAAATCTGGGACGTCCGTAATGAGCCGTCCATATTGTAAATCATATTGTAAATGAAGCATATTCCTTTTCTCATCTCTTTTGTGCTTCTATTTCCTTGTACGCCACGCGTTCTTATTAGCACTCCCTTTCACCATTAATATATTTATGAGTACTAACCCGGCGGTGTCTTTGACGCTTAAGGATTAATCGAGGTGCACGTAAATTGGTCCGGACACCGGATTATAAAAAAATATTTATGAGTACTGTTGTATGGGTACTAAAATTTGTTAAGAAATGATGTGGCATAGGTGCCGTGTTCGTTTAGAAAATTTTGATGAGTAATGCTAGGTACCCCAAATTGGTATCCAAAAAATGATTTCAAATGATGTGGCATGGATGAGTTGACTGTATGGAAAATTTTAATTGGTGAGATTGATATGGCCCCTGGCGGGCCCATTATAATTATAACCTTTCAGAAAATGACACGTGTAATTTGGAAAAAAAATTGGGATCCAATTTGGGGTACCTAGCATTATCTTATTAAATATTTGTGAAATTCCGATTAGAATGTGACATCTATCATTTGGGAACCATTTTGGGATCCAATTTGGTATCCCTATCATTTCCCTATATTTATTTATAGAACAGTGCTACGTATCCCACAACGGATTCCATAAATGTTCCAAATGTCACATGGCATCATTTTATTCGTGGATTCCATAATCAATTATATGATGACAACTCAATATTCGGGGACGATTTCAGAAACGTTTTCAGGAACTATACATTTCTCTTATTCATACCCAAAATATTTCGGATTAAATTGTTGTACGTAAGAAAAAATCATTTTGTGCATATCCTATCCTATCTTATTATATAATACTAGCTTATAACCCTGCAAAGCACGGGTTACTTCTAAAATTATATGATTAAATACATGGAGTATAATAATGTATTATGGATAAGGACTTGGTTGAACCATCTAAAAAAATAGTAACCGTTAAATATTTAGTAAATAGATGATAGCCATTAGATCTAATAATAAGGAATATTCCATATTTAAATCTCTTTTCTAAAAATCCAATGTTCGAATATCTATTATTATTACTAATAATTTTATTAATTAATATTACAAAGTTAAATTATATCCATAATAAATTATTATACTTTATTTTATTTAATCATATAATTTCAAAAATATTTAAAATTAACCCGTGCTTTGCACGGGCTATAAGCGTTATTATAAATTTTAATTTTAATATGTTATTGGAAGAATTCGAACCTAACATTTTTTTGTATAATAATTTTTACTATTAAATATAAATTAATATGTTGTTGGCGGGAATCGACCTTAAACCTTTGTATATAATCACTTTTAGTATTGTTGTATCTGACGGTTTTGATCTATTTGAGCCCTGCAAAGCACGACTTACTTTTAAATATTTTTAAAATTATATGATTAAAAAAACAGAATAAAATAATTTATTATGGATATAATTGAAATTTGTAATATTAATTAATTAAATTATTAGTAATAATAATAGTTATTAAAATAAATGACATGTATTGTTTAACACTAATAATATAAAATTTTAATGTAAATTTATTGTTGACGGGATTCGAACCTTGGATAGTTAGAAAAGAAATTTAAATATAGAATATTCCTTACTATTAGATCTAACGGTTACGATCTATTTGCTAAATATCTAACAGTCACCATTCTTTTTAAGGCTTGGTTGAACCAAACAACCAAACTACCAATTATCCCATAGTTTACTTATTATATATTAGTATAGATAAGAGCACGAGGATAATAAGAGTGTACTACCAAATGTAAGGGATCGATTATTATCGGCTACATAATAATAATATCCTTTGTATAAAATAAACGTAAAATGAATCTAATCCATAATTTTGGTACTGTACTGCCAAAATAATCTTAACCGTCAAATCTAATCTTTTTGGAAATAGACGATCAAGACTACATTATATTAAAAAGAAAATAATAGTCTAAAAAGGATATAATCAGAAAAGTTTGTACTCCCTCCGTCCCAGCCAATAGTTAACATTGGGGGACGGGGGTTCGGCACGCATTTTAAGGTGAATTTTAAGAATAGTTCCATAACTTATTTTTGTAATTTTCTTTTTTTGTATAAAAATAGAACAATCCTATTTTTATACAAAAAAAGAAAATTTTAAAAATAAGTTATGGAACTATACTTTAAAAGAACCTTAAAATGCGTGCCACACAAGTAAAAATTTTATGTTAAGAAATGGATGGTACGGAGGGAGTATTAGAATTAAATTTTAAAAATAAAATTATAATCAAAAAAGGATTTTATCTAAAAAATATTTTTTTTAATACTATTTAAAAACATTAAAAAATTGATAATTATTTGATCTGCATCATTAACATAAAAAATTAATATAATTATAAATATTTGAAAAGGAGTCGTGCATTAACGTAATAATAATAAGACAATACAAGTATGTACTATAGCATTGTGCAATCTTCAATGGGGGCACTTGAAAAAAATTACTGTAATAGTTCTCGTTACTCCAATGTCTTGAGCAAGCTATGTGGTTTTACACCAAATAAATGGCTCCTAAAGCGAAGCAGCTACTAGAAGGAAAGAAGACTACGTGACATCCAACATTTTTCTCTCCGCTTTATGTGAGAGTCTGTGATTGTTGTCTCTTCGTTCTATCTTCAGAATCGTGAGAGTGTTTGATATTATGTCAAACATGGAGGATATTGAGATGCAAATGGAGGACTTGGATATTGAGAATGAAGAAAACGAGGAATTAGTATTTGATGAAGGAGTGGAGGATGAAGGCAATCGTTTCGAATTGTGTCTTGTGGGTCGATTCCTGACTGAGAAAAATATCAATGTACGTGCAATGAAGACAAAGCTTGCTGATTTATGGAAGCCTGCATTTGGTATCAATATCAAAGATCTAAAAGCTGGGATCTTTTTATTCCAGTTTTATCATCAGGAGGACATGAGTTGGGTGATTAACAACGGGCCGTGGACGTTTAATAGTGCATTGCTGGTGATGAGTATTATTAAGCCAGGGGAAGATCCGATTAAAGTTCAACTTCATGAAGTGGATTTTTGGATCCAAATATACGAGCTTCTTGTTGGGTATATGACAGAGCCGGTAGGTAAACAACTGGAGAATTTTTTTGGCACTTTCTTACAGTATGATACTAAGAATAATTCAAGCATATAGCGTGAATTCATGAGGGTGAGAATTAGAATCGATGTTCGCAAACCTCTCAAAAGGAAGAAGAAGATAGTGAAAAAAGACAAAACGGAGGTTGTCGTTACGTGCAAATATGAAAAGTTAGGGGATTTCTGTTTCATATGTGGCTTGTTATCCCATACTGAGCGGTTCTGCAGGAAAAAATTCGAAGCTGATAATGGTACAATCAATAAGGACTGGGGTCATTGGTTACGTCTCCACCACGTAGGACGGCGGGGATGGAGACGAGTAAGTGGCTTAGGAAGGAGACGGGCGGCGATTGGGGACGACAGGAAGGGAGAGATAATCACAATGCTACAAATCAGGGATTTCAAAAAGCACAAAGTTCGCGCCCAACAGATGACATGCGTTTTCCAAGGGATAATGTAACTGCCAATGCTGATAATTTGGGATATCCAGCTGGTTATTCTAAAGATATGCAATCAAAGGAGGGAAATTCAAAAAATGACAAAAATGATGGGCTGGACGCAGAAGAAGCATATGGGCTTAATTTAGAAGAAAGGAAAAGACAGAGAAGTGAAGCCCACCCCACAGTAGTGTAGACCAGACAGACGAATAATATAACAACGGACTCTACTCTTTCTACAACTGATTGTGTGGAGACCTCTTCAACTATATTGGCTAAGCTTGCTAAGCAAGCTAGCCAGCAACAATGAGTTGCATTAGTTGGAACTGTCGAGGGCTTGGGAATCCTCGAACAGTTCGAGCTCTTGGTGATTTACTGAGAGAACACAAACCCAGTTTCCTGTTTTTAATAGAGACTATTTCTTTTGCTAGCAGAATTGAAGAACTTAGAGTTAAATTTGGTTTTGATAATTGCTTTTCAGTAGATAGAGTTGGTCGGAGTGGAGGATTAGCTGTGCTTTGGAAGAATTCTATGTAGTGCCAGGTTTACGGATACTCTAATCACCATATTGACATGCTCTTTATGGAAAATAATAGTCTATCCTGGCGACTGTCTTGTTACTATGGTTATCCAGAACGTACTCGCAGGCAAGAGTCCTGGAATTTGATTCGCAGGCTGGCAGATATATCTCCTCTACCGTGGTGCATATGGGGAGATTTCAATGACATTTTATTTGCTTCGGATAAGAAAGGTAATATTGCTCATCCTCAATGTTTACTAGATGGTTTTCGTAATGCTATAGATGATTGTTTTCTATCAGAGCTTAACTTAAATGGAGGGAAGTTTACATGGGAACGAGGTAGGGGTACTGTGGCTTGGGTTAGAGAAAAACTCGATCGTGGTTTTGCCAATACAAGCTGGTGGGCTAAATTTCCACTGTATAAGCTGAAAGTTCTGCATTCTTCAGTGTCTGATCATGAGCCCATGTTATTGGAGTTGCTGAATACTGGTGTTTCGAGGAAAGAATTCAGGTTTCGATTTGAGAATATTTGGTTGAAAGAACCGAACTTTGTGCAGGAGGTATCTGAAATTTGGAAATCAATTCCTGTCTTGCATCTTCTTCCTAAGATTGTTGAAGTAACTTCGTTTATGGCTAGATGGGGGAGGTCTTTCTTTCACAAATTCAGAGAAAAAATTAAGAAGCACAAGACGAACTTGAGCAAGTTGGTGGACTGTAATGATGAAAACAGTGTGAAGGAGTATCTAAGTGAGAGGGAGAAGCTAAATACACTTTTACTCCAAGAGGAATCATATTGGAAGCAACGAGCTAAAGTGTTTTGGCTCCGTGAGGGTGATGATAATACACGGTTTTTCCACGCATCTGCTTCAGCAAGAAAGAAAGCAAACAAGATTGAATTCTTAATAATGATGAAGGATAAAAAATTGATGAACATGATGGTATATGCGAAGTTGTTTGCATCTATTTCTCAAAGCTCTTTACTGAACAGGAACGTACTGTTGATAGGGGGATTAATAGTAGTCACAGGATGATATCTGCTGATCAGAATTTGAAGTTAACTGAGGCTTTCAGTTTTGAGGAATTTACTACAGCTCTTAAGCAAATGCATCCTGACAAAGCAGCAGGACCTGATGGTTTAAATCCGGCTTTTTTTCAGAATTTCTGGAAGGTTATGGGACAAGAAGTTTTTGAGCAATGCACGGAATGGCTTCGAAATAAAAGTTTTCCAGGAGAACTCAACAACACAAACGTTGTTCTCATTCTGAAAAAAGAAAATGCCTCTTGTATGAAAGATCTCAGACCCATTGCACTATGTGATGTCTTGTATAGGATCATTGCAAAAGTCCTAGCAAACAGGTTGAAGGAGGTTCTACCTTTTTTAATCTCAGAGAATCAGTCCACTTTTATCAAAAACAGAAGCATAACAGACAATGTTCTCATTGCGTTTGAAATGATACACCATATGAATTGCAAAAAGACAGGCAGGGTAGGCGAGGTGGCTCTTAAATTGGACATAAGCAAGGCTTATGACAGAGTTAATTGGTCTTTTTTGAGGAGAAGAATGCATATCATGGGTTTTTGTGAAACCTGGATAGATTGGATGATGCTTTGTGTTAAGACAGTAACGTATTCTTTCTGTTTTAATGGATCAACTATTGGCCCATTGGTTCCTAAGAAGGGATTGAGGCAGGGGGATCCCCTCTTACCATATTTGTTTCTACTCTGCGTTGAAGGGTTATCTAATGCAATCGATGATGCTTCCCACAATGGTTCAATCCATGGATGTCAAATCAGCCCAACAGCTCCGGTAATATCCCATCTACTTTTTGCAGACGACAGTTTCTTATTCTTTCAAGGTACTACAGAGGAAGCTATGAATGTTAAGAATCTCCTTATTCAGTATGAGAGAGGCTCAGGTCAATCTGTCAATTTCCAAAAGTCAGGTGTGTTTTTTAGTACCAATACTAGTAGTGACAAACGAATGGAGATATCACAGATTCTGGGAGTTTATAATGACATCACAAATACGAAATATCTTGGATTACCTTCTTTAGTGGGTAGATCAAAGAAAAGAGTATTTAGCTATCTCAAAGAAAAGGCCTGCAAGCGAATTCAAGCTTGGCAAGCTAAACCAATGTCTCAAGCTGGTAAATCAGTTCTGATTAGGAATGTAGCTCAGGCTATTCCATCGTATAGTATGTCTTGTTTTCTTCTCCCTAAATCTCTTTGTCAGGAGCTTGAACAGATGTTCAATAACTATTGGTGGAGGTCGAATAAGGGTGGCACTCAGAAGGGACTAAACTGGCTCTCCTGGAACAACATGAGTATAGCTAAAAGTAAAGGTGGACTTGGGTTTCGAAGTCTTCATGGGTTTAACATTGCTTTACTTGGTAAACACATCTGGAATTTCTTGCAAAACCCGAATTTGCTGGTGACCAGAGTGTTTAAACAGAGATATTTTCCAAATTCGAGTATATTGAAGGCTGACAAAGGACAGGGTTCTAGTTTTCTATGGTCAGGGTTGTGGTCTGCAAAGGAGGAGCTAGCAAAAGGTTTTCGATGGGTCATAGGGGATGGTAATAGCATTGTAGCTACTAAAGATCCTTGGCTAAGGAACAAGAAGGATTTTCTGGTGAATCAAAATCCATTCTACGAAGGGAGGATCGAAATGGTCTCAAGTCTGTTTTTACCAAATGAAAAGCAATGGAATGTACCTTTGGTTCGAAGTCAGTTTCTCACAGAAGATGCAGAGGCAATTTTGGCAGTGCATATTCCTCAAAGAACAATACCTGATAAAGTGGTTTGGGCTGAATCAACAACTGGTGTTTATACTGCTAAAGCGGCTTATCGTTTCTGGTATGAAAATAAGTTTAGTAATAGTACTATTCCGTAGGGCATAGGATGGAAAAAGATCTGGCATCTGAAACTACCACATAAGATTAGAGTCTTTATCTGGCGTTTCTGCAAAAATACAATCCCAGTTCGTAAAAGACTGAGTTCAAAAGGAGTTAGAGTAGGCATTACATGCCCCATGTGTTTAACTGATATCGAACACATGACACATTTGTTTTATGATTGTTCGTTTGCTAGAGGATGCTGGAATCATGTTGGCCTAGTATATAACTGGAGTGAAGTAGAGGTTGCTCATGACTGGTTGATTCATAAACTTAACACTGCAACTAATGAGGAACTGAGGAAAGTCTGTGTGGTCTTATGGGGCATCTGGCATTGGAGGAATAAAAAGGTTTGGGATGAGAAGGTGGTCACTCCTAGATTTGCAATGGACAGTAGTTTTCAGATATGCTCAGAGTGGATTGAAGCGAGAAAGAGTCATGTGAATGAAGATCTTAATTCATCAGAAGCTGCTGAACGTAATAAAGCGTCAGAAAGCAAATGGAAACTTCCTACAAATGGTGCATTTAAAATAAATGTTGATGCATCTGTTTTTCCAGGTGCACAGCAGTACTCAGGGTGCACAGCAGTACTCAGTGGGTATGGTTCTTAGGAATGATGAAGGTACGTTTATGGCAGGTAGGAATCATTGTTTTGCTGGTGCAGTGTCAGTGGTAGAGGCCGAAGCTGTTGCAGTCCGCGAAGCTCTATCCTGGATCAAAGACATGCGAATGCTAGGGGAGGAAATCGTACTGGAGTCAGATTCCCAACTTACTGTGAGAGCTATTCTGGGGAACAACCCAAATTTTTTGGAGATTGGAGAGGTCCTTGAGAGTCGTAAAATGATGCTTAGAAGCTTGCTCAAAGTTTCGGTTGTGTTTATTCGGAAAAATGCTAACAAGGTAGCACATGAAGTAGCTAGAATTCCTTGTTTAGTTAATTCCCGTAATTTGTTCACGTCTCCTCCTATGTGTTTGTTGGAGGCACTTTCGTATGATCTTGTGTTTTGAATGAAATTTTCATTTACTTTCAAAAAAAAGAAGGAAAGAAGACTCATCCTCTTTAATATATTTCAAGAAAGTGCTAGGGCCTTCCTTTGTTATAAATCCACAGAAAACATTTTGGAACTTCCAAATCTTTAGATTTCGGCACTTTAGACATGTCTGAAGGCAAAGCTACTTCTGGCTACTAAGATGTTTCAGTTTGTCAGGTTGTCTCTTGCCCGGAATAGCGGAAATAGGTTCGTGTCGGGTAGTGATTCAGGCCCTGGCAGTGACAATAAGAATGAATCTTTATGAATTGCTCATATTCGAATGGTGATGGGTGATGTGCTATGTGTAAGTGCGAAATTTTGTGATATTAAAATTTATTTTTTTTATAAATATGTTTGCAAGGTAAGTAAATTTTATTAAGCATTAACATTCCTCGAGCATAAACATTTATAAGAACGACCTGTCGTTAGGAGATATCATGTTGATAGGTAAGTAAATTTTATTAAGCATTAACATTCCTCGAGCATAAACATTTATAAGAACGACCTGTCGTTAGGAGATATCATGTTGATAAAATTACATTTGTTTCAAAATTATACTTTGGCATAAATGCGATATTGCTAAATATACTTTTTGTTTTCTTAACTACGAGCAACTACTATTAAGAACGTGAAATCAAATAATCAATACAATGGATCAATCTCCTGTTCTGAGGTTCACCGTTCAAGTTTAGGATATCAGAGGGATCAAAGAAACTTCGTTACAAGTTCCCTGAATATTACTCTATCTACTTTGAATATAATTTTTGATATAATTTCTTTCAATAAAAATTTAAAACTGCAGGTGCTAAGGTACGTTATCCCCCATCCACTTGGAGCAACTCTAACGAGTCGCCATTCATCAAGTATGTCAAATTTGTCTATTTAACTGGCGAGACAGCAGCTCCAACACAATGACATGGCACGCTACTTTTTTACATATTGTGATTTCACTCATCTCTTTTGACTAGCAAATAAATTTGGCTAGCCGTTGAGATGCTCTTAACCGCGACAAAGAAATAACTACAAACGGCACACAGGCCAAGCCACTAAGCCAAATATTCAACAATGTTAATAAACTTCAAGTAAAGTTTGACAAGGCACTTCTAAACCAACTTCAATCAATGTTATTAAGAACACCAGGTTCAGGTGAGTTATAATTAGGTAACTTGGAAGTTTAGGAGGACGATATTAAATAAGTTATATAGATTGCCAGTACATAATCAGTGAGGTAACATCAAATATTCAACAATTCTAAAGACATCTCACTTCAAAATGCAAGATTGCAACTGAACTTTAGAAAGAAGAATCCGTTAAACAGAAAATATAGAACGAGAACCAAACTAGTTTTGTGAAAGAGATCGAACAAAAACCAGTCAGGTTTTATTCAAGAGGTACCCCTAATCTACAATCTGAGTAACGGCAACCACTCCCATAACAAATAGAATATCTTTCAAGTTTGAATACTAACCACAGTAGTACTAGTAGATTAATAAACCAATCTACTCCCCGGTAGCCCGAATACTCTTAATCTGCTCTAGACTGACCAGCTCTTGAAGAGAGGATGATTCCAACAATAAGGCCATATAAAGCTAGAGCTTCAGCGAAAATGAGGATGAGAATCATGCCAACAAAAAGTTTTGGCTGTTGTGCATTAGCTCTGGAAGATAAACAAGACTAGTATAAGCACATTCTCAAATAACAAATAAAATTGCAAGAAACTTCAGTAGCCAGAAATGCTCACAATAGTTCATAGAAACTAATGAAATTCAGTGGCAAGCATGATACAATACAGTTGTAAAAATCTTTTTCTTTGAGTGTCAGCATTAATTAATACAGAAACCCTCAGACGTATAGCATATTAAACTCATAAGAGGATACCCTTGAGACCTCTAACATTTATCAGCACAGTAACTATATATAGCAATTTTCCTCGATATTCTATAATCAAGACTATAATTGGGCATAGTGAAAAACAAAACATAAAAAAACAAGAGCTCCTCAAGAGGATGAACATGATAACTATCCAAATCTGGCCACCACATGATGTATTCTACATTTTCTAATCATTGTTCCGTTTTATCTAACAAAATTATTACTGCATTTACTTGACTAGAATCTTCTTAATGATTTGAAACCTTACTGATCCATCCAACACAACCTTATAAACACAAATCAGTTAAAACCCTCAATCTATCGTGTTTTAGAATGACCTTTTATTTTCAATTACATTAGCCAAACATCGACAATGACCTAAGCACACTGAACTCCCTCATACTAGTCCCGGTAACAACTCAATTGCAATTACAATATCCACATAAATAGCATACAATTCCAATTAGAAGGATAAGACAAGACGAAAAGGGCGAAGAACAATGAGAATACCTAACACCGGCATCGCCAACGATCCCGATAGCCATACCAGCAGAAAGGCCAGCAAGACCACAAGCAAGACCAGACGAAAGATGCGCATAACCATCAAACAAATAATAAGACTTAGCCTTAGGATTAATCCCAGTACTAATTATAACGGCTATAATAAGACCATAAATACCCAAAACACCAGCCATAACAACAGGAACAATCGATTTCATGACAAGCTCAGGTCTCATCACTCCCATTGACGCTACTCCCACTCCACTCTTCGCTGTTCCATACGCAGCTCCCATACCTATACAAGTACAATCACATATACACATTAAAACAATTCAATTCATGTGAAGCTATAATAATTGTAGATCGGAGTGAGAATTACAGGAGAAGACTAGAGCGGCTGCTGCGCCCAGGAAGCCGAAGAACGGCGCCGTTTCGTCGCCGCTGAATGAAGAAGAAGACATGATTGATCAGATGGAGAAGATTGCTGATTGGATCTGAATATCTGTTGATTTCTGATTGTGTTTTATAAAAAATTAAATTAATCTATAGTAGTATTAAACTATTAATACTATACACCAGAGAACAATTGTCTGACGTGCGGCCCTGTTTTGAGAACGTGTCTTTCTTTAATCCCGCTGGGGCTTCCTTCTGGTGGTAAAAATTAATTATTTTATTTATTTTAATCATAATATAATAATAAAGTATAACACGATGACGATTATTTTTTTTTTAAGTAAATAGAGAAGAGTATTTTGGGATTTAAAATTTCAGACATGATATGATTAAGATACTTAATTATTAAACTAAAAAAATGAATATGTGAAGTCATGAAACTAATTATAAGAATGAATTTTAACTTTTAATTGATATTCACGTACTTTTTTCCAGAATAAGTAACTTATTTCCGAGAAATAAGATTTCTCAAACGGGAAGTTGTCTGATACAAAGACCAAAAACATCATACCTACCAACAATATTTACAAACAAACAAGATTTAAATTTGAATGTCCCCGACTCCCAGCTTTCAAGTCCTACTAGCAAAGAGCCAAGGTCAACTTCTCCATCTGTGAAAAACTACTACGGAGTTTCCTTTTCCAGGTATGCAACCAACAAGCAAAATATTTTAACAGCATGAACATATATTTCCATGATCATCATTGCCCCAACATTTTACTTGAAGCACTTGGCTTGCTGCAATAGTACAACCAACACCGGAGATTGGGCAGACAAAATTAACAGAACTAGGGATATCAGTTCTTGCAACCACATAGCTAACTTAACGCATCTTTTGTAATCCTCGCATCCTAGGAACCTGATCCCCGCAATGTCTAAGGCCTGTTCCTCTAATGCAAATATCACGTTACCCAAAAAAACATGTGCATATTGATAGCACACCTAGGTGTAT